>JAKCOX010000001.1:80838951-82063951 GCA_022605575.1 Laterallus jamaicensis coturniculus | reverse complement strand
AATCTCTAAATTCTAAAAGCTCTTGGATCGTCCAGCATTCCCCCCCTCCAAGAAAAGACAGATAAACCTGGATTACCTCCCAGTTCCACTTGCTGAAGAACGAAGAGTGTTACTATTGCCAAAGCAGGATGTGAGGAAACACGCAAGACTTTCCATCAGGTACCATGACGCCCCATGTCAGATGTCACAAGAGTTTGAAGCTATTCCACAGTGTTTAAAAAGCAAAATGAGAAATTAAATTCAGTGCTTAAAAATTAAAACATTCAAGTTCTCATTACAATTTGTATTAGAACAGGATGGAGAGCTTAGGTAGTGTGACAATGGGCTTTTACATGCCAGTAACACAGGGTAAGTTATTTTAAAAAAGCTATGTCTAATGTTCAAAAACTTCTGTCAAGGGACTATTCATAATATTGGATTACTGATCTTAGTAAAATGGACAGTATTGTCTCCAAAAGTCTAAACTGTTGTGAAGTCTCAGACACATTATGTTGCCTGCTTTCAACTATATTTAACACTGCTTTATATTTAAAAACACACGTTTGAAAGAAAAATGACAAGGAGTACATTTATTTGGCCTAAAGGGAGAAGAATTAAAGGAAACAGATAACTATATAAATATCCAGACAAATAATAACAAAAGGAAGAGAAATATTTCCACTGGGATTAGCTGTAATATTGTAAAGGACTAAAGCTGAAAAAAAATCAGTTTAAGGTCTGTATCAGGAAAAAGTGTTTTTGAAGACACTAAGGTCGTCTGGACAGAGAAGAAACTGTGACTGCTTTTCAAGTGAATTAATAGACCCCTTTCCCTTCCTCCTTCCTAGGCAACTAGAGAGGTTCTTCAGCCCTTGAAGGCCTAATTTGTTGGGTTTTGCCATCTGAGTCTCAAAAGAAACAGTTGGCACTTGTTATCTTTTCACAAGTCACTAAAATTATTTGAATTGTTGAAAGATTACAGGATTACAAGCCCTCAGGAGCTTCTCTCCTGCAGTTTCACCCACTTCATGGATTCCATTAAGCAAAGAAGAAGACATCTTAGCTTTTAACTTGCAGAAAGGTATGCAGACAGACAAGGAAGATAATGAAAACACCATGATACTTACCAATATAGGCAGGCACTGCAGGACTCTCAACCTACATGACAGAAGGTGTATCCTACATCAGAGCTATTAAGGTATTACTCCAGAGGAGGCTTTGAGAAAACATAAACAGTGGACATGACTGTCAACTCAGTCCCCAGGTTGTCAGGAGCCATTCAAGATGGCATGATATCCTAAAGAATTCAGCTTCAGAATAACATCTGTGGTTAGTCCCTAGGGTAGCTGTTTTCCTTTTGTGAAATGAACAGGATTGTGCTTGCATACATGGATAAAAATTAATCATTGGGCCATTCAAAGAAACAACACAGGAAAATCTGTTGCTCTGTTATAAACCTCAGAAAAGCAATGTCATTCCTGTCCCCAAAACAAGAGCATAGTGCCCCCCTCTACCACCCTAACAGGTTTGCATTTCTGGATAAGTAAATGCTACAAAAGATGTCCTAAAATGAACTCCAAACAGAAAGGATTGACTTCTTTGGTTAGATGAAACTGTAACATCCACACACGTCCCTCCAAAACCACATGAGGAGATCAATGCGGCCCTGTAAAAGGCAGGGTGAGAGGTCCAGTACGCTTCCCATTAAAATGAACCAGAACATTCTCAGGCTCATGAAGGGAAAAATAAAACAGTTCACATTTGCAGGAATGAAATAAAACCTATACACAAAAAAGGTGAAAATATATTCAACTAGGAAGTAGACATCAGGCTTTAAAGTACGCCACGGGGATTGTTTCTGATGTGGATAAAATGCATGTTTTGTTTTGACTGAATACTACATTACTCAAAGGTCCATGGAAAAAACCAGAAAATATGTGTAATTGTTTGATTTCCCCCAGCCCATTTCTGAGAGTCTCCTGATTTCAGGTTGAAAAGGTTTTTAAATATGAGACAAAAACAGTGAGGAAAAAGGGCATGCTTGTAAGCTCATTACAATTACCAGGAATTCACTAATTTCCACGGACTTTGGGTCAGACCAAGTCTACCTTGGCCAGCATGTAACACCGAATGACTGGGCTTCCCACACACTCTTACAGTACATACCTGCATATTTGCATCTAAAGCCACCCAGATTTCTGCAGCACGTGACGTGACGTGAATCACTCCCACAGGAAGACACTGCTTCCAAGTTGTGTTATCAAGAAATACTCCCTGCCTTTGGCATAATTGTTCAGTAATATGCATTTTGTGTATGGAATAAAAAAGCTGACAGGCCAGCTTTTATGGCTGCTGACACAAACTTTCTGAGTGTAGCTGTGTAAGATCTGCTGACACAAACCTTCTCCTTGAGAACAGCTGTGATTGCATGCTGCTTTGGGGAGGGGATGGGGGGTTTCTTGTCTTTCTTTTTTTGCCTCCTGTGGAGAACTCCGATGTCCTGGCTGCAGCAATAGGGATGAAGTATCTACCAACATTATGCTACAGACGCAAACGTATAAAAGATGAAGTCAGTTCTCCTCCTGGCTTCATTCTCTGTTTGTCTTTCAGATTATTTAATAATCCCATGCTCAGCAGTATTTGAACAAGATGGACAGTTATCAGAACTGATCCAGTTAAAGCTGAATACAGCATGATGTCTGTTCTTCTAAACTGCTAAGCACTCAGGATAGGCAAAATTCCCACAAAGAGTCAGATGCAAGGCACATTTACTTGAAGGTTACTTAACACATTCACAGAAGACAAGTGCAGCTAGAGGGTAAGGGCTCTACATTTCGGGGCACAGCTAGTGTGTAAGTGTTTTAAAAGATACTCAAGGAGCCTTCTGGCTCCCGGTTCAGCGCAGATAATTAAGAGCTTATGTCTCCCCTTCATCAACAAAGTGTTTATAGGATATGCTTAGAAGTGTTCTGCTCATTTAGGACCCCAGTAACTTGTCTGCAAGGATCTGAATGCCTGCAACTCCCCCTTGAAAGGAAAAGTGCATTTGGGTCCCTGAGGAATTGATGTGCCTTGCAAAGTCTTTCCCAACAGTTGCCTCATTGCCTTAGGTTTTCTAAATGAAGCAATGACTGCCAAGTGGTGCCTGGGCATTCTGAAATTCCAGTTTTTCTTGATTTGCGAATGCTCCTTTATTGGTCCCATGGTTGCTTAAACACAGCACAAGGTTAATCTTCTGACTTTCTAACCACCCTGTTAGAAGCTCTCAAGCTCACAGATTTTGTCAGTACAGCTGGTGGCTTCTGCAGTATGACTACGCTCAGGTACAAAGGTTTACAGAGCAGCACTTGCCTGAACACTTAGAATGCTTATCCTGAGCAAAAGCTTTGAGCTCCTGAAAGAACAATTAAAAAAAACCCCCACGACTCGAACTAATACCTTTGCACAATCACAGGTCACACTTAGAAAATAAATAAAAATCAGTGCCTGTACTGTAAGATGCTGTGAGACTGGGGTGCTAAACTGGAGTCACCCATACCATCCCACTGGTTTCAAGTTGTCTCAGCAGACATCAGACACGCACTCAGAATTGCGCCCCCCCTGCCCCCCAGTCATTCATGTCATAAAAGATGGTTAGACCTTGAATACCGTAATACCTGCCCACTGAACCCCTCTCTATTGCAAACAGGAATCAAACGCAGGCACACTGCTCAGCTCAGTGAGATGCAGAGAGGAAGCCTGGCAGAAGAAATACTGCAGTGACAGACAAGCCGGTACAGCGGGCTTTCTTGTAATGCAAATTAAGGAGCCTTGCCTGTTCCTGATCTTTTCTTATAAGAATAGTCGAAAGTAACAGCTCCCCGGCATATTGACTTTATCGCCCAGTCATATGCAGAAATTTCAATACAAAATTTCAATACAAAATGTAACATCTCGAATTATCCCCAAAGCTCCAAGGTTTAGAGTTGTCCACAACCTTTCTTCAAATAAAAGACTTCCTTTTCCTGCATGAAAGGAATGATTTGGAGTCTCACATCCTTAAAAAAGCCATCTCAGGCGGTATAATGTTATCTTCCTCTCCTTTGTGGTCTTCCCTCAAAGATTTCCTCAAGACTACCATGGGACAGGGAAGATACTCGTGGGGTGACAAAAATAAATTGAAAAGATATAGCAAGATGTAAGTATAACTGGCCTCTGCCAACCATGCAGCTTAGGGCTGGAGCTCCGTCTGAAGATGCAGACAGTAGCTTTGTGCTTCTGTTGAGTTTGAGGGTCTTACCTCTCCCCACCTCCAGAAACAGTAGACATGACAGGCGAAAAGAAATATAATAATGTTTCTGAAACCAACAGACCGATAAGCAGTGAGATTGAAGTATACCCAGATGCCAGCACATTAAGAATTTTACAAAAGCAAGTCCGATCCTTTCTGCAAGCTGTTGTAAACATCTCTGCCTCAAAACCCTCCAAAAATAGGCCAAATCTGCTATAATTCATGGACTAGCTAGCTGCAAAAATATTTCAGGCTGCCTTAACTATCTATTGCCCAAACCCTAAATGAGCAGAGAGACAAAGCAGAGTACCACATTCACCTTGAATTAATACAGGACCCCCCTTTTTCTGCCCCAAAACAGAAAACAGCAGTCATAAAACAGGAGTTATTATGCTAGGCTATGCCCTCACTCACCAAGACCTCACCTTTATTACTGGATCATTACCTCAAGTGCTTCCCAGCTTCTGCCTGAGGTAGCTTAGGGCAGCTGTGTCTCCGAGCCAGAGGCTGCGTCCCTTAGCAAAGCCAGGCCGCAGGACTCGCAGTGGCTGGCCTAGGCAGGCTGGCAGGCCCATGGAAAACAGAGGAAAACATTTTATTTCTTTTAAGTCTCCAGGTAAGGATTTTAGATTGGTTTTGGGGGTTTTTTTGGTCCGGATAGAGGACAGTGTTGAGGGGAGAAAAAACCAAATCTGGGTCATACCAAGCCAGCAGCAGCATTCTGCAACATTTTGGAGGCAGCAGAGGCAGCGATCTTGTCTCCATCAGCCCCACAGCCTGCAGTGAGAAAAAAAATCCCCAAACATAAATCCACATTATCAAACTTATTTCTTCTGCTCTGTTCTCACAGCCCTGTCTCTGTCCTTTCACACCAGCCACCACAGGGACCAACAGGAGTATGAACCTGTTTTGTACCACAGCTCTTAACGGACCCTACAGACACTGCAGTGCTACCACCAAAATGCTGCTCTGGAGGACAGCATTTAGAGGAGCCCTTCCAAAATTGCTTGTTGATAGAAGATAAGCTCTTAGAGCAGTGCAATTTGATTCAGGTGGTCCGGGTAACTTATATTTGAATCTCTGGCTGCTTTATATGTTGCTTTTTGTTCAGGGTGTCCAAGAAGACAATTTTGTGTTGAATTAACTCACCCTTTCAGAATCAGGCTGTCTTTTGATGGTACAGGGTCTTTGGCTGTGGGTGACCAGAACAAAAGCCACCTTCTTCCAGAGGAATGTGATGCCACAGAAAAGGCTCTTTGCAGATGACCTTACCCTATCCAGGCTGAGCAGTATCAATAGCTGGTTGTCGGTGTGTAGGTAAAAGCCTCTCCCTTCACCAAAGGAAAAAGTCCATGCAATAGGACTTAGAATAGGCATAGATGGGCTTTTCCAGACAATTGAAAGCTCTGTTACTGCCAGCTGGGCACCAGCTGTTTCAAGCTGAAGGTCTATCAAGTCCCGTCTTCAAAAAAGCTTCACTCTGTTCTGACAGTAGAGTACTTGCAGTTTCTCCCTCATGAGCCTACACATGCAGAACAGTCTCAAATTTTGCTGTCTTTCGATTTTATACTTTATGCTCTCTTGCACAGGATTTCATGAGATCTCCTCTCTTGTGAAATCAGCTGCTGAGGCTTTATATTGAGTGGCATGCTCTGTCCTTAGGTTTGCTCTTCTCTTTGTTTCCCACGACTCCTCTCTACCCAGGCCATCCTCAGGTTGCTGCCACTAAGCCTTTCTGCAGCCCTGTTTTGAGGTTTCTCTCCACTGGCAACCATACTGAATTTAGCCCCTCCTGAACTGTCCAGGGCATCTACCTTCTCAGCTCAATTTCTCTCAATCCCTTAGCTACAAAACAAAAGATGTGGGAAACAGATCAGCTGAGAGTTGGCACCCAGTTTCCCATAGTAGGATCGGACAAACTCCACAAAGAGGACACACGAGCAAAATGGATGCAGAGCAGGAGCTGCCAGTGAAAGGCAAAGCACAGTCTCAGAAGCCTGTAGCCCTGTCTGGTGAATATTGATTTTCCACGAGACAGTTAGCATCAGCAGGGATAAAATCGGACCTTTTGGCCCTTTGGGAAATTCTCTTTCTTCTCTGTGCATGACTGACTGCCTTTTTACTCCACCTCCCATCCCCACAAGAAAATTGTATCTGAAGTAAGAACTGGATGCTTCTAGTCTTAAGAAATAAGAAATTAAAATGCCTTAATTTGGAGAATATACTCTCAAGCAGAGCATATGTCAGTGTCTTCAGAGTATAAAATGACCGTCTTTTCCATGAACAAACTGTACAGTAAAGTGGGCCCAAATACGAGAACATAGGAAGTTGGGGAACATGCACAGAGGTTGGGGCACTGTTTTGCTTTTCTAAAAGTTGTCAAGATTTCAACATTTGCTTTAATTTTTTAATTGGATAGAAGAGAGATGTGCATTTCAGTCTCTTGCATGCCTCTCAAGTCCCAGTGTCTGTGCTGCAGGTTTGCTCTCACTATTAATGCACAAATCACAGCCTGGATGCAAGTTCATTTCTCAAAAGTTAATTCAAGGTAAAGAATATTTCCACTTAAAAAAGTTTTGTTTCCAACAAATTGTCAAGAACTTGTCTGTGCCTAAAATCTGTCTGTTGCTATGAAAGCCAGGTGTGTATTTCAAATGCAATGGATGATTCAAAAATAAAATTGTTTTTGGAAGCTCCTGTTCCAGCCACAGAAGCGTTGGAGAGCTGTTCCAGAACAAGCCTGTGTATAGGCAAGTTCCAGGAGACAGGTAGTAAAAAAGCCAATGTTTCTGCTTGAAAAAGTGAAGCTCTCTCCCCTTGCCTGTACCTTTTGGTGCCTTGGTTCAAATTCTCATCAGAAGAACAGACATTAAAACCACCTTAGACTGCAAAGCCATGTGAACTAGCCCTACAGGTCAGAGCCATATGCATTTGTCCTTCTCTTGGGTCAATCCAAAGGGAAATAAAACTGCACAGACCTCTGAAGTTTCTTTAAAAGTTCAGCAGGGGAGTTGGAGGGGAAGGCTTCAAGGACACAGAGGTCCAGCCTACTGCTCCTGGCCTGCTGGGATCTGGCTCTGTGCGAGCCTCAGAGCATACAGTCTGTGAGACTCACTCTCACATCCCTGCAGAACTAGAGGATGGTACTAAACCAGCAACATTAGAAAGCCTGTGAAGGCCTCACCAGAAATCTTTGCAGAGCATTGGAACCTTGACTGAATGGATTGAAGCAAAATTCTTATTCCCCCTCTTCACTACATACAAATACAGATCAGAGAGAAAGGAAGGAAGGAGAGCAAAGCCAGCCTAACGCTGCCTTAGATGATCCCAGCAACTCCAAACAGATCAAAAGAACAGTGTGAGATACTAAAAAACCCAAACCAAAACTAAAAAAAATTAAAACACCCACAGCAATCAAGAAGCCATTGTCAGCTTGTAGGCACCTGAAAACCAACATATTTTTCATACTGCTCAAACTGGGAGATGATGACATCAACAGCTGCTTCTCCACTCACTTTAAATGAAAACGTGAAATAGAAATTACATTTTTGTTAAAATACTCAAAATAAGTCTTTCTTTTAAAATTGACAGGCCACAATCTGAAGTGAGAACTTCTATATTCCTTTATAGATAATTACCATACATGCTATAAACAATTAATTTGGCGGATGTTCAGATGTCATTCCAGCCTGCAAAAATACTCAAAGAAAGCAGATTCAGGTATACATATTTTCAAGCCTTAACCAACATTTTTAATTTCCCACCTCTGCATTTCCACAAATTTGTTCTATTGTACATATACAAGTCTTTCATTTGCCCCTGGAAGGCCTTAAATCAACACAGTTCAAGTCTTTGAGCCAGAACTCTTTCTTTTTCTGCCAACAATCTGGAGTTTCTCTTCTGTTCCTATAGACAAAGATGTAAATTCTTGCTGTTCTGCATGCAGTTTTGTCTTTAAACGTTCTTTGGGCATTTCAGGGGAAAACTTTCCATTTGGTTTCTCTCTGGAGTATCCTGAATTGTCAGTTCTGACATCAATTTGTCTCTAATATTCTTCACTTTTGATCCTTTTCCTCCCCCACTTGGAACAGTTCAGCAGTTCATAAAAAAAAAACGTACCAGATATTTTCCATTCATCTCCTTTTATCCTCTGAGTTTCAGTCCTGCTCCTTTCTTATCTGAACCAAGCCATACGATGGAGTGAGTTCACATAGCTCTAACTGAACCTTTGAGCTAAAAAGCAGCAGAGCCCCGTTGAAGGTCATTTGGGCCAGCATGTACACACCTCTGTGCGACAGAGGAACGTTAAGTGTAGGTGCAGACACTTTTAGAAGCATGGTTGCTGCTGGAAGCATCAGCAAATGGATGTTTGTTAGCAATGGAGTTTGTCTCCCAAGCTTTCGTATCACCGAACGCCCTTCAGCTTGGGTATCTGCTGGACATACACAGCATGCAAATTTCAGCAAGGCTGATCACAAGAGGCAGCTTATACGTTATCCTTCCAGTGAGGAAAGCGAGTGATAAATTCCCCCAGGAGAGCCCTTCCCTGGGGTCTGAGGGGAGGTACTGCAATGGCCATCCAGAAGGCCAGGTGTTATAGAAGGGTCCAAGAAGACCCTCCTGCCAAGTTTTGAGGTTCATTCTGGCCCCCCTTGCTTTCTAAACTCCTCTTCAGAGAGGAGGCTAGGCGTGCCTGGATCCAGCCTTGACTCTAGAGAAGAGTTCGCACCCTGGGTTCTGCCACAGAGTCGGTTTATTGCTGCTTGAGCTGGGTATCTCTGAGGAGAGACGCCCTCGATTATTTTCTTTGCCCTTTAATGCCTGCCAAATAATATTTTTACTGGAGATAGTCCTATGGGATGCTTAGGTGTATTTATTATGTCCTATAAAACTAGATTTAGAGCCTCCAGTCACGTTAACCTCATGTGCATGCATACTAATATGTCTTTGATTGTCCTATTCATGCTTTCTACTTGGCTGACCATTGGGGGTGGCGAGTAGTATGTAACTGTTTTAAGGTCCCCAGTGCCTTGAACACTTGAATGCATATAGCTGCTCCAAAGCACAAGCCCCTGTCTGAATCTGTGACTTCTGGTACTCCATGTCAAGGAATGAGTTCCTTAAGTAGAATTTTTACCATAGTTCCTGAATCTGCCTTTTGGGTAGGAAAAGCCTCTACCCACCCTGATAATTGGTGTATCATCACCAATAAATGCCTGTATCCTAACCGTGATGGCTTTTCAGTGCAGTCGATCTTCTGAAAAGGAAAGCATGCCAGCATCCTCTGCCTTTATGCTCAGGGACTTTGGTAGCAGTAAATTTTTGAGAAGTCTTCCATTCCCCTACAGTCCTCTTTGCAGCAGCATAAATGCCCTGTGCTGCCCACTTTCGTTGTTCTTGTCTCATAATGTTTTCTGCTCCACCGTGAAATTTATCATGGAACCATCTAGCAAGCAGCAATAAATATTTCCTCAGTAAAACAGGCTTTTCCCTATTGTCCATACGCCACCTTTGTCTTGGATTGCTTCCCATTTCTTCCAGTTGCTTTCTTCTTCTGGGTTTATCTGGCCATATAGTTCTCTCATACCTGGTAAGCTCAGTCCCACTGGATTTTGAGCCATGAGCACATAAAAACCAGCTCCTGTTGTCTGGCTGCAGCCTCAGCTGAGGCACTTCCCTGGGTGGCTGGATTATCTGCCAGGGTACAGGCTGTGCAGTGCATCACTGAAACTCATTCTGGCAAACGTATAGCCTCTAGTAGGTTCCTTATCTCCCGTTTGCTACTTCCTTCCCCACAGTAGTCAGGAATCCTTCCACTATATTCCTATAGTATATCATGCTCCAAAAGCGCATCGTGAGTCGGTATAAATATTCCCCTGTGTTTTTTAAAACCCTGTTTTGCTGCTTGTGTTCAGGCTGTCAGTTTTACTCCTTGTGCACTTGCTTTTGCTGGTAAAGCCTCTGATTCTCTCACTCCATCATCTACCACTGTTTATCGAGCCACACATTTCCCATCCTGGCACTATGACGATCCATCCATACATAAAACCAGGCTTTAACAAGGGCTCATCCTTTAAATCCTCTCATGGTTTACTAGCAGTCATAATGGCTTTCTCGCAGTCATGGTGTGGGGTGCTGTCTTCTGGCAGCAGCAAGAGCATTGCAGGGTTCAATGTTCACTTTAAAATTGTATTATCTGCCATCAATAAAATAAGTTCATACTTAGGAGGCCAGCTCATTGTGGTGATAGGACCTGAGTTGTGTATTGCTTTAATATTTCCACCTCAGGTGGTCCAAACACATATAGCTGATATTTAAAATCAAAGATCATCTCTGGTGCTGCTACTATTGCTCTAACACATTAGGGAGCACCATTTATAACTTGACTGAGTAGTATGTTACGAGCCCCTGACGTGGTCCTGGTTTCTGTGCAACCCCTCTGCCAGCTACTCCTTTTCTCTCATTGAGTGTACAAATTAAAAGGCGTAGCATAAGCTGGTGAACCTAATGCCTGAGATTTCATTCAAACTCTCTTTACAGTTTCAAATGCCCACCATCTTTCTGGGCAGGGGTTCTATTACTTCTTGTCTTGTGCCTGCAGTTAAGGGCTTAATTAACTCTCCAAGTCCCAGAACACACAGTCTGCAGAATCCCACTTGTCCCAAAACTCATGTTAACAGCTTTTTTGTTACTGGCTGGAGTAAATTAATGATTGCTTCAATTCTCTCTGGATCTATTAGTATCTGCCCTTCTTTTAGGATAAACCCCAAATATGCTACTTCTGTTTAGCACAGCTGTAATTTAGGTGGAGATACACTGTATCCTTTTTCCACCAGTTTTGCACATGTGTACAGTGTTTACATCTTTTGAATTACATTTACATCTTTAGAATTACATCTTTTGAATTACTTGCTGCCAACAAATCATCCACGTACTGCACCAATACCAAATGTCTGGGTAGTTCTGTATCTTCCAAATCTGTTTTCAGTATTCCTGAGAATATTAGTTGGTGATCCCACAAAGCCCTGTGGCAACCCTATCCAAGTCAACTGTTTCCCTTCCCAAGTGAAAGCCAGAGATGGCTTTCCTCTCCAGCTGGCATACTGAAACATGCAGCAGTTACACCTGTAACCGTAAAAAATTCTGCCCAGTGGGGAATCTGTAATTAAATGGTTGATGGATCTGGTACCACAGGATATGGTACTGTTACACGCTCATTAGTTTTCCTTAAGTCCTATATGAATCTACATTCTGGTTTACTGTCTTCATCAATTCTATTTTTAATAGCTGGCAGTACAGGGGTATTACACAGGGATTCACATTCCTATAGGATACTATCTCTTTAAAACTTTTCAATTTGGTTTTTAATACTAGGGTGTGCTTCCCTTGGGATGGGTAACTTTTACTGCTGGTAGAACAAAACCCCTTTGTTTTTATCCACACAGGTTGTGCTAACTTTAGTAATCCTACATCCATACTTACCTAACTCCACAATACTTTTGAAAATTTCTTCAATTCTGAGCGTACTTCAAATTAATTTCCTTATTTTTTTATCACATCCATCCCCATAATGATTAAATCTATCCCTTCTGGTGCTAACCTTATTTCCATATCCAAAGCCTGCAACAGGTCTCTTCCCAAGAGACCCAGCAGTGAGTCTTCAGCTATTACAAATTTTGCCCATATGCTCTTATTCCCAGTAGTCACCAACAGTGGTTTAGTCAGAACTCTTTCTGCATCTCCCGTTACTCCCTGAACCAAAACTTGATCTTTTGTACAAGACTCTTTGGGTACATAAGTTATCAGCGATAAGGTTGCACCTAGTGTATACCAAAAATACTACTACTTTACCTTTCATCTTCCCCATTATTTGTCCTTCTTGATCCAATTCTGTTTTCCAGAAGGAATGCGTCATCAATACCTCCTCTGGTGTTTCTTCCAGCCACTGAGAATTTGCTTGGGGATGGTGATCAAATCAATTTGTTGATCCGTCTGATCCCCTACCATGAGGGGTCAGAGGACAGCCTCACATCAAGTGTCCCAAGTTTCCACAAAAAATAGTCTCCTCTTTCCCCCAGGTACCTTTGCTGCAGTGCTGGTGTGGGTGCCACAGCCCTAGGTCGGTGTGGTCCCATTCTCCCCTATCCCCAGGGAGCTCACTCTGTCTCTGCTGTGATTTTTTTTCCCAACACTGCCATCCATAAATTCACCTCCTGTTCCTTGAACTCTCTTTTCCTTCTGCTCCTCTGTTTTTTGTCTTTCTCCCCTTCCATCACAAACAAGTGTGGCTACACTTTGTATCTTTTGCAAATTTTCTCCTTGCCACCCTGCTAAATGCCCCTTGAAATATTTCGTGACTGCTTGGGCTGTCTGATTCAGAAATACACAGATGGCCAGCACATGATTCAAACTTTGAAGGGTTATCCTTCCATATTTTAATAAAGCTTGTCTAAGTTTTACCAATAATCTGGCCTCTGCCCATTCCTGTTCTTTCATCCAGTTTACTCCCATTTCAGCACATGCTCAGATTGCTGCTACTAAATGGTGTAAGACTCGATTGCCCAAGTCTTTGTCAGGCACATCATTGTAATTCTAATTAGGATCATTTGCTGGCCAGTGAGGTTTTTCCCCCCCCCTCCAGCAGTTAGAGATCTGCATCCTTCTGTGGCATTTTTCCTCATTCCTCTGCCCTAAACAATTCTCAAGAACATTGACATATCCCCCCCATTTGGATTATATCCGATGCATACATTTGAAAAGAGTTGAGCACATCTCTCAGGCCATCTCTCAACCTCCGCATTTCACTTCCCCAAGCAGCTCAATTCCCTGGAGACCAGGGTAACGGTTATAATACTGGTGCAGGATCAGGTGGAGCTCCAGGTCACTTAGTAGCAGGATTCAATACTGGTTGTATAGACTTAAGGTATAGCCCTACAGCCAGGGGAGGGCGAGCAGAAGCAAAATCAGGTGGAAGAGATGGAAGCAGAAGCAAGAGGAAGCGGATCAGCCACAATCCCCTTCCTAGCTCCCACAACAGTTTTCGGGATTGCAGCCGGTATTTTCTTTTCCTCTTTTTTTTTTATTTTTTAATTTTTCCTTTCATAAGTCCGATTGTCCCATATGAACCAATAATCAGAAAAGATTCTCTCAGGAGTGTTAGTCATTTTTGATCAAATGCTCCACAACCTGGTCAGATTTCCCATGGATCTCTCTCCGCTGTTCTAGTAACAAATGACCATTAATCTTGACACAATTTTTTGATAAATCTGTTGTCTCATACAGCCAATTTTCTATTACCATGGCCAAGGGTGCCCTCTTCTCTATGCCAGGTACATTTCCCATATCTGTATGCCAAACCCGTGTGCCTTACGCACACACTTACCCTAGCACACTTCTGAAGTGAGACTCAAACCCTTTCCTACTCAGTATGGAGTGCAGGGACTCAAACCCCACCTTGATCTATCTGTCAGAGTTTAAACCCTTTCCCTCTGCAGCCTCCCACTCTAAAGTTCCCAGGTGAACTCACCTGTCTGCCAGCAACACGGGAAGTTTCAGGGATGCATCCTAGGGTCCCATCTGGATGTCCATCTGTTATAGAAGAGTCCAAGAAAACCCTCCTGCCAAGTCATGAGGTTGGCCCCCCTTGCCTTCTAAACACTGCTTCAGAGAGGAGGCTAGGTGCACCTGGATCCAGCCTTAGCCTCTGACTAAAGGAGAGTCAGACCCTAGGTTCTGCCACAGCGTCAGTTTATTGCAGTTCAAGCTGGGTATCTCCAAAGACAGATGACCTCAGTTGATTTCCTGGGCCCTTGAAGACCTTACAATCTAACGCACAGCGACACGCAGGGACTTTTTGTCCAGTAAATTTGTTTAATATTGCCTTTTTCTCTACAGTGATTGCAGTAATATCTTTCAAATTTCATCTGCTTATGCTGTTTCATCATCCTCCTGCCTTATCCATGCTTTGGTCTTGTCTGTCTCCTGCTGACTTGAAATGAAACTGTTTCTCTTTCTTTGAAGATCTTTCCCTTTAATTACAGGCCTGGTCCAGTTTATCTTGTGCAAGGCTGCCACCACTTCTCCTTTTTGACCAAGCAAAGATTCAGCTCTAATATTCCCTGAGCAAGGTATTTTAATCCCTGACACCAGGGTCCCCAGAAGCTCACATCTTCACGGCTAGAAGCCTGCCATGAGCGGCTGTGGGACTTTTCCTGAGTGTAAGGGCTTTCCAGTTCGTTAACTCCCATATTTGCAAGCGTAGATGCTGGGACACACACCCTACTCTGAGTGGCAACAGAGACAACTGGTTTTGTCACTTCTAATTTCAAAGGCCGTATGCTACACACAATTACCCCAAGGCAATAAAACATGATCCATTTCAATTTAGATTTGATCAGCTCTCCCATGCAGGCAGCACAAAGCATATCATAGCATTTCATCAATCATGTAGAGCCAAGCTGCAAGATCTTAATTAGCAGCCACACTAATACCAATGCAGCGAGCATGGTCACTGCTCAGGAGAAAAAAAAATCTCCCACTGTGCATATTCCACCTGTATGTTATGAACTAAGCACAGTCTAGTGGTGTCTCAACAACCCTACCAAAACCGTTTGCAAGCTAGCCAGGCTGCACAAAGTTCGACTGTTTACAAAGTTTACAGCTATAGAGAGCCATCTGTTTCTAGCCAAGGAACAGAACATGAATTTCATGGACTCTGGAATTACTTCATCTGTCAACGTCAAGCTATCCCTTGCCCATCAGAGACAAGTTATTTCAGCGTCCCTTTTTCAGAACACCTGAGCCAGCAGGCGCTTCAGGCTATACAGAAACAACTGGAGAGAGGAGCTGTCAAATCACACAAAGCCCAGAAGACCTTGGTGGTGATGTTCAGTGGACTTCTGGTGATCCAAGTAATGAAACAGAGTCAGCTGGACCCTCCGCGCCCCCAGTAGCCTAAGAATACACCCAGCATCTCAGGAGGCAGGGTGAGGCTGGCATGGAGCTGGCTCTTGTGCTGCCATAGCTGGGCTGCTCTCAAGACCCCAGCTGCCTGGGTTTGACTGTAGAAACTGTGGGCTGCCCTGTGAGTACCCCCTTAAAACCACTAGTGAAAGAGGTGATGCCTGCCTCCTTGGGACCCATGGGAGAACAGCATCACAAGAGCAGCACAAGGAGCTCTTGGCAGCCTCCACGATAACCCTGCCTTAACTCCTGTCATCGGCACAACCTTTCCTCTTCCCCAGCAGTAGAACTGAGCCGTGCAATCTAAATCACAGTGAAAGACTGGGGCATGAGAGACTCGTTTGTGGAGGTATGATTTTGGGAAACACACTTCACTGCAGAAAGACTCCTAAACAAGGCAAGGTTCTGCATGTATAGAGGAAGTGTCATCTTTCACAGAGGAAAAAGTGCAGAGTCTTTCCAAAGCCAGGATTAGAATCTATCTTTCTGCAGTTTTATTTCAACAGCTTAATAACAGGACCAAGCCAGCCACAAAAATCCCTGATTAACTGAAGCAGGAACAAAAGTGGATCCTCTTCTGGAGTCAGTATCACAAACCTGAGGTGTATGCAACACAGCCTTTTGGAAAGTTAAGTGTGGTGTAAATTATTCACCATATTACAGAATTTAAAATAAGCAAGCCTTCAGCTTCTCTTCTGAGGTACTTTGTAGTTACAGATTGCAGTGCTTACTCAAAATTTGCTTATTATATAAAGTGGTTGCTACAAAAACCTGTTTCCATTTAATTCACACTAACATCCTTAAAACCAAAGGTTAGAAATTAGGAAACCAAAGTTTAACTTTAGCTAAGTAGGTCTTGGACTGAGCTGACCAGAACCAGAAGTTTCTTATAAAAGAATCTCCAGCTTCTGTGTTTTGCTTAATTGGATGCTCTTTTTATGATAATCAGTTTACAAAAAATATGTTTTAAAAACAGAATCTATTTTGGTGGAAAATTTGAATCAAACAAAAGTGTGTTCAGATCTTAAGTTAATGTATTTTTAAGCTTCAAGCAAACTTCTGTTTGCATATGAATACATATTTGTATTGCAGGCATTCCACACCCGTTTGCATATTGCAGGACAGTTGGTTTTGTATGTTTTGTGTTTATCTCATTCACAACAGAGAGAAAATGAAAATCTGGACTCCTGCCTCTCATTTCAGGGGTAGTTGTGGCTGAAGTCCACATAATGCGGGTTTCTTCTCCTTCATTCAAAGCAAACCTTTCCTTCTTACCCTTCAATTTCAAGATAGGTCTTCCAAGTAGAGTAACTTGTCATAGACCTTTACATTCTCCTGCACTGAATTAGGATTGGTGACAGTGAGATTTACTGCGTAACAAAGAATTCAGCTTTTGTACAAGGCCAATTGCTGTTCTCTTTCAATGTATCATAAAGGAAGCATTTACGCTTAAAATCAATGGCATGTTATTTTTCTCCCTTTGGGTGATGAAGGCAGTCACCTCTCTTCCCCCTTCACTGCTCTCTTCCCTCACTAGCAGTTCACTGGAACATTTAATACAACGTTTTTCTACTATTTCCCTTGCAAACCTTGAGGTCAGGCCGCATCTCTGAACAAGCAATAGCTGTGCTGAAGGATGCCCACACATTCTTTCTTCCCACAGTCACTCCCTATACCACCAAAACTGGATGTTAGGCAGTTACCTAGGGGGGCTATATAATAAAGTAATAATAATAAAAAATATCAGCTTTACCTCTGTGTTAAGACTTTAAAGGGAAACAACCACAGTATCTAAAATTACGTTTAGAGATAAAGAAACATGGTACTAAGAACTATCCTCTTCTTCCTCATTAAAAAATAATTTAAAAACCTTAATAAAAACATAATCAGTGTGGCATGTTGAGCTTAACATGCAAGAATGATATTGTTCCTGGTGGTGCCAAGAATCACATGGATCAAGTCACATTTACATCTTGGCAAGAAGAAATAAAAGGCCTGTGCCTACCATCAGCAATTTCCCACAGATGACTTGCTGCAGTAGCTATCCAGATTACCTCTCCATGGACCCAGTCCAAAGCTTGTTACTGGCAACAGGCTTTTTAAACAGCCCCGTATGTTTCTTTCACAATGGGAAAGCTCTGTATTTAATTGGTAGACTGGCAGGAATCTTAAACTCTTTGAAGTCTGACATTAACAAGAGAAAAGGACATTTGCCTTTGGCTTGGCAAGTGATCCCTAGGGGAAGAAAAAGTCCCTGTGAGGTGAAATAATGCAATTTATACAGCGTTCTGTCTGGTGCAAGTACATCAGAGGATACCTTTACAATTAAAGGTCTGGAGGTAGCAAAATCACTGGTTGCTCTGTATTATCACCAGAACGTAGTTATTAGACTTTACAAATGAATCTTTCAAAGAGAAGCATGAGTGGTGTTCATTTTATCTGAATTTATTTTAGCACTATGCTCACAACTGTGTTCCCACAGCATTAACAGAAGAATTTAATATCACTTAAACCACAAAAAATATAAAAACTCCTGTAATAGAACTCACCATTCTATTGTTTCAGGATTTCATAATCTATTTAGAATAAACTTGGTCCTAGCTCTTCAAAAAAATGGCCATACTGGAAGGAATCAGCATTTTCAGTGGCATTTTAGGCCACTGTGGAGCAAGTGGTGGAGCAACCCAGTACTCAGCCGATCTGCAGAGAAGCTGTTTTGCTTGTTCAGTTTTCAGCAAGGTCACACCACTGAATTAGCTCATGGTTTAAACAAACAGGAATGTCATCACAAGTAAGAGGACAGGAAAATGTGGCCAAGGAAGAACACAGGAGAAAGACTCCAACAGTCCCAACTTACACCAATTAAACTGGAGATTGAATTTCACTGTTAAATGAGCAAATAAATTCTGCTAAATAGAGAGAAGTTTTTCCAAATGACAAAATAATGATTCCAACTTAAGGCAAATCTAAAGAAGAATATAAAACCCTAAACCCCACAAATTCAGGGTGTTATCTCCTTTTGGGAGGTTGTCTCCTTTTGGGACGCTGTCTTTACTGATTGTAGGCTGTGCTGTCAAGGATTGTCATGCCATGGAATGTAACTGTGTGCTCCATCGCCCTCAGAAATCTCTCTGCCACAGGAAGCCTGTGCATTAGGAAATGCTACCCTCTATCGTTTGACTAGTCTGATCAGCTAATGTCTCCTTAAAATAATTATTTTAGAAGGCTGGACCCTACTTTTCTTAAATATTACTACACAATTCCTGATAAAATCTCACAGACTTGAAGTGCTGGAGTTTGTTCCTGCACTGCCAGACCTCAAGCTTCTTTTCACTCATCTACTTACCCCTTGGCTATAGCACTCTAACGGGCCCTGTGACCCTGTCTGCCCCTCCAGTCCCTTCTTCCAAAAGGAAGGCAAGTCAGAACCTGAAAACTAATTATTGCTTTAAACAATTTACTGATATTTTGTTGTTTTGGGGTTTTTTTTTGGGGGGTGGGCGGTGGGTTTTTTTAGTTCTGCCTAACAGTTTAATTCCTTTTTGTCCATATTGTAGAAGCCCTCTTTTAAATGCTTACATGATCTTTTAACTATTCTCCTGTTGTCTTTCCACTCCTATCACTTTCCAAACCCTGGCATTTTAACTCTTAGAACAGCCCTTATTTCCAAGATTTTTATATTTAAATGCCTGTTCTATACAGCTGAAGCAGCAGGATCTGAAAACATAAGAATGCTATTGCAAAAGGATCTAGAGGGTGATCTTTGAATTCAACTGTATGATGAAAAACGTCTCAGAAAGCACAAAAGGCATCCCTTCCCATAAATAAGAACAAAAGAAGGGAACAATATTCTTTCTGCCAAAGTCACTGCTTAAGAAGAGCTGCAAAACTATGTGGATTTAGACCATGCCAGCAGGATATTAGATTTGAAAGAAAAAGAATTTTAGCTTTATTCTACCCTTAAAATGAGCAGCTCTACTTGGCTAACAGCACACAGAATGAAACAAACAGGAGAGATTGCCAGGACAAAAGCTACAGAGAATAATATACTGGGGAGGAGGGGTGGGGGCAGCAAAAGGCAGTGAACAGCAAGTAGAAAATGTAAGGTATCTTTACTTCAGGTAATTGAGAGATGGAGTTAATGCTGACACCTCCTTCCTGAAAAACAAACTGAAATTTGGAGTCACCTAAAACCTTTTTGTGTCTGACTTGCATTTCTAGGCCTTCTAGGTAGGAAAAGAGAATTGAGTGAATCTTAGAAAACAAGAACCAAGCATTTAAGGATGATTTTGATTAAGCACATTAGCAGTGTGTCAACCTGAGGATGTCACTGTAACCTGTGCATACCACCACTATAAATGGTGCAGCAGGTGGGTTTTAATCATTGCTTAAGGATTGATGTATTGTAATGTATTATTGCTACTATTTGTTTCTCTCAAGTCAGCAGCACAGCTAAAGAATCTTTTAAGGCTCTTCTGACCTCAGTCAGAACATGAGACACTGATGCTATTATTTGCTTACTGACACTGTGACATAGAGTATGAAATACAGGTTGTCAGAAAAACAATCACATAGAGCTCACACTATTTCATCCTTGTCGTCCGGAGGATTTCCAAGGCAGGGAGAGTAAACAGCCTTCTCCCAGCTTTCTTAGTTTCCACAGCTGAGAGTGTAGGATGTTTACAGTACCTGTCACTCAGAGCTCTTGAAAACAGACCAGATGTCAGCAAACCTAGTACAGCTTCATCACTGACGGCCAGAAACATGCAGATGTTAAGCACAGGTAGGAAAAAATCCAAACTCAGGCCTATTTTATACCATAGGAATCCAAATCATTGTTAAGTCCTTCGTGCACAAGTTGGGAGGTGTAAGAAGGTAGTTCAGAATAAAGCTGAGCTTCAGCATCTCCAGAGGACAGACACTGTAACTGCCGCCGTGGTACTGCAAGGCTTCTTGCCAGTTCACTCCCAAGTGCTCTTGAACATCTTGAAGTTGTGCCTGCAGAAGAGAGAGAATTCACCATTTTAATTAATGCACATACATACACTAACAAACAAGCAAGCAGAAACACTGTTTGCATTCCACAAATACAAGCTGACCCGTAATTCTTCCAAAGGACTGGAAGCTTTTAAGATAATTTAAAAGCAATATCCTAGAGTGACGGCTTAGGGGAATGCCTACAGCACCTGGCTTAGTTTTAATTATCACAAAAATGATGGTTCTGTGACACCTTTGAATACAGAATTAAAGAAACAACAATGGACGACTGCTAGCAACAGTCTAGGTATGTTTAAGGTTGTATTTTCCTCTCAGAAACAAATTAAATATCCTGTTTCCTTAAATACATTAGTTCTATGGGAAAAAGGAAAAAAAAAATCATCTAAAGCAAAGTTTCTCATGTAGAACAAAAGCTAAAATCCTCAGAAGAAAATTCAACTTACAGGCTTTAGTACAACGTGAGAAACTCTGGGATAAAAATTGTTAATAATTTCTACTTTAAAAAAAATGCACATACAAAAAAAAAATGTACAAGTGACTGGGTACAAGAATCACAGCAGCCTGCTTTAAGAAAAGTTAACTTGCTGTTGAAAAGGCAGAGGAGAGTTATCTGAGAGCTCAACCCATAGGAGGGTTACCCCAGCACTGTT
This sequence comes from Laterallus jamaicensis coturniculus, assembly GCA_022605575.1. Taxonomy (NCBI): domain Eukaryota; kingdom Metazoa; phylum Chordata; class Aves; order Gruiformes; family Rallidae; genus Laterallus; species Laterallus jamaicensis. The sequence continues at coordinate 82,043,092 of JAKCOX010000001.1, read as the reverse complement.
CTCACCATTATGGGAACACTATGCATAGCACAGAGTACTGGCCAGCTTTCTGAATTAACATTTTTCCTTTGAACATCAGGTATGTTTCTGTTGGACCAAAGTAACTGTACAATTTTGTCCTCTACCATTACCTGCATCTCATTCTAAAGCTTCTGAAAAACCAGGCCACATCCCTAAAAGCCCGGTTCCTGAAGTCACAAAAATCCCCAGTGGGGATCCCTTCGGCCAAGACTAAAAGCTAGAGCAGCAGAAGAGGAAAAGAGGGGGACTAAGTCACTCCACACCTAACTTTATCATTCATAAGAAGGCCTAGAGATTTGCAGGAGCCTGAAAAGTTGAAATAAATGTATTCCAGCAGCCTTCCAGTACCTGAAGGGGAATAAGAGCAAGTTGGAGAGGGACTATTTATAAGGGCATGTCATGACAGGACAAGGGGTAATGGTTTTAAACTAAAAGAAGATAGATTTAGTGCTAGAGGCTTTCTAGCAGACATCGGGCACGTGAGCAGTCCAACCTTTGAACTGTAACAACTGTGCACGTGCTGTAAGGCTTGTAGCCAGTCACAGAGTGTATTGCGGCGCGTGATCATATGCGCTCAGCCAATAGGGGCCGGAGTCGTGCACACGGCGGGGCTGGAGCTCTCCGGAGGCGAGCACACGGCGCGGGGCTATGTAATCAGGGGAACGGATTGAGCAAACGGCATTCACCTGATCGTATTGATCCCCGAGTGCTTGTCTGCATCTCCTGTAATTCAGATTAGACAGAAGGAAGGAATTCTTCTCTGGAAGGTGGTGAGGCCCTGGCACAGGCTGCCCAGAGAAGCTGTGACTCCCCCCTCCCTGGCAGTGTTCAAGGCCAGGTTGGATGGGGCTTTGAGTAGTGTGGTCTAGCGCAGGGTGTTCCTGCCCATGGCAGGGGATTGGAACTAGATGAGCTTTGAGGTCCCTTCCAACCCAAACCTTCTAATGATTCTATAAATCTGAAGGTACAGATCACCTTCATCTTCCAGCCTGCTACAAAATACTATGACAGTTTCAAACTCCTACATGAACAGCTGCTAGAAACTTTGTATTTTTCATACAAGATTTTCCAGATTAAGTACAATTTGCAGAAGGTATTTCAGCCTTTTACAAGAGAAGGAGGAAGAATAATCCTGTGATAATCTCCGACTGAATTAACTACAGTACTCTACAGCTTTGGCAGACAGGCATCTGATATTTCTATTATTAAAAGATAGTGTTTCAATTCTCTAAGGGCTATGATGATTTTTAAAAATATATATTTGATGAGTCATGACATCTTGATTTGCGTCTTTTATTATAGTTGGTTAGAACTTTTATTTACTATTATTTTAATCTTCCCTATACAATTCAAACTTCAGGGATTAACATCAGGCAGTTGACTTCAAAAATGTTAACCTGTGTTAGAGCCTCTGACATTAAACCAGTTTTCCAAATTTTAATACATAGAAAATAAATGTTAACAAAGGAGTCGTGTCCCCTGTCCCATGTCCATCCGTACGCTCCCTCGCCCCAACCTCCCCGCCCCTGATCATCACAGAAGTTTGGGTTGGAAGGGACCTCAAGTCATGCTCCAACCCCCCTGTCGGTATGTCACTAAGGCAAAAAAATCCCCTACCAAAACCCAAACCACCAAAAAAGCCACCCAAACAGAAAAAAAGATTAACCTCTTAAAATCAGAAACAAATTTAAATTCAGAGATCACAGATATTGTCTTTGCTAAAAAGAAAGTAGAAAATAAAAACAAACCCAAAATGTCTGCTTTTTTTTTTTTCCCTATAGCAACAAAGAATTCTGCTTTCAAAATACTTCATAGGCTTGAGTTGCTGGCCTAGTATCTATGAAAATCTGTATGAGCCACTGCAGTAACTGTCATCATACTATCAACACACAGACGAAGAAAACTTGTCAAGGCAAATGATGCAGTGACAAGGTAATACTCAACCAGATGAAGGGAAAACAATCCAGAAATTCAGAACAAGAAAAATCAGAATAAAAGCTAAAACAATGTATTATTGTCTCATGCTATTATGGAATCCCAAACACTTTTGATCCTTCCCATACGTTCTTCGGCTTCAGCATTTAATTGAATAATACAAGCGACTTGGGACTTTAAAAGTCAGTTTTACATCTGTATTTCAGAAACGCTTCTGACCAGACTGTCAATGTCCAAAAAACTTAAGAAAAATCTGGTCAGAACTGCATTTATACTCAACAGAGTGACTCCTATTCTGCAGGGCCTACACACAAAACAAATAACAGGAGAACGTGAAAGCAAGGAAATGATGACATAAGCACAGATCCAGTATACCGCCACTGTTTCTTTATTGACTGTCTTTGACTTCCAAGTAGTTTGAGGTGCCAATTTTATTTTAATCAATATTTATGAAGTTTGAATGATGCTTCTAATGCAAGATACCTGGGGAAGGGTAAGAAGTTACATCACATTCCTTTGCCAAAATAATACCTTACTGCTCACTAGGCACAGTTACTTATCTATGCCTGGTTACTCAGATAGCAGACCCACGCCCCCCCCCCCCCCCAACAAACCAAAACCCCAAAAGCTTCCAAAACAAATAAATATATCAGACAAACAAAACCCCCACAAAACCCCAAATCCCAGCTTTCATCACAGAGCACATCCTTCTATAGGTGCCTGATAAAACATAAAGCTGGTGATTCGCCACTAAACCCTGCAAAATGCTAGACTAAAATCCTGCAGCTGAGGGAGCTCAGGGAAGGCACTACCTGCACCGACAGCCACACAGGTGATCAAAGCTATCACAAGGGTAACCACCAACTATGTAATACAGAGAGTTATGAAGGAAGCAGCTGCCACGAGAACATAGTACAAGAACAAAACCCAACAACCTGAAACCCAACTGAGGCACTGCCCCATATCACCTGGAAGGAGGAGATCCTGAATTGCACAACCCAGGCTACACTGTGAAGAGTAGCTGTTCATTTGCTTTCATTTCACAACAAGGTGCGGAAGGGAAGGACTGAAGAGAAAACCTGTTCCCTCCCCTTCTGAGCAGGTTGGGCATTTCATTCCTTGTGATGACAAGACGCTTGGTGACAACACTTGCAAGTACTCACTGCTCAATTTAGAGACTATTTACTAGTCAGTAGACGCTTGATTTTATGCCTCAACAGAGGATGACTGGAAAATAAAATTAAAAAGATATATATATTAAACCAAAAAGGCCCTCTGTTAATAAGCAAGGAGAAAATGGTACATAGTATGAGATTTAACACCTTTACAGCCTTGTCAGAGTTATTGACATCCTGCTACTTTCCACATACCTGTGGCCTGCTGGAAAAATCTTAGCTTTCTTCTACCTCTACCCCAGACAAACCATTAAAATGGGGGAAAGTATAACTGAGCATTATATATAATGTGGCATTAGCAAAAATAATGAGGCACTATTTTCATGTCAAACCTTCTTATACTGCCTTTTACAAATGAAAGGTCAAACCAATCTCTGAATCCTTCCTCAAAATTAAACTATAATGCACACAGGGAAGCCTCATCTGTCTACAAAGAGTACTCGATTCACCTGCACTTGAGGGGCAAAATACTCCTGCTGTATCCCCTCCTGAATACAGACAGCTTAAAAAGCAGCAGGCCCAGGGAAGGCTTCAAGGAATCCTGGAACAAAGACTGTTTTTTTTTTTTATTTAGAGATACACCCCAAACTATGTCACAACCCCTCAAAAAGCAACTAGCAATACCTCAAGAACAACCATGTCAATTTGAAGTCAGATTTAAGATAGGGATTTGGGAAGGAGAAAGCAAAGTGGCAACATCCTTAGAGTTTACCTAGAGTCTGGTAGATCCCCCTTTCCTCTTGGGACAAGAGGCAATGGCCTCAAGTTGTACCAGGGAAAGCTTAGGTTGGTTATTAGCAAAAATTTCTTCACTGGAAGGGTCATCGAGAACTGGAACAGGCTGCCAGGGAAAGTGGTTGAGTCACCATCCCTGGAGGTATTTACAAGAAGTAGAAGTGGTGCTTAGGGATGTGGTTTGGGGTGGACTTGGCAGTGCTGAGTTAGTGGTTGGACTTGATGATCATAAAAGTCTCTTCCAACCTAAACAATTTTATGCCTACATGGTAGCTGCAGGCTCATTTGTGCTGTTCTTGTACTACATGCAGCAGCACTTCCCTCAAAATCACCAAGCTTTCCTTCCCAACCTGCCTGCTCCTGGAAGGGAGCACAGCTTCAGTGAACAGCTTCTGGTCCTGATAACAAAGATTTCTTACTGACTTTCTCAAAGAAACACCTCTGGTACAGTTACAAGATTACTTCAAGCCCATGCAATGATTTCTATGATTTTTCCTGTCCTGATCATTCTGGTTACATTTTTGACATATGCACTGAGCATAAGGAGGAACCCCAGGGTCTGTCTCTAATGAAGACGACCTAAAATTAGAGGTCAGGGCTCTCTTTTAGCAACTACGTGTACCTTTGGCTTCAAAGACAGAAAAAGAACCCATTTGTTTCCTTCATGAGATTTGCAGCTCTTTGAAGTGAGAGGAAAAAACAGAAAATAAAAATGTTTTCTCGTATCTGCTGTAAGACACACGAAGAATAAAACCCCCTGAAGGTACATTTTAAAACTAGCCAAAAGAAACATTAGTTTCAGCAACTTTAAACACCCCCCCCCCCATTCCCCAAGGAGTCAGAAGATAGTCCGGGGGGGGGCGGGGGCGGGTCGGGGAGAATGAGCACCTCACAGAAGCCACAAAATAGAACAGAACAGCCTGGAATACAAAAGCAATCAGGGTGTAGGTAGGTAACCGCCCCATCTTTGAATAAAAAAATAAATCAGATACTATCTAAATACAAAAACTGCCAGCAGATGTCAGCACAGCCTAGAGAACGGCTGGCGTAACCCTCCGCTCCGAGGCAGAAGGGTATTTATTTAACCACCCCCAGCACAACTGCCCTGGCACACAAATCCAGCCCTGGCACACAAACCCAGCCCTGGCACACAAACCCAGCCCTGGCACCGGTCCTGAATGGAGGCTTACACAAAACAGACAAGCCCCACCTCCGTAAAGAGAAGCAGCCCGTGGGGCCTGCCCCAAGCCCTCACCTGCTGTAAGATGGCATTTGCACGTTATCAACATGCCCAACAAACGATGAAACACAACACTGTGAGAACAGGCACCAGTTTCTCCTGCCGTGGGACATCGAGAAGCAGCTTTATATTAAATAACCTCTAATTACGGTTCAATGCCCTCCTCCCTCAGGCTCATCAGCTATGGCATGCGTCTTTGCCCATCCACATTCACATTCCCTCTGTTCCTAAATAGCTTTACTCTCCTTAGATTGTGCTGCAAAGCGTTGAGGAATATTTAGCAACGAGGTTGCTAAGTTAAAATAAAGCTTTCCTGCAAAAGAAGCATTAGCAGGATTGTCCTTGTGCCACAACAGAGGCTCCCTCCAACCCTCTCCCTGGCTGATTTTGGCCAGGACTTGTAAGGGAAGTGTTTGTGCAAAAGAGATTTTACTTCAAAAATTCTAACAGCAGCATTTACCTCATTTCTTCACACAAATAAATACCAAAATATACAATTTCTCAATGGTACAAATTTATTTCAGCAAGAAACACGTGAAATAAAAGCATTTTTGCTGCTCAATGTCAAATTCATTCACACACTTTGCTACTAAAGTCATTAACTGCCAGAGTTTCACAGGATACTTACATAAAGGGCAGGACATTAGACCAGTAGTACATGGATTAAAAACAATCATAGAAGGAATAAAACCACTACCTCATCCCAAACAGAATCCATGTTATTTAGTCTTAGCAATGTTTTCAGCTTTGCTAGTTTATAGATTAAATTTCTGGCCTACTAAAATCAGCAAGCGTTACTCTGAAGCAAAATGAACAAGCAGAACACCAGAATTTGCAGAAAACAGTAAAAGAATTGTGAAGTGATGAAGAAGTCCAACTAACATCATTTTTTCTTGGCACAGAACCACTGGATGTTAGTGACTGATTGTTATTTTGCGAGCAAAGCAACAAGCACACAACAAAGCAACAGCAGTTTCATCCATGCGTGGAACTTTGCATCCAGAGAACTTTGGTTTTAATTCATTTCTTGGGTACAAGGTTAATATAAGAACCCAGGTTGGTAGTTTTAAATACTGTATTAATGCACAATCTAACAAAAATATCTTAATTTTCTTACCAAATTAAAAATATTTTCTTACTAAATGCAGTCACCTCAGTGCACATATGTTCTTACAGTCCAAAGTAAAAGCACTGGGAAAAATAAATAATTAAAGGAAACTATGTTAACTTAAAAACCACGAACAGAAAACAAACTTTTTAGGCTGATGGTTAGGAAGAGAATTTACTGAAACATTTCTGTCGTGCCTTATTAGGCTGGTTTTAGCACAGCTCTGAGGTTTCACCTTAGGTTTTAAACCTACGGCAGCCTTCAGTTTCCTTTGTGTGGTTTCGTATCTCAAACCGAGTAAAGGTGGGTCACAAATACAGATACACAGAGACTTTCTGGGAGCATTTATGTTTTCTTAATACAGACGTTGGACAGTCTGTATATTAACAAGGAAGAGAGGAATAAAAAGCAAAGAGGCAGACAGCATCCTGGAAGATTATTTACCTTGTAAAATTCTCAAGGGGAGATGGAGTACAAACAACTGAGTTGAACAGCAGCAATCAGAAAAAACAATTCTGAAGCAAACAGCTTCACAGAAACCCCACACATCACTTAGCATGGTATCAAAAATATGTCCAAAGAAAGAGTGCTTCCATTTTATATGTAAACTAAACCCTGGAACCTCTTTCCAATTCAGGTGAGTGATGTAGTCTCACGAGTTTCTCTTGGGGAGTCTGATCACGGACTCAGGAGGGAAGGTGTGTTTTGTTGCAGACCTAAGCACTTAATTAAATATAAAACCTGGAAGCATGTTTCACCTTGCTTTTCAGTTTCATCAGGAAACCTCTGCACAATTCCTATTTTGTTCCATGCAACTGCAAGCCTCTGTCAGGTTAAAACAAGAGGTAATTTACGTGCACTCTCTAAACTGGCATTTTTAATTCATGAGTCTTGGCTGTAATTGTAACAAAGACCCTTGAGGCTCATAGTTTCTCTCTTAACTTCTCTCATTCAAACTCTCTGCACGCAAACACTTGTTCCTACAACAGCTCTTCTGCAAGTCATTCTCCCCCTACTTTTTGCACATTCAAAACTTGCAAAATCCAACCCCAAACGCTTCAGTTTTACAGACGCTTCTTGCTCGGTTGGAGTTTGATCTGCCCAGGTGACAAGTACTATTATTCCAGCCACCCTCTCTTCAGGAAATCTCAAGAACATTACTAGCATCAAGAGTACATCACTCAACAGCCTGCTTGCACACTATGCTAGAGTAATAAAATAGCTGGCTCCTTTTCCCCCAGGAAACCTAACTTCTTTAAAACCAAAGTTTTACGGAGGTGAAGAGGAATTTCAGCTTCTGCAGGAGCAAAACTGCAAAGCTTCACTTGAGAGCTACTTAAGATTTCACATCAGCAGCAAAACTTGAGAAGGAAGGAACCTTGTGGTCAGTTACTAGTTAGTGCAACTTCATTTCCTAAAATCTTTGATTTAAAAGTTCACCCTTAAGCATCCTTCCCTAAATTACCTAAATTCTGTTCTGCCTGCCTCTAACATTTCTTCTGCCCCCCCCAGGCAGCCAGCTCTGCTGCTGAATCAACTGCGGCACATGGCATTCCAGCTGCGAGACTTTGATAGAGGCTGGCACTGCAACAGTTACCAGGCAGCATCTCCATGACCCAGCACAGAGGGACTGTGATGGATGCATCTTTTTCCTCTGATGAAAAAAAACTTATAGATAAAGATGCACTTAAGGAAAGAAAACGGCCAACCTGATACGTTGTCACTTTTATGTGGACAAGGAGGAGTGAAGTTGGGCACACTGCTTGAAAGACTTACACAGTCAATTCTTCTTGACTGGTTTAAGAGTGCTATTAAATTCACAGAGCAAGAATTAAGCAATGCAGGAAGCAATTCCTATTGCTAATGCTTATGATTACCATAGCCATGCTAAAATAGTTTCGTTGGCTCATTTGTTTTTAATGATATCTCTTTTTTAAAGATTTGCAAATAAGTTTTACAGGAAAGTATGCATTGTTAGGGAATTTCTATCCTCTAGTTATTTTCCCCCTATCTCAGACCCTTTAACCTCCTCACCTCTTCATTCACTACCCAGATTTTAATTTAAACTAAGCACAGTAGTTGCCTCAAGTTTCACTTTTCTATTTCTACCCTGGACCTTCTTCAGGTTAACTTAGCTAACAGTGTTCCTGCCAAAGACCAAAGATATTTGCACTGTTCCATTCCCATGAAGTTTGTCAGTCATATTTTCTGTGACAGTCCATACCTAGCTCTCTTATTCAGCTATATTTTTTTCCCCTCTCCTTTCTCTTTCTTCCCTATCAGCTCCATTCCCCTTCCATTTGTTTTTTAAAGCAGAGAACCCAACAAGCTCTTCTGGACATCCAGTCTCTGGGTGATCTCCTCTGCAATTTTAAAAAAATTGCTACCTTTGTGAACATGGTCTGGAAAATTGGCTCTACTCAAATCTGTGTCCACAAAAGTTTTCTTCAACTCTCCATCACTTGAAGAAAAATACACCTGCAAACACATCATTAACACTTGAAACTGCAGATCCAGCCAAACACACAGTTTTGCAGATTCTTTATGTGTACAATCTAAATTGCAGCCCTTTCAACTGACCCTTACATTTCTGTCTCATCCAGCCACTCTTCCTCTTCCAGATGAATTTTTACACAATGTTCTCAATGAAGGCAAAAATCTTCCCATGATGGTAACACACTGAGAAAACTCCTGCCAGAAAGAACAGTCTAGGAAGTCATCACTTTACATCCTCTTAGGGCTATCCCTTCTCAGTTGAATCAAACAGCACCTAATGTCACTGTCTAGGCCTATCAGTCTACAATCATCTTTCCTTCTTATTAAGCCATCTTCTCTACCCCCAGTTATCACATGATGTCAGCCTTTGCCCCCTACATTGTAGCTTGTCAAGTCTGTTTGCACTTTACTCTACCTTGTGCCTTAACACAAATGTGATTTCCAACCCCACAGCCTCCCTCTCAGTCCTCTTTCCTCATCTCCATACTGCCCACAAAAGAAAGATTTAAGTGACAAACTGGTGTTGCTGGCATGCCAGCCCTGAGAGTGCCCCCTCACCCCATGCTCCCCCTCAGTGCATCTGCCCATTACAATCCAGAACTACACTGGGGATCTCACAGAAACCAGACTGCTCAGCACTACCATGTGCTGCGATCACAGCAAACACATGAATAACAACTTATAAAGTCCTTTATCCCATTTTAGGATCAGGCTGCCAAATTAGCAACAGCAAAGAAAAAAAAAAATGAGAGCACTAAGAGGTATTACTTGAAGCAGCAAATGTGAAAAACAGCCAACCAACAAAAAGCTGAATTCCACTTGAGCATAAAGATAGAAACAAATCTCACCTGAACATACCTTCTTTCCTCCTAAAAAGGCAGCAAACTTAAAACTTCTTTATTAGTATTTTGGTGAGGCTCATCACTATGGTATGTGAGCAACCCAAGAAGATCAAGTTGCTCATCTGTATTAAACAACAGTTGCTGCGGGATGAAAACAAGCAGGGCTTCAGTTTTACAGAAACTCAGCTGAGGTTTCTGTTTGGCAAAGAGGATGTATTTGAAACAAGGCATGGATCCAGATCCCGTTTGATCTGGTTCTTCCTGATGCATAGATTTCAGGTAAATTCAATAGCCCCTCTCCCTCCCCTCCAAGCAACACAAAGCTTTCCCCTCAGTGTGTTGATGGGATTAAGTGTCACATTTAAATTTCATCAAACTCCACTTTGTTTTCTCACCACTCCCCTTCCCTGAATTAGTAGATCACTGCTGAAGCAGGCAATGAACACACAGCTTCTCTCACTCCTAAACATCACGGACACACCGTGGCCTGAATCCAACTTCCCTGCAGAGGACACAGCTTCTGTGAATGTGAACAATCTCCAGCGAGAGCTTAACGCACCGGCCCATTTCCTTGGTTGGAAGGGAGTCTCCCAATTCACGCTCTGAACAAACAGAGTCCTGGAGCCAACCCATGGACAGTGTTTACAGAAACAGCAATGTCACCCATCAGAGTTTAAGATACTTTGGAACATAAAGAGTTTCAAGAAAAAAAATAATTTTTTTTCTTTTATGAAAACTAGTAAATTCAGTAAATTATCAGTCAACACTGAGACTTTTTAAAGTTATTTTGTATGAAGGCTTCTTTAAAAACCACATTGATTTGTCTGTGGTTACAGTTAATCTTATGCTGAGCAAATGAACTGATACATAGCAATTTAGCAACAGTTCTGTATTTTAACCCCCACCACTTCTCTTGCTGCCTAATTTATACATGTACAAACGAGGAGCCCAAACAGTGCCAGTATAAAATAAAGGAATCCTTTTTTGTTGTGTTTCTTCTTTTTTTTTAATGCACAAAACCACTTGATGCTTTAACAAAGTCTGAGCAGTCTATAGGCAGGACTAACAAGTATTTAACAAAGGTTCTGCATGGTCTCAAATTCTTCATCCATGCACTTTGACAATCCTATTTAATTAGCATCAACCTTTCAGCACTTCGCATGCTGCTAAGTATTAGTCTATTTTTATTTTATTTATTTTAAGGAAGTGGAACAATACAGTGATCATCAAAAATAGTACATCAAAATAGTACATGCTGTACCCTATACTTAAACAAATAAATACAGACAACTATAATCCAAAAGTAGGATATATAAATATAAACTCTAAGCTTCACAAAGTTCATGAGAATGATAACTTCTGAAAACCCTGTCCATCTGGCAATTGAAATGTTTTCAATCTCTGTTACTAACACAGGAACGAAGCAGAAAGCTGCTCTCAGCCTGCATTTTGCCTATGAATCAAACTCGTAACATCATACGTCAATGTGCAAGGCAGGGCAAGCAGGCATAAGGAAAAAATAACATCATGGTTTTTTCTTGTTTCTACCTCACTTCCAGCCTTACAACCTGCCTGATGACTATGGCAGACACAGCTGGTAGGAAACAGGAGGCAAAGAAACGTCAAAGGCAACGTGGATACCCAGGCTCCATCCAAGAAGCAGGAAGGAAGAAACTCAAGGGTCAGCAGCAAAAGATAAGGGCAGAGACAAGCTCCAGCGTAAGAATCTTCTTGCCTGGCAATGGAAATAATATTTTTAAAAGTTTCTGTGCCTCCTCCTCCATCAAGGCTGCTAAATCGCATCCTGTTGCCCTGGTGAGGGCTGTGAATCATTGTGCTAACCTGGGGTGGTGCCACTCACCTCCAGAGCTTCTCTCTGCTGCAAAAATTAGCAAATTACTTCTTTGGAGAAGTAGCCTGCAAGAGCCCCAACCATCAAACAGAGGACAGAGCCTTAATTCTCTTTCCTAAGTCTTACACCACCAGGAAATCTTAGAAGCAGCATAGAAATAAAAAAGTTTAAAAAAAAAAAAAACATCAAGTGACCGCCTACTGCTCTGCCTGTGCCCTTCCTGGCTAGAGATGAGAGCAAGCAGCTAGTATTTCAGATTGCTCGATGCAAGTGACCTCTCCAACTACCACCCCATATTAAACTTCCTGACCAAGCTAAGTGAAAGCCTGCCAAATATTAAAGGGAGAAGAAAGGGATGTCAGCAGCCCGGGTACTTCCTTTCTGGAGATATTTTTGACCCGTGTTGCAATTCTATGGGTCTTATCTGAAGAACTCCCATGCTAGGCAGGGTGCAGCAACATCCCAAGTTTACTTTCTGCACTAAACACGAACTGAACAGAGGGCTGAGGGCAAGTGCCACGCAGGCTGTCTACCAGGAGGCTGTGCAAAATAAGCAGAGTACCTTGTCACCAGATGACAAAGCCACGATGTCTGCCTTCGCCGCAGCATCTCCTATCCCAGCTCAAACTGTCTAGCTACTCTCTCCCCAAAGCAGCAGCGACTGCCACTTGCCTGCCCACAATGCCATCGGGCTGCACAAGCTGCACTGAAGCTACTGCAGGACAGAATGGTTTCTGACACTGTGATCAGCATTAGCCACTTCAAGAGACGACAAAAACCGAATGTAAGAAGGATGGTAATATATACACACCCCAGCTGAAGATCTGCCCTGGTGCTGTTCATTCTAGTGCAAGGAAACTTTCTTCTCAAGAGCCCAGCAACACAACACCTCCCACCAGCATGGCAGTAATGTTGAGAGATGATAAAATGGGAGCAGAAGAGGATGTTGAGAGTTAAGTTAGGTTCAGATTTTCATTCTTAAAACTACAAAATCTTCAATTCTGAAATGCTAAATGTGGAAGCAAAGACTGAGTGCCATTCACTATTACATCATGGGCCTTCAGATTCTTTAGAAAGGTAGAGAGGCAACACATTTTCTGCAGCAGAATTCACTGCAACAACAGTAATTTCCCAGACCGGATTTGAAAGAATACACCTCGTTTTCTGAAGTGCAAATATTTTACTCTGCAGTGACTAGAAACTTAAGATGAGATCTGACAGAAATCACAGCAGAAAAAGCAAAACTAGCCTACAAGAATTACTGTGTTCAAGGTACATTAGTTACTGTTTTGGTGAGCTCAAAGAAACTTTTGTCCTACCCCTGATAGTTCTCTCCTTCCTACCCCTGATAGTTCTCTCCTATATGGAGAAAACTGGATCCAGCCAATCAGTTCCAGCAAATGAAAGCAGAATATTAACAACATAAGACAAACTGCAATCAAATCAGAGATGATTTATTGCTTACAATGAAAACCAGAGGATTTATATCTTCAGACGTCCTTTACAGTAAGCAACTGAAATTCATTGCAAACTATTTCTCAATATGTGATGTATGTCACAACCCTGATTTAGTTCATGATGCAATTTTTAGCACATGCTGTTTCCACTCACATACTTCACACAACAGAACAGATTTGCTGCAGCCGTGGAAACATCTTTAGAAACTTATAAGTGACTGACTTTCAAAGCAAAAAAGCCGCATCCATACTTTAGAACTTGAACTGTACAAGTTTTATTACGAGCTACTGAATCTCTAGGAGCAAAGATACTTCACCAGTGTCTAAACCAGCCAGCAAACACTCCGTAGATACAGTTAGGAGTGTTTGCTTGTCCTACAGCTTGCATGAAGAACGTGGATCTGCATGTAATACTGTCTCGTAACTCAGTAAGCCTAGCTAGCAAGCATGATCTGCCACCCGTGTACAAAACTTCTCTGAGAAGTTTTCAAGAGAAGCACTGACAATGATAAAGCCAAGTCTAGTCACCCACATGCCAAAACAGGAGACAGCAAGTGCCAGAAGTTTAAGGGTCTTAAAGCACCAATAACCTCCCTAGAAACATTTAAGGCCAGTTTTGGCTAGGATGAATGAGTGAGCTTTGACAGTCAAGAGAAGTTGTAGGCAATAAGCACTTCTGAACACCAGGCAGACTGTGTGCACCTTAAGGTGAGTACCCAGGCAGGAGTACTTAAGCTTCAGCCCCACTGTGCAAGCACCTTCACAAACATCTGTCAGTTGGCAGTGGAAAAAAACCCCATGTATAGCTGGAGACAGGCTCAAAACGGGGTCCAGCTGACACTACTGCAAGGAAGATGCTTTCCATACTTCTCTTTTATGCCCTCACTTTTTTATCTGTATCCTAATGAGAAACAGTTGCCCGTTCTCCTCAACATACGTCCATCAGGCAGTGTAAGGGCTAAATCAGTCTTAAATCAGCAATACCAAGAAAAGATCCAAATCGCTCAAAAATAACACTGTCCTCATAAACAGCAACCACAAAATGCTGAGGTGAAAACGTGTCCAGTTTCAAGCTTTAATTACTCAAATTCTGTACTGAAACACTCACGTTCTTCTTTTCCTAAAGCTACCAACTTCATTCTGTGTAACCAAACTGTGGAAAACCTGCAGATCTCCCTGCTGAGGAGGAGAAATGTTGAGATTGAAAAATCTGAACGTTACTTTTCAGTACAAGTTCACAGCTCCTTTACAACTGAATTCTGAACTGAGCACACTGCATGGAAGGAAGTCTAACAGAAAAATAAGATCCTTTAACAAAGCTGGTATCTGCAGTCAGTTCCTCCCAGGAATGAAACACCCAACTTTCCAAGACAACACCAGATATGTTCGTGTAACATATCTTTGTGATAGAAACGAACAAAAGAACAAGGCTTCTTCACAGATTTCCTCATACAAGACATGAAACCCTTCCATGTAGATAGTTGCTATGGTGCAGACTTCAGGGGGAAAAGAGGGGAGATCAGACTTCTTGTTTACAGGTCTCCAATATGCTCCACTTGATCCATCTTGAAATTGAAACCCTTCAGCTTCCTGTCTTTATGCTGTCAGGTGGTGAAGGACAAATCCAGCATTAGCAACATTACAGAGCTCTCACATATTCTGCATAGATGTAGAGAAAAACATCCACATGGATTAGATGACAAACAGAAGGGACAGGATCGTTGCAAAAGGAGTAAAAGTTGTCCCAAATCCTGGGAAACTTACTTTGGGAATGAAATTCCAGATTATCTTTGAACACCATCACCATGTTAACACTGCACAGACCTATAAAAAAAATACACCATTTTGGCATTCTCCTGAAAAGTCCTGACTCTTCTAAGAACTTCTTACACAGGTTTTATCCAGCAGGTAGGCCCAGCTATTTACGGATCAAAGAAGAACAAGAGAAATCCATACAAGGTAGGATTCAACTCTTGGTAAGACACCTAAACCATATAAAACCACATAATTTCCCCCTACAGTCAAAAAAGCCTACAGAAAGATTCAGCTTATTCTACAGCTGACACTTCAGGTGCAATTCATGTACCTAGAGATAGGTATCTGCTGTCAGTTTAAACATTCCAGGAGTTCCACCTCACTTCCAGTTGCCTCTGTTATAAACCCTGCAGATCCCATGTTGTTACCAGCAGCACTGCACGATTTTTCCCAGTGCTTTAGAGGTCCTAATTGGCACTAGGTTTAGGCAGGCAACCAGAGGGCTGCTATCCAGGCCCCACTGACACTACCACCTAACTGCTGACTGCAATGAGAGAATGCACAGAGAAACTTAGTGCAGAAGTATAAAATTTTTTTAAAAAACCCACATTTGTTTTTCTTCACCCATGAACAGAATGCATCCCTTACTCTTGCCAATTGGCAAGAATACAGCTGTCACTTGTAGAACACTCTTTGGCTACTCGTTATTGGGCTTTCGGTGCTGTGCAAGAGATTTGGCCTTTGTAGTCACTACTTCAAAGTCCCACCTTCTAAAGAAGGAGAAGATCAGACTAGAACCTTTTTGCCAAACTCTTCAATATAACCTGTCTGCATGAACTGCCTTAGCCAGCTTTTCTTTAGTATGGTGCATAAAACCCACTCATACAGAACAGGCGAGTTCTCCCATTCGGTCAGTGGCCAGTCTGGCCCTGCCATAGACTGTGTTTTTACTGAACACACAGGGTAGACTAGACATGAGTATCCAGGATAATTCCAAGGTTTTCCTCTTCCTACAAAGCTCCCTGCACAGAGATGCCTGTAAAGACCTCCAGAGGGAGATGCTGTCTAATTTTTGGCATCAAAATTGCCTCAAACATCCATCTTAGGCATCATTACTGGCCACACCAGCATCTTGCTACAGCCTGAATATTCTACTGTCAGGAATACAAAATTTTTAAATAAATAGTTGAGGAAACAAGATCTATGACAGCTTTCAAATTCCACAGCAGCTTTTTTGCTCTCTTTAGGCTACAGTTTATTCATCCCCTGTCCCCAGTGCTGCTGTTTGTCCAAGCAGTAAGCACGTAAAGAAAGAGAAATAGATGATAGTAAAGTGTAAAATACTATTTTTTATATCTTCACATATACTTGCAAAGTTTAACTAATGCCCAAACCATTTGCTTCCTACTGCTAGCAAACAGTCTAAAGGAAAACAGCAGCATCCAATCTGTAGTTGCACTACTACCAGCACCACAAAAAATACACTGGAGGGTACTAGTGTAGACTCCTTTCCATTATTCTTTGGTTCTTTCATCTTCTGCAGTTTGTTTCCAAAAGATGATTAATCTCCTGGCTGTTTAATCCAGAAGTCCTCCTGACCACACTCTGTCTGCAGAAATCAGACCTTTACCAAGGCCAGACTCTGACAGAACTACTAACTTTTAAACACTTGAGAAAGCATCGTCCCTTCACTGTGACTTTTACAGGCACACATGGCACTCCTTTCCCATTTATTTAACAAGCATCTGAATGACTCTGCTAGCTTAGCTATAACCCAGTTCTCACAGCTCAGAGACAAGGGACGCTGTGCACAGACACTACCCTGCACCCAGTGCTGCTTCTACAGCGATACTCATCAGACGCAATCCACCCAGTAGTAGGAATATTTAAGAGAGTCACAAAGTTCCCATGGGGAGAGAGACAAGATCTTGTCTGATTTCATTCCACATCTACTGAAAACATAGAAAAGCTTTTGCCAAGGCAATTTTGGCAAGTATTTCCAGCAGTATCCTGGCTTGCCAAACTGCATTTGGATTTTGCTGGACCTATTTACTTGTTCAGTACGCTCAGGGAAGTAGAAACATTTGTTGCTGCAGTGAATTTGGCTTACTTTGAAGACCTGGAACAACACTTAAAAGATGAATCAGAGAGTGACTGCCTTAGGAATTTGATCTATTAACCTCAGCTCATAGTGGTGGTGTATCCTGAAGTGCATAGAAGTAATCCATAGCTCAGCTACTTCAGGTCTGAGACCCGACAGCACTCTGAACTCCCAGTGCTTTTAAAGTGTTATTTTTATATTGGCATGTTCTACTCCCATCAAAATGCCATCCAACACAAGCCCTAAGATGACCCCAAAAATCATCTTTAGGAATCAAAACTGCACAACTACATTTTTTGACAAAACTGTCATTCATTACCCAGCCTCTCAAAAAACAAGTTACAGCCTTTGCAGACACCTTTAATGAAAGGCTGACTCCTATGTTGTTGTCCCCACCCTCACTCCCCACAGGGCTGGGCAGTGCTCTGCTTCCACCCTGTCACTGGGACATGCAGCCAGCTTTGATCAGATGTGTCAGAGGTACACTGGTGACATTTTGCCTGACAAGGGTCTTGCTCAACTCAAAACCCAGAGTGAAAAAAATCAAAATATTTCAGAAGTGTTACCTGCAGTGCCTGTTTTCAAGGGTTTGGTAATGCTTCTCTGCTGTCTGTCCATCTTCACACCTTTGCTAGTTTGCTTTTTCACTTTTTCCAGGATTTCTTTTTTTGCTGAGCAAGAAATTCCTTCTTCATATCTCCCTCTACTCCCCTATCTCCCACTAACTTCTAACAGGCCAGCAACCTTACTGTCCCTTTTCCAGTGGAGAAGCTACCTACTAGGTCACAGCCATGGTCCAACAATCCTTTAAGTGCAGACTGCTAGAGAAAAGTACAAAATACCACCCAAGCTTATGCAGTGTCATTTTCTAACTCTTCACTGTAACAATATAAGATCTCCCTGGAGGCACAGCATTTCATGTAATTCTTTCTTTTGCTTTTAAAAGCACAGATTCTTACAACCCCTTCAACCCATTATCTGATGGGCATCTATAATGCATTTTTCACAAACAGAAAAATGAAGTATAAGCATACCCTTAATTTCTGATTCCTAAATGCATATATGTGTGTGTGTATATTTCAGTTGCATTCAAGATGAACAGTACCTACTTGCGTCCTAAGTGATACAAGTACCCAGCTCTATGATCTGTTCCTGTCTTCATCCATACCTTTCCAGTATTTACTTCACTTGTAAGCCACCAGGAACACCTCTGGTTTCCTCTAGATAAACCAACAAAACCCCCACAAAAACAAATAAACACCAACACACAAAAAAAACCCCAAAACCCCACAACCCAACCCAGAGAAAAGAATCAAAGCTTACCTCCCCACCCCATGGAAACATACCACTGGACAATCATTCCTCACCGATAATTATAATTTAAAACCTGTTCACCAATTTTTAATCCCTCTGATACATCATATCTACAGTTTTGCTATTTAAAATTTTTCTGTCAGGATGCTTGGGTTGCCAAATCCAATATCCTGAAATATATCATGAAGACTATTGCCTGACTTAATGCAAAATACAATAAAAAGACATCACAGTAGATGAATTCCATTTCCTAGTATGATTTACTCCATTTACCAACTTTGGTCCAAGTCTTATTTCAGAACTTCTGGCCAAAACCATGCTGGGCCAACAACCTTTAAGGGTACACTGCTCACCCAGTTAAGCCCTGGGACAATTCAGTTTCTATCTGTAATTGGGAGTACTCTAATTCTAGAGCAACAGTCCACAGAGTTTCTCATACTACTCCTCTCCAATTTTCCTTGATACAAGTTTTGGCGTCTTCTAAATTATATCATATTTTAATACCTCTTGTTAAACACCCTCCTGGCTTGCTAAAGTGGAAATAATGCCATCAACATTTGTATCCAACTCAAATCTAGCTTTTTTAACCACAAAGCTGACAAATCTATCGAGCAGTGTTGTCTGTTGGCATTACTCTCTGACCTTGACTTCTACCTGGTCACACGGTACCAACAGTAAAGTTACTTCTATTCCTAACAAAATTCTTCCTTTCTCTGACTGTCCAGCTGCCCTCCATCCATGTCATCTTCTTACTAATTTTATACATTGCTTCATTATCTGCTAATTTATATTCATGGAATAAGAGCTGACAGCCATCTATTTAGGGATTTCTGGTGCCAGGAAGAAGGGAAGGAGTATTTTTAAGAGCCATTTCCACTTCTATTCTCAGACATTTTATCTTTGCTATCTTTTGGATTGTGCATTCTTCCCCAACTAGCAAGATTTTCATAAACCATTCCAAAGTGCTCTGCTTTTTCAGTTCATATTTCATCTTTCACCTTGTGTTGTTCAAAAGCTTTCTACCTTTTGAATTTCCTCCTCTGAGAGAAAAAGAGTGTATTCATCTGACCACATATGGACTTCTGTAAGCCAAGACACCCTCACCTGAGCCAGTTATCTTACACTGACTTTGAAGATAAACGAAATAACCTGGGCAACTGAGGACATGTCATCCCATTCCTAAATACGTTCATTCCTAAAATAAATCATATAAATTGTCCCGTAAAAGGGCCCTTCCTCCTTCATTAACATAAGCCTAAACCAGTCCAGCTCAAACATATTTACCTACAGCACATCTGTAGTAAGTTCAGCAACAGAAATTCTTTTCCAAGGCACTGCCTATCAACCTTCACGAACAATTATCTCCTCACAGCGTACTCAGAGGTAACCATAACCACAGGAAGGCATGGTGAGACAAAGAAATCTCATTTCTAGTGTTTTTTTAAGACAACACCATATTTACTTTCAGAACATTAATTCCTATTTGTTTCTTTGTGAAGAAGTTTAATTGCTCATAAAATAAGTAAGCAACTATTTCTGAGGTACTTTTGTGGTTCACAGACACCTGTATTTATGTGACCTGCCAAATGGCTGCTATAGCATCTCCAGGGCCACCTTTGGGCTGAGCTGTACCTCCACAGGGCCACCACCCTGGGCCTCATCCAACAAGCTCTCAGAATATAAACAGCCTTTTTAAATGGGTCCGATCTGGGTCTCTGAAATGTTTCTGAAGATGCTGCTGTATTATGAAAACCTCTTAGAGAAGAGCTGGAGAAGGTTTAGCACAGGACACTGTGCCAACCCTGCAGAGCTGGTTTGAGTGTTGCTTTATACTCTTTTCCCCACTGCCTGTAATTGGGTCTTGCCCTGTAAGCCTAGGACCTAAGCTAGCTTCCTTGCTTTCACTGCTTTTCACACATGGCATAGAAGCTCCAGTTACTCCCTGGAGCATCTCAAGGGACATCGCTGTTCACACAGAAGACCAAAAACGCTCATAGCAGGTACAGTTCCAAGGAGGTATTAAGTACTTTTGTAAATGTGTCTCCCATAAGCTTTCCATTATTTCACCACTGTTTAGCTTAAGCTGTTAAAAACCTTTCCATGCGTTTTGAAAACATTTCAGGGTGTTGATGAGGAACACTTAAAGCTATAGAATTAATCACCACTATGAATCCCAGAATCGAATCAAATATACAGAAAGGCTGTAAGGTTACATAGCTTTCAACAATCAAACCAGAGGAACTTCACAGCTCATTCCAGCCTCCATACATTAAATTGCTGACATACTAGTAAGATTCTTGCTCCAAAGGAAGAACAGCATTTGTTCTTAATGTAAACAAACTAAATATTCAGTTGCTTTGTTTTTTTAAGCCCAACAATTTTTGGGCAAAAGCTTCAGATAAGCACATATTCCATGGAATCATATTGCAAACAAAACACAGCTATAATGCTTGAAACTAACTGCATTAAAAAATTTTACAACACAAGGTCTGTTTACTCAGCACCCACATCTAGGCAACGGGTGGAAAAAACTGAGCTGTTTTTGCAGACTCCTTTGCTTCTTACTTCTTCTTCACCAGTACATGTATGCCTCTGTATGTGTGTGGACACATATACATATACACACAAATAAAAATATACCACAAATAAAAATATCAGCCTTATATACACTAGGATTTCTCAATAAAATTAGTTTCAACACTATATACGTATAAAAAATAAAGGAACATAAAAGATACCCATGTTGCTATGCAGAATTGAGAAAACCTCGAAGAAGCAAAATGTTTTCAACCATTGTGCACAGGACACAGCAGTTTTCCCAGAAATGGCAGCACAGATCAGAAATGCAGCTATCAACTCTTGCAAAGTCAACACTGCAATAAGAAAATATTAAAGCTACTCTCAAAAGTATACAGAAGGTGATGAGGGCAAGGGAAAAAACAAGAACTAAAAACATTATTGTAAGATGATCTCTTCAGAGCCTATGGCCTTCACAAGAGTGCGCAAACTCCTTCCAAAGCTTTTACTATAACAAAGTACTTTGAAAGGATGTTGACTGATTAGTCTTATTTCTGAAACCAAGCAAAAAAAATAATTGAAAAAGATAGAAAAGGTTCAAGCCAGTAACAGAGAATAGCATTACAGGGTAACTTGATGTGGGATTTAGTACATGTATTAACTCAAGAGAAGTATTGTTAAAGAAAAGAAGCTACATTTACATCCACAGCTAAAAAGATGCCTCAAGCCATCATCTGGAAAAACACTATGTCACTGCATGGCACGTGGCTTCCTTCTCATATCCTTTGTTCGTTTATTTGTTTCATAATAACTGTTTGAAGCTTTAGGGGAAAAAAACCAGAACAGTCTGTATATATCAGTACAAAAAAAAAAAAAAAGAGCAATTTCATGCATCTTGGTCTATAAATTACTGCTTAAATGGAAGGAAGTTACATGCCCAGTTCCACTCAAAAGAATCATGCTTTCCAACTCAGATTTGTTGTAGAGCTACAGGATTGGTTCATCATCTTTTACTGTGTTTTTAAAGTAAACAAGTATGTTGCATAATGCCTCTTTTACCTACTACTACCAAAGAATTCTCCCCAAGAACTGTGGCTATTAAACACAGCCACTCTTCAAGCAAAGAGTTAAAGCACACATCTGAACAAGTTAGGGTTTTGTGTGCGGCCTGAGTAGGAACAGCAGCAGCTCAGCACTGAAAGCTTTCCATTCACTCATCAACTGTATTCTGTTCATAACAAGTGTGTATGTAGGCAGATGGATTGTGCCTTTCCCAACAGCTGCCCCGTCACTTTGAAGATGATTTCCTTAAGCAGCAGGCACGGGTAAGGAGCGCTGGTTGACTTTCCCCTTTTCCTTCCCTCCTTCCTGGCCAGCCAACAGAATCACAGAATGGCAAGGGTCGGAAGGGACCCCGAGGATCATAAAGCTCCAACCCCCCTGCCACAGGCAGGGCCACCAACCTCAGGCCTGGAACTGTAGTTAAAACCAGGACCTTTCAAACAAGAACTGGCCTTCCCTTTCAAACAGGGCCAGGGAGAAAAGCAACTTTTTAAAGAATACACCCATTAATTCAGCTGAGGAATGAAGAGGGCCTGTCTTGACCTACCCAAAATCTGGAAGCCAGGGCCTGAAAGCAAGACCCTGCCTTGCAAGTGAGAAAGCAACCTCAAGCACCAGGTAAGACACCATTCACCAGCATTTAGGTTAACACAAAGCTAGCAGCCAGTTTCCACCAGGGACAGAAATTAAGCACCACTGCTGTAATGTTCTTCCCAAGTTTAGCTCTAGCGGGCTCTAAGAAGTAGCTGGCAGAAGAGCAGGTTATGTGTCTGAAGCTGTTTTTCTGGAAGAAAACACTCATGTGCATGCAGTGAGATTAGGGGCTGAAGGAAACAGTCCCAACATACTACTACGTTCTCCAAGAGGAAACACACTGAACTTCTGAGACGGTACGTAATTCAGGAAGAAGAGTAATAGAATGGGTATTGAAAGAATTTCCTGCCAAAACACAAATATTATCAATATGTAAATCTTCACAGGAGGTACTTAATGCTTCTGATATTAAATACTCTGCCTATGCAAGTTCTGTCCTATTGCTCAATCCTCTCCAAATACATAGTGAAGCTTTCCAGATGAGGAGACTATGTCAAGAATCCTCTGCCTAGATAGTGTTTCTCAAGTACATCCAAGTTTCATGAATTTCATTACAAGGTCACTTAGGAAGTACTCTGGGTTGTCAAGAAAATCAGTTTTAAGTCCAAAAGGGTGGCAAAACCTCATTATTTACTGCAACACAGCTCTTTTCATTACTGTCCCACTAATCAACAGTAACACCTATCTCTATCACTCACAAATATAACCTACTGTCAGTAATTCAAATTTCTTTTTCCATAGATACACAAAGAAAAACTTCAGCCACTTCTTCAGTGAATGTAAGTCCTACCTCTGACATACACCCTGGCCTTGAACTTGATCAGCATGTCTCTATGTTTGCAATACTTTTAAGTCAAATGTATTCACAGTGGGCATGTATTCATAGAAGTGCACGTAGTGATAGGACATGGGGGAATGGTTTTACATTGGAAGGGGGTAGATTTAGATTGGATATTAGGAAAAGATTTTTCACTGTGAGAGTGGTGAGGCACTGGAACGGGTTGCCCAGAGAAGTAGTGGATGCTTCTTCCTGGAGGTGTTCAAGGCTGGATTGGATGGGGCCTTGCGTAGCCTGGTCTAGTGAGAGGCGTCCCTGCCCATGGCAGAGGGGTTGGAACTTGATGATCTTTAAGGTTCCTTACAACCCTAACCATTCTATGTGATTCTATGATGGTGACTCTTCTACAAAGTTCACAACTTTTTCAGAGTCACTCAGAATTGCAAGAACAAGCTTTTGGAAACCTTTGCCCATTTCACCTGCTCCCCCTGCTGCACTTAAGAGGAAAAAAAAAAAAATCAACCTAAAAACCACAGCTTCATCAGTGTCTGTCCTAACTGGAAATCCACACACCATCCAACTAAACCATGATCTTTCAAGATATTTATAGCCAGACAAATAACTGGCTAAGAAAAATCATCTTCTGTCTTCCTCCTTTTTAATTAAGCAAACAACTCAAAGCCACGTATGCACACATACACAGAGTTACTCCTAAGGCGATCCCTCTGTGCCCCTGGTTCTCCTCTCACTCTTCCTGTTTGTCCCATGCCCACATCATATGGATTTCACTTTGATGCCACAGGTCCTGAATTAGGTTGTAATGCTTTGTTGGGAGAGCTCATACCTTACAACAGATGGTGAAACATGGAAGATGATGCATAGTGCTAATTCTAACAGGAGCCATCCAGCAGCTCTGAAATACAATACAATCTGAATCTATAGGAAGTGTACAAATGTACACAGAAAAATATTTGCAAAAGATAGGTTAGTAAAGTTTCCCCAAATACAGAGCATGCTTTCTTGACATTGTAGATACCACTCCAGCTACATATCTGTCAATAATGTTTTATAAGAACTCTGACAAGGACATTAGCTCCTTTTAAAAAAAGTCAGAAGCTCCAGAGAGATACATCTGTATCTTATGAGAAACAAAGAGACACATTAATGTTTAGATTACATCCCTTATAATTGTGTATGAAAATGCAGGCACATTTAAGAAACAAGGATACCGATGACAAGAAAAAACAAGTTAGCAACAAAAGCCTCTTTACCAAAGGCACAGATACTTAACATACATACCAACAAAGATGCCTATCTTCTCTGGAGAGTGAATACACTAGTACTTTCAGAATCAACTGATAAGAGTTATGTGCTACAACCTCGCTGCTCATTTTTAGGTATGATAACAATCATCGTTAAATACTACCCCAATCACATTAGCTGCTCTCTTATGTCCTGGGGTCATATTGAAGCACAGGGGGTCCACCCACACATAAAACTAGTTGGCAGGACCGCAGTCTTGAAATTGTCTCAATTGACTTCTAGAAAAGTATGAATCAGCTTTCAGCACTTCCTCCTTTTTTTTTTTTTTTCTTTCTTAAAAGGGAGAAGGGGAAGGAGAACGAAATGAAAGGGAGAAGGAGGAGGAGCACTGAACCTCAAACAGCTGAGATGCTGCAACACGTCAGAGGTGAACCCAGTCGCATGAAATCTCCCTGACCTCTCCATCACTTGAAGAACTGGGTAGCTTCCAGGAAAGTTAGGGGTTGTTGGTTTTGGTTTTTTTATTAATATATACTTGTCCCCCCCACCCTGCCTCCCAGTCACTCTAATTGGTTTATTTCCAGTTTCCAGAACTCCCCCTAAGTGATTGCTTCCTACAAGGCTTAGGATTTCAAATTCCAAATGAACTGTTTGCAGAGATGCTACATGTGTGACAATCTTGTAAAAACTTTTCTGTGGAGTCTAGAAAAAAAGCCAAGTAACCCCTACAGCCAAGCAAGCTGCACAGCAACTCCCCTCTGAAAACTTAGCAAGGAGTTTGCAGCTAAAAACATACCATACTTGACTCCATTTTAGATCTTTTTCTTACCAGAGATCAGATGACTTCTGGCCATTCAGACACAGACATCACAAGAAAGATTAAGCAGTATGTAGAAAAGTTTGGCCTAAATTCATGTGTCTGTGATAAACCAAATAGAATAGAAGTTTTAAACAGACAACTATGCTTTAGGTGTCAAACATTTCTTGACGTCTGTGGCAGTTGGCAGCTGCAAACATCCGACTGAAAGCCCCATCTGCTGCTTCACAGCTTCCAGTCGAGGATGTTTACAGTCGCTCACTGTCAACAGCAATACACATTCCTCAGCTGTTTACTTTATATTATTAACATGCAGAGGCCTCAGAGCAGGTTAGTTAAGATCACTACAACTTGTGTCGGTGTGTTGCTGCCCGCAGATGTACACGGGACTGTTTTCATAAGTATTTATAAATGAAATAAAGTACGACTTCCAGGGGAACATCTGCAAACAGCCAGGCATGTTTTCTGCTCAAGCATTACCCTTCTGGAGTGATGTTGCCTACTTTACACCCGGTAAGAATTAAAATAAAGCCGTATGAAAAGAGCAGCTTGCCTCCACCGCTGTATTTGTTTTGTTCTCCAAGAGACCAGAGCAACCCTGCCACGTTCATGACAAAAACTGCACTACTCCACAACTAAGTTTGCTTATCAGCACAGTGACTAAAGTTAGCAGCCGGCACGAAAATAGAACCAAACCCTTCCTGAGGGTATTTCACTACAGCGCCTGGCATGGCTTCCTTTCCCATATGAGAAGTGGATGCGAGGGAACTGAGCGATACCAAAAGTTAGTCTGTGCAACATTTCCTTCCAAATAAAAATGTGGAAAAAAAAAAAAAAAGACACCCAACCCACAGGGGATTGGGGGGAAGAGGGAGGAAGTCATGTAGCAAGCTCTGCAAAGGCTTCAGTGAAGTTCAAACGTGCTAAAAGATTTCTACAAATTATCTGAGCCGCTACACTTCACATAGTTGGCAGAATGGCATTTCTCACCAAATGAAAAAGCCAAAAAGATCTGGCATAATAATGTCCCGGTTGTACAGTTCTGCTGTTTGTTTTTCATTCTATCTCCCGTTTCCTTATTAAGTTAATGATGGGGAAAATTAAAGATTAATCACTCAACTATTTTTCTGAAGTCATATGAAACCGCAGCAGGCAAGCAGAGCGATTATATCGCTCTAATTAGAAGGTGTTTTTTTCCTTGAAACTTTCTTGCCCTCAAATTAAATTACTGCACTGTAAACTAAGTAAGTTATGAAAAGATCGTAGCTAGAACACAGAAGCCTGCAGCGTATTTACTCAAACTGATAAGTGTGAAGGATCTCTATAAATCACTTTCAAAACTCAGGGTTATATTTTCTATACTAAGGTTAAGAAAATTAATCTTTCAGGCAGCAGGTGAAAACAAGCAGAATTATGTTGGGGCCTTTTCCTTTATTCAATACCAACTTTGAGCTATTAAAGCTTCCTAGGGAACCACATTTTCTCAATGGGTCAAGTCACTAAGGAAACAAAGCAAACTTTATCAGTGCCGCACAACTCTACATTCCAGGAATTCCTAGCACTTGGCATCTATATACCACACCAGAGCCACGGGATCCACTCGCTCCCTCTCCTTAGCAGAGCTACCATGACAAGCTATGAAGCTATCAGCAAGGTGCCCAACTTCACAATGTTGCCAATAAGAGGAGGTACTGACACCCCTGCGTGAGGTCGATGAAGGACAGGAGGGTAAGAAAATAGATTTCCTCTAACAATACTTATGAAAAAAAGAAAAAAAAAATAGTTCTTCTGGCAAGTTCCATCTTGTTTATCACAAGCCAGCTAAGAAAAACACAGTCATCTCACCAGACAATATATATGGACCGTAAAAAGATCAACCAAAAATCCTTAGATGTGAATCACTGATTGCAGAATGAAAATATTTTAGCTTATTTACACCTGGTCATGAAAGAGAGATTAGCCTTTCCTTTGTAAATGGCATAATATCTACAACTTGAAGGGAGTAAAGTAGAAAGACTATAAAATCCTACTACTTTGAATGAATTAGATGAAGGACATTATGCCAGCAACAATCTGCAACTCCACCCCATGTATGGCTTCCCTTCCGCTTTTAAAGGACATCAAACAGATTGTATCTGTATGAAAGTCAAGGCAAGGTCAATGTAAAACCACGAGGCATTTTATCACGCAGTAGGGACTGCGAGGCGAGAGAATGCAATCCGCTATCGTTACTGCTCGGCTTCTTAATTTGTACAGTGTTCTTACAGAGGTGTGTAGGTCCAACACTCAATCAACAGGGCTTGACGCATGCTGATCTTTGCGAGGTTTCGAATAAATATGGGTAAGAACAAAGGAGCAACATTCCAACTTCCCAGTGTCTTCATGAATTTACAGCTCATGTCACAGAAGGGCAGAAGGGCAAACTTGTGGTGCTTAAGCGCCGTTTGGTTAAAGAAAGAAAAAGTTAACTGTTTTTTCTCTCACTGTCCTGAAATTTCCAAGTCAGACGAGTGAATTACTGGGAGTGGGGTGGGGAAGGCAACCAAACTAAAATTTTCCAAGTGCTGCTAGAATTGAAAAACGTGGCCTCTACATTTTCCATCACCTTCCCTACAGATGAGCTGATAGGCAAACTCAGGCAGGTAAATTAGTTTTTAATCATATTAGAATAACACTGCAATACCAACAGATACAAATGCAAATTCAAAGCTGCATAGAACTTGGAAGAAACCCAAATCTTAACTTGTGACAATTGTTTCCTAGCTTGCTTTGTAATATATGTTTTCAAATTTGCTTGTCAAAAACCTTAAGATCATCATTAAATATGGGGAAAAAAAAAATCTTCCTCCTTTTCCTGTCAGTGACAGCAGAGGAAGATTAAGCACACATTACTTACATGAACTCAAGTTCACAGCTGTTATGATATAGCATGAGTATCTCCAACTGTTGCCAATGAATCGGATTCTCCTAACTCCATTTGAACTCACTCTAAAATGCCTGGAGAAGCAGGCTTCCCCTGTGCTGAGCAGGCAATTGGAGAAAAGCAGCTGAAATTACGCACTACACAAGACACAGAACATCCAAACATTTGGGAGCGAGATGTCAAAACTATTGGTAAGAGTATGAACAACATGTAGTGCGCTTTCTTGATCCTCTTGGGAAGAGTCTTTTCCCAGTGTCTAATCTAATCAGCTTTTATTCCATCTCAGTGAATTAATACTATGGTACACCTCAGTAGAAATTTATCTGGAGGAAAACCCAAGAACTTACGTATTGGATACCAGCTGATCCTACTTCGGTCCCCTTCACGCAAGATACCGACACCTCCGGGGAGAGCTGCTGCGTTCTTCGGCCGCTGAAGACTACGCCTCACATTTCCAGGAATCTGCATCACACATGAACAGAAGTTATTCTAATTCCAGAAGTTCACTAGTTCAGATCACACAGTTCTCATTATTAGGACTGCCTGTGAGAAGTCAGATAGTTTTAACAACCATTATTAAAACCACCTCCTTTTCTGGTATAGTCATTTAAATCTTCGAATTGTGTTTAAAGTGACACATTAATCCTGGATGCAGCTGTCTCTCAATTACAGGAGAAAAAGGTTAGCTGCTAAGGCAGTGTAAGTGTTCAGAACCTGTATTGAAGTAGTTAAATTTCACACCTGAGATAGGCATAATGACTACTCTCATTTATTACCTTACGAAATGTACAGATTAAAGAGCCAAAACCAAACATAAAATAAATCTGAGACTGAACATCACTTCAGAAAAGCAGAATCCTCAGAGATCTAGTTAAGCCTTTAAGACAGAGAAGGAATTTATTCCCACAATCATCCTGGAGGAAAGAAGGCATACAGAACCCCATGTAGATGGATGGACAGGCACACAAGACCGAACCAGATTATTAGGAGAAAACCAAAGAAATAGAGACTGAGAAATATACAAACAACACAGTAAGGGGAACTAAACCCAATCTGTAGAAGGAGACCACCACACACACACACTACCATCCTGAAATCTGTTATGAGCACATGACAAAAACAACAGAAATGCAGTAAGTACAAGTTACTCACTGAAATACATATACTCAAAAAAATATTTATTGATTTGGACTCCTGACAATGTTTTAAGGTACCTGAACCAGTTCTGTAGGCGACAACAGGAAATGAGGATGCCTTTGATGAACACATCTCTGTCAGTCAAACAGCTCCATTAATAAGTGATAGCTAAGGAGGGATATTGGCAATATTTATGCTCTGCTATTGAATCAGAGAACAATACAGTGGTGATTACTACACTACTTCACATTTCAATGTCACAAGGACATTGATGTGAAGCCCACAGACCTTAGATACTGGCCAGAAAGGAAGGTGCAATAGGCTCAAGTGTCCTTTTCCTATAAGCTGACAGAAGCAGGTGATGCCCAGGTGGTTCAGAGCATTAGTCTACTTGTTGGCAGAGCCAAATGCAGTGCTGATTGCTGTTCTACCCTGGAGCGGTGCAGGTGACCATCCTGAAGCTGTGCAGAAGTATGCATCTCATCGCTGTGTCAGTTCCCCGTGCGGAATGCTTAAGCTGGTAGCTTACTGGGCAAGAAAACAGCTCCCAATGGCAATAACTGCTTTGCATGGTTATTTGGGAGAAGCATTACCCAAGAGAGCATAACATCCCAAATCCCCTCACTCACATTTCTTACACCCTTTATTCAGGAAATGTAATTTGCTCTGAAGTCACATCTCTGGGGAATGTATTTTATACCCTGCTGTACTCTTGAAGAAAAACAGAGACTTGAACTCTGATCCTTGCATTGGTCCAGTGACCCACACCTCACATGCTACAAATTCACCCCCATATTTCTGCTATCAGTCACAGACAATTAATGCAGGAATCAGTTCTGCTTACCCAAAGCCAGGACACAACACCCATCCCACCTCTGTTGCAAATACAGGGAAGGCCATTTTCCTCTTCCCATCACTCCTTCCCTTGTAAAGATCCCACACTCACAATTGGGACATAAAATCTCCCTGAATAATTAGCACAATCATCATGTTTGTTCTGACCTACTGGAGATGAAGGACAAACACAACCTCACCTCTGTCCACAAGACTATTTTCACTTAAGGTGCTCAACAGCGAACCGTGAAAGCCCCAGAGGCTGCAGAAGAGTCTGTAAGGCTTCAGCTTACACTGTTTTAGCGATGAGGTTGTGCACTGATTACTCTTGTCCCAAAGGTATCTGAACACTACCAGAAATTAGCGCGAGATGCAGGAGAACGTCTGGGTACCACGTTAAGCAGCACACCCATCAAAGCCTGCAGAAAGCAACTTTTTTAACACCACCATGGGTGAGGAGTATTTAGAAAACACTTGCTTATTCATAGCACTATGCAAGAGAAACAACAGCATTTAAAGAACAAAAGTAGAGTTGATGTGCAGCAAACTATTAGCCTTCGCTCACATACAGACCAGGGCAATATACCTCCTCAAGTCCTGCTCTTCATTTATTTCCAACAGCCTTCCCTTTCCCTCAGTGTAACCAGGCTTATGGCACGAGGAAACAGAATGAGGCTGATCATCAGCCTCAAGGTAGTTAAACACTTGCTTCTTCCCACTGCTTGTAATGAAATACTCCAACCTATCAGATAAAATGCTGACATCATACTGACAGGACCACGAACCTGAGTCCTGTTAACGTTACACTTTCAAATTTCTCCTACCCTGTATTCTCTTCAGCGTGAAAAGGTCTTTCCTCACAGCTTTCCAGCAGCAGAAGCTACATAAAACTACCACATGCATGGAAAAAGACATCCACCGAGTTAAAAAGAGAAACAATTCAGTCCTACAGAGAAGGAAGCATCAGACTGACCGTGGAGCCACACGTGAGAGACCAAGGAAAGGGAGCAGGTAGGAAGAGAGCACAAAGGCAGAAAAAAAACTCTATTGCTAGCTTCAGGTATTGGGAACTTAGAATTATCCCTCTTCCCCACCTGCACTCCAAAATTTCCGGTGTAAGTCACAAAGAGCTACTCTTAAGTGCTACCCCCACAGAGCCTTCTACAGATGCAAACAAGTAGTGTAACTCCATTCTGCTCCCAATCAGCAGCAATAATTGCCCAGAAGTTAAAGAAAAGGCAACAGGAGGACACCTATGAAATTATTTCCTATCCAAAAAGCTGTTCTAATATTTATTAGCAAAGAAAATCCCCAGCAGATAAATACAGCTTTCGTAGTCAGCTAAAAATTAAGAGCTATTAAAACCTATCTCGACAGCTCCAAGAACACCTCTCAACTGCATAGACTCATAGAAAGTTTATAACTGACTTGCCACAAAAGCTGTAATTTTAAACATGTGACACTGAAGAAAAAAAAACCAAAACCACAACACTGAAGCAGGACCAGACTGTATTTTTTCAAATGTATTAATAAGTAATCCCCTTTGGATTATGTCAAGCATGTCACATTAGGATGGCTTGGGCTCACCTTGACCAGCAACTATGTTAAAATACAACTAACCCTGTCTCCATTTGCACTCCTACTCCTGCTTCTTTTAAATTGCAAATGGTTACAGAGGAAAGGCATCCCTTGGACTAGTGCTGACCATCCTGTTTTATTCAGCATGAACTGCTACAGGCAAATATAGTCTTAGGGAATAATGTATAGCTTCTTTACACAACGGAATTTAAGAGAATCTGTAACTTTTCTTTGCAAAATGTACATGCTGTGGTAGGTTCTGTTATTATAAATGGTACGTTCATGCAGTACAAGGAATTGGTACAGAGGGTTATATATGCAAACAATTGGATTAACAAACCAGAGCTGAGAATGAGCTCTTCCTCCTTCTGCTAATTTATGGCTATATCTTACATTCCTTTCATGCAATGCATAATCTTAAGTGAATGACTGCACATTATCCGCCTCAGAGTAATCTAAGAACGCAGATACAAAGGCCATCAACCATCACCTTCGTAAGACTCTCTCTCCTCTCCCTCCATAACATCACGGGTTTAGGTGCCCACCGGAGTTTCAGATACGAATAGAACCACACACAGGCATGCTCAGCTGCTCCTGCCCTTCAAACACGCAACTTCCTGCCAGCAGGCACGTGCACCAACATCGCAGCCTTCGTAACATCACTTGGACCAGTAGCGCTCATCCAAACCTCCACACCGTACTCCAATCCCCCACTCCTGCTATCACCCCCCAGCTGCCAAAAGGCAGGAACATGCTTTTCAGAGTGCAGCTTCCAGAGCTCTCCTATACCCCAGCAATAAAAATCAGGAGTTTGGGAATGGACTTTTGGGAACGGACTGGCTGCACTAGAAAACTTTTGTACAACACAAACACTAGGACAAGAAGTGTTTGGGCTTAAATATCTTCTAGGTCTGTCTCAGCCACAGGCCAAAACCTGTCGTTCATTTCCCCAGCTGAGTGCCTATGCCCTTGTGGTGATAACATCCATGCTTTGTCCAGAAATGTCAGTAGGAGAGGCTAAGGTCAGAAGTTCCTGCCAACTAGGAGAGCAGGACATTCAAATCACCCCTCCAAATCAGCAAGATAGCCTGAAGAAGAGCTTTTGGGAAAGGGGACCCTGCGCAGGCATCTCATTCCAGGACAGAGTTTGCAACTGCAAATAACAGGAATGGATCTACACCATGCCCTAAACCTCTATAAAAGCTGACCTGCACAGCACATGTCCCACTGGTCACCTGAGACACTCTGCTTATTGTCCTCTCAGGTGGTGAGAGGACACCTTGCATGCCCTTTTCCTGCAGGTCATACAGATGAAGAGGTGCCAACTCTGGGCTACTGGGCATCAGAGCAGCTGCAGGTCAGGCATGTGCATGCTCCAGCCCTTAAGCTACCTTGGGTATTTCGCCTCCTCCTTCTGTCAACTGTACAGAAAGTACAGACATGCTGTTGGCATATTTACCTTCACTCCACTTTCTAAAGATTCGGTGAAATGAATCACGTGCAGCACTTGTATCTAGTGCACTAAAATAAACAAAACTCAACCACAGGATCTCTTGTTAGTATTCAAAACACTTGCTTGTTGGTGGACACGGCTTTGATGAAAACAGTCCCCAGATGACTCCTGCCTCCCAGGGTTTACCAGCTCCTAACCCTAGAAGCAGCAGGGAAGTTACTTGGCTGCAAACACAGCTTGAACATCGCATCTGACTTCACAGTTAGGGAAGGGGACTCCAGACACAAAAGCCACACTGAGAAAACAGCTTACAAAAGTTCAGCAGCACTGTCAGGGCCCTAACTTTATAGGTAGATTTATAATTAAGTGCAAGAGCTATGAAATTAATTTTCAGTGGTAGCAGCAAAGAGGTAACAACCTATTAGGAATCTAAGATCCCACATGTAACATTTAGTACTTCCCTCACTTCACACAAGGAAGCAGACTTATAAACTCAACGTATGACACGAGAGGTCTCAACAAACGCACACCAAAAAATACTGCTGGTGATGCTAACCTCACCAGGAAACCTATCCTCCAGAAAGGGAACAGAACAGAAATTAATCTTTACCCAGACCTTTCAATAGCAACCTCATACGTAATGGTTCCATTCTCACTATCTGTAAGAATTTAGCTTACAACAAAGCTACAAACAACAGCCATGAAGCAGGTAGCGTTATGTTTTAATGCAGGTGTATTAGGTAATACTTTAAGAACCAGGTTGGTTTGGGCTTTTTTTTTTTCTTTAAGGGTGTTATCTTCAGCAGTCATCCCGTTTAAACTCAGCCTCCTCCATCCAAACAGCTGGACTTCAGAAGAGTTTAAAAAAAAAAAAAAAAAAGAGAAAGAAGAAGAAAAGCAAAGCGAGCCGTTGTGTTTTGACTCACAGTGGATGCAGAAGTATCCTTCAAGGTTACCTTGCCCTGCTTGCAGCCTCGGGAAGGAGAAAAAACACACTTTCAGCAAAGGAATTTTCTTGCCTGGCCGGAG
Organism: Laterallus jamaicensis coturniculus; assembly: GCA_022605575.1. Taxonomy (NCBI): domain Eukaryota; kingdom Metazoa; phylum Chordata; class Aves; order Gruiformes; family Rallidae; genus Laterallus; species Laterallus jamaicensis. The sequence continues at coordinate 82,009,076 of JAKCOX010000001.1, read as the reverse complement.
GCCACACCCGCCACAACAACCCATGGCAGGAAAGCATTTGGGCTCACAACTCCGGGCATAGCACCCAGCCGGAGGCGAAGCAAAACTTTCTCATTTTCGAAGAAGAAAAGAAACTCTTGCTCAATAAGTAGCAATTATGCTGCAGAATTTATATGCTGAGCACGGCTGAATGTACGAACACCAGATCAGTCAACCGTAGCTTTGGCGCTTTGAGTATGATTAACAGAATGAACTTTCAAAGGTCAATTAAATGTCAACACGTTTTAAAGAGATATCCCTCTTAAGTTGGGGCGATGTCTAACCATACCTTCCAAAGCCACTGTGTCACTTTCACTTTAAAACCCTATAGTTACATGTGCAGATACAAAGATGATAACTAATTAACCTTTGATAGAAAGCAATGGCTGTTTACGCTCCTGGCTTTCCTACCGCTAAGCTCTCTTTTATTACTCCTGCCTAACCACGGGCACGCTCTTCCCCCTCTCCCCAAAATTTCATTTCAACTGTTGAGGGCGTGAGCGAAGGGAGAAGAAAAGGTTGAAGAACAGTTGGAAAGTCTGATAATTCACTATGTGGAAACGAGAAGAGGCTTTTGATATGCAGCTGGGCTGCCTGGATGTAAAACTGGGGGAGGAAGGGGCGGCGGGGACTGTACCAGAATAAATTATGAACGCATTCATCAGGATTTTTGTCAGGCCAACGATATATCTTCGCACTCCTAAACACTTCTGGGAACCCCAATGTCAGGTAACTGCTCTCAAGGCGTATTAAAAGCGACACTGAAGAGCTGAACACTCGGTACAGATCCGTTTGAATCGCCTCTAAACTGGATAATCAGACCATCAGGCTAAAGAAAAAAGAAGTTAAGACCCAAACCATAACCCCCCCCAAGCCTTCCCCCTCCGTCAAAAGGGAAAGGGATCCGGAGCAGCGCGAAGGAACACCGCGAGGCTGCGGGCTCCCTGCGCGCCCGCCAGGAGAATCCGGGCTGCAGAGCTCTCCTGCGGGAGGGGCAACGGTCCCCGCACCGCTCCGCGGGTAGGCTGGAAACCCCACGCAACTTTAGGAAGGGCATTTCAGGAGGTACCCGTGCCGGCACCGCAGGGAGGTCCTCGCTCGCCGGGTGTCGGGCCAGGCGCTCCCGGGCAGCGGCACGGCGGCGGCTCTCACAGGCACGGGGGCCAGGGAGGGCAGCGCTCAAAGTTTCTAAAAACTTCCCGGGCCCGGGGGCTCCTCATCCCGCACCGCGGCTCCCCGGGGCCCGCCGGCCCAGCCGCACCTCCGCCCCGCCCGCCCGGTCCCGTCCCGCCGCACCTGCGGCAGGAGGAGCGGGGCAGCCCGCCGCAGGTGCCCCGGCCCGCCCGCGCTCCCCCGGCCGGACACACGCAAAGGGACCGGCCCCGGGGCCCGCCGGCCGCCGCACCCGCTCCTTACCTGGCCGGGTCCCGCCGGGCCGCGGCGCCGCGCCCAACTTTCCCACTCCGAGAGAAACTTGCGGCAGGCACCGAGCGCGCTGCCGCCTCCAGCCCAGCCCGCCCTGCCCCGTCCCGACCCGTCCCGCGGGGCGACGGCCGGGCCCAGCCCCCCGCCGGGCCCTGCCACAGGGGCGGAGAAAGGGGGCGGGGGGAGACGAACCGCCCCCAGGCGCCGCCGCGGCCGGGGCGGGCCGGGCCGGGCATTGTCCGCCCCCGGAGCGCCCTTCCCGGGGGGGAGGGGGCGCAGGCTCCTCCTCCTCTCGCCATGTTCTTTGTTTCTCCGGCTTTCCCCAGCCGTCCCCCCTGACGGCCGGGGGCCCTGCGGTGCCGCCTGCCCCCAGCGGCGTCCTCGCAGCTCCCGCCGCGGCGGGGCCTTAGGAGCGGGGCCGCCCCGGCCGCAGGTGACCGACCGGCGGCCGAGCACCGCCCCCCCTCGCTGCAGGAGGGGATCCCGTCCCGCTCCGCCAATTAGCTCAGGGGAAAAGGGGCAGTCTCGGCCAATGAGGCGCCGGGGAGCTCGGAGAGTCCCCCAGGGTGAGCCAATGGGATGAGGAGCGCAGGGGAGGCCCGCCTTCCCGGCGCGCGGCGCGCAGACCCCGGTGGCCGCCGGCCGACAGCGGCCGCGGGGTCCGTGCTGCTGCGGGCCCGGCTCGGGGCTGCCGCGCCGAGAGGGGCGGCGGCGGTGGGTCACAGGCGTACGGAGCTTGAGATCGCTGCGGGGTCCCTGCCAGGCCCCGCCGGTCCGCGCCGCGCCTCGGCAGATGTCCCCGCAGAGGCGTGGCCGGCCGGCGGCCACCCGGGCCCGCAAGGCCTGCCGTCCCCCGCCAGCGCTCCGTCCCTGCGGCCCTGCCTGCGCCTTCTGGTGAGGCGGGCGGGGCAGGAGGCTAACAGGGCCTGCGAAAAAGCAGGGCGACGTCCTGACTGGGATCCAGAGGGGGAAGCTGGCCCAGACAGGAGCAGCCTCAGACCGAGAGGTGTTGTCCGGCAGTCGTCTCTGCAGGCCCCTCTGATCAGCTCTTCCATCGGTGTTGGGCTGTAAGGAACAAGGAGTCTCGCGTATGCCCAAGGACTGAACAGAGTTAATCATGCAGAGCTGAAAGCCACCGCCCTGGGCTCTCACAGGCTTTCCCAGGGCAGTGTTACACATGGTGACGCACAAGTGTCCTCCTCTCAGTCCTACCTGCTAAGGCGTGATTACGCACCCCCAAACTGAGTGTGTGTACTGTTGGATCTCAGCATACGCAACCTTGTTGCTTGCTGCTTGAACTAATGTCATGTTACTGATGTCATGTGATTCCAGGTCTCACATTGAGGCAAATCTCTTCTTTTCATGCTAGCCAGATGGATTTTCACCTGGCTGTTCTCTCAGCACCACCATCAGGGAGTTTCATCAGTACACTCCATAAGTTAGTGGTGGATAAACCTGTTAATCTTCAGGTAGGTGTTAATGCTGCTCCTTTGGAGCTTCCTTTTTTGGAGGAGCTCTCCCTCTGGGTCATCTCCCTGTAGACAGCTACAGCACCTCAGCAACCCCTGTAACAGCTTTCAGCTGTTTTTTTTCAGCTGTTACAGCTTTTCAGTAAAATCAGGTACCAGGCGCTGACCAAGGTCTAGTGATGCTAGATCTCTTGCCTTCTTATTTAGCAGCCTTACTCTGACAAAGGGTGCTGGGTTTGCCTTGCAAGGTTTACCTTTGGCAAAGTCCTTTTGCATTTGATCCCACTTTCCACTTCCACCTGTTTCATTCCGTTTTCCGTGCACATTTGCTCTCAATCCTTAGTGACTAACAGTGACAGACAAGCAGCCCGCAGTTGTTCACTGCTGAGTTTGGAGGCTGGCAATAAGAGCGTGCTGGTGGCTAGTCCACATGGGCTTCTGCCTGCCTGGGAAAAACATCTGTGACTTTTGCTGAAGATTGCCAGAGTAGGAGTCCCATACCACAGACAGAAGAATCACAGAGGCTAATTCCACTTCACATGCTGTACATGCGTCTTGGGGCTGTGGCAGAGTCATCGACATTACAGCGAACAAAAGCTTGAATTTTTCCCTCCCATCCTTCCATCTCAGCTTTTTCTCTGGAGAGCTGGGTATCGGTGCATAGGCACATTGGTGCCAGCACTGTCTTATGTGTATCTCAAAACACAGGCTTAGCTTATATTTTTTGCTGCATTTGTGTTTCTCACAGAAATGATCTCACAGATCATTTAAGATCTGACCTACTGAGATGACTTCATACCTTTCTGGTGTTGGGAAAGGGGATGGGGGCAGGGTTTAGCCTAGAAGTTCAGATGTTTTTATTGTCTGTAAGGCTTGTATTTCTGTCACAGCCAGGCAGAAGTCTAGGGACAGAGCCTAGGCACACCATTGTGGTACAAAGGCCTCACTAAAAACAGTCTTGCCCCCAGTAACCCACAGATCAAGTTGGATAAGATTTAAGAGATGCTGAAGAAACAGTGAGATACAGTATTTATAGATGTATGGTGGTTTGGCCGTCACTGGAGGCCAGATGCCCACCAAAGTCGCTCTATTACTCCCCTTTTCAGCTGGACAGGGGAGAAAATACATATTGAGAGGCTCAGGAGTTAAGATAAGGCCAGGGAGAGGTCATTCTGCAATCAGCGTCACGGGCAAAACAGGCTCAACACAGAGTAATTTGTTAAACTGCACTGCACACCCAGTGACACCAGAGTCAGACAATGAGAAGGGCGACCAGATCTTAAAGCACCTCCTCCCACCCCTCCCTTCTTAGCAGACTTAACCATAGTCATGATTTCGCTCCCTTCTTCCCCTCCACTGTGGCACAGGGAGGGGCAGGGACTGGGGGAATGGGGGTTTTGGTCAGTTCCTCTCGAGTTGTTTCCCTTCTTAGCCAGGGCATTCCTCCTCCCCTGCTCCAGCGTGGAGTCCCACGTTAATTGTGGAATGATCTCTCCTTGTCTTTATCTCGACTCCTAAGCCCCTCAATACATATTTTCTCCCTTGTCCAGCTGAAAAGGGGAGTGATAGAGCGACATTATCTAAGGATTCAGCCACATCTCAAGTGCAGAGCAGAACAAAAATTTTGGAGTCACTCAGGTCCATGCTCCACAAATCCCTCCTGCAAAAACCATACACAGCTTCCTAATATGTGGGTTAAATAAGGTGTCTCTTGGTCACAGCAGGTACACAAAGGAATTGCAACACCTTCATGAGCTGCCACCGATTGAGCTGTGGTAACTGGCCATGTTCCTGCTTATGAAATGTTTCAAATGTGAGAAAAACATTTCCTAAGCTGCTTCTGTAGGGGAAGAGGTTTATGTTAGCATCACATCTCACTTTTGCCCTGGGCTAAGAGGAGCGATGGGCACTGCTGCTTGGCTGATGTCTGGTAACTCCAATGATGAGCTTTGAGCAGGCTTTAGCTTCAGAAGGCTGGGTTAGCCCAGTCTGACCTCAGAAGAGCTGAACATCACTGTTTTACACTTCAGATACCTTGGTAGACATAAGAAGTTCAATCATACGTTTAAGATGTGCATGGTTATGTTTACGAACCTTTTCTAACTCCCAATTTATTACTGTAATATCTGGGAGGGAAAGCTATTAGACTGCCAAATGAAATGCTCTTTGAGTTAGAAAAAAAAAAGGTGCCTACTTTGTTATGGGCATGTTTCTCACAAATGCAGTAAGTCAATGGTGTCCCTGTAAAGATTAATAGAGAAGCCATTCAGAGTCCTTGGGGAGGTTTGGGGTTTTTTAATTACCAAGATAAGTTTCTCATCAAACCCATTGCTCAAAGACAAAGCAACTGTACTTTACTCACTTACATTGCTCTAGTGAGATGAAAAAGTGTTGATACATTCTCCCCAGAGGTCATCAGAACTCCAAACAAGGTTGTGGACCTATTGCATACACACAGACTGGTGGACAAAGCCTGGGTTTTATTGTATGCTGAACAGAAGGGAAGGAGGAGATTAAACATGACATTTGGAAAGAAGAGGTACCTACCCTACATGGCATCTGATTTGCAGCAGAGCTGCTGTGTGGGAGGCTAGGGAGGAAGGAAAAGCACAGTCATTTTATTTTAGTTTTGAATGAAGGACAAACACACCGCAACATTAAGGGCAAAAGCAGTGACACCTGCTTGCCTCTTCTGATCCAAATTCCAAAAACGTGGTTCAAATTCCTCTTGAGCCAGCACTCGTGGATTCACAGATTATTTCCACCAGAAAAGAAAATCAAGGGTGGAGTTTGTATTAGCACTGACAAAGTTCTGCTGCCTTGTGGAAGAACACACCTTCTTTGGTATTTATTCAGCACTCCCAGCTTTCTCCCAGTCTGTTTCCTACCAGAAAGGAAGAGTCCTCAGGTTTCTCTCAGGCTGGCATTTTCCACCTTTCCCTTGTGACTGTGACTGACTGCTTGTCTCTGCCCCTTCTCTGGCTGTTTCCAGTCAGAAAAGAGCAACATGTTCTGGCTGATGTTCTGAGTCTGAGTAGCATGGCCTATACAGTCTGGGCTTTTGGGAAAATTAAAATGAATCTTTAATTCTCCCAAATTGTTTGTACAAAAAACATTACAAAGTTAGGCACTCCTCCAAGCAACACATTTCAGCAGTACAACATGATTTTCTGCATAGTCCAACTTTCACTACTGCTCTTGGTTTTATAATGTCTAGCAGAAGAGGATCTGGTGCGGGTTGGATGATAAATACAATCATAATGAACCTGCTTAATAAATAATAGTAGGATTGGGCAATTCTTCCCAATTTATGATTGAAGGTATAATCCAGAAAAATGCCCTGTTGAAAAATTGGTTTTCTTCTTCATTTAAACGATTTCTCATCTGCAGGAGATGAAATGTGAAGATGCGACATTTGGGCAAGAGGGGTCAGATCTTTGCCCTCCACTTGTGTCTTCATCACTGGAATGCAGTGATGGTTTTCTTTGGAAGCACAGCAGACATACTTTTGAAGTGGCCTCTGGTCACGGGGATGGCAGCAGACGTCCTGTTTGGTACTTCCACCATGCACACCATGGGTTACAGGTAGGAAGCGATATGTAGCGTATAGCCTTTGGAGAAGGTAACTGGACTATTGTCTTGCATTTCTGCTGTTCTGGAGTTCAAAGTAAAGTCAAAAGCGACTTTACACTTCAGATCTCATCTATAACACAATATTCCTCTGAACTGACACAGTTCGTTTTAGTGCCTCACAGGAATGCCCATAATATCCCAAGTACTACCAGTTATCTTCTTCTCTCTCTGTATTTAGTAATACCATGGATTAACTCTGCACAGCACACTAAAAGAAGTATATGCTAACAACAAAGACCTGAGCTGCCCCACAAAATTACTAGCTATGATGCACTGACCATGAAGGCACGTGCTTGCTATCTCTGGTGAGCTTCACTGGACAGGGCAATGGTTAACCCCAGAGTAAAGCTGTGATTGAAAACAATGTAAAAAACCCAAAAGACTGTAGCCAGTTCTTCAAAGATGCAGAATCTCTGTCTGTTTTCAGGCCATGTTATCAAACCATTTGCAACTTATATTTGAAACAGCAAAACCCACACTGATAAAATCTTGACAGATACGGGCCTGACAGCTTTAATGCTTGTGTTTGCTTCATGAGAGGTATTACAGCTCTTCTTTCACCCTAACTGGGCAGCTTTGGAAGAGGGAAGGGATTTTTACAGTAGTTGTTTCAAATTGTGTTCTGCTGTCGTCTGATAGCATCATTAGCTGAAACCTCAGCCATGAAGTCAAAATGAAGGCAGGCACAAGGAAAATGTTTAGTACTGAAGGCCAACAACCAGGGCAACGTGACTTCAAGTCATTATTTTAAAATGAAGGGACAACTTTGCCATTCTGGTATCAGAGGAATTTTATCCTTCAATCGTCTCGCTAAAGGCAGCAGGACATTTTTTAGTTAGTGCCACGTGATATTAGTAAAGAGAAAAAATAGTCTAATGTTCAGAAGCAAACAATTAGGTTATAATTAGAAGTGCTGCTAATAAATGTCTCCGAAGACACAGACAGCAGTTCTCCTTGTACAAGATCTTACATACTTATTTAAACTCAAACCAAGTTACAATATTACAAGACAACAGAAAATGTCTGTAGCTCTTTGCACCTTCTACCAGGAATAGACCAGAAAACGTGTAATTTCCTAATAGAACTAAGAGTTGAATATAGAAACAAAAGAGAGGAGAACATGAAACACGGGGTTTACTTACTGGGGTTTACTTGGTTTTGGATGGACTTGTGATGGTAAACATGTGTATCGTTAACAGATGTGCTGTGCCCTGCGTACGTTGGGGTGGTGCCATCAAGCTGCATGAACTAAGAAGCTGTTCACACTTCATGTGAGTTTCATAAAGCCTCTCTAGCTGAACACCTGGGAAAAGAAAGCAAAGTAACTGGTCCACATCCATTGCTTTTTTTCTGAGATAACTTTGCTCATTGACTGGAAGTCTGGGGTGGGTTTTTTGCCAAGCTCCAGGCTTTCTGTCGCGTTCACTGAAACGTTTGCACAGTAAATACAGTTGAGGAGTGAACAAGTAACACCACAATATTTTATCACATTATTACTTTGGTAATATTGAATCACTGAACATGTCAGTCATGTTTAGTGTATTATTTGCTCTGGTAAATCACCAGGAAAAGCATGCAGTAGCATTTTCCTTACAAGTTTAGCTGGGGGAGTGTAATTATGGATTGTATCATGCAGGGACAAAAAAAGAGTTGAATTAAAGAGCGCAACTGAAATCCTTACGTTTTGTAACATGCAAGTTCTTGATTTTGTATTTTTCTTTTAAGGTCACTTTTACAAATTGTACTCTTTAAACCTGGAGGAGAAAAACCCAAAAGCATCGTAGTGATACTTGTGTGACATTGGGATGTTGGGACTGAAGCCTTTGGGTTCTCCATAGGAACCACAGCCACTTGAAGCAGCGTGTGTTTGCTTGTAGCAGTAGCTTATTCTCTGTAGGTGGGCCAGCACAAGAGCAGATCTCCTTGGTGGGTTACAGCAGTAGCGGCAGCCACAGAGGATTTAGGGAGCTTGGCTATCACCCCAGGACCTACTACATTGTGTTTTCACATGACAGCTCTTCCACCTGCTCCTCTCGAGCATCATCCATTGAGCCACAGTGCTCCCCTACCCACCCGGCCCTGCCAGCTACCCCAAACCTGCCTCATTCCTTCCACTTCTTTTTGTAGAAGACTTGGAGACCTGCCAACATTAAATGGGCACTGGAGAGAGGCAGGTGCTCTTCCCAAACACTGCCTGCAAGTCAGATCTGAGCCAAGGAAGAATGAACCAGAAACAGGAACAACTTTGCCTGATCAAGTGACAAGCACCAAGAACAAGTGAAACCCAAGATACAAGATCCATATCCTCCCACTACACCTGCAGAACTGGTAATGAACCCGTTTTTCAGGTCTCAGTAGCTGCAATAACAGAGATACTGAATTTCTGTGTGTCCTTCAGCTGTCCACAACACAAAACACCCATTATGGGCAATTGCATGTTTTCAAGTTAATCATCAGAGAAGTTCTGCAGCACACACTTGCTTTCCTACAGACAGTTTTTAATGTAGTAGATGAGGTAAGTATCTGATGGCTCTTAGACACTAAAGGGCCTATGGATCCACTGTGAAGAGGTGACATTGTGTGTCTGTGCTGAGACAAAGGATGCCTCTGGTATTTGGTGAAAGACCTCTTCCTGTGTGCCTCCCACTCTCATCTTTGCATCCCACCTTTGTCTTCTTATGCCACCCTTCTCTCCACATCCCAACCCCGTCTCTACCCTACCCTCATTCTCAGTCGCTGAAGGTTTCCTTTTCCTGGGGCTCGGCTGGAGCAGCTCTTCCAGGTCCAGAATGATCTGCTTGGCTCTCATCATATCCATAGCGATTTCATCCTGGGTTTCAAAACGATGATGTTGCGCTGGAATAGCTGGAAAATATCTGTACTAAGAATAAGCTCTCACTCCTGTCTCCTAGAAGCCAGAGTTTTGTTAGAACACACTACTCAAAAAGTGAAGTCTATAAATATTGTAGTACACAGATTTGGATGGAATCTGCTTTTTTCCCCCCATCAGCCAAATGATTTAATAGCAGTGTTTATTCAGCAAGGTTGAGAATGAGCTGCTGTGGCAGTAACTTAATGATGACAAGCTCTGACTGCCAGGCAGTGCTGTATGTAGTAGGTCATTGCTCTCCTTGGTGCTTGAGACAAATGCCGGATTCATTGGGGGATCTTTCAGCAGAAGGATAATATGTTGAAAAGCAGCTCAGTCAAAATTACTTTGCTGTCGAACATTTTTCTAGCAGTCACAGAACCTGAAATCTGATTTATTAATTAAATCCTATCAGCACATGCTCTGAAGAAACTGGCATGGCTGAACCATGTCCCTGTTAAGAGAGATTAAAGGACATGACAAAAGCTTGCATAGTATGCCTCAGCCCACATTTCCTGTAAAGGATACTGCTTGTTATTTTTCAAAATATGCTGAATATATTTTCTTTATATCTTGGTTTATTATGACCCATGGGAGCAATTGTAAAACTGAGCCATGTAAGAACTAAGGGAAAAAAAATAACTGGACTATGCACGAGGAGCTGGCATGTCCTGGCTGCATTCTCTCTCCAATAAAAGAACCGATCACAAGATATTTGGCAAGATTTTCTCCAAAAGGAACACAGACTTTGATAAAGTCTTTGCTTAAACATTTGGCACATGATTTTTCAAATAGATTTATTGAGCTTAACGCCACATAAAGAGATATGAAGCCTGTCCTAACATGAATAAAGGAGAATGGAATTAAAAAGCCCCTATTAATTAACAACATGAACCTCCCACTTCTATGGGATCACTGGAAACAGTGCCTAGTCCCACAGCATGTGACACACATCTTGCAGGCTGCTCTGTTTTGGGTAATTATAATGCACGGAGCCTGTATGTTCCAATTAGCCCTTGATAGGAAAATGATTCCCTGAGCCCCAGAAGTCAAGGCTGTAGCCAGACGTAGGCAGCTTGGTGCCAGCCTCCCTTGCCATCCCTGCTCCTCCAAGGATCCAAGCCCCCAGCACACCCCTCTCTCTTCCTTCACGTCTGTCTTGCTGCTGTTTTGTTTTTGCACCAGTAAGTGCTTCCTCTTGGAGTCTGGGGTCACCAGTGCGCCCTGCTGCCTCCCCACTGGGGGCTGGTCACCCCTCGGGCACTGAATCAGTGGCAGAGGCTGCTGCCATGCACTGAGCCTCCCCCTTCCTTGAGAACAGCCCATCCGCATCCTTCCTCAAGCATCCTCGTGATAATCCACCTTCAGAACCCACGGGAACATCGCCCGGCAATTGCACAGCTCCTGGCATTAAACATGAAAGTGCCTGGTATGACATTTTGCCAGGAGTGAACTGGGATTTCATACAACTCACCACAGGTACTTACACACTCTGTTGGACATGAATGCTTGGCCAGACAGTAAGTTTTGCCTTGGTGTAACTGGCACAAAGCACCGATGCACCAGCGCTTGTGAGAGCAGATGGCTGAACTGTTTTCCTCCAGACATTAAGGCTCCAAATCCATGCCACCTCACTTCCCCAGATTCACAAAAAGCTGCAGAGGAACTGACTCCTATCAGATTTCTTCTGCCTGGTGGGACTGGGTCCTAACTTGGCTATCCACATCGCATAGTTTGTTTCTGGAAACTCCTGGTCCTCTAGAGTTGAACACTCAATGCTGAAATTGGGGCAGGTGGGGGAAACCAAAGCACACTGCAGCATGTGTGACTACAAGCAAGGTGATACCAGTGGTCCCTGAGAAGTGGTGAATCCTTTCTCCGTTAATTGCCAGGGACCTGGTTGCAGGCACCATTGGTGGCAGCAATGCCCAGGGCTGTACACGGGGACCCAGAGACGCTGAAGCTGGGGAGAGCTCTAACACCAGAGCTTTCCTTGGGTTTCTGATATCCAAGCTCATCTCTCACACCGTGCAATACAGAAAGGATGCTGAATGGTCACTTCCAGCTCAGACAGAAAGTTTCTCCGCCCTTTTGACAGCTATCTGCTGTATTGCATCCCCAGCTGGAAAATGTGGAGAACCTTTGATGGGAAGCTCAGGTTTAAATTTAGTATTCAGGAAAATACTTCAGGACAGGCAGCTTTGTATAAGTGCTTCTGGCTATCACCACTGTCTCCTTAGGGATGAGGAAAGCCTGTACCAAATATTCAGAGTAAGAAGAGCAACAGAGGACTGATATTGCACTTGTGTGCAGGATGGGTGAGATGAATTACATCTTCCTCTTCTTTGCCTTGGTAAAGGACATATCCCTCTTTTTTTTTTTTTTTTTTTTTTTTTTTTTTAAGAGTTTTCATAAGGAGTGGTGATCTTCACTTCATATGAAATGGGCAAAATCTCATCAGGCTGGTCCAGGTATCAAAACAAGCTGATAAGAGTTATCATGCCTTGATTTTATCTCAATGGGAAAGACTGGATTTTATGCTTAAGTTTTGACTGACAATGGCAAGAAAATGACACACCTTCTCTGTATTTGTTTGCACTGTGTGAAGCCTAACTTTGCTTTCAGGAAACACCATGCTGCACACACAAACACAGCGAATCCATAGTGGAGAATATCTAAAGAGGAATATAACTTTACCTTAACAAAAAGGTAAGACAAGTTGGCTGTTTGGCAGATCTTTGCCCATCGGTGCAGGAACACTGCGGGTGCTTGGAATTCACTCCTATTGTCCCTGGGCTGAATTGCTTTGAAAAAGGTCACATGAGGAGGAAAGGAAGTTTTGACTTTCACATGCCTGTTATTGCTAAGGAAACCACTTCCTTGGTATTCACATATTCAGCATGTCTCCAGTTTTGGCACTCTGACAAATGACATCGTGCTACTGCATCGAGTAACAAAGAAGGGTGGAGAAGGCTGTTAGATAACTTGACATGTTTGAAACGCCAGTACAAGCTTTTGTAGACCGCCAAACTTCAAGTAGGCTCTGTAAGAGTAAGCTGGGTCCTTTGTTGGCTGCAGATGAGATACCTGGAGCTCAGAAATGTGGAAAATGTCCTGGCGTACACCTCAGCAAGCTCAGGTAGTTTGGAGGTCTCCTGGCAGTGAGCAATGGCAATACTCTTACACCACTCTAGATACAGGGAGACAAGTTTTCTAATAGAAATGCAGCTGAATTATTCTCTGTGTAGAACTTATTTCAGCTTTCATGTACAGACTTGCCTTTTCTTGGGCACTCGGATATCAGAAACTGAGTATCCTCAGGCGATGTGTAGCGATTTCATTAAAAGCACTTGGATTTGAACCTCAGGTCTGTGGGATTTTTCCCATTTTTCTGATTTCTGGCTCAAACAAGAAACTAGAGCAACAAGCTACCTTTGGTTAGGACTGAGAATCTCTACCAGTGGGGGTTTTGCTTTTTTGGTTTTTTAAGAAGATTGGAGCAGAATTTCTTGGAAGTTATGTATTTGCAGATCTTGGTCTGATAAGAAGACAACGTGTCATAATTAGACTGATTTCTACTCTAAGGAAAAAAAAAACCAACCCTGCTTCAGGGTATGAGTGGGTTTCACTGTAAATATACAATAGCTACTGAGATTACCTGGACCGAGTGCAAGGCACGCACAAATCACAGGAATTGAACAGCTAAAGCCCTGCTCAATTTACTGAGAGGCTACTGAGCTTTTGATATGTCAAGATCTATTTGTCTAAACGTTATCTGTAAAAACAACATAATGTAGTGAACTGAGACTGCGGAGGCCAGGAATCAATATTCTAATCTTGGCCCTGCCTCAGATGCATTTGGTGGCTCCGGAGTAGTTGTTTAATCTCCCTGCATGCTTGCCAGAGATAAAACAGTTCAAATATAATAAACTCCACTGAAGAGCTGCGCAGATCGGTTCACAGCTTCTGTACACTTCTCTGAGGACCTGAACTGTTATATAAATATTACCATTACATGCAGGACTTCTGGAGGTTTGTCTCCAGGAAGATGCGTGCCGTGTATCTTCGGATCTGAAATTCCAAGTCTATTTTCTAACAGCCACCCTCACCCCATGGAGGCTTCAGGCACAGTCCAGTGGCAGCACAGAAGCCACCCAGCGTATCTGCTATGATAATGTCTTTTTCATCTTTTGGTTTGTTTTTCCTTAAATGTGTTAAAACAGGATTATTTAAACAATGGCTCAGGTGTTTTCTCTGAGAGAGCATTCTGTTGGTGGCAGGAACAGACTACAATACAAGTTATTTGCTTAATACAGAAATAAAAGAGAGAACGGACCTATGGCCTCTTTATTTAGTAAGTAAGACTAGATAATAATCGTGATTCCTTCTGACTTTAAATACTTGAAAACGAGCTGGGTTTCATGTTCCACTCATTTTCCCATATATCATCCTTTCAGAGTGATTATCTTCGCAGAGGCTTAGCTGAGCTGCACTTATTCCTGAAAGGTTACTTGAGGTGAGACAAACGATAGGTAAAAATGCCCAATTAAAGTCACATTCACCTTTTTCAACTTTTAAAAACCAAACAAACAAGATCACCCAACACCACCACAGCTTATCTTCTGTGACATACACAGTACTGGCTGCATCCCTCTTCCATGCAGCAAAATGATCCCCACATACAGAGCACGAGATTATCTGTGTCCCAGCAAATTGTGCACTTCTTGGCTTGGATCAGAAACAGCATGGCCAGCAGGACCAGGGAAGTGACTGTGCCCCTGCACTCAGCATTAGTGAGGCTCCACCTTGAGTGCTGTGTTCAGTTTTGGGCCCCTCACTACAAGAAAGACACTGAGGTCCTGGAGAGCATCCAGAGAAGGGCAACCAGCCTGGTGAAGGGGCTGGAGAGCAAACCTTACAGGGAGCAGCTGAGGGAACTGGGGTTGTTTAGCATGGAGAAGAGAAGCTTGAGGGGGGACCTTATCACTGCCTGCAATTACCTGAAAGGAGGTCGTAGAGGGATGGGTGTTGGTCTCTTTACCCAAGTGATAGGGGATAGCACAAGGGGGAATGGGCTCAAGCTGTGCCAGAGCAGGTTCAGATTGGACATCAGGAAAAAGTTCTTCACAGAAAGGGTTATCGAGCATGGGAACAGGCTGCCCAGGGAGGTGGTTGGGTCACTGACCCTGGATGTATTTAAAAGATGGGTAGATGAGGTGCTCAGGGATATGGTTTAGTAGAGGACAGGTACGGTTGGACTCAATGATCTCAAAAGTCTTTTCCAACTTTGTGATTCTGTGATTCTCCATCCCAGAAGAGCAGCAGTTTGTGAATTATTCTAGAAGCTGCTTACAAGCAGGCACCTGGCAATTGCTAAGAGGAAGTGAGTGCTGAAGCAGTAAGGTGTGCATTTACTGGCATCATGTGCATTCGTTTCACAGCCATTAGTACTTTCACAGAAATGAGTTGTGTGCCTCTAACAGCCCCAGGGTTTGTCTCCTGTATTAGTCAGCCCTCCAGTGCTGTTGCAATCAGTCATACAAATGGGCTGTGCCTGGCAGGTGGTAGCTACATCCAAACGTAGACTTTGGGTACCATCAGACACAGCTTGAAATAGGCACCATATCCAGTGGGGACTAGGGAAAGGGGTGCATGGGGGTGATGCACTCACGGCAGCCTGGGTTGCTAAGCACACAGCCTGCTATGCCGCTAAGCAAGCAGGACCCAGCAGCAGCTGAGTATTTAATAAGCTGCGTGCTACCGTGCATTTACATAGCTTAAGTTGTAGTAAAGCCCTAGTAGGACAGGGTCAAAAGTGCAGGGCTGGAGGGCTAAAGCCCATGCAGGCTGGTTCGTAACCCATCCTGCCCTCAGTGGAAATGGGCTTAGGGAGGAACCACAAGAAAACAAGTCGCTCTCTGATCAAGGAGAATTTTAAAGGCCAAAAGGGAAGAATGTTAAAAATAATGGAAGTGCAAGCACATGTGAGCACGTCTGGCAAGGTTCATTCACATGCTGGTTGCAGGGTATCTATGCTTCCTCAATAAACTGAGCATAAGGAGCGCAGTGGAAAGAGATTCCCCTCCCTTGTGGTTTACATGTCTACAACAAAACGAGTCTTTGCTCACCTTGCTTAACATTCTTTTAGTGAATCATTTGACACTTATTTATTTCCCAGTGTGCACATTTAACTATTTTCCTGTGCATCATACATTCACCTTGGCACCATGGGAGATCAGAGGCCTGTCTCACACAGTGACCCCCTGCAGCAGGCTCTCCATCCCCTCTTTCCTCTCCCTCCGTAGCAAAGGCCCTTTGAACACTGACAGAGCTACTGGCTTTGGACAGGAGAGCCCACATCTGATTTCACTTCCTCCAGTGTAATCGCAGGCTCCAGTGACTGTGCTTTTCGTTTATAGTGACATAACCAAGATTGAAATCTGTCCCACGGTAAATATTTATCAGAGCATATCAAAGGGAAAGCAGACCAGAAGAGAAACAAGCAAAACAGCAAGTGCCATTAAACTTTGCCAAGATAGATTTCAAAGTCAATGAAAACCACCCCAGAGACACAGAGCTAAAATGTAGGACAAAGTAGAACACTGAAAAAAAATAAACCCAAATTTCCAAACACTGATGTCCTACATCTCCCACGGAACAGTTTTTAATTGCTTGTAACTTGCAAAGAGTAAGGAAAACTTGCACAGAACAATACACAAGCAAAGTCAATGACTCTGCTGCTTCTGTTACCATCTTGGCTTTGATACAAATGCCCACTGCTACTACCTGCCCGGGTCAGAGACCCTTCCTACAGACTAGCAAGACACAGGACAACATCCACAACTGGCTTTCTAAATTATACAAAATAATGGGACGCTACACTTGAATTAGGTAATTAAAACTCTGTTGTGGCTTTGCAACATGCCAAGGACACTCAGTTTCTTGGCAACAGAACCCTAATTTTCCTTCTTTGATATCCAGGTCACAGACGCTTGGACGAGAGGCTCTTTTCCTGCAGCAGTGTAGAGCAGCGGCACGCAACTTCCCGTCCTGCTGTCAGGATCCCCCTCAAGTTCTGCATCTTTCAACTGTATTTATAATTACAAAAGCTGTTAAAATTACAGCCCGTATAAAAGGCAATTCCTCAATATTCTCAAAGGTCAGGAGACACGTGAGCATTAAGAATCCTAGGTAGCCCTGTGCAACACCAGCAGCTTCTTACACCAGCGGCAACAGAGTCTTCTCCTGTTCTAGCTAAAGAACGTGACCGAAAGGGTAAAGAGAGGGGGGGGAAAACAAATGTTCCATCCTCAGACCTCCTATTTCTTCCAATGTTGGGCCCACTCCATCCCTGACCATTTGCCATCATCCCACCTTCTTAGAAAGGGGAACACTGTCCTAGAAGTCCAGCTGGTGTCCAGATTAAGTGAGGAAATTGCTTATGCTTCTGAGTAGAGTTTACTTGGCCAACTGGCTGGGAGAAAAGCACGGAGCCTTGACTACTGGTACCGGTGCTTTGCCTGAGCTGCCATCATTTGAACTGCAGAGCAAACTCCACACAGTCTCAGGATTATCCAGCGTCACCAATCCAAGTGTCGCCAATCCAATCGCAGTTCCTCATTTTCAGCTCTGCTTCAACTGGGAAGAAGTAACAGCACCCGCACGCTGTCGACCACCAGATACGTTTCCACAAGACAGACATACAGAGCACACTACCAAGGAGCGGGTGAGACAGAACAAATCACGCAGACCAGATGGCAGCCACGCTGCTTAATGCGCTGCTGGAAGGTGCCCAACCAGCCTGGTGATGAGCGATACAAGAACCTATATAGGATAATGCTCTTTGTCAAGTGCCAGCAATTTATTACATTATATTCCCGAGAACAGCTGAAGTGAATTAACCACAGTAACCACTGACTGCTCCTTCTGACAGCCCTGAGATCCTATCTGCACTGCTGCTGCGGTTATCGGTACCTTCTGGGCAGATGTGAACTTGTCCAGAGCTAACCAAAAGCCAACTCGCCCAGGTGAGCGCAGCACCAAGCCCTGGCCAATAAACCACACGGCGGGTGTAGCAGCTTCTGCCTGCTGCTATGCTAACCATCACCTGGGCTTTGGTCCACTTGGAGCGTGACCAGAACAGGCTTGCATCCACTCAGAGAACATAACAGGGAGGCTGTCGAAGATGACGTGCCAGGTGTTGAGGTAATAGTGGGCTACATGCTCCTCTCCAGCTGCCTCAAGCGAAGGAATGGTTATCAGAAACGTGCTCTCTGCAGACTCTGTAATTTAACAAAGCAGGTTTAAGACAGTATATTTGAATTCTTCCTGTCTTGTGTGCAGCCTACATCCATGCCGGGTATCACCATTTAGCTCTAAAAATCATCCTTCAAGTTTGATTCTTTTGCATTAAAAAATCCCAAATAATCATCAAGCAATTTCATCAAAACAGTGCTGCAAAGTGAGATCTGGCAGAACTCGTGGAGACTGTGTCTTCTAGCACCAGTCACAAATCTCGTCTAGCACTAGGGACAGGTGAGGTAAGCGAAGCAGAACCCTGACCACAAAAACCTGGATTGCCTTGATATGCCAGAAATGAGGCTAAGACAATACCGCTTTCTTCCTCAGGAGAAAAGCCTGAGCCCCTAAGATTGACATCTTACCCACAGAAGGGGAAATGAATTAATTTTTACTCCAAAGATGACCACTCCTCACTAGAGATAAGCATATCTTAAATGCTTTTAGCGTATCTTAAATGCTTAAAGCATATCTTACTGCCTCATAAACTTCTGATGATCAGACAGAAGCCATCTTCTACAATACCCACTGTGGAACAAAGCACACAAGTACTCCATGGTTATGTTTTACATGAGCCATCTACACTTGAACCATTGCTGTCCACATCCAGTTATCAGCAACATCTAATAAACCATGGATCAAAGCAGAGAGCAGGTCAGACAGCCCTGGCAGGGACAGCCCTGGCAGGCCTGCCCTCCTGCATGAGCCAAATCAGGAAAAAGGGCTGCTGTAGCTGGGACACAGGTATGAGTAGTTTCAAAATACGATTTAAGGTATTTTGCTATGTTTGGGTCACCTTGCAGAGCCAACATGCCACAGGATGGTGGGATGCAACTGTAACAAACAAATCTGTCCTCAGAGGAAACCAGCTAGAATCTATACAATGACAACACAGTTTTAAGGCAAAAACCCCTATGTCAGAAAGTCAGAAAACAGGAAGAAGAAATTTTGTTCTTTTAAAAATACGAAATGTTAATGAAGAAACCATATTAGAGGTACTGCAGAACATCAATTCTTTTCCCAAAAGTAAACATCTCCAGAAAACATTTCAGACTTCACACAAGAAGGTTATTAAGAGGCAGTTATATTTTAGTACAGCTTGCTTTTATCACTTGATTTTAGATAATTATTTTTCCAGTTAATCATCACTTGGTCTCATGTTTAGACTTAAAAGGTGCCTATCACCTTTGTATTTGAGTAATGAAGATTGCTGTTTTATTAATATCTATTGAAATCGCGACCTTATGTATACTACCCCAGACACTGTCAAGCATATCCTTCCCCATACCTTTTGAAGTATTGTAGCTACCTTATTGTGGTCTTTGTTTTTTAACTGTAGGTCTGATGCCCACTAATGGAACAAAGTAAGACTCCTTAGAAAGCCCCACATTTCCCATCCCTGGAGAAAAGGTGATTCCTTTACTTCCTAACTAATTCCCCTGACACCTCAAGCCTGTGATGATGATGTAGTTTTAACTCTTCATTGCTGTTTGATGGTACTTCACTGACAGCACTTTGTTACCATGGGATGACTGCTCAAAAGACTCTGGAGAGTGATGCAATTATCAAAATTCAATTCTCAATTAATATTTATTAATCTTTCAAATCATCCTGGCAGCAGTCTCTGAGAATGGGCATGGAAAGGAGTCCCCCTAATACTCATGCTCCCTTTAATGTAGGATTAAGGCATACTAACCAAGAAACCTACTGACCATTCTTTTTTACCTAGAAAAGGAGTGTCTCCTGATGCCCAGAAGGTATTAATAAACACTGTATGTATATCCATGACCACTGAAAAACTATGCCCAGAGTTGATTATGACTGTACATGTGGTTATGCCTGTGAACCAATCAAAAGGGCACAGATCTTTTACAAAGATGAAACCAACTGTCATTGTTCTCCAGCAAAAACTGGAGATCTTCATTCTTACTCAGTTGCTGTCTCTTCATTCTCAGAATCCCTCACTTTCAGACCTAAGTGCTTCATCAACAGGCTTCATATGCCTCTCCCCAGCATAAATCCCGTAGTGTAGCTGGTCATCCTTTACAGTAGCCCAGGACATCTGCTTGGTGGAGAACCTTGCTGCCCAGTCTCCTGAATTGTTAACAACAATGACACCTCCCAACCCCCCAACTCGTGTCTTCATGTAGTCTAATGCAGTGTCAGCAGCCATCTCTGGTGGCATTCCTGAAAAGAACAAGAAGGCAACTTCATGGTATCTGTCTTCCAGTAAGTTTTAAAATTCCCTTCAAGTTTCACCCTTCCCCAAGGAGCCAGCCAAATCTAATTCCTCCTTCAGTTAAACTGGTAACAAGTTTCCAGTGTAGCAAAGGAACTGTTAATAGGAATGCTATGGACAGCTGTTAATAGCTGCTATGGTATGGTGCAGCTACAAATACAGCATTTAAATAGCTTCAGACTGTAATTCAGTTTCAGTGCTTGATACAGGCTAATTCCTCATCTCTGTGTTTACGACACAATCATTCTTGTGCCATGGATTGAAGGGGAAAATCCCAACCTGCAAACTTTCAATCAAAGGTTTGTCACAAGCTGGGTCTAAAGCACTTTAAATGTAATAAAACCCCCACAAAACCAGAACCACTTTGAAACAAAAATTTCAGTCATCATGCAATGGAGCTCGAAGGATGCACTTCACATTGCTGTAATTTATCAAAAGCAGAAATCAGTGCTACTTCTCCTGAAACTTCTGAAAGTGTCGGGCAAGACGACCTAGCAGTGTACCAGACATCAGAGAAAGGACCAGCAAAGCAACTTTATCTTTTCATTACACTTAACTCACCTTAACAGGAGTATTTTTTAAACAAATCAAAGTTAATGTGTACGTCATACACACAGGCCTGTAAAAGCTGCAGAATATTTGTTCACTACAAGTCTGAATACATATTCATGCCTGCAGTTAGCTCAGCCTAATTGTTCTAAGATATATACCATCAGTAATGTTATGCAGCTTAAGTTGCAGAACAAAAACTGCCCTTCATGCCTTCCTTGCAAATTTTGAGTTAAAACCAAACAAAACCAGCAGAGTCAGAATTATTCACAGCACCGGTGACTGACAGCATAAAGCTCCTTTCTCTGACGTTACGGGTGACACTGTGACTATTCAAGTCAGTGGCACCGACTTCAAAGGGTCAGTATTTCACTGTTTGATTTTTCATCAAGACAACAGCTGCCACCATAAGACAGAGATTCCAACAGCTGTTAAGACTGGCAAAGCAATTCACTCTTGAAATATGAAAGTAAGTTTTGCAGCACTGGTCCAAAAGAAGATATTTGCTATGTGAATTACTGAATAGTTGCACAGAATTACGAAAGAGCTCTACAGTTGTTCTTAAATATACAACTTCAGTTGACTGTTCAAGGACTCCAGAAGTTAGCATAACTTGAGGGTTTGTTTTTAGTGCCCTCATGGAAATAGGGTGGGGGGGGAGGAAAAGGAAAAAAAGAAATCGATTGCTGATGTATTTTCCTGGCAGCTGAGTTATACTTTTGGGCCAGATGAATGAAGGCAGAGCAAACACAGGCAGGGTGAACAAGTGCAAACCAATTAAAAATGCACACATGTGGGTGCATTTCTTTCTTTTTTTCCTTAAACTTTTTAAATTGAGCTTCATTTGCCTTGCATCCTGATTTATCACAAGCAGATAACTGCTATCAGTGCAGAGGTTTTGTAATACAGTCAACTTAAAGCCAGAGAAGAAACTGGTTTACATAACTTAGACTAAATGGAGCTTAGAAGCCCATTCACAAATTGAATGGCTAGGGACATAATACAGGGAGTATGGGAAAATCATAATGTGTTTGAGTTTTGGGGAATATTCTGTAGATTGTATTTTATTCTGAAGCTATCACAGTAGCCAGGAGATTTACAGAGAAATGCACCCATTATATGCAAACCGCTCTATAAAGAATAACAAAAATATTCTCAGCTGTTACTCATCTCTCTGCTTACTGCTTTTCCTATGAAAATATAAACTGAAACTTTTCCAAGTTTTTCCAGTTCAGTTGATCTAAAAGCAAGTTACACTGTACTGCCCGAAAGCTATGGCTTTCTAAAAATAATGGTGATATCTATATTAATGGTTCTTCAACTGCATGCAATACAAGTATGTTGTCTGGCTATGTTTACAGGCTGTAATATAATCAAGGGTTTCAATGACAGACTAACTCATGAAGGTAAAGCTCCAAAGGGTCATCCCACAGTCAGATTAAATTACAGTCACATAAGACATAGTGTCAGCTGTTTACCACATACCCACCCAGTCAGTTTAGTGTATTTTCCAAAACAAAACGAAAAAGTAAATCATAGTTAAAGCATCTTAAAAGCGTTTCAGTTGCTATGATCAGTTGTTAAAATACACACCTTAGGATTTCTTAGAAAGGGGATATCCTATGATTTCTTACTTCAACTCTGATTATCTACCTCCAGCCCTCCCCTACTGCTTCCCTGAATAGATCTCACTTTTATTTGTTTTCTATTTCTTTGTTCACAAAATTACAGTTTAAATTTGGGAAAAATACTAAAGAGAACTTCAGTTAAACAAAGCAGACAATAATGTCTTTAAAAGTACACTGATCTAAACCATGATTAAACATCAAGCAGCATAGATTTTTCTGTCCACTTAAAGCTATTTTAGCTTTAATAATACTTTGGAACTTTGTTTTGTTTGCAAAGAGAGGTGACCCATCCACATACCCCTGGGAGCAACTCTTCTGACAACTGTTCTAGGATGACAGTACAAAAACTGAAGCCTGCCATTAGGCAATGCTTCCTAGCCTCACTGTTTCAGCTTATGGGAAGACTGGAGTATACCTTGCTCCATGTGATAGAGGATCAGTCGGGCTAAGACCACTTTCATAATGCTCTCCCCGTGTCCTGTGGTTGAAGCGGCACCAGAACGGTTATCAGCATAGCCTCCACTTCCTTTCAGAGGGGGAAAAAAGAGATGGCAATATTCTGCAACACAATTTGCAAGCTTTGCAGCGTCCAAAAGAGTTAACAAACATTTCTTCATCAAGGTCCAGCAGCTCTGTGCACTTCTGGGAGCAAAGTGTCAGTAACTAACTTCATTCTCATTTCTGCCTCAGTTTGAAAAGGAAAAAAAGTATCATCAACGACAGCTGGGAGAAGTCAGCTGCCAAGTTCTGAGGGTTAGAAGACTAGTGATCTGCTAGTGACACAAGAAGCAGGAGCAGGCCAACACTTCACAGGGATGGGCAAAAATCCTTCCCAGAACAGCAAGGGGCCATATATTGCAGAAGATACTAATAGGATGCAGAATGCCAGGTCAGACAACATTACCAATTGAGAAGATATGAAGGAAGATCTTGTGAGGACATCGGTGGATTGACCAAATTTTGAGGGGGACTAATTTGTGAGTGCACAAGTAGATAAGAGATCTGAAGAGCCTGGGCTTTAGTGAAGCACCACAAAGCACCCTGAGGAATCCTGCAAGTCCTCATCACAAGCAGGGTTTCTTCTCTTTATCTCCTACCCTTCCATCCCCTTTTCTTTCCCCCTCCCATCCTTGTTTTTCTGGCACATTCCACACCCTGTTCTCCACCAAGCTTCCGCTTGCTCAACACTCATGTTTCTAGCACATCTCCTAAGAAAAATATTTCCCAGGAGCTGGGGAGGGGCATACCACAGCATTATAAACAAGGTACTGGGGGAGGGGAAAGAGACACAGAAGAGCAGTGAAAGTATATTTCCTTCTGCACTTTCTTGATCAGATCTAACTCTTTCAACAGACACAAATTAGCCACGGAAAAACAGTGCCACAGTCCCTCTGTCAAAGCCCCCTTTCAAAAGGCTCCAACATTTAAAAGGACAGATAGCATTTCTATATCCAATCCTGCAGAGGTCTAGTAAGAGCAAAAGCTGCAAGCCATACCTTCTGCCCAGTTTCACTTGTCCTTCACAGGTGTGTCCCATACCCTTTTTATGTATGAGAAAGGTATTTGCAGCCAGAAATGAAGGTGAAAGTCACAGTCAACACACAGAGTACCAAAATATTAGCAATTTAGGTGTGAGATAAAGCTAGCGGTGGTTCTACAATAATCATGTACTGCCAAGAGCAGTGCCATTTCAGTTTGGAAAATGTTTGGCTAAAAATTGTTCTTTTCCAAATCCCAGCTGTATGGTAGAGCCCTGAAGCAATCAAATGGCAATTCTGTCCCATGAGAGGAACAAGTCTGGGGAAGGGATTTCAAGTGTCTCTTTATTCTTAGATAAGAGATCTCTTAAAATATTTCCTTTATTCCACATCACAGATATTAGGCTTCGATGCAGTCCTATCAAGGCTTTCAAAGAACAGGAATTTACTCAAAGTTGCCAGTCATTTTACAAATCTGGCTCACTGCTGGAATGAACAATACCTACAATTACACCTACTTCTTTAAGTGTCAAGAAAAGCCAAACCTTACTTGCAATCTCTATGTGTTAAGGAGCTTGAGCTTTGATACGTTTCAATGTTAGACCTCTATTTCAGATGCACCAGTATTTATGTTTATGTTTCATTTCACTAATGAAAACGGGAGGGTGTATTTATTTTTTTTTCTTTAAGAGAGATAGCAAAAAAAAAAAAAAGAGAGGCAAGACCCTACATCCCTTACCTATGCACGCTGTGTCACCAACACGGCCAATCAGTTTATTAGAGAGTCCTCCAGTGGATGTTGCACAAGCTACATTTCCTTCACTGTCTATAGCAACAGCACCGACTGTTCCGAGGTCTCTGCCAAGAAAAATAGTTCACAAAATTAGGCAGAATTAAAGCATACCTGCCAAAGCTTGTTGCATTTATTTGCCAGGTAGTTTAAAAAAAATTACCACAAAAAATTACTGCACATCATAGAGCTACTTTATACCGTGCTGTTCATTACAGAAATAACAAGCAATACACAACAATTCTTATGGTTTTGTATTTAATAGAGTAGAAAACACTTGCTTTGTTTTTTCTTTTTAATCTCACCCCATGACTTGTTTACCTTCATGGCACGGAAACTTCGACTCAGGGAGGGGAGAAAAAAAAAAAGCAGCAAAACAAAAGCACACAGGGCAGAAATACTTCTAGCTATCCTAGTTTGGGAGTAGCTTTTTGGCTGTGACACACAACTTTCCCCTACCCAGCAACTCGAAGACGCAAGAATTGTCTCCGCTGTCTCCATGGGAGGTTAACCGGGATTGTTAATGACACTGCACGTAAACCAGCGAATACAGAAGAGGAGAGCAATGTCATGAATGCACTGAATCATTTCCTTCCTGTTCCTCCTCTTTCCTCTTCCTTATCCCCCAAATGGTTGATTGCCACAAAAAAAAAAAAGTTATTTATGTGCCTTTCAGCCAGCTTTGTTCACAATGCATCATTAATACGTATTTTTGTCTTTGTACTCTGTAGCTAAGCAATCCTGAGGTTTTTAAATCACTCGGCCAGTAGAATCTGTTGAAACGGCACATCAGCGTGAAAAGAAAACATAAGTCTTAACTACTGCTTTATTTCTTGAGCACAAAACAAAGTCATATATAATGGGCTCCTTAAAATATACATGTGAATTCATACTCAAAGGAAAAAAGGCCATTGTAACTTACTGTAACAGTGACTGCACTGAGAAGCAAGCCGTTACTGAGAAGCAACAATTCTGAGTATCCACATATCCCAATCTTAGCAAATCATGTAAGGAACATGAAACAGAATCTGGGTAAGAGAAGTATACCAAAGCAAAACAAAACACTAAATCTGTCCACACAGGAAAATAATTTGTAACAATCTTTCAAG
Organism: Laterallus jamaicensis coturniculus; assembly: GCA_022605575.1. Classification (NCBI taxonomy): domain Eukaryota; kingdom Metazoa; phylum Chordata; class Aves; order Gruiformes; family Rallidae; genus Laterallus; species Laterallus jamaicensis. Next base: position 81,983,571 of record JAKCOX010000001.1, on the reverse strand, counting down.
GAGCTGCCCAAAAGGCAAGTGGAACAGAAATGTCTTTGGAAGTTGCCTGGGCCCTGGTGAGTCTATAGCCCCACAAAATCTATGCTGATGAAGTCAAAGTCTTTCTGTATCATGAAACCCACGGTCAATTTTTCTGAGAACCAACTTCCTGTTCCCTCCTGCTTATGTAAAATACCATACTGTCAGTCTCTGCACTTCATTCACAGCAATTCAAAGTTGGCTGATGAATCACGGGCCTTACAACTGCTCTGACATTTATGTGGAGATGGACCTCATCTCAAACTGGTAACGATGGTGCAGATGGGCTTCCCACCCATCCATCTGTTACAAGTGATTTGCTGAAAAGAATATTAGTAAATCCAGCACTCCCTTGCACACTCATGTTGTACCCTTCAACCAACTGAAATTAGATCCTCCTGAGAAATTAAGAAAGGTGCATCCAGATGTACATTTTCTTGTGTATGCATTTAACTTAAACAGCTGTGAAAGCAACGAAACCACAGAGATAACATATACACCAGCTACCTGCTTAGGTAAAAGAGCTCAAGCACACTCAAAGTGAGTGAGTCCAACATATTTTCTCTGCAGTAGAGCAAACAGACATCTATACTCTATTTCTTACTATCCCTTTAAACATTTTTATTGCTTCAGCATCACATGTTTTCTTTGTTCATCTTTAGAACAAAGGCAAAGAAGATATAAACAAGCTGTTGCATAGCTCGTTGACTCAGAAACATTACCAAGGCAGGCAAAACTGTCTAAGTAGAGAGATCGTATTATAATCCTCTATTGTTAGTTAGTGACAGGCGTAAGAATATCATCAAGTACCTGTAGTATACCAGAGGATGCTATTAGTAGTAATGATTTTATTGAGTCAAGAACTCTGAATTGCATGTACTGTGATACACAATGGTTCCCTTGCATTTGTTCATTCCCTGTGGTCTAAATCTTTCCTTATCCAGCACCCAAGAAGTTACACGTTTCTGTCCCCATTCAGCTAATGCAGCATCTGCTATTTTCGCCTCTTCTCACTGCATCAGAAGTAGGGCTTTCTGTCAATTGCTGCCAGGGTCGTTCTAGTGAATACCTTGAGTTCCTCTTGCACTGTCATTTACGGAGGGACTAGCAGCTCATCCACCTTCCAGACAGACTCAACCATGTCTCTGAGGAGTTCTCAGGCAGTTGCCAGAAATTCTTGACAAAGATATGGTTAGAATCTTTGGGGAGACTGAAAATAAACCACACCACACCTTATTGTCAGCAAAAGGTGTACAAGATGCCATGCTGTACGTGTGATGGAATCAAGCTTTTCATGTAAGTGAATGCAGGCTTCTGACCAGTGGAAGAGAAAGGCCTCTCTTCTGGAGACAACAAACTCTGCTTAGAAAGCTATGAACCCTTAAGGTTTCCAATGCTGATAGGACTGGAAATAAACCAACCTTCAAATTCCCAGCATGATCTACTACTATGTTGTCTCTGACTGATCACAGAATCCTGGAACGATTTGGTTTGGAAGGGACCTTCAAAGATAATCAAGTTCCAACCCCCCTGCCATGGGCAGGGACACCCTCACTAGACCAGGCTGCTCCGGGCCCCATCCAACCTGCCCTTGAACACCTCCAGGGAGGGGGCATCCACCACCTCCCTGGGCAACCTGTTCCAATTCCTCACCACTCTTGTAGTAAAGAATTTTTTCCTAATATCCAGTCTAAATCTCCCCTCTTCCAATTTACAACCATTCCCCCTAACAATCCATGCCCTTCCTGAGAAGTCCCTCTCCAGTTTTCTAGTTGGCCCCCTTCAGGTACATAAAGGCTGCTATGAGATCTCCCTGGAGCCTTCTCTTCACCAGGCTGAACAACTCCAACCCTCTCAACCTGTCTTCATAGGAGAGGTGCTGCAACTCTTTGATAATCTTTGTGGCCCTCCTCTGGACTCACTTCAACAGTTTCATGTCCTTCTTATGTTGGGGACTGCAGAACTGGACACAGTACTCGAGGTGAGGTCTCATGAGAGCAGAGTAGAGAGGCAGAATCACCTCCCTTGACCTGCTGGCCACGCTCTTTTTGATGCAGCCCAGGGTATGTTTGGCCTTCACTTTCTGCCTGCTCACCTCAGGCAAGTTTCTGCATAAGCACTATGAACTTAAAATGGAAAAGGAACATTCCACATGTGATACAGGAACAAATGGGCTTGCATTATAAAAGACCTGTTTTCAACCTTGTGAATTTGTGCTGATGTTTTGGGCAATGGTTGTCAGGAAAAAAAACCCCATGGCTAGGACAAGAAAAGTCTTGGGCCCTTCAGAAATTCCTATTATCAGATATTCCAGAACAAACCAATGAGAAATTGAAGATGCCTAACACTGTTACAAGAAAGAGACCAAGCAGCATAAGGAGCTGCGCCACCCTCAAAATTCTTTGTAATGAATTATAATACCACACAGTGCTTGGAAAGGCCATGGATCAAAAAGATCCATGTTGGATACTATAACTGAGACCTTATGGCCAGAGAAGAACTTCACTTTGTTTACAAGACAGTATTTACACTTGCCTCGTAAATTCATTTTTCCTTCTAACAATTCACTGAAAGTAACATGTGGTTCATAGTTTATAACCTCATTTCATGGACTTTAATTAACGTGCCCACAGAAGAAATATCTTCCTTTTGATCTACAAATACTTTAGCTCTGCTTCTCTCATTATTCCTGTTTCACAGAAGAGAACGATACGCAATACAGCGTTCATGTAATGCAATACAGGATTTTCCTATGCCACAACCACTGACATACAAATGGAAGTTCAATACGATTGAGTATTTATGCACAAAAACCATTTGGGACACCTGATGATTTTCATTCCTTTACCATCTACCTCATCTTTCTCTCTACTTAATATGAGACTTGCTTGTTTCTAAGTGACTTTTGTTTTGCTGTTGTGCAATACCATTCAGCAGCATCTCTTTGCATACCCACCACTACAATGAACATCTTGGTCAATTTTTTTTCATTCCTTTCTACAACCAACAGCCACAATCAGCACACACAATCAGAAGGAGTTACTAGTCAAAACCTGATGTCATTTAACTACCTAATCCAATTTAAAGACAAATCTGATAATCTACTCAACAAAGATCAGCTTTGTTAATTTAATTTTTTTCATGCACTTGTTCTAAAATGTGAACTAGAAATTTAAAAAGATATTAGAAAAAGAAAAGAACTATACAAAGGAATGCCTGCTGTCTGTCAAAGCTGCTCCGTGCACTTCTGTAACTGGTGATTTTAAGAGCAGAAACAAGTTCTAACTCTGTCTTCCATTAATGCCACAAAACCTCTGCCATGTCAGAGTGACCGACAATCTTCTTAAGCACCGCCAAGTTTCTTCAGGTTTGTTCCAGTCACTTACACTTGAGTAAATGAATGGTAAGTTTGATTTTTTCATTACTTTCACAGGGGACACACTGTGAAGACTGTACCAAACCATGTAATATGCAGAACTGAAGTATTCTCAAGCCTGAAAACAGGCCTTCAAGCTTTGTTGGGTTTTTGGTTGGGGTTTTTTTTGGCTTTTTTTTTAAACTCACAGTACAAATTAAACTACCTGAATTTAAACAGAAAAATTATTTTACAAAAACCCTACTTCTGAAACTCTTCAGGGTTGGAGTCTGGCTCAAGGTTCTTCTTCCATCTCTCCCAGGATCTCTGTGTTATGAGCTTCTCCCCTGGAGTCTCAGGAATACCCATGGCCTGAGCAAACAGGTGTGCACCATGGTCAGTCAGCAGCATGTGCTTCGTCTGTAAAAGCCAAGAGAAGAGACTCACTGCAGTTCTTGTTTTGCCTCGCACTGAGCAGTTTTGTATAACCACTCCTTATTTTTAGAAGTATCCACACAAAGAAAACTCTAAAGCTCAGAGGTTTAACAAAAACTGTATTCTTTCCTCTAACAACATTTGCAGAAGCTCTACTTTGATTCCTTTATTGAGCAAAGCACTTAGAACAAATTTTAAGTCAACAGCCTTAGTAAATTCCATGCTTCAAAGTCTGTACAACTTGGTTAATTCCTGTTCATGAGAAACCTGCCAGATAAATTTGTTTCATTAATTCTTATAGTTTAGTAGGAGCTCTAAAATCTGATTTCTATCATTCCCCCCCCCCTTTTTTTAAAAAAAATTTGTGTCCAAAAATAAGCACCAGCTTCTTGGACCACTACAAAATTGTTAATTGCTTATCAGAGCCTGGGAAGGTTTTGGATGAGCGGTGGTCTGACTATACAGTATGGAGTCATTTCAGAGCACAGAACCTAACTTCAGGCAAGCTTTTATGTCCACGTGGCAGCACAGCACACAAGCACCAAAAGGCAGAGGTACTAGGACCATGAGATGCTGGAGGCAGCAGGCTGGTGGAGCCAAGTAGGAGACCACCGTGGCATATTCTCTGCTCTGAGCCTGAAGCGAGGATGCCAGAAGTTGGGTATTTCCATGTCATGCTGCCTTCCACAGGACATTACAGTCTCTAAGCTTCAGACTTTAAGTTGTTGCAAACCATCAACTTCTGTTGATTTCTAAAGCAATGGCGAGCCATTACTACCATGACCAAACCATAGCACTGCACTGCTTTGAAGGATTTGAACTGAACTCCTTCCCAAATCACAGACACTGAGCTCTGCTTCAGCCTACTGCAGCCTCTGCCCTAACCCCTTCAGATGGTTACACAAGCAGGAAACGTGACAACACTTCAGAAATATTCCTGAATGGTCATTCAAACATGTGGTGGCCCCATGTCCTGGTTTCACTAAGGACAGACTTAATTGTCTTCCTACCAGCAGGTACAATGCTATGTTTTTGATTTAGGATGAGAATATTGTTGATAACACACTGATGTTTTCAGTTGTTGCTAAGCAGCCAAAGTCTTTTCTGCTTCTCACACCACCCCACCACCAAAGAGACTGTCCGTGCACAAAGAGCTGGGAGGAGACACAGCCAGGACAGCTGAGCCAAACTGACCAAAGGGTTATCCTGTACCATATGATGCCATGTTCAGCATATAAAGCTGGGGAAAGAAGAAGAGGGGAATGTCTAGACTGATGGCGTTCATCATCCTTACATGTGATGTAGCCCTGCTTTCCTGGAACACCTGTGGGCCAATGGGAAGTGGGGAGTGAACTCTCTTGTATCAAACCATGAGATTCCCACTTCTCCGATTCTCTCCCTCAACCTGCCAGAACGCAGCGAGTGGCTGCATGGTACTGAGCTGCCAGCTGGGGCAAATGTCCTAACCAAATTAAACCCTCAATTCATGAGAGCAGTGCTCTGGGGAACGGGTAAAGGGTTACAAGGAAGAAGTTGGCTACGCATGTGAAAGAGTGGGCAACAGTTATACACGCCGAGTATGTTGCCAGACAATGAATGACCTACCTACTCCTAACAAAGCTGAAGTGTTCTTCCAACTTGAAAGACAACTTCTTGGTGCAATACTGCCCCCGTCTGCCACTAAAGCACAAGAAGCCCACGACCCAGTAATTAAAATTAGGCTTGGGGTTTTTTTGGTGGGTTTTGTTTTATTTTTAGAAAATATATTCAACTTTTCTTTTGACTTTTATCTGTACCAGAATGTTGAGTCCTCCATCAGTTCTTTGGCAGTGCAGGCTATATAATCCTTTAAATAGGTTTTACTGTAAAAAATGGAAATCTTAAGAAATAACTTTTTCAAAGGGTTCCCTCCCACATGCAAATTCTGACAATATACCCACCGTCCTGAGCTGCACAAAAAAAGAAATACTTGCGTTTATATACAGGAATAATACAGGAAATACAGGAATAAGGTCCTGTAAGAGCTTTGGACTTTGGGCTCTTTTTTGGGGGGAGGTAGGGAGGTTTGTTCCTTTTATTTTTTTTTTTCCCAGTAGTCACTGAAAATAAGGTATCTTAAGTTGAATTTGACAAAAATATACAAAAAGGGTTCATGAGATCTTTGTTACAAAATAGAAGTGTTGGCAAGCTTAGTTTAATTTCATGGGAAATGAAGAAGAAAAAATCCCCCAAATTTCAGAAGCTGGCCTGAAATTCAGAGCATCACTATTCTCCATTTAACAATCTGAGCAGTGTATGGAGAACAGCAAAAGTTTGCACCTTTGGATTGAGAAGTCTATGTTCTAAGCTAAATTCTCCTTTTTCTAATATAAAGAGTTAGATGATCTACTAGGGGAAAACATACACATTCATGTGTACCAGTGAATCAGCACTCTGATTTTTATAAGATGCCCATCTAATGAGGTGCTGGAGCTGAGGGGGATTGCATGCCCCATTTAAAAAGATAACAACAACCAAAAGCATTTCAACGTGTTGTTCTATTTTAGCTCAGTATAAGCAGGAATAATTCAACAGGAATTTAACTGCTTTCCCAAGGATTTGTTGAATTAATTAGCTCATGTAATAAAAGCCTTCCTGGCTGCCACATTCAACAGCACATAGCAAATCATAAATGGAAATTATTCCGGTGCCCTCCTTTCTTCTACTCCGTGAATAGGGTCAAGTCTGAGAGTGAGAACGCGACAGCAGGCAGGATAAACGTGCGCAACAGCAACGCAGCGGAGCTACTCTGGCCACCAGATGGAGCCCAGATTGTTCCGTAAGGCAAGGGAAATACCGAGAACTACAAGCAGGTGGGGAGGGTGGGTTTGGGCTGGTTGGTTGGTTGGGAGTTGTATGTTTGAAAACTGTTTAAGGCAATGAGGCATCTCAAAGCCACTGGGAAACAGGCATCCTTACAGAGAATCACAGAATGTGTTAGGTTGGAAGGGACCATTTAAACGTCATCTAGTCCACTCCCCCTGCAGTAAGCAGGGACAGCTCCACTACATCAGGTTGCTTGTTAATTCATCAAGCCTGACCTTGAATGTCTCCAGGGATGGGGCCTCCACTATTTCTCCGGGCAACCTGTTCTACTGATCTACCACCCTCAGTGTAAAGAACTTCCTCCTAAGGTTTAATTTAAACCTACCCTGCTGTAGTTTAAAGCCACCACCCTTTGTCCCATCAATACATGTCCTTGAAAACAGTCCCTCTCCTGCTTTATTGTGGCTCCCCTTCAGGTACTGGAAGGCCCCTGTAAGGCCCCCTTGGATCCGTCTCTTCTCTAAACTGAATAACCTCAACTCTGTCATGCTTAGGATCCCAGGAAAACTGCAGTCTTGTTACCCACACATTGTAAACCAAAACTCTGAAAAGTACTGTGAAATAGCCTGGGTTGGTATCCCAAAATTCCTGGACCAAGATGAAAAAAGAAGAGGAACATCATCTGGAATTCCCATTTATGGTACCTGATGGAAAAGCATCAGAAGCTCATCCCAAGACATCCCAAGCAATTTAGGCCCACATTTACATCTGAACTTTGTCATCTACACAGAATTTTTTTTTCATCTGGGCAGAGTAATACACTTTACCACTACATTTTTATGGGTTTAGGGCTACAGGACCAAGTACAACTGCATGGAGTTGAATTTTATGATTTCCTTTTGAATTTCGCCTCAGCATTTCTAAGCACCAGAAACACCACACAATGACAAAAAAGACCTTTAAGTGGGCAAGAAAGAGATTTCTTTTTGTGTTGGGTGTTTTTTTTAAAAACACTGTTGGAAAGTTATGTTCTCAAAAAACCAACAGTGTTGTTTGGACTTTATTCTTGCTGACTAAATGGAATTTTGTCACTGAGAAAAACAAAGTAAGTCGGTGATTCTGGAATGTGTATTCAGTTCTTCTGAGCTGAACAATGGACATTAAAAGAAGTTATCTACATTAAAAAACAAAACCAACAAAACAAACACATCATAACCCCACCCCAGAAGACAACTCTCCCCCAACCTTCCACCTAGATTTTCATATTTTGAAAAATTTGGTTCTGTGAAGCTTGTAACTACACATTTTTATTTGCTCTAGCTAAATGACAGAATAAAACCTATATGAAGGAACAAAAAGCAAATCCATCACAAGTTTTAACACTGTTTTCTAGCAGACATGCATTTAAAAGTTCTGACTTTAAAAGCAGAACAATCCTTCAATTAAGGGCAAAAAGAATTCTTGTCTTCTTTGGAGGCTGTTGAGGACAAATTACATTTCAATCACCTTTAAGGATCACTTAAAGACTTTTTCCCCCCCCCTCAAACATCACTTTGAAAAGTTAAAAAAGAAAACCAAAACCCCAAACATAAATCTTCTGTTAATAAGTACTATTGTAAATATAAACCCTTTTCTAAAATGGGGCAGCTTCACTAGCAGGATGAAAAATGTAAACTTCACAGACTGAATACAAACATTTTTATCACTGTCATAATCCAGTAGTGGTAAAGTAGATGCACGTATCACAGAAATGACCTACTCCATCCTAGACCACAGTAGCACCATTTCTGGAAAATGGCAGGTGTCTGTCATGGCAGGTATTAGAGGGATGTCTTAGTGGTGTGAGATTAATTTTACATAGGAGGTCAGGTAACAGTAATTTCGGTGCCCTGGTGAGTTTGATTATTGTGGGAAACCTGTCAGTATCACACACTGCTAGTGTTATCTTCAGCCAGTGTTACTCCAATCTACAAAAGGGGTGTGAGGGAAGACCCAGGGAGCTACAGGCCTGTTAGTCTGACCTCAGTTCCTAGAAAAAAATTTGGTGAAGATTATATTGGGTACTACTGAAAAGCGTTTAAGGAATAATGCAGTCATCAAGAACAGTCACCATGGGTTCACAAGGAAAGTCCTGTTTATCTGACTGGATATCCCTCTATGCTAAGGTCACACGCCTAGTGGATGAAGGGAAAGCAGCGGGTGTAGCTTTTCTGGATTTTAATAAGGCTTCTGATACTGTCCCTCACAGCACCCTTCCAGACAAATTGTCCAGCTGTGTGATAAGCAGGTTCACTCTGTGCTGGGTGAAGAACTGGCTGAATGGCAGCACTCAAATGAATGAGGCTACATCTGGCTGGTTACCAGTCACCAGAGTGTTCCTCTGGGTTCAATTTCAGGGTCAGCCCTGTTCAATATATTTATCGACAATCCAGATGCAGCAGTTGAATGCACCATTAGCAAATTTTCTCATGATACCAAACTGGAAAGTGCTGTTGACACTCTTGAAGGACAACATGCCTTGCAGAAGGACCTAGATAGATTGGATCTTTGGGCTGTGATCAATAGGATGAAGTAAAGTCAGAATGCTGGATTCTGCACCTAGGACAGAGTTAATGCTGGACACAAGAATAAACTAAGAGGGAAGTGGCAGGAGAACATCCCTGCAGATAGGGATCTAGGGGTGCTGGTTGACAGCAGGATCAATATGAGTCAGCAGTGTTCCCCAGCAGCCAAGAGTGCATCTTGGGGTACATCACCAAATGGTTTGCAAGGGACCTCAACCCCCTGCCATAAGCAGGGACACCCTCTGCTAGACCAGGCTGCACAAAGCCCCATTCAACCTGGCTTCAAATACTGCCAGGGAGGGGGTAGCCACAGCTTCTCTGGGCAGCCTGTGCCAGTGCCTCAGCACCCTCACAGTAATGAATTTCTTCCTAATGTCTAATCTATATCTACCCTCTTTTAGTTTAAAGCCATTACCCCTCGTCCTATCACTACACTCTCTGATAAGCAGTCCCTCACCATTGTTCCTGTAGGTCCCCTTTTAAGTTTTGGAAGGCTGCAACAAGCCCAACAACCAAACACAGTATAACTAGCTGGTCAAAAAGAGGCGATTATCCTGCTGTATTGAGCACTGGTGCAGCCTCACCTTGAGCACTGTGTGCAGTTCTGGGCCCCACTGTTTAAGAAGGATGTAAAGGTACTCAGATGCATCCAGAGGAAGAGAACAAAGCTGATAAAAAGGCTGGAAGGAAAGTCCTATGAGGAGCAGCTCAAGACTTGGGGCTTGGAGAAAAGGAGGCTGAAGGGCAACCGCATTGCTCTCTATAGCTTCCTGAGGAGAGGGAGATGCTGATCTCTTCTGCCTGACAGGATACCTGAGAATGGTTCAGAGCTGTGCCAAGGAAGGCTTAGACTTGAAGCATTTCTTTACTGAAAGGGTGCTCAAACACAGGACCAGTCTTCCTAGAGAGGTGGTTGATAACCCAAGTTTGTAAGGGTTTAAGAGGCAGTTGGACAACACCCTTGGTCAGCCCTGAAATTGACAGGCAGTTGGATTAGTTCTATATCCCTTGAAATAGTCTATCCACTTCCACTACTGGAAGACCATGACTTTGCACTAAGGTTATCCTCTGATGAAGCTTACTATCTAAAGAAGGCCATCAAAAACAACATAAGACTGCATTACATGGTCAAATATGTTATTGGGTCCATGCCATTCACTTCCATTCCATTGCAAAGTCAAGAGTACTTTATCCAATCTTGATCTTGCAAGATCATGAAGTGACAGCATAAAAGCTCTGCAAAAGGAATCACAGAATCACAGGAATCACAGAATCTTAGGGGTTGGAAGGGACCTCAAGAGATCTTCGGGTCCAACCCCCCTGCCAAAGCAGGCTCCCTATCTCATATTACATAGATAGGCGTCCAGACGAGACTTGAATATCTCCAGAGAAGGAGACTCCACCACCTCCCTGGGCAGCCTATTCCACTGCTCCGTCACCCTCACTGTGAAAAAGTTCTTCCGCATGTTGGTGCGGAACTTCCTGTGCTCCAGCTTACAGCCATTGCCCCTAGTCCTGTCCCCACTGACCACTGAAAAGGGGCTGGCCAATTCCCCCTGCCACCCATGTCTAAGATACTTGTAAACACTAATTAGGTCCCCCCTAAGTCTTCTTTTTTCCAGGCTGAACAGACCCAGCTCACTCAACCTTTCCTCATAGGGGAGATGTTCCAGACCCCTAATCATCTTTGTCGCCCTTCTCTGGACTCTCTCCAGAAGGTCTCTGTCTTTTCTATACCAGGGAGCCCAGAACTGGACACAGTATTCCAGGTGGGGCCTGACCAATGCAGAGTAGAGGGGGAGGATCACCTCCTTCGACCTGCTGGACACACTCTTCCTGATGCATCCCAGGATCCCATTGGCTCTCTTGGCCACCAGGGCACACTGCTGGCTCATAGCCAACCTGTCATCAACCAGGACCCCTGAGGTCCTTCTCCATAGGGCTCTTCTCCAACAGGTCATCCCCCAGCCTGTACTGATACAGTCGGTTATTCCTCCCCAGGTGCAAGACTTTACACTTGCTTTTGTTGAATTTCATTAGACACAAGTGGAAAAAGCCCAACCCTAAAATCTTGAACAGCAGCTGTGGAGCCACAGAAAATTGACATGCATAGGTCAGTTTGTCCTTGAGCTTCCAATTGCATGGCAGAATTTACGTTTCCTTAGAATACTATTTTTAACAAATACCACTCAAACCCTTAAAAGTTCTTCATGGTCATGACCGTAGTTTCCAAACACAACCGTCCATTTCTCCTTTCTTTGCTGATTTAAAGCACTACACAAGCATCATCATGAAGGTGTATCAATATACCAGATGAAGTTCTAAGAGAAAATAATGTTTCATATTCAAGGACATACTCAGCATACCTTTTCCATGACAAGTCGAGCAAGTTTTATGGGGTTTGATATACACTTAACTGCAGATACTGCTCCAGAGTCTAAATTTTTTCCATCCATGATAATGGCATCCATCTCTACTTCACCTTTTTCATTTAGCACAGATCCACAGCCTAAAGACCAAAAAAAACAAATCAGGGAGAAAGGGAATAAGAAGAAAAGTCATGAAGACCTAACCATCAGGTGATTCCATGATTAGATCTCATCAAACAAACTTTCTCTTATACAGTTTGTTGTCTGACTTCCTGACAGTATCTCCTGAATACAAACAAAACAGCAGAAGCACTGCTGAGTATAACCATAAAATCCAGCCATTAACAGAAGCCTCACAGGGTACAATGTCTACTTTAAAACTGAGTTTTATTTTTGTAAGATGAAAAACACACTTCTAATCCCATCCAAAATGATATACTAGGTACAAATGTTAAAATGACAAACAATCATGAACAGAATTCTTTATCAGCCAGATCACTTCAAGTGCACATAAAACTATTTTACCTTTTACGGTTCTTCCAGAGGAGGATACAACATAAGCCAACAAAATAGTGTAGTGTTCAATCCTGACAAGGAATTAATGTCACAGAGCATTCCAAGAAACTGCCAAACTGGAGCAGAACAAAACTGTCCACTCACTGGTGTAACAAAAGCTTGAAATAACCAGTTCTTCAGTACAAAATAAAACCAGTAGAAGGAGGAATTAAAAAAAGAAATCAAAGCAATAAAATGTTGGGTAGTTATTTTCTTCTATAATTATCGGTGCTATCACTAACCTAATCGAAAATTAATGAGATACAAAATGAGACAATGCAAATAGGTTCTTTTTTAATAATGCAAATAACTGTATCACAGGGGGATAATCAGTGGTAAGTCATCAAGCGCACAAGCCTTGCTAATAAGGATAGAGAAGACTAAACTTAAAAAGAAGTAAAAAAACCCCAAAACAAAACATGGGAGACTTACATTGTAGCTCATGTAGAAAGACTTGGACATTGTACAGGGCTAAACTAATTTTCGTTTTTGTCTGTTAAACCAACATTAAAGCAGGCCAGAAACCACTGCTAGTAACTGTTGACACAAGACTTCCATACCAATGTACGTCAGACCTGAATATAGGAAGTTAAACCCCCTGCTGCAGAAAGCAACGAAATCCCATAACTTCCATAACTCCCCCTGCCACAAAGACAGGCCTGAACTCTGCCCCCCTGCCCCAAGTTATTTTTTGCCCACCTCTGACTACGTAAACTACTCCAGAGCTTAGTCCTCCATCATTCACAATGTGCTAATTTCTAGACTACACTGATCTGTAGAGAGCTTACAGGCAACTTCCTTGTGCTGCCCATGTTAGCATCTTTCTTCCAACTTCCTCTTTTTGCTAGCATAAGGAGTAAGTCATCTTTGTTTTCTTAGATAAGCCCTGTCATATTCTTTTAGCTTCCTTTGAAAAGGTAAGCTCTCTAGCTCAGGTTCACCAAATTCCAGCTAGAATTAGGATACCCCCTTCCCAACTATCAGTGACCAGAACCACAGCTCCAAGGGAAGCTCTACCAGCCCTCTTCATCACTGCATTAATAGTATCCTATGTCTGCTGGACATCTCTCATGTGATACTTTTCCTAAAACTTCCTGAACAGAACACAGCTGCAGACAGATCCTGTGGTCAAAGGCAGCTTCCTACAAAAGCCTCTGTTTACAGTCGGTGAAGAGAGAGGGGTGCCCTCTAAGAGCAATTCACCCCACGTGCCTTAGAGAGCTGCAGAGCCATCCTTTCTCATTCCACTGACAGCTGGAAACCTGTATGCTATGGCAAGGCTACATACAAAACTTCAGATTATCTGAGGTAGGGTGAATCCTTCCTTCCTGGTTCTGATGCCACTGGCAGCAGCACTTAAAAAAAATCCAAACAGTTTGACTCTCCTGTGAAGCCAAGGCAGGGAAAAGCAACAGTCACAACAGAAGACACAAAACAAATCTAAAGGGACACAAATAACAAACATGTCTGACATTAGCCAAAAGACAGCATGAATGCTGAGAAGAGTACTTCAATTCCTTCTATCTCCTGATAGATAGATAGACCTGTCCTCTGTCCTGCAAAGGCCAAGGAGGAAAGTACGTGCAAGGATCTCTATAATAACAGTTCTTATACCTGGAGTATTCATACCAAACTAATTAACACTGCTAGTCAAAGCGATCACACGAAGGAAATATAACCAAGGCTACTTCCTCATTGTAAGCAGGACTTGATGATTTCACCATAGTTCTAGACAACAGCACAGCTCCTGAGCCCCTCCATCAAGATGTATCTACACAGCACAGTTAAAGCCTATCATTCAAAAACGCACACAACTTCATTGTTATGCCCATTCTTCCCAATCACTATTGTTGTCTCTTTGCAATGTCTGTGTTTTCCTAGGAAATATTACAGTAAACCTGGTTTTTCTTTTACAAATACCACACAGTGAGTTTTAAACAGCCACTCCAATCAAGGCCCTCTTCTCCAAGCTCTCAGCTCATTTTCGCCAGCTACTGATAGCAGCTGTACCTAAATGAGTGTTAACACAATTAGATGTGTCTGTAAGTGATTACTAGGCTACTTGCTGTTAAGACCATAGTCAAACTTGAGCAATGGCTTAAGGTTCAAGTCCAGTTTAAGCAAATTTTGCTAAAAATTGGTCATTTAATATGCTACAAACAAGGCATATATATTGTTAGAACATACTGAAGTAAACACCTTTAGACAAAAAACCCAAACAATTCAACATATATTTAAGAATAGATGTGACCCTGGGTTATGAAAAAGAGTGTTACAAACACACATTGCACTTTGCACACTGAGCAGAATCTCAAGTCATATCTGCCTATCAGTGACTGGATGTGGTAGAGTCTAAGGCTGTATACACAAACAACATGATCATTTGGGGAGTTTACACTGCTCACAGATGCCGCTCAATGATGGCAGGCTATGAGAGAGCATGGCTCAGAAAACGCAATATTAGTGACAAGATCCCACATTAAGGTTATAAAAAACCCTTGTATTCAAAACTCAGAATATTGCTAGTTATTGTGATCCCACTTACCAAGTGCACAAATGCTTCAGACTGTTGTGCACAAGTAAATGAGCCTAAACAGATCATTACAGAGTAAGCTTTTGTCAGCGAGAGTCACACTGAGTTAAATGTATTTCACATAAAAACAATTTTGATTTACAGAACGGTTAAAAATAGTACATAGGAAAACAAGAAAATGTACATTTATGTGGTATGATTAAAAAAGAGATGCAAACGATATTTAAGCTTAAATTTATATTGAAGTTGCTTCCACATTAACATTGGACATCTAACGTCGGGCAGAATATCACTGAAGAGATGCTTCTCACAAATTGGAGTTCTTTTCTTGCCCTGAAGTAGCTGGTGTTTTTAAAATAGCAAATCTAAATTCTGTTGCCAGAGAGGTATTTCAAGACATGACCCAGAAGTATAAAGAGAGACAAAGGCCAAATATATACTGATTTACTGACCTGAGCTAAACAAAGTCCTGAAGACTAGTAACTAATTTAGAGAACTGGTGAAGAAAAGTTAAATGAGAGAATGCCACCCTGATGTTAATCATATACACACATCACATCTCTAAGTCCGCTTAATTATTTCAGATTGGATCCTCTTAAAATCAAGTAGCTTAACTCAAACAAGTAACAACCACTGAAAACTTCATATGAAGAAAAAAATAAATTATTTCATTATTTCTGTAATATTATTTACAAAAGCATTAAGTAAAATCATTAAGAGAAAAAGCACCTAAAAACCTCAGTAACAGTATTCCTCTGGCAACAGGTACAGGTCAAGTGTTAAGGCTTAAACATCACTGCAAGCTATGCTGAAGTGTCTTAAACATTAACTAAACATAACTCCATTGAGAAGTCCATAGCTTAAAAGTGAAGATGCAGCACAGGAGATTTATGGAACAGCAACACTGCAGCACAGAAAAGAAATGGCAGGTATAAACCACTGAAAAATGAGAAAAGAGTAACTCATCTGCCTAAGCAGGCTCACAAGTAACTACAGTGCATACCGAGCTATGTTATTACACAGAGAAATAAACTATTTTGTAACACTGGTATTTACTCCACTGCAATGTGCATAATTCAAAGAAAGTGCAACCCAGCATTTTAAAGAAGCATCAAGGTAACACACTTGAAATACACGATCATTCTAAACCCGCTTGATTACTGAGAAATTACCTGCATTAAAATGAGGATCATCCTCCATTGATCGTACTGCCTCCTCAACCGCATCTAAGGCGCTGCCTCCCTCTTTCAGGGCACCATAACCTCGGAGCGCAGCCCTGACAACACCAGCACGACATCCCTCTTCTCGTTCTTTAAAGATCCGGCCAGCTCCACCATGCACCACAATGACAGGCTTCATCCTGCCAAATTCCTCCACAGGCTTTTAGCTGTGCACACAGGTTACTTGTAATTAGCCTACAATGGAAAGAAGAGTCTTTTACATGGAGAGAGCCTGCACGTTATTTAACAGGTACGGTTCACTTTGCGGCCATTTTACCTTTCAGGAAGCTGAGTACTCACACATAGGAGCTCCTAATTCAACTTGGGAGGAGGCCCCAAGCAACTTGGGGCAACTTTGTGGTCAGCCCTGCTTTTAAAGTCCCTTCCAGCCCAAGTTACTTTATGATCTGATGATTTTGCATGAAGCCTGCCTGGTGATACCACAAGTTACACAGACAAAGGAACCAGAGTTGACCTATTAACTGCTCTTCGTGCTCTTCTGCTTCATGGTTTAAATACATGGATACAACCAGCAATAACGAAAAGCGACTGGCCTGACCCACGCTAACAGCTTAACCAGTTCTACTGCCTGGATTCCAACTCTCTGACCTCTTGTGAAACTTTGTACTTCATGCAGGAAAACATGGCCTTCAAATCTGGAAGTCAACAGTTTGTAGTTACTGCTCATGGACTCCTAAAGCAAAAAAAACCCCAAAACACCTAACACCCTCCCTCCCCCCTACCCTCCCTGCAAAAAGTGTTGCTATGCATCCTTGGCAATAGAATTCACATTTCATGGTTTCGTTTCTATAAAAAACCGAAGGAAAAGCAGCCTCATCTCCCCCCAGAACCTAGGGCACCTCATCGAGGAAACTATCCACAGGGAAAGTTTCCCTAGGGCAGCTATCCTGGGGAGGCTGCGAAGAACAAAATCCAACAGCCGTTTCTCGCCCCACAGGCCCAGCCTTCACAGTTCACCCGCCCCCCCCCCAGCCCTGCGCTGCAGCCCCGTCCCGTGCCCTCCCGCAGCCTCAGGGGCGGCCCGCCAGGCCGGCAGCGGGACCGTACCAGGCGAAGACCCAGCCCCGCGGACAGCACCGTCCCCGTTATCACCGAGGATCCCGCGAACGAGGCCTTTATCTGGAGGCCGTTTTTCAGTTTTATTTCAATCAGCGGCTAGGCTTATCCCTCCGCGGGAGTCAGGGGTGTAAGAACTCAGCACGGACTCTCCCCAGCCGCGGATCAAGCCCTGCCGCCCTGCCGCGCATCGTCGCGGCGCTTTAGCCCGGGGCGGGCCTGGTCCGCGCCGTGCCTGGTCCGTGAGGGCCGGCTGGCCGCCCGCTCCCGGCCCGCCCGCGCCCCCGCGCCTGCTCAGCCTCACCCGCCCTCGCGGAGAGCGAGAGCGCGGGTCTGGAGCCCACCTGCAGCGCCCTGTCCCCACAGCCACCAGCGGCGGCCAAGCGTGGAGCCCCGGACACAGTCCCGTCCCGGTGCCGGCGGCTGTGCGGGGCGTGCCCAGCCGCAGGGAACGCGCCCCGCAGCGACGGGCGAGCAACCCTTTCCCGGAGGCGCCGGTGCAAGCAGCCGCCCTCAGTAGACATGGCGCCCTCCACCCGCCTGGACGGAAGCCCATAGCTAAGATGGCGGTGTGTTGCCATGCCCGCACGGGCGTTTACCCCAGGCACACCCCGGCAGCGAGTATGGCCGTATCGTGCCCTTCTCGCCTTTCCCCGCTCAGCTTCAGGCAGTGCTGCCACCGCGCTGTGGAAAACCATAGCCTCAGTGATTTCCCCATGGAAATCCCCATGATTTTCCTCATTAAGTGAGCTAAACTTAACAAATGGCACTTCTTCCCCAAAGGGAATTCCAACAGCATGTCCCTTCTGCGTGCCCTCCCTTCCCTCTCTTCTGACCATTCCCAGTGTCCGGGCTGTGGGCACACCATGGGTCCCATCGGTCTGTTCTGGGGTGGCACAGACCAGGTGAAGATAAGCTGTATGAGGCCACACTGATCCCAAAGAGGCAGCAAAGGCAAGAAACGAGCTTGCTATTTATCACTAATAGTTTTAATTATATGCTGCTGGTGGAACAAACAGTTGTTTGCTATAAAAAGAGCTACTAAAAGAGTCATTTCTGAAAAGAGGAAATATTTGTTAACTAGAATTCATTTAAAAAAATTTCCAAAGTTCCTTACCTTGACAGGAAAACATATCAACAAAAATTTTTCAAAATTCACACAAATTCCACCTCACAAGCAACCTGCCTCCTTCCTTGACCTTTCCTGCTTAGCTCATCACCTCTTCACTGCTTTTCCCTCTGTTTTGTTGTTGCAGGGAGAGCAGTGGATGCCCTCTGCTGCGGCCACGCAAGGCACTGGCCCAGGTGCCATGGCTGTACAAAAGGGTTTGTGGCAATGAGGAGTCATTCAATTTAAGATCTCTTTTGATCCTGAAGATTGGTTTGAAATGGATTGGTGTGGTTTAATTGAAAAGAACTGCTCTGGATGGGTTTTCATTATCATGGATAGGATTAACAAAGAAGAATTTAATTTTTTTATGTGAATTACTTGAGAATACTGTTTGCTTTTATAGAGTATTGATCTTGCTTTCAGAGTTAGTGTCAAAGTAGGAAACTGAGGAAAATGATACTCGGTAGAATAAGTAGTTTAGAAGAACTATTCCAATTGTTTGTGTGGACAGCTGAACACTGAATTTATATCGTAGCCTTAAATGAAAATTTCAGTATTAGTCTAGCATCAATGGAATTCAACAAAACAAGTGTATCACTTAGTAGAACTGAAATAATCTTTTTTTTTACATCCATTTTCTACCTGCCCTGATTTCATCTAGGATGGAGTTAATTTCTTTTCTAATAGCAGATGGAATGCCGTGTTTGGGAGTTAGGATGAGAGCAGTGCTGATAGCACCCTGATGTTTCTAGTTGTTGCCAAGCAATCAAGGACTTTGCAGTTTCATATTCCCCCGCTAAGGAGAAGGGAGGGGACACAGCCAGGACAGGTGACCTGAACTGGCCAAAGGGGGTATTCCATGCCAATTACGTCATGCTCAGAATAAAAGGGGGGCTGGTGGGAGGAGCAGGCAGCTCCAGGACATGCGGTTTTGGGGATGGTCGGGTTTTCGGGATGGCTTTGATCTGTACAGCCTGAGTTGTGCAGTTTGGTGAGAAACTGAATTGTGCATCAGCAGTCTCATATATTTTGCTATCAAGTCCTGTTATTATTGTTGTATCTATCTTTCTGCTATTCCAGTTAACTATCCTTATCCCAACCTGTGAGGTTTTGGTTCCTTGGATTTGGTTTGGGTTGGGTTGGGTTGGGTTGGGGTTTTTTTTTCCCTTTTCCTTCCCTCTTCCCCCTCCCTCAACTTTCTTCCCCCCTCCCACTCCCTTTTAAAGAACAAGCAGTTGTATCGTGCTCAGCTCTCAGCTGGGGCAAAACCACAACACTACCTTAAGTCCTTTCTGGTCACCACCCTTGCCATTGTGGTCAAATGATTTCATGTTCCTTTAAAAATGTTGTAAAGCTTCTCAGAATTTGCTGGAAAGTATAATTTTTAGTTTTATAACTGTCATGTAGTTTTTTTAAATCAACATATTGAATTGTGTTTTGGGAATCTGTCCTAAAGCTATGTAAACTGTTTGGATAAATAATTACTTCTAGAAGCCTATTGATTTCATTCTTGTTAATTTTCTTAAGAGAGCTTTGCATATTATAATTGCCAGAGAAGCAAATTAAAAAATATACAGGATAAATTCGTTCTTTTGCACATGCAGTGTGGTGGTGATTAGCGTTCCTGCTTGTAAACTGAATGTGCTATACTTCAGAGAGGTGGGAATGCTTTTCCACAGGTGAGTGAGGGCTGAAGTGGGGAAGAAAGAGATCTCTCCACATGTCAATAACAAATGTGTGTGTGTGTGAATAACCTGATATCACAGGGTCTACTCTGCATCTCAGATGACTAAAATACAACTATAATTGTACCTTCTGTTTTCCTGCAGAACCCATATAATTAAGGGCATGCCCTCCTGCTTCTAGAGCAGTAATTCACCTCGAATCTCCTTGAAAATTTAATTTTAGGAACCAGCAAAGAAAGTAAAATACATTGTAAAAAATAACTCTTTTAACATATATGCATAATAATCATTTTATTTTCTTTTACTTTGAGTAAATGTTTGTGTAGCAACTTGTCTGTTATCCATAAACTATTTTAAAATCTTCAAAACATGATGCAGAACAGAAAGCAGTGTTCTGTCTTTTATTACTTGGATTGTAGGAGCACGCAGAGTTGATCAAGGCTCAGGCTGCTTAAGCAAGTGCCATAAGCCTACAGAAACACAATACTAATTAAAAAAGTCTGCACACTTGGATCTTTTTATATTTGGCAGAACTGTCATCTGGACATCACTGCAGCATTGAGATGCTCGGGTCATGCTCTGCACAAACTTATGCATGTTGAATAACTTCTTTCACATGCACAGTTTGATTAGATCTCTAAACCATTTCTTACCATATTCTTATTGCAGAGTATGCTGCCATTTATAGAAGCTTGGAAAAAAAACCACCCAGTTTGTCTGAGAATCAGTTTAATTTTTTAATGCAAATTGTAATATTTCTTAAACATACTTTCAGGTAAGATCAGCAATCAAATGTGCAGCAGTCAGACTGAAAATGGTAGGTGTAGTATTCATTAAAATATACATGTGATCAACTCAAATTCATTAATGAGTTGAATGTGAATAGTTTAGCTGAAAATATTTTCTTGGGTGGAGGGGCTAGAATTACCCATGGCAATGATGTTTTCTCCCCTTCTGCCCAGAGTGAAATTAAATTGGCAACGGGTTCACTTTCCTGCCTAGAAGATATTTTCACCCTAAAATTCAGTTGTCCTTCATGTAGCAAATTGTCCCAAACAAGAAGTTAAAAGCATCTTACTGTATTTAAGTATTTTGTACACTGTGGGTGCTCCTACCAGGGAGACAGAAGTAGGGGGACCACTGAGAAACCTGTGTGCTGGGGGAGAAGACACAGAGGCATTCAATGCAGTACTGGTCATGGGAAATCCCAGTTTAAATCCTAGTTTCAAATTGATCTCAGAGTGGGTTTGACCAGTTCTCCAACCTCAAAATCCTGTAGGTTCTGTTCCCTGTGTCATGTGTATTTACTGAGAATTTATCAGTATTTATCGTCTGTGTGCTCTGCCGAAGGTGCATTCCAGGTGAGTGTCCTAAGCACAAGGCAGTCAAACTGCAACATGGATGACTGGCAGACTAAAATTAGAACTTTTTCCTTTCCTTTTCTTCCTGTTGATATAAGAGCCTTGAAACTATGTTGCATTTCTGTCACTGCAGGTCCGAAAAAACAGGTTCATCTATCACCTCTGTGCTTTTGAAGTCCCTCCCACAGCTTGTGAAGTCTATAAATCCCAGCCTGCTCCATTCTAATCACTTTAACTTCAAAGAAGGCTGATCAAGTTCAATTTTTTGAGATTATTTTCAATTCTCTCTTTATTCCAAGCTTTACATTCCCTCTGTAAAACTCTTTCAGACATCCTTGTTTTGGCTAATCTGCACAGTACATAATGTGCAGCATGCTGGAAAACCTGCCTTCATGTCTGACAGAAGCTTACAGCTTCCCAGCAAGTGCAGGGGACTTCTGGATCAATCAGTTCAGAGCGAGTGGCATCCTCAGAGCTCACGAGATCCGTACTTGCTTTGGTTGAACCTCACATCCCCTAGCCAAAAACACTTGTGAAACTAAAGACCTGTCCCAACAATTGCAGGCACTTAAAAACCCAAAATCTTGCATGCATCTCACATTTGTTTTATCTTGAAATTTTTATTACATTAGGAAAAATGCAGTTCTCTCTGTTCTTAATTATATACAACTAATGTGCTGAAGGCTATAATTAAAACAGAGGGTTTTAGCTTAGCTTGTGTTTTAGGTGAAAACATCATTACTTAAAAAAATATTCGAATACATTTGCTTAAACATTCCTTGAGATAAGGCCTCAAACTTAGAAACACTGCAGGTTATAATACACCTTAGCAGTGACTGAGGCTCAGTTCTAAGTATCTCATCATGCGTGTCATCCTACCAAGGGTGATTGAAGTTTCCATGGTAAAGATTTTAGGTGGCTTTGTCGGTATGTAGAATGCCTTGGAGAAAAAAAATTAACACAAAATAGTTCAGAGTAGTTCACAGAGGATTTTCCTGTCTCTCAGTTAGAGCAGAATAAAAATTAATAAAATCTGTCAAAGTTCTTTTTCTTTCTCTGTAACTTCTTGTCACTCAAATGTGGGGATGTGTAGTGACCCAGAACATGGTGTAGCCCAGGATGCAGGAAATAAAACATTGTCAGCCTTGCAGATACATACCAACTGTGTGTATGATACTTGAGAGCTATGTAAGATGAGAGTCTTCATACCTGAGAGACAAAACAGGAATAAAATGAACCTAAGTTGGAGGACAGCCATGGAATTAAAATAATTTTTAGTAACTCAAAGTCTTAACCAACTTGCCAGGCATTGGAGGGAACCATGGGGCTCCCGTATCATATTGAAGATTCCCTCTCATGATTTGAAATGGGGTTCAAATCATGAAAACTTAGTAAGTGCAGCTCCCAGGGGTCATCATCATGACCTGCAGCTCACCCTGTGGAGGTGGTTTAATTTTGCAGAAAGGTGGGCAGGGAAAAATTAAACTTGAGAAGTTTGCTGGGCCTAAGTGTGTTACATTGCCAGTGTGTTTATACATAGCAGTTACTGTGATGCCAGGAGGATTGTAATGACCATGTGTGGCATTAGGAAGGAGAACAAAGGCATGGTAGTTCTGCTTAGTTCAAGTGTTAGGTGTATTTGTTAGAATTATTTTTGTGTGTAATGAAGTACAAAGCTGAGAGGTAACAGTAGCTGAACATGAAAAGTTAAGTGAAGTTAGTGTGATGAAAATTACCTACTTAGCCCATAAAAGTATATCCTGATGTAATCAATGTTTAGAAATGCTTAGGAAAAAATGTGTCCAATAATACATAATGCAAGAGGCAAAAGATGTTTAGAAAGGTGATCTCCAGAGTTTTTCCTCAATTTCTTTCCAAAGAAAATTTCTTTTCCCATACACCTCTGGCGCTGCTGGGCTGTTTTTGAGCAAACACTTGGTTTTGTTTATTCATAATAAGGAATTACATTTCTCCCGAGCCATTTCCACCTAAGTGTAAACTAATACAGTATCCATAATACTGTAATAATAATTGATCAGAAATCATCTTGGAAAAACTTACAGTACAGACATAATTTTGGTTGCAGTTTTTAATGTGGAAAATAACTACAAGGGACATGTCAGGAACTGATTTTTCTTCAGTCTCTGAGTCAGAACCCCATTTCTAGTGAAGGAACTGAAGACATGATATATTGTTGCATATCAATCAAAAAGTCTGATTTAAGGTTGGATTTTTTAAGATGTTGACCAAACGATGTATAAAATACAAGAGTACTACAAAAAGTTGGCCATGAGTAGTATGCTGACAGAAACTTCTCCAGTAGTAATCAAAGAAGTCAGTCGTAAGGCTGCTAGCAGGGGAAAGAAATCAAGCAGGGAAAAGAGAAAAGGTGTATTTTAAAATGAGAATGCTAAATGAGATAGTTAATTGATATCTGCCTCATTGACATAGGTCTATTATAGAGAAAATAGATTTCAGATTGCTCAAAGATGAGGCTGTAAATGCAGTGTAACAGGTGAGGAGATTTGTGGGAGATCTTGGGTTAAGCCACACAAAGATTCTGCAAGTGAAAAGAACTTTTAAATGGGGAACCAGGGGAACTAGTTGAAAGTGGGAGCAGTATGTTGACTTTCTCCTCAATCATTGGAATGAAAGCAGTGATATTGGGGTTGGACTAGATGAACTTAAAAGGTTCCTTCCAACCAAACACAATCTGTGATTCTGTGATTCTGTGTTCACTCCCAACTGCACTACAGAAGTCATCATTTCATGAGATCTCGGAGAAGAATTCAAGACCAGAGGTACAGAGAATTTCCAGTGCCACTTGTGCTGATCATAGGTGGGGAGTATTGTGCATTTTGGTACCGTTACCTGAGAAGCTTCCTAAAATTGCTGAAAGCAGCAGGCTTCATTTGCCTTCTGGAAAAATGCAGCTTACACATGCATGCTGGGCTGCTGGATGGCTGCAAAACTATATGTCTTCCTGAAGACCTGATCATGTTGCTGGTGCTAGCAAACTCCTATGAAAAGAAAACTTAGGATTACATGTTATTCTAAAGTTACAGAAGTAGGCAATTCATCAGATGATCTTTAATAAAAAGTAAATGAATGGGAGTGGATTCACAGTATATTTTATAGATGAGACTAAAGCTGTTACAGCACTAACACAAGCAGAGAGATGAACAAACGTGATCAGGACTGGTTAAAGATGAGTACAGAGTGTAGAAAAGATCCAAATACTGGTACCATTGTACTGTTTTCAGCACTGAAATACGTTAAGAAATGAGGTGAACACAAACACAATACCTTGTGTTAAAGGTTGGGGGTGTTTCTGCTGGAGTTGTAAAATGCAAATAAATTCTTTTATGAACCACAAATTCTTTACTTCACGTACTTGTGAACAGCCTCTAATAGTATCTGGTAAGTCCCTATTTTAATATTATAATAAAGTAAATTTAGATCATTAAGAAAACTTTGAAATAAAAAATTATGCATATCCTTACTTTCAGTAACCACTGTTGGGCACTGATCATCACAGTATGAAGGAGATCACTTAAGGGCATTCACATGTTGAAGTTATATTGGGGGGAGGTGTTTCTGGGCTATGCAGGAAAGATTTATTTCTTCATCTAAATGTTTGCATTTCTAACTAACAACTTAGCTGACATGCATGTTCATGGAAACAGCAGGTCTTTGGAGATAATTGGGTGATGTTTTTTAAAGGGCAAGGTTTCAACATGAAATGAAAAACTTAGTTCTGAGTGTCACATGCATCCAGAGAATGGGGAAAGGCTCTGTGATTGATGTGGTGGGGCATGGCAAAAAAACCCACCCCAGCTCTGATTTTGAGTATCGGATAGTTTCTAGTGTTGCCAGTAAGGAGAGGAGACTCTACAAAATGTGCTCTTCTATAGCTACTGGATGTTTCATATAGGGAAGCTGGTCTCTAGCAGTGTATGGAAAGGATGTGATGTGTGGCATGGACCTAAGGTGGCACACTGACCGTCCAGCCTTCAGAGCTCGTCTAGTGGAGGTGGATGTTGTCTTCCTATTTTAAGATGTCACGGTTAAACTGTGATCTGTATTTTTGTAACTAAACTTTTTGTTTGGTATTGCAGAGTTGTATCCTGCTTTAATCAGTAGGACATTGGCGATTCCAAGACAATTGCTATCCCTGCTCTTTTTCTTTTCTTTCTTCCACTTATTTCATCCTTCTCTCACCTCCCTTCCCTCTCCTCCTGAGCCTCATTTTCCCTATAGTGGGCTTCATAAAGAAACTGGCAAGGCAGAATTAGTATTTCCAGTTGAGAGAAAACTCAACAATGTAAGATAGTACCAGTGAGCTATTTCTGCAGAGAAACTCCTTAGACAAACCCTACTGAGATAAAGATAATTAGAAGGAAAAGTAGTTAGCATCCAAACGTCAGTACCCCTCGAATTTTGGGTGCATGTAGTTAGATTTATTATCTTTTTGCTCTTTTGTTCCTTCTCTACCTTCTGCCTTTTTAGAGAAAGGCTTTCAATACCGTTTATTCTTAAATAATTGTAAATTCCAATCCCCCCTCCCTTTTTTAAAAATAAAGGGTTTTGTGGTTACAGTATTGTGGATGAATGATGTCTATAACCAGTAGAAATGCTTCAAAGCAGGTTGAAAGGAGGGCGCTAGGCTTTCTGAAATGCTCTCTGATTGAATATGAGATACGGGAGCATCCAACTTGTTTTAACAATGAAAACTCCTTTTTTTCCCCCCTGTGTAAAAATAGATCACACTGCAGTGACCCCAAAGGGAGAGAAAGAATGAAAAAGATGTGTCTGTCTCTCAAACTCCTAACTATATTGTTACAATCTGTGTCAAAGGATGACAAATCCGAATTGCACCGCTTCCTGTGTTCTTTGAATTAGAGCTACACCATTTTGACCTCTTCAAAATTTTGTAATTTAATTAACAGATATCTTTTTCCCTATCCAGCCCATTTTGAAAAGGGAAAAAGAATAGACATATACCAGTGTGATAACACTTCATTCTTTTCTGAGTCTGATGCATATTTTGAATGCAATTTTTATGCATTCTTGTATGGATTTAAATCAGAAAAATAGAAAAACAATCAGCAGTATTAACCAACGGGGATGGAAGACTACCTGAACTGGCTAGAAAAAGATTTACTCCCCAGTCACTAATTTACAGGCTTGGTGCTTGCCAGGGTATTTGCCCAGTTACACCTGCCTTATCAACATGTTCAAATGTGAAGCAGTTAGCTAAAATGTTGGCAGAGGAATAGGGAATGTTTTACCTCGAGGTCGGAATCAAGGCAGGCTGATACTGATTTTATGCTGCTACGGTCGGATAGTTCGGAATGAACATGTGTCTTTGGTTGACATGTGTCTGCATTCAAAGAGATGCTCTTTTCTAACCGGCATTATTGTCACAGGGACACTAAATAGCAGGCACCTGCCTTAGCTGGCTACGAGTTAGTGTCCTGGCTAAGCTAGTTGTCTAGGCTTCCTCCATAAGCTGTGGGGAGAGGGATTTTCAGAGTGATTCATCCTGTTCTAAGATACATGTCTAAAATAGATGAGATGACTCATCCTCTGGAAGTACCTGCCACTCTACTGACGACAGAGGGAGACCTAGATGACTAACTTACCCTAGATAGCTAAATTCTGGACTGGTAAGTACTATGAGAGAGAGCTCGGTTCCAATGCCTTTTTATAAAAAGAGGCTCAAGTATGCAGTCACTATGAGAAAGTCTTTAAGACCATTGGTCATGCAGTATATGCTGAAAAAGAGCTGTGCCTGCTTTGCTTTCCTGCTGTATCTTTTATACATATGTTGATCTTAGGTTTTATTAAATTAATCTCTGTCAAGGTGAGGAAAAGAAGATGTTTCTTCACCCTAAAAATCTCACTGGAAAGGGATAAGTGGGCATGATATCTATCCTGCATCAGTTTCCATTATTGAAATTGCTTTGTATTCATACCAGGGGAGGTGGATGGAAAATCCACTACACCTGGTGTTCATACTCTAAAAAAGGTTGCTAGCATGCACTCTGAAGATCTGCAGTCTACAGGGGAATGTACGTGACATTAACTTCACTGTCCACTGGTTACTGTTTCTGGCACACTCTTTTTGCAGAACTTACAAAAAGTAAGCTTTAATCTCATTAGTATTTAAGAAAAACCCATACCTCGTACAATTGGAAAATTATGAGGTCTCAGAGAATATTCAGGAACTCTTCACAACATCTGATTTTAGATACTGAATTAGGTTGCTAAACAAGGAGTGTAGGCACCTTCTGCAGTCAGTGGAGAAGAGCTGGCACCTCCAGGGAACAATTGGGAGCAGCCCAGGTAAGCAGGAAGTTAGAGCTACGGTTTCCCTCCAGAGGATGTATGTACACTGCTGCCAGGCCCTTCCAGAGGATGTATGTACACTGCTGCCAGGCTTGAATCCTCTGACATCACCTCTGCAATACCACTCCCTGCGTATGTACTGTCAAGGAAGCCTAGCCTGGTTTTGTTGGCTGTTAAAAGTGGGCAACAGGAATGCTTCCCTTACTGTCAGGGGAGCTTTTCCCTGCCTGTTTAGGTCAGTAATACCTTGATGCTGTCAACTCAGAGTGGAGTATTTTTCTGAATACATTTAGAATATATTTCTGAATGTCAGGCTTAGCTTGCATTAAAAGTGGCTGCTGCGTGGTTAATGTATGAGGTATGCTCTGTAATGCTTGTGCAGTAGTATATAATGTAATGTAGTAGCTGTATGTACCTAATGTATGCATTATGCTCAGTTTTAAACTTTTTTTCTCTTGTAACTTAATTGTCTGAGTACCCTCCACACTCCTGGGACCATCAGCAAAATGCATTAATTTTTCTTAGGGAGTTTTCCCTCGTTTTGTGTGCACACAGGTCAATTCATAAACATCTCTAATCTCTCCTGTGTCCACAAGGCCTTGAGCACTGAGCTGCTGGCTGGCACAGGCACACCATAAGCTCTCTTCATTTACCATCGCATTTGGAGTGTTAGAGCCCAATGCTTTGGATCAAACAGCCTGATGAATTTTTATGTTCTTCTGGTGGTCAACAGCTGCTTTACCTAAAGCACTACCCTCCTGCTGTAGCATTGGAGGTGCAACAGCTGGCTATATACGTATTGCTTTATGCAGGTTTTACAGAGCTTAGAAATTCAAGGAGTTGAACCGATTTGCTGCGGCTTGAAAAATCATCTCTGGAGTTTAGGAACGTGTTGACATGGTAAGTTGATAACCATGAACTTTCCTTTAGTATGGAAGTCCAAGTCTATAGGTATAGCACAAAATCAGGGAAGGGTGATGAGAAGTCACAGAACGAAGACCAGCTTTGATCAATCTTCATTGCACATAGAGAGCGAACAGCACGATACAGGATATTACGTTATCTCTGGGGCAAGAGGAGTTTCCAGACTCTTGTGGAAAAAAGGGAGGCATGTCACAAGAGACAAGAGACACCTACAAGTGCTGTACACTGGGTGTTGTCTTACGGTGAAGAAGTTTAGATGACAAAGTTACTTCAATGTGGTAACCATAAGAAATAGTGAATGCATTCACCGAAGGCAGTAAATGACCTTGAATCAGTTGGGTAAATTCAAATTATACTCTGGTAATTCTCATTTTAAAGACAAAAGAAGGTAAAATTGCAAAGGACACAAGGGTGCATCCAGGGGAACAAGCACATCATTTATAGTCGCCAGAGTTGTTTGATGAGCCTCACTTGCTAGCTACGTGATAACAAGGAAGACCAATCTGTCACTGTATGGTTCCATAAAGAAGATTTGTCTATAATAGGGAGCATTAAACAGGGTAATGGAAATTACTTGAGCAGCTACTGAATTAATTTTCATTTTAAACACACTCTTATTTAAAGATAACAACTGGCTAGACAGCATGGCAAGTTTTGTATCTGAGTGCATCTGTTAAAAAAGGTCTGTGAGAAGTTTGCTGGTTTTGAATATAAACCCTACTGTGCTGTCAGCTAACATCTCCCTTACCTAGGGCAAAACTTCAAGTGATGCATAATATAGGTAGGACTCCGTTGCGGACTCCTGAAATCATTACCTCATACAGGCTGTTATTATTTAACAGAAATGTAATTGTTTCTCCAGAGGGCGATGAATGTGATTCATTATATTTGATCTTTTTTATACCAGAAGAATACTGTTGCAAGCTCAGAAGACTTTTTTGGCAAATCAAAAGAATACTGCTAGTTTGGAGCATTTCTCTGTCAGTTTGAAATCCCCAAGCTGTAGCTTCAAGCTCAGCAGTGAGTGCTCTGCAGTAGTACCAAGAGAGCTGAAATAATCAACAATAGAAACCTTTTATCTCATGTCTGAAATCCATAGATAGAAAGGGAATGTATATATAAATATTTCTCTTTAATATTTCACATCGTTCTTCCACTTAAGAAGTTGAAAGTTCTTTCACCAAGGGTGGACATAAGCCAAACCAAGCCACAGGATTAATCATAAATAATTTACATGAAATGCCTCTGCTAAGATATCCCGCAATTTCATAAAGAAGGAACACATGTTCTGAGAATACATAAGGATTGCTAAAATTAGCTTGCTTTAACACGCCTGGGAACAACACATGAAGCTGCTGTTGCAGTTTTTCTGACATAGCTGATCATGTTGCTCGCTGCTCGCAACAATTAAATGCTCTTTTTCAGGCTTTTTTTTTTTTTCTTACTTCTTTCTTTTTCTTAGAACCACTTCCAGATTAAGAAAAAAAAATCTGCTAAAAATTCTGAACAATGTTGACTGGTAAAGGCTGTAGAGCAACTATTGCTACAATAAACAGGATTAGTTTTGGATTACTTTCTCTACAAAGACTCTGCAGCAGTGCCTTACTCCTCCTTGCTGAGAAACGTCAACCCTTTCAGGTCTCCATGGTTATCTCACAGAATGAAAAGTAAAAGCATTCTGGGATGATTATATAAAAACTTGTAAAGGGTAAGTGCAAAACGAAAACCAGTGTTTGAGGACTAAACAGCACATTTTCAGAGGGCTGAGTGTGTGTGTGTGTGTATGGTTGGAGAGATGAATAGAAGCCTTAAACAGTGGGGCACGGGATGGACCTTGGTTTGGCCTTAGTCATTTATTAGTGTATCTTTTGCACATGGACCTACCAATTTGATTAAAGCAAGAAGAAGTGGTAATTACCTGGGTTGTATTTGGAAACCGTTGCCAGTGGCTTAATTATTAAACATCTGTAAACTACAAATTATTCAATGTTGCTAAAACACCTATACAGAAGAGATTAAAGAACATGGTTAAGACTAGGTTTGCATATGGATGTGCATACCATCAAGGCTGGGGAAGCGTGGATTCCTGCCATGATCTGTAAATGCAAGATACATAAATTAGAATTGCTTAGGGATAGTGTTGCTTACATGAATCGCTTCTCTGCTGCTTTTCATGTATGAATAGATGTGCTGGGTGTGACTACTCCTGTCTCACAGTGATGGCAAACAACAGAAAATACCCTGTATGTAACAGCTTGCAGATATATAATATCCACAAGCTATGTTTCTCAATATTGATTAAAGGTATTTTATGTTTACAGACAATTCAAAGCTGGGAGGAGTAAAATACACCCAAGAGAGTTTAATATTGATGTGGAGAATTAGTCTGAGAAAATCAGGAAGCAGTTCAGGGACGAATTCAAAGTACGGCTCTATTTAGATAATATTTCTTATCTAAAATGTAGCGTGAGGAATGGATAGTGGTGCTTAGGTTAAGCATGAGTCAACAGTGTCATGTTACTATAAAAAAGGTAAACGTGCTGGGGAGATACAACAAATATCAAATATGGGAAGGACTTAAAAGTAGAAAGCAAACAACCTGTCCTGTGGGCTAATGGGAGTAGGAAAATATAAAATGGGCTTAGATCGTAGGAGGATTTCAGGCTGAATATTATCATTACATTATTTTTGCTGGTCATATTGAAGGCACTGGGACTGTGAGGCTTCTCTGCCTCCTTGTTTATGAGCCGGTCAGATAAATACCTGTCAGATATAATAGATACTGCCTTGGGACTAGATGCATCTTTCGGATCCTACCAGCTCTGTACTCTATTATTCAATATGATAATAAAACTTCCCAAGCAGTTTCCTGCAAATACGCATAACGATATGATTCAAAGGGAGTATAAAGCCTTCGACACTAAGCACTGCATGAGATACGTGATTTTCCTCCAACATAGAATCCACTTCTGGTTTCAGTGGAATAAATAGTCAAGCTTCTAATTTAGCTTTGATTTCATATTGTCATTTCAGTGTCACTCCTTCTTCATGGTATCTCATCCAACCCACAGATCCCTGTATCAATATAATACCTTTGCCATCTTCTTTCTCCCTGGTAGGTTGGGACAACACAGAAAAGGAAACAGAAACCGCAGTGGACAGCAAACTCGATTCAAGTTGACAATATGATGCTGCTGTTGGAAAGGCCAAGCTTATTCTGTGGTGTATTAAATAAACGTCACAGATAAAGCACTGGAGGTAATTGATCTACCCTACTTGGCATCAGCTGAGCTACTACAGGGCAACAAAGCATTAGAGAGATTCCAGAGGACAACAACAGATACAAACATTTTAGAAAGTAAGGGACAGCAGAATGCAGTGTGGAAATGGGGAGTGGGGAACTCTGCCTTGCATTTAGGTGCCTGACTTGCACCTTAGCTATAGCGTTTGGCGAAGAGTATTTAGTGTTTAATAATATGTATATATCTATATATATAAGGAAATACAAAGAACACTCTTAAGGGAAGTGCATTAACTTTTCCAGTCTGTAAAAGGCTGTTACAAAAGCAGGAGCTGTCACTTGAGCAAGAAGACAGCAATTTCATTTTTTATCAAAACCTATATTCAAGAAGGGTTTCTGTCTAAAGCAAGACAAGCTCTATTATGTCACCGCTTCTTTAATATTTCTCTGTGAAAATTTTAGAAATAGGTTACCCAAATATTTTTCAGGTCTGGTCTTGATATGATGAATTTTGTTCTCAACAGGTCCATCCCTATTTTGGGACATTTCCAAGCATAGATTTCCATCATTTCTATTATTTAATAGGATTTGCTCTTGGTATTTGTAATCAACTTTTTTGCCCCTCACCCCATTTTCATTCTGTCACTGCATCCAGAATATCTAAGGTAGTGGATGAGAAGCCTCCAGGAGATCAGTGCTAACACAGCTATGTAATGCTCTTTTACTTGATTGCTATCAGCAAACACAGCAGAGTACAACACAGACAGGTTCTGTGGAAGAGTTTTCCTGACAGAATGCCATATGCTGGTATGATTAGGTCAGGTTAGACACATGCAGTGTTTTCTTCACGTGGGACTTGGGGCAGGGTGGTTACCCCTGCTATGCTCAAACCAGGAGGCATCGTAAGACAGTTCGTACTGTACTTTGCATTCTTTCATTTATGGCCCATGATTAGACTGCAGAATGAGAGTAGGTGCAAAATATGTGCTTTTACATTAGCTCGCTGATCCAAAAGACTTTTACCAATCCACAGTCTAGACAAAAAAGAAGTCGAGTGACATTTTAAAGAGGGATTGTTTAAGGAAGATCAAATGTGCTTTGCTTTATATTGCTGAATCTTCGATCAGGATAGGCTGCTTTCTGCTGGATGTCATGCAGGCGCCTCAGTCTTAATTTCCACCTGAAAGTGCTTGAGTTTGTCTGACTCCAGCCTCTACTTATCTGATGACAATGGCATTTGCTAAAATGAAAGGACTACTTCATGTTACGTGCCTACATAAAGAGAGATGCCGCAGTGTAGAAATGCCTCCCAACAAAAAAGGGGCTAGAACTGATCTCACGTGAAGGCTCTCAGATATAGTGTTTTCAGATACCTCACACCACTAACTCTACCTTAATCCACTGGGTAAAGATCTTTCCAGGCTGAAATGACTCAGGATTTTGCACAGCTATTCAGTGCAATCTAAGGACTTTGAGAGCATTGAAAAACACCCCGGAAAGGAAATTTTGGGTAATTAGCATTATATAGTTTGAGGAGCAGCTTTTGAGACTTGCTTCTTGTGTGGCTTTTTTTCCCTGATAAATAATCTGTATTTGCTAACACCTATTTCTTTTTTTGAAGTTTATTTCACCAGCATATGTGTTATGTAGGCTATTAAAAGGGTTGAAAATGAATTTGAAACCTTGGTTAAGAAAGGGGGTTGACTTACAAACTGTTACTGTTTAAGTGACCTCTGTCTATTTTAAGCAGTGCAGATTGTTTCTGTTGGTGCAGCAATATCCCAACAAGCTCTTTTGTACGAGGAATAAATATTTGAATTAAAGGCTGAAGTATATGCAGTCAGTAATGCTTGTAAAACAGTATTGGAAAACTGTCATTAGGAAAAAGTTTTCAAATTTGAGAAATTTAATTGCTTTTCCTCAAGTCCCTGAGAGACAAAAAGAAAAACCTAAGAGATTTTTCCCATTATGTGTAAGTGACAACAGACTCATCTGTTAAAATAATCATTAATTTCCTTATTGGAAATTCTTACCTGGATTTTTATAGAATTCTTCTAAAATATCATTTATCTTCTGTTGAACAGTAGATTCCTCGAAATAATTACATTCTGCTGGAACACATTTGCATCTTTCTTACCTAATCAATCAAGTAGCATCTTTCCATTCTTCTCACTCTCAATTTCATCTGGCTTTTAATTTCAGAATTTAAAACCCATAAAAATAAATCACTCTTCTTGTTAACTTGAAGTAAATGTTGTCAGATGTTTGAAGATACCAGAAAACATTGCAGACAAATTTGTAAATCTGGTTTCTAGAGTTTATTCTTTTTTGTTTTATGGTCCATCAGTGGCTATGTTTAAAAGAACGTAACGAGCGTAAATATGTCAAATATCTATTATCATCCATTACCGTAATTCAAATTTTAAAATCAGCTGGAAAGCTTAGTATGATTGACTATAGGCAAAAGGGTATAAGGCAATTTCCCCAGGATCTGGTTTAAAGCAACTTATATAGAATCCTTGTTAATACTTGAGAGACCAAGTGAGGGAAACTGTTGAGCATATAGTGATAATCCGTGATTTGTAAACTGTGTAAAAATTAAGCTTTGCTTTTGCATAGCTTTATATATCATAGAATCAGAGAAAGTGTAAAGTTGGAAGGGACCTTTAGAGGTCATCTAGTCCAACCCCTCTGCAGTAAGCAGGGACATCTTCACTAGATCAGGTCGCTCAGAACCCCATCAAGCCTGACCTTGAATATCTCCAGGGATGGGGCCTCCACTACATCTCTGGGCATAAACCTCTATTAAAGATACATTCCATAGGAAAATGAGATTTATGTTTTCTCTGTCTTTTCTCAACTCTGTTTTCTGCCCCATGCCTACTCCTTCACAAACTTTTGAATCTAGTGCCCCCTTTCTACCAAATTTGAGAAGCAAGAAAACTTCAATGTAATTTTTGTTTCCTGAATGATGATGTTCAAGGAGGGGAGATGCCTCAAACAGCTTTGAAGGAAGGAATCAGTATAAGGGCATTCTTTATTTAAAAGCCATCAGAGAAGCCAAATTGGAGCTCAGACTGAGAGACATTATCTACAGAATACTGGACTTCATCAATACCAGTAAATTTCATGGCATAGTTATTTAATTCAGTGAAATTCTTCAACTGTTTGAAGGTTAAAATCCGAATAATATATGACTGAGAACCATGTAAAATAATACAAAACAATGGCAAAGTCTCTAACAAGGCTTGTGATGCAACTTGTAAGTCCTCCATCATTTATTTATTACATTGCACTAGTGTACTAATGCTAAAAGGACAGTCTAAATAAATAAGGATAATGCCATCAGTGGCTTACAGAGGTGGAAATCTATTGGAAAACTGAATTGCTGAGTCATAGTTAAAATTTGCTGGGGTAGAATATGGAATCCTATCATCCTCTCAAAATTTAAGTAGATCTGATGTGTTTTGAAAGATATTACAATAGACTTCTTAATTCATTTAATGCATTGGAGAAAATATGTCAATTGTTTGAAATGTGTTCAACTTCTGAGCACTTTTAAATGCCAGATTTTAGGAGTTCCGTATGCATGGCTGGGAGCCACAGAAATGAGTGTAAGTGTTTTTGCTCCTGGTTTGTGAGGGTGGGAATATTGATCCAAGATGTAAATCCTTGTGTCGTGCAGCCAAACTCAGGGAAAGTTGTTCCAGGGATGTGGAAATTACTTTATATACTTGAGGAAACAGCACAGAGCAGCAGAGGAGTTCCATAGAGTTGGTGATAGAACTGTACGTGCTATGTGTTTAAGTCTGGGTGAGTCAGTGTCTTGAAGGCCTTGACAAGTTGGAGAGTAGACAAGAAGTGCAATAAGAACTCCATGGAAGTAGAAGACAGAAAGTGGAAGACTGAACTTGTACAGCATAAACCCTACAAAGGCGTGGTAACAGTTTGTAAATAAGTGGTGCACAGAAAGAGAGGAGGGTTGTGGATGACAAGA
The DNA here is from genome assembly GCA_022605575.1 of Laterallus jamaicensis coturniculus. Taxonomy (NCBI): domain Eukaryota; kingdom Metazoa; phylum Chordata; class Aves; order Gruiformes; family Rallidae; genus Laterallus; species Laterallus jamaicensis. Next base: position 81,947,970 of record JAKCOX010000001.1, on the reverse strand, counting down.
AAGGACGAAGTGAAGAAAAATGAAATTGATCCATTCTAGGACTCAGCTCCTGTGATGTTACATTTCCTTCCTGCAGCAGCTCCCCTCAAGAGGAGGAAGCCTCCTATTATGGAAAAACACTGGTAAGTGGCCGTCAGTGAACACTCCCGCACGAAGTCAGGTGTAACTCATAACAAACTCCTAGTTGAGCAACACATGACCCTGAAGGAACTAATGTGACTGTATTGCTTGACTTACTCTGCAGTGGATGGGATATTCCAGAAGCAGTCCCTGATTGGATTATGTTTCCTTCTTGTCCATTACATGTGGTTGTGCCCTTGGTGTCCAGGTCATTACACAATTTCTTTTTTCCAGTACTTCACCTGAAATACTCTTTAAGCAGTGAACTAAAGCTAGAAGATAGACAGAAGATAGAAGAGCACAGATGTGAGCTTGAGTGAGGAAGCAAAGGAAGGGGAAGCAGGAGAATTTAGAAAACAATGTGTTCAGTGTACCTTTTTTTTCTGCTTGTTTGCTGTCTCTGTATGGTTTGTTCTGCTGCTGAACACATTGTATGAGAAAAATCTATACGTGTTTATGTTTTAGGACTAGTGGAAGATGACTCTCCTCTCATGACTGGAGAGAAAGAGTTTAAAGGAATCCCGTACATCTTAATCTATACATTTTCAGAATGAAAAATCAAAGTTAAGCAAAGATTTCTAATTGCCATGTAGTCAAAGAAAAGAAGGAATTTACTGAGAACTCCCTATTGATGAATGCTCAGCCCAATAAATCAAGCATGTGAATTACCTAATAGAATTACCTGGAAAGCTTTCTGGCCATGTGGCCCTGGGACACTCAGCTAATGGTAGCTAGTAGTGAGGATGAAGGGCTGGATGGTAAACTGGTCCACCTGTTTCTGTTACACGTGTAAAGAACACATTAATCCCACAGTCTGGACGAGGCCCAGGACTGTCCCTTCTGTAGGATGACTAGACCATTGCTTGGTATGAAGAAGAGATGCACTCATAGTCAAGAACATTTCCTTATCCCCCCGATGGCCTTACCCCACAGAGCTGGCCCTGGCAGCAGCAAAAAGCAGACCCTCTGTGATGTAGAAATCAAATTTCTTCTGCAACGTGAATTTCTGGTTAAGTGTAAACTCACAAAAAGATCAGTATGTTGTTTTCTCCCCAAACATATTCTCTCCATCCTAATTGTAATTCACCTTTGTGTCTGAGTGGACCTAAGCTGGAGCCGCACCTTGGTGCTTGATTATTGTGATAGGTACATTTTCTTGAACCCAGCCTATAGCTTTCCTTCCCTCAAAGAGGAGTCTGAAGAACATCTCTGTAGTGCCCACGAAAAATTATCCCCATGGTAGCAGCTAAGTTGTGTAGCAATAGATGCACCTACTTAAAAACCTTTCAACCTGTTCACAAGCTGTCCACGTGACATCTGTGTATCTTCTTTGGCTGTTTGCACCCTGTGTCAGTTTACTGATCTCACACACGGCTGTGGCTCCTGGTTCAAAGTCGGCTCCATGAAGATGCAGAGCCCTGCAGTCATGCTTGCACATAGGCTGAGTGAGGCCTGACTGAGAGGCTCTCTGAAGCCTTGGGAGAAATTTACAAAAAGAGATTTCAGGATTGAAAACGGAGATGATGATACATTATTTGAAGCAAAGGCTTCAAGCACTGTGTGTTGGTGGAGCATCCAGCATGATATTGCCTTGATTGTGTCCAGAACTGTGTGTCCTGTTACTGTACGTGACAAGCCAGGTTGTTTTGTTTGATTTTATTTATAAACTGTAATATTTTCCCATGGTTTTTTTCTTTCTTGCCTTGAACATTTTTAATCTTCCCTCAACCTAAGCTTAAGTTTTTCCTCTTTTATGAATGTTTATCTTCCTATATGTCATGTATTAATTTGGAAAAAAAAAAGAAGACAATTTTAAAGAGTTAAACAAACAGTAGGCCCTAGCTGTAAACTGACAAAAGCCATAACACTCAGTATGCCAGGGCTGAACCCAACAATTCATTCTCTGTGGCTCCCAGGACTCGCACCAGCTCTAAAATAAATGGGCACAGTCCCAAATACTAAGGCTGACTTGTTATCTCTGTATGTACTTTTCAGATAACAGACATTAAATAATTCACTATACAAAGTCTTATTTCAATTAAAATGGTAAAACTGATAAAGAAGTTTTCTTTACTTTTGGGAGCAGGTCTCTGGCTTGTAATTGCATTAATTACAAATACACACAGTTGAAAAGTTATTCAAATGCAAATTTTCTTAATGAGAAGAAAGCAACTGGGAGTATAATTTTTAGCTGTTGCAGTTAATGAAAGTATTTGATTTTGTTTTAATTGCACTTTTAATAAAATAAAGTGCTCTCACAGTGATGAGATTTCAGTAATACAGCATCATCTAACAGCCGTGCTAGAACTGCCAAAGGTTGCTGATGGTGGATAGATGAGTCGGCGCTGGGCCCTCTCATGCTCAGTTAAGTTACCATGATGCAAGAAGAAAGGAAAAGGAATGCCTTCTAAAACTCTATTCAACCTTAAGGAAAGAGTTTGCATCTCCTATGCTAGGTAAATCAAAGCTAGGAAATAGGGGTTTTTTTCTTGGAAAACTACTGGCTTTATTTCTTTTTTAATCTTCAAGTAGTTGGTATTCCAAAAGGGTTTGGACTTCCCTAAAGCTTCCCTAATATTTTATCTAACACCGGTAAGGAACTGCAGTAATTTCTCTTCAAAAAGATTGATGTTAAAATGGAATTCCCTCCTTCCCCACACTTCCTTCCCTCAATTTTATTTCTATGCTAAATTATTCTTAAAAGCAATTGAATATATAATAAATAGTAGTGGATTACACTTACACATTTCAATTTTCTGTGTTAGATGGTGTCTCTGATGGAGAGCAATCACGTGGGCAAACAGGAAGCATCAGCCTGGTGGCTCAGCGACAGCCTTCTGCTCTTCTTCCCACACTCCAGTTTGGGACAGTTGAAGGAAAAAGCATAGCTTGTGTTTGGCAAATGCTGTCACTGAAAGAGCCTGCTGGTGCCCATGAGGAGCTGTATCTAAACTGCAGTGGGTTACATTTCCTCAACTGTGAATTCAGAATGCCAAGCTTTCAAACTGGCCCACTGTTAAACAGGAGAGGTGAATTGGTGACCAACAGTGCTGAAAAGGCAGATGTTCTCCACACTTTCCTCACCTCTGTCTTTACCAGTATTATTGGAAGAAAAAACCAGGTCAATGCAAACATACCTGTCATCAGCGAAGGAAGAGTTGGTATGCAAACTATTACAGGAGCTTGACCCTTACAAATCAGTGAGCCCTGACAATAGCCACACGAGTGTTCAAACAGCTGGCTGATGTCCTTGTGACTTTCCATAATCTTTGTAGTCAGGGGACATCCCGGAAGCCTGAAAGAAGGCTATTGTCACCCCCTTCTACAAGAAGGGCTTAAAGGAGGATCCAGAAAATTATAGGTCCATCTGTCTTACTTCAGTTCCTTGGAAAGTTATGGAATGAATCCTCTTGGGGGTTTTCAGAAGACACATGAAGCGTGTGATTGGGAAAAGCCAGCATGGATTCACCAAGGGCAAATCGTGATTAACAAACCTGATTGATTGCCTTCTACAACAAAGTAATTTGCTTGGTTGATGCAGAGTGGGATTTCTCCAAGGCTTTCAGTACAGTTCCTCACAGCTTCATCCTAGAAAAACTGGTGTGTAGGGTCTATTCAAGGGGTCTATGTGATGGGTGGGGAATTGCCTGACAGGTGCTGCTACATAGCTCTTTTGCAATCTGGCAACCTGTCACAAGTGGGGTCCCCTAGGGAATAATATTGGGCCCCACACTGTTTAATATCTTCACATGTGGAAGATGTGCACACTGGTGAAGTTTGCAGATGACTCAAACTGAGTGGGGAAGCAGACACTTCGGAAAGGTGAGCCACCCTTCAGGAAGACCTAGATAGGCTGGAAGAGTAGGCTAACAAGAACCTTATGAAGTTCAATAAGGGCAAGTATAAAGTCTTGCACCTGGGAAAACACAATCCAGAGTGCAGTATGGATTGGGATCCACCAGGCTGGAGAACAGCTCTGTGGAAAGGGACCAGTGAGTCCTGGTGGACAACAAGGTCAATATGAGTGAACAGTGACAAAGAAAGCCAACAGAATGCTGGGCTGCATCAACAAGGGGATCTCTAGCAGAGATGCAGAAGTCATTATCCCGATCTATGCAGCGCATAGATTTATGTGCTGGACACAATAAAGACATGGACAGGCTGGAGAGGGTTCAGAGAAGGGCCACCAGGATGATCCAAGGACTGTGAAGCCTGCCATATAAAGAAAGGCTGAGAGAACTGCGTTTGTTCAGCCTTAAGAGGACTTAGGGGAGACCTCATCACCATGGTCTGGTACTTGAGGGTTACTACAAAGAAGATGGAGACTCCCTTTTTTACAAGGCTTCATGTGGAAAATATGAGGGCTAACGGGTGCAAGTTACTCCAGGCTCCCCTGGAGTTCCCCCAGTGAGAATAATCAGCCATTGGAATAATCTCTGCAGGGGAAAGGTGGATTCCCTTTTAAGGATTCAGTTTTTAAGATTCAGCTGGATGGGGTGCTGGGCTGTCTTGTCTAGATGGTGCTTTTGCCAAGAGAGGTTTGCACAGGTGATCCTTGAAGTCCCTGTCAACCTGGTGTTCTGTGGTACTATTATACTGGTTTTGCAGTTTAAAGCAAGAGCGAGTTCCAGAAAGGCTTGGTCTATTTACAGGCAGTTTAGGAACAGCAAAAAGGTAAAATGAATCAAATAAATAGGATTGTTTTCATTTAGCTCTAATTATAATTAGCATGGCTGAAGGTGTGATAAAAGGTTCCCATAATAAATTTCAGCTGTTTGCATCATATATAATGAAGAAATCTGGTTAATTTTAGCCATTTAATGGAATATGATTTGGTATTGAAACAGAGTGTTAATTTTAGATTTTTTTTTCAAACTAGCATGTATTTCAGAGGTACATACATGGCAAATTAATTTTTCATAGATATTATGCATGAATGAAATTTAGAGGAAAAATGTATCTTAAATTGAATAGATTCACCATAGAATCCTGATAAGCTTTCACCTGCTGTTAATTTTTCTCTGAGATGAAAACACTACCAAGCAACCAAAACAGATATCTAAACACGTTGTCTCAGAATGTGAAAGAGCATTTTAAGATTAAAACTTTGAATAAATTTTGATCCCAAGCAACAACCTATAGAAGCCCATGGAGATCTCTCAGATAAATTTAACAGAATCTAATATATAAGGCCAATCACATGACAATCTCCACAGTTTACAATGGAAAGGTAAGGGTTATGGGAGTGAAGTAAAGTGTGAGGAAAGAGCAGGAAGGAAAGGGCATTATCCTGTGGAGGGAAAGATGGTATAGTGAAGTTCAGGTCGGAGAGGAGCATAAGGACAGAGCAAGGAGAGGGATAAAGGGACATTAGGTATGGAGTCTTTCCCAGCTTTACATTTTCTTCCTATGTGTGTAAATGAGGGCTGTCTCATAGACAGCTCTAAGCATGTCACCTTTCTCCCACAGAAACTGAGGGAAAGGGGCTATCTGTGACCTCCTCCACCCACCCCAGGGTACATGGTCAGAGTGGTTTTCTTCAGGTTGTTTCTGCTCCAGGAATATGTACATTCATTTCACAGCATTTCTATGAATGGCCCAGAGAAGCTTTTCATGTGTAAAGGATAGCTGGTTTAAGTGCTTTAAAATCTGCATGTTTATTCAATTTTGAGTGCATTGTAGTGATGGAGGTCCAGAGATATTCTTTGGGGAATTTGTGACCTGAGTTTCTCCAGAGGTAGCCTTGGAAGGAAGCAAGAGTAAGCTTTTCTTACAACTGTCAAATTCCATCACTGTTTCGTTTCTAAAATTCTATTGCTGTAATGGGATGGAAAAGAAGGAACAGGATCTGGATGGCCAGGGTAATGGTAGTAGCTTGTACACTGTGAAGTGGGGAAGGAGACAATGACAGAAGGAGACATCAATTTGCTTTTAATTGCTTACTACTACTGTAACTGCATTGTCATGGAAGGTCATTGACATCTTTTGCTTTAGAGCCAAGTTTCTTTTCTCTTTTCAAGTACAAGCCACAACCATAAATTCTATTGTGTTATAACAAAGCAGAAGCTCAGAGATGGGAACTGGGCATTTCTAGCAACCCTGCAGCTGGTGGAGAGAAGAGTGATTTGGAATCCCTTGAGCCCCTCACTGGCCTTGCAGGGACACTTGTGACCAAAGCCTGTGAGCTGACCTTTGGCATCTCTGTGCAATATTGGTAGTTGTGTTTCCCCCTCCAGTGAGTGCCAAGGGAAACCATTGTCTGGTTTTGCACACCTGAGTTGCATCATTAAAGCGGCATCTTAAATGTGTATCTGCAACTGCTTAACAGTCCACTCGCATCCACAAAACCAAATGTAAATGCATTCTCTTCAAGAAAATAATTCACTGCTGAAAAACTCTGCTAAGGCAGAGGCATTTCCTGCGCCCTTTCAGAATGGGAAAGTCAACAAATATCCCAGGCTTCTGTAAAACCACCAAATGAAGAGTTATTTTAAGTTCTCAAATAACCTTAATTCTACCTTATTTGAACAATGACCCCACAAACACACAAGTTCTCTTTTTCTGTCTTGAAAACTCTACTGAAAGAGACGCTGCTTATGTTTTCTCTGTGCTCAGACTTGCCCCAATCCAAAAAAGGACACCCCACCTGATCATTTTATAGCTACCTCACTCCTCTCTCCCCACCCCTTTATCCTCATGCAAATGTGCATCATAACATTTTTCTTTAATTATTTTTCCATTAGTCTCTACACAAATCATATTGATCTCCAGCCTCAGTGCTGACAAGCTTTACAACAAAAAGACCTGTAAGGTGACTGTGACCACCTTTCTCCATGAAAATGCTAAAATAGAGTATATTATATCTCCTAAGGCACTAGGACATTCCCCGTGGAACATCCCTTGATGCCTTCTTTTGGACCCACGTCACACCCTCCCTGCCCTTGTCATGTGCTGCAGACAATCCTGTTGAGAGCAGGACAATGGGACTTTTCCCAGCCTTCCCATTGCTACTGTCCCCAAGCAGAGAGGAGACAGGACAAAATTCAACTTGTATTTCCTGAACTTTCTTGCATGCTTGGGTTGTGCTGAATTGGAAACCAGACAAAGGTGGCCATAATTATGCTCAGTAAATTTTTGAGTAAACACAGGTTAAATTACTTTTCAGTCACAAAGTGACTCAGTGGCAGAAGAAGGAATAAACCCTCAGTTTATCTGCAGCAGGACACCCACCTGTGCAACCTGCCCTAGGGAATCTGCTTTGGCAGGGGGGTTGGACTCGATGATCTGGAAGTCCCTTCCAACCCCTAAAGTTCTGTGAGTTTTAGTCTTTTGCACTTTTTATCTAAATATCTCACTTGCATAGCTCAAGTAATTATTGGTGGTTTATCTTACACTCTGTAGTAAGTTTGGTTTTGTAACACCCTTAGTGGTATCTGGTGGCAGAGGTCCGGTTTTCACACAATATGAAATTCCAGCTGTAATCAATGGAAGTGAATTGACTCAAATGTCGGGGTCAAAACTGTGACCCTGCAATATGAGGGGTAGGAGATACCTCCAGCAATCACATGGTTCATTTTTCTATTAGGAGGCAAGACTAAACACAGGCAGGCCATCATAGCCCATGGCACCAGCAGAAAGGCTCAGTACAGCTGAGTGACCCCATCCAGCTCAGCATCTACAGCTGTCAGCTTGCGTGTAAAGGCAAGTGAGGAAAACGGCCATTCCTGGCCACATGTGTGTGGTGTATGGAAGACATGGACTCTGGCAGGTGCAAGCATGTGTATGTAATCAGCTTTATTACATACACAACTGCTTCAATACCTCCCTCTAAAGGGAGGCTCCACTCATCCCCCAATGGTCGCTCGACTCGGGTCTCTAAAGAGCACAGAGCTCAACACTTCTCCTGTCCCAGGCTGGTGTTCAACAGTCTCCTCCAAGTTCCTGTTCACTCCCAGATTTGTGCCTGTCCTGCTGCTCCAGATCCTTGCTCAGCACACACCCCCATGTTCTTTGTCTAACCCTTGCTTCTTGGCACGTTGCCTGGACCAGTCTTATCAAATATGTTTCTGTTCTCTACACATATGAAGTTCTGGACTATCTGGGAAGGATCTTGGCCATCTCCATATGCCCATGGATGCGCTTCTGCAATCTGATGACATGTTTACTGGGAATGAGGGCACTGCTCTCCTGTGACTGAGTGGAACGTTTTATTTCTGTGTGAGACCTACACAGCTAACCCGGACTGTAATTCTAGCCAAAGAGTTGACCAAAGGGGACCATGCTGGCACAGGCCATCACTGAGGTGTATATGTGTGCTAAAAATATGGTCTTGAGCTGCAGTGGTGGGATTTCCACCACCTCCCCAGCCAACCTCTTTTAAGGCTTATAATTACAAGGCAAACTGTTGATAAGCATTCCCTTAAGCGTGATTGAAAAATCATGCTTACTGAAAAGTGATGGTACAGTATTTTCATCTTCTCCAAAGAAAGGAGTCATCTTGCCTAAGGGTAAATATCTGAAAGTTGGTTGTCGATGTCTAGACTCATCAACCTAGATTCCCTTTATAGCCAGCTGAAAGAAACAGGCACCTCCAGGGCGTGATTCATCTGTCTGTCTCAGAAGAGATGTTAAGTGGAGATGGATTGCTTTCTGAAATGTATGCCACAAAAATGATTAGAGCTATACAGGCAATAGTATTCATATTTTGTGGGAAATGGATTTAAAATAAACTTATTTTCTTCAATAATAGAATGAAGAGAAAATCTTTCAGAATTTCAAGAATACAATACAATTGAAAATTCCTTTTCATTCAGTAATTTTTTTTCTTATATTTTCTTCTTACTCTGTGTTTTACAGTTCATCATAGAAAAAAAAGACATTTGGAGGTGAAAAGATGTTTTAGTAAGGAAAACTGAAACATGATGAGGTCACCTGGAACATTTCGATCTGACTGGGTGTCAGGGACCAACTGGAAGAACAAACCACCTTGGATCAACTTCATACAGAAGGTTTTGATTGCTACAGAATGGCATTTTATAGAAAAAAGTGACAACAGAATTTTTTCAACTGTCTGTGGAAGTTACGTATGAATGGAAAGACTATTCTTTAATCTCAAGACTGTCTTCATAAAAACATTTTGCTTTCAATTAACAAAATTATTTTAACTTTCCTTAGGCAAACAAATAGTTCTTACTTAAGAAAGGGATAACTATGGCACACTTTTGAGACATGTCTTATAAAGGCAAGCTTCTATAAAAGCAAAATAATTACAGAATCACACAGGATCACAGAGTTGTGGGGGTTGGAAGGGACCTCAAGACATCATCAGGTCCAAACCCCCTGCCAAAGCAGGCTCCTTAGCTCATACTGCACAGATAGGTGTCCATACGGGTCTTGAATATCTCCAGAGAAGGAGACTCCACACGTTCATGGGCAGCCTGTCCCAGGGCTCTGTCACCCTCACTGTGAGGCTTACTTTGTGCTAATTTGTTGTCTTGATTTTCTTCAAGGACATGACCAACAGACTGAAGTATCACAAAGTCCTTATGTGACTGAGTGTGAAAAAGAAAATAGAGAATGATGCTGTAATAAAGGGAATTTTTATTGGTCTACCCTCAAAAAATTAACCAGGGATTTGAATTTTGTATTATAAATGGATGATTGATATCAAGCTATCTGAGACTGCAAAGCTAATACATTGAGTTACAGTATGACGATAACGAGTTGTGACAGTCTAACTGAGTAAGGGAAAGTTTCACAGAACTGGGTGTCTGGAAGGAAGACATCAAAGTTGACAAATGACTTCTAGCTAACTTGCTTCCTTCTCCAAGGCATGTTCTAGTGATGCTGAGGGACAGATGTTAAATGGAGCTAGACAGAACTGAACACACTTCAGTAAATATCTTGCTGATAGAATGATTTCCACACCAGGAAGAAAGAAGAATTTTTAGGAAAATCTGACAATATTGTAGACTTTGTTGAGATGTACAGTGTGGGATTCACCTCAACCATTTGTGCTGGAGAGTAACAAGCCCACTTTACAGTCAATGAAGTATTTTTAAGGCAGATGTTTCATACATACTTTAGGTTGAACACACTTAAGAAACCTTTACTTGCCTTGCCAGATTAAAAGGGAAGTAGTTTAGATGCCAGTGCTTAGAATGGACCTTCAGTGCAGTCATAGGATTTGCTAAACTAAATCACTGCCTACAGAATATTTTATAATTAATTTTCCATTTTTATTATATTGTTTTTTTTCATTAGCTGTGTGGATTTAATTCAGTTCAAGATGTTTTCTATAGGATAATTAGCTGACTGAGGGGGGTAATGAAAGCTGAAATATATGCCTGCTATTCTAGTTGGGAAGAATCTGACTGCTATATCTAGACCAACCAGGAGAGGAAAAAATACTACTTGCTTGCATGGTCTAGTAAGTTTTTAAAATGATTTAAAAAATAAGTTAACAAGAACATACTAATTAAATAAAAAAATATTTCAGCTTATAGTTCCCAGCACAATAGTATATTATTCTTCCTCTTTGACACCTGCATTTCCTGTGTATAGCGCTACGATATTTGGTGGATAAAGGTTAGCTCAATGCCCATGTTGATCTATAGGTCCAGGTTCCCAGGTGCACTGACAGGCCTGAACGTCCCAGCACAGCCTAGCCTTCCCAGGGGCCCAGCACACCCATTTCATCCCATCTCAGGGCCAGCAGTCCCTGCGTCAGCCATTTGACAGGGGTGAATGCCTTCAGTCCTCTCTCTGTCCCTGTCTACTTCAGCTCCTTACTGGGTTTCCTGGGTGGACCCCAGACCCGTTGCTTGCCATGCCTCTGTGTCTGTTGCTGGATACTGCTCTCAGCCTTGCCTCTGCCTGATGTGTTCAACCCCTCTGGGATGGCACTCCATGGGAGAGGGCACAGCCTGTGCTGGGGTGTCCCTCCCTCAGCTCTTTCGCTGAGGGACCAGCCAGACCCTTGCTGCTCCTTAATGTGCTGCCTTCCCCGGAGTCCTCCAAAAGGCTGAAACTTTGCTAATCACTGCTCACTATCAAACCGTCTAGGGCGTCTGTCCAAGCAAGAGCTGGAATTCTCTTTCAGAACAAGTAAACAGACTAAACAGACTGCTTATTTCCACCTGAAATGGCAAAAAAGAAGAGCTCTCACAAGCCCAAGCTAGGACATGCTCTCAACTTCCTCAGATACTCAAACCAGCTCTTTGCTGAAATAGCATCAGAATGCCTGAAAAGTGTGGATGAAGAGACTAGATGAGCACCAGGTGCTAATATGTATGCGAGTTTGGGAAGAGCTATATGCCTCCTGGTGAAAGCTAGGTCCTGGCCTTAAACATACCCTTATGGCTTCCAGAAGGGGAAAGAGCTTCAGGCACACTGCCACGCTTTCACTGCTCAGTGTGAATCGGTCACACCAAGTACCGCTGAGATTTCAGAGAGGCGTGACTTCCAGCAGATGAAGATTGCACAGTGAAGATAATAAAGACCTTTGTATATTTTGAAAATGCTAGGGAATTGGTTCATGTTTTGGCAACTGTAGTGCAAAAACAAAGAGGGGCAACACAGCAGAAACCTCTGTGGCACAACTGTTAGAATCAGCGGTGTTAATGAGCAAGTAACTCAAACAGATGAAGCACTGAATCGACACCAAAAATGCTGAATAGCTGACACAGAGAACCTGGCAGGACAGGAAATTAATCTGATGGAGTAAGCAAAAAAAAAAAGGTATTAGAAAGAACTGTACAAACTGGGTAGTGTTTTTCAAGGCCTGTGACTAGAAGGTTTAAATTATGAGAATATATGGTATCACGCCAAGGAGAAGCAAGTTTCTCAACTGAGGAGAAAGTGCTTAGACTAAAAGAACATAAAACCAGGCATAATATGACTGACCAAAGCTCACCCTAGCCACATTTCATGTATCCAACACCAGTCATAAGCAAAGAGAGCAAAATACAAGAACAAGGCAAGTACTTTTACCTGGTATTCTACCAGCCTGTAACTGTCTTCATCTTGGGGACTTTGTTTGCTTCCTTTGTTTTCTACTTATTGTAACCTCAGAGGATTCTACCTGAACTTGGGCAAAGTATTTGACCCAGTCCCCTACTATATCCATGTCTCTAAATTGGAGAGACATGTATTTGACAGATGAACCACTCAGTAGATTACGAGTTGGCTGGACCATCACAGTCAGAGTTGTGGTCAGCAGCTCAATGTCCAAATCGAGATGAGTGACATTCCTCAGGGGTCAGTATGGGGACCATCTCTGTTTAACAACTTTGTCATTGCATAACAACTTTGTCAAAGACATGGACAATGGGATTGTGTGCACCCTCAGCAAGTTTGCTCACAATACCCAGCTGTGTGGTGTGGTCAACAGGGTGAAGGGAAGGGATGCCATCCAGAGTGACCTTGACAGGCTTGAGAGCTGGGTGTAAATTGTATGAAGTTAAACAAGGCCAAGCACAAGATCCTGCAGATGGGTTAGCACAATCCTCCCACGAGCAAATAGTCTGTGCAGAGAATGTATTAAGAGCAGCCCTAAGAAGAAGGACTTGGGGGTGCTGATTGATGAAAAGCTCAATGTGAGCTGACAATGTGCACTTGCAGCCCAGAAAGCCAACCATAATCCTGAGCTTCATCAAAGGAAGTATGACCAGCACCTCAAGGGAGGTGATTCTCCCCCTCTGATCTACTCTGGTGAGACCAGCTGGAGTACTGCATCCAGCTCTGGAGTACCCAATACAAGAAATACAAGAAAGATATTGAGCTGTTGGAGTGAGTCCAGAGGAGGGCCACAAAGATGCTCAGAGGGCTGGAGCTCCTTTCCTATGAATATAGGCTGAGAGAGTTGAGGTTGTTCAGCCTGGAGAAGAGAAGGGTCTGGGAGACCTTATAGTATCCTTCCAGTACCTGAAGGGTGCCAACAAGAAAGCTGGAGAGGGAATTATTATCAGGGAGTGTAGTGATAGGACAAGAAGTTTAAACTGAAAGGGGGTAGGTTTAGATTAGACATGAGGAAAAAGTTCTTCACTCCGAGTGTGGTGAGGCACTGGAACAGGTTGCCCAGACAAGTTGTGGATGCCCCACAAGTGTTCAAGACAAGGTTGGATGGGACTATGGGCAACCTGGTCTATGTTGCCCAAAGCCCCATCTAAGAAGGTGTGCCTGCCTATGGCAGGGGTTAGAACTAGATGGTCTTTGAGGTCCCTTCCAACCATTTTATGATTCTATGATTCAATAGTGGAACTTTGAATTAGTGAAAACATTCGGAGCCCTTTGGTAATGCATTCCCTCTGGGGAAATGGCTTTGGGAAAGACATTTGGGGCTGTCTTGCACCAAACAAAACCATACCTTTTGTTTTGAACCAGGTTCTTATTGTCTTCATTTACAGTTCTAATATTGTCTTGGAAGAGATATTGAACAGCCCATCAAAGATTAAATGAATGGCTGTAGATGTTTGTTTGCTTAATGAGGTAAGATTGCTTTCTGAACAATTCACTGAAAACCCAACTTTGTAAGCACTTTGGCCAGCAAGTTTTAAATATTTGGCCATTTCCATGCTATGAATGTCAGTCATTGTTGTTCTGCTTTGAAATTACCTCATTACTCAGGATTTCAGAAAGAGGGTATCACTTTTAGCACACCTTACTTACGCCTGGGTAAATCCTAAACATCGATGGCACACAAGAGTTTTCTTACTCCAGCTTATTTTACCAATTTTTTTCTTTTCCTCTTCCTCTTTTTCTTTTTTTTCATGAGACAGCTTAGACAAACAAAGTAATTCTCTCTGAGGTAAAACTGTTGTTATGCAGCACCATTTAGGTTTTGGGCAATGCATTAATCAAGTGACATTTCAGAATGACCAGGCACCTCAGATGCCATACCTGATATTTTCTATCACTGAAGCGGACAGTGCCAAGGAGAAACTAAAGCTGCATTTCCCCTTTCTATGTGCTTTATCTAAAAGACAAGATAGTCAGTCTTGAACAGCAGTCCCAAAACATCTAAATTCTTCCTTCCATGTAAGATGGCAAAACAAATCTAATAATTCAGAAAGTTAACTTTTTGAATACATCCAACAAGAAAATAACATGGAAATAATGAAATCGTATTTGTTTACATGAATTATTTAAATATTTATGCTTTCTTAAGTTCATATTTAATGACAAGTTAAAAGCATGAGGCAAAGCAGTCTTTATCACAAAGTTGTCCAAAGATAACTTGACAACAGGCCTCCTCTGTTTAGCATAACTGAAACAAGCAAATGTGCATCTTTGCTTTTGTTGGGCCCAAAATACCCTTCACCAAAGCAATACTTCCAGTTTTGTTTCCATGACAATATGCGTGACTTTTATGAAAGCTGTGGATGGATCTTTTTGCCTGAGATATGGCTAGGCCAGCAGCATTTCATTTGCCTGTAAGTCTGCTTTTTTTCCTCCTCAGTCACAAGAGGACTTTATTCAAGATTTTTATTTCCAAGAAGTTCTGCAGTAGTAAACTTCAGTATTTACAAAAATTTAGTATTTTCTTTCTTTTTTACCTAATTCTCAGCATCCATTGTGTAAGAAAGTCCACTTCATTCATTTTTTCTATTTTGGGTGCTATAGTCTTTCCTCTAATCCAGCTGTTCTTTTAATGTTAACACCATACACTTTCCCTGTCACTAGCCAAACTAATTTTCTTCTATTTCAGCTGCTTTAGTGCTATATTGCCTTCATACCATCTACACTGAAAATTCCCTTATCTTCTTGTCTGAGTTACATAAACATAATAGGAGCTGTTTCTTGAAATAGTCTGTTGATACTTGTCTTCACTCTCTGTTTCATCATTCTCTAATTATTCTGTTCTTGATCAGGTAAAAAATTTCTTCCTTAACCACACATAATGCTATTACTTTCACCTGCATCTGATTTATTGAGTAATAATTTTGGAAAATATTTTCTCTTCCTATAACCTAATATAAAATCCCCATATAAAGAGATAAAATTAAAATTTCTTTACCAGTTTTTTAAAGAAAATTTATTTTTCTTCCTTTCAGTTTCCTTTTGTCTTGCTCCATACTTTTCATTCTTCCCTTATTCTATCAATAAAATGTTCTAATTGCTTCAGCAAAATATCTCACCAAATTCTGTGAAATTATAACTTGTTACAATTTGATATTTGTTAGGGACTACAAAGGGGAACCCATTAATGCACTTTCACATGTACCTAATTAGCCCATAGAAGTAACTGCTTCAAAACAATGGCTTCAAGATCTCACCAGAATTCAAAACCTCTTATAACTGAGTAGAAATAGTTAAACTATAGAGTTGAAAAATCTTCACATTCCAGTGAGAAAACTGGCTGGCTGCTGCTAAGAAGAAATCACAACTGAAGCGGATGGGGTTTTTGCTTTATTTTTGGCTGTCCTAGGAACTTTTTCATTATCCTCTGAAGCTTTTCCTGTTACTAGTGACTTGTTAAGCCACTGTTCTGACCCAGCAAGGTGATTTTATCTTTGCATTTTTTGCAGCTGAATCAAATCACTCCAAAGCTGAGAGGGGAATATTTATACCAAAGCTTTTTGTAATGTAAGGCCACCATGCATTTTCAACTGAGGACTATAAAATAGGCTAAATATTTATAACATTTATTTCCGCTTATCTACTTCATCCTTGCACTTTTGAAAAATTAATTAAAATGCATTTTGCATGGCATAAATGAGCTACATATACTTAGGTATTTCTGTATCATTTATGCATTGATTTTTGTACAGCTGCCTCCTCCGTCTCAAAAG
This sequence comes from Laterallus jamaicensis coturniculus, assembly GCA_022605575.1. Classification (NCBI taxonomy): domain Eukaryota; kingdom Metazoa; phylum Chordata; class Aves; order Gruiformes; family Rallidae; genus Laterallus; species Laterallus jamaicensis. The sequence goes on along the minus strand of JAKCOX010000001.1, from coordinate 81,932,059 downwards.
GCTAACTTCTTACAGAGGCATGTACTGGAAAAGATGGAATAAGCATAAAATGGATTGGATGTGGTTCAAGTAGAAATGTCAGCTGTGATATAAGTGGTGTATCATGAATCAGCAGCAAGTAACTAGAGCTACTGTGATAATACAGTGGAGACCAACAACTGGACCCTTACCTTTTAAAATTATTGACAAGACATGAAAATATTTAATCTAGATGTCCCACTATCCTTTCCCACACCTTCTGAACACTGAACACCACAGATCTCCTTCGACAGATGTGAGGATTTGTAGAGTGAGGTTGTGTACTATGAAGACACTCACAGCCTTCCTTTCCAGAAGTCTTTGCAGTGTCTGGCAAAAAACATCATCAACATCTACGAACAGGCAGATGCCACGCCAGGGATTTCGCTTCAAACTATTTCAGCAAAATAAGGAAAGTTAATTTCCTTTTTGTGCCATATTCCGCTCATAACTCCTAAGTTTCAAAGTCTTCTGGTGCATGTTGTAGCTGTGCAGTTTGCTTGCTTTAGACTTGGTATTCTTCTCCTGTCAATAATGTTCAAGTGCTTGACCACCTCAGCACTGGAATTTCTGTGAAGAGGAACTCTTTTGTGGTGGTTAATCAAATCGCTATTACACACACACACACTCACACACACAGAGTTTTATTCAGTTGCCATTATCCTCCTTCATTTTTTGCATTTAGTACACACAGTGCAATATCAAAAACCCCTGAGGAGGGCACCAGCAGCAATCACTTGGGATTCAAAGTATGTGCAATTGGATGAATTTCTGATCAGGCCAATGTGTACTGGACATTGTCTATAACAACCCCATTTAATTTTGAAAGCAGGTTTAGCTATCGTATGTATCCTAGATAAAAAGAATATATCCTTCTTGCCTACATCTCTGGAAAATTGTCCACCAACTTTGCTTTCTCTGATCTGCAAATATTAATGCAAGTTCAGAATAGTTTGGTGAGTTTTCATGCAGGATACTTTACGCAGTTGTGTTCATCCATACTCAAAAAAGATGATCTGAAGCTGGAATGCATTTTTGAAATGGTTAACAGACAATTATGGGAATGGAGAGCCTATGGGAGATTGCCTTTCAGTACACTAAATCAAGAGCTGGAAGGAGATACATGATCACTGCCTATAAATACAAAGATCAATGTAGGAGGAGAGCTTTTTAAGCTAAGGGGCAGCAGTACAGCACAGATGAAGAGTATTTTGGCATGAATTAATTCTAGACTTGAAATTCAAAGAAGGATTTCTGTACTTAAAACATTCAGGTTCTGGAATAATCTAAGAGTAACAAGGCAAAAAAGGTGATAGCTTGGTGCTTGATCTAATTATGAAAAAGACTGTGTTATATGATTGCTTGAAGCAGTTGCAGTTGGATTTGTTACCCAAGAAGTTCTTTTCAGCTTTGCTTCTGGTATGGGGTGGGATCTATCAAACCAGGCTTCCTCCCTTAACAGATTCAAAGTGTGAGAAAGCAGTGCTCATGACAGCTATGTGACTGCAACATGAACCAAACCACTGATAAGTGGTATCTTGTTCTCCTCTGGGAGAATAAACCGATCCATGGACAGCACCGGAGAGACACTAGTCATGCATGAAATTTGCTGTCTTGGCCAGGACAAAAAGGGATGCTCTTAAACCAAACGAGGAGACAAATTCAAGTCAGTATTTCCAAACACCACATCTGTGTTGAGTCATAGGTAGCCTCTCACTTTGAAAAGAGGTTACTGCTTCGCTGCAAACATTCACCGAGCATCCAGCTTTCCAGATGATAGGTCTCCAGAGGGCAGTCAATCTCACTTGGTCCTGCTGGAGTCCCAGCGAGTGTAAGGAATTCAGCTAGCAGAGTTGAAGCATTCTGCTGTGAAGAAAGGTAGGTCTAATTTCATCTAGCTTTAATAATACGGACATTTACCACTGGGCTAATCACCCTGAGCTCCCTCTTCATCAACAGTGAGGAAATAAGTATTTATTATATATAAGCCAATTATAAAAAAAAAATAATCAAGGCACAGTACACCCTCTAATTCTGCCATCTTTATTTTCAAATGGCACTATTCCAAGCATCAGAAATTGGAAAGCACCTTAACTGAGTGCTTTAGAATTCCTTTTGAGTGAGATTATTTTTCAACCTGCTTTAAGCAATGGAGTAGACAGGAAGAGATAAAAGAACTAGTAATGTTGTTGCCACTAAGAAACAAATAAGACAATTAAAATCCATACCCATGCAGAGTTGCTGTGCTTTATGTGGACATCATTCTGGAAAGTTTAGCTTCTCTAAATGTATTTGCGAAGAAAATTTCTTGTAACCCCCTGAGAATTTGGAATTGGAAATTGTGGTTGCCAAGTTATCAAGGGTGACTTCAGCCTGTAAGAAAAAGGCAAGGTGATCTGAAAATAACTACCACTGAGAGCCAAATAAACCACTTATTTTCTTTTTAAGTTTAAGCTTTTCTTAGGCATGCAGAGCTAAACCCATCCATGTTATTTTCACATCATGAGATGCTCGTGCAGAGAAGTATTGTTTTAAAGTCAATTAAGATAATAATACAGGATGGAGTCTTGTCCCTTTTGTCTGCAGGTCAAAAAAAGGTTTTGGTCTACAGCAGAACACCCACATAGCTTGTTTCTATAGGAATTCTTACCTCGTATTTTAGCAGTCTCAGATGGATTTTTATAATTTAATTTCTTTACAAGAAGAGATAAGGGATAGAGCAAAAACCTGGATTTTGAATGGGGGAAGAAGGAAGATTGTTTGCAGAAAGAGAGGAGATTTTCATAGCCGTAGTGCGGGGCGAACGCAGTCTTAAATCTTGGACAGTTGGCCTGCAGAACTTCCTTGTGAAGATTACCTTGGTAAAAGGACCTTATAAAGTACTGCTAGCAAATTTTAAGAATGATAATTATTAATTTAAGGCTATATGTGATCAGCAATGAAGCTCATCTGGAAAGAAAAAATAAAAGTGTCTCCTTAAAATCCTAGTCCACCCTGACTTTGAAATAGAGTTTCCACAAAATCCCAGCCATATACTTTCCAAAGATTTATATGCAAGTAACTTTAAAAAGTGCACCTTTTGCCCATTTGTGTAGCTAGCTAATAGTGGTTTTGCAATGTTAATCCCATGATAATGAAAATTGATGTTAAATGCCTGGCAGCTTTCAAGAATTTGTCTTAGGTTCAATTTTCTGATGAACAAAAAAGGCAATTTTACCCAGATAGGTATTGAATTCAATATGTTTATTAATGTAAAAAAAATTGGTGTGGCACTGTATGAGCAAGCCAGACTGCAGTAGCTGTATTTGTATACAGAATTGCCTAGCTCCATCTAAATTGCAAAGATAGTAGACAGAGAGGTGTGGTGAGGGACATCTTAAATCAAACAAGTGTCACTGGGTCTCATTTCCTGATTTAAACAATTACATAGCTGAATAACCTATATTTAAAAGCGCAAAACCTAATGAATAAGCAGTAAGACTACTTGACCTATATTCAAAGCAATTGCTAGCTTCTAGTCTCTGTATTTGAGTTCTGTCTCATTCAGTGTTAGCAGGGGAGGGTGCTTTCTGCTCTGCTCATAGAGTTGTCTCTCTGAGAGAATCCCATTGAGCAGGAGGGGACAGAACATCACCCTTGCTTGCCATTTCTATTCTGCTAGTTTAGGGGATGCATTTTGTCAAAAAACCCCTCTAAATCTTTTCAAGTATTATTTTTGCAGAAAAATAATATAAAAATTACTGTTTGCCCTCTCTATCTACTGAGGCTTCCAGACTGGGACAGGCTTTTTCCTAAACATGCATGCTGGAACTCCTTTCAACACAGCCAGTGCCCAAGGGAGAAGGAAGAGATGGACATTCGGTTGTGAAATACTTATTTGCTACAGTTTTTCCTTCTCTCTTTTCTCCTCTCTGGTTTTTTTCCTTCTAAGTAGCATCGCCTTCAAACAATAGGCCCATCAGCTGTATAGTACTTTTGGGCAGAATCACCAAAAAGCTGATACAGTATAGAAGTAATTGCTCTGATCTGCTTAGATTCATGATATTCTAATCATAACTAACCATACATAAAATCAATACTTCAAGCAAATTAAAAACTAGCCAAGTAATAGATTGCAAAATGTAATTGTATATGTAAATTTAAATGTAAATTAATATGTAAATCATCTATTGTGGTGATTTTAGCAGGTCTTGCAGAAATCTACTCTTTGACTTATGTTGTTCAACATCTTTATTAAACAGGGATAAAATAAAGTATCAGTGAATGAAGTGGATTCCATCATTACAAGACTGAGGCATTGGAGGGATTAAAGGAATCTAAACCCTAAGATACCTCCTGAAGTGGAAGAGTATTCTAACGTTATTAACTGTTGGGGGCCATCATGGTTACAGTGACCGTGAAACTGTGGAGTTTAAAATCCTGAGAGAAGTGAGGAAGTGAGGAAGACAAACAGTAGAATCATAATCCTGTAGTTTTGGAGAACAGATTTTGGCTTATTCTGGGATCTTCTTGACAGAATCCAATAGGAAGCTGCCATGGAGGACACCAGAGCTGGTTGAACATCCTCAGAGAATAAAATAAGTACATTCTGATGTGCAGGAAAGTGAACAAGTGTAGCAGAAGGTCAGCATGGGAACTCAGGGAACTCCTAAGTGATCTCAAACTTCAAAAAGAAGTGCATGAAATGAGGGAGGAGGAATGAACTTCCCAGGAGGAATATAAGAGATACCCTGAGTACTGGAATCTGTCTTTGGACAAGTAAAGAGATCAAAAGAAAGGAGAAAGCTCTGGTTGCAGTTCCTAGGTTATCCAAATATATCAATTAAATCTGCCTACTGATACATAGTTTACATATTTTGAAGCTATAAAGTGTTCCACCTCCCCAGTAGCGCAAAGCATAGGGCCAAGTCTAAATTTTTAAGCATTTTGCTCCTCTTGTTATTGACAAAGTGCAGCAAACATCTGGAAAACAGCAAGTCATTCCACTAAGGGTAGCAAAAGAACTGCAGTCCTCCTCCACCCTCCACAATTTGTAGAAAGACAAGTATAACGCAGTGAAACAAATATCAAACTTTAATAACAACAACAACAGCAATAATAATAATAATTTTTAAAAGAGTCATACTCATAAGAGTTATTAAAACTATAATAGATTTTGGTAGCAATCTTTTCAGGCAGGTTTTTGGGGATTTTTTTTACAAACTAAAACTCAAGGAACAATGAACCGTCCAAGTTGTGAGGTCTGACACAAAAATATTGAAATGCAGTAGCTGCCTCTGTGAGGTTACTGGCAGAGCTTCAGAAGAGAAGATAGGAAAGCCCAAGGAAGCAATGAGATGATTTGTCAGGGGTCATGGACTGCCTAGCTATTACTGAATTTCTCTGTAGACAATCTAACAGGAAAGGGAGATTTGTGGGACTATAATTCATGCTATCTTCTTCTTTGATTCTTTTTCCACCTTCCTTACTCCAGAGCTGACAGTAATCCATTGAAGTCAGGCAGTATTCTGTTCAGCTGAAAATTAGGCAAAGAAATACAGATTCAAGCATACACTATTAGATACCCAACTTAGAAATTTTGATGGAGCTTTTCCTTTAGGAGATCTAAAGGATGGTTATTTTTATGGAAAGGTCAAAATCAGCTAGCAGTTAAAATTAGATGATGAGCAAGTAAAAGGCCTGGTTCTAGGGAAGAACAGACTTTTCCTATTTTGTTGGAAAGCATAATCAGAGATATCTATCCATTGTTCTATTTCAGTCAGAGTTCTGCTCCTTCAGGAGCAGCAATGGTAAGAGCATTCCCTTCCTACTAGCTCCAAGGAGTGTGAAGAGAAGAAATTTCTCTTCTTCACCCAACAGAAAATATTCCGTGAGTGAAAAAGTAAATATATGAGTAACAGACCAAAGCAGTTTGAGCAAGATAGGAAAAACAGAAGACTTTGGAAAGGACACAACGAAGGAGGAGGAGGAGGAGAGTGATGTAACAAGAATGAAAAAAAAAGTTGGAACAAACCATTAGAAAAAGCACTAAAATCTGTACAAGTAGCATGGAATAAATAGGAATGAGCAATGGGAAAGAGAGCAAGAAGAAGACATACTTTATATTGCGGTACAGACAATTCTGTACCAAATTCTGTATTCTAATAATCAATAACATTTCACTGGAAATTTTAAGACAAAACTGAGTTACCAGGGAAGTGCTCAGGGTTCTAGATTGGACCTCTACAGCTGCTATTCACATGGGATAGCTGGGAGAACATGCTTGTGGTTTTGAGTAGTGCTTGCTTTTTCATAAAACCTAAGTTGCTTATGCTAATTCATAGAAAAATGTCAGCCAAAACTACTGGACTTCAAAATTTTCTATAATGCTCTAGCATTTTCAGGCTTCTGGAATTTGTGGTTTTCCATTGGGTTTTGGTTGTTTTTCTATTATCAGCTCGTCCAACCTTTGCAGTGAGTGAAAATAATAATCTTTCTGTATCCATTTTGTTTATTCTGCTACCCACAGCACCTCCCATTGTGCATACACCAAGATACCTGCTGACCTGGCAAGGGTTTCTTAAGGACAAGTGCTCTTTTCAGAAACCTCCTCTTGGTTCTCTTCACTCCTGCTGTTCGGATTTCTTTCCGTTCACATACAACACAATAATAATGCAATGTTAAGAGAAACAGCGTAGGTGAGAAACATAGTAGGTATAAATATGCTATCTTATTTATAGAAGTAGATTAAAATTCAGCCCCCCAAAAATCTGTTGAGGCTGCAATGAGTCTTTTTACACAGGGCAAGTCAAGAACTGCATAGTTTTATTTGCTTAGCTTCTAGTTGGCGGTTTCCCACCTTTCGTTATCCTTGTGTCCCTTCAGTTTGATGCTGTGGTTCAAGCTACTTAATGTTGTTTTTACTCAAAGACTTCAATAGGAGGTGGTGTGAAACCCCATCAGGACTTTCATGTAAAGCCCAGATTGAAAACAGAGGCCTTGTGTTTCTGCATCAGCATAGGAATGCAGGGACGGTTAACACAAGATGCAGTTTATTCACTGAAATTGAGTAAATCCAAAGGCTGACAAGTGTCAAAACAAATCTTTTGACTAGAATCAAACCAATGAAAAGTAAAGATACATTTTTTTGTAGAATTTAATTACTTTCTGTATTGCCTATGTAATTTAAGCACGGTGTCCTTAAAAATGTAGGCACTTTGAGTGAATGGGCACTCCAATAGGCACTTTGAGTGAAAGAGAAGGTGATGCCTGTTTAACTGCCTATATTAATGAAGCTGTGGAGATATGAACATCCCAGCTAGAAAATCTAGTCGTCAACTAGGGTTACAGTAAAATAAGTTACTAAGAGAATAAAAGCATTAATTTTTAATTTATAATTATTTCTTTTTTGCCAAAACCTTCATTTTATAACGAAACAATGGACTGCCTTTGAATGAACCCTTTGAGTCTTGAAAAGAAGTATGTTTCTACAGGAGCTATGCCAATCATCAAAATTTCCTTTCTGTGTCTCCATTTTTAACTACTGAGAATGTAACTATTTACTCATTGGAGTCATGACAGGAAAATCAAAGTTTTGGTAGGCTTCTTTTGTTTTTTGGGGGGCTTGGGGTGGTTTTATGGGGTTTTTTTTGTGAATGAGAAAGGAGAATGAAAGTGAACCTGAGGGATGAGACAAGTCTAGAAACATCGCCATAATTTTCAGGAATGCTACCAGTGTATTTTTATACTTGAACATTTCAAGAACCTGGGCTAAGTTTGCTTTCTCACAGCTTATTCATGTCTTGTCTCTTAGAGGGAACACTGAGAAACACTGAACCCTGCATATTTTTGAAAAGCTGTTCCAGAGAAGCTGTTATTGGAGGTATTCAATGTTCTGCCTTTTTCTTTTTTTCTCAACCTGTCCAGTCTCCAACAATCTGCACTACAATTAATTGCTACTATGAAAATGAGAAAATGAGAAAAAACAATCGTACTTCATAGGAATGCCTGACAGATGAGTGTCTAGACACAGATGACTTGTTACATGCTAATTCCTCATCTTCTGAATGGAAAAGTGACAGGAACTGATTATATAAAGCATTTGGTCCAGTTAACATTAAATTCTCCTGGTTTGGGCTCAACAGACTCTCCAGAGATAAGGATATTTAAGAGTGTCTGTTAATGACGGCAGTGATGGAAATGTGATGACAATGCCCTGTCAAGAGATGCCATGTGGTTTGACTCCTTCATCTTCTGTGTAGTGGCCAAATTCTATGCAACCCCAAACTTATAACAGAACCTAGATCTATCTCTAATATAGTCATAGTTTTGGAAGAATAAAGCTAGTCTACAATGATAGAACATTCTATTGTAATGACATATTATTTTGGTCTCTTCATGACACAAATTCTATTTATGAATATTAAAATGATAGTTAATTACTGTTTAATTCAGCCACTACAGACTAAAAATCCCTGTTCAAATAACAAAATCCACCAGAAGCAGAATTTTGGATCCATGATAGAAAAGAGTTGTGCTTTCTTTTGTGGTTTATTTTGGGTTCTTTTTTTTCCTCCCCCCCGAGTTAAACACACAATAAACATTGAAGCTCTCTAGTTTTCTTGATGTGATTCCATTTTGTCTGTGAAAAAATAATAACTGGGTATTGATAAGTTATTTTCATTAATCTGCTTGTTTGAAAGGAAGTTGATTGAATTGTTAGTAGATTATTGTCCGTGAATATAATGAAGAATGTATGGATGTCATTATAAATATGGCTCTGACATTTATGTTAGTGTAAGTCTGGATTTATACCTCTGAAATTAATGGAGCTGCACTGATATCAATCCCAGGCAAATTAGGTCAAAGGAATCCAAAATGGTAAACAGAGCTACACCAAGCCAGTCTGTGATACATGAAAAGAGTCTAAAGACAGAGTGGAATTATGGATCTGGCATTTGCAACTGTGCCAGTGCTAGCTTAACCTCGTTAGCACAAGCAGTAACTGTGAAGATACAGTGGCGTGGTCTTCCATCCACTCTACTCCCTACAACACCAACTTCATATTGTGAGTGCACATTTGAATGTCTGTGGTACTGCATGTTTCTTGCAACAGTTTGACTGATTTAACAGAGATTTGCTACCACATGCTATACTCTAATCTCTAACCAACAATGCTCGTACTTCTTAAGTGGTCTAACAGCGTTGGTGAGAGACCTCCTTTCCAAATGCCTTTGAGTCTTTATAGTTTTTTACGTGTTTGAAAACTAGTGAAGTAGTGCTCTACATTTTCTTTGCACATCTGCAAGTAATTCTCCAATGTACAAAGAGGGGGCAATTCAATCAGAAGGCAACAAATGAAATTCAGCCCCATTCTCCTTTAACATTGGGTGTTCTAAATCTGGAATGAGTCCATGAGACCTTGTGGAACCAAAGCAAATAAAAAGAATGAAGTTGTTTTGGTCTCAGACACAGTGAGCCAAATTTGCCTTTCTGTACTTTATAGTGGACACTTCCTGCCTTCTCTGCCATCTCAAAAAGACTACTGAGGCTCTGCCCAACATATCAAGCTAGTTTATTTAGCTCAGATATGATGCTTATGTGTTGGATATAAATGGTAAGGTTTTGGTAGTGGGAGCTCTGCAGGAGTAGTCTCTGTAGGAGGAGATCAGGGACTGCCTTGTGCTGGACACACCTGGTTCAACCAGCTCAACAAAGGATCCACTGCATACCAAAGTTAAGAAAATCAGAGGAATTTGTCGTGCCTCTGGGGACGTGTTTTTTAAAAGACAGAAAACACCAAGGGGGACGGAACAAGTGTGCAAAAGAGGGAACAACAAGGCCACAGCAATAGAAGGCACTCCACAATGGAGCTAGTTACACCCTGAAAGAACTGTGGTCTGTGGATGATCCACATTGTAGCAGGTGCTTATCTGAAGACTGTGGCCTGTGGGTAAGCTTGTACCAAAGCAAGTACTTCTGGAAAAGAGTGCAACCTGTGGAGGAACCACACTGAGGCAGATACTTCCATGAAGAAACTGTAGTTCATGGATAAGTGTGCACTGCAGCAATTACCCCTCTGTAGGGACTGTGGCCAATGGAGGAGCCCATAATGCAACATAGGAAACAGTAAGAAGGAAGAGACAGTGGAGGAAAAAAGGAATAGAGCAGAAAGAAATAGCTATGCACTGACACCAACCTCCTGCACCACCTGTGGCTTCACTGCTAGGACTGAGTGTAATCTGCAGTGATAGGATGGGGAGTGGAGATTGGGAAGCTGACAAGAGAGGTGTCTGAAATGAATTAGAACCTGAGAGTGGGAAAGAAAGGGTGTCTTCCCTAAGTGTTTGAATGTTTGCCATCTTTGTTTCCCAATACTCAAACCAGTAATTAAATGATTCAAATTAAATTCCCCGAATAACTGCAGCAAATGGTGGGTGATTTCCATGTCTTTGTTATGTCTTGTTCTTCCTATTTGCTTCCCATTCCCATTGCAGGAGGGGAGGTAAGAGTGAACAAAGAGCTCCACGTGTGCTTGGCTGCTGGCTGGGGCCATCCCACCACACATTATGTTTGTCCATGGTGGTTACCATCAGAACCAGGTTTTCACTCACATCTTGTTTGCAGTTTGGTAGCATTTACTGTGCACCTATGCATCTTTAATAACTTCAAAACCCAAGTCTCTCACTTTTTCCATGATAATTCTGGGTCCTCTACAGAAAATAGCCAAAATGTTCCACTAAATCTTACAAATAAAAGGTTTCTGTTCTAACGAATGCATGGCCGGTTAGGATTGGGCTATTAACCATGGAGAACCCAAGCAGGCTAAGAAGCTGAGGAGAAGACAAGTGCTGGCTGTGATGCTGAACAGGCCGATGAGCTCCTCCACATGGGTAGTAGAGTCTTGTGGAAAGGGTAACACCGTCCACAGCAATAACCAGTAATTGTAAAAAACAAACCCTTAACATCAAGCTTTAAAAATGTACAGTAGACTTAGATGATCAGTGGTGCAGGAACACTTCTATTATCATCTATGAATAAGTGCAATTTTTTTCACTATTTGTACCCAACAATCATAACACATGCATACCAGCATCTGCCCACTCAGCTCAGGGTAATGTAAATATAAACAATTTACATTTAATATTTGCAGATTTTCTATATTAAATACTATTTTCCATTTGAAACTGCCAGTGGTTTTTTGGAAAGAAAACACTTACCACAATTAAATCTATTTGTGGAACAACCAAATGGAGTTGGAAGAAAACAAATTCATCTATGCATCATAGATTCATGGTGTTTAGGATCAGAAAGGGTGCTAGTGATTACTCAGCCTGACAGTCTGCCTTTCAGAGATCATCACATTTCACCCACTTACCCCTTTCTTGAGCTCAGACATTTGTGTGATTAAAACTTCCTTATGTAGAATTAAGGAAATAAAAAAAGGGATTTTTTTTTTGCCTTTCCCCAGTGTTATTACTTTCTCTATTAGCAAGGAGAACCCAGTATTTTCTTTCTGCAAAACAACGCGTCCAAGTCATATCTTAATGTCCTCCTTGCTCAAAATAAGGACTGAGCTCTTTCAGACATTCGTGATACGTTTGCAGATTTTTTCCTGCCCTTTCCTCTAATTTTTCAGCAGGTTTTAAGGTGTACATACTGCACCTGGAGGTGGCACGCAGGTGTCACCAACGCAACAAACGCAGAGTAAAGCACGTTTCCCCATTTCTTTTCAAGACTTCCACTTGTATATTCACAGTTTGTGCTACCTCTTTGTGCCACAGCATCACAATGCTCAGATTCTTGTCCACCATGACTCCACAATATATTTTAAAGCCACCATTTTTCAGTTTAACATTCAGTATTCTGCAGGGATCGCTGTATCGTGCTGTATTAAATTACAGTTTGTTTGAATAGACAAGTCTACCAGCTGACCCAAATCACTGACTTATCTATATTCACTGTTAGTTACCACTCTGCCAACCTTCATGTCATCTGCAGCTTTTATTAATGCTGATTTTATATTTACTTTTAGGTCACTGAGGAGAATGTTGAATGCTGTAAAATTTAGTCATAAAGAAATTCATCAGAGACACACTACCCAGGGATGATTCCACATTGACAGGCAATGTTGCAGACTATAATTTCTGAGTCCACTTATTACATGCTTCATGGGAATTGTGTGGTCCTAATCGTTTAACAGACTGTCGTGAGGTGCTAGGCCATACTCTTTACTCAAGCCTACATTAAATCATATCCGTTCCTTTAGCAAATGAATTCTTATGTTAAAGAAGTAAAGCGTCCTACTTTTGTCTTAACTGAAATCTGTATCTTCCTGCCTTTTAATTGCCATTAAAGGCTGTATATCAATGATTTCCTTGCAAATATTCCAGGGTTTTATTCTGCACTGCTCTCACACTGAATTGCCATTGTAAAATACTGTTTCAGTCTTATTTTAAGAATATGTTCCAATGTTTTAACTTTTTCTTTAAGCAAATATCCTACAATATCCTTTTTATTAGGATGAGCTATCTTCTACGCTGTGTTATTCAGAGCAGCCAAAGCTGACTCACAAAAGATTCATTATTTGTTGTCCCATAACTGCTGCTATTTACATACGTTTCCTATGGGATGTTTCCACTCTTCAAACCACAGAGAGCTCACAGGCTGTCTATGTAAACTGGATGCTAAAAGATAAGAGGTGAAATGAGGACTGTAGTGCTACAACCATGAAGAAAGTCACAACTAGAGGTGTGTACTGGTAGGGACTAAAGTGGGAAAAAGATTTAGGCAAGGAAGGTAATAATGCTTAGACTGGGATATTAAGAATATAAACCTTTCTTCATAGCTCCTGAGTGTCATGGAGTTGCTTGGTTTTGTCTGGTAGAAATGAAGCTTGGTATTTCAGGCCAAAATTATACATGCTGGAGCATTTTAAAACTGAGCATGAATATTTACAGTTTAAAAGTTCTAATTTAGACGTAAAACAGTAAATCAAGGACATTTTGAGAAAAAGCAGCCAGTCAATCTTGGATAAACCCCTGACAAACCAGCGACTTTTATCAGCACATATGGTTGTCTAACAGGGCGCCTCAGAACAGTGGGTGATATTATATGCCATATGTGCTGCTATACCAAAGAATGATTTGGTTTCTGGTAATACTATAACTAAAGACTAAACTCTAAAATTACCTAGCTCTTCTTAATCGATATCTGCATCTTATTATTTCATCCATATTTAATTGCATTCTTGGTGGGCTAAAAGAATGCTTTTTAGCTGTCAGGAGAAAATATGAGGAGGAATGGTTTACCTAAATAAAACAAAACTTTAAAAATGGATTGTTAGCTTTCTATTCATTTGACTATCTGAAACTCATTAGGACAACAATCATACTTTACTGGAAGAAAAGCTAAAAAAGACTGACTAATAAAGCAGACAAAGTGGAGGCTGTGATATTTTGTCTCATAAAATTCATAGAAAGGTGTAGAACTTATCTGCTATACCCATAAAGGTGTGATAATATGGTAAGGAATATTTTCCTGACCAGAACTAATTTCATGTCTTATATTTAGAAATTCAGACATTCATATAGCTCCAAGTTCCATCAGATATCTAAATAATCCGTTGCAACAACAAACTTCATCGCTTCTGATGGACTACACATTTAAAACTTGGCCTAAAGTTTCGGGAAGTCATTTTCTTTGTGTGCTTCAACTCAAAATAACTTGTGGCATCTGATATCCAAATAGCAAGTTTTCAGTCACTGCAAAATTTTAACATGTTTGAGGCATCTCAGTTTGAATACTTTATGGTTGTTACGGTTTGGGCTGGGATAGAGTTATTTTCTTCCTAGTAGTTGATTCAATGCTGTTTTGGACTTAGGGTGAGAACAGTGTTAACACACTGGTGGTTTAGTTATTACTAAGTGTTCAAGAACTTCTCAACTTTTTATACTGTCCTGCCAGGAGAGTGGGAGTGCACAAGAAGCTGGGAGGGGACACAGCTGGGAAAGCTGACCCAAAATGGCCAAAGGGATATTCCATACCATATGATACCATGCTCAGTGTATAAACTTGGGGGGAGGGGAGTAGTTGGCTGGGGGGTGGGACTGCAGCTTGGGAACTAAATGGGCATCACTGGTCAGAAAGCAGTGATCAATTGTGGTGTGCATCACCTGTTCTGTAAATAATAACAAGGGCAATAATGATAATATAATTAAATTATTATTAATAATTATTATAATAATTAGCACAATCTTCCTTTTATGTTCTATTAAACTTACCTCAACCCACAAGTTTTATCCATTTGTTTCTGATTCTCTCCCCTGTGCTACTATTGCAAAGTGGTGAGCTGATGGCTGGGCAGTTGTTTTAGCTGCTGGCCAGGTTAAACCACAACAGTGGTGAAATACCTACATCAACAGCTACTTTTGATAATTTAGGCAAGAAAGGCTTTATAGGCTAGAACTAGTACTTCTTAACCCCATTCTTGCTATTGCAGTTGTCTTCGCTGTAAGCAATGTCAGTTATTTTCACTTATAAAGAAGTATTTGCACCCCACCTCCCCCCCCAGCCCCCCCCCCCCTCCCCCCCCAAGTAATTTCCATTACCTCTCTATACATTCTGGTATTAGGAACTGTCCAGGCAGGTCTGAACTTTAACTGTCAGAAGCAGACAACATTCTACTGGAAGCCATAGTTCAGCTAAAGACTTGGCTCTGAAGCCAAATGCAGAAATCAATGAGATTTCCTGGACTGAGTGCAGTTTTCAAAGTAAACACATTAATGTGAGTGTGCCATCATATCTGCACTCTCTATCCAACCTCTGCTTTAAAAAATAAAATATTCTGTACACAAATGTGCTTTACAGACTAAGCTCTGAAGAGAAGTGGGAAGTCATATAAGAGTTGAAAATGGAACAAAAGGCTAGCTTTTTGTAGCTAGAGAGGTGTTGATAACACACCAGGGTTTTGGCTGTTGCTGAGCAGCGCTGGCACAGCATCAAGACTGACTCTCCAACATTCCCCACCAGCAGTAGGCTGGGAGTGGGCAAGATCTTGGGTGGGGACACAGCCAGGACAGCTCACCCACACTGGCCAAAGGAGGAGGGTGAGGTGGGGTGGGGAGGCATTTGTCATTTATGGCATTTTTCTTACAGAGCCACCACTATGTGTACAGAAGCCCTGTTTCCTGGGAAGTGCCTGGACATTGCTGCTGATGGGAAGTAGAAAATAAATCTTTCGTTTTCCTTTGCTTCTGCACGTGACCTTCGCTTTTGCTTTACTAGACTGCCTTTATCTTCAGCCATGAGCTTTTCTAATCTTATTTGTCTCTCCACCCCCCATGCCCCTTCCCCTACCACATTCCATCCTGCCGAGGAGGGGAGTTGTAGGTCAGCTTGGTGGGCACCTACTGTCCATCCAAGGTGAACCCACCACACAACTTCACCCCTTTCAGCTGTCACATCAGAAGATAGAAAGCACAGTATGCATAAAACGGCCTCACATGAAGAGATAAAATGTGACGTTCTTCCTGACTCTCACGCTTTGACAGGTCCTATCAGATTAGCTTTCTTTTTTCTAATTCCCAACAGCTGCTGATGTTCAGTTATTCAAATCCAGCACTAGTCACAATCACAAGCAAGATAACCCACATCTCTTGCCTTTCTAAAAACCTCATTGCTGTGTGCAGGCACTGTCACAGCCTTGCCCGACACTAAGGTCAGACAATGTTGTGCTGAGGTAAGACTTCTTTCAGCAGCCACCACCATTCATAGGTTTCCTCTATTGTTTCTCCCAATGCATGTCACCTTTCAGGAAATCCATGTGCTTTTAGTCTGGGAGGTGACCTTGTCAAAAGATTTCGATTTTTGCTACTTCTCTTGTAAGAAGGAAGTTTTAACTATGGCATCACATTAATTAAAATTGCAAGTAATTGCAAAAACATATTGAGGGAGCTATTGAAACACTGTAAACCCAAAGTAGTCCATACATTTAATGAAAAACGGTGTCACCTCAAGAAAAGTAACAATAGCAATGCTTAAGACTCCTCTTAATCATCATTAGAAACAGAAATTACAGTGTATAGCGTATATGCCCTGAGTGCACGAGTTAGCTTTGATTGCCCTGAAAACATTTGGGAACTTCACCTATACATCCTTTACCTCTGGCCCACTAGCTCCAGTTAAGCTCAGGCCAAGGCCATAGTTCTTGCCTGAGCTACTCTGTAGGTTGGTCTATATCCAGCTCTGCTCCTTGATGATCCTGACTTGGTGACTGGACTTCCTGATGATCTCAGATCTAACATGTCACTTTGCATATTCCTAATCACTGAACTGTTGGATGAACCTCTTGCTGTCATCAACCCTGCTCTGATTGTCTTGCTTGGATACTGTGGAACAGCCATTGTCAGTGTAGTCACTGCTACTACCTACTTGCATTGTGGTCAGCTTCTCATATTCTCTCACAAAGTGGCCCCATTCTTGTTACTCCTTGCCATGGTGTATAGTTTACTAACTAAAGCAGAGACCTGGGAATCAAGATTTTTACACAATTCACTGTTGCTTTCAAGGCAATCACTTATATCTGAGATTTCTAGATGGCAGTTTAGGAAACCTATTTTCTTTCGGGATTTGATAGCAGAACACTAAAATATCTTAATCCAGTCTTTAACTGGTTGAGGTTTAATTCTTCATTATGCAGCATACTCTGAAAGTGACCCAGCATTCATGCTGGGAAAAAAAGGTACTGGTACTCTTTTGTCACATCCTATCCACCCATAATTTTTTTCCCACCTGAAATGCCAAAGCAAGATACTGCACAAAACAGGTTGCCCTCCTTTTTCAGGTGAACATTGGTGAACATTCAGTGTGCTGTCCAAATTAAAGAGCAGGGACAATAGCTGTATCTCTAGGTGCTGAAGGCTAAATTAAGATCCAGTAGGGAAGGAATCTGAGCCTTAATTCTGCCTTCTTGTGTTAACAGTGAAAAATTCAAAACTGGAAAACATAGAAGGTCTTTCCAATCCAGGGCATATCCTAAAGCAGAGAAAGAAATGGTGCCATTTCAAGACTGGAAAAATCCTCTTAGGCCTTGTCAGATCACACTGGCTTCTGCAGTTAGTAGCTGTGTATTGGGAAGACAAGATGTCAGAAGGATCTCTTTAGCTATTCTTACTCTGTACTGCTAGGCTAAACAGGGAGAGGATCTGTATTGGCCAACCAGAGCTTGGCTCAGTCCATACTTGTAAAACACTTTTAGCTTCCAAAACTTTATGGGATTATTTAAGTTCTTATTAGGAACTGTCTGGCTTGTGCTGTGCTGAACCAAGAAAGGGAATTGATTGGCAGAGGCAATAGCTGGTGTAGGAGAAAACCTTGCTGCAAACAAAAACGTAGAGATGATTGACTTGCAACGTCTATGTACCTTCTATGGTACCCTAACTTATTGGTACAGACAAAACTTATGATACTGGTCAGATACAGTTCACACTTAATTAACTCAAAGAGTTAATAATCTTTGGATCTTCCAGTTTATTGGGTCAGAATGAGCAAAATCATGTCAGGCTAAATAAACAGGTGTTCTCTTCTGGTTACTTCTCTTCTTGCAATACCAAACTGAGGTGCCAATCATAAGCTTGTGCTGAGACCAGTAATGTGAACTTCCATCTTCTGTCTTTCAAAAGCAGTGGAAAGGTTGAAAATATAACCATTGGAGCAGAATTCAGATTTATAAAAAATTAATCTAATGTCACAGGATATTCTGTTTGGGATCCTGTAAGCCCTTTATTCATGTTTGCTCAGTCTTTGGAGGGCTCCATAGTAGCAGACTACAGAGTCATTTGACATATAATGTCAAGCACAGTTCCTAACACATAACAGGTCAGCAGATGTCGGCTGAGCTGTAGAATTCTACAGCAACTGTGCACACATTTGAAGATCTAGATTCACAGGCTGATGGGAGGTTAATTCCATTGAAGTCACTGACTAAGCTCTTTGGGGTCCAGGCCAGAAATTTCAAAAGCATTTTTGTTTAGTTTGATTATTCTTCCCTGCAAGCCCCACATTCACTGAAGGTTAAAGCTGTGCTTACTGGTAGTACCTGATAAGGAGAAATGCTTGATCAGGGAAACTCCACTGTGAGCTACAGACCTACAGAGGACAGGCCTTTGAACTGGACTGAGATACTGCTTCGATAAGTTCCTTTATTTGCAACAGTTAAGATCAGGCTTTTATTGACATAGACAAGAACTGATAACGACATGACAACTAGAAAGAAAAATGCTATTTCGCAAGCTAACTGAAAAATCAGTACTTAAAATGTAATTAACATGATTAAAAAGAGATATTTTTTCTTCTCTTTTTTACTGTTTCTGTTCACCCCTGCTAATTCACACTATACATTAACTTCCCCTGGACCCATCGCCTTCAGTAAGGTAAACTGAGATTATTTGCTTACATGTAAAGATATTTTTGCACTTGCGTGCCTCACCTTTCTAATTGCATTAAGTTTTTAAATTACTGCTTAGGAGATACTAAGTCAAACAGCTCCACTGCAGACCTTGTCATGCTGTTTTGCCTCTGTCCGGTGGGAATGCTGTCACTGCTGCAGGGATCACTAGAAACGGGGCAGGATGTTTCATGCATCCGTTCCAAAGAAAGTCTCCTTTGATACAGGTACTAAAATAAAAAATTAAAATCCCTGATCCTCAACCTGACCAGCTTTTACTTCCCAACCTCTGTTTCCATGGCATTCTCAGCTGGTAGAAGGCAGAGAGCTAGTACAGTGAAAGAGGCAGACCAGCTTGTGCAGTACTTTCCTAGCAACACCTACAGCCTGTGGGATCCTGTTGCATTAACTTTAACAAGAATAGAAACAGAATCTCTTTCTACCTTTTTTCTTTTTCCCTTTCAAGGGTATAAATGGAGGAAAGAGATTGAATGGCCTAGCAATTGCTGACCCTTGCATTTATAGTGCTACAGCACAGCAGTAACCTTCAGCAGCAAGACACGCTCCAGGTCTAATAAGCTGTGTTTGTAATCATAATGAGAAATAAATATCTGATCAGAACACTGGCCTTTCCAAGTTTCAAGTGAAATTCATACCTCCCTAGTTTTTGCTTATGTGTTACTCTAAGGCATGGTTCTACCACTTGTTTTTTGAAGAATTCCTTGGTTTATGTGTAAGAAATTATTTATGTGTTATTTTTGTAGGTAGCAGTTATAACAGAAAGTTTTAACAATTTGTTATAATTCTTCCAAATCTATACTTAAATGATACTTACTTCAGTGGAGCTACTTAAGTTGTAAGTCATCACACCTAAAGACTCTAAAATGGACCATACAGATAGATTATTACAGCTCCACAAGGTCCTATGAGATTCATTTTAGTTCCACCCATACAGATCTGACTGTAATACAAAGGACCAAAAATCACAATCTGAATCCACTTCTCAAAATCAAAGTATCCTTAAACACCACTGTGGTAATAAGGATACAGAAGCTATGGTCTAAGAACACAGGACACATGAGCCAGCAATGTGCCCTCATGGCCAAGAGAGCCAATGGTGACCCACGGTGTATTAAGAAGAGCATAGCCAGCAAGTCCAGAGACGCTATCCTGCCCCACTACTCTGCCCTGATGAGGTCTCATCTGGAGTGCTGTGTCAGGTTCTGGGCCCTCCAGTTCAAGACAGACAAGGAACTACTAGAAAGAGTCCAGTGGGGGGGCAAGAAAGATGATATGGGGACTAAAGCATCTCTTCTATGGGAAAGGTCTGAGAGAGCTGTGTCTGTTTAGCCTGGAGAAGACTGAGAGGGGATCTTACCAGTGTTTACAAATATCCAAAGAGTGGATGTCAAGAGGGTGGAGGCAGACTCTTTTCCATGGTGCCCAGTGACAGGACAAGGGGCAATGGGCACAAACTAGAACACAGGAAGCTCTATCTCAACATGAGGTGGAGAGACCAAAGAAAGACCTTTTTGTATTGAGGGTGACGGGGGTTCACAGGGGTCCCAAAGAGGTTGTGAAGCTTCCTTCTCTGGAGATATTAAAAATCTGACCAGATGTAATCCTGTGCAACCTGCTGTAGGTGATATCCCTCCCATCCCTTCCCCCGTGATTCTGTGATACTGAAGTTATGTTCTACATGGAAAAAAAAAGGACAGGTACAATTGTTTTAGGCTGCTTCATTTGCCCATGACTTTTGTGTTGCTTGTTTTCAGGTCATTCAGTAGAATTGCAAAGCCATTTCCCACGTGATAGAATTAAGAACAAAATGTACACACTTTTAGGAAGTGAAGAAGAAAGGAGTCAAGAAAGCTATTTTCATTCTAAAAGTTTGTTTGCTGCTTGGAAGCCTGAAATTGCCAGGATAGGAACACTGCAGAAGAGAATAGTGAGGAAAGATGTGATAGCAATCTGCAGATGCATTAAAGGCTGTTGCAAAGCGGGTGAGAATGTCCCCTGTGTACAAAACAGAAAACAATGGGCCAGAATTGCAGCACTCTTAGTTCTGACATTAGGAGTATCTTTCTAAGACAAAAGATAGCCAGTCTCTGGAACAGTTTAGTTGTCCTCAAGAACAGGGTAGGCAGATGTCTACCAGAAAGGATGATTGATCATAAATGAATAATTGATGCTAATTTGTGAAGGTATGGACCAGGTGACCTCGTGTAGCCTCTTCTCACCTCTTTTTCTGTGATTCTCTATACTTAAGATACTAAAGGGACTGATATTTATCATGCTTAACACCTGTCAAAGCCATTTAAAATAGGCAAGACTGAAAACCTATGAGAAATGTTGACACGTTAATTCCTCCTTTGGTATTTTGTTCTATCCCCACCTCTTTCTTATCCTTCTGATCAGTCATATCAGACACTTTGTCCTCTTCTAATGAGTTACCCTCTTTTCTCCTTTTCTCGTTCTCCTGCAAGTCTGATACTCTGATATGTCATTGGAAGACAAGAGCTTGGCAAAAGAACCGCTGCTTCTCTTCACTGAGTACCATAGTTGACTTGCACTTCCTCTGAGATCTCAGCATGACTGACAGTCTGCATGAGTGCAATTCTGATCTTTTGCTTGCATCCCAATCCAATGATTTTCTCTGTCTTCCACTCTTATTCTACCTAATCTCCAGGTGAGTGTAAGTGCAAAACCAAAACAGCAACATTTCTGCATATTGAACATTGAATAAGATAGGAGCTGTGTTTTGAAAGCATGGAGGCTGATTATTCAACTAGTTTAAAATATTCAGACTGATGAAGTACCTCATCTTTGGTACCTCAAATCTCCTTAATCACAGTTTGGAAGACAACTATGTTTAAGAACAACCAAGGAACAAATTCACATATAGTCAAACAAGCCCTACTTATTTCTTATTTCTAATAAACATAGTTGGAAGGGAGGACATCTTTGCATTAGGCCATTCAGTTCACTGCTCATAGGCCCTGTGAGTGCTCTCTGATAGAATAAGGTTTAAAAGAAAGCTCTGAGGCTCCTTAGCTGCTGGCTACAACAGTAGCTTGTAGCCAAAGGTATGCTGTCTTGATAGTTTATATGTCTTACATCAAATTTTCAGAAACAGGAAGATTTACTGAGAAACAAAATACTGCAACTTGATCTTTCTAATATTTTGGGGTGTAATAATGATGTTTTGTTTCACTTGGTCTTCCATCAAAAGATACCAAGTTATGTCTTCCTAATAGTGGTGTTTGGACGCAGCCTTTCATTTTTTCTCAATTTGTCAGTTTCTACTTTCTGTCTATTAAATAAAAACCAAAAACAAACCCACAAAAACACCCCAAAACAAAACAGACAAACCCCCCCACCCAAACCAAAACAACATCACCTATGATGTCTCTCTTGCCCTTCAAATCAAGGGAAAACTCTGGAAATAACCACAAAGCAATCTCATTAACTCCTTTTAAGTGTCTCCTTACAATCTCCTTTGCAATATTGGCAACAGCCCTTGGCTGTGACTGTTACCTATCATGCTGCCAGATACTGAACACTGTTTCTTGATATGCTCCCTTTCCTGGTACCCAGCTGTTCCCTCTGGCTTCGTCTGTAAATGGCAGACTCTTCAGGGAAGGAATTAACTTCTTAGTGGTTCATGGGAGGTGTGGCACTAGCCTTGGTTCAATGGCAATGCTCAGTGCTGAAAGTCAGTCTTAAACTGCAGGCAAAGTAAGTTTCTGAGGTCTGAAAAGATGGAGATGAGAAAGAAGTAAAGGTCTAAACAAAATCATAGGATCTGTGAGCCTGATGGGATGCATGCTGGGGTATTTAATTTCAAAGACTCCAACAAAGAGCAGAGTTAGAATGAAGCATGTTTCTGAACAAAAAACCTGGGTAGTTAAGACAGAGATCTTTGCTATACCTTTGTACTGGACAATAGCATTCATCCTTTCTTTGTCTTGTAAGTGCAGCTGTTGCAGGACAGGGACTGCCATTAATGCTGACCTCTCCAGGGCTTGTGTCACTATCCCTAACAAAGCAGACCTATCTAGGCAAGAACGACCCTGCCCAGCAGCTGCAAGCCATGGCATCAGCTGGAGACAGAGTGCCCAGAAAGCAGCTTGCTGCCATGACTGCCTGCCAGTGGCTTCTTCTTAGGGTGGCGTGGTGGTATTCTATCCCTGTAAGTCCAGCATCATTGCTCTGAGGAAACTATGGGTGCTGCCAGAAATCCACCAAGTTATAGCCATAGTTTGGCTATAATGGCCCTGCAGGAGTTCAGAAGACTTAGCAAGGTGCTCTGAGGACACAAGGTTGTACAAGAGCCATGTGAGCTAAATGACTACTAGGCCTGCAGACATTCATCTGGTGTGCTGCATCTCTGGGGATGCTCCTTTCAGCAGCAACACCTCTACTGAAGCTGTTGTCTCTTCAGAAACACCTATAGAGAGAACTCCCCTTGCTGAGATGCAGTGCTATAGAATGAAAAACGTGTTTCAAAGAAAGGCAGAAACTCATGGTTAAACTAATAGAGTTGGAGCAGATGCAATGCCTGCCCTTCCCTGAAAGGCAAATATTGCATGTGAACTATAACCTAAGCCAGTATAGCGTAAGCTGTAAGCTGCAGTGTACCATGCCCACACATTATGCCCCTTCTATAGGTTTGGTCCAGAACAGATACATCAATTAAACTATCATGGTGCATAGTTATTAATACTGAGACAGCTTTAGTATAATTTCTATGATTTTTTTGGCCCTCTCACCATTATCATCAACACTTTTCTGTTTTGAAAATGCCTCTGAGACTCAGAAGAATTCTCTGAGGACAGCTGATCCTGTCAACTCCTGCAACACAAATGAATTTACCTTTGCTTTGACAACTATCTCTGGCCCTCAGAAAGAAGTTATTTTATTTTGAAGTCTAATAGCTTTGACTTATGGTTTCTTGATTTTTCCTTTGTGGTACAGCCACTAGATTGAAAACAATGTGGGTTTTTAAATCAAAGTGGAAAAAATATAGATTCCTTAACACAAGGTGAGAAGGCTGACAACAACAAAGATCCTTTCCAAAGAACTGAAATGTGTATTCGTTGTCTCCTTGCTGACCAAAGCTTTTCTCTAATAGAAGTGTCTCAGCAGTCAACCTATGTGCTATAGTACCACTAGTTAAAGGACAAAGATCTATATATGCCTTTTAACCCTCTCTCATTGCAAACTATAAGGAGCTATTTAGTCTGACATTCATTTTGCTAGTTTCTACCAGCAGCAGCTGGTAGATTTCTCTTGGGTTTTCTTCAGAGCATCTGGCTTGGGTCAGGTCAGTATAAAAAATTTAACAAACATCATTTATGGGACTGGTTTGAGGGTTTTTTTTTAAACAAGGAAATCTCATCTATCTCCAATCTGACAAAGGGTTTGTTTCCGTTCTGTCAATGCAGAAGACGTATTAAGCACTGCATTTGATGAGATACTGAACATCACTTTGTTCCTAGGGTATACAGGAGCAGGCTGTGCTTAGAAAACACATCATTTGGGTTTGTTTTACTCTGTGGTCGAAGTAAAAGTTGTTTTGTTGTGATAAAACATCTATTTCTTCATTTTGGACAGCAATAAAATGGGCTACTCTAGGCTGCATCTCAGCTAATATTGGTATGGAGCAAGACAGGCTGGACAACTGCATAGCCACTGAAATGTGGGGTTAATTTTGAGAATGATTAGTTAAAAAAAGAAAAAAAGGCAAGTAGCAAGAACATAAGAACTGCCATACTGATTCAAAACAAAGGTCCTGCTAGCCAATATTCTGTCTCTAACAGTGATCAGATGCTGATGTTTAGGGAAGAATAAGAACTGTGTAAGTATATATGGCTGTTCTCCCTAATGCTCTTCCACCTTCTCACTGTTTTAAACTTAGAATATTTCCCAAGCCTTTTGCAGTTTGTTTATTCAGGAATTCTTCATGAATCATTCTTCCAATTATTTATCCCTCTGAACTTACCTAAACTTCCATTCACAGTGTCTGTTCTAAGGGTAAGTTCTTGGTACAGTTTTATTCGACATACTGACCAATGACCTGGATGAGGGCACCAAGTGTACCCTCAGCAAGCTTGCTGGTGATACAAAACTGGGAGGTATGGCTGACACACCAGAAGGCTGTGCTGCCATTGAGCAAGATCTTGATGGACTAGAGAGTTGGGCAGAGAGGAACCTAATGAAATTCAACAAGAGCAAGTGTAGAGTCCTGCACCTGGGGAGGAATAACCCCAGGAACTAGTACAGGTTAGAGGTTGACCTATCAGGAAGCAGCACTGCAGAGAAGGACCTGGTAGTCCTGGTGGACAATAAGCTCTCCATGAGCCACCAATCTGTTCTTGTGGCCAAGAAGGCCAATGGTATCCTGGGGTGTATTATGAAAAACATAGCCAGCAGGTCCAGGAGAGTTATCCACTCCCTCCATTCTGCCCTTGTGAAGCCCCGTCTGGAGTACTGTGTAGTAGCTGGAGCTCCCCAGCTCAATAAAGCCTGCAGAGAGTCCAATGAAGAGACAAAGATAATTAGGGGACTGAAGCATCGCTTGTATGAGGAAAGCCTGAGAGAGATGTGTCTGTTTATTCTGGAGAAGACTGAAAGGAGATCTTACCAGTGCTTATAAACATCTAAAGGGTGGATGTCAAGAAGATGGGACCAGACTCTTCTCAGTGATGCCCAGTGACAGGACAAGGGACAATAGGCACAAGCTGGAACACAGGAGGTTTCATTTCAACATCATTTCATCTTGAAGGTGACAGAGAAGGGGCACAGACTTCCAAGAGAGGTTGTGGAGTTTCCTTCTCTGGAGATACTCAAAACCCACCTGTATGCAATCCTGTGCAACCTGCTGCTGTAGGTGATCCTGCTTTAGCAGGGGGTTGGACTAGATGATCTCCAAATGACTCTTCCAAACCCTACCATTCTATGAATCTGTGATTTCCAGAGGTCTTGTACCTCATGTATGAAGAACAACCACCATAAGCTTTATTTGATGACTCTATCAACTCTGATAGTTGATCTCTATCCATTTCAGTCATATGACTTATGATTTTGTAGATGTCTATCACATCCCTATAAATCACCCTTTATATTTTCTTCCAGAATCCCAACCCACCAAATTATTCATCGTACAGAAGCCATTCTGTACTATTGGATCATAAAACGTGGTGTTCTCTGTATCTCTTTTAAGATCTAATGTTTCTTTTCCTAAATGAGGAGATCAGAACTGCAGATAGTATTTAAAATATAGGAAACATGCATTTAGCCAGAAACGTCACTGTGGTTTTTGTCTTGTTCTTTATTCCCTTCCTGATAGTTCCTAGCATTTGATTTATTTTTTTGACTGCTGTTAAGCACTGAGATGGTGCTATCTTGGAACTATTTATCTTAACCTCAAAGTCTTTCTCACTTCTGAGTGGAACTGGTCAGGTCACAATCCACTATTTGATATATGAAACTAAGCTTGTTTTTTACCACAGCATTTCACAAAACTTTCTATTGCTTTGTCATGGATCTTCATAAGGTCTTTCAGCAATTCTATGCTCAACCCTTGTCCTTATTATGTTGATAACTCTATCATCAGAAAACTTTGAAATTTAATTGCTCATCTTTTCTAGGTCATTTGTGACTATTCCAAACCATGTGGGTTACAGCACAGCATTCTGCCAAACTCTTCTTCCTTTCATGAGAAATGTGACTAGTAGCTCCTATTGGGCTTTACTTATAGCTGTGTTTGTTCTGTTTGAAGAGAAGGTTAAAGTAAAATGAAGTTGCTTTGTTTTATTTCTTGAGGTTGTAGAGAATGCTGAGGAAGACTCTTGTAGGTTCACACTGAAAAGAGAAATGGTCGCAGACATGAGTTGCTGCAAGATTATAAATAACAAAGACTTTCTTCACACTGCACCAAGACACCCAAAGAGCTTGTGGGATCTCTATCCTTCAGGCTATTCAAAGCTTGACCATTCATGACTCTGAGCTATGTTATCTAAGGTGTAAACTGGCATTACTTCAAGCAAGAGTGTGGACTGTATGACTTCCAAAAGTCTATTCAAACTTAAATCACAGGCAACTGTGAGCCACATATTTATCGACCACTTCAGAAAGCTTCAAGTCAGAACACGCTTTCTCTTTTCAAGATCATAATTGTCATCAGGTGTGAATACACGTTGCCATTAGTAATTCACCTCTTTTACGTTTTCAAGTGAATACCACATTCTATTCCTTTGAATTATAATCCCTTCTGAAGTTGCTTCAGTTATCAGACGCTTGGTTCACTGATGCTTCTGTTGTAATCTCCCACCTTTTCTGTATTGAACCTGGATGCAAATAATCTATATAGTAAACTGGACATGTGCCACCAATGTGCATCTGCAGCCCAGAAGGCCAACCATATCCTGGGCTGCATCAAAAGAAGTGTGGCCTTCAGATAAAGAGAGGCGATTCTGCCCCTATAATCTGCTCTGGTGAGACCCCACCTGGAGTACTGTGTCCAGCTTTGGAGCCCTCAGCACAAGAAGGGCGTGGGCCTGTTGGAGTGCATCCAGAGGAGGGCCACAAAAATTTTACAAAGGGTTGGAGCCCACCTCCTATGAAGACAGACTGAGAGAGCTGGGGTTGTTCAGCCTGGAGAAGAGAAGGCTCCAGGGGGACCTTATAGCAGCCTTCCAGTATCTGAAAGTTGTCTATATGAAAGCTGGAGAAGAACTGTTCACGAGGGCATGTAGCAGTAGGACAAGGGGTAATGGTTTTAAACTAGAAAAGGGGAGATTTAGGTTGGGTATTAGGAAAAATTTCTTTAGTATGAGGGTGGTAGATCACTAGAACAGGTTGCCCAGAGACTTAGTGGAGGCCCCATCCCTGGAGATATTCAAGGTCAGGCTTGATGGGGCTCTGAGCAACCTGATCTAGTGAAGATGTCCCTGATTAGTGCAGGGGGGTTGGACTAGACGACCTTTAAAGGTCTCTTCCAACCTAACACATTCTGTGATTCTATGATTCTATTTAACTTCTCTGCCATGGTCTCATCCTCTCTGACTACTCATTTGCTACGCTGGTTAAGCAAGTGATACAAAACATTTGCTAGATACTTTGCTCCTGATGTCCAAGAGGAGAATTTGGTACTACATTTAGTTCCTTCAGGTAGCTACTCCTCCGATTCTTTTTTGGTCTGGTTGATTATCTTTTCTCATTTAATCTACCCAAATTTGTGATCATTTTAATATTGTTTGAATAAAACTTCAGATTTTTAAATGAGTCTTTCTTAATTCTAACAACCTGGTTTAGCCACTCCATCTTCCTTTTGCCAGTTTCCAAGCCTCTCCTAATACACAGTGCGCAATGTTGTTGTGCTTCCACTCTGGTGTCCTTTGGCCACCTGTAACTTTGTCTCCCAGTTGGTGGCACAAGTGCAGTGAAATGTTTGGCCTTTGGCTTTTCTAGTGTCATGGGTGCTGGATCTGAGTAACACTTACTGTTACAAAGTTGTGCTTCCAGAAGAAAATTTGAAACAGATCTTTGTCATTATCTTGTGAAGGGCTGTGTTTCCTCCTGTGGGGCTGCGAGCTGCTGATCCACGAAAGAATCATTGACGGTTTCGTCTATGGTTTATGATCCTGAGTGAAGTTTCCTCTTCTACATGGAAGTAATTGAAGTGACCCAATACTTTCCCTCCTTACCAACTTCTTACAGCTTAACTCAGCCTATCTCAGCTCTTGGTTGGGAGGCTGGTACTATTGAACCCATCCCATCATCTTCCTCTTTGGGTCTGACATTTCAATCCAGCTTCACTGCTACTTGTTAAGGTGGATAGTTTGTTAATTCAATTTGATCCCAAGCTCTAACTAAGCATGTAATTCTAGTGTAGCAGTAACATGGTATACTGTTCTCATCTGTTTACATTTTGTATTCTTATTTTTGTATTACAGTATCCCACTGGCTATCTTTCTTCCAGCAAGTAGAAAGGAGGAAGAAAAACAGCTGTAATTGATAGTTGTTCAATCATATCATCAGGAGTTTTTGATCCAATTCCTTTGCTTTCAAGACTGCAGCAGAGCTTATGCTGTTGTGTTTTGACCCTGAAACTTGCTACTCACTCTACAAATATCAACATCTGAGCTCCATCTTCTGTTTCTGTACTACTCTGAGTCCAAATGCTTTCACCTTCATTGCAAATTCATTAATTCTACTCCATTTTCTTCAACGTGATTATCTTCTGTTCTGGCACTTTGATTTTGTCTTTAGCCCAGAGGGCAACAATATTGACTGTAACTGAAGACAGTTTTATACTTGTAAAAATTTTCTCTCTCATTTTGCCTTGACCATAAAAAGTGTTTCAGCAGATATGATTCTTATTCTATTTTTAATACAAAACTACACTTACACAGATACCCCTTTCCAGGTTGGATCTCAGGTATTGACCTGACACCACAGACCTCTCCTTTAGGAATACAGTAAATTGTCTCATACACCCTGAGAAAGAGGAAAAACCCAGTTAGATTTTATTTTTTTCTTTCAGCATTTCAGCTTTTAAAGGTGAATTGCAAAATAATCACAGAATAATAGGCACTGGAAGGGACCTCTGGAGATCATCTTGTCCAACCCCCAATCTGAGGATATAATTTGTTGGCAAGAAAGTAACCATTGGACACCACTGGAAAATAATTTTAACATAATCTCCAAACATCAGCTAATTATTTATGTCAAATTTCTTCATAAGTTTTTCATTTAGGAAACATAGAAATTTATATAAATGGTTCTATTGTATTGTTAGAATGTTGAAACAAGATTATTCAGGGCAAAGGTTTTGACTAGAACACACTTGTTTAGGTGCCACCATTCTGAATTTTCTCCCTCCTTACAGTTTTGTGGTTCTTGACCTAGTGTTGGCTGGGATAGAATTAATAGGGAAGTTCATGGAGAACTGTCTCCCATGAGAGGGACTCCACACTGGAGGAGGGGAATAGTATGAGGAGTCCTCCCCTTGAGGAGGAAAGAGCAGCAGAGGCAACATGTGATGAACTGATCATAGTCCCCTATTCCCATTCTCCCTGTGATGCTTGTGGGCAGGAGGTAAAGAATTCAGGATTGAAAATGAGCCTGGGAAGAAAGAAAGGGTGGGGTAAGGTGTTTTAAAACTTGCTTTCCTTTCTCATTGCTCTACTCTCTTTTGCTTGGTAATAAATTAGATATTTTTTTTTTTTCTAAGTTGAGTCTGTTTTGCCCACCATGGTAACTGCTGAATGATCTCTCCCTGTCCTTATACTGACCCACAACCCTTTCATATTTTCTGTCTCCTGTCCAGCTGAGAAGAGGAAGTGATAGAGAGGCTTTGGTGGGCACCTGGCCTCCAGCCATGGTCAACCCAACACACACACACACACACACACACATATATATGTAGCAGTGGGTTTTATAGATATGTATATATATAAAAAGATATATTTAATACATAAATAAGAATATTATGTTGTATCCTTTTGGTAACAAAAGTAATATTTTGAAAAAGAAAAGGTTTCCAGACCTATATTGAAACAAGTGATTTAAATCCCCTGTTTAAGCTCACCTCTTTTATTCTCTACTACACTGGACTATAAGCACTCAGTGTTTATTGTGACTCAGAGTAGAGCGACTAAGGGAAGACCAAGGGAAGTAACTACTTAGATTATTCAGCTTGATTGTAAGAATCCCCTAAGATGTGGGAAGCAGATGAGCAGTTATACCACAGGAATTGGATGTGACCCTTTACTATTTTCCCCTAATTTCCAGTGACTCACTTGATGACTTGGGTAATGTCACTTACTGAATCTGTGCCCCAGCTTCATGAAATCATTCTGTGCCTCAGCTTTCCCAATAATAGAGATGGTACAGCTGGATGAGAAAAGGGTTCTCTCTAATGTGGTGGGTTGGTGTTGGTTTTTGTTGTTTTGGGGTTTTTTTCAGGAAATTACATTTGAACAGTAAAAATCCAAATTATTTGCAAAACAAATATTCCCCAAAATGTTTTTGGGGGATTATCACAATTGTTCTTTATGCTTTCTTTTTGAGATAATTGTGCTTCTTATGTTGAAGTATTTAGCTTCTTAAATAAAATACGTCACATTTTTTTCATCAGCACTGGCTCTTTCAAGAATTTAGTGTAACATAAAGTTCAAACAAATGAATCAAACCAACATTATAAAAATGAAGAAATTCTACACCACAGAAACAAAACGTTTTTTCTCCTTTCAAACAGTGCAGTAGATGCTGACACATCTGACAAATGCTTTCATTTTGATGAAACTACATTTTGTTTAGTCATTAACTCAGTACTCACATTGGTTTTATGACATCTGGTTGTTCTTGCGTTTCATCTGACATCTTCCTTCTTCACAGGTAATAATTATCTTTCACTCTATTTCATAGAATCATCATTATGGAACGGTTTGGGTTGGAAGGGACCTTAAAGCTCATCTAGTTCCAATCCCCTGCCATGGACAGGAACACCCTCCACTAGACCAGGCTGCCCAAAGCCCCATCCAACCTGGCCTTGAAAACTGCCAGGGAGAGGGCAGCCACAGCTTCTCTGGGCAGCCTGTGCCACTGCCTCACCACGATCATAGTAAAGAATTTCTTCTCAGTATCTAATCTAAATATCCCCTCCTTCCTTTTACCTTCTATTTCCTTCTCTTTTCCAGAAATGCACTGTTTGTTTTAAAAATATCCTCTCTATTCCACATATTTAAAACGCACTTTTCTCTCAGGTTGTCTAGCTCATTAAAATAATAAAGTTGAAGGCAACTGTTCCCAGGCTGTGCTTAGCTTGAATTTTGCTGTTTCTTTTTGAACCTAAAAGGGCTTATGTGCCTCAAAGTTTGTTCATCTTTTCTCTCGATTGGGTAAGGTATTTTCTCCTAGAAACTTTGCCTCACTACTACTTAAGGCAAACTGTTATATCCAAACGTTAGTAATAATGCTGACTTTTAAAGTATCTTGCAATTTATGAATAGAGATGCATGAGACTGTGATTAGGCTGCAGTAGAATGTAAGGCAGAACTTTCCATAGCACATCCCCCACTGTAGGAACAGCTCTGGAGAGTGACGCCGTCCTCCCCTCACTGCAGTCCTCTTACCTGCTGCTTCTTTACAGCCTATCTGGGGAATCAGGTGTTTACTGCCAATTAGACTTTATAAAACAGCAGGAGTTTCTTGCATTCTCTTGACAAGAGTATTTCTGGGCTGCTAGCAGCTGTAGGAGGACTTCTGGCTACATGGACAACATTAGACTTCAGTGTACTAAGTACTTTGTTTATTTGGTGATTTAAATTGTTTAGATCTCACCCTGATTGCACTCTCTGCTGCAGACAGTTAAAACATTCAAGACTTTATTTTCTTTTTTAGCAAAAAATAACGGTGATATACTATAATTGACAGCAAATAGATTAAAAAAACCCCCAATGTTTAAACATTATAATGCAAAATATATACTCATTGTATCTATAAGCTACCTTATTAATTATATTAGAACTGTTCAGCAAAACCACTGGAGTAACAATGAAATTCTTATTCCAAAAATATATGGACCACAATTATTGAAAATGTTGTGTTAGTTCAGTTCTTGAACTGAATCATTGCTTTTCCAACTGCCAGATTGCTGACTAAGAGTGTTGGGCTTCGGCTCCTTCTGTCTGAGCCGTTACACTTCTCGGCCTTTCTGACAGATGTAAAAAGACACTACAAACTGAGGCTCATTCTGTGCAGTGGCCTTATGCAGGGTTCCCCTGGACTGAATGGGGCCCAATCTGCCTGTGGAATCGGCTTTACACAATAGGTACAGAAGAGAAGCAAAATGTAGATGATGAATTTTAGGATGGAGGGATGGTGTCAGTTCCATCACTTTTGCACTGTTTTCTAGTTATAGGAGAAAAAATGGAAACTCATCTCAGTTCTTCAGTAAATGATGTTGTGCTTAAAACCTTGTTAGCATTCCTGGGTTAAAAAGTAATTATTAACACACACATTTGGAAAGCAGTCAGACTGAAATAAGGATCAGCTCATAACAGATTTAAATCAGATAGGACTTTGCCAGTGCACTGTGGCACCTAAAAGGGTGTATGATTTGGAGCTGCACATACAGAAGCATCATGTCATGGAGGGGGAAGGTGACAGTTCCTGTTTATGCATTTTTGGCAAGTTGCACCTGAAGGATGGGATGATTTTCTGGAAACTGCCATGCCAGAAATACACAGTGAAACAGGAGGCAACTGAGAAGAGGAAGGGGAATAATTAGAGACCTATGGGGGTGGGAAAGGGTTTCTAGTCAATTTTTTTAAGGAAACCAAGCTATGTAATCACACTGTTTTTCTGTTGGTACTCCAGCAATACCATTTGAATCTCTTGATCAATTTCAGAGAAGCCTCACAGAAAGGGAGAGGTCTGAAAACACAGAGTCCCCATAGGTTTTATGGGAATCAGCAGCCAGATAGAGGAGACTCAGATTTGTGCACCCACTAAAGAACAGGTATAAGTGTGAACCCAGCTGCGCTACTTGACACGAGAATCCAAAGCTGTTACCCAAAGCAAGGCTCTATAAGCTTTGATGCTGATGGAACTGCTAGTTTGTTGTTTAGAGGGTTGGTTTTTTTCCTGATTTTTAAAAAATATATTTAAAAGAAGGCCAAGACTTCTAACTGACAGCATTTTTTAAGACACTAGTCACTGCAAGATGTAGGCACTCATTATAAAATTACGCATAATAACAGATCTTGTCCAGGACAGGCCCTGAAATATCTACCTGAAACACACTCCTTCTGTGCAGTGGTTTTTGTCTGCCTTGAAAAAGACCATTGCAATTTCTTCTTATGCTGGAGCTAGATGTGACATTCTTCTCTCTCTTAAAATACTGCAGTACCATCAAACCTAAAAAAATGAGAAATCATGAGTGAGAAGCCAAAACAAAAACCGCTCCTGACAATCATTATATGTTAATAAAATATATTTTACTGTGAATTTTGTCTGTCTTCAAACTTTTAAAATTTCTTCAACTTCTTTTTGAGAGAGAGAAGTCAGTGTCTCCCTTTCACTAACCTACTGTGAGAAATTACTTTGAGTCCTTGATACTACAGGATATTTCATCCTTCGTGACTGTGCCTCAAACAGCAAACCCCCTCAGACTGAAAACTCCTCCACAGCTTTCACTGTTCCCAGCCTCCCATGAGTCTGAGAAAGAGCACCACTCTTCTAGGGAAGGAACCTACAGGAAAACCTTCTGAATTGTTTGTTTCCAGTTTCTTCCTTCGGTTTGCCTCAAGCAAGAAAAACAAACGATTATGACTGCTCACAGCTAGACTCATGGAAAGAGCTTGAAAAGGGAGTATTAGTGGAACTGAGAAATTTAGGTTGCCTTTGGACAATCTGAAAGGAAGATGTGAGAAGAAAGAAAAGTTCCTAAGGTTGAGGGAAGGTCTAGAATCATAAAGAAATATATGTCTGTCATGTAGGGGCATATGTTGATAATTATCATTCTGAACTAAGAATAAAAGATCACAGACTCCATTGTAATGACTGGCTTCTCAAGTTTAAGAAAGTAATTTACCTGGTATGTTACAATAGCAGTACTGATATTCCATTTCCAAATTTCACAGCGGTCTTCTCCAGCTAGGGCTTCAGAGAAAAGGAGGTAATAGGATGCCTGCCAGTGACAAGACTTTGGATGTAACTAAGCAGGGGGTATTCTTACTAACCAGGCAATGAAATTCTCTTCAATGCTTTCATGTATCATTCCAACCTTGGGATATAATGTATTGAACTAGACAAGGCTTTCCAGGCATTGTTGGTTGGATAAAGATGTCAGATATTTCATCTTTACAAAGTAAATGTGGGCAAATCAGAAAATGACCACTAAAGGTTTGAAGTACTGACAATAAAAGCCAAGTTTCTTCATGTAGCCCTATGAAAAATGAGATTAGTTTTATAGTTTCTTTTATATTTTTCTCTAGTAAATTCTACTGTGCAAAAGGAATTTAAAATCATTTGTTGTGCCTAAGAGTTTGTAGGCATTATGGAAAGCATAGCCAGAAGGTTGAGAGCGGTGAACCTTCCCACCTACTTCGCACTGGTGAAGCTACATGTTTTGGCTTCCCAGAACAAGATATGGACATACTGAAGCAGGTCAAGACAAGAGCATTAAAGATGGTTAAGGAATTGTAGCATATCATATGAGGAAGGACTGAATCACAGAATCACAGAATCGCAGAGTTGTGGGGGTTGGAAGGGACCTCGAGAGATCATCGGGTCCAACCCCCCTGCCAAAGCAGCTCCCCAGCTCATACTGCACAGACAGGTGTCCAGACGGGTCTTGAATATCCCTTTTACTGTGAGAGCGATTGAGCACTGGCAGAGGTTGTCCAGAGAGGCTGTGGGGTCTCCATCCTTGGAAATATTCAAAAGCCATCTGGATGCAGTCCCAGGCAAGCTGCTCCAGCTGACCCTGCCTGACCAGGAAATCTGGATCAGATGACCTCCAGAGGCCCCTTCCAACCTAAATAATTCTGTGCTTTTCACATTATCAGCTTGGTGCAAGTCCACATTCCAACTTCCATATTTTTTTAACCATTACTCTGAAAGAACTTTCAGCTTTTCCTTTTAACTTAAAAGAAACTATATATCAAATTATATCATACTATTTGTATTCGTATTGTATTTCACACAGAGCAGTATGAATGCATGTGCTTGACCCAGCATACAGTAATAATACAGAACAGACATATACATGACTGTGTCAGTAACTAATAAGCAGAAAGGTGAGTAGGGTAACTTAACCTCATGTAATATTTACTTCATAAAATTGTCTTGGAGATTCTTGGGTCTTATGGTTTTAGACCTTTAATATTGTGTTTAGGTTTGGCTTAAGGCTTAAGTGACTCCTCTACTCTAGGGCCACTGCTCTAGTGAATTAGAATCATGGAGTCATAGAATGCTTTGGGTTGGAAGGGACATTAAAGATCATCTAGTTCCTCTCTCCCTGCCATGGGCAGGGACACCCTTCACTAGACCAGGTTGCCCAAAGCTCCATCTAACCTGGACTTAAATGCTTCCAGGGATGGGACTTCCAAAACCTCTTTGGGCAACCTGTTCCAGTGCCTCACCACCCTCATAGTAAAGAATTTCTTCATCCAGAGAGATGTTGTCTGTCATTCTTCCTTTGTTTACCATCTCTTTTACTTCATCATAGAAGGCCACCAGATTTGTCAGGCATTATTTGCCCTTAGTGAAGCCATGTTGGCTGTCATCAATCAGCTCCTTCTCCATGTGCCTGAGCATCATCTCCAGGAGGATCTGCTCAATGATCTTGATGGGCACAGAGGTGAAACTGACTGGCCTGTAGTCCCCTGGGTCTTCCTTTTTCCCCTTTTTCAAAATGGGATTATTTGTTCTGTTTTCTAGTCAGTGGGGACTTCACCAGACTGCCAAGACATCTCAAGTATGATGCAGAGTGGCTTGGCCAATTCATCTACTAGTTCCTTTAGGACACGTGGGGCACCTCATCAGGTCACACAGACTTGTGTACCTTCAGGTTCCATTAGGGTTCTTGCAGATACTTGAGCTACATCTTTTCCATGGCATGTGCATGCCTAAATTATCTGAAGGAGTGTGGACTATCTATGGATACCTATAACAATGTAATCATAGTGTCTAGTACTACCATTCCAGCCACATCATGTTTTACTTGTTTCCGATACTAAAGACAGGGTGGTACCTCACTTTCTTATTATCATCTTGATCTTTTCAGTCTTACTTCCTTCAGTTTTGGGGTGTCTGCCATACTTTTGCCTGATGGTACTGGATGGATAAATTCTTTAGCATCAGTCTGTACCATGACAGCTATCTTCTCTGCTGGTCACAGATGGTGGGAAGTGTTTTTATTGGTTTGTTAGTACTTAGCTAGAAGAATTACATCTAGTAGTAATAACGTGGCCAGGCCCTGAGACAAATCACCACACCAGTCAGAGGAGGGTGTGTGTCTTTAACTGAGTGTGGCATTATGATATTTACCAGCCCTTCATAGTGCTTTGCTTATTAACACCACTTTAATCTCTTCTGAGCCATCTGTCGGTCATTCAAGTTTCAGTTTCCTTCATGTGCTGGAAGAGTTGGGAGACTTCTCTTTCCGAGCTGAACTTGAACATTACCATTCAAAAGTTCTGGTGGTCACAGCAGCGCTTATTATGTTTTTCTTTTTAATTTGTGTTATCAAATTGTGTCCTGCAGAAAATCTCTCGAGGGGACACAAGCAGATGGCCACAGTAATTCCTCTCAAATTCAAAGGTCACGAAGGTTCATAGCTCTCAGAATTTGCATGAGAGGTATTAGTGTGTCTGACTGAAAGCTGGTCCCTCTCCCTATTCCAAACCCAGCAAGTTTGGCAGCAAGAAGCACTGAACACTGCCAGCATAGATTTTTTTCCCTTTGGTTCGTGCCCATCAGACGATCTCTCTAGAAACCAGAGCTGCTTCCACGCTGTGACCTCGGCAGAGGCGTGACTGAGAGGTCTGAAGTGCCAGCGTGTGCTGGTGGTAGTTCACATTTTATTTGAAAGTACACTCTTGTCTTTATTTCAGCTTTGCATTTCTAAGTAGCCTGAACAATTTCATTCACTGACAGGCACGTGTCAGTGACAGGAACTATAGGCGTGAGCTTCTGGACAGTG
This sequence comes from Laterallus jamaicensis coturniculus, assembly GCA_022605575.1. NCBI lineage: Eukaryota > Metazoa > Chordata > Aves > Gruiformes > Rallidae > Laterallus > Laterallus jamaicensis. The sequence continues at coordinate 81,894,899 of JAKCOX010000001.1, read as the reverse complement.
CGTTACATGCAGATAATCTCCTGTAGAGAAGGGCTGTTGTTTCCGTTACCAGCTCCCCAAAATCGGGTTGCTCAGAGCTGGTAGCTCAGAAATTGACGGGGAAGCTGCCTGGAGGTGACGTTTTGCTTCCTTGTGCGCTACCCCCTCAGTTGGACAGTCAGCACCACGGCACGTTTCATGGCCGGTTTTGGTGGGCCACAGCAGTGAGCCTGATAGATGAGGAGAGTTAAGAGCACCTGCCATCCCCACGGGGAGGTACAGCGGGATGATGGCACGGGCGTGACTGGCTGTAAGAAGCCTATGAAGAAAGTGCTGAAGCGTGGGACCCCAGGGAAGGGACAGTCGAGCGGTGACAGTGCTGCCTCAAGGCTGCAGCCGGAGTCCTAAGGGGCAAGTACGGCTCACGCCCGAGGGAGCGGCAACTGCACCGGGTCCCCGCACGGCTTCCCCGCCGCGTCGGGCGAGCCCGCAGCGAGTCCAGAGCACGGCTCGGCAGCCGCTGGCCCCTTCCACGGGTGGCCCCTGCCCAGGGCGAGACGGCAGCCCTGGCGAGGGACTCCTGCGGTGCGGAAACCTGAAGGAGGGCGTGAGGAGGACGGCAGTGCGGGGACCAGCGCCGTCACCGTGCGGCCGCGGGACGAGCGAGGGGGGCGGCGGGGAGAGAGGCGCGGCCAAGCCCGGATCCCCGGCATGGGCAGAGGCAGGGGCTGACAGCGCTGCCGCCCGTGAGGCAGCGGCGGCGCGCCTCGGACTCCGCCTCACCGGCACCGAAATCCCCCCTCCCACCTCCCAGCGCCAGGCTCGCAGCGGCGGAGCATTTCGGAGGCGGCGGCAGCACCCTCCCTTCCCGGCCGGCCCGCGACACGCACCGCCCGCCTCCCCCCACCCCCCGCTCCTCCCGCACGCAGCCCGCCAGCGGCGATCGGGAGCCCTCCGCGCCACGGCACCCCCGCCCCGCACGCCCACCGCCGGGAGGATGGGCTGCGGGCGGCGGCACGTTAGCCCCCGAGCTCCCTGAAGCCGCGGAAACAAAGGGAGCAAGCAGCAGCAACCGGGCCGGGGTGGATGCAAGCAACCATGAAAGGCTGGGTCTCCGCCTCCTCCGCTGCTGCCAGAGAGCTGCCGGCTGCTGCTGCTCGGAGGACTACACTGTGAAGGGGGCGGAGGAGAGGCTGGCTTGGTTTGCCGTGCAAAGGTAGAAGGTGTAAAGGGAGAGACGGAAAGAAAATGTCTTCTTCGGTGGGGCCCCGCGGCCCTCGCCCGCCCACGGTGCCCCCCCCGATGCAGGAGCTGCCCGACCTGAGCCACCTGACAGAGGAGGAGAGGAACATTATCATGGCAGTGATGGACCGGCAGAAAGAAGAGGAAGAGAAAGAAGAGGCCATGCTCAAGTAAGCAGACGCCCGTCATTCATTCATTCAGGCACTCATTCATGCGCCGATCGCCGGCGGGCAGGAGCGGGCGCTGCCACGGAGGGAGCCGGCCAGTGCCCGGGGCCGGCCGGCTTCGCCCTGCTCGGCGGGCCGCCCCGCAGGGACCCCTCACCGGGGCTAGCAGCGGAGCCCCGGTCCCGCTGCGTTCTCGACCCATAACTTCCATCTCCCCGGCCGTCCTCCGCTACCCCGGCCAGCACCTCCCGAGGCAGCGCTGCCGGGGGAGCCCGGCGCGGCGGGACGGAGCGGGACGGCGGCCCTCCCCGCCCCGAGGGAGCCAGCGGCGGAGGGCGGGCGAAGGGGCGGGCGGAAACCCCCGACATGGGGGTGAGGGGCGAGGTGGGATTCCTTTGGGGTCCCCAAAACCCCGCCTCTGTCAGGAGGGGCCGCTGGGTGGGGTTTCCCTGCGTGCGGGAGGCTCCGCGGCTGCCGTGCTGCCCCCGCCTGGCTCGGCCTCCGCTGCCGCCCGCCGCGGGGCTGAGGCGGCTGCCCCCAACAGCCGCTCAGCCACCCCCAACTCCCCGTCCTCCGTCTTACCGCCGCCGCCACCCCGCGCCCCCAGCCGCCGCCTCCGGCCCGCCCGTTGCCAGCTCCCCGGCGGGTAGCGGCGGCGAGGCAGCTCGCTGTGAGGACAGCAGGGCGTTCGTAATTAGGAAATAAATGCAATTAGTCGTACTGCTCGTTACCGAGGGGAAGCGTGCGTGCGTGCTGGCGGCGGGACGGAAGGGCAGCTGGTTTATCCCGCTGCCGGTGGCACAGGGAGGGGTGCAGGGAGCAGGGGGTGTGGGTAGGTGCCATGTTTGGAAACCAGGTCCCCACAGCCTCTTTTGAACCTTTTCTGTCTCATTCCCACCCCCATCCTTGCCTAACAACGCATGTGACTGCATTTTCGAGCCTCCTCTGTCAATAGGAGGCTTCTAACGTAACGTTACCAAATTGCCTGCTGCGAGTGATGAGAATAAACAGATTGAAGCTGTGGCCTGTGGAGGAGAATAAGGGTTTCTCTTCTTCTGACTACCCATCAGGCCTGTTCGCTCTCGGGGTGGGGGGGGAAACAGTAGGAGAGGTGACTGGAATAGTGCAAAACTGTGACGTTACCCAGACCCTCCCTGCCACGGGAGGTGTATCCTTACCTCACCGTTTTCTGGTTGCATACACCTGTGCTTGGAAAGGGATGCTCTGGAGGTGTGACGTGATCTGGGTGGGTTTTTTTTGGCAACATCGGCCAATACCCACCTGAGCGATGCGGGTGCCGGCTCTTCCCTGTGGCTTTTCTCCGACTGATGGAGAGACCGAACCCCCGCAGGCTCCCAATGTCTGCCCCGCGTGCTGTGCGCGGTGAAGCTGGGACAGCCTCTCAGTATACTGCTGTCTCTGCCCCTTCCCATTATCCTGCTGTCTCTGTCCCTTCCCATCCGTGCTTGACTTCAGATTTTTACAGGGGATACTAGGGGTGATTGCAATGGGAGGTACTGAGGCCCAGCTGCTAGTGTTGCGTGTTGCCGAGGAGCTGTCCAGGAGCAGGGTGTTTGGATCTCGGTCCAAGACGAAAGAGTTCAGTTTGCTATTGCTGTTCATTACACTTGGGGTGTGGCCAGTCTCCGAGGTGGGGTGGCTGAAAGGAGAAATGTGTCATGAAAATGCATTGTAGTCCGTGTGGGGAAGCGTCAGTGAAGGATCCTTCCTCAGTTTCTATTTATCAGGAGACAATTAAATAAAGGAGTAGCTCAGAGGCTCCGAAACACATTTATCCTTTTCCTATTCCTTGTCCTCCAGCACAGCTACTTCCCTGTAAATATTTAGCTTTTATTCCATGAAGAAGATTACTGGTTCTGTGATGATGTTATAGAGCAATACTGTAAATCTTAGAGATGCTGCAAGAATGAACTTTTGTAGGTAGAAATGTTAATTTCTCAGCCCTATTTTTGTTAACATGTGGTGGAGGATAAATTTCCTTTTTTTTTCCCTGCTTTTCTTTTGTATTGGCATCTATGAATTCTGGACTGATACTTCACTTTCTGTGAGATTAATGGACTCGAGCAGTTTTACCAAATTAATTTTGGATACTTTAAATTTTTAGAAAAATTGTGCTTTGTGAATTCGACTTGAAATTATATTATCTTCAAAGGCTTGTGATACCCCAAAGTAAAAGTTTATTTCCTTAAAACAGTTCTTTCAAATAGTGAGAATAACAGTCCAGACTCTCCATGTGTTTGAGAAATTGTGATTTTAAATAGTTTGGGTTCTTTTTTTAAACACCCAGAAATTAATAGGTAATACACCGGGAAAGTAACGAACCTGTATACTCGCTTTAGCTATATCATTGGTTTTCAAAAATCAGAATAACAGCAAATAGTTTTCATACGTATTATGATTTGACTTTTAACAGAGAGCTCCTAGATTTTCTGAGAGCGTTTGCCTTTTCTGTATGCTGGGCACTGGCTTCCATTTTAGGACAGGGGTCAAACACATTTTTACAGAGAGCAACCCTTACAAGTTTGGATTTTGAAGCAAGAATTTACTTCCATAATTTGGCAGAGGTTTGTTACGAATATACAAAGGTGCTATCCAGATGACACAGCTGTATTAGAATATATATATATATCTCACCACCATCCCTTCCTGTTATCCTTAGTAAAAGTTTTTCTGATTATCCAAATGTCTCAGAAAAATAGCCATCAGTTTTCATTTAAAACCACCTGGCAGAGAAATGTTTCCGCCTGTAACACCCACATGCAAATCTGTAATGTCCTCTGGAAGTGAAGCTGATCTGTATTGCAAACTAGGCTGCCTTCAATCCTGGGCTGATCGGCGGCCGGATACTGTCTGTCTCATGAATCATAAGGGCTAAAAAGGGTGCGATTCTCTCCTGGTTTGGATGTCTTGATAGTTAGCAATGGAAGTTTCTAAAACACTACTTGTAATTTTCCGTTCTGGCGCTCCTCATGGCAGAAAACTGTAGGAAGGATTATTGGTTAGTATTCCTCACAGGATGATCATAAAATTGTGGATCTGAAGAAATTTGAGATGTTTCTGTGAGTAGGTGATGGATTTCAGGAGAAATGAAAGAGATTAGGGTCATTGGAAAAGAGACCGTATCCCTCTCCCCTGGGTCTGTACCTCTCCTGAGCCCTGTTCCTGACTCTGAGCTAAGAGCCTTCTTGTAAACCCTCTCTGCCAGTTCATGCTGACATCAGCACGTACTGCAGCGTGCCAGCCTGGGAGCAGGGCGCTGTTAGAGGGAGCAGGACGGTGGACAATGCAATGCTTTCGCTGGAGAACGACAGAAACACATGATTCAGTTTGAAACCACCCGCTCGCCCTGTCGGTTTGTCGGCCCGCTGACTTTCCTTCAGCAGTCTGGGGCTAAGGGAGCTTGTCACAGCCTCAGGATAAAGGCACACAACTTGTGCTGGCCAGTGTGACTTTATTTTTCTAGGTATACTTGATCAGTGGCAGACACCTTATCCTCCCCTCATCCTTTCCATATCAGATTTCAAAATGCTGTTTGTGGAAGGGGAACATCCTGCTATCCAGTGACCTGTTGAACACCTTGGAGCAATGTCTTGGGGAGTTAGGATTTTGTGAAGGTTCCTCCTTTTGGTTTTTTTATGGACAGGTGTAACTTGGTATGAGGAACACTTTGACATTAGCCAATCCTCTTGAAATTGCCTTTGCATCAAAGGCTGGTTTTGCATTCCTGCTGTAGTAAGGGTAGTGTCACTAGGTACTCCTGAGAATGTGTCTGTGCCTTTGTGCAGTGAAGTGTGGTCCTGGTCTTATGTATGGCACTGAAGACTCAAATCCATATAGGCACTTTGATAATAACATGGTGCTAAGTAGAAACTGAGGCATCTTGAGTGCAGTCCATGAAATCTTTCCATAATGGTGCCCCTGAGAAGCTCTGTGTTCTTTTGTGTCCAGGGCAAATAGGACCAGAGCATGTGAGTGCTGAATTGGTTGCTGTCTTACACCTAAGACTGGTTGGGAGTCACAAACTACAGAGTCATGTGCTTCAGTCCTCTGAAAGACCTGACACTGATACAGTACCTCTATGATGCGTATCAATAGTCGGTGTTGAACTTTAAGGGCTGTTGCGACACCAGTGGCTGTTTTCCTAATGTGTAGGGGACAGGTAGTGTTACAGCATCCAGCTACCTTTGGTGTAATAGCCTGGTGGTTAGGAAGTAGTTACCTACACCCTGTACACTTACCAGCCTGAAGAAACTGTGTTCTAGGCAAGCGCCATTATGTTATAGTTTAATGGAAACAGTTTGGTTCCCCATAGAGAGAAGAATGCAAAGTTTATGGGCTCAGGATCCTAACTCAATGTCAAGCCTAACAGGGAGAGCTCTCTTTGCAGAGGAGCTGTCTCGCTGTCATGCTGCATGTTTCTGGTTACCCAGGGTTGTTAATGTAAATTTTTAAAAAAGAGTTAAGAGAAGTTTAACATAGGGAGAGGTCTGGGAGTAGGAAACAGGTCATCTTTCCTTGCAGCTGAATGATCTCATCTTGGGGCTTCAGAACTTTGTCGTTTTGTTCTGCTGTGGCTGGAAAAGCTTCGCCTGCCTGCCACACCTTTGGCAGCAGCATGGAGAACATTTTGTTGAGTAGGTGGGCCTTTTACCATGGTAGACGCAACTCATCCACCCTTGTTTCCCTGTTTCACACTGTGCCAGATTTTGTGGGCACCTCTGAAGATTGTAGTCTCAAGCAACACTCTTAATTGGAGGTTGGCCTTACAGACCTAAACTTCTGCTGCTCCTGTATGAATGCATGTTTGCATAGGACAGTGGTAGAATGTGCCATGGCCCCCTCTGCAGACTAGCTCACATTGGAAACAATTTTTTCCTGTTTTACATGGTAGATACTGGAGCTGAAAGGAACGAGGTTTCTGTTGAGAGGCTGATGTCTAGCCTGAAGTCCTGATGTTGCCCTACAAGTGAATGTGCAAGGGATTTTTCAATGGGGCTGAAGAGAGAAACAAACCATCACGTGAAAAAATGAAGGGGGAAAAACATTTTAAAGGAAAAAATAGTCTAAAAGCTTAAAGTGTACATTCAACACTAGATAGCCTGAGGCAACTTTATTGTGTGTATAAGGTCCTTGAAGTGAAACATCCCCAGTTAATATACAACAAATTTAAATCCTAGACAAATCGCAGAACTGTGTATATTTATATGTATATACTTCAGCTGAAGTTTGCTTATGCCAATTGAGTGCCTCATCTCACTGGGTTAGTTAAGTACTAAGTGCAAACCACAGCAGCTGTGAACACAGCCAGTTGAGCTCCAATTCTGCTCTCCTGAGGACTCTTAGAGCCCAACAGGACCATGCATTGGGACAGCTGAAGTACTTTTCTCCATCCCTGGTGGAACAGTAGCTTATCAAAGGGGGAACAGCTGTAAATCAACCTTAGACTAGGTTCCTAGTTACCATGGCAGTCATTTTCTGGAGCAAATTTAAAAGGGGACAAAAGCTCTTACAATCCTTCGATGGGGTTTAACAAGACTGTGAAAGAGAGAGTTTGCCAAGGTAGTGGCAGTAGTAGGAAACTTAGAGACAAAGGAGGTTCTTTGTAATTTTGTAACACTAATTGAGTAGCTTCAGCAGGGAGGCTAGCAGGTATTTGAAACCTTCCCAGACCTTGAGTTATTTCAAGATTTGACATGTGAGTAAGAGTTAATAATTAGGGAGAAGTTGATCCTAACTCCCTATTTTGACCATCTAGTGTGGTATACAAACTTGATTTTAGTAGAATACAGGTCTGAGGAATCAACCTGGGTACTGATGTGGCTCACTTTTCATTGCTGCCAAATCCTGAAATGATTTGGAGCTGGTGAGAATCTCGTTTCAGATATCACAAGATACTGCCTGTATAAAATTACCTGTGTGCACCGGGAAGCTTCCAGCCTGAACTGCTAGCTGTGTAAATCTGGAGTAACAGACTGGTTAGGAGGCAAGTGCTCTTTGACCAGTTTCCTGGAGACATTTTGTCCCCCTCTCCACACATAACACTGTCAGAAAACATTGGATATTGCTGAAAACACTGTGGCAGCTCTTCTCCCCCTCTCCCCTCCCCTTTATATAGTACTTACGGGCAGCATAAGGAAGTAGGGTTTCAAGACCTTCTGAGCCTGAGTGCTATAAATCCCCTGACAGTAATTGCCCTTCCATAAACAGTAGGTAGGAGAGAGGTAGGATCATTCTTCATCCCTTCTGTTCACACTGGGCCATTTTGCAGGAATAAAATGAGTCAAGGGGCCATCATGAGGAAGCCTGCCTATATCCTATCTTTAGGATAAAGGATCTAAGGCACATCTATAACCCAACTGAGAAGATAAAGCAGGAATTGAGAGTTCGGGGAACTGGTTGTGCTTTTGGCACCAAGGAATTAAAGGATAAGATAGATAAACAATACCAAGACTCCCTCCTCTGAGTCAGATTCCCTCTTCCTTATTCTTTCCATGGTACTGTGAATCTCACTTTCTGTGCAGGGGAGCAGGAGGAATGGAGGATGCCCTCACGTCTGCTGCTTGAAAGCCTTTATTTCTTCCCTTGTACATAATGGGGTTTGGAACCACCATGTTTCGGGCTCTGTGATGGAGCAGGGAGCAGAGTGTAGGTTGCTTACTTTGTACATGGGTCATTTAAGCCCCTAGTCACCCAGACTGTTGTATATTGCTTTGTGTCTCTTCTTGTGCCGCCTCTGATCCTGACACTTGAGTGTACATATCTGTGTATCCGTGTTGAAACGATTTTACTCCTGGAGGAGTGTATGAGCCTGGAGATTGTCTAGTCTAGTTCCCTACTCAGAGCAGGGCCACCTACAGCTGGTAGCCCGGGATCTTTTACAGGTGGCTTTTGAATATCTCCAAGGATTGAGACTCTACAACCTCTCTGGACAACCTTTTCCAGTGTTCAGACAGCCTCACAATAAAAAGTGTTTCCTGGTGTTCAGAGGGCACCTCCGGTGTTTCAGTGTGTGCCCATTGCCTCTGGTCCTGTCACTGGGTACTGCTCAGAAATTTGGCTCTGTCTTCTCTTTTCTACTGGGTGAGAATCTATACACACTCTTAAGGCCCGCCTGAGCCTTCTCTTCTCCAGGCTGAACAGTGCCCACTCTCTCAGCCTTTTCTTATGTGATGTGCTCCAGTCCCTTAGCTGTCTTCATGGCTCTCTGTGGCATTCACTCCAGTATATCCATGTCTGTCTTGTACTAGGAAGCCCAGAACTAGACTTACCACTCAAGATGTGGCTTCACCAGTGCCGATGCAGAAATATCATCTCTCCTGCTATGGTGGCAGTGCTTTTAAAATGCAGTGCAGGATGGTGCTGCCCACCTCTTGCTGCAAGGGCACTATGCTGACTGATGCTCCACTTGATGTTGACCGGAAATCCTCAGTTGCTTATCTGCAGAGCTTCTTTCCAGCTGGTTGGCCCCCAGCATGTACTGGTACATGGGATTATTCCTCTCCTTCTGCTGGACTTGGCATGTCCCTCTGTAGAATGTTTTAAAGTTTAAGATGGAGACCACAGAATAGAATCATAGAATCTTTATGGTTGGAAATGGTCTCTAAGATCATCAAGCCCACCATATCTCGGGGCACCCAAGTCCTTGTCTTTGACCAGTATTTAATGTGTTCTCCAATCAGTCTGACTCATTCAAGGGGAGGACTGATTGTGGTCACTGCTTTGAATCCCTCTTTACTGTCTAAGGCCCTTCCTCAGAGAGGGAGAGAGAGAATTCAACAGTGCAGAAACTGTTGTTTGCCTTTTGGCCAATGGAAGCGTCGGAAATAATTTAGTATCATTTGAGACTTCAATTTTTCACCACTCTGAGGGGGCACGTGTGGCCAGAAAGCTCTCCAGATCAAAGGAAACAATTGTGATGACCTCAGAATTTCAAGGAGGGTTTTCATGAGTTTCAGGGAATTTCAGAGAATTGGTAGTGATTTTTAAGCAGGAATGTGGACTGAGTAGTCCAAGGAGACTGCTATATACAGTCAAAATGTATTCACAACTGCACACAGTCATGCAGTAAGGCAATTACAGGGCGGTCATTGACAGTTCTACAGGGGGGCCATCTTGTTGCCAAGGCAGGAGTAGGAGACTGTCAACAGACAGTAACAGATTCATAGGAATTTCCTCAGCAGGAGGTGATAGGGGATGACAGGCAGTAATAAACATACCTACCCTGTTCTAGACACGGACTTCAGATCAGCATATATTGAAATTTTGGAAAGCGTGAAGTGCAAACTTTCGTCCAGAGCTCTATTCTGGCCTCAGTTTCATTGGTTAATTGAGATGCACTGGATGTTATTTCCATGCATGTGTCTTCCTACTCTTCTCCACTTGACACAAGAAGCCTCCAAAGCTTCATAGAATGGCTTGGGTTGGAAGGGACCTTAGAGATCACTTGTTTCAACCCCGCTATTATGGGCAAGGACACCTCCCACTGGACTGTGCTTGGTTTTGTTCTGACATTGCACTCATACTTTCTGTCTGAGAAGTCTGTGAGTGTACAAATTCATGGGCATTATCTGTGCCCTGCAGAAGGGTGAAGAAAAAGACTGGGTGAAATTGCATGACCTTTGGGAAGGAATTTCTCAAAGTGCAGCATCGTTATAAACCAACATCTGACGAGGAATTATGCAGAGGAGATGACTTCTCTAGAGGGAAAGGTATCCTCTCATTTTTTTTCTGGAAAATAGCAAAGGGAGAACAACATGAAGAGAGTTTGGAAATTCTCAGTCTTGTCAATACCCTTTAATTTCTAAAGACTCATGTGAAATTTTTTTGCATCCTTGGATACAGGAAAGCAACCAACAAAGATGTAGTGTGCTTCCTTCACCAGGCAGTTACTAAGCATTTTAAGACTTGAACTTAATACCTTAAGAAAAGGCTATGTAAAATACTGCTGCCCTTGTATGCAGGTGTTATTGAAGGTGGTGGAGAATGACAAAACTGAAATTTTATTTTAGAACCAGTAATAACTTCTAGCCAATTTTACCTTCTCCTTCACTCTACCCACTGGTACCTGCTGCATTTGTCTTCTCCTGTGGGCATACCAGTTTTAATTAATAGATGCTAGCGCGCAACTACGTTTTGGGGGAAAAAAGCTTGAGTGCCTACAGTTTGATTCTAATTCACAGTGATCAAACATATAAGAAAATCTTATGTAATCGGTTACAAACACAGAATGGTCCCATTCTGCTTTTTGGAAATATTTGCTTGTAATTTACACTTACTGGAATGATTTACACCTGATCACGGTTGTGTGATCCATGTATCAGATCTCTGCATCTGTCAGGAGTTGCAGTTGTTTCATCCCTGCTTTTTACTTCACCAATCTTATGCAATGTTTATGGTGTTGCCCAGTTTTGGAAACTAGGCAGTAAATGTTAGCCAGAGTTATTTTTGGTTTTCACAACAAACAGCAGAAAAGAATGCCACTATCCGTTTCCTTTAACACTTACTTGGGTAAGACAATTTGCACAACGTGATAGGATAGTGTTGTAATTCTTTATTCTTAAAACTGAAGTGATCATCCTCAAAATTTGATTTCATATCAGATATTTTGGTCCAAAGAGAGTTTTAAACAAGAAAGCCATGTATCAAATATATTTCCTGGCACTGTTACGGAGGCAAGAGAACCTAGTTGCAATTTTCAGAATAATGACACACACAAAACCATTCATATTCTTGCCACTTCAGAGGCATGAAGAGACATGGCACGATGAATAGCTCTTTCCAGACAGTTCTAGATTGAACTAGGACATCGACTTTGGCACGTTTTTCTGAGTTTGTTCACATCGGGTGTGTCTTATTTTCAGTGTCAGGACTTTGTGCACTTTGTTTATGATAAGCATTGTTAATATCATTGAAAATAGGGCATTGTGTCTACCTGTGTGCTTTATTTTTGGGTATCTGTACAAAAAATGGGCAGTGTTTGAAATCACCTAGCTTTTTGGTTGGTCTTTCCTATGTTGAGCCCTCTTGGAATCACTGAAGGTCGGTGTACGTATGCTCTGAGAGTTGCTTTTTGATCAGGGGTGAACCTAGCGGATGAAGCAACACTTTTTAATGATGACAGTGGTGAATCTAGCAAGTTAACTTTCAAATTTTGAAGATCTGTAGTGTAATCAAAGGAGGGTTTTTTTCTGTATTTTGGGCTTTAGATAAACACTAAATTCTAGTTAAAGTAGTGTTTTAAATGCCTCACGTCAAAATACAGTAATTTACTTTAAGATCCTTAACAGGGTTTTTTTTTTAGTCTTCATTATGTGAAATTTATTAGGACATTACTCATGAATCACCAACCATGCTATTTCAGTTTAAGTCATAGAATCATGGAATCACAGAATGTGTTAGATTGGAAGGGACCTTTAGAAGTCATTCACTCCAACCCCCCTGCAGCAAGCAGGGACATCTTCACTAGATCAGGTCGTTCAGAGCCCCATCATGTCTGACCTTAAATGTCGCCAGGGATGGGGCCTGTAGTACATCTCTGGGCAACCTTTTACAGTGATCAACCACCCTCCTACTGAAGAAATTTTTCGTAATACCCAACCTAAATCTCCCCTTTAAACCATTACCCCTTGTCCTGTTGCTACATGCCCTTGTGAACAGTTCTTCCCTAGCTTTCTTATGGGCACCTTTCAGGGACTGGAAGGCTGCTATAAGGTACCCCCAGAGCCTTTTCTTCTCCAGGCTGAACAACCCCAACTCTCTCAGCCTATCTTCGTAGGAGAGGTGCTCCAGCCCTTTGATAAGTTTTTTGGCCGCAATTAGAGTTGTATTGCAGAGAAAAAGTCTACTCCTCTTCCAGCAAGAAACAGAGCACTCTTGTTTGTTCTGAGAATTACTAATGGAAGGCTTTCCATGCTTGAATGGCTTAAGTGTGAAGCATCTTCTCAAGGATTTCTCTTAACTACCAATACTGCATATTATGTACCCAAAAGTCTTTCTACATCTTATGCTAGGAGTCCTAACAAAAGATACTACATTTTTCTGCAAACCTAGTTTGGCCTGTGAGCGTAGCAAGCATTACAAGTTTTGTAGCCACTGCTCATGAACATTTTGTCTACATTTTTGTAAAATATATATTAATTCTAAAGTCTTTGAATATACTGTGAAAGCTTCAAAATCATATCAATAAACCAGGAGTTTCTGATTTTCATACTGATATATGGTTCTCTTTCCAGATATTTAGCAAACTTACAGTCCCATCCTACACAAACAAACCAAAGATTTAACTGGGCTGTTCGCATCAGTATGTATTAATCATGTGCAAGTATTCTACAGATCAAATGGCTAGTAATAGGACTTCTGAGAGAAATGACAACGAGGCAGTTTACATAACAAAAGGCCATTTTGGAACTGGATGTTTGAATATGTTTAGTTTTGTTTCAGGCCATGATTTGGTAGTGTAGCTGCTTTCTTTTGACAGTTCCCATGGTCTTGGAAAAAGCATCAAGACCTATGCAAAACCAGACACAGTCGCTGTTTGAGGTACTAATCTTTTCTTTACACAAGTTCTTCAGCACTTCAGCATACTAAGAAAGCAGTCAGAGTAATTTTTCATTTATATTCATTATTCTCTGAGTTTTTAATTAGCCTTTCACACAAAGTTATTTTCAAAATAAAATAATTTTACTTTTGCATATTTGCAGTATTAACTTTAGAATCATTTTGACATTTGACATCAGGAGACAAAATTTTGTACTGATTAAATTAAATTTCACAGATGTCAGTGAAAACATGTGAAAGCTTTGGTGCTAAAAGGACATAAACAATCTATGAGTATTTATGAGGTGATAAGTCTCCTTGGTACTGTTATTTATTGCAAAGGTTTTTACATTGCATGACAAACTTTAGCTATACAGTTTAATGTTCTGCTGGCTATGTGTTTTTAGCTGTTGATGTAGATGGCTGATGGAGTGCATATTGCATGGTGCATGAGGCTAGGCAGCTGAGAAGAAAGGACAGAATTTATGAGTACTCTAGATCCACCTAGTTTAACTCTATTAGCTTTGGGCACCGGATGCCACCTGCAAAGTGTCAGGGTAATGGTTTTACGCTTCATGGGTGAGAATTAGAAAAGTTTTTCTATGTGTATGTGTGCTTGTGCCTAAGAATATGGAACCATGCTGCACAGAAATGTGTACAAGTTGGTTTATGGACTTTAATTGCAATATTATGTTGCCGAGCATCACTTAAAAAATGCAGAGTGAAATGGTGAAATTTGATCAGGAGCTGAAAATTTGGAACAGTTTTGCCTGTATCATGGGGACAGGTGGCACAGTTGAACAAGTTGCTGCTGTGCAAAACATTGTACTTCAGTGGTCTTCTCCCTCTGCTGAGTTTGATTACTTTTGGAGGATATCGGCCTTGGAACGAGTGCCACCAGAAGCAAATCTCCTGGCTGTAGTAAGACTTAAGAGTTGTTGAGCCTGTTTAGATGGGATATGTCCTTGTAAGTCTCGCATTTTGCAGAAAGAAGCACATTTTTTCTCAAATGCATTCAGGTTCACAGAGTTGTAGGGGTTGTAAGGGACCTCAAGAGATCATTGGGTCCAACCCCCCTGCCAAAGCAGCTCCCCAGCTCCTATTGCACAGACAGGCATCCAGACGGGTCTTGAATATCTCCAGAGAAGGAGACTCCACCACCTCCCTGGGCAGCCTGTCCCAGGGCTCGTGTCATCCTCACTGTGAAAAAATTCTTCCACGTGTTGGTGCGGAACTTCCTGTGCTCCAACTTGCAGCCATTGCCCCTTGTCCTGTCTCCACAGACCACTGAAAACAGGTTGGCCATTTCCCTTTGTCTCCCACATTGTAGATATTTATAAACATTAATCAGATCCCTTCTCAGTCTTATTTTCTCAAGGCTGAACAGCCCCAGTTCATTCATTCTGTCCTTGTAGGGGAGATGCTCCAGGCCCTTAATCATCTTTGTGGCCCTGCGCTGGACATTTTCCAGATCCCTGTTGTTTTTGTACCGGGGAGCCCAGAACTGGATACAGTACTCCAGGTGAGGCCTGACCAGGGCAGAGTAGAGGGGGAACAGTAACTGTTGAGAAACTCAGCAAGCTTATGGAGAGTTACTTTCACTTTTCTGAAGTTCACTACTTCAGAAGCAATGAACTACTTCAGAATAGTGAAACCAAGTCATGGTTATCTACGTTTCTAAACAGACCTCAACCCAACCCATTTACCACTCTTCAAAAGTGTTATCTGTATTTTTTAAAATCACTTTGTGTTCCGCGTACCCCTAATTTCCCACTGTCTTCACCACATATTTTATTTTCCTTTGTGTTCTCTAAAATGCTGTTTTTCAATACACTCATAGGAAGGAACTGTATTCACTCAGAGGTGTAGTTTGCAGGCTTATATAAATTGATTCTGATAGTGTGTATGTAAAAAGTGTGTAAATTCCTTTGAGATTAAACGCACAGTACATTTATCTTATGTTTCAGAGCAAAATTAGATATTGATTTTTTAATGAGAAATCTATACTAAGAATATAGAACCTCACTAGAATATTATTTGTATTTTGTGTTTTTAGATGATTTGATATCGATCGTAGTTTTTAAATTTAAAAGCTCTCACATTTGTAAGCAAAGTATCTTCATAATTTATTTTGCAATTTTTTTTATTTTTTGTAAAACTACATTTAATTAAACCAAAACATCCTCCCTTAGAAGTCTTTTTTCAAATAATTATAGCACTCATTGTAAATTAACTTTCAGCAGAAACTGTTAGGACTGGACTGACCAGTTCAGGGAGCCAGCAGTGAATTTACAGGTTTGTTCACCTGCAACATCCCTTTTTCTGGTGGGGTTGTTTCAAATTCTAAGCTTGTCCTCATCTGAACAGGTTTAAACAGCCTGTGTGGAAAAGGAGCTGGGGCGTTTGGGTTACTTGGCAGATGAGACAGTGCTCGCTCTGTCTCTCACATCCAACCAAGCTGATCTTTTTCTTTCTTGCCTGGTATTTATTCTGCATGTGATCAAAGATTCAAAAAACCCCCAACAACAACCCAAACCCCCCAAGCAATAAACCCCTAAAGTTTCTTTGAGGTAAAGTAAAATTAATTGAAGTTAACAATGTGAGGGAAGAATCTTGAGGAGAAGAGCAGCAATAGTAGAGCTTCCTATTCTGTAGGGGGGTTGTCATTTTTTTACAGAGTTTGCAGTTTGGCAATGCTTTCAGCTCTCTCCTTGCAGAATTTATGGTCAAGTATGCTTTTTTCTGTCCACATTTAAGTGTTTGCCATATTTCTTTGAAATCAAGTCCTTGTCAGAGTGATTCATGGTTTCTGTCACCTTCTGTCTGCAACATATTGTGCACGGGATTACCCTTGAAGACCATCCTGTTGATGTCATACTGTGCCTTTTTACTTTTCCCTCTGCTTCCTATTGCTTGTATTGCAGCTTAAACTGGAGCTTTCCTTTCTGGGTACTGTCAGATGAACGGAAGTCACCTGAGACCACAGAAGAAAGTGTTCTTGAAATAGAGAAGACAGGGAACTTTCACATACAGCTTTAATGGAGGGGCCTTAAATCTGAGAGCTGTCCATGAAAGCCAGAGTTTGATGAACTTTGTGCGAGGGCAACTCGCTCGTGATGTGAAAGTTGCAGAGGTGGAAAGGAACTAATCTTCCTGGCAATTTACTTAATGGTGTAAAATACCAGGTGTTAAATTTTGAAGACAGGCCCTTGCATGGCTGGCATTCATAAATAAACCAAGAAAATCAATAAGTGACTTCGGCAACTGCCACCCTTTTGACTCCCTTGTCAGAGGCCAACAACTGAATGAACAAGAAAATTAAAAGTGCTTTCCCCGAAGGAGAAGGAAAAGTAGCTTTTCCTCTAGGCTGGAGCTGAGGCCACTGAGGGTATAGGAAACCTTTTTTTTTTTGCTCTGTTGCCATAGTTTGTCTGAATGTAGCAGGCTGCAGTATTTAAACTGTGAAGTTGTGCCCTTCATATTCGATATCAAGATGTTTGTCTTTCAGAGAGCTGCACCCTAGGGCTGTCAGCCTCCTATGTTTCACTAGCTCCCAAAATAGTTTTTGTTACATTTTGTAAACCTGAAGAATTCTACTACTGTCTGTTCACTAGAAGACAGTTCAGATTATGCCCTGTAATACTGTGGTGCTTCCCACTTGAATTCTAAACCAGTTTAGGGTGTGTATGTCTCTGTCTTGTAATATAGTTTTCACTAAGGCTTTCAACTTTACTTACCTTCCAGATGTTTAAATCATCATGGTTAGACCAATGTATATTACATATAGATCTTACATATTATATACAATATACCCGGTACATCAGAGTTAAATCTGTAATATTTTAGGAACACATGCAGGGTTTTTTTCCCTTTTCCTCATTCCAAGCATTGTATATTGATAAAATAAAATTCTGGAGAAACCAAGTTAACCTAAGGAGCCATTCTATATGTAATCAAATTGCATTTCTGTTTCAGGAGGGCTTCCTGCAAAACTGTAAGGAAACTGCAGTGTAGTTCAGTGCAAATGCCATGCTCGATTCATAAAATGTGAGTAAGAGGATGAACTGCAGTTGGTGTTGCTCAGAGATACGAAGCACTGTCCAGTTCTGCCTGTCCTGTCCCCGGGGTATGGTGGCAACACAGAAGCCATGCTTGTGATTCCTACGAGGAAATTTAATTGCTTAAACAGAGGTGTCTGCTACTGTTTGAGATCTCCAGTGGTACCCCTCCTTGTCTTCAGGAGGGAGGGAAGGGTGGGAAGCTGGATGCTGTTCTAAACCAGGCTTTGTGGCAGTGAGTAGTAGGGAATGAAGGGAACTGGGGAGCAGGTAGTGGTTTTTGTAGCTGACTGGCATGGGACTCCCTTGGGCACATGATGGGTGGGTATTCCCTTGGCTGAAAGCGGCCCTTGGACCATCTGGGTTTCATTGCTAGACACAAACAGCAATGGCAAAAGCCTCAGCTCAGTCAGTGGGTCTGAATTTGGTTTCAGGCCTGTGCGACAGCCTGCCACTTTTTCCAGATCCCTCCTGTGGGATTTTTGAGATTGCTTTCTTTCCTTCAGGGATCTCTCATTTCTCAAAATAATATGACTATCGAGGTAAAAACATGAAAAAACACACTCCTCCATATAAGGAGCAGCACCTTTTGATTGTGAATTATCACAGAAATGCTGTCAATGGAAACAACATACTTTGTTCAATAAAATCCTTACTGTATCTTATTATGTTAATCCTGAGTCTTGGGCTAGCTGAGCTGTTTTAAATGTCCTCACAAGGTGGCCACCAGATTAATGAGAGAAGACTACAAAATGGTTGGCATTTTGCATTGCACTGGCAGGGCTATTCACTAGAAAAACCATGGTTGCTTAGTTGCTATGTGACAGAATGCAGGAAAGCAGAAGATGAGAGTGTGGGTTATAGCCTTGTGAGGGACAGCAGCAAAGGGGAAAGAAAGTGGTGAATGAGCAGGAACGTAGGCGAGTTTACAGCAGGAAACTAAGAAAATGCACACCCCTTAAGGCACAAAAAGTTGGACTCAGGGCATGTAAGTGGGTCTGTAGGGATCACACAGAGGAGGAATATGTGACAGGGGAGAGGTGTGAGGGGAAAGCTGGAATTAGTTGGGGTGGGAGCCTGGAAGTAGGCTGAGAGTGATGCAGCTGCCTATTCGTCTAGTGCAGAACAAGCGTAAAATAGCACTTCTGCACCCTGGGAATTGCATAATGAAAAGTGATGGATCTTTTGGTTGCAGGCCGGGGACTTGTGTATTTATGTGTCTGTTTCACTTTGGGTTTGAACTGGAGATGGTTAAGCACACAAATCGGGAGGAGGTGAACATTTATTTGCAGTGTGAAAATAAATAAATTAGAAGGCAAGTAGAAAATACAAAGGTTCGGAAATGCTCAGAGTGTGAGCCAGCCTCATGACTGTGAAGAGAGAGGTCTGAGTCATTAGGTTCAGACACTTGGGGCTTGGCAGAACTGCCTTCTGGATCTTGGCAGGCTTGGATGGTGCAGCGAGAGCATCTGGAAATACAGGGTGGCTTGACCGAAGGAACCGGACACCTCAGTGGGTTTGAATTCAGTGTTCCCAGAAAATCAGTGTTTTATAGTATTACCGAACTACTCTTGGGCTGCCTCTAGGCTTCTCATTGGAAGGTAAGTCCATGTAGGAGAACTGGTCCAATTGAACAGGTGGTTAGGTTTCTTCCTTGTTTGTAGCAGATTTCAAACCCTAGCTCAGTCACATCTCAGAGTTCCTAAACCTGTAATAATGCAATTTTCTTTTTTTTTTCCCCAAACAATTTGCTGTGTTAACTCAGTCTCAGAATTGTTGAGGCCTTTAAATATTTGGATTTTGCTTTAATCTTATTATTTGTAAGAAGAGTACTTCCTCCAGTTAGGACAGGGCCCCTGCTGTCATGGAGCTGTACGACAGAGGGTTGTGGAAGGACCCTGCACCAGGAGCTTACCTTCTGAACAGAGTAAGCAGACAAAAGGGAGATGAGGTATAAAGAACACAAGTATATTAGCTGTAAGGCAGCACTGAATGCTGTGTTACTCTCAGGGTTTATAGGCAGGGTGCCACGTCCCCTGCATCTGTCCCGCCTTGTCATCTCCAGTTTGACATATTGGAGGATGTGTGCATGCACATATTAATCTGTGCAGACTTGGTGCCTGAGGGAATGGTGTGTATTTGTGTGGTTTTGTTTTTAATTAAAGGTGGCATCTCTGCTTTTTGGGTGGGTGAAGAATGGAGTGAAAAGGAAATGAGCTGAATTGAATGAAAAACGAATAAAGGATGTTGAAGTTGGAGGTGAGGATGCAGGTGCAGCTGAAAGACTGTGTAGGTGAGAAGAAAGGAGAACAACTGGGGCAAAGAGATCACTGTACAGCAGAGACCTTAATCAAGACCACAGAAAGTGCTTGGAATGTGTGAAGGTCCCTGTGTTGCTGAATCAGCAGCTGCTCTTGGCTGGGAAATTTTCCTGGTACTTTTCTGTAGTTTTTCCCACACTGTGGTGGGTAGGGTTAACTCTTTGTTCCCCAGGCAGTGTGTGGACATCTCCATGGTACATGCATGTGTCTCTGTGCATATGCATACCATATATAGTAGTATGTATATAAGTAGGGAGCCAACGTTAGAAAACTGCCTCAGTACTTAAGTCTCATTGGCTGCATAGTGTCAAGAGGAAGGAGCAAACCTGGTGGTAGGCAGTCTTATTTTACTCCTATTTTACTCCACCTGCTTTTTGGTATCAGGAGCCTGCTTGGCTCCTTCTAGCCCAGATCCCACCACCAAGAACAGCTGTCTGGTCCTCTCTTCATTTTCCTCATTCTGCATTTTTCTGTACCAACATGTGTCTGCTAATTTTGATATTCGGAGTTCCAAAAAGTCAGGATATGGGAGCGATGCTGTGATACGTACATATCTTGGTTGTCATCCAACAGAAAAGCAGGGTGATGAATGATACTATTCTTCTGAAAACATACTTTCCAGCCCTTCTTTTGAATTAACATGGAATACCTGAAAGGTACCAACCCTTGATACTGAGTTGTCTTAACCACAGCTACAGGCAATACCCAGAGTATGTGCTAGAATCCAGCTGTTCTGGAGGCGTGACTTCAAGATGGTTTAATGATTTGTTTCCTGCATCTTCAGTGCTTTTGGTTGAACTTTGAGGGTAGGGATTTGCCAAGTGCTAACTGTGATGGCAGTTTGCTGATAAATCTGTGTGTTTGCCAGAAATTACAATCAAGAATATGAGAGTTTTTTCAAAGGTGCACTGTGCTGCTGTGGTGCTGAGTATGACTGTAGCTGGAGGACTTCTGGCAGCCTGTAACACATGTCAAAAGTAATTATCAGTCATTGTCATCCAGAAAATGTGTCACTGTTCTGCTAGTGCTACTCTGAGATTCATACTTCTTCATTTCACTTCACGAAACAATCAGTCTGGATGTTAAGTTATTGAACAGAGACTCAAGATACAATTAACCTTTGTGTGCTGCCACTCTTGAGAAGCTGGAGTCTGCCTGTACCTCAGGTCTGCATTCATTAAACTGAGATAATGCTTTTCTCTTCCCTTCAGATCTTCGTCTTCTTTCTTCAGATCATTTCTTGTCTGGGTGACACTCCATTTCTCTGTGTTCGGATAGCCCCAGGCTTCGCTCCCGAGAATGTGGGGTCTCAGCAGAGGTGTCAGGGTGCAGTGCTGCAAGGCAAAGCAATAATAATAAACCCAAATAACTGGCTTTGTTGATGTCTGCAGCTGGGTCTGTCTTCATTCTCTGTACCAAAATTGGAACTGTGTTTGGAGTTCTGCTATAAGGACTGCTGCCTCCTGGGTGGTGTAGCTGCATTTTTGTTCAAGGTAATAATTTTCTAAGAAGCAGATATGAATACAAATCATTTTGGTAAAGCAAGATATAAATTTACTGTATAGGATACACGGTACAAGGAATTGCTATTTTACAATGGTAGCTTAACACACTTTATGAGAAAGTTTTGTTTGCTGCTTTTAAACTCAGACATTTCATGTAGTTAATTCAGTTAGGTAATGCATCTTCTACACAGGCACAAGTTTATCAGTTACCAAAATGTATTGCTGACAATACCTGTGAATTTTTCCACTTGCTTTCTCTGTCCAAAGTTGGCCATGCAGCTCGGTGACATACCCAAATGCTGTTTTAATTAAGAGGCACAGATCACGTGAGGTTTTGCTGTGTGTGCTCCATGCACATTGTGAAGTTATTTGTGACTGCGTACAGATTTGAATCACTCAAAGAGCAGCATTTCTTTCTGTGTTGAAATGTCATGCTTTTGGTGTTTGATGACAGGGATTTTGTTAACTGCATGAACAGGGAGTGTGTTTAACAAAACTCTATTTGCATTAAAATGCACTCCAGGAGACGTTCATAGAATCATAGACTCAAGTTGGAAAAGACATTCAAGATCATCAAGTCCAACCATTAACCTAGCACTGCCAAGTCCACCACTAAACCACATCCTTAAGTACACAACTTCAGCTGTTTCCTCTTGTTCTATAGCTTGTCATTTGGAAGAAGAGACCAAACCCCGCCTTTCTGCAACCTCTCTACACAGGTTGTGGAGAGTGATAAGGTCTCCCTCTCCTCAGCCTTCTCTTCTCCAGGCTAAACAATCCCAGCTCTTCCAGCTGCTACTGATACAACTTGTTCTCCAGACCCTTCAGGAACTTTGTTGCCCTTCTCTGGACACGCTCCAGCATCTGAATGTCCCCATTGTTGTGAGCCCCCAGAGAGGTTGTGAAGTCTCCATCTCTGGAGACGTTCAAAACTTGCCTGGATGTCTACCTGTGCAACCAGCTCTAGGTGATGCCAGAAGGTCCCTTCCAACCCCTACTTCTCTGTGATCTTGTGGTTCTGTTGTTGCGACCCAGGTACAGGATGCGGCACTGAGCTGTATTAAACCTCATACAATTGGCCTTGGTCCAGCCTGTCTGGAACCCTCTGTAGAAACTTCCTCCCCTCAAGCAGACCAACACTCCTCCACAACTTGGTGTCATGTCAAACTTAACTAAGGGTGCACTCAATCCCCTTGTCTAGATTATCAACAAAGATATTAAGATGGAAGTCAATTAAATGTTCAAACATCACCTGGTTTTATTTCCTTACAAAAGATGGAGGCAAACAATGACATAATATCAAAGCTGTTATCCCCCGTATTGCTTCTTGGTCGTCTTTGCATTGTTTAAAGAAGGCTGATTTGCACTATGTATTTCTCTAAAGGTAAGGTTTTTATTTCTTACATAATTGTGCAAGCTTAGTACTGTGTGCCACAATATTGTATTTCCCTCTAAGTCATATTTATAATGTCACTCAAGGCCTAATTGTTACGAAAAAGTGGAAATACCTGCTGGTTTTTTGAACAGAAATCCCTCTTGTGCTGGTTGAATGATCATGAATTTGCCTTTGGGGTTCTGCCTTCAGAAAAAAACACGTCAGAAAAGCTGTTTTCTATCCTGGTCAAGGTGGCAGTTCTCTAATAAACAGCTGCTAACCTCAGTGATAGAAAGATAAAAAGCCCTGCAGCTAGGCAGATGTACAGAGGACCTTAAAGCACATAGGCAAATAATATTGAAATAGAGTTTACGTACACCTAGCAGCCCACATTAGCAATACATGGTATAGTTCTTCTGAAATAGGAGTTCTTTACTCCAGTCTCACTTCCAAAATCTTCTTTCACAAGGTTTAAAAAAATTTAAAAATATAATTTAATTTTTTAAAGATTAAAATTTTCTGGAGTTTTTACAAACTTTTCATCAGACATTTATATTAAAAAATGTAATCAATATACAGAAAGGTGTTGATTTTAATATATTTTTTAAGCCAGAATAGGATCTGAAGGTAACACTAAGAATAGATGTGGCTCCGACTTTACAAAAGAGATTTTAAAAGTCATATTTCCTCTGTTAATTTTCTTTATTGTTTTAGTTCATTAAAATTTTGAAACAAAGGCCACACTTCTACATGAGACTTTTAATATGAAAATCTTTTCTTTCTTCTTATAGAGGAAAGCTGAAATAGTTCTTCAAAGGGATTTTCTGACTTTTTAAAATACTCTTCTTCTGTGGGCCTTGCTACTTAATGTAAAGCTATACTTAAATCATAGTCTTGCTAATGTAGAATGCAAACTATATTAGAATGAAAAGTTTCACTACTTTCTAGACCTTATTTGGCTCGAAATTAGACACCATAAACCTTGGTTTAGTGTATAATAAAGTAGTGACTCCAGAATACAATTTTCTTTCAATGCCATTCCTCTGTGCCCCGAAGAACAGGATGCTACTGGAGAATGCGTGGCTGTTTGAGAGGCCAGAGGTCCTAACATTTAATATCCTTTTGGAAGTTTAGCAGGTGGTTCCTGCAAAAACTCTTAGCTCTTAGCTAACAGCGATCTTAATATACCCTGTGCATGTTCTGTGCATGCCAGGGGATTTTCTTCATTTATTTTCCCATTTACCTGACTGGGGGTGAGGAGGGAGGGCATGCTGCTGATTAGCAATTTTTACCTTAAATTACACTCTGCTGAGAAATGTGTGTGTGTGTGTATACTCACAAATACATTTATATATATATTGTGTGTGTGTGTGTATGGTGTTTTGACAATACAGGCAGCTTGTGACAAACTGTCTCATTCTAAAGGTTAAAAACTTGAGTTCTTCAGCACTCCCATTATATTCCCTGTAACTGTGTCAGCTTTGGGAAAGTGTTATTTGGCAATGTCCAGAGAAATTAATGCACAGGAGGACGGAAAAATGCATGGAAGAGTAATAGAAGCATTTCTTAGGTGAAATATTTCAGCTGTGAGAAAGATACCAGTTTGTGACTTTGGTAATGGACTTTTACAGGAGCCTGTGAGTTCTCATTGCCTTTAGTCCTTCATTATTGCCTCCAGTGTCGATTTATGCAGCTCATACTTTCCTTTTCCCTCTTGTTTTATTCTGCAGTGAAAATGAAGCATTGGGTATATGTTGATGTGTTGGTGGCTTAGTAAGTGCAAAGATTTCAGCAGAAATATAATACCCAGAACACTAGATAGTACTGGAAATTTATTTCATTTTATTTGTTTCTTTTAAAGCATAGTGTGGTGATAGAGCAGAACCTTATGATTGTAATTATTGATCTCTCAGTCTCGAATGGTATATGGTGGTGTATGTGTAAGTGTGTTTGGAGGTGCAAGTTTGTCTATTAAAATACAATTTGTAGCAGCTAGCACGTGGGATTTCCTGCAGTGAGTAAGATAGCATAGGTGGGTGTTTTGGTGTATTGGAAATTTGTACTAGGAGCAGGAAAATTGGATTTTGTAATCTCCTAGTCACTTGTTCCGTTACTGTTTGCATACATTTTTACAAGCGGAAAAGGCTGAGATAGGACTGGTTGATGTGGTTATGGAAATGGGAATACTCTGGGCCTTTTAATAGATCCTCTCCAGATTTCTTTTCTTCTTACACTGGGCTATTTTAAATTTAAGATTTATATAAAAATACAGAATCTTAAGAAGTGCTTGATGGAGTCTTCTCAAAGTCCTTCACAATTTGCTGTTTGTTCAGGATTTCCCTGCTTTCTAATTCAGCACCAAATTTTCCTTTAGGCAGGCATTCATCATATGCATAGGAGTGTCCAGTTTAAGTCCAGAAGGCACAGCAAGGAGGGAACGTGTGGCTGCTGTTTTCAAGTGAACATGTTTGAAGTGAAAGCTTGCTTCAGTAATCTATCTTGGCAATAAATGGCTGAGGGAGAGGGATGGGTAAAACTTTGCTATTGTTTAAAAGCCTTATAAAGCATTTGTCTGAGTCTATATGTGCATATATATAAAATGCACACATACATTATTTTATAGCTAGAAGCATTATGTTCTTAGTGGTTTCTGGCAGAGAGATAGGCCATGCTGTACTCCTGCTTCCCATCTGTTGTCTAACCTTATCTTCCATTCCACGTCCACTCTGTGCTCTCATTCTTCCCCATTCACTTCACTTCCAACTTCATGTTCTCTCTTCTCCAAGACCTCAACACATCTCAGGTCCTAGCAATTTCTGCTTTTGTTCATATAGTCCCAGCTCCTCTAAAGGAACAGTCTATTAGCGATGGAGAAAACCATTGTTTTCCTCCATTCCTTACTCCATTCACACCCCACCTTTGGCTGAGGCACGGAGCTGCTCAGGTAACGCCATGCACATTTTAATTGCATGACTCTTTCTGTTTTAACTGTGTGCAGCTGAAAGAGCTGTGCCTTTATAGTACCCCAAAAAAGCTCCTTTCTGAAGATGCTAAAAGTATTAAGTGAAACAGATACGGAATTTGTAGACCAATCTTTAACAAAGATAAGAACCAAAAAGCTTAGAAATAGTTGTGAAAAGTCGTATCACAGTAACATGAGATTTTTTGGATCAGATTTTTATGTTTGGCCAAGCTGTGCTCAGAACAGGACCCAAAATGCTTTCTTGTTTTGGTTTTTTTTCCTGGGGAACATAACTCAGAGTAACCTGTGGCTAGTAAGAGACTGAGTAACTTTTTCACTGCTGGGAAATTGACAATGACTGAATTTTCTCTCAGTCACTTTGTATTGCCTACTATAATGAGGTTGGATATAGCTGAATATTACCATTCTCTGGGGCTGCCTGAGCTTTTTAAAATCTGCCTTTGCAACTTTGAAGTTGGACTGTTTTTTCTTAATTCCTGAATTTTACACAAAATGAATAATGAATGGCATGTTTTTTAATAATTTAGTGGAATTAACCCCAACAATATCTATTTGACAGAAGAAAATTGAGAGGAGAAGTAGATGAAGAGTGCGTCGATACACAGTTCTAGAAATAATCTTGTATATTTATGTAGATCTTACAGACAATGATTGATTGGACATGACCTGGGAAGGAAAGACATCCTTGCAGTCTCCCAGGTACACAGACCTAGACAGGGTCACCAGAAGTGACTGCATTTACTTCCCAAGCATACCTTCCAAGGAATATAGTTAAGATAAAGTGAATTATGTCTTTCAAAATGCCAGTTGTACTGAAAACACTTAATGACATGTTGTGGCAAACTTCTAGCAGCCAGGATACATGTTGGAGGTCTGGGGAGGATGTTGCACCTAGACAAATATCTGCAGATGTGCATATAAGTTAATTAGAAGTTACAAAGAAAACAAAATCAGAAATCTGTTTTGAAGGGCGTGTTTTTTTAACTTCACAGCTAAAACTTTTCTTTTTTCCACACCTGGAATACTGTGCTCAGTATTGGTCCCTGCTAAACAAACAAACAAAAAAGCAGACGGGTTGGAGAGGGTTCAGAGAAATGGGAAGCCTGCCATATAATGAAAAGACAAAGAGAATTCAGTTTTGGGCCACTCACAAGAAGAACAATGAGGTGCTGGAGCATGTCCAGAGAAGGGCAACAAAGTTCCTGAAGGGTCTGGAGAACAAGTTGCATCAGAAGCAGCTAAAGGACCTTGGATTATTTAGCTTGGAGAAGAGGAGGCTGAGGAGAGGGAGACCTTATCACTCTCTACAACCTGTGTAGAGAGGTTGCAGCAAGGTGAGTTTTGGTCTCTTCTCCCAGATAACAAACTATAGAAAAGAAGTTGTGCTGGGGGAGGTGTATATTGGATATTAGGGAAATTTCTTCACTGAAAGGGGTTATGGAGCACTGGAACAGGCTGCCAAGGGAAGTGATTGAGTCACCATTCCTGGAGGTTTTTAAAAAAGTGCAGATATGGTACTTAAGGATGTGGTTTAGTGGTGGATTTGGCAGTGCTAGGTTAATGGTTGGACTTGATGATCTTAAATGCCTTTTCCAACCTAAATGATTCTATGATTCTAAGGAAGAGGCTTGAAGCTTTTCACTAAAACCTTCCAAAGAAATCCACTCACACATTGTGAGTGGTCAACTCTATTAATGTAACTATGGGATTTCACAAGTGACTAAAAATACAAGAAATAAATGTCAGTTATTTTCAAATAAAGATATTTCGTAGTTTTATGCTAAAATATCACAGCTAAGGTTTTTATGATTTAGTAATGGGTTGCAGACAGAGCTGAAGGGTTAAGATTATCCTTCCAGTGTACTTAATATATATGAAGATCCTCGAGTTTTCCACTTCAATGAAAAATGATGGAGACTGAAATGGCTCAAGAGCTCTTGGGACATACTGTTGTTGAAGGAAAGAAATTTTAATAAGGCCTTGCATTAATAAGAGGTGATATTTGTTTAGGCTTGCTTTAAAGGAGTTTCTGTTGGATTTTATTTATTAACTGTATTTTCTTTCTCTGGAAAATCTAGTCCTCAATAAACAGTGGAAGTTTACCTTGTAATGTATCACTACAAATATGACGAGTGCAGTGTCCTTAGTGTGATATTCTCTACAGACACTCACGGTGAAATCCTTGCCACGCTGAAATAAATAGGCACTGACTTTAATGCAGATGTGGTGTTTCTGAAAGACAGCTGAAAAGCTGAATGTATTGAATCCCTCTGCTGCTGGTGGTATGGTAATATGGGTTAAAACCATTTGCCTTAGCTTTGATGCAGCTATCATTGTGTGGAGCTGTAGGTGAGAGCTGTAAAGCACAGAGACTGCTGTGCTTTACAAACACATAGGTGTGACTATCCTTTCTTGTCTTCACTTTTTCCAGAACTTCATCTGGCCAGACCCCTGTGAAATCAGGAAATTTGTGTTGGTGCCTGAAAGAAGCTGAACGCTTCTGAAAGCTTGCCCTACTGTGTTACATAGTCCGTGATGACTAAGAGGAGTAAGACACTCTCTGGTCAGTGCCGCTGTGCATGTGCTGATTACTGGTTTTTGGGATGTAGCCCCAAAGTATACATATATAAAAAAATCTGGTGATAAAGTGACCAAAAATGTGTTTAACTAGAGGATTCTCCCTCATTTTCCTCTCTGGAAAAAAAGTCAAACCACAACCAGAGTCGAAGAAAAAAACCCCAGAACTATTCTGTGTATTTAAAAATATTCATTGGATTAGAGAGTGGATTTTACTCAGTCAGTAAGATGGGAAGGCAATTGGTCATTTCAAATACACCGAGTTAGTAAGTAGTTTAGTATTTTTATATCAACTGCGTCAGCTGTGAGAGAGGATATATCCAAATACCCTGGATCCTGATGGCTAAGAATTTTTCATGAAGAATGGAAATTAGAATCCTAAAAAAGGTTTTTGAAGCAAAATAACTCATCACAGGCGAGTCTCTTGATGACTCCTTACTGGCAGTTTATGCAGTCTTTCTGTGGTATGTTTAAATTAGTTTAATATGATGTGTATTTATGTGTATGTATACTCTGTTTTATTTTTCTAAACCAGTTCAGCAATGTGCACGACATTAGAACATCGGATGAGATTTTTGTGATCCACAGAACAGAATTTGCATTGAAAAGGGAAGGGAATTAGTAAAGCTTTATGTCAACATTGTACCTGTGTGCTTCTGGACTACTTGAAACATTCCAGTCAATCCAACAGACATGGTATTGACAGTCAGAATTACAGAGATTTGTCCTCAGCTGCCATCACCAAGTCTTCTGCAGTGTCCATGCCCTGAGGATTTCACCTCTTACCATGGGAGCTGTGTGTTGGAAAAGAAATACCAGTAGTGAAAGGTGTGCAAAATTAAAACCTCTGCCCACAGTTCCCTGCCTTCATTCCTTGGAGGAATAGTACTTCTTTTCATGGGACTATGGCTTTTAAATTTCTGAAGCTCCATCTGTTATATAGTGGTGGAGACTGCTGTTTAGATTCCCTAGTGGGCATGCCATCCTGGCACATGTGCTTTGTCTTATTTATTTATTTTCTTAATTTTGAACTATATTTGCTTACAGTATTCTGTGGAAGGGAAGGGACAAATTTCTTTGCAGGAAAGGAGAAGGGATAGAGTATTCCAAAGATGTGTGTTTGTGGATGAGAGAAGCATGATGTGTATCTGCCCTTTCCATAAGAGCCATCCCAAATGCAGCCATCTGCAAAGAGTGTGATCTCTGCTTTTCCTGTCAAGTGCTGCAAGACCTTAGCAAGTAGATGTGGTGATGGGACTGCCCTGCTTGTACGCTTTAGGTCCAGCGTGCCTCCAAGTGGCTCTTCCAGCTGTGGTGAACCTGTGCCTGAAGTCTTTTCAGACTTTCAGACTTGTGAATGCAGCCTTGGACTGGACCTCAAAAGGCCTCTCAGGTACCTTGACTGAAAGAGAGGTAGATACAGATTTGAGCAGACAAAGTCAGGAGTCATCCTTAAAAGATTTTGGCCTCTGAATGCTTTGAGATTCTTGGATGAAGGATGCTATGGAAGTGAGAATTATTGCAACCAGGGATCAGATAATGGTTTCTTCACATGCAGTTTTGTTAATTCCTTTATTTTGTGCAAGGTAAATTGCTCTGTGTGCCTTCAAGCAATCTTAACTTAGTGCAGTAATGACTTGGAGTGATAGAAAAACTAATCAACTCCAGCCGCCACTTCTCATCCCCCCAGGTTAAGAATGATGAGCCTGTAGGTACCTTTTCCCTATCCCTCACTGCACCACAACTCCCCATGGTTGTGGTATGGACCCCCAAAGCTGAATCACTATGCTTGTGTTCCCACATCCAAGGGCCACAATTCAGGTAGAGGTAGGAGAGTGTAGGGTGTGATGTGGTCTTTGGGGCTTGTTTGTTGTTTTTTTTTTTAATTCATGCAGGAAGGAGAGAATCATAGCAGCTTTTTTAATCATTTAATGAGAAATACAGCAAGCACCAGATGTTTTTGTTTGGGTTACAGCTTGAGTGACATTAACTCATAATAGTAAAACTTGGAATGGATCTGGAAAAGTTGAATGATCTGACCTTTCCAAGAAAAGATCTTGAGAACTTAGGAATTACATCCATTTAAGCTATTTTGCTCCCAAACATAAATTGCTTGATCCACTAGCATTAATATATACCCATCTCCCCACTCTGCTGCATGCATGTGTTCACACAAATAAGCCTGTCTTTCATACTTCTGTTTAAAATTTTTATATAGTCATTTGAGTATGTTAGAGGTTCTTTTAAGAAACTCATCTCAGTCAGACGAGCAACAGATTTATTTCAAGCTACCCTAAGTTTTTGGTTGTTTTTTTTTAAAATCTGAGAATCTTCTTTTCATGGCTTCTTGGCATAGAAGAAAATGAAATGCATCCTGGCAAATTCCATCACTGCTTACTCAAAGTTTAGGGGCTACAAATTTCTGTAATTTAACCCCTAGTGTACTTAATGACAAAAAGAATAAAGATATGTGAAATACAAGGATGGAAAGGCTAAACAGTTGTTTCTGAAGAAAAGAAAATGAAACCAGCAAAATTTGCAAAAAATTTGCTGTGTGCATCCAAGTCAAAATTACAAATTT
Organism: Laterallus jamaicensis coturniculus; assembly: GCA_022605575.1. Taxonomy (NCBI): domain Eukaryota; kingdom Metazoa; phylum Chordata; class Aves; order Gruiformes; family Rallidae; genus Laterallus; species Laterallus jamaicensis. The sequence goes on along the minus strand of JAKCOX010000001.1, from coordinate 81,864,555 downwards.
CCTGTCTATGTCTTATATTTCTTCAATGATGTGTGCTCCAATTTATAAAAAGAAGAAAAATGGGGTAAGACTTTTAAAAATTTAATTGAATTAGTTAATGAGATTTTAGAAAACTGTCTGAAAGTTCTAATATTGGTCTCAAATTTTAAGTCTGATATGAAGTGTGTGTGTGTATATATATATACTAAAATATGTAAATCTCACATATGTTTACTCTACAGGATCTTAAAGGTCTTTTCCAACCTAAATTATTCAATTATTCTATGTGACCTATCCTGTGTCTACATTAGACCTGTCCTGTACAGTGATTACTACACATAAGCCAGAGTAAACTTAAATTTTTTTCCTTGTTATACACTTTTCTGTGTGTCTTGGTTATCTACTTTTGCATTTGTTAAAGAGAGACAGGAACATGAGATGAACGTATGCTTTAACGAGGGACAGCAGCCTTCTCCCCTAACAAAGATCTGCTGGAAAGTCTGTGGTTGGCAGCAGACAAGGCGTTTGGAGGCTTTCACAGCAACTGAGATGGATGTTTGCATTTGCTGGCATATTCTCTCCTTGCCCCTCCAAGCTCTGTCAGTGGCTCAGGTCACTGGGAGTAGTGGAAACACCAAAGCTGATGTGCTGGGTTCTGTTGTGCCCTCACCAGTGCAGCCTACTGGAGGATGAGGCATTCTGATCATGGTGGCAATTTGACAATCTCTGAATGTTATTTTTTGACAAATATTATAAGTGTTATAGAAATATTTTCATGCAATATTAACATTATTGTAACACCAGTATAGAAGCATAAATTACCAGATGAGTCAGAATTATGGCCCTTTTCCTGCTGTGTGTGGGCAGACCCCTGCATCTGTGCTCATTACAGGTTTGGGACCTAAATGCATTAGATGTGTACTGGAAGAAAATGAGTCTGCAAAGTATTTTAAGCGAAGGAATACATTGCTCTTGTCTGTGAAGAAAGAAAATCCTCTGAAGATGGACATTTCTTTGTGCTTCACTTTTAAAAGGCACGTATGTTAACATGGAAATGTCTCTGCAAATTCTTGTAAGATTAATGAAGTAACTGAAAAAAAAAAAAAAGGAGCTCAAATTCATGTCTTGAAAGAAAGGAGAAGATGTTCTGTCTTCAGGAGATTCCAGAAAGGATTTGTGTAAGTGTATTGTAATGGTAGCCCGGTACTTCTATAAACCGTATTTATAGGTAATGGACTAATATCTAATATGTTATTGTAATATTTTTAACTCTTTGTGACAGTGGTTCTCCCAAAGTCATTAGCTGTAATTTCATTGTCTGCCTTTTCTCAAGGGAACACTGAAAATACTGATAGGGATCTCTCCTTTCATCTGACACCTTTCCACAAACAGAAGTTTGCAGGTTATTCAGGATGGCATGACATTGCTTTGGATCCTAAGATTTGTCTTTTTTTTTTTAAAGTACTTCAAAGATTTCTGTGTACAGCACTGCTTCACTTAGGTTTTCTGCCTCTGTGAAAATAGTATGTTCAGTGGCCATCATCTGAGTTGACTTTGTATGCTAGACTGAAAAACAATGGTACGTGTTTCAGAAAAGTAACTAGCTGTGCTTTTGCTCATAAAAGTGGAAATTGCAAGGGAAAAGCATTGAAGTCAGAATAGGCAAACGAGGAGTAGGAATGAAATTTAATTTCTTGTATCTGAAGGTACACAAGTGGACCCTGTCTCTGCCTCTTGAGTGACTGTCTTCTAGATTAGAAATTTCCCCACTGCAAATAAAAATCTGGTGATTCTCAACTTCCACTGAACTACCTCATGGTCTTTCTTCTCCTCACACAAGCACCCTGTGCTACTCTGCCCATCTTTGGGGCTCTTGGGTGAAGGGAAGAGTGATTCGTCTTTTTCTTCCCCCTTCGCTGCTGCCTCCTGGGAAGATTAAAAATCCCACACAGTGGGATTCCAGAACCACTGAAAATTGAACTTTACCAATCCTGAGAGTCACCTGAACTCTATAGTTTTCAAATTAATATTCAAAGCAGTTTCAGGGACCCCTGCTTCTTCCTTTGTTTTTATTAATCAATTTAGGAAAATTCAGTTACCTGTGGTTGGTTGTGAGAATACAAATCAACCCCCTTTTCAGGTTGCTTGAATTTAGTTTGTCCTCTTAGATGCCCGGACCTTGTGACATGCTGATTTCTTTCCCTTGAACCAATTTTCATCTAGTCATTTGAATTATCATTTCATCTAACCCATTCCCTCCCTGAAAGTGTGATATTCATTGTGAGCTTTTTCTTGGCTTTGTAATAACTTTCAACTTGAGGAACAGAAAAAAGTAGTGCTTGGAAAATATTTTGATAGCCTTACAAGTCAAGGTATGTTGTCGGGTCTCTCTAGCGACCACACACAATCTAGGAGCAAGATATATAATTAGCTTGGCACAGGTGAGGGGAGGGATAGGGAAATTGTCTCCTTTACCTCCCTTCTTCAGCTTTGGAATCTCATGCTCTTGCATGATATGCTTGGGAAATTACAGACTGTGAGTGGGATTCATATGGCAAAATGTAGACGTCTACATCTGAGTTAGTCACACAAGGCTCCCTGTGTGGGGAATGGAGAGATGAAACAGGACAGATGAATCACACCCTTGAAGAACCCTTTTTTTTTTTTTTTTTTTTTTTTTTTACCTTTATGGTAAGATGAAATGACTCATAGCCTGAAAGTGCCCATTTGGCTAGTAAAGGAGGCTGGGGTAACAACAGTGGCTGCATTCTGCACCCTGAAAACAGGATATGATGGCTGCATTCTGCTCACCAATAACTAGACGTGTGCCTGCTTGTGTGCTTGCATGTAACTCATTTCTTTGTTGTACTGTGCAAGTGTTGAGGTTCTAGAAAAATGTGGTTTTCCACATTGAAATTCCTTGAAAAACAGGAACAGCTGTTGGTTTCTATGTGTGGTAACTTAGAAATCAAGAAAAGTGTAAGCTGAATTAGCACCTTTCTCCTGTATGTGTGTTTATCAATATGTGTCAGCAAAGTAAAACATAACCCTAATATGCAAGTTTCCAAAGCTTGGGCACCATGTAAATTTAGTAGCTCAGAGGTAGCTTAAATGATGCTGCTGTTTGTTTAGCCTCCTTTCGAAACTGTATGTCCCCTGAACTTAGGGAGATGAATGTGTGTTTTCCGGATAGTGTGGGGTGCTGGTGCCACTAAACATCTGCTTGGTCAGCTGAAACACCAGTGAGATACATGCCATCTTCCCACAAAAAGGTGAACAGAAATTCTATTTAAGTGATGAATTCTATTTAAGTGAATAAAAGTAGCCCTGTGACTTAGCATATCCAGTTTCCTTTCACCTTGTGTTTTGTATGTGAACTGGTATTCAGGATGCATTGAAGGAAATTAAACTAGAGAACTTTTATTTGAGCTTAAAAAGGAGGAATGAAGTTGTTTAGCTTACATCTGTAGTTAGAGTATGTCCACAAAGATGGCTTTTTGGCAGACACTGAGCTTTTGCAGCCATAACTCTGGGCACATAGACTGAGGAACTTAATCCAGCAACTAGATTTCAGCTCACCAGTTTCCTAGGTAATTAGTGTACACAGATGTCTTAAGAGGGGCAATAAGATGTGAGGTTCACAGCTCCTGCTGCTCTGGAGAAGGAGCTGCAAACTAGAACCTACGCAAGATCCAGACCCTGAAGATGTATTCCAGGTAGCTGTGTAAATCACAGCTGATGTTTATGCATGAATGAAGCCATGGTGTATCAAAAGCAATACATCTAGATTTTTCTTTGTCAGATTCACAAATCACAGATCCTAATTCCCTGAAAGTCTTTTCCTGCCAGGTCAAACTAGGTTTAGGATGCATATTTCTCTGTTGGCCCTTTTGAAACTGGGAAGTTTTGATGCCAGACGTGGAAGATTCAAGTCAGTGGAAGACATATAAGATGTGGCCTGACCGTAGCCTACCAGTGACACGCACAGCATTGGACAACCACTGGATTGAACATGCTCCAGACAAAACCAACATTCCCATCCTCTCCCTGGCATAAAAGAAGAAAGAAGCCCTCAGAAAAGAGCAGTGGCTGTGTCAGGAAACCATTATGAAATGTAAGCTTGAGGTACCCAGTGTACCTTTCTGAATCAAGCAAGAGTTCAGTTAAAGTGATGTCTAGCTTTTAATCTGGCTAGATCAGCTCAAAACTGTGCTGTAGGTTGAATTAGTGAAACAGTGGAGGTGGTAGAGGGCTGCCTATAGTCCTGAATTTCTCCCAGCTGGTAGTGTTTTGCTAGCACTGCTCAGAGCTTTGTGCACAAAGTGATTTCAGCAGAATCATCACCAGTGAGCAAGCAGGCTGCTTTTGGCTTTTCACCTTACCTTTCAGCCAGAGGCAGGCGCATCTAGAACCGCATCCTTATGTGGAAGCTGACTTGGAGAGCTGTGTGCTGGCTCGCAAAGTCAGATGTCTCAAACCAATGTGTCGGCACCTGTCTACAAAAGCAGAGGTGAAGTTCCTTCAGTCCCTGAAAAGCTAGTGTGCCTTTCCCAGGTGAGAAAGGGTGTGCTAAACATCAGGTGGGCAGTGTGGATGCTGTCCACTTCTCTCTATGCTAGTTTGAGGAAAGACTTTTATGGACTGTACTGACAATAATCTTCCACTGTGTAGCAGTCGGATTACTTGCTGGTCTTTCAGGCTTTATTTGAAGGAACACTGTATACATGTGTGTATGCACACATATACACAATTTTAATTTTTTGTTTTGAAAGATACTCATCAAATAATGATTGCCAGATAAAATTCCTACTTTCATGCGTTGGTGGGTCATCATTTGGATTACATCTACTTCAGAATGTTTTTTATGTAATAAGATGGCTCTTAGTAGCAGCTTCCCTTATAATGGGGTATTGTGATGGTACCAAATAATTCAGATAACTGATAAAAATATCTCCTCATGATTTTCTGTGTGTTTTAACTTCAAAGGACTGCCAGTTAAAAGATGATCCCACGTCTGACTTGGAAGGATAATATTTGTATCAAATTGAGTAACCATATAGTTCGATAGTTTTTTTCCCATTATGTGTGCTGCCTCCTCTTGAATACTGTTAATGATTTAGCATAGGACAGAAATGATTAGACTCAATGATCTTAAAGGTCTTTTCCAGCCTTGTGATTCTGTGATTCTGTAGCCTGGTTCACATCTTCTGTTCAGTTTTTATTACCTGACCTGATAAGCTCAGTCTAAGTATTTGGTGAGTTCAGTGATGTACCCAGTGTACTTATGACTGCACATGGATTTATGGATGAGTAAAACATAAGAGGTTGGCCATTCAGTACCTCTGTAACTTTTATTTTTTATATTCACAGGATGCTTTTAGAAACTGGTTAAAAATTACATTTTCCAGTATTCAGCTGCAGAGGAGGACTTGGTATTTTCAGATGTGTTAGGAGAAGTGATGCTTTTTGTATGCATACATATATCTATTCAAGTCTCTGCAAAAGGGTTCCTCTGTCACAAGGTCTCCAATTGCCAGCTAGAAGTCAATCCTGAGATCTATCCCAATAGTTAGATATTATAAACTCCAGACTGAATTTATTTCCTAACCAGTGTATATGTGTGTCTTACTGTTCAGCTCTTTCTTCTGTGCTTTTTTACTCTGAAGTAGTAAAGATGACAGTGTTACATTCTTGCAAGGCCATGAGATCTTCGGGTCGGTTTCCTTTGCTCCGGCAGGATCTATTCCCGGGTCCTCCTGGTGACCTTTTTTCTCCAGCAGAATGTTCCAGGAGGTTTCTCTCTATCTCCTCTTCCTAGAAGAGAGAGGTTGGCCAGAGCCATAATTTCTTCTTAAAATTCAAGAATTTTTCAGTGGGTGGCTACCAAGATATGCAACTTACAGACAGATTCATCATCTGAGCTAGACTGAAATAGTCGCTGCAGTTGAGGAGGCTCTCTGGTAGGTAGGAAATTTCATTCTCTTATCCTTTTCTTCTGGCCATTCCAGTGGTGCCTTTCATTTCTCTTCATTCCAATTTTATACTGTCCCTTTATACGTTCTCCTGATATATTTTTAATTCATTACATTTTTAATGTCCATAAATCCTTGTATTCTTAATGACTGACCAAAGGTAACTGTTCCTAATTACTAATTGTTACTTGTTATTGGCATGTGGACAAATTGAACAGAACCTTCCTGTACCACTTCTACAGTAAAACATCACAGGCCACTATTTCCTGCTCTCTCATAAATTAATTTCCTGTCTTTGTTTAGTAACACCTTGCATTAAAGAGGGTTTAGAAGGCCTTTCGGAGGAACTTTAGTAAGTATGTAATTAAAATACATATGATATCTGAATTATTTAAGGTAATATATACACAACATTGCCAAAATGCTTTAACAAGAAGTCCAGCATAGTTTTGTAGATTTTCTTTGCTTAACACTGGCAACTAAGCCCCACACAGCTACTCAGTCCCCCACAGTGGAACTGGGGAGAGAATCAGAAGAATAGAAGTGAGAAGACACATGGGTTGAGATAAGGGCAGTTTAGCAGGCAAAGCAAAAGCTGCACATGCGAGCAAAGCAAGACAAGGTACTCATTCACTACTGCCCATGGGCAGGCAGGTGTTCAGCCATCCCCAGGAAAGCAGGGCTCCATCATGTGTAACAGTTACTTGAGAAGACAAATGCCCTCACATTGAACACCCCACTCATCCTGAGCACAACATCATATGGTACGAGATACCCTTTAGTCAGTTGGGACCAACTGTCACAGCTGTGTCCCCTCCCAACTCCTTGTGCACCCTCAGCCTCCTCGCTGTTGGGGTGGGGTGAGGAGCAATAAAGGCCGTGGCTCTATGTAAGCCCTGCTCGGCAGTAATGAAAATATCCTTGTGTCATCAACACGGCGCAGATCTAAAACACAGCCCCATACCAGCCACTCTGAAGAAAAATTAACTCTCTCCCAGCCAATATCACCACACAGACCATGCTTGGCTGCCTGTTTCTATAACAGCGTTACCAAAAAATGGACTTTATAAGCTGGGTACATTATGAGGCTTTCACTGGGTTGTCCACAGCTTTTCTCACAAAAGGAAGGTTTTGAGAGAGCTTTCTACAATGGTAGGGTTCTCTCATGTCTATCAGTAGTGCTCTGTATTTCCCATGTTTGGGGGTTACATTTCTTGTTCACAGCCATGCTGTGATGAAGGAGCAGGCTTGGGCTGGTTGGTCTCACTTGTTTCCAGGTAATGAACTTGTAGCTTTTAATAGATATTATTAATCTGTAGCTGCCCGACATTACATTTTGTACTACCGAATGTAATCTTATTGTATTAGTCAAGATCATTTTACTTTGTGTACAGTTCAATCTTTCTCTTAATTGACCTTGCCTCCTGAGTTTGCACTGCAAGAAAACTTCATCACAATTACACTTCTTGTGCAAAGACCATTGAGATAAATGATAAATACAGGCAATCCTAATCCCAGTTCTATGGAACTTGAATAGTTATCCTCCTTTTGGCTAGTAGTAGCCCTCTCAGCTAAATGTTTTCCTGCCTTTTCTTCATCTTGGCTGCTGAAGAAGCCTTCTGCAGTTTAACCCATGATTTCCCGTTTGACTCTGGAAGGCAATGAGGATGGGGAAAGGTCTGGAGGAGAAGTCTTATGAGGAGAGGTTGAAGTCCCTTGGTTTCTACAGCCTGGAGAAGAGGAGGCTGAGGGGAGATCTCATCATGGTCTATGACTTCCTGACAAGGGGGAGCGAAAGGGCAAGTGCCAGTCTCCTCTCTTTGGAGGCCAGTGGTAGAATCCAAGGGAATGGTATGAACCTGGGACAGGAGAGGTTTAGGTTGGATGTTAGGAAGAGGTTCTTTACTGAGAGGGTGGTCGGGTACTGGGACAGGCTCCCCAGGGAAGCAGTCACAACACAGTGCCTGATTGAGTTCAAGAAGCATCTGGATGATGCACTCAGTCACATGCTCTTACTTGGCTGGCCCTGTGTGGAGCCAGGAGTTGGACTTTATCCTACTCAGTATGATTCTATGAAAGTTACATCAACTACATGTCCCTTTGATTAGGAAGAACATTCAACTCATCAAAGAAGGCTCTTGCCATTGTTTGCTGTGGCCCATATTTTCTTATATTTTTCTTCTCAATTTTCTTAAATTTACTTCTGTCTTTGATAGTAATTTCCTTCAAAATCATACTTCCAAGGTTTGGCTAAAATTATATGTGCTGTGTAAATCAAACTTTTCATGCTTTAATTACCCTTCCAAAAACAAGTTACAATTTTTGCTCTTCCTCGTTACACCACTGTCCCCCGGTGGACTTGCAGTTATACCTGGGAGTTCCTGTGCCAGCTCTTTTGCCACACACACCAATATTGAGTCATTCCTTCCTTCTGCTTTCCCATCTGTCAGTGTCCGTGTCTTGTGGTGTGCCCTGTGCTTGGATAATCAGCTGTCAGGGGCTGAGCTTTGTGACTGAGCTTTTGTGACTGCCTAAGTCCTAGAGTACCAAGCATCCAGGGCATCCACAGCTCTGGCTAAAATGGTAGAATCAGTAAGATTTGTCACATTTTGACTTTTTGCAGTTTTGGCTTCTGTTTGGAGAAGATTTTGCTTCCTTTGTTAGGCCCCTCTAAAGCTGACAGAAGCTTGCCCTGTATGTTTGATATCATCAATCTAGAGACATGGATGTGTGGCGTTGTGTTCTTTCTCCTTTCAAGCAGTCATTGTCTTTGAGCAACACAAACATATGAGGGAGATAACACTTCATATCCAGAAGCTTCATGGTCTTCACTTGAGAAAGATTGCTCTGTTCCAGGGCTGGCAACAAAAGGTATGTCATCATGAATAAACTGCACTGAAGAAGTGTTTTCCCCGTATTCTCTGAAACAGACATGCTCTGCACAGTGAATGAGGCGTGTACAAAATCTGAATGTTTTTGAAAGTACAGAGTCAGCAAGGAGGTTTGTCCCATAGTCACACAGATTCACTAGCCAGGAAGTTCCCTTCATCGTTTTATAAACCTGTATTTGAGAACGTGCCAGTCTCTGCCAACTGTGACTGTTTTTAGATGGTGGTTTTTGCTGAATTCTGTGCAGCCAGTAGCACCCATCTTGGTATAGAAAATCTGGTAAGTGGGAGTTAGGTGTAAGGACAAAATGTGTATTTACTTAAAATTAGAAGATGCACAGTGTTAAAAAGTTTTGTAATGTCTTAACCTAACTACATCTCTTTATCAGCTTAGTGTTTGAAACTCTTGTGCCATACTAATATGTCATTAATCAGTGAGTTGAGAAACACTGGTTTAGAATTTAAAATAAGTTAAAGCAGGGCATAAATTAGGATGAATCATCCTTTGCTCATCTTTTTAAGTTTAACTGCCTTTTACCTACTGTAAATGCAATTTGGTGGCATGTCAACATTGTATGTTACCTGACTTTGCTGTTTACCATTAGCTGTTTAAAGAGTGATGCTACTGTGTCTGTTCTCAGTTGAAACATACCTCGATTTTTAGCAGGGAAAATTTAATCTTCGTGTGGTTCACTTCACCGTGTACTTGTAACATCTCTTCAAGATAATTGGTTTTAAAGTTTCCTTGCATTCCTTTAGAACTTTCCAGACAAGAATATCATAGCTGTTCATCAATATTTAAAAAAAATTGCCCATTAAGTGTTGTGGCCTTGATTTTAAAAACTGCCAGTGAAATATGACAGTTAGATGAAAAACCTTTAGAGGATTTTCAAGGCTGGCACTGTTTGAAAACCTGTTCCTTTTTAACAGACCGTAATTAGGTACCCTGATTCCTTAGTTACATTTAAAGAAAATTTTATGAATAAGTTTATCCATTGTGCTTCACTACTGGGAAGCAGGTAATCATTTTGACCTGTGATCCAAATAACAATAGCATCCAAATATTTACTGACACTGAAATAACAATTCTTCTCTTAGTTTACCTGCTAATTATTATGCAATTAATTGAGTCTGAAGTACAGCTGGGGAGTTCTTTTTAAGTGCTTGGGAAGCTCCTGTTCTATTTACCTTTCTGCATTAAAAATACCATCAGTTTTGAGGGGGTTTTTTTTTGTAATCAAGTAGGGAGGGAAAAGTTGGTCTGCCTTTCTGTTTTGCTTTTGTGTTTGCAAAAGCATACCCCATCCATTAAATCACATATGTCCTGCGTACCTTGACCGCATGTAGACTAGTGTCTCAGCTTGTCATGCATGCTGGTCCTGGCTCCCATCAGTAACCCTGAGTTTAAAAACTCACTTATATTAAACTCCTGCTGCTTCCCTGTTTGCTTTTTGGTCCTTTTTTGGTCCATTGTCTGGAAGGAAGGATGGTGCTCGACATAAGGCCTTCCTTGCTTTGTAAGAAACATAAGTAAAGTATTTCTGGTGAGCTTCATGGTTGTGATGTTTGTCTGGGTCCATGTCCAAAGCTTTGAAACAAACTGCCTGAAGACAGAGCTTTGGGTTTCCTACTGGTAAGAGCCACTGAAGTGCTCAGTAAAGGCCAGCTCAGTGCACTGATGTATGCTTGGCGAGTGTTAAAATCCTGTGACCGCAATGAGATTTCACTCTTTATTTTCACATGCAGTGCAGAGGCAACAGGCTTTTGACTTCTTAAATAATGAATAGAAAACCCTGTGGCCACAAGGTTATTTAAAAATAAGTACTGTAAATACGTGTTAAAATTTAGTAACTAACTTTGTCAGTGAACATCCTTGCTTTGCCCTGACTTTAGACTTCAGTCTAATTAAGAAAGAAAACAAACCCCCTAAACCAGTAAACTTATTGACTTTGTTAGCAACATTAAAATACCTAATTGTATTGATTTTTCCAGGTTACATATTTTATAAAACTTATGAAATCATGATCTGCAGAGACTTTGTAAGATGATAGGCTAATGGCTGTGAGTTTAAGCCCACTCAGGAGTCGAGTATGTCGGTCCCCTCAGGAGAAGAAGGGGATCATGAGCTTAGTTTATGTGCTAATTAATAGTATTGAATTCAAAATTATTTAAAAATAATATTTTCAAAGCACTTTCTTCATTCATTTGTAGAATCTGTTTCTACAGAACACTCAGTTAAATGAAAAGATTGTGAATGTTAGTCATTACCAATGCACTTAGCATTGATGGGTTATGATGCAGGTCACTGAATCAAACCATGTGAATTACTTACTTATTTCGAATCAGTCTAAAAAAAAAAAAAGATGCCATTTTCTGTAGGTTTTTCTCCTCTTTTTCTCCACAGTTGCAGTTTTGTTAAATTGAACAAAAGAACCTTTCCTGCTAGCCATGTCTACCAAAAGTTCCAGCTGATTTTGGGGAACTTTGATCACACAAATTGAAGACAGAGCTTCCATCCAATTTTATACACTATCTAAATATCTTTAAGTTTTAACTCTTACTTGAGTGTATTTTGTCTGAAAGAGAGACTGTTATTCACCATCAAGCTCAATGTAGAACCTTGTATAAAATCACTTGATAGAAAGTCCTTTCACAGTCCTGCAAGGCCTTTGACATGGTCCCCCACAGTGTTCTTCTCTCTAAGTTGTAGAGATATGGATTTGATGGGTGGACTGTTCAGTCGATAAGGAATTGGCTGGATGGTTGCATCCAGAGGGTGGTGGTCAATAACTCAATGTCCAGATGGAAGACAGTGGCAAGTGGTGTTCCTCAAAGGTCTGTACTGGGACCGGTGCTCTTTAATATCTTTATTAATGATATTGACAGTGGGATTGGGTGCACCCTCAGCAAGTTTGCTGATAACACCAAGCTGGGTGGTGAGGTTAATGTGCCAGAGGGACAGGATGCCATCTAGAGGGACCTGAACAGGCTGGAAAAGTAGGTCCAGGTGAACCTTATGAGGTTCAACAAAGACAAGTGCAGGGTCCTGCACCTGGGTTGGGACAATCCCCATTATCCATACAGGTTAGGAGATGATATGCTGGAAAGCAGCCCCAAGGGAATTGACCTGAGGGTACTTATGTATGAAAAGCTGGACATGACCCACCGATGTGCATCTCCAGCCCAGAAGGCCAACCACATCCTGGGCTGCATCAAAAGAAGTGTGGTCCTCAGATCAAGAGAGGCGATTCTGCCACTTTACTCTGCTCTCCACCTGGAGTACTGTGTCCAGCTTTGAAGCCCTCAGCACAAGAAGGGCATGGACCTGTTGGAGTGCATCCAGAGGAGTGCCACAAAAATGATCAAAGGGCTGGATCACCTCTCCTATGAAGACAGACTGAGAGAGTTGGGTTTGTTCAACCTGGAGAAGAGAAGCCGCTGGAAGGACCATACAGTGGCCTGAAAGGTGCCTGTAAGAAAGCTGGGAAAGAACACTTCATGAGGGTATGTAGAAGTAGGACAAGGGGTGATATTTTTTAACTGGAAAAGGGGAGATTTAGGTTGGATAGTAGGAAAAAGTTCTTCAGTAGGAGGGTGGTAGATCACTGGAACACGTTGCCCAGAGTGGTAGTACGGGTCCCAGGCCTGGAGATCAGGCTTGATGGGGCTCCGAGCAACTTGATGTAGTAAAGATGTCCCTGCTTACTGCAGGGGGGTTGGACTAGGTGACCTTTAAAGGTCCCTTCCAACCTAACAAATTCTGTGATTCTAGCATTCTCTGAAAGTCATTTGACATTTGGACAACAAATGCAAAAAACCCCTGCCAAACTAATCATAGTGTCAAATACCGTAGCTTTAAAGTAGTCCCCTTTAAGAAAACATTTCAGTGTGGTTGTTCATGCCTAATTAATCTTACTAATCACTTCTGATTCTGAAAATACTTTCTTCTATTAATACCTTAAACCTAGCTATCCTCTTTTTATTTTGAATTCAGTAATAAAAAACAATACAAAATATACACATAGACTATTATAATGCAATTTACATTAGCTGTTATTTGAAGAAAGCAATTGAAAAGTTAAAAGCATGTCAGGAGACTGATCAGATTAATACGCTCAGTTCTGATGTACCGTAGTTATCACAGAAATATTAATGACTTAACTCTAATGAAAGGAAATAAGGTTTTACCTACCACTGTGTCTGAAATTATTAGGTTTCAGACACAGTTGGACAGCTCTGAAGTAAGTTTTTGTGGTATAATATAATTTGAAATTTAAAATTCAGTTATGCTCTGCTATTGCCATCTAGTCCATAGGATTAAAATGGAATTTCTTGATCGGTTGTGGTCAAATCATGGTCTTCTGGCATTTTTTGCAAGTGCACAAAATTATAACCAAAAAGGAATTTGAAGTCATTGTTCAAATCATTTAAATTTCCATGTGGGCACAGTATTGCCCACAGAATGTTGCCTGTATTCCAAATGCAGAATCTTGTGGCTGCTTTTAACTTCTAAAGTAAATATTCCCTTCCAGTCAGTGTTAGCATCTGTAGGTGCAGAATGCAGGATAACATTTGCAGAAGAAATTTCTATGTAGCTTATAACCCTTTTTCAGTTTTCCACTTGGAATACTGAAAAAGTGTTACATTCCTTCCTATTTCAAATGCATTTCTTCATTGAACATCTGCTGAGTGCCCTGAGACCTAGAAAAAGAAACATCTTTAACGCATTTTCATTGTCATTTAAAACCAAATTAAACTTTCATTGTATTTATAAACATTTTATTTTTGCTTTCCATGCACCTTTACTGACAGGATTCTTTGGGCAGACCTCATATTAAAAAAATACAAATATTTGATATAAACATCTAATAGGAATTTATCACAATCATTCACACTGCAGCCCTGCCTTACGGATTTACAATCATTCAGTGAGGGAGCAGAAGTGTATCATGCATTCTAATCATCTGCATAACTCAAATTTAAGAGAATTTGTATTGTGAAAGCTTTGTTTGAAGTGAAAATGACTTGCAGCTCTATCAGTGCGAATAATTTTCAGGAACAAAAGGTTTTAAAAGAGATTTTTTTATATTTTGGTGGGAGTCTGCGAAGAGCAAAAAGAGGAATACATTCAAGCAGTTCAGTGCAGAGTTCTTCACGTGCATCAAATACAATCTTTGGTTTTGAGCATTACCAAGTGCTAGCTCTTACAGCTTGTCTTATGATTCTTCAGTAGTGCTTTAAAAGCCTGGTTAATAATTTTTGTGTTTGACGTAATTTCAAAAGGATTTTTCTGTTACATGAGTAAGTCCACACAAATAATAAATTTGCTGTTAAAGCAGTGACAGAGTTGAGCTACTCCTGCAGCTGCAGGTTGGTATTATATTCATTTTTAAACCACCCACATTACTGCAGCTTCCACCCAGTCATGCATTAAGTGGCATGATTAACATCTGTCGTGTGCACTTCATCGTCAGCCTTGGAAAGCTGGGTACATTGGGATAGCAATTTATTTTACTAGAGTTCATTTTAAGTGTATTTCTGTTTGCTTTTATTAGAAAAGGCTGACCTGAAGATGTGTACTTGAAGCAGAAGGCAATGTTGGTGTATATAACTTGTGAGACTTGAAGTCCTTATTTTAGCTGGTCTATGAGAAAGCTCGCCCCTGCCAAGAGCAGTTTTCCTTTGGAAGTAGAAGTTTCCTCTTGATCTCCAGAAAACTTCATGGTTGGAAACTGTGGCCTGCGATCATGGGTGTTTTTTGGCCACCATTTCCAACCATGGAGCTTTCTGGGGGTTCTGGACCTGGTTGTTTGCCACCATGTTGAATCACAGAGGTTTCTGGAGGTCCTGGACCTTTAAAGACCTTGGAGGTGAGGCGTGGGTGAGAGGATGACGCAGGTGATGACTAGATAGTCATCTTCAGTAGCTTCAGTTTCCTGCCTGAATGGAGACTCTATACTTACAAAATGTCTCTACATTTCAATTCCAGGTTGTGGGAAATTCACAAGATCAGTTGTTTTTCTCAAATGTTGCCATCTTGGCCTGAACTCAAATGACAGCAGCTGTTCTCATGAGATTTCAATTGCAGCCAACTGAAAAAACAGCCTCTTCCTTTTCAGATCTAACCAGCTAGTGACAGCAGCAGTGACTTCAGTTCACAACATTAGGAATCCATACATCCCATCCCTCATGCTATGTACACATGAAGAATGAAATGGAAGTCGATGCCAGTGTGCTACGTATTTATCCTTTTCACTGAATGGAGTTGTGCATTTTGTATGTGGAAAACATTGTAGAGTCCCCCAGTGTCCAGCATTTACATTTAGCATGCAATGTATTCACTAAGGATTTACGTGTTAAGATCTTTAAAAGGAGAAACTTTCCTCTAAGGAAGAGCTGACTGGGAATGACTTCCATCCTCAGCCACATGCGATGGTGTTGAAATACCAACGACTCCTGCTTGATCTCTGCCAGTGTTCACTTGCCCTTCTTCCTCTCCAGCTTTTAGTAGCATATGGAGCATCAACAGACTCGTGGGCAGCTTGGCTTGACCTGAAAAAATCAGAAAGCAGTACTGATTTTAAAAATAGGGTGTGTGGAAGCTAAAGGCAACTTGTGCCTCTGTCTCACAGGAACGGGAGGAGTAAAGGAGGTCAAAGAGGACTCGGTGTGTGTTTAGAGGGTTAGGAGCAAGTTGGCAGGGGAGAAAATACAGTTGTATTTCTCCTCCCCTCTCTACACGGGCATGTTCCCTGTGTGGCGTATGGGACCATATCCTCCACAGTCCCTGCTGGAAGGTGGGAAAGGTGCTCCCTTCCCTGAGTGCCAGCCTTGCTTCTGCACTGTCTCTGGGCATTGCTGACCAGTGGGCTTTCAGTTCCTGGCTGCTGTGCTGGGGTATCCTGGTAATAGGCAGCTTTTTTCCTCACCACCATCCAGGCTGGGCAGCCTGTGAGCCTGGGGACTGGGGAGACGTGACCAGTATGTATCTGCTGTGCAGATTCGGTTTGCTTTAGCCAGTATGGAAGGAAGGGGACCATTAAGCACCTATAGTACAAGCACATAGCCACCTTAATTAAAGGTTTTGTTTTTCTCAGTCTCTCTCCCACCTGAACCCATAGCAGAACTATCAATGGTCAGCCTGGGAGCCATTTTCAGGCAGGTACAATGCCAGTTATCTTACTTAAACCTCACAGTGCTGAGAGGAGAGGCTGATCACTGTTACCATATGTAATGTTGAAGATCAAGCTCTCTGGTATGTACATTACATTCTTCTGACTGTTCAGACGCCAGACAAGAAGCAAATCTGACCCCAAATATTTCAGGGATGTTATCTATGCCAGAACCAAATCCAAACCTGTGCTACTATGTGCTCAGAAACCATCGATGGGATTCAGCTTCATAAATATTAGTGTATGTTGGTATCTGAAATCTTCATATGAGATAGTCATTCTGAATTCTCCTTGATAGTCATTGGAGAGGAATGGGTACTTGTGGGGTGCTGCTATTCATCTCATCCTAAGGGCCCTGTTTCTTTACTCTGGCTACAAAAGGAGCCTAAAGTGAGTAGCTCAGATAGATAGATTTTTGATAGGTGTGTGAAGATAGGCAAGGTGAATCCTGCTCCTTGTGTCAGTAGTGCAGCATGTTACTGCTCGGCAGCAGTTGCATGTCAGAGCAAAGTCCCCTTTCTCAGGATCAAGAAGCTGGAAGCAGTTCCTGGACACCTGTCCTGTGCAATAGAGAGCTGTAGCACAGGAGGCAATCTTACTCCGAAATCTGTGTTAATGAAGACTTAAAATATAAAAATAGCCTTCAGGAGAACATTCATATTTTCAGACAGGACTGTGGATACAGAGCTGGCAAAGACTGCCTAGAGCTGAATGCATTGTTACGATGAAGAGAAACAGCTATCAGTAAAGGCTCAAAGTAAACAGTGCCTCCTACTAATGGATCTGTGACTGGGCATTCAGGACTCTCCAGTATCTCACTGGGTGACCTATAGAATATTTTTCTTCTCTGTGTAGCTCCAGTTCCCTGTAAGCATAGTGTGGACAAAGCATTGATTTCTTGCAAAGCTCTATGTGAGGCTGAATGATGAAGTGCTCTGCAAGAGCTGAAGTGTTTTTTTTTCTAGTAACTTGAGTATTTTGGAGCTCCAAAAAGTACTGTAGAGATCCCATTTAATTTTAATTAATAGGTCTTAATATAGGACAGCGTTAGTAATATTACAAGAATAGATGCAGCAGCTTAAGCAAATACAAGCAAATAGTGTATAGATAGTGTATGCCCAGCATCACTTTAATTGTGCCTCTAGGAGATGCAGTGACTTGAAGTAGTAATAAATATTGCATGCCTCCCATATGCAGAAGTCAGAAACAAGCACAATTGCAAACAGAAAGCAGACAGGCTCATCTTTCATAGGACAAGATGATTTTATAAAAGTAACATATACTTGATCCAGGTAAAAATAAATACAATATAATGATAATGATATACAAGTGCTTTCTAAAGAAGAAGGTAGCTTTCCATTAGTGATAAAAAAATGAAAAACCACACTGCTTTCGAATTGGATCTGTGTTCCTGCTCAGGTTCTTACCTGGCAGAGCCCAAGAAACCTTTACTGATTTTAAGTGATTATGGTAAGATTTCTTTTATTTCCACCTATGAATTCTGTTTAAAGCATGAAACTCAAGTTTTTCACTTAAATGTTGGTTGTTCTTCAATTTTTATTTTATTCTCCACAAGAATGTCCTTCATTCCATATTAGTGTCACAGATGAATTCCCCATGTCTCAGCTACGGTAGGGTTTAGTAGTAGCAGTCTAAGCTATGGTAGTAGTGTTTTACCCGCCCTGGTACTGTGACCAAAGCATTGCATGGAGTAAACATGACTTCTCCAAGGTGTTTTCAGGACAGCAGGTTATCTTGCCTTGCCAATGAGATAGAGGGAGGGATGTTTACTGTGGAATCCTTCAAGAGCTTGGGAGCAGAGGAGTCACAGAATCATCATGGTTGGAAAAGACTTCCAAGATCAAGTCTGGCTGTCAGGGCTACACCACCTGCATGGTGATTGCAGTAATTTCCAATGTTAACTAATCTAAAGCAGCACTGGTGATTTTTTAAATTGAGAGAGACTAGGAATGGTCATACTATCCACAACCATGTCTGGAGGCAGAAATGAATATAGTTAGAAGATGCTGAAGTGAACTGCAGTGATGAGGTCTGCAGAAAAGTATGTCATGTCTGCAGACATAGTCCAGGCAAGTGGATTAGCTAAGACAGTCTTGAGCAGAATGAAGGAGCAGGACTTGTTTCTTTATTGAGTCCAACTGACATGCGGTGTTATAAAAATGGCAAGAATACCACTCAAGTTTACCATAGTTGCCTTGAATTTTATTACATTTTTTACATTTAAAACATTCAATAATGAATGTTTTTCAATAAATCAGATGGAACATGCAGCAAAAAATTAGTAAAATGTTCAATAATGTTTTTAGCATATGCTTTTCTCAGAGTAGTTTTATTTTTTTATTGTATCATTAATTTTAGTTTTCTTTCTTCAACAACAATGAAAAGAAACTTCAAGGGTCTTTTTAAAGATTCATATAACACTTTTTTGCCATTCTAATATTAAATATAATTTATGTACAGTATAATTACTCAAAGAATTTGTGCCTAATTTATATATTTATAGTACTGTGGCTTTTCATTGCATTTTGAAAATATGCACTGACGTGGATGTCTAGCCACACAGCTAGAGCGATTTATCCTCAATCAGGCTTATATGGATGTAAGTCAACACATGGAGTATTTGTTACACAAATTTACTTTATATTTTTCTCTTGTGAAATCCAGTATGCATAGCTGGAGTAGGTTAAAACATTACTTCTCGCTAGCTGTTCACTGCCAGCAGAAGGTCACAGTTGGCCACTGAGCTGCCTTAGTAAACAGTGGTTACACTCATCTGCTTAGCTTGTACTTTGGCTGTTTGTATGTGCAATTGTACAGTCCCTCACGCAGAACAGCTGTAGGATCTTGTTCTTGAACTGTTCTAGCCATTTCCAAACTCTTGCCAACTCTGCAGGGCTCTGGTACGGTATTATGTGCAGACCAGTGCTTTTAACTGTTGAAAGAAGAGCAAACCATCTTAACAGTGAAGAATCTTTTATAACTTGTTTTTGTCCAAATTGTGTGTCAGGAATAGAGGCATTTCCTTGCAAAAACAGGGCCTTGTGTTAATGAATTCATAAGAATAAAACTTGTAAAGTGTATTTGACAGTATTTAGCAGCTGCAGAGTCCCGTCATTTGTTCTGTGATTTCATGCTGTCAAACTTGACAACATGAACTAGTGCCAGTCTTCACTTTGGAAGACAATTTCCTTTTTATAAAGATTCTAATTATTAAAGCTAAATTTGGATTTCGTTAAAAGGAAGTTGTTAGTCTTTTTTTTTCTTTTTAAAGCTTTCAAATAGCTTGGAAAAACTAAGTTGGTTCTACCTTTGACAATTTGTCACAATGATATTTACTGAGAACCATAAATTACATGTTATTTCTGCCTTCTGCTACCAACGGATGAGGTTGGTGTCAGCAGCAAGGAAGACACCGGTATTTTTGGTAGTCCTAAAATCCTATTTGTCAGTCATGTAGAAGCCTGGGTTTATTACCCATTTTCAGACCTGTTTAGTTAGGCATGCTTAGACCTCGTTCAGCTTGAGATCCTATTGAGCACCCACTGCATGTGGAGAAGAGGGTGTTCAGCGAGACTCGCCACTGTGGAGTTAACTCAGATTGTCATAATTTGGGTCCTAACAATACACAGCCCTTTTGTCTTTAAAATGGTAGTGCTTTTAGCTCCCTCGTGATTGAATTTTCTGGTAGTGAAGGGAGAAGTTTGAGTTAATGCAGGCTAGCTCAACTGCCACCGTAATGAATGCTCTGGATGCAGGCTAGCTCGGCTGCGATACTACTGGCATTCTGAACTGTTCTCTGCTCCCTCCAGTCTCTGACACTACCCACAAAGAACAGTCCAGTTATCCCATCATTTACCAGAAAAATAATATATGGAATAATTTATTGTTTGGATGTGATGCCTTGGAAAGACGGGACAGAAACTCACTAGCCTTGGTGACTGTGAAGCAGGTATCCTTTATTGCAGCACTGGGCACACAGTGGATCACTCCTCCAAATGTGTGTGCCGTTTCAAGCCAAATTGTTCATATTTATACAGATTAACTATACATATTCATTATAATTTCTAAGAAAAGGCAGGGGTTATGCAAATTATTTTCAGGAATCCATTTACATTAACTCCTCCCGGATAGAGCATGCTCAGTGACACTCAAGGGGTGTTCTGGTGGTCTTCAGGGATGAAGGCTGAATGTCTTCCTCTCTCTTAGCGCATGCTCTTTTCAGTTTTCTCCATAGTCTCCATAGTCTCACATTCCTGTGCTTAAAACCACATTCCTGCACAAACTAGTTAGGAACCCCTCTTAGCTGAAAAGAAGATATACTCTGTCTCTTAATTGACCATTGGTCTCATATTCTACTAAAATCCAGAACACACAAATACTTTCTGTTCTCAAAACATGCAAATTCTCCTTATGTTAAAGCTGTATTAATTAATTCTCTCTTAAACTACATCCAGTACCTGAAAGGAGCATACAAACAGGAGGGGAATCAACTTTTTAAAAGGGTAGACAATGGCAAGACAAGGAGGAATGGATTAAAGCTACAGGAGATTGGATATTAGGGGGAAGTTTTTTACAGAAAGAGTGGTGAGGTGCTGGAACAGGCTGCCCAGAGAGGTGGTGGATACCCCATCCCTGGAAATGTTAAAGTCCAGGTTGGATGGGGCCCTGGGCAACATTGTGTAAATCCTGCCTGGTGATTGGTGGCCCTGCCTGTGGCACGGGGGTTGGAGCTCTATGATCTTGGGGTCCCTTCTGACCCAGACCATTCTATGATTCTATGAGTCTATGATCTATATCAATCTATTCAGTATTATTACATATCATTGAATCAGATGCAACATGCACTTTGATCAACTGTAGCAATAAGTTCGTCTCCTTGACCTGCTTCCCTGGGGTGCATCAAGATCCTAGACGCCCCTTTCCTCTCCTTCCCCCACAGGAGCTGCATGTAGACACAATTACAAGTATTGCTGTAAGTACATTGCCAAACAAGGAGGAAACTTTGATGGTGGTATTCTGGGTCTTCCTGGTTACAATATCATAAATATAAGCAATTGAGACATAACCACTGCAGAAGTAGTAGTGAAACAGGAATTTTCTTCACTGGCTGAAGGTACAGCCATGTTCAGCTTCTGCAACAGTTTTTCTGAATGCAGCTCTAGCCCGATTCTGTAAGAAAAAAACAAAGCATATACATTAAAAATCAAAAGAAACATTTTAGTGTGATGCAAAGTGTTGTGGAATACCTACAAGGCAGCACGGTGCACACAGACTCAAAGAATAGTTAAGATTGGAAGGAATCTCTGGAGATCATCTAGTCCAACTCCTCTGCTTAAGCAGGATCAATTAAAGCAGGTTGTTCAGGGCAATGTTCAACCAGGTTTTGGTTATGTCCAAGAATAGAGACTTGACAACCTCTGTGTGGAACCTGTGTTTGATCAGCTTCATAATAAAAACCCCCTTTTTAGTATGTTTAAAAGGATTTTCTTGTACTTCAGTTGTGACAAGTGGCTCCTGTCCATTTACTGGATACCAGAGAAGAGCCTGATTGCGTGTTCTTTGGACACACACATACCCACCACAGATCAGGTATTTATACACAATGATGATATCCTTCCTGAGCATGCAGGTCAGGATGGTGTTGACCTTTTTATTTGGTCTTTTACTGTATGACAGGTTCACAGTAGAGAAGTTAAATTTTAGGAGAAGTTGACTAGCTTGAATTAAATTTTCAAGTGGCAAAATAAGGTCTCAATGAAGTGGGCAATGTATGCTAACAAAATAGAAGAGAGAGACTGGCATTCTGGGAATGAGACAACTGCCTGCAGGGCATGCAAACATCAGTGAAAGCAACCTAATGAGCCAGGAGAATAGCGTGTATTTATTGGGAAATCTCTTGGCCCAGGAGTAAGCCTTTGGTTGGCACTGGGCAAGGGACTGGGACATCTGGGAGCTACCAAATAACACCCTATGTAATTACCTTCCTATTCGTTTTAGTTTCGGCTACATATCTAAAATGCCCTTGCTGCTGACTTTGCATAAAGGCAGCTGAAAGGAGTACTTAGGGGTGAGTTTTTGTGCTTCCCCCCTCCCTGGCTCCCAGTTAATCAGTCAAGAAAATATGATCAGGAATTGTTTTGATGTTTTTTCCCACATGCTGGGTGATTAAGGACCTGAGTGCTCAAGACCCACTTTCCCCTTCCTTAAGCATCATTTTCTCTTCCACCCAATCTGCAATATGGTCTTTAGGCCCTGCTGGAGCTCATAAAACATTTATACCCATGTTTATGTGGTACAAATACTACATTTTGTAGCGCTCATACTCTGGTATTACTGTGTGTCTGTCGCCACCATATCTGACATGCTGTTAACATGAATGGTGGACCTAAATGTTCTTTCTGCTGGAACACTCTGCATGACAAGTTTTCCTCTGCTTCCATCCTCAACCAGCATCATTCCTGTCATAACTATATGTTGGCAGAAGATTATCTGCCCTTAGTTAAAGGCCTTTCTTCTCATGGTGGCCTTGTTTCTTGTCTCACACCTTCAGTACTGGTTCTGTACTTGGAGGCCCTTTCCAATCTGCTAAAAGCAAAGAAATGAGTATCTATAAACATTGGGGAACTGAGAAGAATGGCAGCTTTGGTTTCTTTCTTCTTCAATATATTGCAGTCTAATTTTGAATTCTAAATTGAAATATTGCTGATAAAATTAAAAGAAAGGCCTGCAATGCTCATAAAATCTCTTGGATGAGGAGTTTTGTCAGCTCGATCAACAATGACTCCAGCCTTGAGCCCGCTGGTGTTTACTTTGTTGAGCCTGCAGAGAGCTTCTGGCTGAAGCCACACCTGCAGCCCCCCCTTCTCCACCAGAACCCAGCCATGCGAAACTACAACAGTGGTTTTAAATAATTGCTGTTTGAAAGGTGTTGCCTGTGAGCCCCAATTCCTCCTTGGCTGCTGCTGCTGGGAATGAGCTCTTCCTTGTGCATTGCATGGCTTAAAGTGGCTCCAGGTTCCCATCTGCATGCTCCAGAAAAGTAATGGTGGATAGAAACGTACTTATTTTTCTGATTGTGCTCGAGTTTTTCATCTTGCAGAATGCTGAAAAATAACTCACAGTTTCTGCAGTTAGCTGGATTAATTTTCAAACTGTTTTATGAAACATCATGTCTGAAAGACTTTTGCAGCCCTCCTTGATGGGTAGGCACAAGCCCAGGGAAGCAGTGCAATGGTAGGAGAGCCCTTGTGGAAGGACCCGGCTCGTGTTAGCCTCAGGGGCAGCAGGGAATTGGAGCTCCTCTTCATCTCTGGGAAGAAGGATAGTCTTGTGAGTTTTCCCTGTCTGTAAAGGCAGTTTTGTCCCCTAGTCTCTGATGGCTTCCCGTGGGTTGGCTAGGAGTCTCAACCCAGACACCCATCACTGGGAGACAGTGGTGGCTTGCAGGAGCATAGGTGGCTGGAGGTGTTTGGGCAGGATAATGATCCTGCAGAGGGGAGGACAGAGGAGTTGGGGACCTTTGGGTCATACCTCAAGGGGAAAGGTGTTCAGGAGAGCATGTGTGTGTTCTGGTGTGTGTGCTCATCAAGTCTGCTCATCAAGTGGCCTCTGGGAACCACGGCTGGGAATGTGCCAGGGTCCCTGCCCTGCATTTTGTGGTTTGGTTTCTGGATCTTTGGGGCCTTGTGGTACCATCAGATCCAGGTTGCTACTGGGAAAGGTCAACCCCTGATTAGCTTAGATCAAGAACATATATAGATAGTGCTGGAGATACAGCTGTGTAAGTGCCAGAGTGTGGGAAGTAGGATGCACTTCCTAGAAGCTAGAGATGAGCAGGCTACATGGTATCAGGGAATTCAGACAGTTGTGATACAAGTGGAGACTCCTCTGATGGTGAAAGCTGTCCTTGAGTAGCTGCTATCATGTTGAACGTCTGGAGATCAGGTGAAGTCTCTGTTGACTTGGGAAAAGCAAATATTGTACCCATTTTCAAAAGGCCTAAATGTAAATCTGGGGAATTACAATCCAATCAGCCTTACTTAATTCCCTGAGAAAATCATGGAGTGAGTACTTTCAGAATATGTTTCTGGGCAAACTGGTGATTTATTGAGCATAAATCATGCCTGACCAACCTGGTTGCCTGCCATGGTGAAATGACCGGCTTTGTGGATGAGACAGCAGTGTGTCATTGATTTTGGCTTTAACAAGAATTTCTACACAATCTCCCACAATATTCTCATGTTCAAATAAGTTCAGCGGCTTATGGCTCATACTCTGCCTGAGTGCCAGTGGCAAGTGGAGAGCCACAGGCACCTCTACCATTCAGCGCCTTTATTAGTGATCTGGAGAAGGCAACATAATATGTTGTGGTCAAGTTTGCAGGTAATGCCACATATAGGAGATCAGCAAATAGGCTTGAGGACAGGGCTGCCATCCAGAGTGATCTTGATTGATAGACTGGAGGAATGAGCTGACAGAAACCCTGTGGAATTGAGTAGGGCAAGTGCCAACTCCTGCATCTGGGAAGGAATGATCCCTTGGCACAGTGCAGGCTGGGAACTGACTGACTGGAGCAGTTCAGCAGAAGAGGACTTAGGGCTCCTAGTAGACAGCAATTTGAATAAAAGCCAGCAGCATGCAATGGCAGGGAAAAAGGTTGACAGCATCCAGAAGCTGGGAGATTGAAGTGGAGGGATTATCCTCCTCTACTCAGCACTCATTAGGCATCATCTGGAATATTGCATCTGTTTTTTGACCCCACAGTACCGGAGAGGTATTGAACTGGAGTCACTTCAGCAGAGGCCACCAACATGGTCAGGAGTCTGGAACACTTGCCCTGGGAGAGGCTGAGGGTTCTAGGCTTGTTCTGCATGGAGAAGAGTAGGCTTTAGGGGTCCTGTTAGCAGCTGACTAGTACCTATGAGGACTTTATTCAGAAGATGGAGCTATTCCAAGCATTGTGTTGGTAGGAGGATAAGACATATCAGACATAAACTGAGAGATTCAGAGTGAAGATAAGGAAAAGTGTTTCACCATAAGGAGAGTCAAGTGGTGAGCAGTTGCCCAGAGAGGTTGTGCAGTCTCCATTTTTAGAGGTTTCAAGATAGACTGGATACAGCCCTGAGCAACCTGATCTGATGTCAGGGCTGACTCATCTTTGAGCAGTGGGTTGGACTCGATCATCTCCAGACATCCATTCCAACCTCAAGCATCCTGTGATCCTGTGCATGTGTAGGAGTATGCCAAGTATGGATTAAGTACAGAATGAGTTCTGTAGAGATCAAATATGGAATACGTCTTCACAGAGGATCTAGAGGCCACAAAAGTGGTTCAGAATTGACAAGTAATATATAGGGGCTTTTAACAAGGAATACTTGGATATAAATGGAGGAAAAGAAAAAAATCCCAAATCCACTGTATCTGCTTTTCTCTGTCTCCCCAGTGCTTCATGGATCTTATTTTAGTCCAGAACCAGCAAGGTCTGAAATGTTATCACCATATTCATGCACATATTCCTTGCCTAGATTCATGTTGAATGCATCTCTCTCACGTATATAAGTGGCTTCCATTTACACCATTTATGTAGAGAATAGGGCATGAGAAATGGGAAAAAAACCAGCTTTCAAAATATCAGTGTAGCTATCCTATTTGGAGACAACCCTTCAAATAGCTGAATTATTACATGTCTATTAAAGTGAAGACATGGAGTAAGGGTGATGCATGTATTCTAGGTAAACATGACGTTGGTATTTGACAGTTTGCAAATAATTAATACAATAAATGTCCCCTACTGCAGTCTAAATGCAGCTCTCAGCTATTTCCAGCTGGGCAGCATAGATGTAATCAAGAATAATTGAAGAGCTGATTTTGTGCTATGTGAACATAACTGTCTGTCTTCCTGAATATGTTACGCCGCCTAACATGTTGGCTTTCTCCCTGATGATATAACAAAAGTTGTTTGAATTGGATGTGAAAGAATGGTTAGTACTGTTTAGTCATGATCTGTCATAAGAATCTTAAATAGCTTAGAAAAAAAATCCATAATTATGTCCCCAAGACTGATAGTATTTCAGATCTTGCAGTGATAAAGGTTTTTTGGTCTTGCCTCAGAATCGCTTTCAGACAAAGAAGTATGCTCTCAGCCTAATCATGTCAGCGTCAGAACACCTGCAAAAATAGATCAAAAGAAAAAGAGGAATTACTGAGATTTTCTTGCTATGAATAGCATTAGTGTGAATGTATTAAGCAATCATGTTGACTGTCCTGAAAATGCAAATATCCAGGAGAACAGCTACAAATGTAAACAAATTTGGGGCCATGTTGATTGTTTCAAATGGCAGCTTTGGTTGATTTCATCCTCTGCCCTTTCATTTGCTCCTTTCTGTGGGGTAGAGAGTTGAAAATCTGGTGTCAGCTGAGGGTCATTAAGCATGCCTTGAGCTGGAGGGTTACCATGAGAGGTGCAAAGTTGAGTAATGGAGTTCTTCTGTTGAAAATGTTTGTTGGTTTTATTATATCAGAAGCAAAAGTGATGGCAGAATCCACATAATGAAAATAATATTTGACTACTAGAATCTTAATGGTTGATTGTCTCCATTGGATACCCGGCCCAGAAACCACAGTACAAGCTGATAAGATCTCAAAAACTGTGTGGCAAACGTGCTTTGTTTACAGATGGACATCAGTGTAGTGCAATGGAAAAGGCTGCAAGCTGTAGCAGGTTTAGAGGAGTTCAAAGGCTGTGTCAGCCGCTGTCACCTTCTTCTTTTCTAACGGTAGTTTTGTGGTAGCTTGTGGTGGTGTGAGGATTCAGAATTCATAGTAAGAGGTGTTTTAATACTGTTTTTCAGGAGTAAAGGAAATGCTGGCTCCATCATCCATTTCCCACCACTTAACATGTCCTGTGTGTATCAGTTTTTGCTGGGAATTGGTGAAGAGGAAACAGTCTGCTTTAGGCCGTAACACCCGAGGAAGAGTTCACTAAAACTCTTTTATACATTTTGTAATGATTTCATGGGTCTCAGCTGAAATCAAGCCCTTGACATGAAGATAAAGAGGTTTAAATACTTTGCTCACTATCTCTATATATATTACTACTTCCATTATTTTTTTCTTCATGCTCAGAGCATGAAGAAAAGCTTCATTTAGCCAAGTTCAGTGGGATTTGCAACCTGTATACTATTGTCTGGTTATCAGTGCATGCACATTAAATACTTATTAGTGCATTGCATTACTTAAATTTGCTGAAATTTTAAAGTTACAGACAAGATCCCTTTAGGTCCTGTGATGTGTCATGTCATGTTGCTCCCCCCAAGCCCAAACTTTACTTGTGTTATTTATTATCATTATTTAGCAATAATTGTGGTGAAACATGTTGTACACATTTCCAGTGTGTTAAATTATGTCTGTTCTTGAAACCTTTTAGGCATTAGGGCATGAGATTATACTTCAGTATCAACTGCTGGACAGGATACAAAAAAGGACTACGAAGATGATTAGGGGTCTAGAACATCTCTCTTACAAAGAGAAGCTGAGAGACTTAGGACTCTTTAGCCTAGAGAAGACTGAGAGGGGATCTTATCAATGCTTATAAGTACTTGAGGGGTGGGTGTCAGGAGGATGTGAGTCTGTTTTCAGTGGTGCCAAGTGACAGCACAAGAGGCAGTGGGCACAAACTTACTATAGGAAGTTCCACCTAAACTTGAGGAGGAACTTCTTTACTGTGAGGGTGGCAGAGCACTGGAACAGACTGCCTAGAGAGGTTGTGAAGTCTCCATCTCTGCAGACATTCAGAACCTGCCTGGATGCCTACCTGTGCAACCTGCTCTAGGTGATGCTGCTCTGTCAGGGTTGTACAAGATGATCTCCAGAGGTCCCTTCCAACCCCTACTGTTCTGTGATTCTGTGGTTCTGGAAGTATCTAATTTTCCATTTTTTTGCGTATACTCAAAATGATGAGTTGTGTTCTAGCTGCTCAGATTTCTTCACTCATTGTTTTATATATCATATAATTGTTTAGGCTGGAAAAGACCTTTGAGATCGTCGAGTCCAACCACTAACCTAGCACTGCCAAGTCCCTAAGCACTGTATCTACATGTCTTCTAAAAAGCTCTCGGGATAGTGATTCAACCACTTCCTTGGCAACCTGTTCCAATGCTTCATTCTTTCAGTGAAGAATTTTACCCTAATATCCAATCAAACCTCCCCTGGTGCAACTTGAGGCCGTTTCCTCTTGTCCTATTGCTTGTTATTTGGGAGAAGAGACCAACCCCCACCACACTACAAACTCTTTTCAAGTGGTTGTAGAATGTGATATGGTCTCCTCTCAGCCTCCTCTTCTCCAAACTAAAACAAACCCAGTTCCCTAAGCCGCTCCTCATGAGACTTGTTCTCCAGACCCTTCAGCAACTTCATTGCTCTTTGGACACACTCCAGTGCCTCAATGTCTTTCTTGTAGTGAGGGGCCCAAAACTGAGAACAGAACTCAATGTGTGGCCTCACCAATGCTGAGTTCCAGGGGACAATCACTTCCCTGCTCCTGCTGGCCACAGTATTTGTGATACAAGCCAGGATGCTCTTGGCCTTCTTGGCCACCTGGGCACATTGCAGGCTCATATTAATTTGGCTGTCAACCAATAACCCCAGGTCCTTTTCTGCTGGGCAGCTTCCCAGCCACTCTTCCTCAAGTCTGTAGAGTTGCATGGGGTTGTTGTGACCCAAATGCAGGACCCAGAACTGAGCCATGTTGAACCTCATACAGCTGACCTTGGCCACCTGTCTATCCTGTACAGATCCTTCTGCAGAGCCTTCCTACCATCAAGCAGACCAACACTCCCCAACAACTTGGTGTCATCTTTAGACTTACTGAGGTTGCACTTGGTCCTCTTGTCCAAATCATTGATGAAGATATTAAAGAGAACTGGCCCCAGCACTGAGGAACACCACTTGTGACTGGCCACCAGCTGAGTTTAACTCCATTCATCACAGCTCTTTGGGCCTGGCCATCCAGCCAGTTTTAAGGCAGTGAAGAGTGTACCAAGCCATGAGCAGCCACTTTCTCCAGGAGAATGCTGTGGGAAATGGTGTCAAAAGTACTGCTGAGGTCCGGGCAAGCAACATCCACAGCCTTTCCCTCAGCCAGTAGGTGGGTCATGTCACAGAGAGAGATCAGGTTAGTCACGCAGGACCTTTCTTTCATGAACTCATGCTGACTGGGCCTGATCACCTGGTTGTCTTGTATGTGATCACAGAATCACAAGAACAGTACTGGGGAGGGACCTCTGGAGATCATCTAAGTCAAGTCCCCTGCTAAAGCAGGATTGCCTAGAGCAGGTTGCACAGGATTGAGTGAAGGCACTCAAGATGACCTACTCCATAACTTTCCCCTGCACCGAGGTCAGAGTGACCATCCTGTAGTTTCCTGGATCCTCCTTGCAATCCTTCTTGTAGATGGATGTTATATTTGCTAAGGCGTGCAGAAGACATCATACACTGCCTTTTTGTTACCTTTTTCTGTGTTTCTGTTCTAGATCCTTTATATTTTTCCTGAACAGTGCTCAGTGAGGGCACTCCTGCACCTGTGCTTCTTTCATATCTCTGAATGTGTTAACTGCAGGTTGTTAAGGTTCACTCTTCACGTGTCCCAAACACTTCCCTTTTCCCTCCTAGATACCAGGAGATGCAGAATTCCCTCAATTGCTGTTACAGCTAAACTAAGTGAAACAAAGCTGAAGACAGGCCAAGGGAAGTTCAGACAAAACAGGGGTGACAGGCCTCGGTCCTGAGGCCTTGCAAATTCATTGCAAAGCCTGCGGCTTGTTTCTAGCAGTAGCAATACTAGGCTGCAGGGTTGCAAGAAATGAAAATGCATCTTAAACAATAAGAGAATGTCCTTTACTTCTTATTTCCTGTTATAAGAGTAATGTCAGAGCAAGCAGTGAGCTACTTCTTTATACTTAATAACTAATGTGTAATACAGATGTTTCTGTGTGGGTTTTTTACCCTCTGCTTATAGTCACGAATTTAGATTGATGGCTCTATGATGGTAACTCCTGTGGCATTTACCATTCTTTATAGGCCATTCTCATTGTAATAAACAAGCTCAATTGTACCGATTGTTTTAGTGTATCCATTAAATTAAGAAATTAGTGGTACAGAAGTAACTGCCTTCTGGATAGAAAGTATCTTTTATGTTGAAACATTATCAATGTAGCATTGCAAGACAACTGGCAGAAGTTACCTATCTCTGGGTTGCAGATAAATCTCAGTTGGCTGGAACTAGGTGAGGGCTCTTTAATTTCAGTTTTCCTGTTTGCTGCTGAAGCAGTGAAGCATTCAGAAAAAGACAATTTCACTTTGATTAAATGCCTAAAAAGTTATCTGGTTGGGGAAAAAAAAAAAAAAGAAAAAAAAGAAAAAAGAAAAAGGATGTTGCATAAGCTTTTAATATTTAATTTCTATACTCTAAGTATCCGGAAGAACATTTAGTTCCTGTTTTGAAAGATGAATGCCATACATTGGAAAGTGTGCTGGAGGCTCATTTGCAGTCGCCGAGCTTGTTTGCTTCTCTAGTATGTACGTGCAGGGAAGAGTAGAAAGGGTTGAGTGGGCAGTTGGCAGTCATTCATTGTCAGTGATTGCTAGTCATTCATAAAAACTGCAGAGCTGAGAGGTGGAGCCAGCAGCAGCAGCCGCCTTTCAGGCTCTCCTTGCAGAAGACACGTTTGTGCAATCACAAGTGATTCGAGAAGCTGCTCAAATACGGCATGATGAATGTAATGAGGAGATGTGTGCTAAATGCATCTGATTAAAGGGGGTTGCTTAGGATAAAGTGAAATGTTCGAATTCCTTTCTCCTCAAGCCCACCATGGTTTGTGAACATGGAGATCTGGGGGTTCTGCGTTCCCCTGGAGGCAATAAATCACTTCCAAGGAGTGCCCTCTAGTTTGTGATACCATCTGGGTATGTCTTTCACCTTCATAAAAATCAGGTTTAGGAAATTAATGGGTCTTAATTCACTGATAAAGGGTATTTTTGAGGTGGGTAGGGAATATATTCTTGGACTGCATATTTTTTAAGGCACAAATGACAGTAATTTGAAGAGGAGAGAGTGTCAGGAGCAGCAAACCATCCTGTATGTTCTCTCCTTTTAAAAATTGCTGCACCTATATTTTTTCCCCTCATACCAATGACTGCTAATGTAATAGATGATCTCAACAAGGTTTTATTTCATCCTTGTGTCCAAAGTGGGGAAGTTACATCCGGTTGATAGACTTTCATTTTTGATTTATAAGTCTGATTGATTTGATGTTGTGTGTGAATAAATGCTATTGTATCAACTCTTCCATCTCTCATAGTTTGGCCTGTGTGGTTTGGTCATTCTCAGAAAGCTACAGAGCTGTCACTGCAGGCTGATCTACTGCTGGCTGGGACACAGTATTTAAGGCCAGGTTTATGTGCAGGCTGCCATTGCATTTAAATTGAAGGACAAATGGCAGGTTCTTTGTTGTAAGTCAGGGCTTAGGATGTTAAATTACAAAACACTATCCCCTTACAGAACCAGATCTGTCCATTGAGAAGTGGAATAATCAATCTTGACTTCCCTGTATTTGACCTGTTCAAAGGTGGACTCCTGGGTCTGATACTGCTCTAAGCACAGTCTGGAAGAACTTAATGCTAAGCTGGAAGATTTCACTTTAAATGAAGATCTGGATCACTGTCTGTGTGGGGTTTACATAGCACCTCGGACTGAATGTGCTTGTTCCTTATCAGATGGCAGAATTTCAAAGTGACCCCAGTCCCTCTCTAACAAACAGCTAATTAAATTATACACTGCAGGCTCTTTGAAGCTTTTTCAGAAGCTATGATTAAAATATATATAATCCAAACTTCACTATGGCAATGTTCCAATGAATGTGCATGTATGCTTCATCTCCTTTTCAGGAGTTTTTGTGTTGTAGCTCAGGCAGCTCAAACTATGGCAGTCACTGCTTTCACCAGGAGTGAGTGCGTACCCCTTGGGGTCCCGGTTTCTCTTTGTTCTCAAGAGTTTCTCAGTGCTCTCATTAGTATTAACAACTGTAATAAATGTAGATCAAAGGAAAATACACACTTAAAGAAAGAAAACTGTGTGTGACCTGCTGAGAGATCAGTGCGTGCGAGATTGGTACGAGGTATATGACTTTCTCAGGTCTGTTGCTTTTTCTCCTGGAGCTGGATCAGCAGAGTCTCATGTACCAAGAAATACCCCTACCCACAGTAGCTTGATTTCTCTTTTGAGGGGGACAAGTGACCAGGTGCTCAAGCCCAGTAGCGTACATGGGGTATGAAGACCTTCTTTATCCATATATACATATGCAGTTAAATGGCAGCATGCAAGGGAAGGGATTTACAGGTGCCTAGAAAATATCTGTTCATAATTTATGTGGGTGTTGAATGAGTGTCCTTGGTTCCTTGCATTTTGAAAAATGAAGTGCTATACAAATACAACTTTGGAAACCAGCTCTCTCCTTTTGAAGACACATTTCACAACAGAAGAAGAAATCAGAGGCACTGAACTGGCTTTCCACCTTAGCGATACTTCATCTTCCTGATATTTCAAGTAATGTGTTTTCTGTTTGTTTTAAGGCCATTCAGGTGGGTCATTTTGGGAGGCTGGCTTGAAGCCCTGGTCTGCTACTGGAGAGCAGCTGATACTAGAGATGAGTGGTATGATTTATTTGGTTACACTATATATATGTAGTTGTCTATATACAGCTCTCAACATTATATAGGGGACTGTGATGCCCTGAAAGCAGACTCAAGCCCATGCAGACTAGTTCTACCTCAGTAACTCTGGGCATCCATGAAGAACGGTTGTTAAAAATACCTTTTCAGGTTTCTAACCATCCCTTTTACCACCACAGACAGAAACCAGAAAAGCAGCAGCAGCAGATTCATCACAGCGCTTTCTGCTGACCTATTCCTGATGAGAACATGTATTGCAATGTACTGGATTGCTTTTAATTTCTGTCTGCAGTCAGCACTACAGGTTTTGCTGTTCTGAAAGAAGTAACATTTTACAATGCTAGGTGTTTTTAAAGGGATTCATCCTTTTAAATAAAATATAAAACAGATAAAAGCCAGCCCATCAGTGAAATGCATGTCACAGCTGTAATCAGAATGGCAGTTTCTATTTTTAACTTGGCAACTTCCCCATGTAACAGGCTTCAGCTTTCCGTGACGTTTCAGATATGGCTAATATCCTCTCAGATTTTTTTCTTTTTTTTGTGGGGGGCATCTTATTTTACATCCCCCCAAAACCAGCAGTGGATGCTTCTGGAGGGAGGATGAGGGGTAAGAGCTACAGAAAGCAGTCCAGCTTATGTGTTACCCTAAGGAGCCTTTTCTACCATCATTTATTGTAGCCAAAATACAGGACTGGATGGACCACTGACATTCATGTGTTGTTACACTCCGGGGTGCACAGCTGTATACAAAAATAATTTTATTGATCAGAAACAACATAGTCCCATATTTTCTTTTTTTAATCTTGGAGCATTTAGCAAAACCAAACAACATACAAATACCTCTGGAAACAAATGCCATGGCTGCTGTGTGGTTGAGTGATGTACCTGCAGAAGTGTTTCTCCATGCTTTAACTTTAATGGCATTTGTTGCTTCTCCATCCTCTGGTTTTCTGCTTGTTTCTGTGTCAGCAAAGGAAAATGGGAAAGAGCTGGTAGCACTGGCTAACTGACTGGGACTCAGGTGCCATCCAGACAACTAAAATAGGATGCATCAGGCTACACATAAATATTTGAAGCATCACTGGCTTCTTCTAGCGTAGCTAATTATGAAAAAAATGTTAGTTAATTGAAAAGAATAGACACATCTGTATCTACAGTGCCTATAGGTCAGTTTAAAGTGGCTATATAAAACAAACAAGGTGTTCCTAGATGCGCCCGTTTCTCCTGTCTGTGAGAGAAACTTAGGGGCACTGGCTCAGATGGGGGATGAGTAAAGTTAATGGGAGTCAAGTGTCTCTGTGGAAGGAAAAGACAGTCCCGAGAGACAGAAGTAGGAAGTTTATTGTCTTTGCTTGTAGTCTAGGTGCAAGGACAAAAGACTGGCAATTGTTTAACAACTTAGAAGTGCAGGTGGGCTCTTTACTGAAATCCCTCAGGTGCCTAATGAGACTTTATCTCAAAAGTCTCCCTTCAGGCCTGAAAATTTTGGAAAATCATTCCCAAGGGATGTGTTTCTGTGTGAAGACAGTAGATATACAAACATGCCTCTCTTTGTAGTTCTGTCTTGTTTAGAGTCTTCCAGGAAAATTGTGTCTCTGTCTTCAGGAGAACATAAGCAAACCATCCACATCAAGGGTTCTTAGTGTTACTCTGTTGGAACCACCGTGCAGTCTGGTTCAGGATCATTTCTTCCTGGAAAACTGACCCTTTCTTCATGTGTAGGGCCCGTAGAATTTGAGACAACTAGTATCTCCCTGGTTTTATGAAGAAGGTTATTGGATCTTTTTGCAGTAAGCTAACTAGCCTGCAGTTTCTGGCAAAGAGCAACACCACATGTGCCATGGCAGTGTCCCCTAGCCTGCTTCAGGCCCCCAGCCCTCTCTGATGGCTCAGAAGAAGGAAAGGGAAGATGTTGTCCTCCTTGAGATTCAGAAATTAATGCCTGACCCTCTGAGCACCCTACAAGCACCTTCTCCATTTCATTAGAAGTAGTGTCTGGCAGACTAATCTTTCATTCTTGTGAAGTTCCTTCGGTTTATATTTACTATTATAATAAGTTTTGACAGGTGCACAGCTCTTAGTAGTGTGTGTGTGTGGAGGGTTGGGAAACCTGTGTCTGCTTTTCTGCAAATGTACTGGGCTGGAGAGTGACAGACTGACTTTCTTCTTAGAGTGAGTGACATAAGCATAAGGCACAGTCCTGTCAGGAGATGGAGGAAAAGATGATAATACTGCCTGATCTGGGAGGACTTTGATAAACATCATGTATAAAAATGTCTATTCTGTTCATGTATTCCTCTAAGTCAATGTTGAAGACCAGGCTTGTTGAGGCAAGTATTGTAGTCTCCATAATTCTTCACTGCAGGAAAAAAAAAAAAGAATAAGCAAAAGAAAACCTGATTTAGACACAGGAAAAATGTATTTTCTGCATTGTAAAGAATAATTTTGAAAGTCCAGGGAGGCATATGACAAAAAGAAAGGAGGACATAAGGGAAAGAGAGTAGGAAGAATGAAGGCATATACTGTGTGAATGGAAGTATGTGTGTTTTTTAACTCTCTGAACCATAGGAAAAATGGAGCTAATGTTCTTGTTTAGGAAGTGTGAATCTATCAATGTGTGAAAAAGCTGCAAAAATAATGTTCAGTTCAGTGTCATGCTTAGAAATAGCTACCTTTTCACTCTAAACCCTGTATGTGTTAGGAGAGTGGAAAGGTGTAATCAATATAAATGCATTTATTATGTAATTTTCCCATCAAATAATAGATGAAATATCTTCAAGTTTTGGAGAAAATCATGTTTGCTTCAGATTCCTAGCAGCATAAATCACATACAAATATGGGACCTTGAGCTTATGAAAATACTGTTTTGTAATCCTTCTGTCTACTGGAAGTGAAGTGAATTTGCATGAAGTTACCAGTTTAGTAACTGAGGCTGAACCAGTGGGTTCCCCAAACAATGGGTTCACCTGTAAGTGAAGGCTCTGCACATCAGTGGCCCAAGTATTTAGTTTGAGGAATCTTTTATTGTCACTATACTCTGATTCTGGGATCTAAAGCTAGTTGTGTTAGGGGTTATACTTAGGCTTAGACTCTTCCAGGCCAGAACAACTTTACGTGTAACCTGTGGGTTTAAATCCTGCATGACCAGGAGTTTCCTTATGGCAGCTATGGGCTCTGTTGACACAACTGCCTTTCATGTGAAAGGGTTTGAGAAAAAAAATCCACATTTTTCCCCCTAGTTGTAGCCTTCATAGTAAACAGAAATGATTGGGTTTTTTTTTTCAGTTGATTGCTTAGATGTAATATTACAAAGCTTCATCTAGGCTGGGGTTTGGATGGGGAAGGAAGGAATTGGGAGTTTTCCCTGGGATGTCCATGGGACTGTTGGTCTTCTGGCTGGACTGCTGGATGCTTGGTGTTCTTTTGTTAGTTGTCTGGTAATCCCCCTAAAAATGACCACTGTGTGTTAGTAGTAATCAGCCAGGTGTCCACTTGAAGTGTAGGGACATCTCATACCTACAGTGGAGAGTCTTCAGCAGAGTGCTCTGGCCATCTGAGGCACTTGGTCACACTCCACATGTTTTTTGAGGCTCACGTCTGTATTTTCACATGGAATGCTGTAGATAGAAAAGAGAAGCCATTGAATCTCCTCAGGGAGATGAGAATGCTGTAGTTCCAGATAAGATTGCCCAAAGAATGTTTGGCTGTCATCACTGTCACTGAAGACACAGAAGTAAAAGAACTTGCAGAGCTTAGCATCAACAGGTAATGTTGATAATGGCAGGACAAGGGGGAATGGATTAAAACTAAAGGAGGGAAGGTTTAGATTGGATATTAGGGGGAAGTTTTTTACAGAAAGAGTGGTGAGGTGCTGGAACAGGCTGCCCAGAGAGGTGGTGGATGCCCCATCCCTGGAAGTGTTCAAGGCCAGGTTGGATGGGGCCCTGGGCAACCTTGTGTAAATCCAGGCCTGAGGTTGGTGGCCCTGCGTGTGGCAGGGGGGTTGGAGCTCTGTGATCCTTGGTGTCCCTTCTGACCCAGACCATTCCAT
Organism: Laterallus jamaicensis coturniculus; assembly: GCA_022605575.1. NCBI lineage: Eukaryota > Metazoa > Chordata > Aves > Gruiformes > Rallidae > Laterallus > Laterallus jamaicensis. The sequence continues at coordinate 81,827,745 of JAKCOX010000001.1, read as the reverse complement.
GATTCTATGAACAATGTTGCTTCAGTGATGTCAGCATGTGAAAACTGTGGCTGCTGGGTAAAAACGTAGAGTAGCTTTGATCCCAGCCTCTGGCACACAAAATATGGGTTTTGTTTGTTTGTGTGTGTGTGTATTTTTGGTATAAAATACAATACATATAAATGATAATAGAAAATAGTAGTTAATATCTCTTAGGTCCCTGTGATTGTTTAATGAGTTAAATGAAAGTAAAGTGATTGCAGTCTCCTCTTCTTGTTGATAGCTCTTCAATTTTGGAGATATCAGTCACCAATTCATGCAACAAATCCTCTTAGAAGATAGCCCCTATCTTAGAGCTTTTTATTTCTAATAGCTTGTAACAAAATGAACCGGAGTAGAGCAAGATGTAAAGCTTAAGGCCAAGATAAATTTAGAGCCGTTGAGTTCAGATTAAATTGCAACCGAAGACATTTTCCTCAACAGCCAGTTACCGACCTGCTCAGAATTCAGTAGCTTGTTAGCACATTTTATAAACAGGCTTTTTGTTCTAGTTCTTTCATGGAACAATAAGAGCATCTGCCATCCAGACCGATTTCTAAATGTATCTCTGCTAAATGCACCGACATACAGTATTGCAAACAATGGTGGTTTTCTCTTCGTTTTAATTTACTAAGTTTATCTGTGGAGTCTGTGGCCAAATCGCCACTCCTGTCACATCGATCTCCACCTTGCTGTTTGTATGGTGAAAGTGGTGGTGGTGGTAGCAATCTGTTTTTTGCTTCTTCTGTATAACAATCTTCTAATTTATTTCTTTTTACTTATTGAAGATAAGTTTTTGGAGTATGCAAGACCTTAAAGAAAAACACTCCTTGCTTTTTCCAGTTGAAGGTTTGAGGGTATCCGCATTTCTAATACCTTGTTGTTTTCCTCCTTTTTTTGATTTCACATTTTTTATAGGATAAATTTATTCAGTATTAAGTTAGTAGTAGAAAGAAATCAAAAGAGTCTTAAGTTACTAGTAAAAGTAGCAAAGTAAAGGAAGAATAATGTCTCAAAAAGGACAAATAATACTGAGTTAATACTCCACAATTAAAGTTGGTGGGAATTGGGTTTCTACATTGTTCCTGTTGGGTTATCAGATACTCTTTTTCTCATTGTCTGGCAGCTATTTCAGTCACTCATGCTTCAATCCCCCAAGCTTCAGTTTTCTTTCTTTTTGCTCATGGCTCTAGTGCTTAAGACTTATCCCAAAGGCCTCTTTCTATAAAACAGTCCAAAGCCTAGCCTTGTATGTTGCATCAGCTGGTGGGAAAGGAGCAGATGACCTAAGAAGTCCTTCAGTCACATGAAGGGAGGGTGCTGCCAGCAATACACTTAGGGCTCCTGGTCCCATCAGGAACTGAGGTCGATAGACAGCTCTGAGGCAGAGGAACCCAGGGTACTGCAATGACTGCTGCTGTGACAGAGCAAAACAGAGACATGGATGGGGAAAATCATATTCTACCCAAATGACTGGGAAAATGTCCTCAGGTGCTCTTCATTCTTCCCAGTTTCCGCCTTTCTTAATTCTGGCTGTTGGTGAGGCTCTGGCACAGGCTGCCCCAAGAAGCTGTGGCTGCCCCCTCACTGGCAGTGTTGAAGGCCAGTCTGGATGGGGATTTGGGCAACCAGGTCTAGTGGAGGGTGTCTCTGCCCATGGTAGGGTGGTTGATGATCTTTAAGGTCCCTTCTAACCCAAACCAGTCTGTGATTCTATAATTTTTTAATCAGGCCAGGGTAGAGGGAGGTTCCTTTTCGTGCCCTTGCAATATTTTCTCTTGAGGTCTCCACCAAAGCATCTAGGCTATCCTTTGGAAAATATTGCTAGTCATGCCTCAGTGGAGGGCACCTTCAGAGTTCTTTTGTGGCAGCTAATGCACTTCTTGAGTCTGGGTTATGTGGAGAGGTTGGGATGTGAAAGTCTTGACTATGTTACTGGAAGGTGGAAAGTGCAGTCAAGCATCCTGGAACTATGCAAACGTAGGTTTACATTTTCTTCTGTCTTCAGAAAGCTGTAGGCTTTAGAGGGATGCATGTGTCTAACTGGCCTAGAGAATAAACTAGAGACCAGTCTAGATATACAGGCTGTGTCTGAGATGCACTGATCCACACATGGCATTACTCTTCTGTACTATGTAGATGTATCTGTTGATTTCCAGGATACCAGGAAGCCCAAATAAAGACACTACTGCAAATCTACCTCTGATGTAGGGGCAGCTGGCGAATCTCAGGTACTTTCTGTAGTATTTGCTTCACAAAGTTGGAAATTTCTGCAGAAAAGAGTAGACTGTGCACCAAGTGTAATTTCTTCAGGGTTGCCATCAGAAATTTAAGCCTGGCTTCGCATTTACATCCTTCATGCACTAGAAGGTTCCCTCTTTGAACAGCTTGTTTGCATTTTACAGTAGACTTCTGTGAAGTTCTGTGAATATTGTTTACTGTGGAAGTGCTTCTGCCATCTCCTAGATTCTGAAAATAATTCATTTCCTGGAGTAATTTTTTTTTAGGTCATATGAGGCTGGGGAAAAGATAGTTTATCTTGATGATTAGCAAGAAAAATAAGCCATGCCACATGCTTCTCCAGGATGCAGTTGTCTGATGAAAAGTTTGTCATGCTGAAAGAAAATCAAATAGGAACAATACTAACCTTATGCTCTGGTTGAAAAGAAGACGTACTGGCTTATAAGCAATTTATTTTTCTTTTGTTTTTTCAGCTTGGATACCTGTGGAATTAATGACCCTTCTAGACATGATTTCAATACTGCTTCAAGGGAGAAAACTGCTTTCAGTTGGTCAGACGGTTCTGTCTTAAAACAATGGTGATACGTTAATATGTTTTTTTACTGGGTTTTAAAATTATTTTGCTTTTTAAGAATTTGAATTGTTGCTGCAGGTGGTGGTGATGTTAACTTGCTTTTTAGATGTACACAGGTTGTTCATCTACATGAAGCAGACCTTTAAGACTAGGGCAACTGCAGCGCTAAGTAAGTGCGTGGAAAAGCTCCATCTATCAGTTAGAGTAGCACGAATGAAAGAAAATATTTCACTTAAAATACTCATGCTATTGTGAAAATTTTTAAGTCTCAGTACTCTAGCACCTAAAACTACATCTCTGTTGGTATTTAAAGTGTAGGATTTTGCTGATTTAGAAGATCAATGAAATGAAAAGATAAGCTGCAGTGAAGTGACAGGCTTGGAACAGTCTGCCAACACTTGTTCGCAGAAAGGGAAAACAACTTAAAATACAAAATTTTACCAAAAGAAATAGTTAACACCAGAAGGTTGGGAAATGTATCTTTTTTTTTTTTTAATTGTGGGAGTATTCAAATTAAGTTTTGTGGTATTTGAGCTGTGATGTGTAGAGGACTTCTAAATCTTTTAAGTCGCAAACCACATTTTCCCTTCACGCATATGTTCAGAGAGAACACATTTGAATTCTGAACGATAAAGCACTTTAAAATGTACCTTGAGTCTCAGATTGGACTGTCTTATGTGAGAGCATCTTGCTGGTGATGAGGTTCTGCTACTGTGAAGGTTTTAGGGCTGATGGATGAGAAACAGCTTTCAGATCCCGTAGGGATCTGCACAAAGTAAGGACCTAAACAGATAAGCAGACCATTTGTTTGGGGTTATCTGGAATCGAAGCTGTGTTGGGATATGCTGTGTTGTTCTTCTGTAATTTTCTTTCCGTGTGCTTACAAGGCACTTATCATCATGGCATTTTGCTTAAATGTAAAAATAGAAATAGTGATAGCAATTTGTGGTTTGCGGGGTTTTTTTATTATTAGTTTTGGGAGAAACAGGTTGCTTAGTTCATAGGGGTGGTTATATGCAAGAGAGAGAGAGAAAAAAAAGAAGTATGCTGTGTAGGGCTACTCTCAAATATTTCCCTAATTATTTTTTTTTTAAGAATTTTTGTTTTTTCAGCCAAGCAAATGTATTTGTGAATAGTATCTGATGCTCAGAGATTTTTTAAGTTCTTTTTTTAAAAAAAAATTAACCAAAGAAGGTATGGAATACCTACAAATCCAACTGTTCTAGAAGTCAGGCAGAAGAAGTGGCTGAGGTTGGCTGTGATGCCATTTTAGTTTTACTTTTGTGTCATGGAGTCCTTGATAAAGTAAGTTCTGTAGGAAGATACAGGGATTTGCCATGGCCAAGGAGTACATGTCCATGCTGTACCAGATCCATTTAGAAAATGATGTGTGTGTTAATGGCGCTTATGCTCTGAGGAAGGCTAAGTACTCCCACTACATATATGTCCATCAAGAAGGCTTTTCAAGAAGATTCCTCCATGAATCTTTCCTGCAGGAGGTGTTGCCTTCAATGAATGAAGAGGCAACTTGCCATGATGAAGTGGTTTGTAGTACAGAAAAATCCTCTCAGGTGTGACTTTACTGCTTCTCCAGCAGAGAAATAACGACCTTTCCATCTTAATTTCCAGGACAGTAAAGCAGATTAGAAGGTATTCTGTGTGTTTGATAGTGTCTGCATCTGATAATGTTTTCCAGAACCACAATATTTTCTTTCTATTTTCTGAGAAAGTCAGGAGATCTGTCTAGGTAGTAGAGTGGGAGAGAATGCTTCGGTAATTGCTCTGCTTCTTAGTGTCTAGGGGCTTTTTTTAGATTGCCTTTATCACCACCTTTATGCCATGTCATGATGTAATTTGATATTTTAAATTTTTTTTTTAAAACTTGAACCTTGTGATTTCCAAGCAATATTTCAGTGAATTTGTCATGTTGTGATAGAAGCCAGGAGACATGCTTCTTTTTTATTCTACTTTTCTTTTCTTTTTTCTCTTTTTTTATTTAAAGAAAAAATCCTCTTTTTTCCCCTCCTTAGACTACAAATACAAATACATGACTTAATGACATGATTGTTACCTGTTGTCTTCAGTGAACAGAATTAATGCTATTCTGGGTGCCCAGACAGTGCATTTCAATCCATAACATGTAACAAGTCATTTATAAATTAACCATTATGCCATTGCTTTTTCATGCTAGGAACAGTTACAGGGAGACCTGCAATGTCACTGAAATGTATTTTTAATTCTAGAATTGAAATGTGCTTCATTTCTGAACTGCTTGAACATAATTTTTTGGTAGCAGAATTTACACAGCATGTAATTTTATCCTTATACTGCTTTATCTATATTCTAGCTATTCACCCAATTAAGAAAAGCAGGAAAGAATACTGAGTCAATTAAATAAGCAAATTGACCATTCTGGGAGCCAATTTGACAAGCTCTTTTACATCAAAACCTACAGATACTAATCTGATGGCTAATTTCTTTGATTCTAATAAAAATGACAGCCTGTTACACATCTGTGCCGGAAACATATATTGCATCATCAAAATACTGTTACTGTCGATCAACAAAATATTCCAATCCTCTGTGGACAAAAGAGCTAAGATATCCACAAAAAATATCTTTATAAGCCACAATTATCTCTTTGGAGTGCAAGATAACTATTATTTGCTTTGAAGGTTTACAGTATTTGAGGGAGAGAGCAGTTCAAAAGTGTTAAACCACTTTACCACCACCCTGTGGTAAAGAAAGCAGCTAGTATATAAGGAAAAAAAATCTGCAGTAGATTAGCCATTTGTATTGCATTAAAAGCATTAGACAATATTTTAACAGCGTGTGACCAGTATCACAGAAACAACTCAATGATCAACTGTGGTCTGAGTAAGCAGCACATCTAAAATTTTTGCATCTCTGTGTTAAATGCACATACAAATTTAAAACAGGGTTTTGGTGTAAACCCCTGTCTCCATATTGCTATCATTTAAACTCAAAAACTAATTAGTAATTCTGATGTGTTTGTAGATGGGTTAATATGATTCATTCAGAAAAGATAAGTGATTTATCATCTATCATGAGTATAAAGCATTGGAAGGACAAATAATAATTTAAGCAATTATATTTTTACCCCATTGGTTTGTAACTTGATATATCACCTTTATGAGCATCCTGAGTAAACAGTTGGTGGTGAGAAATTAGTTTCCTAAAATTCTATCTTTTCTCATGGAGGTACTAGGAAGTCAATGTTTTACAGAGTCAAAGTGGATCTATCATAGGTGTGTACTGTTGCGTGGAGGATGTTAAAGTGGCAACGTAAATAGTTATTATAAATGCATCTGTTAATCTAAACCTGAGAAATGTCAGACAGGAAAGATGAAGTCTGTAATAGGGTCACTTTGAATGACACGATAAAATAAAGCAAAACTGAAAATGAATCGGTAAAATAAATCAGTGAAACTAAATGTACCCATTCATATATAAATACAATTTTGGAAACAAGATCTAAATCTATGCTTTAAATTATAAGTAAACTCAGCTTTCATATAGGAAGAGGAAATGCTCTGTAATGGAGTGATCATTTAATGAATTTCATTAGTTATTAAATCAAATCTCGTGCTTTCAAAGTATTTCCTATTATCGTATTCTTACTTGTGCAGTGCAAGCATAGAACTAGTCCAGAAGTAAGACAGCAGATCTGGAATAGACGTAAGATGAAGGAGGTGTTCGCTATATGAGGCTTGTCAGTAATTCTGCTTCCAACATGTCTTTGCAATATGTCCTCCTGCATTCCTGTGTTGTTACTTAGAAATCTCTTGAAATCATTCTACGAGCAAAAAGCTCAAGCTACGCTCCGTTCAGCTTGCTTTCTTGAATTGGTGTATTCACTTCAACAACCAAACACACCATAAAACATGGCTGGAGAAAAAAATCCTGCATCATTCCTGCATCCATTTTAGTACAGGATGATAATTAAGTTGCTCAGAACAGCTGAAAGGCAAGAATCAAAATATTGCTTGACTACCTCTTGAGGATGAATGATTACATTACATTACATTACATTACATTACATTACATTATATATTGTCATTTCAAGTGGGAGATTGCTGCTTTCCCTTCATATGTAAGTTTTCAGTTTGGATTTCGGAGGTTTTGTTCTGGCATGTCTGTGATGCTTCCTTCTTCAGTAATCCTGGGCCGATTCCTGTCTTTCAGCCATAAGGAACCAGGTGGGACTCCTGTCTACATATGCCTTTGTTACCATAAGCTAGTAGAGAAAGGTGATAGGTTAAATACTGACAGTCCTTTCCTCTTTCAAGTGCCGTTTCCTAGCGTAGGCTGCAATTCAAAGCATATGTGAGTGTGCTGTTCATCTCTTTGATTTGGGAACCTGCTGTTCTGGAGTTGAGGGGAAGCAGTCATTTTGTCACCCTTTTCCTTATACTGATGTTTCTCAACAGAAGTTGCTAGAATTAACTCTGCAGCTGCTTTGGGACTTCTGCCCAGACAGGGAAATGTGCAGGAATGGCATCCAATATGTGTGGGCATCCAACATGTGTGGGACTGGCTAAAAAGAAGCAGAGAACGGTGTCCTTTTTAGGGATTAGAGGGTGAGAAATTGCAGCATCCATTTTTCTCTGAGGGAGGTGCAATACATCCTCATATTCAAACCAACCCAAGATCTCAAACAGCATTTTAGTGATAGCCTAGAGAGTGGGGTCCTGTAGGTACTCTAAGGCAAGAAACAAGATTTTCCTTTATTTTACTCTGTTGTACTCTGATTCTGTCAACTTTGTATTTTTGTGATTGCTTCTTCACTAGTTGATAAACCTTGATACACTGAAGAACCGAGTAGTTTCTGTTAATTCCGAATTTGGTGTAGCCTTCAGCCAAAGCTATTTCTGATCATACATTGTTAAAAATGTATCTTTTGAGCTCATAATTAATATATTTTGTTTGAGACTGTCAGTCATTGGAATAAATGCATTGAGAATTTCTGGCTTTGGCATGTTATCATTTCAAGAATGTTTAAAAAATTTAAGTTGCAATAGCGACCTCTTGATACACACCTCACTCTTGCTTATGCCCTTCAGAGTGGTATACTGTAATAGACATGTTTTATAATATCCTAGGATATAAAAGCTCAGAAAAGTAAAGTATTTAAAATTACATAATTAAAGTTTAATCTGAAAGTAGTATTCCTTTTAAGACATTGGCATAGCTTTTTTGCAAGAACTGGAGAGTGTTTCAGCAGCTAAAACCAGCAACGTGCCCTAAGCCAGTTATTTTATCTGTCAGTTGATGAGGTCATGTTGCACTCAACATCAGTTTAGCACTTTGGCTACCAATGCTATATGAAGTTTCAACTAATTCTTCTGTCCCTCAGAAATCCACACAAGTTAATGTTACTGTGCTGTACAAGTGATCTAATTTCGTGGTGTGCTTGCTTTCGTCTGCTGTGGTTTTCACAGTGAAGCAAGCAGAAGCATCTCAGAAGAGAGGAAGAAAACTCCCATAGATGGTCTTGGTGCATAGAGCACTCTCCCTCTCTCCCTTTCCCTGACTTTTGGATAACACTGTTTCTCATGCTTTAATTGGCCAGCCACACACACTGAGTTATTTCTACTCCTGTGGACTGTACCACCCTTATCAATGAAATGGAGATCATTCTACTTTTAAAAAAATTTAAATAAAATGAGTTGAGGTCTGTTGACTGAAATAGGAGCTACCTGCAATAGTGAGTAGCAGTACGAATGTTATAGCAATGACTATTTGAATAGTTCCTTCCTTCCTCCCTCCCTCCCTCCCTCTCTCCCATTATCTTGTAGTATATGGTGTATCTGTGTCTTTGTCTTGCTTTTGAGCACCTTGATAGGAGTAGTTTAAACTCTTTACAGCTGCTGCAATTTTTAACAAGATTACTTGGTCTGATAACACACTTCTCTCTCCCATTAGAATATATATTTCAGGTAAATTTAATTGCCTCTTTAAGCTATGTGGATCTTGAGAAATTATCTTATAATAATTTGGATTTTTTTTTTGCATTGCCATAAGCCAGGCAATTTTTTTTAAGCCTTAAGCATATCATGTGGCAACAGAGAGTACAAGCTTAGGTAGATTTCTTTTGTTGTAGGTAGTTTTGAACCTTATGGGCTGACCCTGATGGCAGAAGATTGGGGTTAGAGCAGGATGTTTTTGTTGCTGTTTTAAGTTAAAAGCAAAGAAAAAGATCCTGAATGCTAAAACTGTTTTCAATGAAGCAATAATGGCTAAATAGAAAAGCAGTTTGAATTTTCCACCTTCCTGTCTGTGTGAAGTGAGGACTTGCCAGCCTCCCAGCACTGAGCAGTGTTTCTCTCCCTCAGTGGTAACTGCGTGTTGTATGATACATGTATTTTTTGAGGACAACTCGTTGTCTCAGCTTCCAAAGAATGAAAAAGCCTCTCAGATAAATGCAGCCTATCTGATGAAATGCCTATTGAGTTCATGCTACGTGAAGTTCATGGTGTCCATTCATAGAGATATTCAAGACCTGAGTGGATATAGTCTCAGGCAACTTGCTGTAGCTTACCCAGCATGAGCAGGGTGGGGTTGGACTAGGGACCTTGAGCGGTGTCTCTGAAATGAGGAATTCATCATGACATTGTCAAAATAATTTCCTGGAATTTTATTTTTATAGAGTTTTTATATCATCAGGGTAGCCATATTTAAGTTGTTATAGTTTTATGTAGATGTTTTGACATCCTTGTAATTGTAATGCTTCTATATAATGTATAATGGATGCTTTGTTTCTTGGGAACTTCCATTGGTATCTCTTACAACCATGTTAAATAAGTATTACACTTTGAATTCACATAATGCAGAATCATTTTACTCAAACAGCTTCACCCTTAGCCAGAAGTTCATAAAATGCTTCACTGTTGACTGAATGTCACAGTCAACAGTGTCAAAAATGACAGACACCACCACTAGTAGCTGTGTTGACAGCAAGCAAAACTGTTGGCATGAGAAGCGATGGTCTCTGTGTTGGGCTGCTTGCCAGTCTGAAGTCATTAATGGTACTTGTAATCTAATGGCCTTTTCTTAGGGTCTGCATTATGGTGAAGTTCTGTTGCTGTAATTCCAGGCCTCCTACCAGACCTCCTGACTGGCAGAACTTGGAACATAGTACAAAGATAAGTTTTGGCGTCCAATGTTAGTTTCTTTTTAAGACAAATGCTTTAATAATGCAAAACGTTTTTACTTCCATTATTACTGTCATAGTTTTTATTAGATGAGCCAAGCATATTTTAGGGGGACCTTAGCTGACCTTAGGAGCTTTCATCTTTTTGAAGTTACAGCAAACAAAGCACTTACCACTTCGGAAACCACATATGTAGACAGTCTCTGTTTCTTCTTCTAGTATAACATGACAAGCAAGGCAAGGAAGACTCAGCAGGTAGTTTGGGGTGAGATTCTTCTCATCTATGTTTCCTTGTCATCTGAATTTTTTTCTGGTCAATTCTGTCAGAAGATACTTTTCAGAGGGTACCTACACTGAGAAAAACATCTGTAATAAATTTAATCCTTTGTATCTTCTCTTTTTTCCCCACTAACCACTGAGAGACTGCAGGTGACGTAGTTCCTTGTTTTTAGAAAACCAAAATTATTTCAGAATTTAATCTCCCCTGAACTGTAAGGCTTTAAGAGAGTTACTCCTGCATACTAGCATTAATAGCTCATGAATTTATGTAGCTCCTTAGCTCGCTTCTTTACCTCATCTCAAGAGCTATTGAAATGTCATTAGAAGTAGGGAACCTCCACCAGTGAACTCAGCTCAAGAGTCATGTCTCACTGTCTCATTTGGAGTTGAGTCGCTTCTTCAAGCTGAACAAACCAGATGATAGCAGATACCTCCTGGAAGCTGAACTTGTGTTTTACTAGGGCACACTCTGATAATCTAAAGCAAATAGCTGTTAAACCAGGAGAAATTCTGGTCTGCTAGGTGAATCTCATTATTTGAGCCTCTTGATAAGGAGATACTGGTGCGACTCCAGATTTTTCCCAAGTCATGCAAACTCCCTGCAGTTTCCCCTGTGTTTTTGGTCCCAGTTTGTCCATAGTCTGCCTTGAAAGTCTCCCTGGCAGCTTTTCAAATTCAGGTTTCTTCAGTGCCCTCTGTTTCTGCCAGTCCATGGCAGGAGCTAAACATCCCAAGGAGCTCTGAGGAGCTCAGCAGCCTTTCCTCCTACCCCAGGGAAGTAGTCAAGACACTGCATTGGGAGGACCTGCCCCTTTTTCTTCATTGAATCCTTTCTGGGTTAAACGTATATAAGGTAGGTATGCAGTAAACTGAAAACAAACTAAATAATTCTGCAGTCTGTTATGAGCCATCAAAACAGAAGTGGGATTAAATAAGAATTCATAATAGCTTCAAAAATGTAGTGCAGTTTGGAGAGGAAGCAGGTGAATGTTTATGTAACACATCGTGCAGTGGAAGAACTAAATTGCACATTTTTGATGTGTTAATGATTTTAAAGCTTCTTAAAAATAATTGGTGAAATTTATCCAGAAATCATTTCAGAGTCACTGGAACCACAGAACTAGGTAAAGTTCTGTAGGTGCCTTCCTTCCTGAATAGATGGACAAATACAACTTGAGTAATTTGCAGCATATACTTATTGCTGCCCTCTTTTTGTTCATAAATTAGTGGTTTTAATTAATCTTTTTGCTTATGGTTGAGTTGTTTGTCTTTTGGCTGACTTCACCCCCTGTAGGAGCCATTCTGTCCAGTGGTGCATAAAACCCATGGCTCTGATAAGGACCTTGATGAATCACAAACAGACATAATTTATACACATATATTCCTGTATTATACAGTGTATGCAAATGAAATGGCCCCCAACAATGATTTTTGTAACGGCACTTGGTACCGAATCACCTATGAGATGAGGATCAAATGTGATCTGCAGAGGTGAGGGAATGTATATTCCTCTTGGCTTTTCCATCAACTGTTTACTTATGATAGGTTTGTTTATCTTTTAGAAGGTTTCAGAGAGACTAAGGATATTTATGAGCAATGTAGTAACTGAAGTGCTGGCTGTTCACCAAACTCTTCTACATTCTGACATTTTTTTAAAACAGAAAATAATTTTCATTTTTATTTCCTTTTTTGTGTGTGTGGAAAGGCATATTACTCTGAAGTTGTCTGAATTGCTTTGGAACAAAACATGACTTATAGGAAAGGATAATGTCTAGAAGGTTTCCTTAGTGAAACCGCTTTAGATGAATAGTGTGAATCCAGAGAGAATTACAAAAAAACATCTGTTCTTCAGGACTGAATGCTGTTGTTCTCAACACAGGAGTTTTCTGTGAGCTTTGCCTTTCAAGTGTGAGATTTTTCTGGAATTCAGGCTATAGTTTCAGTGTAGGCAAGAACAGGATGAGGAGAATTCTTGATCTTAGGGAGTTGCATTAATACAAATTAATGTGGAAATTGGTTCCTTTGTATTACAGCATAATTTCAAAATCAGTAGCTTATGGAATGTACTTACTAAATCATGTCTGTCTAGTTGAATAGATTTAATTGTGCTTCTCTGAGAAGGATGTAACACCCTTTGAGGATTTCTTTTTTATTGATAACATTTGTATTTAGAAATGTATATATATGTGTGTGAAAAAATTAAAGTAATATCCCAAACTGCTAACCTAAAATTAAGAATACAAATGTGGGGAAAATGATTCATGCGGTACATCAGATGGGCTATTTATTTCATTATGATAATGAAGCATATCCTTTTAATGAATTAAAAACCATTTTGAGAAAAACAGGTGGTGCTAAAGTTGGGACTGAGTCAAGAGGCATCATACTTGCAAATGAGACAAGTGGTGATAAGTAACACAATGTGCTGTTGGTAAAAATTGTTGACCCAATCTGTTTTGTGGTGTTCCGGTAGTTCTTCAAACAATGGCACATGTCTATTATAAAGCGTAAACTCTTGCTTGATTGTTGTATGTCCAGTAACAAAGAATTAAGACTTTCAGTGACAGCAAATTTGAATTAGACCCTTTCTCATGATTTCAAGGAGAAGCTTCTTTAGTCTACCCAAATGGAAAGAATGTCTTTCTTGTCCTGGATACCGATGGTTTGTTCCTGGATAGAGGTGGTTACAGATGTTCCAAAGCTGGTCTTTAGTTCTACCAGTTTCAGTGGTGGACTGGAAAGATGGACTCAAAGTTTACACACTCAGGAAGATGTGGCAGGAGCACGGCTTTAGCTGTGCGCAGCCCTCTGTTTTCTGTTGCATACCAGTGTACTTCCTGCTGCAGCAGAGAGCAGAGTTCAGTCTTTTGAGCTGTTTTATAAAGAAAATGCCAGCCTATTATGCAGCTGCATTACAAAGTGCAGTATGGAAAACTGTCAGTGTTAATAAGTGTTGCCTGTCATCCTCAGCGGTCCCGTACTGTCAGTTTTCTAGTAAACAGGTGTTCAGTGCAAAAGATATTTACATTATTTTTGATAACTTATCCAGCAAAGCTAGCGAGCAGTTAACCTTATGATATTTAATTTAAGTCCCTCCCAGATAATTACTGTTTTATGTATTGTAGGATGATAGAATGGTTTGGTTGGAAGGGACCTCAAAGCTCATCTAGTTCCAATCCCCTGCCATGGGCAAGGACACCCTCCACTGGACTGGGTGTTGCAAAGCCACATCCAACCTGGCCTTGAACACTGCCAGGGAGGGGGCAGCCACAGCTTCTCTGGGCAACCTGTGCCACTGCCTCACCACTCTCACAGTTGAAGTTCTGCATCTGGGAAGCAATAACCATAGGCCTGAGTGCAGGCTAGAGACCAAGCATCTGGAAAGCAGCTTTGTAGAACAAGACCTTGGGGTCCTAGTGGAGGACAAGCTGACTGTGAGGCAGCAGTGCACTCTCAAGGCAAAGAAGGCCGACAACACCCTGGAGCATCAGAATGAAGCATCAGGAGGAGTGTTTCCAGAATGTTGAGGGAGGTGATGATTTGCCTCTATTCAGCACTGATGAGAACACATCTGGAGTGCTGTGTCTGGTTTCTGGGCTCTTCAGTTCAAGAGAGATACAAATACACTGGAGAGAGTCCAGTGAAAGACCATAAAGATAGTGAAGGGACTGGGCATCTGTAATGAAAAGAGGCAGAGCAACGGGGAGAATTGAAGGCTCAGGGGACATCTCATCAGCATCTTATCAGATGTCAAGGAATGAAGACAGTGGAACCAAACTCTTCTTTGTGGCACCCAGTGACAGGACAAGAGTCAATAGGCACAAATGAAAATCACTGAAAATCCATCTGAACACGTGAAACCTTTTTTTTCTTTTTTTTTTTTTTCTTCCTGTGCGGGTAGTCGAACCCTGAAATGGGTTGCCCAGTGAGATGTTGGAGTCTTGATCACTGGAGATATTTTAAACCTGAGTGAACAAGGCCCTGGGAAACCTGTCCAAGCTGACCCTGCTTGAGCAGCAAGGGTGGACAAGATTATCTCAAGAGGTCCCTACAGATGATTCTGTCATTCTGTGAACCAGACTGATTACACATATTGTTGAAATTTATCTTCAGCAGATAGAGGATTAACAGAGAACAAAAAGAAAATATTGGAGATTTTATCTCCATAAGCTTTGAAGCTGACTTACTTTCTTCCCACCTGTTTGTGAAGTCTTTTACCATTTCTTGCTTGTATTTTTGTATTAATGTTTCTTTGGCAGACAGTTTCTTCGTATGAAATCAGACTAACCTGGATATTGGGTTTTGACTGGAGTTTCTGGATTTAATTTATTTACTTAGCATACTTTTTCATTCCAAACAGCCAGAGTTGCTGTAATGAGCTGCAAGGGCCAGTTGGGACTCTCCCCTGCCCTTCTTACTCAATGCCTCTTTTTTTTTTTTTTTTTTTTTTTTCTCTGATCTTGATTTTTTTCCAGCTCTGTGATGGAAGACGTGGCAGGATTGAGGGAAGGTACCTTTAGGGTGGTGGAGGGATGAGCGAAAAGAGTGGGACACAGTGACTTGAAAGACAAATGAAATTAGAAAGTGGCAAAATGAAATATTAGGAGGGTACACAAGAGGAAGGCAGATATTTTTGTCTAGTCAGTAGGCTTGGAGGAGATGTAGCAAGGTAGAACTATGGGATGCTTGTATCTGTGTAAACATTGGTATATGTCATTTTATGCAATTTTTCTCTCAGACTTTGCAGTGCTTTTCTAAAAGTGGGCACACCCTGCATCCCTACTGTGAATAGGCAAGGAATCCTAAGAAATTAATGGGTTTTTTTAAAGGTGGGAAAGGGGAAAAATTAAACAGGAAGTTGGAAAGTGTAGCAGATGAAGTGATAGGGAAGAAATCATGAAACTGAAAACCAAAGGGATAATTTACAGAGGAAGAAGATGGAAGTAATTGTAAAAAATGTGGGAAAGAACTAGAAACATGCGCCTGCCATCACTTGTCTGTGAGGCAATCATGTTAAAAACTGAGCAACTGTTATGTGATTGCTGTTCCTCAGTGGAGACACTTTCCGGAAAAAAGACAAAAAAGCCACTCCAAACATGTTAGAAAGTGTTATGGAAGGCTGTTATGTTTTGAAAAAAGCATTAAAAAAATAGTGGCAAAGTTTCCTGATTTATCTCAGTTGGCAAAGATTAGTCAGCTTTGCAAGTGTGATCTAGGTGTACTTAATACCTGCAAAAATAATACAGTCATTCACAACAAGTTCTTTTTTAAACGTTTATTTGGACTTGAGTGCTGGAGCATTTTCTTTGAGGTGAGACTGTCCTAATGAGGTTAGAAACTTGGTGTTTTATATTAAAAAAGAAAAGAATTGGAAGTCTGTAAGCCTGCCTCTTTTAACAATTTTCTGTTAGTAACAAGTCTCAATAGTAAGAAGCTGGAGTTTAACCCTTTAATACATGAAACTACCTGATGAAGAGTAATGCTGCTTTCCCCAGAGAAGCTGCATTTAAGTTCAGGGCACTTTTTCTTTAAAAATACTCTTAATAATTGATCATGTGAATGCTGATCAATGTGAAGAACGGTGTCTTGGTGCTAGTTTGAAATGAGACTTTTTATTTTTCTTGCTTTTAGATGTGACAAATTGCCAAACTATGTTATTACGAGGGTAGCAACATCATGAATATTTTCCTAGGTTCCACAGGGTTTTGTTAGTGAGCTGATGTCAGTCTTTGTTTACAGAAAAACATTTAAATCCTTGGGGAGAGTTAAGTCTCTTAAAACAACCAGCTAAGTCTAGTGCAATCTAGCACCACTGTTGGTATCCACTCACATTTTCTCATCACCAGTTTCTCTCATCACCATGTATTTCTTCATCATCGATACAGTTGATGCACTGTGTGACCTATAGTGGGGCGCTAAATTCTTCTGTTCCGAGTTGAGAAGAGTGAAAAATGAGTGGAACACTTGTGCTTTTAGCTGGCATTATTGCTGAAAATATTTTGATGCCTTCAGAGAGAAGATGCTTGAGAAAAGCGCAACAGAAGTGGTGTAATACTTATTTCCACTAGCGTCACTTTTATTTTTGGAAGCATTGCAGGTCTCATAGAATTCATTTTATGGGGAAGAATACATAAATTAGTTCCCCACTTCTTGTCACTGCTTCTCTGTCATTTTTTCCCATCTCTTCCCATCCTGCTTTTAAAATTAGACTCCTAAGAAGTCTTTTTAAAAGCAGCCGCTGTGGGACATGTTCATTAGATCTGCTCTTCTCCTTGCGCATTGAGCCTTAAGTTAGGTGATTGAAGTTGGGACAGCGGTTGCAAGCAATTGAATTGATGACTTGGAAGAAAAGCTAGCAGGTGAATTCAGCAGGGTGTCATTTTTTCACTAGGCAGTAAAAAAAGAAAAACCAAGAAAACTGTGCACCCCAGATGCACTGCAGATTGTTAATATGGGTAGTAACACAATCTCCCATCTCTAGTCCATCAACAAATAGTAAGCCTAGACCTGCAAATGGATGGGGAGCAGAAGTGGGTGGATGATGCTGTGTTCTTCTGGAATTTGGTTTGTAAGCTAGGAAGTTGATGCAGGAGGCGATGTTGGTAGTTTGGCTATATCTGTGGCATTGGCTATTCAGTCAGTAGTCCTCAGAAGAATGTCAGTTGTGTAATACTTGGAACGTAAAAACCAAAAGAAGCTGTTGCCTTATGGTCTGCTTTTTGACCGATCATCCCACATATATAAATCTGGATAGAATTAATAATGTAGATGTTTGGTGTTGGAAGGCAGGAGATGTATGCTGTGAATTAAAAACTCTTAAGGTAGCTTTGTCAAAATATGATGTTCCCAAAAGGGAAATTTTTGTTTCTTTTTGCAGAGGAGGAGTTACTTGTGTTTTATAAATAATAAAATGTTCTGTTTGCCAGAAATAGTCAGATGTAAGTAGACATAACTACTCCGTGTGTAGAATCAGGTATGTTTTTGGGGTTTAAGTTTCACCGTTGTTAGTAAATGTGACTTCACGTCTTTCCAGTGCAGTTTGTGTAGTGTTATAACATAGACCTCAAGGCACTTCTACTCATGTATTTTTGCTCTGTGCATAATTTGCAGATCCAATTCTGTTTACACATGTAATGAAATGAAGGAGCAATGGGTGCATATAAGTAACATCAGTGCTGTGATGAAGTGCTCTTAAAATAAGTATGCACAAGTAGAAGTGTCTGGAGATATAAAATATTCAGGGGGTTGAATTAATGACGGGGAAAGACTGTTTGATGTTTTGAAAGTTTCTTTCTAAAAAATTAATCAATTATGGATTAATATAAAGCTGTTTGATTAGCTGGCAGCAGCGGGTGTTGTCTCTGCGATGGTAAGCGAAAGAATTGGCGCAAGGGAGCTGTGAGCCGGATGTAGGACCTAAGGGCATCCGGCTGGGCCGGCTTTGCCCAAGGCTGGGGTGTGCAGCCTGCATCTCCTTGGACCAGACAGTCAGTCAGAGGAGTAAGGGGAGTATCTTTCACTGCACTGCAGCCCCAGGGGCTCTCCTCATGGCCGGTGCTGGGAGCTGCTGGAGCAGGCTGCAAGGAGGTGTTTTCCCATTAGCCTAAAGCTCGTGACTTCTGAATAGCGTTGTGTGCCTAAGGGCAGAATTTCATTTTGTGGTTTAAAGGTGGCTTCTGTTAGGCAAAATTTTTAAAAATCTATTTTTGAGAAAGTAGAAGTCATTAACTATAAAAAATTATCTGTAATACAAGATATTCTGATGCTCATTTCAAAATGCTGCAATTTTGTGTGAAACCCTCTCTCTCCTCAAGTTCACTGCACAGTGCTTAGCTGAAAGAAAGTTTCAATGTGTTTCTCTGCGTGTGTGTGTGTGTGTGTGTATAGCTAGTTAATGGGCTATATAAATAAGGATTGTGCTTCTTGTCTAAACGATCCATTTTGCTGATACTGCTGTGGAGCGTATCCATTGTCATCAGAGCCGAGCTCTAGAGGATGAATGCTCATTTTGGTGAAATCTCAGCTGCTGCCTTTCCCCCACACCCCCCCTTCATTTTTGTTTTATTTATTTATTTTCTCCTTGTGGCAGAACTCAAATCACACTTACAGTTTCAGTCAAAAAATCACAAAGTCAGTGTTAATGTGGGTTTCTCACACATGAATCTGAAAATGGTTTCCCTTTTCTTTGCTTTCTGTGCTTAAGACCAGTGCCAGAGAATATTCTAAAAATGTAAGAATAAAGGGTCACAGAGCTCTGTGTTTGCAGTGTCACTTGAAGGGCCTTGAAAATTCTGATTTTTCTAGGATGTACATGTAAAATTCAAGTGTGAATTTTCTGGGTAAGGTTTTCAGAACTGAAATGGGGTTGTTTCTTTAGTTTTAATTCCCTCCGCGGGAGCTGCTGTTTTATTGATGCTGTTTAGTGGAGAGCGCAGTTTACAGCAAAGTGCTGAGAAGTTATTTGCTAGAGAGCACTGGAAGTCAGAACATTTACAAGTTGGGAAACATCCTGCTAAGTTTATGTTCTAATTAATTGTTTAAAGGTTTCTGTATTAACCAAAATAGGTATAAAGCTTACATCATAGGACTTCAGTCTTCGAACTTTATGATAAAACTGGGCACGTGGCAGTACATGGAGACTGTTCAAAGTCAGCAGGATACTCTTAACCAAACGCCACTTCAAATCAGTGTTTCTTGGCACTGGCTTTTATATGACATGATAGTATCAGTCAATAATCAGAAGAAATATATTTGGAGCATATCTGGTATCAACTCATTTTATTTGGGTAGCAGCTTCTCAGCCTAGTGAAAAAATACAGACTTTAAGGCTTACCTATCTTATCTCTAGCATGTAGGATGGCATTTTTCTGTTAGCTTGGGGGTTTTTTACTACTGCTGTCCCACAGATGGTGCAAGCGCTGCCCAGATGTTGCTGCCGCCCTTTTCACCATTAAGTGAAATTTGGTACCATTTTTCATCAAGGAGATCAAATCCATGGAAATGTGTTTAATGTTCTGCAGTGGGCATGCGTTGTCCTGCTGACCTTAGGGCAACCTCTTCCATATCACAATGGCACATAATTATTCTTCAACAGTATGGTCTTGGTCTCAAGAGACAAATACATAAAATTCAGGGCTGAACTGCTCTCTTCAGCATGTAAGAGGAAAATGGGGAAAATGTGCTATAAAGATTGGCTGAAGACGGATATTTGCAAGCTCTTCCTAAAACTGAGGGTAGATAGAATCAGACTTACAGGTTTTTACAACAGTACTGGTCACTCCTTTCATGGTTCAGCTCACTTTCTCTCCTTTCTTCCCCCATTTTTAATCAAATCAGCTGTTTCCAGCAGTCCCAACTAAAAAGCTTTTGGTGCTTTGATTTATACATACCAGCCTTTCTGGTATTTCTTTTTAGTGGGACATCTGCATCTACCAGACATCCAAGGGTACTCAGTTTGTATTTTCCCAAAACAACTCAGGGAAAGATGCTTTCCTTTTGTGCTGTAGTGAAGAGGAGATGCGACTCTAAAGATGCCCCTTAGGTGTGTCTCAGCAGCTGTCAAAAGACAATAAGGAATCAATTCCGCTTACTTGGCAGAGTGGTTATGAATCCAAATTTTAAGCTAAATAAAAGTAATATTATTATCAAATCATATATATAATTATAAGGTTGATTGAAATAGTAAAAATCAGGTAGTATAATTTAATTCTTTGCCAATCATTGACAATAGTGGATGGGGGGGAGGGGAAAGATGCTTCGTATAATAACTGCACTCATGTTACCCAAGCTATGTTTTGGTTTACTCCTGTAAAAACACTATTATCTGCTGAAAAGAAAAGTGACAGAAAACAAGAATGTTGTATGCTGCTTGGTTATTCGTTTTTAAGATTCAGTCTGCAGCTCTGATTCAGGAGGGTGATGTAGGGAAAAATGAGGTGTAGGGAAATGACAAAAATTTTAGAGATATCTTCAGGAAATAGACAATGGGGAGCAATCTGATGATTATTCTCTGAGCTTTTTGATAATTTTCGAAGTTGAAATTATCAGGGGTATAATGCTTTTAGTCAGTTTAGTTAAAATGTTTCTCAGTTTGGGAAAGAGAAGGCTCTCTTCAAGTATTGTGTTTCTTTGGCTCGTTTCCTAGCTGCTAAATGCTTCCTCTCCGGGTACAACCTTTCAAAGATCAGCAAAGGAAGTACTAATAAGCCATGAGACTGTTGCTGCCAGTCTAATGTAATTCCCTTTGTAGTGAAGGTAGAGCAGAAGCAGAGCAGAAAACTGCATCCAGTTCCCCATGGGATGGAGAGAAGACTTTCATGCTACCTGCATTGAAATGGAAAAAAATTACGGCAGAGAATGAAATTAACTGATTATCTGACAAAAGTACCTTACTGAAATTCCATTATGTGATAGTACACAGGAACTTGATCACAGTGGAGAGATTGGGCATGGAGTATTTTTCCTGAATATACAAAACATGTTCACTGTGAGTGGCTAAGTAAGCCAGAAGGTGCATATGTGGGTGAAGAGCACTCTGGACACACAGACATGGATTAACCACAGTCGAGCCACTGGAAGATGAATTTCTACTATGCAATAACGGAAAATATCTTCAAATCCAGCCAAACTGACTTTGCATGGATAGCTTTGGCATTGGGGAGAACTCATTTGGCAGCAAGTATTGTTTATCAAACTGAAACGGATCTTTAGATGAAGTGAAGAATCTTTTTCCTTGTTCCAGGTGAGCTTTTCAAACGCTGTTGGTAGATTAATCTTTATGCTAATTTTATTAATAGCATTTTAAAGACTAAGTGTACGTGAAGATGTCAGTGGTCAGATACAATCTGTTCAAAATGGGCTTGATCTAAAATTACATTAAATATACAACATACTTTAAAAGGCGTCTAAGGAAATTTTCACAGTGGCTCCTACAAATCTTGGTAGACATGCACCTGAGGTTTTGTAGGAAGACTACAGATATAACAAGACTGCTTTTTACCATCTTTGAAAGGTCCTGGCGATCAGGAGAGATCCCTGATGACAGGATAAGTGCAAATGTTGCACCCGTCTTGAAGAAAAGCGACACTTACAGGATTGTTGGTCTCTCCACAGTACTTGGGGAGATTATGGAGCAAATTCTTCTAGAATCCATTTCTAAGTGCATGAAAGGCAAGAAGGTGATTGAGAACAGCTGGCATGGCATCTTAATGAAAAATCATGCCTAATCAGCCTGATTGCCTTCTACAAATGACTAGCTCTATATATGAGAAGTGTGGTGAACGTTGCTTGAAATGGCCTACAAGTTCTCAAAAAAATTCTTCATTAGTATCCTTGCAGATGAATTGGGAATTGATAAGTGGGTGATAAGGTTGGTGGAAAGCTGGTTGGATTGCTGCATTCCAAGGTGGGTAGATCAGCATCCAAAATGCAATTGACAGCTGCCTACTAGTGGTGTCCCTCAGGAACCAATGCTGGGGGACAGTACTGTTTGATGGGACTTCCTGCATTACTTGGCAATCACTGAACTCTTGGCTGATTTTGACTACCATCACCATACCTGTTTTGCTCTCTATTTTTGGTACTCTGGGACAGCATTGCATCTTCGAAAACCATACTACTCTGAGCAGGATGTTGGACTAGTTGAAGTCCAGAGATCCCTTTCAGCCTACATAGTTCTGTTACTCTCTGAAATATGGCTGCGCTCCTGCTCAGCTTGCTTACAGCACTCATGGAGCTTTAAATCATATTGGCTGCCATGTGAGCCCTTAGGTGTTGGTATTCAGTTATTTTTGGCAAAACAGATACGGAATTTCATGCAGCAATTTGTTGACAGAAATGTGATAATGGTTAGCTTTGTTCTACTTTCTCTCTTCATGAGATGTAGATAGAGTGGGGTCAGATGGCTGAGGGTCTTCAGCCTCAAGAGGACTGCAGAAGGGTCAACCTCCCACTCTTCCAGAGGACAAAAGCCTGTAAACTATGCTAAGCTGGCATCTCTGTTGTGATTTCTGCTTTTCTCAGTACAGCTTCATTTCCACAACACTTGTCTTCTGGTGTGGCAGAGGAATGAGTAAAGGTTTGCTTTACATGGTCTTACACCTGGTGATGCGGTGATGGGTGACTGTGGCTGTCCCAAGGGAATAACTACAATGAGAGGGAGTCTCAGTGTGTTTCTGTTCGGCTGTTGGATGTGCTCACAGTGGGAGAGTGCGAGGCAGAGGGTGTCCTGCCTAATGTGCTTCCAGTAACTTGGACTCCCTTCCAGGAGCTCAGAGAAGAGGTACCTGCAGCTGGTTAGGTGTTTCCACTAATGCCAAGTCCATGTTATTCATGCACTGTGTAGCAGGTCTGCTGTTGCTCCTGCAAGTCTGTACAGCCAGGCGTGCTCAGACCCGGTGTGGAAGTGACCGTGCCTTTGCATGCCATGACTGTGGGACTAAGATGGCACTCTCTGTTTTCTCCTTCTAGAGCTGCCTCCACTGGCCTGTGCTGGGAGTGAAAGCACGTGTGGCAAGGAATAAATAAGCAGGCGCCATCAGCTACTTGACTGCTGGCACTAGCCGTGCCAGGCAGGAGAGGATTGTTCTGCATTTTGCTATGTTACCTTAACTCTTCTCCTACACAGTGCTAATTATAACCCTGATATGATCTAATTAAAAAGCACTCTCTATACTGCCTGATTGATTCTTAGCCATGAAACAGTGAAAGCCAGGCAGGCTTAGAAACTCAGGAGTATCCCTGCCACAAACTCGGACGTGTACTTTGTGAATACTGGGGGATATAATGTCTGTGAGTAGATGGGGCTGGTAATTATGGATATTGTCAATAAAATCTCAAGATTAAAAAGTATGCTCTCCCAGATAACTTGTCTGAGCAAGGAGATGTGGGTGTCTGACCAGAAAAAGCAGCTGTAGGCAGTTTTGGGGGAAGATGACTGTGCAGCCATTTTTCGTATTTGAAACTGTTCCGAGTAAGGAGTCGCTCCATTTGTACTACAGCTTCTAATTCCGACTGCTGCTAAAACCCAGTGTGATTCTAATGGTTTTTAATCTACGTCTGAATATTGCATGCTTATTTGTTTTCACCAGAGATTTGCTATTGATTGAATTCTTAAATGGTGTCCCTGCTGGCAGAATTGCTTCCTACCAGTCAGCATCTGTCTGCTGGATTGGGGGCTCTGGGTTCATATCCTTGCTTTCACTGACACAAATAGGATGGCTTAGCACATCTTTCTTTTTTTGTCTCTCCCTTTTTTATTTGTAGTTCTCCACCTCCGTAAATCCTTCTGTCTTTTCTCTTTCTTCTTTCCCACTTAACTTCTCACATAGTGAAACTAACAGAGGAGGGTGTGTGGGATGAGGAGTAGAAAAGGGGGGAGAAAGTGAGAGGGAGACAAAAAGGAGAATGTGAGAGGTGAGGAGGAGGTGGTAATGAAGGTGGAAAATAGAACAAAGAAGGAGGGGGAGCAGGTGAGTGGAAGAGGGGATTAAATAAGGAGGGCATGAGAGGGGGTGAAGCTCTGCTCCTAGAACTTAACTGGAGATATGGCAGTCATTATTTTCATGCTCACAGGAGGAATAATTAGAGCAAATGTTGGTCCTGAACCTCTTCTGCCAGGCAGTTAATTTTCTGAAGCTGTGAATGCATCAGTTTTATTATCTTACTTGTAGATGTATGAATAACCAGTAGTCATTAAATGTGCCGAGCAAGTCTGCCCGCTGGTCGGTGTCGGAAAGTATCTCCAGGGACGTTGACTTTTTCTGTTGTTGTTTGGGCAACTTCTTGGATATAAAGATCCAATGGTATCAACATGAATCTAAAAGTGTTTGCATTGTAGTTACCTGACTATCTGCTCTTACTAGGTGGGATTTGAATTCTGGAGACTCTAGATCATTGCCTGCTGGAAGCAAGTTTTGTGTCAGACACAGAATAGCTGGGAATGTGACTTCCCTGCTCCTCCACAGTCTCACATTGTCCGCCTTTCACTTCTCTTTGTGTCTCCCACACTATCCCTTTCTCTTGTGTGCAAGAGTTGAAGGAAATCAGTGTTCCTCCTACCAATAGACCAGAGCTGATGGGTGATGGTTCACGGACTGTTCTTCCTCTGTTTAAGACCATACCATTTTGACCTTTTGGTCAGGAAGGCTTAGCACTGATACCTGTGGTTGTGCAGGAGGAGAGAGATGGGGTGGTAACCTGGGAAATGGCTCTGCCATCACTGCTGAGCCATCTTCTGTGCCTTTTCCATTTCTTTGTTCTGTGTTGTGCAGCAACAGGGACATTCAGCTCATCATTTACTGCTCCTGTTCTGTCCATTAATACAGACTACTGACTTAATTTGCTTATAGTCAGGATTTCTTTGAATATGTGCACCAAACACCCCCAACCCTCCCAAAGCAACTTTATGGTGCTGAGCAATTACAAATTAAAATGGAAAGTGTGCTTTGGCGTTTCACTTTTCCATAGTTGCAATGATGTCTGGGGAAATACTGCAATGGATAAATTCTTTGTTGAGGTAATTCTAGAAATCATGTTCACATTAGAAATCCCCAAACTGTACTTTATTTAAAAATGTTTTAATGAGCTGCCATATTCAGTGCATTAATCTGTCAAAGAGAAGTGCATGGGAGTACATTTCAAATCCCAGAGTGGAATTGAGGGACCGTGTTAGAGGTGACATGCTCTTTTCATGGTAGGAGATAAGCAGTTGTTCCCTCATACCTTTTCCAATATTAACTCATGGTGGGAAACCATTGCAGACTCTCTTGTAGTGTAATAAGAATAAGAAAAAAATCTTGAATAAGGAAGTGATTGTGATATTCTTTAGCAGTTGTAGAAACGTCTTTGTTTTATACTTGTTTGGAAGATATTGCTGCAAAAGAGACTTGCAGACAACCTCTAGTATTTTCCCTTCATGAACGGAAGAACAGAACTGGGAAACTGAAATTTCCTGGTGAGTTGTGCTTGGCTAAAGATTATATTTTCCTTTGTGAGAAATGCTGTGAGAACATTTCTGTTGTTACTGTCACTTGGATTGCTCTAGCACCTAGGAGCTGTAGGCCTGGGATGGCATCCTCATTGGAGCTGTACACAAAGAATGCCACAGGAAAGACATTGTCTGAAGAGTTTATAGTGTAAACAGACAGATATTGGCACAGAAGGAAAAAGGGGAATGTCCTGGTTAGCGTAATAGATGCTGATCTCATCCATATATTATTTCATCTATATCCATATATGTGATATATCCAGCTGAAGTCCTCATGTAATGAATAGAAAAGAGAATTTCAGAAGATGATCCAGTCTGTTCTGATACCTTCCCCTTTTCATTAACTCTAAAGGAAGGTAGGCATTTCTAGGGTTGTATATTCTTGTGTGGTAGAAGAAATGAAATCCTATTACGTTTAATGGAAAAAACCTGAGACAAGCCTATGCATTGTCAATCTTTGAGTAGAAAGAAGTAGCACATTATAACAAAATCCAAAGAAAACTAGTGTCTTCATAAAAATGACAGAATTACACTTAATTGTTAACGCAACATATAAGAAGAAAGGAGAGCTCAGTAGGAAAACCTGAAACTTAAGTCCACAGCTTCCTTTGATTTTGAATTTAGATTTGTTACACATTTCTGCTATTATGGGTATGAACTCTTTGTGGTATGGTATATGATTATCTAAATAATCATATAGTTTGTGTTAACAGTGATAGGTAGTTCGAAGAAAAAATGAAAACCTTTCGAAGACTGTTACAAATGTTGTTTTGTTAAACTGGGAAGAACTTATGCAGCTTTTTTTTCCCCCACATGTAATACTGAAGACAAGAAAAGCAATTTTTATACCAATGTCTTCCCCCTCACCCTTACATTTCTATGTTTTGGCACATTGCCTATTGCATTACTCTGGTCCATTCTGCTGTAGGAGTTACCTGCTCCACCTATAGATCTCATCACATGCAGCTTCTTGCTTCATCCTAGAAGAGTCTCCTGCCTACATTTCTATTAGGGACAGTCCTTTTTGCTTTTGGAATTAGTAAAATGTTGTCACTGCAAATGAAGTTTTAGTGAATGAAACCTCACTCATTAACTCTTGTGTCCACCTTTTGCCCTCCTCCTCCATCCAGTGCAACAGTCAGCCTTGTAGATACCTCTTGTTCTTGTACCTGCAAGACACAACTTGTATTATGTGTGACTCAGCAGAAAACTAAAAACCTGCTGTTCCTCCCTTTGTGAACAGACATGCCACATCTTCACCTTCAGCTTTTAATATGCTCGGCTCTGTTGTTAAGAACAAATATGGTAGCTGTTTGCTAGTCTGTGGGTTCCGTGATCTAGTTGTGCCTGAGAAATAGTTGAGTGGTGGTAAAGCCCATTCTTTCTCAAGTGGCATTCCTGATCTTGGCTCCTATGTGATCCTGTGTGAACATGAGGAAACTACTGTAATTTTAAATCTTCATCTTACGCTACCATAGTGAAAATGCATAGGAGAAAAGATCTTGAAGAACAAAGTACTTGGGTTTGTACATCCGGCATCAGTGAGATTGCTGTCTTTGTTCTCATCTGAATCAGGTATTTCCTTAGTTTTTACATCTTAACTTAGTGTTACTTTTCTGCAAAAAGAGAATTTGTTCATCCACAGAGCATTTCCGTTTTCGAGGATGTACTTATATATAAAACCTTCAATGAAGGACCAGTAAAGCATTTATATGGAGAGGGGGTTGTAATTGTCTGGTTTGTATGAGAATAGCCATATATGACTATAATGGTTTTACTCATTTATATGATTGTTTGAAATGTGTTGAAACTTGTCATGAAAATCTGTTAATATAGTTCTGTACGTAAGTTCCATGAAAGTTTCACATACAGTGTGCTGAAAGACAGTGTAATCACATGGAATTTATAATGTTGAAAGCGGCAGGCATTTTTTATTTCACTAACTCATACTAAACATACTAAAGTGAAGAATAATTTCAACACAGATAAAGGACAGGCCTTTATTATGAAAAGTTACTGTCAAAAAGTTTGTTTCTTTCAATGGTGTGATACATATTTCTTTAATGAGAGATATATATATCCTTCAGTGGCATGATATAGGATTGCTATTGAAGCGTAACCAGAAAGGTCATATTTAGATTGAGTGTGGTTTTGTGGCTTATAAATGTGAATTCAGGTTATTTCAGAAAAATAGTACAATTTTGAAAACATAAACTGTGCTTAGGTTAGGGTTGCACACATGTTGTTACTGTTCTTTTCTGAAGGGTAGAAAAGAGTGGGGTTTTTCAAAGAGTGTTGATACAATTTAAGTGTCTGTAAACATTCTGCCGTGCTCTTCAAGAGCTCTTTTGAAAGTGGAGATCTCACCCTGACAGCACTTCCAGAATATTGTCCGTCAGGGGTGGAACTGGAGACTTTTTATATTCTTTGTTGCTATGCTCACCCTTCCATTGTTGTATAGGACCTTCCATGGGGTCCTACCCATGGTTACTTTAGTTTTTTCTGAGCAGGTTATGATAAACTGTCAGTACCTTGAGGTCTTCACTAGACTGAGCTGATTCTTATGAGGGGGACTTCTTTCCTGTTTGCTGGTGGGAAGCATGCTGCTGAAGCTCTCACATCAGCATGGGTTAATGTTTTTTAAAACTCAGTCTTGCTCTCTTGTTTTTTTCCAAATGGTCCCCAATTACGCTCTTTTTCCACCCTCTTTGTTGTCTTCATTGCTGTTTTTTCATGAATTGTAAGATTGCACTCCTGCAGTGACCACTGATTGACCACTGTCATTCCTGTGTACAGAGTCTCGACTGTCATCCCGTGTCTGCACTCTCCCACACCACGTAGGCAGAGGACAGGTACTTATTACTAATATAAACTAGTGCTGAACAAAACAACCTTAAGCAATAGTTATTTTGATTACTAGACAGTTGCTTTCAGAGCTGAAACTAAATCAGCCCAGGCAGGACCAAAGCAAAGCCTAGCCCAAATAAATAAATTAAATAAACAATGCCATGTCTGATGAGAATTGGTTTTAACTAAATATTTAGCTTTTATTTTAAGGACATTGAAGTAATTAGAATCTTGACTGCTTTCATTTCACATGGAAAACCCTAAATACATGCTTAGTGGACTTTCCTTTATGTGCAATTGACATGCAGAATGAACTGTTCTATACTTGTCTCAGTTTTATATGGAGTCATGGCTTACCTTTAATACAATGCATTTTTTTCTAGCTTACAAAAGCAAGTTTTTTTAACCTTTGCATCCTAGTATTTTCTGAAGTGAGGATGGGAGTTCTGCTGTTAACATGGAGAGTTGAGCCCTTCATTCTGTGGCTTTGAGGCATGGAATTTTGGCTTCTCGAAAACATCAATGTCTATTTCGCTCTTCAAATCCTGTCTTTTAAATTCAACAAGAGAAGATCAACAGTGTTGTCAACTAGATTCTTATGTTCTTCTTTAGAGGAGAATAAAGTTCACATTGGATGTGACTTAAGAATGTTTAAAATAGGTTTCTAAATTCTGGGTAATAACACCAAAGAAGTTGCTTTGTCAGTGGAGTCCATTTAAGGTCATTACTGAAATGAGCTCTGGAAATCTTTCTCAGTTCCAGTGAGATGATTATCTCTTCCGCATATTATAAAAGCTTATCTTTTTTATCAAAACCAAGCAGTCCCCCTCAGGTTTTTTCCCTTTATATGATGCTGTGTTGAGGGAATTAAGCATATGGTGTGATTGGGCCAACTTCTGGAGCATCTTTTCTCCTAGCCCTACAAACTGTTCAGCCAGCTGTGCATGCTCTGAAGTTCAAAGGAATGCAAGAAGGAACCAGTCTGAACTGCGGGCACAGGAGATGAGGACTAAGATCATACTGGTTTAGACATAGGCATCTGAGCTCTTCCTTAGCCCCTCTTGTGGTTTAACCCAGCAGACAGCTAAAACCACTGCAGACCTGTTTCCTCAATCTCCCCCGGTGGGATGGGGAAGATAAGAAAAAGGTAGAACTTGTGGGTTGAGATAAAGACAGTTTAATAGGACAGAAAAGGAAGATAATAGAATCATAGAATTATTTGGGTTGGAAGGGCCCTCTGAAGGTCATCTAGTCCAATCCCCCTGCTACAGCATGGTCACCTAGAGCAGGTTGCACAGGATTGTGTTCACGCAGGTCTTGAATATCTTCAGAAAAGGAGATTCCACAAGCTCTCTGGGCAGCCTGTGCCACTGCTCTGTTACTAGAATTTATGTGTTATTGTACTGAATAGTATTCAAAATATAGTAATATATTTATGTTTTAATATTGCAGAGAAAGTATCAACAGATATAGCTATGTCGCTGCTCTGCCCGTGAAAATGAGAGTCCATGCAATTCAAAAGCTGACCATTATGTGACCCTTTTAAAATGTTAGGCTATTAAGGAAGAAGTATTTCTTTCCAGTTGTCTAGGAGCCAAACCTCCATTAGGTGAGACCACCAATGAAATAATACCACATGTTTCTTTTTAAGTCAATAGCAAAATTTCCATTGACTTCAGTTGAAAAATAACCAGGCCCAAAAGTCTAATTATTAGAAGTGGGTTAATGTGTTACAGAAATTTTCATCTGGACTATCTGGGTCTCATTTAGAAATCTGGTTATCAAAGGAATTACTATTTTAAAATATTTTTCAATTATATTTACAGAATGAACAACTGTTTATTATCTCAAATTTAAAAAAAAGAAAGGAAATGTAGAGGAAATAGGGAGCTATTCAGGCAATCAAAAGCAGATTTCTACTTTACTATGAAGTAATCACACTACAGACTCCATTGACTGTAACTAGGACCAGGACTCGGGTGCCTGACTGTAGAGCATCTTAAATAGATGCTCCTTGGGACTTCTTCTTTGGGAATATCTGTGTGCATGGGGCTCACAGTTTTAAATTGCAGAGTTAAGCGGGTATTATTTTGCTTGTTTTTACGGTTCATAATCTCAAAAAAACCCCTGTTTTAAATGACTGTCTCTCTGAAGGATCTAATACATTACAGACTTTGCTGCACTGTGAGATCTAGAAACAGAAAATTTCTTACTTATTAATCTTCTTGACTCAATAATTCCAGCTAATGAATAAAGAAGTAAACTAAATAGAGCAATATTGGCTTGCCATAGTGGAAGCATGCTAATGCGTTTAGTATTTTCCAAATATAGAAGAAGAAAATTAAATAGTAGAGCAGTTTATTTGCAAGATTCTGAAAGTGCTAAAAATGAATACATGACAAAAGTTCTCTAACACTGTACTTGAAATTTTTTAGCTTTTTACCTGGAGTGGCATATGTATTGTCATCTCCTATTCCCTTTTTTTTTTCAGCACCTGCAAAGATTTAAGCTGGAAATGTTACCTCTTGTCTCTCAACTCTTGTCATTCCAAATGTCTCTTGTGTGAATCTGTCTTCACCCTCCCTACCAATAAAATGCAAATCGTATCCTTGCCAGAGCTAAACACTTATCTCAGTGAAATCACAATAAATACTTGAAGGCTAAAACTGAGATTCGCTTTCTATTTGAGAAAATCAGAGAATCATATGTCACTTTTTGGGTCTAAAAATGTATATAAAGATGCCAGAATTTCTGCTCAATGAAATACCCTTTTTCTGAATTTGGCTTCTTAGATGCTTTTTGTAGCGGTCGTTTCAAGTCACAGAAGATAATGAGAATAACTGAACAGCAGATACTCAGGGTTGGTTTTTTTTTTAATGATGACATGTTACAATTTATGGGAGTCAAGTACTTGCCATTTGGGAGGTCTAAACTGGTAGAGAACATCAACAGAGGCAGGATGAGCCTTGCGAGGGGTATGGAAAGTTTGCCAGTGATGCCAGTCGCGACAGCAAAGTTGACAAGAGGACACGATGCCTTGCTGCTGCTGAAGAGCCTGCACAAGGAGAAGCAGGAGAGCTATTCATAGTGTCGGCAGCGATGACACCATGAGCGATAAACAAGAGTGTTCCATTTCAGTCAAGAATTCAAAAGCCTTTTCATGAATTTAATTAAGAAACTTCTCTGACAGCAGGGACATCCTAATTGTCTGTTGCATCCTCGAAGAAGGAAATCAAAGGAGCTCTACCGAAATGCTGGATTTGCAAGCAATCAACTTTCCTACCTGCCAAGTTCTGAAAACTAAAAATAGGAGGTAGGACAAAGAAGGGATTTCAGAATTGTTTTTAAGGAATTTCCCCTGACTGAAGATTCTGGGATTTTGCTAAGGGACATTAGTAGGAGAAAATAAGGATACAACACTCAGAAGCATTTTGCTGCAATGAGTGGATTTTTTATTTGTTTGGTGAAAGTACAGTAAGGCCTAGTATTGCTACTACAATTCACACTCAGGAGGGGTGGAGAAAACGGCATTGTGATGGAATAGTGTGAGCATTCTTTCATAAAGGGAGATAGCTGATTTGTTTTTCACGACAAGAAGCTATTTTATATGAATTTGAAAAGTTTTCAGTAGTGAAATCAAGGGAAAAATGTACACCCAAATGGCCAGGAGAATTCTTTCCTTAAGAAACTGATTGCTATTTTCATTGTGATTAATACTAAATGCTCATGTAACACTCCTTATCTGTAAATCCCAAGTATCATAAAAAAGTAAATTCATTTTTATACTTCTAAAAATTTCAAATGTACTTACAAAACTGCAGGAAAGATTGAAAGTAATTCTGTGTAGACAGTACAAAGAAGAAAATAGGGCAGTATTTTTAGTTTGTTTTCGGAGATGAAGAGAATAAAGTAATACTTGGAAACTTTCAATTACCTATATTCAACAACATCCTGCCAAATTTAATATGTAATATCTTCCAGGGAAGGTGATACTTTACGTGGCTAATCTACCTGTGTAACGTGATGTTACAGCTCCATTTGCCTTTACTCTTCGTTATTGATTTGCTCTAAACATAGATAGAAAGTTTGGAATGACAGGTTATGAAGTACATAGAACTGGTAAGAGATACTGAAGAATAGAGGGAAAAATCCAGAGCTGCAGGGAGTAAGAGGTTTTTCAGGAAGTGTATTTTAGACAGAAGATACCCTGAGGTATCTTTTCAGTGGACATACTGGCACTGGTAATATGTAGACAAGGTGAGAACATTAGATAAGTATTTCTGTTTGTACATGGGAAAGATTGGAGAAATATATTTGCATCCTATGAGGACAAAGAAATAGTTTCCCACTTTAATAACAACCAAAGAAAACTTGAGACAATGATGCTTTGGGTAAATAATTCAAAATAAACTTCTTATGCAAAGGAAGAGCAAAGGACTTAACTGAAGAAGTCTCTGCTTGGCTGATGCTCTTTTTTTTCTTTGTTAAATTTGTGAGCATTAGACATATTCTGTGAATTTATCTGACTTCTGATTTAGAGCTAGTATTTAAAAGGGACACTCAGGTGACCAAAGAGGTTGTTGAGCCTGACATTCATTGTAGGCATTTCACAGAATTGTAGAATCAGAACACATTAGATTGGAAGGGACCCATAAGGATCATTGAATACAACTCTCAATTTGTAATGCAGCATTTGGAAAACAGAAAAATGGATAAAGGAGGTTACAATTCTTAGGGCATTATGCTTTTAAAGCTTGTTGAAGGGTCTCAAAAGGTTCAATTAAGAGCTACAATAATGTTTCACATGCTGGAGAAACTATTTTGCAGTGGAGGATTTAGAGATCTCAGTCTGTTTAGTTTATCACAGAGGAGATAAAGAGGTGACCTGATTATAAAATATAAACACTTTCATACACACAGTATCCACCACTAAAAGCTTTTTATTCTAGCAGTGAGAGGTAGAACAAGCACTGAGGGATGGGAGTTGAAGTGACTGCCCTTGGAAGCCTGGCATGCATTTTTAATGGCGAGGGTGATTCACCTAGGAGGTGCTGATCTTCTCTCAGTATTCCCAGGACAAGACTTGCTTCTTATCTTAAAGTTAATTCATTACACAGCTTCAAATCCCATCAACACAATGTTACACACACCCCTTCCCCTTCCCCTTCCCCTTCCCCTTCCCCTTCCCCTTCCCCTTCCCCTTCCCCTTCCCCTTCCCCTTCCCCTTCCCCTTCCCCTTCCCCTTCCCCTTCCCCTTTCCTTCCCTTGGAGGCCAGAAGAGTTTGGGGCCATTTTTACACCTGTTTATGGGTGTTAGAACGGAAGATTTTTATGTCAACATGTTGCAAGGATGTTAATGGGCTCATGTTGTACAGATCTTCCTAAGTCAGATGGTTTCCTAAAGGAACTAATTGACATGTTTTATGGTGTAGTAAAGCCAACTTACCTAGAATCACTGCTTTAATATATTTCATTGTATGTGCTGATAATATTTCTAAAATATTAGCTGCATCCAGTCCACTGTTTCTCACTCATCAGTTGTTCATATGACGAGTCGTAACTTCCTGGTAATCAGCTGGGTACTGATGCAGTGTGTAAAGAGTAATCTTTCCAGCCTCCAAACAGTGTAATGGTTTGAAGAATCTATACAAAGTATTGTATTATTCCCCATCTGACTCCACCTAACAGAATGTAATAAAATAGGATACATAATGGATTTCAGTTCAAACTTCCTATCTAGAGACGCTATCATTTGAGTTCCTAACATTCTCCTTCCTTCTAGTCTTCCTCCCATCTGTTTTGGTCTTTAAATGACCTGCAATATAAATAAATTACAGCAGGAATAGCAATGAGCAGGGGCAGGCAATCTAGTACAAGCAAAAATCTGTTATGTCAGTTCTCATCACTGAAGGAAAAAAAATCCTTTGTCCTGCAGTGTTCCATATCCTGTCAAGTCCTCCTGAAGGGTAAGAGACAGTGTTTCACACTAGTGCAATCCTAGCAAGAGGTTTTCTCTCTCATGTCGTTGAATATACGCATAATATTGCACAAATCAGGATGTTATTTTGATGATCTTGGCATTTTATTGAGGGGAAGAAAAGGTGAAAGGGAGAGTTCCTGCTACCCAGACTTCTTGTCTGTTTTCAGGTAGGAAAAATGCTACCTTTTATCCAGCAAGCCAGATTTGTTGTGCACCATCATTCAACATGACAAATTTGTCTGGCAAATTGTACCTAACTTCCTGCTGTTTGGGAAGCTTGCAGATATGGGGCCACATCGGTGACATGGTTGGATGATGTCAATGTTCTGGTTCCAGCTCACCTCTTTGCTATTCTGGCTTTAGACCAAGGCGTGGTGTACTGCACAGATGGCTTGGTAGGTGATTTTCTTTGAAACATAGAAAGTCTCGGTATTTGTACTGTTGGCCAGCTCCAGGAATTTTCTTGAAGCCTCCAGATTTTCAGTTCTTCTTTGGAAAGGTACTGGTGGGTCTTTGGATTGTAGCTGATGGGAAAAAAATGTTAGTTGTTGGGCTGATGAGAAATTATCATGATCTGAGTTTTAGGATCTCACTGGCACCCATACAGCTTCATTTTTCACTTCAGCTTTTAGAGAATATCGTACAATGTCCTGGATAAAAATGTCACTTAAGCACGCTTTGAATTTTACATCATGTACCCCAAGGAAAGGGAGTCAGTGCCTTTTAAAAGATATGGCACAGAACAAGACTACAAAATAGTGGTCATGTTCCCTGTGGTTGTGAAAAATCTGTGAATTTGGCAGAAGGACAAGTCAGCGATCATCAAAACCACAAGAACTCTGCTTAGATTAGCAGAGACTGCTGGCTCAAGCAGTAAGAAATCCTGATGTA
Organism: Laterallus jamaicensis coturniculus; assembly: GCA_022605575.1. NCBI lineage: Eukaryota > Metazoa > Chordata > Aves > Gruiformes > Rallidae > Laterallus > Laterallus jamaicensis. The sequence goes on along the minus strand of JAKCOX010000001.1, from coordinate 81,792,755 downwards.
AAAGAACGATAATCTTCTTTTACATCTAGTTCCATCTGGAAATCCATTTTTAGGCTAAGAAAATTCTGGGCTATGACAGGAATTAAATCTTTACAGCTTTTGGCTCTCTAAAGGGCTAGCCAAGGGGAATGAAGTACCTTTTTTCTGCTAGAGAATAGGTAGGAGACTAATGATGAGGTTAGATCCAAGTATTCTAGAAGAAATACTGACTTGGTCACTTGCAAAATGATCAGTAGACACTTCTACAGCAGAGCGTCCAATTTGTACCTGGAACCTTCTGTGGCACTGGACCAAATTTTCTGGAGGGCTGACCTTATTGCACTTGATGGCTCAGCAACCTGTGGACCTCTGTGGTGGACAAAAATTATCAGGGAGCCTGAAGCTCTGTGAATGCACCTTACTTAATGGGCTGTTGTGAGAGCCACTGTAGAAAAGTAGAAAAATACTAACTGAGGAAAAGCTTTGAGGAAACATGTCTCTGCCAGATTTATGGGTTTTTCAGAGTAGCAGCAGAATCATAAAGCAGGTTAGTAGACTTTGTGCAGTGTTTCCCAAAGGACACTCGCTCCTGTTATTTAAGATATTATTGGTTTAAAACGAGCCCTGGGGGTTTTCTGTCAGGACTTAAATGGGAAATGGGTTGGCAGAAGCTTTCCGCCTCTAAAAATCATAGCTATGACTAGTATGGCTCCTCAGGAGAGAACTCCAGCGGCTCTGCTAGATGTGATGAATGAGCACATGGTTACTGAAGTGTCCCTCTTGGTGTCCTTCATCTGTGTTGTCCATGTGACAGTTTCTCAATATGCGTAATTACAGGAATAAAATCGGTATTTTGATTTATTAGCAGTACTGAACTAAATTTCTTTATGGGAATGTCTTTTCAGAAGAATAGGGAGCTTGGGAATTAATCAATCTGTTGATAGAAAACAGGAAGGCAATGAGAAGAAAACCTGAAATTGAATGACATGGTTTTCCATAGGCCTTGCTGTGGAGGTTTAGATCAAAGAAAAATAATTTCTACTAATGCTTTCTACCCCACAACTTCATCAGATAAGAGACTTTTGCAGAAGAATTCTTTGTTAACACTGATTTCATTCTTAGCTTGTACAGTCCTAGTAAGCATCAAGAAGCAAGGATGCTCACCACAAGAGACTCCCCATTTTTTCTGCTGAGAATAATTTCAAGCTCAAGACAATCTTCTTAAAACAGTTATGTAGAGTGATATTTTTGGGAAAAAATAGGTAATAAAAATGTAGAGAGCACGCAATGGGTTTTCTTTCACAAATGGTATTCTTGAGAACATTTAACTTCAGTAGAGAGTACATTAAAAGAGGGAATTAAAATAAATCACAAATATAAAAAGCCTTGAAATTTTTAATTTTACCATGTGCCATGCTTAAAGCATAAAATAAAACCAGTTAATGTTCTCCTTTTCTAATTTTCTAATTCACTAACATGCCATATGCTTTTAATTTGTGTTTACTTTGGCATCCAGAAGAATGAAGAGAATTAAATAATGCTGGAGACAAGCGTAATCATTATCTCATGTTCAAGCACTTTGATGGTATATTTAAAATAGATGTGAGAGCCTTTTTTGTTCCCTGTAATATGGATATTATAAAGGAAGGTGAACAGGATGATAAATTAGAGATGCTCTCAGCGAGTCTGTTCAATTATTTTTAGGTAGAAGACATACTGTACACACTGAGCCTCGGCTGAATATAATTAATTTGAAATGTTATCACTGTTGTGCTTGCAGTCCTATTGTAATTTTTTTTCTTTGGTGCTGCATCTTGCTGGCTCCTATGACACCCCTCACTGTGAGATCTTTTCCTGTTTTGCACGTGTCCTGTTTGTTGCCACCATATGGTAGTGAGAATTTCAGTAGCTTTGCTCTGTTTACAGACCACTGTGCTTTGTCATATTTTTGCTGCTCACCCTGCATTGCCATCTGATACCTATCATCTGTTTAACACATTGGATGCCAAAAATACTCCGATTTTTTTCTTCGTTTTTCAAGTGCTTGTGCGAGAAAGACTGTTTCAGAAAGCTGTTTTAATAAACATTGCTCCACAGTAATTTCCTGTTATGTTGAACCAGTACCCACACCTCTCAACTTTCCAAACTTTTTAGCAGGTGCCAGATGACTGATGGGATATACTGCAGTGCTGGGGATTTGGGTTTTGTTCCTCCTTGCTTGTGTTGCACTGTTAGAAGCAGACTGTAATGTGTTTAAGCATCTTTTCCCACTGCGTGATTGTAACAAAAGTGATATTCTCAGAGTATAGCAGGTTCTATTCTTACCCTGGCTGCTGGTTGGAGCTTTATTAGGGTTGCACTAAGTAACTGGTTTTGAAACTGGTTTGAAAGATAAAATACATGATGCTTTGCAAGTGTTGGCATTAGTGACGGCTGATGCCATTTTAATCCAGCATTTCAATCTCTTGTGATTCTGACACCAAAAAAGTCACTTCACCAACTGTCACGACGTAATTTAATTTTGGGGGCAGGAGAATATAGCATGGAAATTATTCTATCACTGAATTAGAGGAGCCTGCAGCAGCCTTTGGGGTATTAGACATGATGAATTTTTCATTCAGTAGTATTTTAAGATACAAAAATCTTGACTTGCTGGGTGTTCATAAGCTTAAATTTTAGAAGAGGTGCTCATAAGCCTCTGTTTCTGATGGCTTCTTGATGGGGACAAAGAACAACACTAATTCACAGTTATGGATGATGTAATTCTGCTAGGTTCCCTGGGTATTGCTGTGCCTGGGGTTTTCCAAACCAATTTAACAGCTTAAGACTCCAAGTCCATACATGAACAGCTGCCTGTAAGTGGTAGCTGATCATTTAAGACTTTGGGTGGTCTCATCTGATGTATGGGTTTTTCTGCTCTCCACTGACTTGGAGAGTGTCTCTGTTGTAGGTAGCTTGGTTGATCAGAATAAATTCTGCCTGGGTTATGTGATTCAGCCACCTGAATTTAGTGATGCTACGGACTAATATCATTCAGTTGGATAAATGGACCTGTCTTTTATTTTCTCTCTCTCATGCACTGCTTCTTTAATGTGTTTAGTGGTTAGTAGTTCTGTATTTGGAGTAAGTCAGCTAAGTACTGGTGCCTGTGTTTGGGATTTTGTGTAGGTGCAAATTTGTGCCTTACTTTTAAAATCTCTCCTTGAAGATTTTAATTCATCTTTTTTTATCTGCCCTCTTCAATCCTTAAATTGAGCTTTTCCACTGTAAACACACACCCCCCACCCCCCCCGCCACGTTATTCACCATGTTATGGCTGGTTGGTTATGATGTGATGACCATCCTTTGGAAAAAATATGCCCACAGTAGCATATTACATGATTCAATAAATTAATTCAATAAAAGGAAGAGAACACCATTTAATTCTCTTTTCCTTCACTCTGAAACAGATTAAGTATTGTTTGTTCACAAAAAATATGATTTTGGTGAAGTTTAACTTAAATAAATGATATTTGTATTTCATAATAAAATGAAGCTGATGTTTTTGAAGAGAAAATAAATCAAGTTATTCTTTACTCATTGATTTAATGTATTTTAAGGGGCATTTGCTGGCAGAGCCACTTCACAAAACAGTATTTTACTGGAGAAATTTCCTATGGGCCTCAGAGACTACTGCTCCAAGGATCATTTTGTGCTTCTTTCAGGGAAGTAGTGACATTAAAGCAGTGTTATGCCATCATGAGCTGACACAGGTCAGCTCTCTCAGAAGACAGATTTTTCATGTCTTTTGTACTACATGTGGAAGAGAGCATGATGCTGTAATTCAATGATATTTAGGCAAATGAAGATGATGAAGGCATCACTTAGGAAGCTGATAAGCAAAACTATGATCCAGTACCTGAAATATTCCACTTTTAACAGACTGCTACAAAACTAGAGTTGGAAACGTCTTGCTTCTTACATGGCAAAACAACAATAAAGAAAAAAACCTAAAACCCACCCAGGATTAGGTAGCACAGTTTTTGTACCTGTTTTCAAACTGATTATATTCTACTGGCACTTCCAGCTACTCTTTCCCCACTTTTTGACAGTTGTCAGTTCAGTGGGACTCAGTGACAAAACATTCATGGAGTGATTTGGTACTCATTCTCTACATTAGAGGTCATTGCCTTTTCAGCTCTTAATCAGTGCTCTTGATTCTTGGGCATGTTGAAGCATGCTTGTTTTATGAATGGAGATGTTTCATCTTGCTCTGAGAAAATCCAGAGCTATTGGTTTGGCTGGGAAAGACAGTGATTAGTTTCCCCCTGCATCCTGATGAAACTTTCTTTGAGGAACTTTCCAGCAGTCCTTTTTAGAGTGTTCTATGGAAGCTTGTATATAACATATTTAGGGCTTTTGGTTTTTTTACAAGCAACTGTGTATGAAAATAACTTGTATCTGCCAGTAAGAGGACATGCCCTATAAACTAACAAATGGGACTAGTGTGGCTGGGTGTCTTTGGGATCTTTGCTTTCTGCCATGCATCTGTACTAAACACAGCTCATCTGTTGCGCTATGTAAAGAAAGCAGAGAATGAAAATATACCAGTGAAAGAAAAAGGAAATTAACCTTACTTAATTGCCTTTAAATATTTTTGTCATTCTCTCGGTGTCAGAGTAAGCCCTGATTTCATAAATTTAAGCAGGCACATGGAAAGGAAGGAGACATGGACAGTGGGATTGAGTGTACCCTCAGCAAGTTTGCTGACAGCACCAAGCTGTGTAGTGTGGTCAACAGGGTAGAGGGAAGGGATAACATACGGTGGGACCTTGACAGGCGTGAGAGGTGCATGGAAGCTGTATGAAGTTCAGCAAGGCCAAGTGCAAGGTCCTGCACATGGGTTGGTGCAATCCCCAAGCACAGGTACAGGCTAGGTGGAGAACAGATTGAGAGCACCCCAGAGGAGAAGGACTTGGGGATAATGAATGATGTAGAGCTCAACATGAACCAGCAATGTGTGCTTGCAGCCCAGAAGGCCAACTCTCTCCTGGGCTGGATCAAAGGAAGTGTGACCAGCAGGTCAAGGGAGGTGATTCTCCCCCTCTGCTCTGATGAGACCCCATCAGGAGTACTGTGCCCATCTCTGGGTTCCCCAGTACCAGAAAGTATTAGAGCTGTTGGAGGAAGTCTAGAAGAGGGCCACGAAGATCCTCAAAGGGCTGACGGAGATGGGCTGAGAGAGTTGGACTTGTTCAGGCTGGAGAAGAGAAGGCTCTGGGGAGAGCCTAAAGGCTAAGTACTTAAAGGGAAAGCCTACAGGAAAGCTGGGGAGATACTGTTAGGGAGTGTAGTGTTAGGGTGTTAGGACAAGGCTTAAACTGGAAGAAGGTAGATTTAGATTAGACATTAGGAAAAAATCCTTTGTTATGACGGTGGTGAGGCCCAGAGAAGCTGTGGCTGCCCCTCTCCAGCAGCGTTCAGTGCCGGGTTGGATACGGCTTTGGACAACCTGATCTAATGGAGGATGTCCCTGCCCATGGCAGGGGGTTTGGAACTGGATGAGCTTAAGGGTCTCTTCCAAACCAAACCAGTCTGATTTTCTAATTCTATTTGTAAGCCTTGAATAAAACTTATTTGAGCTTTTTAAAAATATATATATGATAGACGTTTGTCTCTGAAATAACTGAAGAAAGAAGAAATGACTCTCATTTTCACATTTATTTTTTTAATTTCCAGTTTAGCGGGGGCTAAATTGTAAGGCTGTTGGGAATTGCAGAGATGCTGGAAGATGGTCTCCCTGTTGGGGTTTGATAATGCGAGCAGGCAGCAGGTAGGAGAAAAATTCTCAGGTCTTTTTTTACAGTGGATCTTATGGAAACTGTTGGTCTGACAAATTTTAGAGAACTCAAATTAACTTTTAGAACAAGCTCTGTGGCAAATCATGTTATTTTTATTTTTCAGTAAGAAAAGCCTTTTTTCCAGGAGGCACATATCTCAGTTAAAGTCACATACAAACAATATTTAATTTGCACCTTGAAAAATGCTAGGACTTCATCTCTAAACATTGTTCGTTTTGACAGTGCAGTTTCAAGATCAGCTCAAGCTAAAACTTCTACTGCAGTAAATGGTTTTACCACCCTCTTCCTCACCTTCTGATTCTTCTCCCCCCACCCCCTGCCCCAATCCATAAGAATTAATGCAACTCGGGGGGCTCAGATTTCTTTTCCCTTCATTCATGTGTAACCCCGTTCAGTTTCCTGGATTTTTTTCAATTCATAGTTGCATGAGTATTGCTGTCACTTGGTTACTATTGCCTGGTTTTCCTGCAACAAGGGTGTGTGAATGCCCCAAGTAAATTAATATGTTCATTTACTGGTGTGGTCTTGGTGTGTGAGTGATTAGAGCAATCTTTTTTAAAAAAAGGGTATCTGTGTAGCTCCTGTGTTTATTAGGTAGATAATGCTTGGTCCTGAGTGCTTGTTTTAACAATTTTATAAGAGAGGGACTGTAACATAGGGGTATTTCCATAATTTAAGGGGTTGCATGGCAAACTTCAGGCTGCTAACAGCATCACATGTATGACCTCATGAAACTCTTCGAACTCTGTCATTTGGAGTTGGTAGCAACTCTTCAGAGCAAACCCACTGCTGTCTTGCTGCAGTGTCTGTGTTAGGAGAGCTAGGTGGTACAGACATTAAACCGGAAGCTGCAGGAGAGCTGTGAGAGTGGTGAGGTGCTGGAACAGGCTGCACAGAGAGGTGGATGCCCCGTCCCTGAAGTGTTCAAGCCCAGGTTGGATGGGACCCTGGGCAACTTTGTATAGATCCAAGCCTGGAGCTTGGTGGCCCTGCCAGTGGCAGGGGGCTTGGAACTCTATGATCCTTGGATTCCCTTCCAACCCATGCCATTCTATGATTCTATGAAGGTTACATGAGACAACCGACACTGGGTGAGGTTTTCCACAGAGGTGAGAGATGTGTAAAAATACCTGTATTGGTTAAGTCCAGAGTTCCAAAGAACACATTGTGAGGTGTTCTCTCCACTCTTCTACTGGCTCTGGCCAAACTGTCCATATAAAGCATTGGGAAGAGGAGGCCTGTTGTAAAGCATTCTGTTGACTTTGGGGTCCCCAACATCCTCCCATGTCTCTGGGCAGCATACTATTTGAGTAGTCTGCTGATGCTGTGGAGGTCTTTGTGGTGCTGTGCTGAGGTTCCCCTGCAATTAACTGTTTTTACAAGTGAAGCTTTTTCTCTTGCTCCCCTATATCTGTTGTGTGGGGGGTTGTGTTAGGTTTTTTTGCATGTTTTTCTAAAATTATTTGACTCCCATGATTGTTTTCCCAGTTTTGAGATGGTGGTGACAGTATTTAGCTCCATCCACATTCCTTAGGTCATGTTCGGAGTGTAGAACCAGAAGTAGCCTATTAAGGCTGCCCATGGAAGCGTGAAAGTGTAACGCAAGTGGGTAGAGACATGTCTCCTCTCAGCATGATGCAGCTTCCTAAATCTGTTACGTGTTGCTCTAGCAAAGCACTGAGTTGACTGTATTAGGACACAGGCGTGCTCTTGCCTGGGAAGCTGGCAGCAGTGGGATGAGAGAGGAGTCTAACCCGTGGGACTGATGATGAGTAAGTGAGGTTCAAACAATAGCTGTAAGGGCAGATGCTATAGTTAAAATAGGATAGTAAAAGAAGTAGAAGGGCTGAACATTTAGCAAATATAGAATGGTTTCTGCAGTGTGGTACCAAGCCAGTAGTTGCCCTAAGGCACAGAGGGTCTGCATGTTAGAGGCATGCTGGACTCAACTCTGTTCCAGGAGACCAAAGAAGTGCTGTGATCTAGTGGTCTTCCTCCTTGTTTTTGGGCAAGGCAGCTAGGACATCATGAATAAGGCTCATGCCCTGCCCTAGGAGAATGTGTTTCTAGATCCCAGCTCATTAACAGCAATTGGGTAGAAGAGCCTTAAAAAGGCCAAGGAAAGGGGCACAAATGTTCCCAAAAGAGCAAGGGCTCCAAGTTCTGAGAGATAGTTTGCACAGAACAGTACCGGGTGGAAGGGTGTTGTCTCCCTCCTCTTTTATTCTTGTTTCAATTTTTTCTGGCTTGTTAAAACATTCAAATTCCAGCTAATATTTCACTGTTGAAATGTAATGATTTTCACTCAAAGCCCCCATGGAAACTCTCCTAACTGAAACATTTTTAGTGAAAAAACAAGATTGTAATTTTTGGAACATAAGCCTAGAATTTGCCCTCAGTGGAAATGGTATTAGTTTCCATCTTTTTGTGAACACAGAATATATTAAAATAAAATGAAAACAAACCAGTTGATTTAAACTATTTTCATTTTTCATAAAAGCCCTGACATAGGAATGTATGTTTTTAAACAAAGAATAATCATTATTTTTTTTCTGCAGAAGGCACTGATTCCTTGAACACTAAATATATCTCATTGTCTAAGTGCTTCTTAGTAAAAGACATAGACAGCTTCTTTCTCAATTCATCAGCCAGGCCTTTTTTAGTACTGTTCTGCGATGTTTGCTTAGTTGTCTGGTTTCTCTTATACCTCAGAAAGGGTAATGGTCATTTGGGAGGAACTGTGGGAAGCTGAAAAGTAAATTCTGTATTGTAGACATGGCACATTACTGACTCACGGTTCTTCAGTTGTCTAAGGTGGAGGAAGTCTGTTTGTGGGCCATGGTTATTTTTAAAAATCAAATAGAAGTCTATGAAAATAAACTTTTCCAGTAACCTACATTAGGAAACTTCCAGGAAGCTGAAAATGACATTTTGTACAAGTTATTTAATGAGCTCATTTATATGCTTGCTGAAAACCTGACCTTAATATATTGTTACCTTGCAAATGACAGTTACGACTGGTGAAAAGAAACCAGATAAGACCCGGTGAACACAGCCACAGTTCCAGTGTGCTCTGGTATGGTGAGGAGGGGGACTTTCTAACCAAGGCAAGGCACTTTTTTGCCTCAGTCTGTACAGTCTTGTTAGGATCATAGAATCATAGAATGGCAAGGATCAGAAGGGACCCCAAGGATCATAGAGCTCCAACCTTCCTGCCACACGCAGGGCCACCAACCTCAGGCCTGGATCTACACAAGGTTGCCCAGGGCCCCATCCAACCTGGCCTTGAACACTTCGAGGGATAGGGCATCCACCACCTCTCTGGGCAGCCTGTTCCAGGACCTCACCACTCTTTCCGTAAAAAACTTCCCCCTAATATCCAATCTAAACCTTCCCTCCTTTAGCTTTAAACCATTCCCCGTTTAGCTTTAAACCATTCAGCACCAGGATGCTGACAGGTAGTATGCACTCGATAAAATGTTAGATTAGGGGATTGGAATTGAGATAATTTGTACATAGGGCATAAGTATCTGTTGCATGTGAACACCTTTTATTTCCAGCCATGGTGGCCAGGGCTGAACTCCCATGTGAGACCTGTAAATGAAACCTTCATCTTGGCCAAGTCTAAGCTCTATCACAAATGTCATCATGAAGTGCTTCATGGCTGTGCTGCTCCTCCTTCCTAGTGTCATGATCATATAGGAAAACACCAACATTCATTAAAGAAAAATCTTTGTCCCGCACGGATGTGGGGAGAAGAATGAGTATATTGCCTGAGGGCCAGAAACCACAAAGTAAATGAACAGAATCATAAAACGATTAAAAATAAATTTTTTAAAGTATAAAATTATTAAAAAGAACTAAAAAAAGTAACTTCATGAATTTGTGAATAATGTTGGGAGCTTTGCATTACCATATTGCCTGGAAGCACTTGTCATATAACCCTTCCAAGTGAGGGTTTTTATGGACCTGGAAATGAGGCAGTCTTAGCCTCAAGGGCAGCCTGCATTGTAAGTTTAAGCAAATAATAAAATAATAGGAGCAGACAGGGGAGTCTGTATTGTCTGATAAGTAAAAGTTTTAACATACCAGTAACTTAATTTTTGTTCAGATCTTTGCAGGCATCAAGGCAAAGGAGAGTTTGAAGGGTGATAATGGGATGGTGTTCTTACTAATACTCCCATGTATAGGGGCAACAAGGAGAAAACCAAAAAGATTTTTGCTTGGAAGTTTAACTCAAGCAGAAGCATCTCAGCACTGAATGAGAAATGATAAGCAAGGTGGAAACAGACTGTGAAAGTCTTTGAAGGTGAAGATAAGCCATTTATGTTTTATGCAGTAGAAAAGGGGGCTTGCTGACAGAATACAAAGAGAAAGGTAAAATAAATTAAATTATGTTTGTTGCAAGCGTCTGATGAGATTATCAGGACAGGCTTGCACTGTCAAGAAATAGAGTTGAGGGATGAGCTGATGGTAGCTGCATGTTTTAAGATGGACTAATAGGAATTTAGCTAAACTTTGGTGTGCTTTTCTAATTTGCAAAATTAATCTCTGAGTCTTATATAACATTCTGAAGTGAATGTCTACATAGGTCTGAGCCCAGTGTAACTCAATAGTTACTGGTCCAGAGTGGCAGGCAGAATGGAGGTGGTTGTTGAGGTTTGCTGGGAGTATGCAGAGATCTGTATTTCAGTTTATGGAGTTCAATGTACAGGTCATCCATAACGGGAGTTGGAATCTATGCCAAAGACTTTGGTTTGGACAGAACGAGAAAAATGTTAAAGTAGAGAAACTGACCTGTTAATTACAGGCAAATTTGGGTTTGCACCAATGAAACAAGGAGAAAGAAGAGGTCTTGTCATGTGGAGAAGAAGGGGCTGGACCCCAGCAGGATCCAGGTGGAAAATCCTGTGCTGTTGAGGTGAAAAATGTCATAGTTAGCAGGTGAAAGAATAATAGAGTTGAATCATAATTGTGTGTTGAATGAACAGGGGAGAATGAAGAAACCTTCCAGGCAGGTAAAATCTGAGATTTTGAAGAAAATGGAATCTTTGTTCTTATTATAGGATATAGAATGTGCTATATGTAGTATGCTATTATTATTATTATTATGATACATTTATTAAACAACGTGTGGCAGGGAGAGACAAGGCCTACAGGAAATGTGAATAGAGGAAGGTCAGGCAAAGTAAAATGGGAAGTCAGACAGTAGGTAACAGCAAAGGGGCTAGAAGCAGCCAATTTATGGAGGAGAAAACCCAACACCCTCAAGACATGGAAACCTTTAACTCTTCAGTTTGCAGCTCTTTGATTAACGCTTGTATTACGCTTACGCAAACATGCCCTTTTTTGCTCTAAAGATGAGTTGAACAACTGGGTTCATACCTGTTTCACAATTTGGTGAGTATTTTTTACAGTCAAATTGCATACTCTTAAAATGGCAGTTCACAGTAACTAAAAAAAAAAGTTCAATAGGAATAATAAAGGAATATTAGCATAACATCCACATCCTCTCAGAAGTACAATATTTTGCAATATGAGTACGTTCCGCAGTTATTTGGGCTTCACAAACCAACCAAATCAGTTATCATCCATGACAAAAAGCAGCACACCCCAAGCATCCAAAACCACCCTAGGATTCAAATATGCTAACACATTAACGTTGGTATGTCAAGCACTTGGGAGTTGGGAGAGTTAGATATGTTTATTTACTATTCAACCTTAATCTGCCCTATTTGTGCAGAGGGTATAAATTTTAATAACAGATTTCTGTGTGATGTGAAGATGCGTGAAATAATCAGCAAGTACATCTAGACTTCTTCACTGAACTTCAGATCTTCTAGTCCACACATTTTAGATTCCCCGTAAGCTCCCTGTTTCTCTTTATTCAGGCAAAACTATCCTTCACCATCGTGCTCAGGTTGCCTGTCTTGGCTTTGTTGTTGAACGCATGTATTCCCCAAACCCATCACAAGTTGACAGCTTTTCTCAGAAGAGATGCTAGTGGGGCTGAGGCAAAAGCTAGGTGCCACACTGCTCCCTCTGGGAAGATCTGCATGAGACAAGTACCTGCAGCTCTGGCAGAGCAGCAGGGCACCTGGAGAGATGGAGGTATTCCAGCTCTAAGGAGCTGCTGAACAGTGGTTTCTTATCACAGCTTCAGCGTAGCCTCCTGAAGTTTGACTACATGTTTTTAGATCTATGCCTTCAGGGGCTTATTAGATATCTGGAAGTGCTAGAAGTCTTGTTGTTTTGTCCAAAGATGTTACCTTATCAGCATATTAATGAAGTATTCATCTTTTGTACACCTCCTCCAGCAGAAGAAACTGTGGAAACAAATCTGAGTTTGCATTCTTGTTTGCTCATTTTATTTGCCATAAAGAAGAATGCTAAGAACAGGAATGGCTTGAAGTCCCACTGTTTTTATGGGGGAAAAAAAAAGGTCTATGCTCTCTGTTTATGTGTTTGTGTGACATGGGTGAACAGGGCAAGTGCAGCATTTTGCTGATGCGTTCTTTTCATAGATGTGATAGTCGCTGGTGGATAGTTACATAAGACTGTGTCACTTAGAAGGTGGCACGTTTTCTACCAACTTGAACTCAGGGCATAATATTTCTGCAATGTTACATCACGTGTTAAAGATTTCGAGATTGAAGTTTTGAGTTGAACGTGCAGAGCGAAGATGCAATCTGTGTTGCCATCTGCTGGAGTTTTAAGGAAGTGAAGAAATACAGTTTCGTACCTCATTTAAAAATCGTGTAAAATGTGGCTGCGCATAAAGATGACCCAAATCTTTGGCATTTTTAGAAAGCCTGTGCAGACAGAGCATACATAGGCAAGTGAATCATTTTGTCACTTTTTAATCTTCAGCGTATATGTGCAACTATTTCATATAGGTTATACACTATAGGAATTTAAAAGTAAACCAGCAAAGAAGTGATAACATAGGCTGTTAATCAAAAGTTGCAGTCTTGGATCATAATTTTAATATCAGCTCAGTGGAGATGATTGCAGCAGCATAAATATACCTTTTGGATCAGCTCAAGAAAACCCCAACAACTTAAATGGTAACTTCTGCGTGGTATTATATGCCATTGATCACTGAATATTACAGATTACCTCAATGTCCCTTGTCTGTCCTACTTATGGTATCAATGAACTATCTGAAAAGTTTTATGTGTGTAAGATGCTTATGATATGAGCATCCTCCAAGGCTTACAGTTTTGAATGAGTACATGAAGACGCGAGTAAAGGTTTGCAGAATTGCCCATCAGTAATTATTTTACTAGCTTGCACTGTCAATGTAAAATATTGCCTATTTGAATGAAGATGAGGTACATGTATGACACACAGATGAGGCTTTTTTTTGGTCTGAAATGCCTTTGAAAAAAAAGCTTAGAAGAACCTACCACATTTTCCTGGGGAAAGAAACCACCCTAGACACCTCAATATACATTGTACTGTGCTACCATAAAAGTGAATGATGTAAGTCTTTCAGTGTGTGTATGAAAACTCTGTATTGGTTCATGACTTGCACTACCAGTGGTGGTGCCAACCTCTCACGTACATGTGGTACAGTTCTGAGCTTGATGCTTGAGTCCAGAAATGGAGCCGTAGCTGTGATGCTGTAATGCCTCTCTCAGTGGATCAGTCTCTTCCAGAATTTTAGCAACAGTAGGTGGGGGTTTTTTTTTCAGTCTAATGAGATCTGACGTGCCCAAATACTCACGCATTCTACCATCTTTTTTTGATCCCACATACACACATGCTGCCTGTGTGAATGTGCAATACCAGGCACCTGCACCAGCAGAGCCCATTTTTGGAGATGTTGTTGCATTGAGAGGTGTGAGGTTTGCACAAGTGAAGCATGGCAGTAATATTGTTGGAGGAGGCATACCCTTCAAGGTTCTTGACTTCTTCTTCTATGTTCTCAAATGTATTGCTGGGATTTGTAGACATTTTTCTTGTTTCCTCATGAAGAGAGAAATAGATTTAATCCTATATGTGGAAAGGTATTTCCACACCTAAGTGGGAAGTTTATGTAATCATAGAATCATAGAATCATTGCGGTTAGAAAAGACCTCCAAGATCCTCTAGTCCAACTTTTTAGCACAGGAAGTTCCGCACCAACATGCAGAAGAACTTTTTCACAGTGAAGGTGACAGAGCCCTGGAACAGACTGCCCAGGGGTGTGTGGAGTCTTCTCTGAAGATACTCAAGACCAGTCTGGATGCCTACCTGTGTGACCTGCCCTAGGGAACCTTCATTGGCAGGGGTGTTGGACTTGATGATCTCTCAAGGTCCCTTCCAACCCCTAAAATTCTGTGATTCTTTGATTCTGTGATTTTGGCTCCTTTCCACCTATATTACTTACTAAACCATGTCCCTAAGTACCTCATCAAACCTTTCCTTAAACACTCCAAGGAATGGTGACTCCACCACCTCCCTGGGAAACCCATTCTAATGCCTAACCACTCCTTCTGAGAAGAAATTTCTCCTAATTTCTAACTCGAACCTCCCCTGGTGCAACTTGCAGCCATTCCCTCTTGTCCTACTGCTTCATATCTATAAGAAAAGGCTGACCCCACAACCTCCTTTCAGGTAGTTGTAGAGAGCAATAAGGTCTCTCCTGATCCTTCTCCAGACTAAATAGTCCCAATAGGCTTAAGTAAGTTTGCTACATAATGAAAGGTGGAGCAATACTGAAGTCTTGGGCCATCAGATGATGCTATTGATGATCTGAATAGTTCCACAGGCACTTCTCTGTTTCTAGAAAAGGGTGAGGTTTTACACATGTTACAAAGAGGTGCTCTTGGAGGGACCCAGAGTTTTATTACATTGAGACAGGACATTAAAGAAGGTAGATCCATATGTGGCTAGAATGACACAGAACAAAAAATAAGGGTACTTCTAGTTCAGCAATATTAAAATGTAGATATATAAATATTAAAAATACTTAAAATATCTACAGTGTAATATTAAATATATACAATATGTAAATACATACATTTAGGAGAATTTCAGTGTTTTCTTACATCTGCACCTGGAGGGATTTTTTTTTTCCTAATGAATGTGAATCGTATTTGTCCCCAACAGTTCTTACATATTTTCTTATGCAACAGCTGCTGATAGATTTTGTGAATTAAAGAATTAAATTATAACAAATAGATAAATAAATAACTTTTCTGTCAGGTGGGATCTAATATTTGCAGTTTCTTGTCAAAGGACATTTAAACTGAGTAACAAGAATGGTCATAAACTTGTATGCACCTTCTGCTATAGTCACCACCATACCCTCCCCCCCCAAAAAAAAAAACCAACAGCCCCTCAAAACAGCCAACCAACCACAAAAAGCTCTTATAAAATAGCACTGTTGGAAGATAATTTTTGCACTTCAAGATTTCCTTTTTTCTATTGTAAAATAGATGTTCACAGACTCCCATGGAAACACAGAATTGTCTCACTAGAAATACATTGGTGCAAGTCTCAAGGCTAATTAAACAATCAGGTAGCTCAAAGCAGGTGGAGATGATGGATATCATCAAGACCTCTATAGGCAATAGCCCCATGTTACAATTTATTGAAATCAAGATTCCCTGATAATCTATTTATCTGTCCATGATCTGTTACAATTTTTTTAAATGTTCTCCATGGAGACAGAGATTTGAAGCAACATTTGAAAATGTGGGTGAAGGGCCTGTGGGTTCCACATACCATGGTGAGATGACCAAGCTGCAAAATGTGCCCTACTATTCTCTCACACTTGGGTTGTCTGAGAGCTTTTCTCAAGCTCATGAAGATAAAGGTCAGAAGTTGCAGTGCTGTCCTAGTGCACCAACAGAAATTTTTCTCTCTTGCATGTTTTGATGAATGGTAAGATAGTTAATGGAGTAAAAATACAATCCTTTTAATTAAGCTTCAGAGGGGGGTTTCACATAACAGCTCTGCTCGTTGCTCATTGCTTGTTCTGCAAAAGCTTGATCCTGCTCCTCAGTGATCCTTCCCATTTCTGGCTTCAGGAGCGCATGTCCTCCCCTCCTCATAAGCCAGTGCCTAGGTCAAAGTGGAGTGAAGCAAAATTATAGGAAAATGGGTTTTTTTGGTTGGTTTTGGGTTTTTTTGTGGTTGTTTTTTTTCTGTAGGAGAATTAATATTCTGTTGGTTCAGATCCATGGGGTAGCTCACTGAGGAGGACCTGGTGAATGGCAAAGACCAATGCTGAAAAAGCAGTAACAGCTTGCAGCTGGGAGCAGGAGAGGAGCTGGATTGCTCCTCCTGGAAGTCTCTGGACCTTTAGCTGGTTCCCCTTTGAAACATCATCCTTGCTGACAAAATTTCATAGAAACCAACAGGAGAACATATTTTTCCTCAGAGTTAAAATCATAATGATAAGAAAGATTTTCATCACGATTTATTTTTGATTATTCCTGACTTATCAAAGGGGAAGTGAGCCCTTACAGAGGGCTGAGTGCTCTTCCCTGAGCTAGTGATGAGAAACTGGGTCTTTTGGGTAGCAGGATGCTTAGCAGTTAATGGGCATAGTGTCAGGCACTTTGCTGTTTGAGGCAGTTGGAGGAGAAGCGTTATTTCTTTGAACACCAGTCTTCATCTTAGGAATTTATACACCTGCTATTATTGCTATATACTCCTACAGATATGTTGGAAGAAATAACTGTATTGAGGGCTGTCCTGGTTCTGGCCAGGCCAGGGTTGACCTCCCCAATCAGCCAACACAGGTGAGCTGAGTCAGCCCAGGTGAGCTGAGTTAGCCGGAGCTGTTTGCCACATCACCTGACACCACTAGCTCATAAAAGCAGCTGGTTGGGGAAGGATAAGGGCTGTTTTTTGCCTCTAGGACAGCTGGAGTGTGGCTGGAATGTTGGGGTCAGTTGGTTCTTATCATCAGGCAGCCCTCTGTAATCGTTGGGTCAGTAATGTACTCTGTGTTAGCACTGGGTGTTTGTGTGACTAGCCATTATTGTTCTGTATTCACTTTGATATTTGGCAGTAAACTGTCCTTATCCCAACTCATGGTGGCTCTGCCTGCTTCTCCTCTGGGAGTGAGTGACTTGGTGGGCTTTTGGCCTCTAGCCAGGACCAAACCACCACAAGGGACAGCAAATCTTGCTAGTCTCTGAACAAGAGAGAACGCTACAGATGGTTAACGTATAGATTTGACATAGAAGATTGTTCTGAGGTTCTTGTAGGACCAGTGTGATTTTAGGGTGCTTGTTGAAGTTGTGTGTTGTAGCAATTTAGATTTTGAAAGCAAAAGTGTGATACTGTAACCGAAGATTTATTTATACTTCTTATTATACCTGTTGTATAAGCAACATGGAGTTAACAGCAATGCAGATTTGCGTAGGCAATTGTATTTTGCTTTCATTCTGTATATGGTAGGTACTTCTGTGTAAGACTGCATTTTTTTGCCATCTTTTTGCATTTGGATCCATTTCTGGTTAAGGGAAATGACTTGCTCTGGAGCTTTGAAGTAAACCTAATAGGAATGCATATGTCTGCTATTTTTTTCTTTTAGATTGTCCTAGTCTTCCATGTGCAGTGTTTGATATGAGGTACATTCATTATTGTGAACATGCTTAGGTAGAGTTGTTATTTGTCAGAAAGAAAAACGCAGTAGTAGTATTTCCTCCTATTCTTGCTATATAAACTTTTTTCTCATCTATGCAGGAGGTTGCATCAACAATTTGAAAGCTATAAAGAGCAAGTAAGAAAGATAGGGGAAGAAGCCCGCCGTTACCAGGGAGAGCACAAGGATGATGCTCCAACATGTGGAATCTGTCATAAAACAAAGTTTGCAGATGGTTGTGGCCATTTATGCTCTTATTGCCGGACCAAGTTTTGTGCTCGCTGTGGAGGTCGTGTCTCTCTGCGATCAAACAATGTAAGTCTTCTGATGTGTACTCTTAAGAAAAAGCCTCCTTGACATTGTCACGCTGCAGATCGTTCACCTTGAGTTTGGCATTTCATGCTTCATTTTACTTAAGTGTTTCATTCGCCACTTCATTGTGAGGTGTGTATAAAGCAGAACAATGTATTTAATGATTGTGGGGATACTTAAAATTCACAGAGTTAATTAAAAAGAAAGAACACATAGTGTATAGCTCTACTGTGGAGTGATGGCATGAAGAAAGCAGACTTGCTTTTCATAGAATGAAAGAGGAAACCCTTTTGCTCAGGTACAACTCCACATTGATAAATTTTTACTGAACTCATTTAGTGTTAGATTTCCTTTTTATAGAGGCTTTTACATGCATTTATAAATTTCTTTTATACAAAATCAGATGGTTTTTTTTTCTTAGGGAAGAAACCCCAACCCACTCCTCACCACAGTGAGAGTGTTATGTCAATTTATTTTAAATTTATTTAAAAGTAAAACTAAATATTTATCTGGATTAGATATTATACTTTCAGCCAGGTGAGACAGCTTTTTCTTCCTCTGATGCCATGCAGTTGCTGCTGTAGCTCTCCACAAAACTGAAGGGTGTCCAAGAATACCCTCTGTTCAGTCAGTCCCTCACGAGGAAAACTGGCTACGCACTTGTACATGAGTGGTAGGATCTATATTTGGAAGACCATTATCCAGGGATTATTTTTGGCTGATCATCTAGTACTATGGTGTGTTATGGAACATTTTACAAATATCCTTTTACGGCCTGAATAATTTTGTTATCTATCATAAGACCAGATATGGCTTTAAGGTTCTAGTCGTTTGTAAGGGAAGTGTGTCAGCGCTGTTTGTATCAAATAGATTCCATTAAAAGTGTTTTTATAGCAGATAACTTTGTTCACAACAGAACTAGTTTATGGCCTTTTCACTATCTTTTGGCTGTCAAATGAAGAGGGCTTCTGAAATTTTATGCAAAATAACCCAAAACCCTCAGAAAAATACCCATTTAATCTTTGAGAATTTTCTGTAGCCCTGATGTAGTTGTAAGCTCAATGAATTCATATTCTGAAAAAAATCTGTAGGTGTATTGTACAAAATTATTCACAGTCATATTTTAATATAAATAGGTGTGTTACACTGCATCACCTGCAGGTGGTGTCATTAGAGCAAGTCTATGAAAATAGTTTACTTTGATATGTTACGTTACATTATTCACTGAAGTGCATATAATACAACTTGTCTTTAATCAACTTACCTTTACTTTACTTCACCCACTGTTTCAAGTCACAGAAATGGAAAAGTGTTCATTCATCTGTAGCTTGCCTTTTGTTTGTTGTATTGTTTATGCTTCTGTGGGTTAGGGTGGGAAAATAGGTTTTCTACATATGCAGTAATGTAATAATTTTATTTAAAGCTCTTTTTTTCTTTGGAAATTTTATGCTTTTATCTCTTTGTAGAGAGTTATTAGAATTGCATTTCTTTGAAATCTGTTTATTAATACTTGCCTATTTTATTCTTTTTCTCTTCTTTTTTTCTTTTCTCTTTTTATTCTGCTTCCTTGGATGCTTTCCCAAAGGAGGACAAAGTGGTTAGAATCCATGCTTTTTATCATTTATTATTATAATGTTGTTAGTTAACTGGGAAAGTTATTAATGCAAAAAAATTAAATTTTATAATAGTCCAAAGGGGAGGGTGGGAGAACAGGAATCCTAACACCCAGGCCCTGCCCATCCTCTAGCTGAACATACACTTCCAATATAGCCCAGCAAGGAAACCCAAGGCTGTTGTCAAAATTAGGACAATGAAAGAAATTAGTTAAGAACTAAGAATTATTAATAGGCTAAATAGTGGAGGATGTTAGAAACTTAAATTGCTAACCTAAGACATTTTTATGAAATTTGCATGCAAAGTCCTTCCATCAGCTTCAGGAAATCTAATCTAGTCTTTTATTCTGATTTTGCATTGCTTTGTATGGTTTGCTGTGTTGCACTTCTGGCTACAGCAGAAATTCAGGGAATTCTTGTGAAATCAGCTTTTTGATTTTACGTTGGAAAGAATTTGCTAATCTCTTAAAACTGGACCCAAGTATAGTGAACAAGATGGAGTGAGTCCTTCACGAATGTGTAGTTACCATTTCAAAAACCTCCCAGAATTCTGGGATCAAGTACTGACATACTCACCACTAAATGCCTATGCCACCTTTGATACTAGGTGAGGGTAGTTCCTCTTTCATATCTGTGCCCTGTGCACAGAGGAAGGGGTGACTTGAGCCGAATGGTGTGTGTCCTTACGGCCTGTCCTCAGGGAGGTCTGGAAAGGTGGTGTTCAGGACTCTTAGCTCTGGGAATGAGCCAGCTTCCCTGGCACTTCTGCCTAAATGAGTGCAAAGCCATTACAATTGAGCGTAGTTTTTGATGTGTGGATGATGGTGCTACACTTGCATTGTGAAGTGGTGGTATGCCTCAGTTTATTTCACAGAATACCCCTAACCTGCAGTTTAGTGCTGTGAAACACCCAGGGAAAATGATGTGTCACACCTGCATATTGTAGTAGGTTTTTTTTGAAGGCAGTTATGTTGTGAGAGTGCGGTTATTTTTCTAATGGCTATGAAATACAACTTGCTGCAGCTTCATTCCACTGTTGTCTGTGTGGTACTCTGAACATCATGCTGAAATAATCCAGGGCTCCCAGATCTTTTCCGTTCTATTAATCTAAATCACTTAGGACAGAATGAGAGGAGTTTCAGCTTGATATTGATTTGTTACCAAGGCAGCACACCGCTGATGCATCTGCTGGGGTGTACTAAGAGGCCAACGTGCTTGCAACAGAGACTTTAGGGCCAGGAACAGCATTGCTCTTAAGTGCCGCCAGTGCCACAGGTACAATTTAGCCACCTAGGTTTTCGAGAACAATCTGGGTGAACTTCACCTGCTTATGTGTTTGAGTCACCCTTTGCATTTCAGTTGGGAACTAAATAGCATCCACATGCAGTAGAGATGGTGTCTTTGAGATGAAAGCTTAAGTGTTCATCTTTGAATAATGTTGCTTTGGATCCAGAGAACAGACTACAGTACACTAAAGTACTCTGAAGATGTGTACTGATGATGTACCTGACTCATGTGGATTGTCCTAAGTTCAATTAAATATATCTTTGTCATTTGTACTTGCCTTGGTTTTGCTGTTTTGAACTTGAAGCTTCCACATGCTGAGAAAATGCCCTAATAACATATGTGAAAAGATCCTTTTTACCTGCTGGTGAAATTGAGCTGCATCTCTTTAACAGCTGAAAAGTTTTGGCAGTCTAGGAGAGTACCCACTACTTCATCCTGACTGTGTGAGGAACATGGGGAATTTTTTCATGTAGTACAATTGCTTTCACAGTGCCTGTTTCTGAAATCTAATGGAATATACAGACTGAATTAATTCCAAAATACGATGACACACCTATCAAATAACACCTTTTATAAGCAACACAAGTGGTGTAATTTATATAAAGGTACACCAGAAAAAGTTATTTGTTAATTATTTCCAGTGCTTCAACATTCCTGACTAATCTACATATAGAGAGAAATCCTTCTTTATTGAGTGAATTTAGTATTAGTATGCTTAGATGAGCTTTGTTCTCTAGACACAGATTTTTACCAAAATAAATTATCTTAATATTAAAACCTATGCACCCAGTTCCTACAGGACAGGAGTCCATCAGTTGGAAAGCATGAGTTACCAAAGTGCCAAGCCCAGGAAAAGTTAAGCTTCAAATTCAAGGCTTCATGTAGAGCTGGAAAATTAAATGACCATGGATAGTATTAATGAGACCTCACCTGGGAAGTTGTGTAATATGTTACCCACCATTGAGAAACTTAATCTGTGACAGGCACAAAATCATACAGAGGATGGTCAGAGAAGTCAGGAGCTCATAATAGAAGAGGTACAAAAGCTAGAGAAATTATAATCAATACCTAGAAATAGAGTAAGTTTAAACAATAAGAGTAACCTTTAAACTGGAGGACAGTGAATGCAAGACCAAATGGAGTAAGAGGATGGTGAATAAGACCAAATGGGTGTAACTTGGTTATAAATGCTCTTGGCTCGGAAAAAGACTTTTGCAACCACAACCAGTACAGTAAAGCTTTGGGAAATCTTTTTCAGGTTACTTATTGGAAGGAAATATAACCCAATTAAAAAAAAAAGAAGCTTAAGTTTTCTAAGTTTTAAGAAGAGATTTTTATGATATGGTTGTTTGTGGCTGTAGAGGAATGTATCAGTTCCTTACCTGGACTAGGTAATACTTCAGGCAAAGCCTTTGAAGCTGTTCTTGACCTCTTTAAGTAGGTACCAAATATACTTTAAGGACTGATTCAAAAATATGTAACGGAACTTAATATGTTCTCTCCTTGTTTAAAATAATAAAGGACACCCCTAAATATTAATTCTTTGTAGTGGGAGTTAGGAAGCATCCTAGGTTTATCATGAGACTTCTCCATTGCACTTACAAAATTAATTGGCAGAAAGTGGTACATCCATAAAAAAAATTACATTTTAATGATATTTTAATTCTAATATGTCAAAATGATTAACTAAATATGTATCTTAAGTTCCTCTTTGTTCTGTGAATCTTGGTTAGCTCTTCATGCTTCTCACCTGAGCCTGCTCCCCTTTCGTGTGGTTGCAGGCAAACCACATTTAATGGAAGCATCGTCAGGTAAGAGGACTGTTAGCTAATTTGGTTATTGAAATCAGGCTTAAATGTAGTTGTGGGGAGTGGGAGTATTTACTGTTAGTGGTGTTAATAATAACACCAGCAGTGGCTGGGTTTGAAAACTTGGTTGCTGTATGGCATGCAGAAAGTGTTTTCCTTCATATTGTAGTGTTGAGTAACAAAGTTAGGAATATTTGGCAACCTGTTCACTGTGAGCACTGAGCATTTTCTTATACTTTTAAATAAAGCAGAAGACTATTAGTACAGGATTTTACGTGAGGTGGCATTTTAGAAGGATGTCATGTAGGTGCTTAGAGAAAAGCTGTCAGGAATGACTGACCACTTGCCTTTAATTTGGCACAGTATTTTCTAGGTATTGTTAGCTCCTTATAGAGTGTTTACACTTTTGCTCTAGACCCTTCTAGTTCTGTTCCATATGCCAGGATTTCAGTTGCCAAAGTGGTAACAGGTTCAAGTTATTTCTCTCCATTCCATTCACTCTCCCCTCTGATGTGAACTTCTGGGGGTTGTTAGAACAGTGCAGAAGCCAGCAAAACATCCAGCTGGCACTTCTCTGGGGTTTGGCAAGGAGTCCAATGTGTGTTAAATGTTCCAGATGACGCCGTATATTTCTCCCTAGCAATCAGTCTACCATTCTACCATTTCATTAGGATTACAATTTTTGATCAAATTTAAAGTGAAAAGAATTGGAAGCAATGCTGAAAAATAGTTTTGCTGCCATTTTCCCCGTGTTTTCCAGAAATGTTAGTTGTGGTGAGGTTTGCTTATTCATTTTTCTGCTTAAATATATAAAGGATGACTGAGAGAAAATTGGGATGTAAAGTACATTATAGATACATGAGAACTAGTTTCACTGAACTTAGTAGAGTGTGATCACGGAAGGTAACGTTGATTATCAGTGTTTAAATACTAGGATTCGCACATCTGATCTGTGTTTCACTGAAATGACTTTCATTTTAGTATAATGTCAGTGATTTGTGCTTGGAAAGAAAGACAACTTGGAAACATTTCCTTAATTGTCTGTCAGGTGGTTTTTTTCAGGGTGTTTATCATTTAGTTCTTTTAAATTATGCTTTAAAATTTGCTTACATAATGGCTTGCTAATTTAAGCCTTAACAACTTGAGTGCATATGCTGTGCAATTCAGCTGTGTACTAATGATTTTAACAGAAGTTGTTAATATTATCAGAACAAAATGTCTAGTTTGTCAGGAGTGTTTTTACATGCCTTTCACAGAACTCTTATGTCAAATTGTCCATTAAAAGGCTAATTTATGTAAGTTCTGACTAGTACAGCTGGGGAATGAAAAAAAATCATCAGAAGGAGGTAAAATGACATAGCAAATTGCAGAGTGATAGCAGATAAATTCCACTTAATGCTACAGAGATAATTTATTTCCTAAAAAATTTGGGGTTTGTAAGCATCAGGGAAGAAGCACTGCTTTTCAGTAACTGCTCCCTAGAACTGCTGCTTTCAGCATATTAAAAAAAAAGCAAGAAAAAAATAGTTCAGCAGGAACGGGAGGAATTCTAGCATGATGTAGAGCACTTTGCTTTCTGAGAAGTTAGTTCTCTGTCAAACAAATCTGAGTGTTAAATTTTTTTTTAAAATTAAATCTTTAAAATTAGCTTGCTCTTCACCAAATGCACCGAAGCAACATGTTTAACACCCTTTTTTCAACATCCAGCTAGCAGAAAGGGCTGGGTACTTCTTGTACACAAAAGAAAAGGAGGCAGCTGAGGCTCGTGTTCTGAAGTTAGCCAGATCAGAGCTTCTTCACTGAATGGTTGACCCTTGAAGAGTCACTAGACAGCTGAGGTTTTTTTGGGTTTTTTGTTGTTTGGTTTTTTCTTCCCTGCAGCTTTAGATCACCACTCAGTCTGTAACCACTCACTTATACTCCTTTTTTAGTCCATGTTTAGTTTCTGTTAGCCAGATGCTTGACCTATCTACTTGTCACAGTATTCTACAGTTGATGACCAAGAAAATACATTGCTACTGCAGCTTTCTTTTGTAACCTTCCTAGCTGCTTTTGCTGTTAGCAGACAAGCTGGCTTAAAGTTCTGTGGAGACTATATGGAAATGATATTGGAAACTCCATGTAGTATAATGGAGTCTAAATAAAAATACAACCCCCCAGACTTTACCTGCCTGAAGTTACTGCTGGACATGTTACCCTGAGTTTAGTCTTGTATTTTCAGCACCTTTGTTTTAATTAAACTGATCCAAGATAAACAATATGGCAATTACTTAGTTAAGAAAATGACTACAATACTTTGAATGTAATAATCCTTGCAAAAACTCCTGTTAAGTTAAATATTGATGCGATCTCAAGGGTCAATAAAGCTTTCCATGAAATTTCCTTTCTACATCTGATTGCTTATTAGAGATTGGAAGTACATTCACAGGCTTTGACCACCATTTTGAATGTGATTGTGCCACCAGAAGGATATGTAGATAGCTGTAATAATAGAGATACATACAATGAAAATCTTCCTTTTAAATAGAACGTTTATTTAGTGGGGGATTTCTCCTGTAACAGGAATCTTTTAGAAGAAAAATGTTATTGCTGACTCATTATTAACACTCTTGTTACTAACTATTTAAGGATTATACAGTTAATGCTTCAGGCTTCTGTATCTTCCAGATGTTTTTGGGAGTTGGGGTGGTTAGCTACTGATACAATATTTGTGTAAAATGCTCTGCAGAGTGAGTCTGATCATGGGAAATGAGTTAATGTTGTGTAATGGGTTGAAAATAGAAATTAAGTGCCAGTATTAGTGTTGACAAGCAAGTCGTGTGCATTTGTCAGATGGTTAATATACTTACCCAGTTCATGTCTTGATTGGTAGTCTACCAAGCGAGGAGGCATCTGGCAGCCACAAATCCTATATATCAATCATTTTGAGGTATTTCTTGAATGCTTCACATAAATGTATCCAAAATGCACATGTGTATTTCTGAATGGAGAACCACTTATGTGACATGCCATCTATTGCAAACCAAGGGAGGTTGTTTCTGTGTTCTGTCATCCACAGTTTCAGTTGGGATGCAAAAACGCTAACCTGGCAGTGTAAATTGAAGCAGAGAGTGAGTGCACTCTGGTAGGGGCTGTCCAGGGGCAGAGTGTGGAGTTGACAGGAGGTCTCAGTGTAATTAGAAAGTGAGGAGGAACAGCCAAGCATCAGCTTGAAAGGCTCTGCAGAAGTGGTTTCATGGAAGCCATGACTGAGTGGAATGGTTTGCTTTACAGAGGCATACTGGACAGGCAAGCATTTCAAGCCATCTGAACTTTCATCTAATTCACTTAGAAGATATGAACCTTGATACGTCTTTTGGTTGATCATTTAATGAAAGCCCTGAAGACTGGAGACATTTTTGGTCTGTATTTTTCCTCCCTCCAGTTCATTTAGGGAGACCAAAATAGCAGGCATGCAGGACACCTCCAGGGAAATACCTGGCCTTTCCTTGGGCTCGGGAGGCTTGAAGGCGTTTGTTACTCAGTGGGCTGCCAGAGAGGGGGGATATGGTATATACAAGCAGAGCTGACTGCTTATGTCCAAGCCAAGGGCTTAGTCAGAACTATGGGGTGTGTGGCAGTGCCTGCAGGATGGAAGTGATTTTTATCAGAGTAATGCACCCTTTGGATATGCTTGGGTTTTTATTGCTGTGAAACAATTGAGACTCTCCCTTAGTTCAAACTGTACCCAGCTGTGGTATCTGTGGAAAGCTGTCATTTAAGAGCGTTCACTAAAGTGGACTACTTCTTCTGGTCACACACCATCCTTCTGCAAAAGACTTTAGGTTTTGGGAGCTGAGCGGAATCCCCTTGGTCAGCCTCTGGTCACCTCTGTTCCTTGTGGTCACAACTGAACCCAGTACAGTGTCAGCTCCCAGGCACCTGACAGTGTTCCCATTTAAACACAGACTGATGGGACAGCCCAGAGTGTGCCCCTTACCCCCAACAGGTCACTTTATTTATACAGGGAAAATGTATATTATGGCTTGAGTCATTATGGCCCTCAGTTGTGTAAGATCCTTTCATGTGATGGGGTTTTTAATGTGATGTGTAGGGTTTTTTAAATATTCAATTTAAATTTCTCTACCCTGTTGAGAAGCAATTCTATTTTTTGAGTGGTTACAAAATAATGCTGACATTTTTAATAGAACTAAATCTAGCAAACTGAATTCTGGGACTATTTTGTCACCCCTAAACCAGAGAGGTTTTAGCGAAAAAGAATTCTTACTGCAGAGAGATTTGATAAGATTGATGACCTTTTAAGCATTATGAGAAACTGACCAGTAGCAGAAAAAATATCCAGAGAACAAAGTAATTATGAGGACTAGAGTAATCTCTGCTCTCTATCTCTTTCTATTTATCTTTTTTATTATAAATAACCTTAATCCTCATCCAGGATTAAAATTCAATGTATTTTTAGTAATGCAATGTCCTAGATAGAAGATACCTCTGTGTATGTTTTTATATCTTTTATACCTTTTGCGTTCTGTGACATTATATGATTTTACTTAACAATGAAACATCTATTTGTCTCATGTTGCAATTAGTGAAGGTTTAGGATAGTTTGTCATAGATGGACCTGAGGTAAAT
The DNA here is from genome assembly GCA_022605575.1 of Laterallus jamaicensis coturniculus. Classification (NCBI taxonomy): domain Eukaryota; kingdom Metazoa; phylum Chordata; class Aves; order Gruiformes; family Rallidae; genus Laterallus; species Laterallus jamaicensis. Next base: position 81,765,700 of record JAKCOX010000001.1, on the reverse strand, counting down.
GATTTTATGAAATATAATACATGACTTTGGGGACAGAACAGTTTTATGTCAAACAAGCTAATCTATAGACAAAGTTTCTGTATTTGTGGTGGTTTTAATTTTTATTCCGTTAACACAGGGACCCATTTGCAACTCAGCCTTCCTATGGAGATAAATTAACCCCCCCCAAAACGGTGGCTATAAAATATCTGGCTGTTTAATGACTGGTAAGAGTTGAAATGAAAATCTGCATGAAATATAATCTGCATTTCCTTAAGGAGCAGATAAAAACTAATAATTTTTTTAAAATCCAGATTGAGATTTCCAAAGAGCTGTGAGTTTGTTACACTGAAGTTTAATCACTTACTGTGCAATTTTGGTATTGCAGTTAACACCTGTGAACTATCTTACCTGCAACACGTTTACAGAAAATTTTGGAATCAAATGTTATTTTCTCAATGATCTATTAATTAATAGATTTGCTATTAACTTGCCCATAAAAATCAGACTCCTGTAGCAAAACCCACTTGCTTTTCCCATATTATTCTGGTCTTTACCACCATGCTTTTCTCATAGGTGTAACCCTACTCTCGCATAGCTGTGAATATCCTGTTGTAGGTTATGCACCTTTGCTATATGCACCTATGTTTTCCTTATCAACCCACAAGTGCATGTTTAATAGAGCCTGTGGGTCCCGTTAGAGGAACTCCTCATAGTTACTTCAATGGACTATTAAAGAGGAGGCTGGTGAGGTGTCCAGAAGGGATTAAGTCAATACATTTAGCTGTCAGACTGGGCAGGAGTCAGTTCCAGATGTGGATCCCTGCATTATGGGTGCTGTGTTTATGCTTTTGTGATACTTAACTGGAGGAGGTCAGTGTGCCTCAGAATTGTTTCACTTGCTCTGAACTAAACTAGGTCTGCTCTGAATCATTCTCAGCTGTTTAGAGAAGCAGAGCTCCCATCTAGTGTCACACACATGGTTTTATAAGCAGAGTTTTACTGTAGCTTCCAGCAGCTACCCCAGAGGAGTGTGGCTCTCAGGTAATTCCCATGTCATACCTAACAGCTCCACACTTGTGTTTTGGAAATGATAGGGCATTGCAAGTGGAACTGAAGGCCAGTGTTGAGCCAGTTGAATCCTACTATACAGTTTTGCTAGTTACAGTAGGAAATTAGGCAGTGGTGATGGGCTGTAGACACATTTAGAAATCTATATTTAGTCATATCTCAAATGAAACTCTGCACACTCAGTCTGAATCTTCTGCGCCATCCACCACCTTCTCCGCCCCATAGGCAACCTGACAATTTATACAGCAGCAGACTGGGGGTTTTTAGCCTTTTATCTCCTACATAAACTGACCCTCTTCAAAGAGGGTCTTATGCAGTCTGTGATGGGTGGAAAGTTGTGAATATATTCCACTATAGAGAGTTCAGTTTGGTTCTTTTCCCACATTAAAGACAAACACTGACAAGAAAATGTTGTCTGTTACTGAAAATTGTGAAAAATACTTCAATTTAGAATATTTAATTGAATGTATAAATTATTACTGTAAGAAAATTATTTTTCCATTTCTTGAGTATTATTCATAGGTGTATGAGGACCAAAATCTTTAAGTCTATGGTCATACAATTAGATACTCAAGAACTCTCAAGAAAATTTGCTCTACACAGTCTTCTGCTAAGGAGAATGGCATAGTTAAACTCAGCTTCATGAAGATTAGTAGCCAGCTGAAGGAAGAGTTTACTTAACTAGTTTAATCTAGGCTAGATTCACAGAATTGTAGGGGGTGGAAGGGACCTCAAGAGATCATTGGGTTCAACCCCCTGCCAAAGCAGGCCCCCTAGCTCATATAGCACAGACAGGTGTCCAGATGGGTCTTGAATATCTCCAGAGAAGGAGACTCCACCACCTCCCTGGGCAGCCTGTCCCAGGGCTCTGTCACCCTCACTGGGAAAAAGTTCCTCCACATGTTGGTGCAGAACTTCCTATGCTCCAACTTGCAGCCATTGTCCCTTGTCCTGTCTCCACAGACCAAAGAAAAGGGGCAGGCCAATTCCCTCTGCATCCCCTACTTAAGATATTTATAAACATTAATTAGGTCCTCCCTTAGTCATCTTTTCTCCAGGCTGAACAATCCCAGCTCACTCAGCCTTTCCTCATAGGGGAGATGTTCCAGGACCTTAATCATCTTTGTCGCCCTTCTCTGGACTCTCTCCAGGAGGTCCCTGTCTTTTTTATACCAGGGAGCCCAGAACTGGAAACAATACTCCAGGTGGGGCCTGACCAGGGCAGAGCAGAGAGGGAGGATCAACTCCTTAGACCTGCTGGCCACACTCTTCCTGATGCATCCCAGGATCCCATTGGCGCTCTCAGTCACCAGTGCACACTGCTGGCTCATAGCCAACCTGTCATCCACCAGGACCCTCAAGTCCTTCTCCATAGAGCTCTTCTCCAGCAGGTCATCCCCCAGCCCGTACTGAAACGAACGGTTGTTCCTCCCCAGGTGCAAGACTTTACACTTGCTTTTGTTGAATTTCATCTGGTTTCTCCCTGCCCAGCTCTCCAGCCTGTCCAGGTCTCGCTGGATGGCAGCACAGTGTTCCTGCATGTCAGCCACCCCTCCCAGCTTTGTATCATCGGCGTACTTGCTGAGGGTGGATGCTATTCCCTCATCAAGGTCGTCAATGAAGATATTAATCAGGACTGGACCCAAGACCGAGCCCTGGGGAACACCGCTAGTCACAGGCCTCCATTCAGATTCTGCCCTACTGATCACGACCCTCTGAGCTCGGTCCGACAGCCAGTTCTTGACCCACCTCACTGTCCACTCATCTATCCCATACTCTCTCAGCTTTTCTATCAGGATGTTGTGGGAGACAGTATCGAAAGCCTTGCTGAAGTCAAGGTAGATGACATCCACTGCTCTCCCTCAATCCACCTGCCGGTGATGAGATCATAGAAGGCTATGAGATTGGTCGAGCACTTGGTGAATCCGTGAAATGTTCTTGAGGCTAAGACACTGATTGGTGGACAGATTTTTAATACAAAGGAGAGGTGCTGTAAGCCATGGAGGCTATTTCTCCCAAGTTAGAACTAAGAAGAAAGCTTAATTCTTTAAGCTACAGAAGATTTAGCCAGGTTTAGCTAATATATTATGTGTTTCTCAAACTCTGCTCTTTCTGTAATCCTGAGGTGCACGCTATCAAAAGCTTTGTGGAGTCTCAACATCTGTTGCAAACTGTTAGGTACAGTTCTCTCCAGGCTCCCTGCCTAAATTCCAAAGTTATCCATTGGGAAGAGAGCTGCAAGTTTGACAGATCTGGAGCTCTGTAAGTGAGACCCAATGTTAAATATAAATGAATACTTAGCAACTGTAATTACATGAAAAGTGACTTGTTTAAGTCCCTTGGTATGGACGTTCATGATTGAGCTGGGTTTGATTAAGGAGGTTGTTAGATCCATCCAAGCTGCATCTGAAATGCATCCAGGTGTTTTCTTTCTCCCATTGAAGACTATGAGGAGGGACTGTTAAGACTCCAAAGACCGTAGATGGGTGTTCAGTCACTTTTAAAACTGTTACACAGTTTGTTTCACAAAGACAAGATTTACACCAGTCAGCTGTATTTCTTAATTTGGAAAGGTCTTGTTAACAGAAACCTGTAGTGGATTTGCTGGCTGCTAGATGCCTCAACAGGGCAGAGAAAGAAAATTAGATGGAAAAGCTCATGGGTTGGCATGAGAACAGGAGTTGGTTCACAAATTAACACCACAAGCAAAACAACCTCAATTTGAGCAAGATGGGTTTAATTTCTTGCCAACTAAAATAGAGTTGGATGGTGAGAAACAAAACCCAAACCACCCATCTTCCCTTTCTCCCAGGTTCAACTTCACTCCTCCATTCCTGACTTTTCTGCCCTCCTACCCTGAGTGGCACAGGGGATGGGCAGTGTGGGTTGTGGTGAGTTTGTATCAGCTCCTCTCTGCCCCTCCTTCCATTCTCATGCTCTTCTCCTACTCCAGTTTGGAGTTGTCCATGGGCTGTGGTCCTTCAGAAAAAAAAATCTGCTCCTGTGTGGAGTCTTTAGGGTCTGTGGTTTCTGTTAGGAAAACCCACTCCAGCAGTCTTTCTCCATGGACTTCAGGGGAATGTCTGCTCGGGTGACTGGAGCACCTCCTGCCCTCACCTTCGTCACTCACTTTGGTGCTTGCTGTGCTGTTTTTCACACTTTTTCCTTCACTCCAGAGTCTGTGTCATGTTTTCACCCTTTCTTATACGCACTTTCCCCACTGCACCCCTACCTTGGCTTTGAGGCTGAGCCATACCCTATGATGGGTGGGTTGGAGCCTGCTGGAACCATTTGTGTCCAGCACGGGACATCCCAGCCTCTCTTCACTGCAGCCACCCTGCAGCCCCTGGGCATGGCACCCAGTGCAGCAGATTCAACCGTCTTCTTGGCAATTGTACTGCAGCCTGAGGGAGGCTGGCTGGCATAGTCTGTTCCTTTTACTCCTCATCCCTATTTTCTCTTTGTTACCTAGCCATTTTTTATTACTCTGACCATCATGGGATCAGCTCCCCATGTTCTACTTAATTACTTTGTTGTCTTTGACCATAAATATTTGTAGTTACTGCTCTCCTCGGGGAGCCGACTGGGGTTAAATCTTTGGCATGATGCATGAAACAATAGCTTGTGTTCAGCATAAAGCACATAGGGTTTTGAAACTTTACTTTGGAAGGTTTTCCTTTTTCTTTCCTTTCTAAAAGGTTGAAGATCCCTTGGGTAGTCATCAGATCATGGATTTTTCAGCATCCTTTTTAGATTGCTTTTATTTTTTCATTTTGTTCTCAAATTTTGATCATTTTTCTGATTACCTTCAAATTTTGAAATTGTAGTGGCCAGTTTTGAGGCAGGCATTATTATAATAATAAAGTAATTTTTAATGAAATAATAATACAACAATGCTGGACTTAGCATCCCACTGTTACATTATACATCGTGTAATAAAATCATACAACAGCGACATTGTATGCATCAAGTGGATGAAAATGAGTTAAATGATGCTCACAGAGCTAATTTTAAACTACCATCAACATATATATATTTTTTTTTAATTTTAGCCCCAGACGAATCAGATTTGGGGCTTAACTGCTTTAACATTTGCTTTTAGAAGCCATTCTTTTGGAAGTGCTAAATTATGACAAGAACTTCCTGAGGTACAGTTCCTTATTTGGCTTGTAAGTTGGCTGTTTTCTCAAAGCTCGTCTCATGTATTGTGCTGTTCACCATGTCACTTGGTTAAGGCCTTCAATTTGTTTGATAGCAATCTGGATTTTAGAGTTTTATTTTAGAGCTGTTAAACTAAGAACTCTATTTTTTTGGCCATTTCTGTGTTATAAATGTAGCTATTACAATGTTTATGGGCTGAGAAATTACCTTTTCCTCCTTGCTTCTATTCTTGGTTTTATTTTTCTGTCCTCTTAAGTATATAAGCTGCAAAGCATATATTTTAACTGTAATAACTATTTCTTAGAATTTATCTTACTGAATAGCTGAAAGGTATGTACTCTGTTAATCTTTTTTCCTTCTTTATGTCCAATAGCCTTTTTGGATGGCTAACTTTAGCTGCCCAGTAATTTCCTTTTCCAATTTAAATGTCACACAGTATTGTATTAAGCAAGTGCAAAGAACTTATGAATCCCATGCTGCAAACAGCAGGGAAAGAGAGCGGTGTTCAAGATTAATGTAGTATACAGCAACTTTTAGGTTTCTGCCTTGTAAACGCTTTGGGTGACTAAGTACAGCAAATACCATAAATGTTTCAGAAAGAAAAGTTTCTTGTGCTTGTGCACTAAGTGACCTGACAATCTCAGCCACTCTTTCAAACAAAATGCTTAAATCCCTATATATAGTAACATTTCCTATGGAGAATAACTAAACATATATAGATTTAGAAACTGAAGGGTCACTTTTGCCTTGATTTAGTTTGAAAGGCAGCCATTTAAATCATACAAAAACTTGGTGCTATAGTCTGACAAGCAGAGTGTGAGACGCAATGCGGATCTTAAACCTTTCAGCTCTGTTGTATTCTGCAAGCAGCAAATGCTTATAAGGCTAACAGTACTCTTATCACTAGTGCTTAGGGGAAAAAAATACGTTTCTTCTATTGGTTAAACTTCAGAATAGCACTTGTTTCCTTAAAATAGGACAAAAGAAAAAAAAACAACACCAAAAAGTGAAGGATTTGAAAATAAAAGATTGCAACGTCACATGTTTATTACAAAAGCTGCTGGACGTGCTTTATTTCCATTTAGAGCTTTAGTGTCTCACACTCAATCTGCCACTGTTTTCTGCTGTGTACTAAGAGTCCTGGTAAGCTCATTTGTTAGGTGGTTTGTTGTAGCGCACAACTGTGTGTAGGCTTGTTAATTAATGTCTTATGCCGATTTTGCCTGAAAAGATGTAAAGCTTGCCAAAAAGCATGTTGCTTAAAATGATGACCCTGAATCCCCAAATGCCTTCTTTTCTGAAGAAAAAAACCAAACCCAAACCTGAAGAAAAAGTCCTAAACCCAAACAAAAAACCCAAACTGAGGAAAAGAAATAGAGTTTCCTCTGAAGTAAGTTTTATTTGTACATACGTCATCTCTGTTCCAAATGCAATAACCTGTGAAATGTATTAAGAGAGATTTTGTTGTGCTTCCAGGACACTTCTTCCTGGTATTTGTCCTACTTTCTCCTTATTGCCTCTCTCTGAAACTTTCTTCTTCACTTTAACTTGCCTCTTCACCCAACTTTGAAGCTGTCCACCTGTTTGTCCGTGTCCTCGGGCATCCTTTGTTCTTGGCAATCTTATCCAACAAGTCTTCCCTCTAACCCTGAATTCTTTTTTTTAGAGTCAATAAACAGCTGAAGTGGTTAAAGCAAAGTTATTAAAGGCAACAGGGCCAGAGGAGTCTGACCTCCAGTCAACCAGTTGTATTTAAGCTGGGATAAACCGCTTGTTTTAGTATAATCATCTAAAACTTACAGAGACAACCAAAGTAGTACAGTGCTCCTTATTAATACATAGTCTACTAACCCCATTAAAGTATTTCAGTATAGAGTTAAACTGAATTATAAACTAGGGAGAAATTTAAAAAAATGTTTAAACTCACACACTAGAAGCAGCAGATACTACTGAATTAAAATATTTTAGAAAACATTTCATAAAACCCTGTGGCTATGGATGAGGGTGGAATTGTCTGATTTGTGTCTTATGTCTGTTTTGGATTTAAATAACAAAAATTGCTTTGTTTGTTTGCGATGATCATGGTACCTATATTAAATAATCTCAATTACAAAAGAAAAAAAAAAAGTTCAAAGATGGATTCATGAGACCAGGCAGAGGTCAAGTCCAAACTGATAGGAATGGTACTGTGCACAGAGAGATTATCAGATGGGCTGCTTAAAATGATCCTTACAGTCCAAAAGATGATCAAGCTTTTCAGACCCAGCGAAAGGCTGATGTATCTGAAAGTTATTTTTTCCCCCATTGTACTGGGTGATCAGAAATACCCATGATTCCTGCAAACTTCATGGCTGTGTTTAATATTCATCTACTTCAAATACAGCTGAGTGCAGGACATTAAATACAGCTAACATCTGCCTGCAGGAAAGGTGATCCAAGTTTAGGCAACAGTGGATGGACACCACAGGCTCTGGAAGCTGTTGCTATAGGAAGGCTGACTTCCATGAAGTAGGGAATAAAGGCGATCTCTCCTTAGTTCCTGACATAGTTCTCTTTCCTCTATATAATGAAGTGCAAGTTCCCCAGGGAGCCAGCATTTAAGAGGGATGTAGCTGACTATTACATTTCTTCTAGCTCCTGATACACCTGTGACATACAAATCAGTTACCTGGCTAAAAAGATTGCTTGCTTCTCTTAAACAGACTGTACATGTGAGCATGGAAGTCTCCACTGGTGTATAAATATGGACTGAGGGCTCATGGTCCCTGTATTTGTACCACCATGGAGTACACAACCCTCTATTTCTGATAATGAAGAGGCAAGATATCCTTAACTGCTGCCTCTTCCCCCTATGCCCTTCAGTTGTCACTGTATTATATGCCTTTTATTTGTTTAGGAAATACAAAGCCTCATTAGATATCTGAGAATGTACAGGTAAGTGCAGAAGATCAGAATTATTGTCTCATCATCTAGCAAAGTTCTGATCTTAATTTTTGAACTTGTTTTTGTAACAGTAGCTTCATCAGAAAATGAAATATCATACTATTTGAATTTCCCAACTGTAATGTTCTGCACTGCTTTACATCTTTTTTCCTTATTGAAACTTTCCCCTTTCCCTGTGTGGTCTGCCAGTAACTAATTAGTATTGTAAATTCTGGATAGCAAACTTCTGAAATTGATAACTGGGGATGGTCTGTAAATTGGCTGTCAACAGTGTGCCCTTCAGACCAGTGAAAAAATTTAAAATATTCTTCTGCTGGCACAAAACTCCTACTGCATTTTCCTGTCCTATTTTCCTTATCCTTGTCTTTTAAATCTTCCATATTCAAACTCACAGTTGTTTATTCCTTACTCAGTCACCCTGTAGTCTTTGGTCTCCTAAAACTCTCCACTTCTCCTTACCAAAAATACTTTGTTTTCCCCAGTTGTATTTTTTTAAAAAATCTTAGTTATCCACTCAAATTTGTTGTAGAACACTGATACTCTCTCTTCCCCTTCCTCAAATCTTCCATCCCAGATTTACTGAGATCCCTTTGTGCTCACGCTTGGTAGCACAGATAGCACAGACTTAACCAACTTAGCCTCAGACTCTGCACCTGGAGCGAGAGGTGGGAGAATTAAGAGAAAGGACCATGGACATCTCAGAAGGTAGGATCAACAAACATGAACTGTAAAAAAAAAAAAAACAAACCAAACAAACCAACAAGCAAAAAAAACCCCTTTGTCATCCTTTTGCTAAGGGAGTAACTGCAAATAAGATGTTGAGGCTACTTGTATGGTATGTTGTGGTTTCTCAGCATAGTCTGGTAGCATTTTCAGAAGAGGAGATCAGGTTGCTGGTCTGCATAAGGCAGAATGTTACACAATCCAAGTGTGTGTTTGTTTTAAAAATAGCTGTTCGAATCATTTAAGAAGTTGAAGTGATGATACCAAAGTGGGAAGAATATGCCTTCTGTAGTTATAAGCATTCCATGCACTTACGTGCATAACAAGTCAAGCTGATGTATTTTTAATTGTGTGAAGAAAGATACAAACGTAAGGGTGAGCCTGGGATAGACCATGAATCATAAATGTGTATAACATGTTTAGGACCTTAATCCAATGTGGTGCTTTGTCAAAACCCTTAACGACCAGTACTAACTGTTGCAAAATACTACTTTATATGTAGGTACCATATGACACTTAATGTTCCCACAGGTGTGAAAATTTCTGTATAGATAGATTTCCACCATATTTGGTGTTTTTTGGTGAAAACTAAATATTATCGTATTAAAATAATCTGCAGTCATATAATAAGAATTTTACTTTTTCACTGAGAACGTTCGCTCTTGCTTGCTTAAGATAATTAAAACCATTAAGGATTGAACTGATAGAGATCTGTCATGATTTTATTTCTTTAAGCTTCATGTTTCCAGGTTAATCCGGATTGTGTTTAGTATTGTATCTGCATGTGTTAGTATAAAAGTATCTGTAATGAATCAGAGACCATTTCACATCTTTGCTCTCAGTCTCAGGACAGTGGCAAGGGCACTGGCTGACCCTGGAAGTGGTGGTGAGTCCGGGCTGTATGCAGGACTGTCCAGGCACAGGAAGAAGCAATACCTTTGGTGCCACACTCTCCCTCACTGACTTGCAAAGTAGATCCCTAATTTCACTGTCTGGTTCTAAGGCTCTGACAGCCTTACTCTAGGCTTTGTGTGGGCTTAATGGGCGTGGAGCTCCAAGCAAAACTCAGCAGCCAGAACTTCCCAGAGTAGGAGTTGGTGGGGGGGAACAGAGGGAAATTCTGGGTAAGGAGAATCCAGTGTGTTTCCCTGTGAGTGGAAAGATGATCAAATTGGTCAAGAAGGCCTCTGTTCAGCTGCACAGCAGAGATCACTGCAGGGAGATTATTCTGTAATATGTCAAAAATTTGCTTTCTCTACACTCAGCCAGAGTGGTTTTGGGTATTGGTTTGAACTGACAGATCCTAATGTGTTGCACATGCTCCCTTACATTCCCTGGACAGGTAGTCATGTCATCCATAAAAATCTTTGTCACAACATGATTGTCTCTCTGCTGCATATTCAGCTCATTCCCACTGGGAATACTCCTGAAGTGCCAGCCATCCTCTCTCTGTTGCCTTCTGTCCCTGTTTACACAGCCAGTAATGATCCTCTTCTTCCTCACAGCCCCTGGATTTCTGCATCATGTCTGTTAGTCTCAGCTCCACTGTCTCTTCTGATGGATCTAAGCAGCCTCTGTAAGCTTTGCTCATCTCCCATGTCTGTTGTTCCTTCCCCTGAATTGTTCTTGCAGACAGAAGCACCCAGAACAGATCTCCTGGCCATCCCATGCTCCTAGTGGCTGTCAAGGCCAATGTGTTCTCCTGAGGAACTCAACAGTGACATGTATTTCACAAGTTGGGAACCCCAAATACGGATTTTAGGCAGGCGGTCTCTTTTGAATCTAGAAGGAACACCATCAGCTGTTAAGACCTTACTTCAACAGAGGGCAAAGAGACTTAATCGCGCTCTCTCTCTCTGTATATATATGTGACAACTTGGTTCTCACTGGCTCATATTGGAAGCTTTCAAGTATCCAGTCACTCTGCCAGCATTTGGTGGCAGTAATCTTAAACTCTCAGATAGCTGAGGGAAGTAGCTATGTTTATAGACTTTTTTTATGCTTCTGAAAGAAAATAGGTCAATATACTGCGGTCTTTGCATAGTCCCTTGTGTGAGCACAATGCCTCTCCAAATCAGAACTTCTCAGGTTTTATGTATTGTTTGCTTTAGGGCAGAAGCCTCTGTAGATAGTGAGACAAAAAAGAGGCAGACCTTCTAGCAGTAATGTATTGCACGCATAGTAATATTTAACACAGCTGAAAGGCCATAGGAACAAGATATTTAGATTTCTCAGTCCTTTATTCTATACAGAATCTCAGAATGGTTGAGGTTTGAAGGGGCCTGTGGAGATCTTCTAGTCCAAATCCCTACTCAGAACAGGACCAAGCATATCATGTTGCCGGGCTGTGCCCTGTTGGATTTTGAATGTCCAAGTATGGAGAGTCTATAACATTATTGGGGTTTTTGTGTGTGTGTTTGAGAATACAGCATTAGAGTTAGTTCATGCTCATCAAGTCCCCAGCAACCTCTGTCATTTGACCCACACAGTTTTCCTTCCATGAGATTTTTTTAATTTACTTCAAGAATTCAGCTCTGCAGTTAGTTTCCATTTTTAGACTAATTTCCTTTACAACTTCTTTACAGCTATACATTTCTAATTTCTTTTGTCGTAAATGATTTTTCATTCCATAAGAAAAAAAATCTTGCCTCTCCACTACATTTGTTTTCACCAAATTTGCATAAAATAATAGCATGGAAACATAAATAATAGTTTTGTAGCACAAGCTCCTGCAGAGATGATGTACAAACTCATGCACTATTAAAGACAGTCTCATTCTGAGTATTTGTATGTTATTACTACAGTTTGTAAATATATACGTGGATAAATGCAGTGGAAAGCTTCTGGTGACCTCTCTGGTTTTTGAATGATGACTAAAATTTTATATCAGTCCTGACTGTTTCATGGCATTTACCTTAATTTGTTAGACTTTCGTCATTTTTAAAAATGATTTCTGTGTTCCATGTATATCTGTAACTATGGAAACCATGAAGTGATGAAGAGTACAGTTGATGCTTCTGTGGCTCATCAAGACAGCCAAATGTTTAAATAGTTAGATAAACCTTTTTTGTTATTTTTAAGAAGGTTAGAAGAATATATAAAAATGACCAGTGAGATAATGATTTCTAGTGTACCTTAATGGTCTATGAGAAATGGAGATTTATGTAATACAAAATGCGACTATTAGTTCATGGCTACTACATTATCAGAAATACATTAAGAAATTGAAGGAAATTCAGGCAAGAAATAAAATTTGAAAAGAAACTGATACGTGAGGAAAGACCAAAGCAGAGTTTTCCAAAGCTGTGACTGTTGCTGGGACTTAGAATTCTCCTGCTGCCGAGGAAGTAAAAATACTGAGGTTGAAACTGGGCAGTGGGGACAAGATGAAGGAGGAGGAAGTGAATAGCAATATGGAAAATGGATTTAAATGAGATAAACTTAAATGCAAGGCCTGTGGAGGAATCAAACCATTGGGCTATTTGGGATTGCTGTTTCAAAGAAGTGGTCTAAACCTCATTGTGGTGATCTGTGCGTAAATAAAGCCTGTACTGCCTGATGCTCTATAAACTTTTCTTGCGGCTTTGTTTTGTTTTTTTTTCATAAAATAGGACAAATCAGCCCAAACATTTCATTCAATCATAGAATTGTTTAGGTCGGAAAAGACCTTTGGATCATCAAGTCCAACAGTTAATTAATACTTCCTGAGTCTCCCTGATTTTTTTAACTTTCTCTAAATAAAATTCTCTTCTCTCTCCCTCCAGATTGTAACTTTGTAAGTTTTGATTATTTTAGTTAGAAGTAGAGCTGCAAGGAAACTTCAAAGTTTCACAGCTTTGTCCAAGTGATAGTCCAGCTTTTTAAGGTCACAACTGGTTACTGAGATGAAAAATAATTTTTTAAATTTGTTTTTAGTGCTGTGTATTAAGTTACTTGTGTAGCAAGTTTAAGAGAAATCTCCCTGCCAAGCTTGCAGGAGGAGAATATTTTAAATTACTGTATGTAAACATGCTGGTGTGAATGTTTAGACACAAAGAAAAGGCTTCTCCACTAGTAATTGCTGTTTCTTCCTTGGGCATTCTCAGAATTACATTGCAATAGTGACTGGAACCTGGCTGCATGCTGTTTTAGAGATATTATTTAATATAGTGACTTCATAGTTGCCTGACTGTATCACTTCCAACACTCAGTTCTCTGCAGGATTATTCTAGAGAGTGTTTCATTTTTGTGGAAGTTGTCAGGAGCTTTCTGAATGATTGGCAACTGCAGCTGAGAGATTCTGGCAGAAGGGCATGTGAAGAAAGTCAGTTGTTTTTTGTTTTATTTTTATCTTCAAATGACTAGTAACGCTATTGCTAGCAGCCGTGTCAACAAAACTGGCATTACAACCTGTTTTGGTGTTAACCCTTGAATCATTCTCTCTACTGCACCTTTTCTGCATCTTTCCATTGGCAGATTGTGGGTTTAGAAACTTAGGCCAGGAATAAGATTAGGATCAGTGTGTGAACTGTGGGTTCAGTTGCCTAAAAGTAGGCACCTGATGCCAGTTTTTATGCCCTGCAGTACATAAGTGGTCTCCGTATAGCTTGCGGATGTGATGTAACTCCTGTGACAGCCTTGTGCCCTGTTACTGCCTGGCATGTGACAGGGATGTGGGATATGCTGACTTACCTCTTACAGCACTTGCATATCATTAGGCACAGGATTTCATTTCATGTTATCTTGCCTGTATGTGAGTTATTTACTTGAGAGTGAATGGATTCTCTTTGGATGGAAACTTAGATTTATCTTCCATGCCTGGATGCACGTGGAAAATTCTGGTAAGGGGGGTTTTAAACACCCCTCCTGGATGCTCTCAGCCAAACACGGTCTGTAAGGTGACATGTAGTTCTGTGAGCAGCGAGGCCTCGTTTCCTATGAACAGGTCTTGTGCTTGAGTTGCTGTGTAGATTCTGTGATGCCGATAAAAGATTGCATGAAGGAAATATTTATAGGGCTTTTATAGAATTACCTGTTTCTTGAAACTCTTAAGAGTAAAATCCCTTGAAAACTTCTGTGCTCCTGAAAAATCTTATTCCATTTGTCCAGTGGGTTAAAACATTATTGGAGGCTGTGGGGAGAACAGGGGAAGAAACAAATCAGCTGTCAGCATAAAACCCTGTTTTCTTGCCAAAAGCGGGATAAAAATATTTATGAAGAAAATGTGCTCTGCACAGGAATGGAAGAACAGAGAGTGCTAAAATGACTTTATATTGCAGTCCTGAAATGGCTGAGCCCTGTATGTCTGATGAACATCAGCGTGGGCAAAGCGGTCCTCTCCCAGCTTGCGGGGGAGGACAGTAGAGAATTGTACCGTCCTTTTGAACTCCTCAGCCTAGAGGAGAGGCTTTAGCAAAAGCAGATCCTAGACTCCTAGGCTACTTTGTTACTAACAAATTAAACCTAGTCTGGACTGTTCCTAGACATTAGTGTATCCAAGTAGTAAACCAACTGTTGCTTGGCGTGCTCTTGGTCTTCTGCCCACCAGCACTTTCTCATGATTTTTCCCCTATTAGTTTGAGAGTTCGGATGCGTCAAGGCTTATCTCCAGGAGCCGGTTTGTGTGCAGACACCTTGCTTTGAAGCAGAACAGAGGTCCTAGTAGAGAAGCTATTTCACGTCATTTGGCTTGATGGCTCAATACTACAGTGCTAGTTCAATATATGGGTCTCATTTCAAGATGTAGTTTAACAGACATACAGAAAATATGCTCTTCCCCTCTCTGTTCCTGGCCATGTGATTTCACTACTCATCATACCCCTTCATGAGAAATATAGATGTGACAAGAAAGTGAAACCAGTTTAACAATACTGATGAATCTCTACTGTGTTTTTTAATGCAAGTGGCTCCTGGGAGGACTTGATAGTTGAGGGAGGGACTACAGTGGAGCATGCAGTATGGTGGAGCTGGGAACAAAGAAGGGAAAGAATGAACCTGGATAGGGAGAAAGAGCAAGAAAGAAGTGAGGAGAAGACCTGTCCTTTTTGATGGTCAGGAGCCATTGGATGAACTCATCTGTCTGTAAAATTTTGAAAAATATGTGTAAGGAAAGCTTGGATTCACAAGCACATTTTCATTAGAAAGGTAGAGTTGTTTTCTTATTTAGATTTTAGACTTATGTAAGGATTCAAGTAGATTTTCAGCTTAATTTATTTATATTTTAATGGAGTGAAACTATCATGACACAAGCTAGGGTTTTATTAGAGAATTCATTTTGATATAGCAAAAGAGATAAAGGCTATGCTGCATACTAATTTCATGGTTTGCTGCATGTTTTATATTATCCCAGAAACATTAAGTGCAACACAGTCTAGCTTAATGTGGTGAATGAACAGTTTCACAAGAGCAAATTGATACCATTCCTTCCCTATGACTTTCAAAAGAGGACGTGTGGGATGGTGGCAGAGTTCTGAAGTTAACAGTACCTCAGGCAGAGAAGAGGGTCTAGAAGTGCTTAGAAGAAGGTGGCTAAGGAGACCCTAACAAAAGCAATAAACTGCAAAGATGTTGCATATGCACCCTTCAGAAGGGAAATAAAGATAGCATGAAGGCTCATTAAAGAATAGCTTGTGACCTGTTACATTAGCACACTTGTTACCTAATTTGTTGCTGTACGGAGATGGAACAGGATGCATGGGAGTCAGTCTAACTTGGGCTTGCCATTTCTGAACTCATGAAGCGTGAAGAAGTGTTCTCCTTATGGAGTGTCCTCAGAATCCGGGCTTGAGTGAAGGATTTGGGGAACCTGCTCTGAGCTTAGCCTGAGTTTTGCCTGGCATGTGTCACACAAATATGGTATAAAGTTTGTGTGTCCCCCTAATAAGACTTTAGGCTCCCAGTGCATGTTTAGAAGTCTCCAAATGTGAATTTGAAAAAAAGCCTTTTTCTGCATTCTAAAATGCAGTTTTATAATAAGTGTTCATGAAGAAGTGTTCTTATCTTTGTAACTGAAAATGCTCTTTTACTTTGTGTTTATAGTTTTATATATTGTTTACTATGGGCTCTTTCAATTTGGAATTTCATGTTGTGTTAGTACAGGAATACTGTTCCTACTCATTGTGGATCACATCCAACAGTACCTGTAAGAGTAAGTTTGAGGAATATTTTTTCTGTGAATGAAATACCCTGTATTCCACATGAAAGCCAGCATGGGATCCTTCTAGCATGTTTCCACGCAGCCTGTGAAGTTTCCACGTGAATCTGTGTGGGAACTGTCGACCCACCTCCGCTGAGTCCTGTATGTGCCACTCTGTTTTTGTTGCGTAGCAGTAAAGCCCAGAACCCTTTGCTATGCTGTGAAAATGCACATTTTTCCAGAGCCATGCCTATGAACCCTGCGAATGTGGAGCACCCCTTTACCCGTTCTCTTTAATAGCTTCATGTGCGGACATGCACTGACCTATGCGAGGATGCGATAAACCAGAAGCAAACCCAACAACAAACCCCAGACTCTGAGTGTCTTGAATGACTTACTGTAGCACACTGCATCAGAGCTCACCATCCCCAAAAGAGTAAACAGAAACTGTTTTTGAAGTGACAGGCCAGAGTAACATTGTCTAACGCTCTTCATTTTACTGATGCATCGTGTGGAGGTCCAGAAGCCACATTAGAGAACTGTAATCCTTCATCAGAGCATTTGTTTGGTTGCCTAACATCTGTGGATTGTTAAGATAAGTTATTACACAGACCTGCTTTAGTTTAGATTAGTTTGGACCACATCCCAGTATATTCAATCAGGATATAATTCCTGCATGCTGCTAAATCGCTTGCTCCACGTTCTTCTCTAAAAATGTTTTTCAATATACAGTTTTGTCACTAAAACTATTCTGTCACCTCAAGTTTTGTGGATTTTTTTTTTTTTCCTCTCAAAGAAAAGCTGTTGTTATTTTTCGTTTTGGACTGAATATGTCTCAAGGCAAACGTAACACTTAAGTCCTGCAGAGATTCCTAAACAGGGATGGTAGTGTAGCTTCTGTGTGAGTATAAAGATTTCCTACATGTGTAATCTGTGGTGATTGGTATGTGTTCTGTCCAAACTGCAGCGTTTAAAGACAGCTGTAAGAAAATGGGTTTGTATTTACATGTCTAGTATTGCTTCTTTCTGCATTCTGTATTTTTCTATGTCTATTTGTGCATTAGCTGTTCCTGTTTGTTTGGCTTCCGTAAGATTTTTTTCTATAAAATGAATTCTAATATCAGAGGTGAATATGGAAATTAGTGGTAATTTCCTGAAGTTTACTAGACACTTTACACATATTTTAACTGATTAAATACATTAGATTGAAAATTATGTCTATTAGCATTTTTACACGTTTAAATGTGCTTGCATACATACACACATATGTAAGTTAATTAGAATATTTAAATTCCTTCCTTTAACCAAATTCTAGCTGATTTTTTTTTTTATTAACACTTCTTTCAACCTTCTCTGTAAACTTAAAAAATAATGACTTTGGTTTGTAGCATTCACGTAGATTTTATACCCATGTGCATGCACAGTCTTTCTGTCTAATGAGCTAACAATTGTGTCAGAGTCTATAAAGACATTTAAAAATATAGGGTTTTTTTTTCCTTTCCGTCTTGCTGTTTATTTAAATACCTGTAATAATACTAGCGAGACTAAAAATCTGTTCTGTTAGAACAGCTAGTCTGATAAATTGAAATTTGTGAAGTGTACTACACAAAGGCAATAAAATATTTTGGAATCAAGCAGGTTTTTTGTTAAAGGAATAGCATTTGTTTTGTCAAAGTTGCTATTCCTGTAAGACTGAGGGTTATCTGTTTTTATCACTATACCTGCTTGTGCCGCTCTGTTGGAAAACTGTAGTTTTTTTCTTTTTTAGTTAATTAAAATTTTAATAGGTATTTAATTATCCTACTTAAAGAGAAGAAATGTAAAAGTGGTATTTCCATGATGACACAAGCTAGATGCAGGGAATAGATTTGGATGTCTTATCAGTGTGGTATGGTCAAACTGTGCAGAAATGGAAGTTCTGAAGTAGTCTTCAGACTTTCTAGGGTGTTTTTAATAAATTTGAATTATGTTAAATAGGTAAAATGCCTAAAGTTTTCATCATTCCATTTAAGCCATGCACTTCTTCAGCGCACACTTCAGCCCGGACCAGAAAATAAGAGAGCTTGGTTGAAGAGCTTTGTCCTGTTGCAATTTCTTCCCTTTTTCCTTTTTTCTGTTCCTTTTAATTTTAAGTGTTGTATAAATTTGCAACTGTTGTTCCTGTGTTTATACAAAATAATTTAAGCATACTTTTCATTCCTACTGTTGTAATCATTGTTACTCTCTTTACAATTTAACCCATTGTCTTACTTCTTTCCACACAAAACTGACTTTCTTTACCGTTTTCCTTTATATTCTTCATGCCTTTTGCCTTTTTTGTTTGTCTGCCTCATCACTTCTTTTGTCTTGTCTCAATTTTTTTCTTCAATATTCACACGCTTTAGAGACCTTTGTTTTTCTCTGGTGATTTACTCATGTGCATAAGACTGTCTTATGCTGTATATGGACTTGAAACACAGAGTCTTGTTTTACTCTGTGTGTCCCTGTTATCCGTGTATCTAGAATTAAACCAAAAAAAGAATAAAAAATCATAAGAAGCACCATTTATGTATACAGCTTTGACTAGCAGGGACACATGTTTAATTAATTTACTTATTATTAACAGCTATAACTCAATGAGGTGGTAAATGATAATTTTCAAGTAGTACAAAATACGGTACTCTTCCATTCCTTTCATCAGTATGTCTAGTTCTCTATTAGTAGGTTTCTTTAGGTCTTACCTTACATCACTGGTAAGTAGTTGTGGATGTAGCTAAAACCGTGCACAGTAAATGCTGAATTTATTTGCAGGATAATGTTGAGTTACGTTATCTGAGAAGTAGTAATTAAAGGGAAATACCATGTCAGTTTTCTGTGAAGGCAGAGGTTGGGAGTTAGCTGGGCAGGACTGTGCCACCTGAGGTACAAGTCCCGTTTACAATCTGGTAGCCTTGTCCTGATCATGACCCACACCAATGAAACCAACCCACCCCACCCCCACAGCTTCATCAACACCAGCAGCAAGCATTGGTCGCATTGTCAGTGTTTATTCAGAAGCAAACTAGGGCTGAGCTGGGGTGGGGTTGCTACATGTAGGGCTGATGTATATTGACAGCATATTTTGGAGAAGCTCGCATAGCATGTGCCTGTAGGATGCTTGGCTCTAGCCAGTGCAGTCAGTGCTTGGAGAAGCATGTTCTGGCTCCTGTCATGAGCACCAACCTCACCGGTTTAGAGGACAGTGAGAGATCGTACCTGCTCTGTGATAGTGAGCATGTGTTTCAGGGTCTGAGGAGTAGCTGCACTGACTGTTCTTGTTGTCTTCAATTAGGTTATGTGGGTATGCAATTTATGTCGAAAGCAACAAGAAATCCTAACAAAATCTGGAGCGTGGTTTTTTGGAAGTGGACCACAGCCCTCACCCAGCCAGGACGGAACACTGAGTGATACGGCCACTGGTGGAAGCTCGGATGCACCGAGAGAAAAGAAAGCAAGGCTTCAAGAGAGGTCAAGATCACAGACTCCCTTAAGCACAGCAACTGTCTCATCACAGGAAATCTCTTCTTCCAGTGTGCAGTCTGACCGTAGGAAAGGAGCAGAAGTACCACAGCCAGCTATGGGCCTGGACCAAAAGCAAGTTTCATCAAGGTCTAGAAGTGAGCCTCCAAGAGAGAGGTAATGCTTTCTGTCTTGTTAGAGCCTCACAATTGCAATCGCTACATCAGTAACTTTTGCACAGAGCTGTCAGCTGGGCACATGTATGTCTAGAACCATGTCAAAAAAAGACAATTGATTTACTGACCAGGGAAGGGTAAGTATATACATTGTCCAGTTTGGTCTGTGCAACAGAGATGAGGAAATAGATTATCGTATTTTAGGGTTATTCCCACATACTTCAATGCATTTTGGTGCCCACTTTTAATACAGTATTTTAGGTTATTTTAAAATTTTAAAATAAAAAAGAAATTAGAATTTAAAAAAGCAGCACCTAAACAACCCCCCGATCCCCCCCCCAAATTAAAAAGTCTCTACCCTGTGGCATCCTCTCAGATGTCATTTTGTGTTATCTTTTTATCAGTGATTGCATTATTTTTAATAATAAACTAGGGACTATTCAAGGAGTTAATTTACACCCTCAAATAAACATTCATGAAGAAGAGTAATAGTACCATCTTGAATTCAGAGCGAGTTGTATGCAAGAATAATGTCAACTGGAAGCAAGCTATTATATTTTAAGTGAGTAAATGAGCAAATTCCTGAGCTGCACTCAATGTGATAAATGAGTTGAGTAGCAAATCAAGAGAGAATAATGTGATGAAGCAGTTGATGTTTTTTTGGCTGCTGCCTGGCAGATGGCAGAGCAGTTGAGGAGGGAGACTGTGGCAACAAAACAAGTCTGCCATAGAAGATTCTCCCTTGGCCAGAACAGTTGATGATTCTTTTTTTCTCATAGCTATTGAAGTTGGAGATGGATAAGGATCAGTGTCTGGAAACGTGCTGTGTAGGTGAGGTCTGTCTGGGTTTGACTGTACTGAAACTCAGGTCAGTCTTATGTATATGGATGATGTAAATGAACACATGGCCCTCTCCCCTGTCTATTTAATCACAGCACTGGGGAGGCCCCCAGAGCAGTTACCACTCCACTGAAGGACAATTCTAGGGCAGCAAAATGCTTTCTATTTCTGCTACGCTGTCCAAAGTTGAGATGGTCATATTAATTATACAGTAATAATGTTCTCTATTTGTCACTGAGGCTTTTGAATGAAGTTCAAGGGTTCTGAACAGAGCACATCTATGGTAAGCTCAGGTCACATTTATTGGCAGAAACTCATGAGGAACAGGAGATGGAGAAAAAGAGGGGAGCCTACCTTGGATCATATTCAACTTTGCCTGTCTGTCGGATGCATCAGTGAAAATCTGAAGATGTATCGGTTGTGGAAGGGAAGACTCAGTGCCACAGAATAAAGTCCTAGTGAATTTGCCTGGGAGCAGGTTCATCTAAAATACAGTGTATAGCTTTGTTCAGCCTTCTTTGAAATCGATGGATTCATATGTCAACTGGTAAACAAAAGGACAATTGCAATGAAAAGAGAAATAAATGCATCCAGTGTAAGGAGAATTTATGATTCTTCATCTTGCTTATCC
The DNA here is from genome assembly GCA_022605575.1 of Laterallus jamaicensis coturniculus. NCBI lineage: Eukaryota > Metazoa > Chordata > Aves > Gruiformes > Rallidae > Laterallus > Laterallus jamaicensis. The sequence continues at coordinate 81,744,585 of JAKCOX010000001.1, read as the reverse complement.
TCTCAAAGCAGAAGATGAAAGAGGAGAGACCAGAATTTTCAGGCAGCTTCATTATTCATTGTTTTGTACTTCGGCTGTATAGAGAAATAAATTACATTTTTCATCATCTTTTATTAACAGAGGAAGGAATGCCATTAATTTATCTCAAGGAGTCAATGTGCTTTTCTTTATATGCTTATGAAATGGGCACTTCTTTTTAGAGTTTTAAAAAAAAGAAGGAAAACTAGGCCAAATGTTTTTTCTGGAAATACTCTGTGGTTTTTTTTTTATAGCCATATTCTTTCTGTAATGTCATTGTCGGAGATACTCCATTTGGTGGTGTTTATATTTATACTGTCAGGGTGCTTGAAGTGAATTGTATATATGTGGTTAGTCTCTAACCCTCGTGACTTCTGCCTGGAAAATGGAGAACATATGCCAATACTCTGTCAGAGTGCCGCAGTTACTACCATGACACTTTTGTCTTCCTACTTCCGTGGGTGAATTGGCTTTATCTGCGTTTATCCACGTTACTGTTCTTTGTGAATTAACTCGTTAATTGGTACATCCATAATTTATGTTTTTTTGTGGACTCTAGAAGCTGAGTGCTACTGGAAAATCAAACTACCGCTGCAAGGATTAATAGATTTAATCAGTGTTAATGGATCCAGTACCTTTCTGTATGTTTTTTGCCATACCTTATCCTGATTTATAATCTGTTTACCGTAACGCTGTAGACAAGTATTTTTGTTTTCCGTTCAGTTCCTCAAATTATTATAATCCTTTTCATTGTAGGAAGAAGACAATATTGGTTTCAGACCAGAATGGCAAAGGTTTAAAGAGTGAGCGTAAGCGCGTGCCAAAACCCTCTCTTCAAAAAGAAGGACCAGCAGAGCGTAAAGAACGGCACGAAGGTAGAAGGCTGGAGAAAGGCAAGTCACAGGACTACCCCGACTTGCCAGAGAAACTTGAGGAAGGCAAAGTGCCTGATGAGGAAAAGCAAAGGAAGGAAGATGACTATCACACCCGTTACAGGAGTGACCCCAATCTGGCAAGATACCCTGTAAAACCGCATCCTGAGGAACAGCAGATGCGCATGCATGCGAAGGTTTCTAAAGCACGGCACGAGAGAAGACACAGTGATGTAGCTTTGCCACACACAGAAATGGAGGAAGCGGAGGTACCTGAGAATAAATTAGGAAAACGCTCACAATTACAGGGAACTCAGGACAGAAAATCTCTTGTGGAAACTCAGAGGTCGTACTCTATAGACAGAACAGGTGATGTAAGAATTTCTGTTTCTAAACAATTAACTAATCATAGCCCACCAACTCCCAGGCATAGTCCAGTTCCTATAGAACACGTAGAATACAAGAACCACGATTCCTTTAAAAAACAAAGCCGCCTTGATCCTAGCTCTGCTATTCTCATGCGAAAAGCAAAGCGGGAGAAAATGGAGACCATGCTAAGGAATGATTCCCTTAGCTCTGACCAGTCGGAATCAGTGCGGCCATCCCCTCCAAAGCCTCATAGAGCAAAAAGAGGCGGAAAGAAAAGGCAGATGTCAGTTAGTAGCTCAGAGGAAGAAGGGGCATCAACACCAGAATATACTAGCTGTGAAGATGTGGAGATAGAAAGTGAAAGTGTCAGTGAAAAAGGTAAGGACCTTTATGTATATTATGCACATGGCCATGGTTTGGGGGAAAAAAGTATCTTGTGTTTTTCTCTCTCCCTTGCCTCCTTTTTAAACATGCACCTTTGTTTTTCCCCTTAACTTTTGTTTCTTTTTCCAACTGAGAAGTGTCTTATACCTGTTTACATTTGGTTTGCAGTGTTTTCTTCTCCATTCTTAGATGAGGTGGTTACAGGTAGCATCAGCTGATGAGTTTCTTTCTCATTCCCTTCCCTCTTTCACCCAGAACTGACAGAATTTAAGGATTCTAGTTTATTCTCTTGATAGTATCTGTACCCCTTTGGTCATTGCTTCGACCTTTTGTCTGCGTGCAGAATAATTTTCTGTGAATGAATTGAAATAAGAAGTGAGCTCAGTAATTATTTGAGAAGATCATGATAAAGCATCATAACCTTACTCACACCTCAGTCTTAAGATAGGCAGATTTTTACTAGATTTAATAGAATCTGCAGGACGTCACTGTTAAGGGCAGGATAGGGGGAAATTGGAGTGTTACGTAGGGAAGAAATGAGAACTGAAGAACTCGTTGTCTCGATAAATTTACTCCCAAGTTTACAAGTACGTTTAAAATCTGTTATTTCAGTTTGCCTTCATCTGTTAACGATAACACTCCACAGTAAGGAGTAAGTGTAGTAGACTGTATGCTTTTAAACAAAGCCTCTCTTCTGGCTGAAGAAATTAATCAAATTTGTGAATGGCAAACAGATAAAATAAACATCAGAAAGCACTGTGGTAAAACCTACCAACTGTCTTACAACCCTAATTTGTCTTTAAGTGACGCTACGGTGAGCTAAGGGCTTTTTGTGTCTTTGGAAGTAGGTTTTAGCTCTTTAGTTTAATCATCTGTGTTTGTAACTTGAAAGTTTTCTGCCAGTGTTCATACTTAAAATGCCAACTGCTTGTCTGCATTGCCTTTTAGTTCCTGGCACTGTTTCCTGACACGTTTTGATTCATATATGCTAACCTGTCTGTCTGTCTCTATCTGATGTTGTGGTTGTGGTCTCCTGACATCCCCCTAAAAGCTCCAGGTATATATATGAAAAGTGATGGCATTTCTCTCCTATCCCATCTGAATAGCTGCTTTATTTAACTTCCTGAGCATGAACTTTTGCATTCAAAATACAGAAACTTGCTTTTCTGCTCCTTTTAAGGAGCAATGATGTCCCTGAAATCTTAATCCAGATTCCACTTACGTAAAAAAACCCTCACTTTTTTGACTGAGGGGGGTTTGTCAAACACTGGAACATAATGGCACAGAGACTTTGTATGTTCTCTGTTCTTGGAAATGCTAAAAACCTAAATGGAGAAGGCCCTGAGCAATCTACTCTAGCTGACCCTGCTTTTGAACAAGTGACCCTACAGAGGTCCCTTCTAGTCTCAGCTATGCTGTCCCTCTAAGAGAACACATCTTTTTCCTTTATTTTCTGACAGTGTTTTATGCTCACATTTGAAATTGGGTGATTTTTCTCTTGGTAGTAGCGGTCTGTAATACAGCATTTTCTTTCTGTCTTTGTTTTTAACTTCCATTTACCTGCATCAGTTTGACACTTATGAAATAGAAAGGATTTCCCATATTCAGTGTAGGGTACCATTATAAATTGGGAGGACAATGATGTGGAAGACAAGTCCAGGCTGAAAGTCATTGATACTCCTATCAATGTGTGGATATGGCACTCTGTTATTTCTCAGAATATACACACACACATATATGTGCATATGTGTATATATTTGTTTGTGGGTACGCAGTAGATTAATTACAGAAATGTATGTATTAAAGTATTAGCTGTGAGATGTAGCTGTTAATGGGGTGGGTTTTTTGCCTGATCTTGATACGACTTTTACAGCCTTCCTCATAGGGAAAGAAGTAGAAAGCCTTTGAAGCTGGGGGTACAGGACAGAGAAAGAGCTAGGAAATGTGAATGCAAATGAGAAAACAAAAGCATTTTTAGTGGTAAAGAATTGAGTTATTTTTAGAATTAGTTTTCCATCAGTACAAAAAAGTCTGCAGCATTTTATGACAATAGATGGAAAGGCAGGGAATGTTACTGCATAAGAAATTTTTTTAGTAGTCCTTTAATATTTTAAAAGAAAAATGCCAGAGTGAAAGAGTGTAGCATTAAAAAATTGATACTAATAATTCTTTTCCATTTAGCAGTGTCATTACAAACAGAATTTCACCCACCGTTCCTGCAGTGTTTTGCTTGCAATTCATGAGAGATACTGTACAGGTCCCTAGTTGTAGCGCTTTAGTTATTAAGCCCAGGAGGTCTGGAATCCATCCTCTCTTATCTAAATATCAGCTCCATCAGAAAGATGGTGATAGAAATGGAGATGTAAATATAGAATTACTGCGAATAAAATTTTTAACTGTGAACAACTTACCAGGAAAAAGCAGTATCCTAAAGTTAATGTTCACGTTTGTTGAGTTCCAATATAAAGCAACCAAAAAATTAGTAATAAAGATGCACTATTTTCAATTCTATATTGAACAACAAAAATAGAAGCTTTCTATGTAAAACAGAGAAAATGATGCCCCATAGAAAACCTGCCTGGCAGAGAAGGACCTTTGGGTGCTGGTTGACAGCCGGCTGAACATGACCCAGCAGAGTGCCCAGATGAGGAAGAAGGCCAGTAGCATCCTGGCTTGTATCAGAAATAACATGGCCAGCAGGACTAGGGAAGTGATCATGCCCAGCTCTGGTGAGGCTGCACCTCAAGTACTGTGGTCAGTTTTGGGCCCCTCATTGCAATAAAGACATCGAGGCCCTGGAGCGTGTCCAGTGTTTAATCTGGATGAGATGAGGCTGAAGGGAAACCTTAATGCTCTCTACAACCACCTGAAAGAAGGTTGTAGCTCGGTGGGTGTTGGTCTCTTTTCCCAAGTAACAAGTGGTAGGACAAGAGGAAATGGCCTCAAGTTGCACCAGGGGAGGTTTAGATTGGATATTAGGAAAAATTTCTTTGCTGAAAGACAGGTTAAGCACTGGAACAGGCTGCCCAGGGAAGTGGTGAAGATGCCATCCCTGGTGTTCAAAAACCATGATGATGTGGCACTCTGGGACATGGGCAATGTGGTGTCAGGTTGACATTTGACCTTGATGATCTTAGAGGTCTTTTCCAACATTACTGATTCTGTGATTCTATGATCCTAGAAATGTAAGGTGTAGGTAGGCTGGATAAGACTGTTTTGAAAGTAAATAGCCAAAAATAACATACAAAGTAGCTACTGTGCAAAAATTACTTAATATTTTAATTCCCTGGAAACACTGTTCAAGGTTGCATTTTGCTGTCCTTTGAGTGCACAAAAATCTAAAAGTGATACTCTTAAATACAAAGCAAGGTAATTTAGCTTATACATCCCCTGTTATTTACTGTAACCATTTAATATGTATTACTTCAAAATTGTTAACAAAGTAATTCTCAGGCACTGGATATACTTTCTTTCAAAAAAAAAAAAGTCTTTTGCAATCCACTGAGATTCTTCTTCTTCAGTAGAGGACCCAAAGATCTATGTCCAGTTGTTTCCATGTTGAAGTAAATCTAGAGAAAGAATTGCTTAGCAGCATCCAAAATGGTCTTCTGAAATTTCTTTTAAAAAAAAAACCCAAACCCTGGACCTACTACAGGGCACTATTACTGATTGTTGATAATTGTTTTCGTCCTGTTATTAATACAGGCTGTAGGTCTCCTTATTCTGAAATCCATAATAGCTGAATGTTAGGTGTACTGAGTTTCCAGTGATGATACCGACCTTGCAAGGCAAAAGGAGCTTCTCTTAGTAGGCAAAAATCGCGTTCATCCTCGCTTCAAAGGCTCGCTAGAATAACACAAACCAGACTTTACAAATGAAATCCAGGCCTCATTTTAAAACTGACAACAGCTTCTGACTACTGTGTTGGCATCCAGTGAAGACTGCAGATTAGATTTGGAGTAAATTTGAGAAAACAGTATTTTATTTAATGTTCAAAACCAAGAATTTGTGTAGAACTAGTAGATTTGTGTCCAGATGAGATTGCACATAACTTTCCATGAAAGAAAGATAGAAGAGAGATATTTGACTTCGTCATGCAGTCTTTGAAACTGGAAGATAAAATAGTGTTGGAAATTGGAACAATGTGAGGAGGTACTGAAAGCTGCTCATCCACTTTTATGTAAATAGATGTGCTAATGGTTCTATATTTTGCATACTCCTTGTTTGCATTGGCCTAAATGTGTATTGTGTTCACACTGTTTAGGCTTGAAAATATGCCCAAGACTCGTGTATTGTCAACAATATGGTAAAAAGTGAAGTAAAACTCTCTTTGTGAACTTGCTAATGGAGTTAATTGGGAGACCATGATAGAAACAGAGTCTTGTTGGAAAAAACCCGGCCTCCTGAGATGGCATTCCAGTTACTTTCAGTGAAGAGGTGATTGTTTCATTCATACTGCTATTCTTACGGTACCAGGGAGAACAGAGCGACCTGGTTTCCTTTCATTCCTATGACATGACCTTTCTGATGAAAAGTACTCAGGGCAGGGATCTTGCTGGGATCTTGGTGTATGCACAGGTGAGAAGCAAGGAGGTTGTGACCAGGTCTGGACCTGGAGGTCAGAAGGAAAAAAATGATGCTGTGATTTGCAGATGCATGTGTTGATGTTGGCTCAGCTCCAGGAGGAGAGTCCCTGACCCCTTTCCTCCATCCTCCTTTGGTTTTTGAGTGCTGCTTCGGGTGCGTGTGTTTGGGGCTGTTCCCAAAGGAAGGGGAGCATAAATTAAATTCCTGCCCCAGTGAATCCTTCCAAGTGCTGTAGCACTGGTGGCAAGGAAAGTAGCTTGTGGGCTAAGAGACAAACCACACACATGCGTTGGGGTGTATAAATGGACCATAAGAAAACATCAGGAAAAGGCTATAGAGAAGAGGAGGCTGGTTTCAAATGTTTTTAGCTAAGCTTTCTCACTGAGGTATTTTAAATCTGGAGTGTAGGCAAGTGAAGTTGTACTGTAACATCTGCTAGCATATTTTAACAGCTGTTCGCATGGAGAATTGGGCATAGAGTTTTAAAGAGTTGAATTTGTTTAAAAATGTTACTGAGCTTTAACTTGGTGTAAAATGAAATCATTTTCTAGGAAGATTGGTAGTTCTTAGAAATTAGTTCCAGATTATCTTCTTGTCCTTTTGCAGTAATTTAGATCTACATCTGATTCAGATTTTAGTGAAAATATAACCTAAAAGGGCTCTAGTTTCAGAATTTTGGTCAGTACTAGCATTATTCAATGCTGTCAGTTTTTAGTGTTTCTAAGTAGCTGAAATTATTTACAGCGCTTATGGAGTTGTAAATAAGTGCTTGTTAAATTAGTGTAAGAAATCTGTTTTGTGTATATGGAATTACGTAAAGTGCACACATGCATATGCAGATGAAATAAGCTTAGCATGAGTGGGCAAAAAGTCATACTGCTGCCAAGAAATCCAACGCTTCACTGAGAGAAGACTGTATAAATGGGTGTGTCACAGAAGATCCGTGTCTGAATTCTCCTTTAAAATCCTAATAAAGCCCTTTCTCTGCTTTGCCTTAATAAGGTTACGAAGGTGCTGGAGGGAGTTTACAGAAAAGCAGTGAGACTGAGGTCTATGAAACAGCATATGTAAGGAGAGGTGGAAGGGATTAGGGTTCAGTAGTCTAGAAAAGAAAGAGGGGGGGAAAAAAAAGGAAAAAAAATAAGGGCAGGAGGGAAGAAGAGGGGTTAAATGGGAAAGAAGAAACTGGAGAGGAAAAAATTACGTGCTTCTCTCGCCTTCTTGTTGAGTTACGTTACTGCTAGGGGGATTGAAGCTCGGTGCCAGAAACTGTGTCAATTCTGAGGAGAGATAAGCAAATTAAGGATAATTGTTATCGTAATTTCATACTCAGTTGAACTAGAGGATTTCTGGAAATAAAAATCAATTTATTCATAGCCTGCTCTGAAATCACTCCATGTTGGAAGTACTGCTCTTGTTCCTGTGGCGAGCTCTGGGCCAGGGTGGGGGAAATGCGGGGCAAAATCCACAGTACTCCTGAATGTAGCCTGTACCTTTCTGTCACGCTTTAGGTAATGATATTTGATAGCTGTTTCCAGTACAAACCTATGTAAAAATTGGGGTTTTTTGAAAAAGAAAAAAGCAATATATGTTTTGACTTACATCATAGTTTATGGCAGGCAGCTAAAACAACTGCACAGATGTTCACCCACTCCCCCCCCCCCCCCCAACCCTGCAGTGGGATGGGGGAGAGGATTGAAAAGGGAAAAAAAAAAGGTAAAACTCATGGTTTGAGATAAAAACAGTTTAATGGGACTAAAGAGGAAGATGATAATGATGTTGATAGTAACAAAACCCAACAAAACAAGTGATACATAATTTCTCGGTGTCTGAAGCTGATGCTCAGCCAGTTCCTGAGCTGTGCTGCATTCCAGTCAACCCCTAGTTATATACAGAACATGACATCATATTGTATGGAATAATCCTTTGGCCACTTTGGGTCACCTGTCCTGGCTGTGTCCTCTTTCAGCTTCTTGGGTGCCTCCCCCCCAACTCTTCCCATTGACAGGCCAGTATGAGAAGCTGAATAGTCCTTGACTGCTTTGCAGCAACTAATATACTAGTTTGTTACCAACATTAATTTAATCCTAAATCCAGAACACACTACTAGAATTAATTCTATCCCTTCTGAAATCAGGACAACTTAACAAGCAAAACAGAAGAAAAGGGTGTCATAAACTGTTAAGTCTTGAAGTTGGCAAGGCATTATGTTTCATTGCTATTAATGTGGTCTCTCTTCTTTGTTGTTTACTTTATTAATTATACTTTGTTGTTTGCCTTTCTCCTGCACCTTGAATTTATAAAATAGCAATGAATTTGTCCTAAGAGTAATTCATCCAGTAGTAAGATGAATATTGGCATTGCAAAAGGGGTTTAATAAAGCTTTGGATGAATTAGGATCACGTGTTCAAAGAGACTTAACACCTAACAAGCAGGGTAGCTTTAATTTCAGGAGCTGTGAGAGCATTTGGACCTGCAGAGAAACTTAGGGCTTCTCTAGGCTTCTCTGAGAGACCAGTTCTCAAGAACATTCAGCAGTCAGTTAATTTCCGTACACAAACCACTGGAGGTAGCACGTGTAAGAAGACCAGTGGGAGCTTATGGTCATGGCATAATTTTAAAGCCCTAAGAAGGAACTGAGAGCTTTGGAAAACTTGTCTTAATTTTAGATGCTGAGGACTGCTGGAAAGGCAGCTCTGCTGGAGTTTTGACTGGAGTTAAAACTCAGGTTGTCTGAAAGACGGCATGGTGTTATATCCTTTTCCCAACTCTGTCCACTACTGAGTATTTAGTGTGTGTGTGTGTGTGTATATATATTTATTTATACCGTAAGTTTTATGCCAACTGTTGCTCAGAATTTACTATTCTTCTTTTGATCTGAGAGCTTAGGGGAAATGGTGAACTGTGGAAGATGAACTAAACTGTGTTTGGTAAAGCTGCATAACTGTGGATGGTCTGTGCAGCACATTGAAGTTTAGATAGGGATTATACAACATGATACTGAGTATTATTAGTGTTTTGTGTTAATATTTTTCTGATACCTTTGATAACTTTTTTTTTTACTTCTAATAATGCCATTAATTACTGTAACAGGACCATTCCAGTTTCTTTCATTCAGTGCAACTTTGAGTAGATAGACTGGCTTACTTGAGATTTCTAAAATCAGTGTGCTGATAAATGGCCTGTAGGAATAATGATTATGTCAGAAAGATGGTTGAAATTTTCAAAATGTCAGTGTTTCCTTTGAATAAATATACCAGGTGTCATCCTGTTCCTGTCCATTCTGAATATCTGCCTGAAAACTCTTTTCCTGTCTTTGCTTATATGTTTTTGCACTGCTCTAATCCTTCTGTGCAATATATGAACCTCACAGTCTGGGACTCCTCACCTACACTTTGGAATCACTGAAGTTGATTCTTTTCTCTGTTTCACGTGTGGTACCAAGCACAAGAGCTGTGATTTCAATTGTGCCTGGTCTCATTGGATATATTTCATAGAATCGTAGAATCACAGACTGGTTTGGGTTGGAAGGGACCTCATAGATCATCGAGTTCCAAACCATTTGCTATAGGCAGGGACACCCTCCACTAGCCCAAAGCCCCATTCAACCTGGCCTTGAACACTGCCAGGGAAGGGGGCAGCCACAGCGTCTCTGGGGAAGTTGTTCTGCTTCCTGTACTAGTAGATGAAAGACCCATTCTTTTGACATTTTTGGCCAAGTAATGAAACATGGAACATTTGGATATGCAAATATATAAGTTCTTGCATTCCTCAAGAGAAAGACTGCATGGCAGCTGTCTATTTAGGATTTATTCTTTCTGTGTCCTGCCTGGAAAAAACTGGGAGGGTGCTAACTGACCCTCAGCACTACTGTTTCAGGGATTTACTCTACCAATAGATCAAGATAGACAATCCACTTGGCACTATCTAATACACTGGTATAAATGTAATTAGTGTTGCTTATTTGTTTGTCTGCCAGTTTTCTTGCCTTGCCTTTAAATTTCAAGTTCAGTGGAGTTCGGGGTTTCTTTTTTTGTCTTCACAGAGCCTAAATTGGTGATATTTCAGTCCATGACCAAGACTCCAACTGGCCTTGATGATGATAAAATAGCATGCTTATTTAATTCAAGGATGTATTATTATGATGTATTAGGTACTATCATTCCATTTAGCAGCATCCACCGGAATTCCAGATTACTCTCAAGCATCTTCCAGCACCCTTTCTTTCCCTAGTGGCTAACTTGCCTACCACAAGGGATTCAGTTGAGCCTAGATTCCTGTTAATTTGCTGTTTATCAGCTGATTTACCCTTTGTTTGCCCGCTTGCTTTTCCTGTCAGGTAACAAAGTGATCCATGTATGTATACTGCTACTTATGCATACAAACGTATAAAGACATTGTGGAGGTATTTAATGTAACACTCCCCACTCCCTGGCCGCAAATTTCCAGACCTCACAAAGTTTCCAGCTATTGGGTTCATCTTTTTTCAGTTGCGTGTTGTTTTTTTTATGGTGTGGGTTTTTTGTTTGTTTTTTTGACTGATGGATCCACCACTAAAAGATATGACAGCTTGATGGTTGGGTGCATGGGACCTTGCTGGTCTAGTAATTATTTATTAGCTACTGCCCTCCCTCCCAGTATTTAATACCTTAATGGTTCTGCTAACTGATCACATTGTTCTTTTGATCAGTAGAGGACTCTCCTAAGGTTTTAGTTCAAAGATAAATAGGGCTTTTGTTTTGACTTGCCCCTCAGCTCAAAGAAACATAAGGACAGGGAAGTTTTACGGTTTTATTTTCAGTTTGATAGTGTCTTTTGTCTTTTTTGCATAAGTTCACTGTGAGAATTGGAAGTCTGCAAGCAGGATACACAAAATGTAAGGCAACAGTGATTACTTCTTGGCTAATGCATGTAGTAGACAGCTAGGACCTACGTGTTGCTAGCCTAACTTAATAACTTAACTTCCTCTACAGACACTCTCTTGCTCTAAGTCTTAAGAAAGTTGAATTAGTTACTTTTTGCTCCAGCAATCTCTGCATTTGTACATATTTAGCTTATTAAAGATATCTCCTTCTCATGTATGAGTCCCTCTGCTCATTCCCTTGACTGACTGCAAAAACACTACATGAAGAGTTTTCTAATTGTTAAGCACTTCCAACCTCGGAGGTATGTGTCTCAGAAATGCTGTGATGCTACCCAGTAAATGCATACTCACTGCAATATTTTTAGACCCTCAGTATTAAATTTTTTTTAAGTTTTCCAGCCACGAAACAGCTTCTACTAATGCATTTTATTTAGAATATTTTCTTTTCACATTTGCTTCCTGCCTGTAAACACAACCTTTTCTATTTTAGAAAAGCAAATATCAGCATTCTTTACTTTTTGACCTGTGGCTTTGCTGTACCTTATATGCAAGTTGGACCAAGTTTAATTTGGTCCTCTGAGCAAGTTGAGCAATGTGCAGGCTCAGTGTGGCTCATCTAAACTTCCCAGTTCCAAATAATGCCTTTGAAGGGAAAGTGGGCTGCCATTGGAACATTACACTGAAAAGGGTCTTTAACTTAATGTGTATTGTACACTGAACTCCGGCCACAGGGGATCATTTCGCAATTCTAAAAGCAGGTCTGTAAAGAATTTAAGTGTATGTTTAACCTGCTGTTTGTGGAGGTTTTGATTGCACAGAAGGTCCTGAATTGACATCTCCTTGGTATTGCTTTTGGGAGCTACTCATGGCAGAGGAATAAGTAAAATGATTATATTCCTGGGCTACCTCTCAGTCATATGTGTAATTTAAGACAAAATGTTTTCAGACATGTGGCAAGGAGCAATGAAGCACATCACATGTTTATCTGGTTTTAATTCATATGTATTTTATGATTTAATTGTATACATTAATTTCTAGAATTTAAAGTTCCATTTTTTGAAGCCTAGTCCTCAATTTGGTAATTCTTTCCTCTGCAATATGAGCTTCAATTCTAAGTAGTTAACCTCAAAATTATTGCTGGAAATAATGTCCTATTTAAAGCAACTTGGTCATGTTATTATACCAGTTTTCTAAAGGATGTAAGTTCTTGCTATGTTTGAGAATTGCCATAGGGAGAACTTAGCCTTGGGCAGACTTGAGGGCACCTGCATCTTTTTCCCTTTAAAAATCAATGGTTTTGTTTGGGGGATATCCTTCACAGACTAGAAATGGATTTCTGGATCAGACCTGAGCTTTGAAATTTGCTTCTTGTAGGTAAGAATCAGTGTGTGTGTTTTAATAGTTATCTTTTTTATTTATTTGGGGTTTTTGGGTTTCTTTACTAAAAGAATCTTTCCTCTGGAAATGGAAACTCATATATGAATGTAACTTCAAGTGTAAATTCAAATGAATGACTTCTAAAGCTTTTCTGTTCTATTATGGTTTATTAACTAAACAGAATGAACAAGCTAGTTATTAAAAATGTAGAAATAATGACTTTTATGGGTCTAAGAATATGAAACTTTCATTAAATTTTATTTTTGTTTCGGAGACTGTTTTCATGTTAAACTATTACCAGAGCTTAGTGCCACGAATTTATTTTGCTGTGGTGCTCTGAGAAGAGGTGAGCACTGCAGAAGGCTCTTTTTAACCCATTAGCCCACATGTTCTTAAACGTCCAAGTCGAGCTTAATGAGCCGCTAGATGGAGCAGTCAAATATGATTTTTATCAATCCGGGTCAGTTTATGGAAGACAGCTTCTCCCTTAGCACAGGGAGAGCCTGGAAATGCAAGCACACCATCCTACATGAACTGGTAATTTAAATACCTTTTCCAGATCTTCTCTCAGTGTGCATTTTTCCCCAGGCACTTTTACATTGTCCCCCAGGCTCATTGTCAGAGACTGTGTATGGAATGTATTCTGGGTATGGAAATGACACTGACAAGTAAAGTGCTACAGAAGCAGTTATCATTACATGAATTTGAGTCCTAGCCTCAGAAAAAAATAGGCATAGCAAGAAATACTCACTCATGACCCAGATTTTTGGCAGTTTTGGGAAGCTTTAGAGATACGCATTTATCGAGGACTCTGTACGTTGGTGCTTAAGAAATCTTGCTGATACTTCTGGCGAAGTTACATATTTTCTTCTCACTTACCCAAAGCACATTTCCTTCCAGCCTATTTTTTGCTGTGACCTAATGCATAAGAAACACCTGTTTAATAGGAGCACGCTGTGTTATCTGCTTCAGAAATGCTGCAGTAAAGTAGTTTCAGGAGCAGAAAAGATACAATAATGAATATTAATGCTTTTGTATTCTTTGTTTTACTGTAGTTTCATGACACCAGAAAGAAGGGATGTGGGAGGGTGGAAGGGCATACATGCATGTGAATATGTGCATAGATGTTTATATGAATTAGAATGTGTGTGCTATTAGAAGGCATTGTGCTTTCCAGTATATACGTTCAATCTAAATACTCCTGGTGTCATGATGTGTGCTTTGTAGGGTCCTGATCCAGAGTGGTGTTAGAGGTGGTGAGTAGACCTATGTGTGAATATAAACCCCTGCTGTTTTTTCTTTATTCTTTGCCTTTGTAAAGTATTTGAAAGTCAGACTGTTGTTCTGCATTGAAGAGTATCACCAGGTGCCACAGGAGAAGAAATGCTGCTCTGAAGCAGCTGGATACAGTCCTTGGAGTGCGTCAGCCCTGCTCCCACATCTCAGGTGGGAATTGCAAATCCTGGCACCAAGGTCCTGTGAGTTTGGGGTAGGAGTGACATATAGCTTTGCAGAGCATGGAGCTCATGCTGCGCAGAGTCACACTCCCCAGCTGACTCACTTTAACCCCTGTGCACTTTATTCATGCAGTTCTCACCTGACTTGTGAGATGAGCAAAAAGCCTTTGCTCAGGCAGTGAATGCTAATCAGTGATGTGAGCTGAGGGCTGGTGAACAGCCAGTTTTTTTCCATCTCCTCAGAATTCTTGGCCACTCAGAGGTATAACACTGGTTCTTGCCTGTCATGCTCCAGAGCTATACCTCAGCTCGGGTTGGTGTAAGTTTACATCAAAACACATGGGAGACCAGGTGATCCAGTATTCTGTCCAGGCTATTTTACTTAAATATAATATAAAAGTGCCTTGAACTTACAGATAAAACCAAACCTCACAAAAGCAACTCACAAATCCAGTTTTAAATAGACGTAGATTCTTGGAAGTGTCTGGTGTTTGCTGTTTCAGCCAGTTTTAATGTAACACTGAACCTTGTCAGCATTCCCAGGTAGGTCCAGACATCTCCCATAGAGCAGGTGTTACAAACTTACTGCTAGTGGAGTCCTCATCATCTTCAAGCAGGGACTTGTCTGTGGGAGGGCAGAGCAGCCCCCTGGGAATGGACATTGAACTGAACGCTTAGGAATAAATCCAGTTGTGCTGCTGTGGGGTCTTTTCCACGACCAAGTTGCTCTGAAATCAGTTCTACAAAAAGTTAATTAATCTGTTCCTGTTACCTAGTTTCAAATCTCACTGTCCTAGGGAAATGGCTACAAGCCACTGAAAGGATACACTTAAGAAGACATCAATTTTGCCAGTGAGCAGATTTTTTTTTAAAACAAAGTGTACTATTTACATTTTGACTTGTTTTTATAAATGTTTCCTTTAAAATTCTAATCTATCCTTTGAAAGTCTAATCATCCCTTTCCTTTAAAAATAAAAAAAAAGCTACGACAATAAATAGTGATATTAATTTAAGGCTTGTTGTCAGGCATCCGTTATCTGTGCTGTGGTGGACTTAATCTTACTTTGACCTAGAAAATTATTAAAAGGATTAGGAAAGAATTTTCTGGCAATGCTTAAACAAACAACATGGTTACTCTGAAACACTGCATTTAGATACGTGGAGGGTGGGGGGAGTGTTTTTGTTGCACTGTAACATTTTTAAAGTAAGAGAAAATTAAATTTGATAAAGACTGACCTTCTGAAACAGTCAGTATGTGTGGTACTGCTGCTCTAGTTTCTAGGTTTAGATCTGAAATTTTTAGAATTAAAGGATCTGGGAGGCATCTGATTTGCAGGGAGAACTGGAAATTAAGCTGTGTCTACACAGACTTAGGTGTTAAGAAAAAAAAAAGGGAATGAATGTGAATTAAGTTGTAAAAGATGTCTGAATTAGAGCGATAGAATGAACTAGTGGCGATTAGGTATCTATCACCCTTGGCTGTATAATCTTTCAAGCACAGCCTGTACACAAATCAGTTCCAGATATGTGTTGTCTTTCGTTATGTTTTGTAATGGGTGGGGAAAAAAAGAGTTTGGGGAGAAAAAAAAAAAAGAATTTTTATGGAATTTTGGTAAGGTGACGTGGCTAAAATAATTAAGAAGCTGTGGTAACATTGTCACCATAGGTTGATTCTCCTATTTTTGCTGTAGGTCAGGTTGGCTTCTCTTTTGGCATGAAAACTCAAGACTGCCTGCAGTCTCTTTCTACAGGTACTAAAGTTGAATTGATTCGAGTCATTTGATTCTGTGAGTTCAGAAGTCAAGCCTGTAGCATGACTATCAAAGGCAGTGCTGTCATACCACCACTTCATCCCATCTTACCCTGCATCAAGCTGGGAAGAGACTTTGAATTGGCACCTTCCTCATCCACTATGATGTAGGGCATACATGTGGGGAGAGAGCTGTCTCTACAGGGACACTAACACAACAACTGGAAATAATGGTTAAAGTTGGGAACATAAAGAATATTTTGACACTATTTGTCAGTAAATTGAGAAGCCAGTATCTGTACATCAATTGCCATTTCACTGAAAGCATCTGGCTTTTGTTAGGGATTGAATGACTGAGCAAATTGTTTGAATTAGGGCTTGGCTAAGACCACCTTTAGCTCCGGAACAGGCCATCCAGCAGCTCTTTTACAGATATTGTAAGTTAATTTGTTAAGTACTGCTCTTGTCACAAAGAAAAGTACTCCACAAAATCTCTTTTCATAGAGAGGTAAGTTCATCATCCTGTGATGTCAGAGGAAAGCAGTAAATCATCTCTGTATCTGACAGTGCAGCACTGAATTGTCTCTGTCTTAATGTCAGTAGGTCCTCCTTGGTCAAGGCCAATTATCAAAATGATCAAGCTGAGGAGATGCTGGGGTTTTTTAATTGATGAAGTAACTAAGATAAAAACATTGACAAATTACTGGATCGTGAAAGTTGGATAGCAAAGATCTCGGCCATGGCATCTGTGAGATTGAAGGCCCAATGTAGATTTTCTAGTGTGAGCATTCTTGTCTTTTTTCAGTTTCACTATCATTGCCATCTTCCTTAGACGAGTCAAGAACAGTTAAGTCAATCAGGACTGGAGGATGGAGAAACAGAATATAGGTGGTATGGTACTAAACAGTTGACAGTGGAGCTTTGAAACAAGTGATACAGGAGGAATAGAAAATGGGGTGTTTCTTTACTGGCTGTCACATACCTAGGTGCTTCCAGGGGTTCTTGTCATTTGGTCATGCTGCAATGCCCTTCTGTCTTCCAGCAGTTTTCTAGTCTGCTGCAAAATGGTGTCTGATGTTCTGTAAAACTCCCCTTAAGGACCTTTAGGAGCAATGCCATTAAGCCACTTGTCTGGGATGCCAGTAGGAGGCACAGTGTAGCCTGCTCTGACATGTAGGTTTACACTGTGTTTTTCAGACAGATGCCAAGTTATTTTACTTTCGCCTTGAAATGATTGGTTCAGATCAAGGTTTGGACCGAAAGTGGTGGAGTTATGACAGCATGACATTGATTTTGCACAAGCTACATAAAAGGCCATACTTCTTAGCTGCAGTATGTCCCTCTGTTGATGTGACTACATCATTTCTGCTTTGGTGCTTTTGGTTTTTGCCAGCTGGCCAAGATTATAAACAGAATATGCTCATGCTTGAATGGAAAAGGACATTGATGAGCTCTGACAAGTTTGATGGGTGTCTGAGAGCAGACATTCCTTTTAGGAGTTATGTGTCCTTTTTGCCACAGTCATCTCAGTTCTTAACCTGTGATGTTTCTCAGTAATTATGAAAAGTGACAGGCTCTGCTATGTCATTCTGTTGGAAAGAAAATAACTTCTGCATGTATGGATATATGTGTCTGTATATTTATGTGTATAAGTCTTCCTCTTGTAAATGATAAGTGGTCAACAATTGTCTTTGCAAAGTTGTAACTGTTTTGCCAAAGAACCTGGAAAATACGCAATCCTCTTAAATGGGCAATACATTACTGAAGAGAAGATGCAGTGATGTTGCATAAGCATAGAGAGAACAGAAGTGTTTTAATTAACCAAACACAGCACTTAATCCTATCATAAGAGAGGTTGAACAACCTCATTCTATTTAAATGATATTAGAAAATCTTATGAATGCAGGAGTATCATAGATGAAGAGCTAGAGCAGTTATTAGCAGGAAGATTATGAAGAAGCTGAAATATTATGTCAAACTCTTAAGTATCAGATGCACGGTGTAGTATGCCTCAGAGGATAAAGACAGTCAAATAATTTGCAAGGATAAAACCCCTCTGAGATTGCTTAGGCAATATTATCCAAAGCAAAGGTGGAAAGTGCTATAACGTAGTTTCCTATTTTTACTAGGACAAAGGAATGGTAACCAGATTGCAAGTTACTTTCCGGTAGCCCTGCTGCTCTTAAATGGATGCAAAAGTAAATAAACTCTCAGCGCTTGATTCTCAAATTGTCATATGGGCCCTTGAGGCATCCAGAATGGCTCTATTTGAGTAGGACTGGGAGGAATGAAAGCCATCCTTGGGGCTGTGTGGTGCACAATGGGGTTCATGGCACTGTCCTGTCCTGCAAAATGCCCTTTCTGACCTCAGAACATTCTTCTGTGGCTCCTCTGTTCTGTTACTTTTCAGCAAATATACCAGATAGCTCTGCTATCGAAAGCTGAAGCTTTTAGACAAGGCTACTTAGACAGAGGGTGGGCAGATCTCCTGGCCAGGGAGAGCTGTGGGTAAAAGAGGTGTTGAGGACTGCCTGATGCGGGGGGATGAAGAAGTGTTGTGTGTTCTGACTCGTAGGGGAATGGGAGGCAGTGACAGCTTCAACATCACAGTGGGGCACAAACAACCTCTCTACATTTGGGAAAACAGTTTATTTTTTTTCACAGGTACATACCAGGAGAATGACAGGAATGTTTAATAGAGTCAGAAAACAAGCCCCATACAGTGCAGTCTCCTTTAAATGTGCTGAGGTTGTAGGGAGTCAATGTTTTCCATGTTTTCCATTGTTGAGTTGGATTTTGGCAAAATCCCCGGCCTCATTTAGTAGTGCTGCAAGGGGAGGAGAGTATTTAGGATCCAGGTGAGATACGTTCTAAAAATGAAGCGATGGCCTCAACACCAGCCCTGGCAGAACAGGAGGAGGTCCTTCAAGGAGAATGGCAGGTGGATCAGTGGAAGAACAGATGTGCTATGAAAGTGACGGGTACTTGACATAGTCTGTCTTTTGTTCCTTTTGCAAGGAGTTATCCAGCTTTAGGAGAAATCTGGTGTATGTTCCCTGGTCAGTAGATGTCCAGATGATCGCTGTCTTTGGGTGTATGTAATACCTGGACATTGTTTTCCTCCAAAGAATCATCTCCTAACAAGGACAGGTCAGTGAAAAAAGCAGATGTAGACAGTTGTGTTGTCTTTCTGCTAATACTGTGATACTGGGGATGGTGAAAGTCAGCAGTGACTTGAAATGTCAGCTGTGGCTTTTACAGTTGACTTACAGGCAAGACAGTGTATGAAAGGCAGTATTCAGTGTATGGTTTTGATCATGTGATGCAGAATTACAGGGAAATAACTTGATTAAAAGTGTATTTTCATTATTACTAATAGGTCTATGTATTATTAAAGATGGAAGAACTGTAAGGTCTCATTAGTTTAATTATTTATATGTTAGTCCTTATAAGCTTCTCTTTGAATGGCAGTTTAAATAGGTTAGTTCATCACTTTCTGTTTTCTCACATTTTAGTTTGTAAACAGAAAGGGGTTTTGTAGTTCTGAAGTCCTGCAGTATCTCCATATGCTGTGGAGAAACATATTTTTACAGAGGACCCCTATAATTTTATTGTTGAATGGATTGGATATGGTTAAATTAGGTTAAATTCTAGAGCAAATTTGCTTAGCTGTAATTTTATAATCATCTGGCTTTCCCAAATATGCTATTATACAGGTTCTGCTTTTTTTCCCCTCAATATGTAGTTTGGAATACAAAATACTATTTCCACTTCTTTCTTTAGAATATATTTTTGTTATGTAAAACTATACTTCCATGCAGACATTTGTTATGTAAGAAAAAAAAAGTATTAAATCATCCCCTTAATTTGTAAAAAATGGTCTTTTCAGTGTTGTAAAAGTAAATCTGCAGCTTGGGAAGTTTTACGTAACTTCAAACAGCCCCATTTGCTTTACAGGGTTACTTGGTTTATGCAGCTCATTAAAACTTGTTCAGCACACGGCTGCTGAATATAAACAATAACTGCAGCAAGTGGTATCGATTACTTAGGTACCTGAGCTTGTGTCTGCCCTTGACTTAAAAGCACTTAAGAAACTTCTTTCCTGTTCTATCCGGAGAGGAAGGAGCTTTCCTCCCCCCGTTCCGTCATCTTTCCTGAGGATTGTTAATTCTGGATTTCTAAAATCATTAACCCCTTCTAGAGACTGAAACTCCTTGTCATTGCAGCGAGCGTGCAGGAACTAATGCAGTAATCGATGCTTGCACTATGCTGCAGAGATTTGTTTTGATGACAAGAGCTCTCATAGCCCCGTTTGGTGTCACCCGTGCTGAATGTTTGATGCTGCAGAATAATTTGGCTTAGAATCAGGACGCAAGGTCCTCAGGGACTTCTTTTAAATCATCTCCTTCACACTGAAGTGGATTTTTACTTCCTACAGTTGCAGCCTGGAATTCGGCAACCTACTAGATGCCAGTTGTGCTTTTTTAACCATTCTCTTGCTGATGCTGCTATGTTTGCTGGGCTTCTTCAGTTTCTGCTCCATACGTTGCATTCAGGGACAGGTAAAGAAGTGGCTATACAGTGCTGAGGTTTTAGATATATTTTATATTTAATGTTCTTTTAAAAAATGTATCTGTATGGTTTGAGTGGAGACATTGTGTCCTCTGAATGTAAAGTATTAATTGTAGGAAATACTCAGTTTAAGCAGTGAATAAGGAATCATTTTGCTTTTAAGTCTGTTTCAGTTATGTTTATACTTTGAAAGCTTGTGTGTCAAATATAATTTGACCTTAGGGACGCTATGTGGCATGTGTTTTTAAACAAAAACCTGAATTTTGAAAGCACACATCAAAATATAGATGTGTTTCTGATAAGTAACAATAATATTCTGATTCCATTATTACTGTTTAACAATTTTGAGAAGTTGTGGACAATGACTTTAGAAATTTACTTCAGGAAACAGACAATCATTCCTCTATTATTTCTCTTTAGCAGAAGACAATTGATGTGTCCCCAGTCTCCTGAATTGTGCTGTTTTCAGTAGCTTTAGCAAGTTCAGAATGAAATAAGGTTGTTACTTTTATTTTTGCATATTATTTTGGGGAAAATAATCAAATGCATAGACGCAGAACAATAAACTGTTTGCTTAGCATAACATACAGTTACGGTACCACTACTAATAAGAACAAAACCAATAATAAATATACAGTTATGGCTGTGTTGTATGTTATCTCTGCATCATCATACTGATGCATTACACTTTCTGAATGAGGGAAGGACATCAGCCCTCTCCTTAGGGGAGGAAAAAAAAAAATCTGTATTTTGAATAAGGTCCTTGGCTAAATCACTAAAGGATCACAGGGGAAAGTGAGAGGATAGATAGATGCAGATCCCATAGGGATTATGCAGTGTGTTGCACTGTCAATTTTTGAAAAGTAATTTTTTCGCTAGAAGTGAATCAGCCTAAAGATTGTTTGGTAGAATAAATGCTGAAAGATGTTATACCCTCTCAGATATTAGAGCTGTGTTAGTTAACATATTTTAAGAAATCCATCTGTGAAATTATTTTAGTAGAGTTTAGAGGAGAATAGAAGTATACTGAGGGAAGAATAAAAGTATACTGAGACGCAATGGAGAAAATGGGATGGAACAGCAATAATAACAGAGCTGGAACTGAAAGAGCAGTAGAAATATCAGAAAATGAAATGCTGCTGAGGTTGAGAAGAGACAATGGGTCAACCTTAGCTCTGCATGGAGTTTAAAGGACAAAACTGGATAAAACTGTTGGTTAAAGGTCAAAGCCTTGCATTCTCTCTCTCAATATGTTGATAGTAGCTACATAATGAAGATAAACTCTTCTTCCTTCTTCAGAGTACTCATTGTGGTAGACAGCCATAAACTGCCTTCCAGAGACCTCTTGCACAGTTGGGGTTGTTCAGCCTGGAGAAGACTTTGGGAGACCTCATAGCAGCCTTTCAGTCCCTAAAGGAGGCCTACAGGAAAGATTGAGAGGGACTGTTTACAAGGGCATGTAGTGATAGGACAAGGGGTGAAGAAGGGTAGATTTAGATTAGATATGAGGAATAAATTCTTTACTTTGAGGGTGGTGAGGCACTCAGTGCACCAGAGAAGCTGTGGCTGCCCCCTCCCTGGCAGTGTTCAAGGCCAGGTTGGATTCAAGGTTGTTCTGTGTGGTCAGTGGCATGCAGCAACAAATCTCCAGCCTTTGGAATAACATGGTATCGGTACAACTAAAATATATTTTAAAAACACACTAACCCCACACCCCCCAATCCAGTTTTATTTCTTTTCTAAAGCATTTGATTTTTTTGTGTAATAGACTGTAGAGTTATAAAGGACTATTAAACCAGACCATCTCTGGCCGTGGAATTTAACTCTTCTCTCCTCCATAACTATATTTGATTAAGCTAAGTAATCATCTCTGAAAAATAAACTGTTTGCTGCAAGGAGACAACCTGAGAGACTGAGCTGTCATCAAGGTTGCTTGTGTTTCAGTGTTGGTTAGGTGCCAAGATGCCCAGAAGACAAACCATGATGCAGAGTAAGGTAAAACCAGAAATCACCACCACCAAAACCTTGAGCTCTCCACAAATTTGACCTGTGGAGGTATTTGGTGGCAAGGAGCAGGGAAGGCACCTGAGCCTGGTCTGTGGCCACTCCTAACTCCTTGAGTGTGAGGGTAATGATTTTCAGACAGCAGACAGACTTGTGTGCTATCATCTATTTCCACTGTGATAGGTGATATCCACCACATCATTTTCTGCCCAGCTAGTCTTGAACTGGTTGATGTCTTTCCCTGTTTCTACATGTTTGTCCTGGACCGAGTGTGGAGCCATTTCCTTGTTCATCCTGAACTGGGTCCACATTTTTCAAGTTTGTATGGATAAATTTTAAGTCCCTTCCTGGACTGCATTAATTAGCCATTGCTTTCTCCTTTGGTTCAAGTCATCTACAAACCTTTATTTTATTACCTAGAACAGTAATGGCAGTATTGACTACTACTGTATCCCAGACAAACATGACAGAACCTGCTTAATTAATACTTTGGGGGATTTTTTTGCCAATTGTTTAGAATATGCTTGTTTAGAATATGTTTTTCTCAATTGCTGTTCATCTTATGCTGGCTTTAGTTAGACACTTCTGGTATGACTCTAACATGGCAGACTCATAAATAAAACTCCTGCTCAGCTGAAGATACTTTACATCTCCTGTTTGTTACCTATTGCAGTGTTAGCAAATGAAATTGAGCTAATTTATTATTGGCGCCTCAATTGTTTAGGTCTCATCTCTTCTCTTACTATCTTGAAGGTGCTTTGTTTTGTTTTAGCATTTTTTCAAGCACTGATACTAAGCTGACAGGTCTATAATTTCAAGCACTTCTTCCCCTCCCCTCTCCTTTAAAAATATGTACTGTGTTTGCCCTTTCCCTATTTTGTGGGACTGCAAACATACTCCAGTAATTCTCAAGAAATAGCTGTTCCTGGCAGTGAAACAGCTTCAGGCAGGTCTATAAGTACTCCAGGATGATATGTATTATCGTAGAGTATACTATACCTAGACAGTTGAGCCAAATGTTAGCAGATTCTTTCTATAGTGTTCTAGAATGGCAAGTACTTGACACTAGATACGAAGTACTAGTGCAGAATGAGCTCAATTTTTTTTTTTTTTCATACTTTGTTGTTGGCATTACATTTTGTGTGTTTCTAGTTTTGTCTTCTGTGCTTCCTGGTCCTCACTGATAGGCAACTTTCCAATGATTGTTCACCTTCTAGAAAATAAAGCATTCATGACTTAGCTGGTCAGTCTTTGCATTTCTCCTTTCTCTGTATTGGACTGGCTCGGCTTCTGATGTTGGTTTTACTTCTTTAAATGCTTCCATGACTTCTGGACTCCATTTGCTGTCATGGCTGCTTTCTTATTTTCTGTGAGGTTTGGTGTGTTTTGTTTTGGTTTTAGGTGGTTAGGTGTTTTGGGGGGTTTTGTTTATGTTTTGAGGGTGGTTTTTGGTATAAAGGTGTTGGGTTTCTCTTCTGCTCAGCTTCCTTCCCTTTTGAAAGATCACAATTTTATTGTGATTCACTTTCACATTCTTAACTATTTCCTCTCTACTGATGGGAAACAAAGCTCCAAAGGTACTTGCTGGTCCCTTTCCTAGTATCAGTGATCTCTCACTGTGCACTCCAGAGATTCTTCCTGCAGTATTCCCCTCTTAACTGGAGAAATTAAAGCCTTTAAAACCTCTTCTTATCTTCAAATGCAGCATAATGGAGGATTCTGAATGCTTAAAGAAACCCCACAAACAAAACTCTAACCAACCAACCAAAAAAAAAACCCCAAACCCTCACCAGACTCATTTTCTGGATTTAGTGCTCTGGAGTAGGTCCCCATCATGCATGGTACAGCTGAAGTGATTTTTTTCTTTAATCACCATGCAAATAATTTCCTCTGCTGCATTTCCTTGCACAGTCCCAGAGCTTAGGACAACCGTGAGCTTTTTTTTAACCTCCTCAGACTTTCCTTTTCACTGTGATATTTGAGGTTAATTATCTCCCCCGATTTTCACAAAAACGGAATCCTAATTTTGATTACAAAATATAGTCTTATTCCTCAG
Organism: Laterallus jamaicensis coturniculus; assembly: GCA_022605575.1. Classification (NCBI taxonomy): domain Eukaryota; kingdom Metazoa; phylum Chordata; class Aves; order Gruiformes; family Rallidae; genus Laterallus; species Laterallus jamaicensis. The sequence continues at coordinate 81,720,275 of JAKCOX010000001.1, read as the reverse complement.
GTAGCTTGTGTGGGTCTGTGTGATTGATTCTGCATATGCATGTTGGACAAGCAACAGAAAGGCTCACTGTCAATCTCCCCATTCCTGTGGTCCTGCAGATAACAAGAAACCCTACTCTTACGTTACTGTTGTTTCTATCAGCATTTTTCTAAAAACTGTGCATTACCTTCTCTATCTGAGCAGAAATGCCTTTCTTCTTTCCCCATGGTAGGAGAAAATGTGTGTTTAAAGAAGCCTCTCTAACCATAGCCCATTTTGGTCACCTTCTTTGCGGCAGTTGCTATCAGGGTACCGATAACCTCACTGGGCATTGTATCCATTGCACTTCTAAGCCACAGGCTGCTGTTTCACAGCCTTACATTATTTTCTGGTATGCTTATCCTTATGAAAATTCTCATCTACTGGCAATGTAGAAACATCATAGGGTTCTAAGAGAATTACTTTTGTGCATTGATTTTGAACCATAATTTGTTTGTAATTCAGCCTTTAAAAAATACTAAGATAAAAAAAATCTTCAACTAAGTCTTTTTTTTTGAATTGTTAGGGGAAAATACCAAACGAGATAAAAATGAAAATGTTAACTTCTTTCTCAATTAACACCTAATCAATTGTTTTAAATGTCCAAACCCCAAAGCTACAAACAAGCAAACAAAAACCCCAACATGCACAACAATAGGTGAAAGCTATTTTGTTTATGTGGGCTTTTTAAGATACTCTAGCACATCTCCCTAAAAGGCAATCAAACCAAACAAAAAAGAAAATAGCCAAACCAAGGCATGGAAAAGAAAAAAATGTGTTGGGCTGGAGAGCAGCATGGCATACTTGAAGTGCTAGGAATTCCTTTAGAACAGTGCAAAAGTTAGTAAGAGCTGGCCGTGCTTTCAGGGTACAGGATAGCTATGTATCCAGGTCTGCAAAATTATAAGCTCATATAACTTTCTGAGGTAACTTGTTACAGATTTTGAAAATCTCATCAGTTTCCAAACAAAAACATCAAGAGATGCCAAAGCTAAAATTGTGTTAATTATACAAAACAAGAACTCAAAACTTCAAAAATATAAATAATAAATATATTTTTAAAAGCTCTAAATGTTGAAAAGGGGATACCTATCCATCCATCTACAGAATTAACTTTACTCGAGAGAGTAATCAAAGTGAGTAAGATCAGCACTTGGACATAGCCATGAAAAAACAATTTTTTTTAAAATCTTTAGACACCACAGTATTAAAAGTCAGCTAATATGTTTGCCTGCTGATTTGAAGTTCTTGGTAGTGCTGACTAATTTTTCTGGTATCATCAGCAAAATATGTTTAATAAAGCTTTTAAAGGAACTTCTAAAATTAATTGAGGTTCATTCATCGTACATAGTATTTCACATCTGTGAGTTTCAAGTTCTTTAGCACTTGAAACACACTTTGTGAACACCTTACAGAACATGCTTCTGAGGGCCATCCCTTTGTGAGCTTTTCAGATATTCTTGGACTTAGCTTACAGTGAGACTTGGGCATCCTCAGAATAACATTTTAGACAGTCTCTGAGATAAAAATAAGCATCTAGATGAAAAAGGGTTGATAAATTCTTCGTTGCTTTCAGTATTTGAGTGAAGGAACTAATAACGTTGACTCAGAGAGTTTCATGAGCAAAATCCCAACAAATTCAGGAAGCTTAGAACAGCTTCCTTGATACATTTCCTGTGTCTATTTTAAAAGTTTTAGAAACTTTCACAAATACTTGGTTTGTTGTTTGACTGGATACATTGTGATTTTTTTTTTTTTTTTTATTCAAGTTCCATTGGCAAGATAAGGAATCTTTGTTTTCAGTAATTTATAAAGACTTCTAAGAACACTGAGATAATTCAGGTAGGCAGTCCACCTTGTTTTATGTTGGAAAGTCTTTTGCTCTGCTCTGCACTGTGCTGGTGTGGCCTCACCTCAAGTACTGGGTGCAGTTTTGGGCGCCAAAAGACAGACACAAAAATACTGGAGAGCGTCCAGAGGAGGGCAACAGGGATGGTGGAGGGTCTGGAGAGGAAGTCTTATGAGGAGAGGCTGAAGTCCCTTGGTTTGTACAGCCTGGATAAGGGAAGACTGAGAGGAGGCCTCATCCTGGTCTATGGCTTCCTGACAAGGGAGAGCGAAGGGTCAGATGCTGATCTCCTCTCCTTGGTGTCCCAAATGATAGAACCAAGGGAACAGTATGAAGCCTGGGCAGAGGAGGTTTAGGTTGGATATCAGGAGGAGCTTCATTACTGAGAGGGTGGTCAGGCACTGGAACAGGCTCCCCAGGAAAGTGGTCACAGCACTGAGCTTGACTGAGTTCAAGAAACGTCTGGATGATGCACTCAGTCCCATGCTCTGATCTGGCTGGTCCTGTGTGGAGCCAGGAGTTGGACTTGATGATCCTTATGGGTCCAATCCAACTCAGGAGATTCTGTGGTTCCATTCTGAGTATACCTTTTGAGAAACCTTCCTGAGCCATCAGTGAACACAAGTGCAATGCTTTCTTATAAAAGAGTGTATGTATAAATTCTACTCCTCATTTCATTAGTTCACTACTCCTTGCCTAATTATTTATGGATTTCTGGTTTGCAAATACTAATTAGCATATCAGCCTGTGCTATGCTCACAATGTAACTACCACTTAAAAAATATTTAATCTAAAGGGTTTCAAAATAAAACGCTGGTGTTAATTTTGTGTGAGAAAGAATATGTAATGTCTTTATCTTCTATGCACAAAAATAAAAATAAACTGTGTTCAGTGTGTTCTGGATAAGCCCAGGTTGTCAGTTATCTAGCTCTGAAAACGTATTCCATAGACCCTTTCTTGATGATTTTCTGTTACTCATATTTAATTAGACACAGAAAAGCAATTTTGTATCTCATCATTATGTATAAATGCCTAAATAAATATTGAATTGGGGGAACAATTTAGGAGGCTGGCTCCAGTTTTGGGAGCAGTAGGGGTCACAGGCATGTGGTCCAAGTCTGTACTCCAAATATTATATGGTAAATATTATTTAAGTATTATATGCATATTAAATATGTGTAAATTGTCACTTGTATGGAGTACTAGTCTTTATTTGAACTTTGGATTCTTACAGTATGTTAACATTCAGCGTTTAGGACATGTGCCAGCAGGGAACTCAAATCCAATGCAGTTATATATTTTCTGTACAAAATAAAACCTAAACTTCACAGTCATGCAGTGCATTCTTCCCACATACCACATGAGCCAGCCTGTCCTTGAACTACGTAAATGGTAAAACACAGACCTTGTTCTGCAAGGGTTTAAGTTCTTAACTGTAGGCATCTGAAATGGGTTAATTCGAGAGCAAGGAGATAATAAGCATTTTTGTGAAGCTTTCTGTATAAATAGGCAGTAGGTAACTTTTGAACTCTCTGCTTGCCTCTTAGATGTGAGGGCTGTCTGTCAAGCCAGAGTACTCATGTGTTTTCTGTTTACGTGGTTAGTTAGCAGCTTGACTGTAACGATTTAAACATCCATTGTTTATCTGACATGATAAAATGATTAGCATCTTTTTTATTTCCCTTGGGCACAGGAGTACTTTCTTGTTTAACAGTTTGACCTATAAAATCTGTAAGGGCAGGTTGATATTTTCAATGGCAGTAACAGTGTGCTGAGGACACTTATCAATAGCATGTAAAGTCTAGCTTATGAAAACTCAGGCTATAAAGGAGGAAGGGAATCAAGCTGATAAATGGAGTTTCTTTACATTTATTGTAACTTTCTGAATGTTTGTATATATATATAAGGCTTCTATTGATTTTTACTTTGGGAAACAATTTATTGTTTCAGTGGTCATTCAGTTCCATGGGGACTGTGGAAGGCATAACAGAGCATGATCCAGGTCTTTGATAAGCTTTATTGTCTGTTTAATACAAGTTCTATTTCACTCTAAAAATTAACAGAGGTAAATAGATAAATGGCTGTTGCATGTGTTAATTAGAGAGATCTAGTCTGAGTGTATGGAAGCCAGTTTGCGCCTAAATTTCAGATGCAACCTCTAAAAATAATGAAGTCCCCTAGTTATGTGATAAACCTGCTTTATTAATTAACAGTTGCATGTTAGGCTCAATTAGGTGCCTAACATGGCTGACTGACTCTGAGCGTTAGACCGTCTGTTTCTTGTCTTAAGTAACTGCTGCAAATCTAGCATGTCTGGATTTGAGCAAGATAGCAGAAGCATGTTTTTGCTGAATATCAGTGATCTCTAAATACAGTCTGCATGGATTTGGGGAAAGATCTTGGGGCATTTTATCTCTGTTATTCAAGACTCTTTGGAGATCAGCACGACCAGTCGTACACGATAATGGACTTCCTCATTCATTGTGCCTGTTTTGGCTTTGCAAGAAATACAACCCCATCATTTCCAGCACTTCTCAGCTTTGCAGGATTTCACTTGAAACTGCAGTATCCTAGCATTAGCTTTCTGTATGGTAGTCCTGTTGAAGACAAAGTATTTTAGAGATTTTTTTTCTTTGTGGTGTGAATTTTGCTTTCCCTTTCTTTCAAAGGCACCCATCTTATGGATATGAAAGCAACCGGAGGTTATTAGAGTTTTACTCCCTGTCTTAAAATTTGATTGAACACTGCAAAAGACTTCTCAGAGAAGTAAAACACATTTGTGTCTTCTAAACTGGATTTATTATTTTATCCATCTGTGTCCAAGTGGAAAGTAATTGAGCAGTAGCATGTTAATAGGAAAAATATTTCAGTGCTGGCAAAATGCAAGTTTTGAATTATTCCCTCAGGAAAAAGGTTTTATAAATATATATTTGTTTGATTCCATTGATCTTAAGTCAAACATGCGTTATAACTGCAAATGCATTTTTAATACTGTGTTTTAAATTGAGATACATTTTTTATGTTTTAGAAATGTATCAGTTAAAAAATAAAGGTACACTATATTTATTTGCATGGTTTTAAATTTGAAGTATTGTTTAAAAGTATTTTAAAAGCAGTTTAGCCCTGTAAATCAATTATGTGCTCCTCAGAAAGGTTATTTTTTCCTCTCCATAATGTCTTAAATTTGCCTTGATTTACTAATTACTTCTAGTAACTTTTACCAGTGGAGAAAGACTGTGTATAGATCTGTTTGTTTCTTTTGAGTTTTGGTGGGGGTTATTTTTGAGAAAATCTGAAATTTAGAAACTATGCTCTTAGACTGTAAGTTTTTGCATGCTATTTACCTATTCCTGGAACTTTGTAATACTAGTTCAGTGGAATTTTTATGTGTGTGATTAAACAAATAGTTCTGGGGTATGGCAATGCAAAAATGGCATAACTAGGGACTACATAAAGAAGCAGCAATACTGTAAGGTGATCAAGGACAAATTATTTTTTAAATATATATATATATAACAAAGTATTTAACTACAGATGTCAAGACCATGGTGTCAGTGTGACTGGCATAAACTATTTTTAAACTCAGTTTGGGATTTTGTTCCTTTGATTTAATTTGTGTGTTCTCTTCTGTGAATGTTTATGAATGCAGATTAACTGGTGCTTTAGGTTGTAAAACCCTTTTTACAGTTGTAGATTCAACTAAAAGTTTGCATGCCAGCAGTCTGTTTCATGCTGGATTTTAATGGGAATTTTAAAAGTAGGACATTTTTCAAGAACGTGGACTTTTTTGCTTTTTCTCCCCAATTCATACATTTTTGCAGCTTTTAAAATACTCCCCAAATTGTAGACCTATCACTTTCAGTCAAGAATTTTGATTTGAAAGCTCCCTTAATGCATTCCTGGCATAACATCTATATTCTACCTCCCTACAGCCACATTTGCAGTGCAGTTCCTGGTCTTAGCTTTTGAGAGCAGAGGACAAAAGGACTGTGGTTGTGCCCACCTGAGGTAGATTTAGGTGATGACTTGGAACTTACTGAAATGCTGAAGACGGGAAGGGTGAAAGGGACAGACAGCTGAAGATGTAGGTGTGGGGAGGAGTGGGTTGTGAGGACAAAGTTGTAGTATCAAGGGGTGTGAGAGCCTGAATCACAGAATGTTAGGGGTTGGAAGGGACCTTGAAAGATCATCTAGTCCAACTCTCCTTATAAAGCAGGATCACCTAGAGCAGATTGCACAGGAACGCATCCAGGCAGGATTTGAATGTCTCCAGAGATGGGAGACTCCACAACCTCTCTGGGAAGCCTGTGCCAGTGCTCTGTCGTGCTTAAAGTAAAGATGTTTTTCCTCATGTGATGAACAATGGCAACAAAACAAAGAAGGAGGAAAGTCAGACAAGGTTAAGTAGTTGGTGGAGGGAAGATTAGCAAGTAGGAGGCAAGACAGGAGACATATGAGAGGATCTTGCTACAGCAGGGACTTGTTGGGTAAGGACACATGGATCAGGTAGTCACGGGTATGCCATAACCAGGAGGAAGAACAGCAAGGAAAGGTGGAACCAGAAGCTGAATCTGGTGAAGGAAGAAAGCAAAAAAGAAAAGGGAGCAATGGGTACAAGAGCAGAAAAGTCTTTGAGTGCTTGAACACACACTCTGTGTGCTAGAGATTGACATTTATCCCTGCCTAAAAATTTCTTTATTGCTGAGCAAAACAGCTGTGAAACATGTAGGCAAAGTGTGTCTTGTTTTGCCTGGCGCAGGCCAGCTCACAAAGGTGTTGTTGTTGAGTCCATTATGGAAAATTGGAGAGCTCTGTGCTACAGCTTACTGCCAGCGCTTGGGGTGGCAATTGTCTTTCTGAATTTGTTGTTGTTCATGTTGCAATTTGGAAGTCTATGATGGTGCAAGGAATGCTGCTAAAAATAAAACTGAAAAGATCTTTAATGTGAAAAAGCTCTCCAGAATTGCAGAACTGCAGTAGCTAATGCAACCACAAACTGCCTCCTATTATGATAATAATAAACTCATTAAAAATAAGCTTGTGCATCTGATTATGTAGATGGTAAGCTTTTAAAGATTTTATGGATTATAGAGTTGTACAACTTGTATTTCATAATCAGCATCTAAATATTTAGAAAAAGAGGGTAAAAACTAAGAAACTCTTCATGTAAATGTGTACTTTTTCCTTTTCCAGAATCCTGCTTTGTTTGGGCTTCTCTTTGATGCCTGTGTATTAGTAAGAGTAGCAATCTAACAGTAGTATCGGGGAGATGTGTTTTCTAAAATAGTGAAGATGTATTGCCTAAATTGTATGTAATAAATAAAATACATTTTCTGAAGGTGTCGATCATATCAAAAGTGCAGAGAATATTTGCAGTAAATACCTAACTTCAATGGTAAAGTAGGTTTTTTCTTCAGTGGCTTTTAAATCATCAGTAAAGAGCTTGAGGAATGTTGTTAGGAAAGCCTGTGAGGAGTTGTTCTGTAACAAAAGCTAGCTCTGGGACATAAGAATGTAAAGACATGAAAGACAAATTGCTTACAAATCAAAAAAAGCACTACTATTAAACTATTCCACTAGAATAGTTTAAATGACCAAGTTCTCTGCCCAAGTGTGAGTGAAAAGTGCATGGGGTTCAGGTGTGGATATAAACCTGACTGAGAGGTGACTGTTTCCTTCGGAGCCTAAAATTGACCTCAGATGTGATAGTTTAGATTTTTGTTTGGTGGGGATTTTGTTTGTTCACATATTTAATGGCATTTTAAGCTAAATGGCAGAATCATCTTTTTCTCAGATAAAATTAAAAAATATCTCTTGGTTGTTTCAGATCAAGCTTTTATATACTACTTTTGTCACAGGAGAGCATTAGAAAGAATTATTGTTCTCATTTCATATTCCACTCTTGCATTTTTGTTAATACACTGCTGCAATGCCCAAAGGGATGAAATAAAGCCAAGGTTCAGAGCTCACAGGTATATTCTGTTCAAAAAATAGCTCTAGCACAGAGACACTTCAGACTTCTTCCTGCTCTGTCAGTCTCACATATACCCTTCTATTGGGTCTAACTAGCCTGCATGACTCTCCTATGTCCTTCCCAACATCACCTGCACCCTTCCTCTCTGTAAAGAAGATTGCTTTCTGAGTTGCACTGTCCAATACTCTTCCTCCTGCAATTCCTGTCTCATTCTTTTCCTTCTTGGAGTGCACAGTTACATCAGCCCTCTATCTCAGACAACTGCCAGTGAAGTCGGTAGTTTTTCTCCTACAAGTTCATATATATTAAGCCGAACTGTGGTTTCCTTCACTTTCCATAAATCCGTGTATACTGTCTGTGGTGTTACACTCTGCTGCATTTTCTCCAAAATTACCCATGGTTCCCTCTTCTTCGTGCAATGGGCTCATGGCTTCCAGACCTCTGCAATTCACACATTTATTCTTGATGTACATTGTATATAAATTTGTCCCAGGCAAACTGAGACTGCAGCCTTGTATCTGTTGTTGGCATTCTTTCTCCTTTTGTCTAACTGTTGTGCCTGGTGCTCTATTACCCTTTACCAGCTCCCGTGCCTCTCTGTCTGTACAGTACCTGTTGTCACAGTATTGATCACCTACTTTGCAGGTTCTTGAGTGCCGTTGACTGTTCTTTCCTTAATTCTAGCTAAGTTCCTATTTTATGGAGTATACTCTCTCGTGTCAGCATTAGCTGTAGTGCTGTGTGTTTGCTATGTGGGGGTGGGAAGGGGGGGCGGGGGAGGAGCATGTATGCAACGCATCGGGGTCCATTCTTGGGAGATGACTGGGAAAAGTCAAAACCAGTCAGAGTGCACTACTGATTCTGAGGTGCAGTTTGTGAAAAAGCAGAGGTCACAATAAAAAAAAGCATTATTATGTGATTTTGGTTTTATATAATGAGGCTTTTTTGTTTTCAATCTGATATGTTAATTAGAATCATAATTCGGGTTTTATATTTCCTTCCTCCAACTGTTGCACATTGGAATTCATGCATGCAGAAGTAATCATTCATACATGTTTCTCTGTTTGAGGGATTACACATTTCTTTCTATTCATATTCTTCCAGGTGACTTGGATTATTACTGGCTGGATCCTGCCACGTGGCACAGCAGGGAGACATCCCCAATTAGTTCGGTAAGAAAAAGGAAAAAGGAGGTACATAAGTATGAATGTTTGCTGATTATTTCAGTTCAGCATCGATGTTGTGTTGTAAAAATAATTCTCTACAAATTATCAAGACTGGTTCCAAGTGGTGTCCCCCAGGGCTCAGTCCTGGGTCCAGACCTGTTCAGTATCTTTGTCTCAATTACCTGGATGAAGGGATCGACTGTTCCCTGAGTAAATTTGCGGACAACACTAAGATGAGAGGAAGTGTCAATCTGCTTGAGGGTAGGGAGGCTCTTCAAAAGAATCTAGACAGGCTGGATCTATGGGCTGAGAGCAACGGGATGAGGTTCATCGTGGGCAAGTGCCGAGTCCTGCACTTGGCACGTAACAACCCCATGCAGTGCTACAGGCTTGGGGGAGACTGGCTGGAAGGCAGTGAAGGACCTGGGGGTGCTGGTTGCCTGCGGGCTGAATATGAGCCAGCAGTGTGCTCAGGTAGCCAAGAAGGCCAATGACACCTTGGCTTATATCAGAAACAGCTTGGCCAGCTGGTCCAGTGAGGTGATATTGCCCATTGGCGAGGCGGCACCTTGAGTGCTGTGTTCAGTTTTGGGCCCCTCACTACAAGAAAGACATCGAGGTCCTGGAGCGTGTCCTGAGAAGGGCAGCCAGGCTGGTGAAGGGGCTGGAAAGCAAACCTTACAGGGAGCAGCTGAGGAAACTAGGGTTGTTTAGCCTGGAGAAAAGAAAGCTGAGGGGAGACCTTATCACTGCCTACAGTTACCTGAAAGGCTGTAGAGAGATGGGTGCTGGTATCTTCACCCAAGTGACAGGGGATAGGATGAGGGGGAATGGGCTCAAGCTGGTTCAGATTGGACATTAGGAAAAAATTCTTCAATGAAAAGGGTTATCAGGCATTGGAACAGGCTGCCCAGGGAGGTAGTTGAGTCACCAACCCTGGATGTATTTAAAAGATGAGTAGATGAGGTGCTCAGGGATATGGTTTAGGAGAGGACAGATATGGTTGGACTCTATGATCTCAAAGGGCTTTTCCAATCTAGTGATTCTGTGATTTGATTTAGTGGATCATGGAAATTGAAATCAGAAAGACAATTTCATCAAAATTTCTACTAGTAAAATTGCCTGAACTATAACTTGAATTCTTTCATAGACATGATACTAGATTTCATTACACACTAAGCAGTGAGTGCAAAGCTGCTCTTGGGGAGATTAATGGCTTTTTCTATTGGCTTGGAGTTGGAAAGGGTCGTTTGGATTTTTATTATGTAGTGAACCTGTTTGATAGAGCTGTATAGTATGTATATTATTCTAAAGAACAGAATAATAATTCAGGTGCACAGAATATAAAAGTGAATGCTTAATTTTATTGCCTAAGGTATGTTTTAAATGTTTAATTGTATTGAACTTTGAATAGGATTATAATTCTACCTGCAGACTTAGTGCTGAGAATTTTTTACAGTGGGCATAAATACTCAGTGAAGCGAGAGTCAATCAGTTACAGTAGTAGTAAGCTTGGGTGCAATGTGTAACATCTGTAGGATGTTTGTGTCTACAGTGACATAATGATCCAGCAACTTCATTGGTATATAAATGTGCATCTAAATATGAGAAGATGTTTGCACTTCTTTAATTCCACTGCTTGTTTTTATAACAGCATCCAGTAACGTGGCAGCCTTCTAAAGAGGGAGATCGCTTAATTGGGCGTGTTATTCTTAATAAGAGAACAACCATGCCAAAAGAATCAGGTGCATTACTGGGGCTAAAAGTAAGTATTACATGGTTTATGTGGTAAATCAAAGAAACTTCCACTGAACTTAGTGCTGGGGTCTAACACATTCAATCAGAGGACTTTCCAATTATATGAACATTTGACAAAAATATATTGCTCATTTTTGGTAAATTCTGAGAGTCTTACAGATAAAATACAAATGTAAATGTATTTAATCCTTCTATGAAGTCTTCCACTCATTCATTTCAAAGAACCTGGACCATTGTGATTAAAAAGTGTATGTTTATTCAGCTCCCTGTCTGCAAGACAATTATATATATATGTATACACACATATTGCCCTTTGCAATGCACTAATGGTATCCTGACTTTTCTAGCTCTACTGTTTGCATTTCAGTCACATAATTCATCTCATAATTCACATACATAAATGTCACCCAGATGCAAAGGTTTATGAGGTCAGTGTTTAAAATCCAGACACCCATTTGGAAAGGGAAATTTTATAGAATGAAACAAAACAGTTATACAAAAATTTGCTAAACAAACTTTTAAAATGTAGTAGATATTATATTAAATTGTTTGAGTTTATCTGGTGCCCAAAAATGAAGATACTGTCAACACTTCCCAGTAAAATTAAATCCCTAAATTAGTAATTTCTAGTGGACTCTTAGGTTCATGTCCCTAAATTGCCAGAACACTTTAAAGAGAAGGAACACTACTTCTGAAGCTGGTGAGGCAGGAACAGTGTGCCAGTTTGAGACTTTCTATGTATATTTTTAACTATATTGGGCTTCAAAGGTAACTGAGAGAATTTAATTGTGTATCTTCACCTCCCCAATGAGCACAAGAGGAACAATGCAAAATGTGAAATATCCACTTAGGCTTGAGTCTACTTTAAAGGGCAATGACACTGAACTGCTCCTTGCATACCATTGCCAGATAGTTCAATCCCTTGCACATGACAGAGATGCAGGGTGTTGGTTCTGCTTGTTCTGGGTGGGAATTAAATCTGGAAAGAATTTTGTGAGCTTGGTAATGGCATGTCCTGGGTAACAGTTATTTATCCACATTAAAGTGGATATCCACAGAAGATGGAAAGAGCTTCACTCAACTAAATGTCTAGTAGTCTGTAGCATAAGGCTGATTTTTCCTGGCAGCTAGCTATATATATATTAATAAGAGAAAAAGAAAGTTGCTCCTGGAAGGAAATGTAGGTAGGAGAGCTTCTCTTTTTCTCTTTTGATTTTTTTCAAGTTTCATTTTTTGCATGATACGAATGGAGGTCCCTAGTGATAAATGTAACACATCTTGTGACAACCTTGTTGGCAGGTAGGCTTCTGGATCTTGGATATATCTCTGTATTAAAGCTCCTGCTAGTTACTGTGTTTGCAACATGGGGAGATAACAACTAATGATCCAGCACTCTTCTGTTTCATTGTATTACAAAACTCCTCGCAGGATATTCTTACCTCCCAAAAGAGAAAGAAAAGTCATTCTGTGTCTATTTTATTTCTTTCCAAGCAGATACAGCCTTTTTCTTTTGTTTCGTCTTTAAGCCTCTGTAAAGCCCAAATTGACAATAGATTTGATTATGGATATTTTAATTTTTAAAATAATGTGAAAACAGATCCTTCTATATATTTATGCTTGATATGATTTCTGATTTGTGGCTTGGAATCTCACACATTTATGATTAACCAGGTTGTTGGAGGGAAAATGACAGAATTAGGACGACTCGGTGCCTTCATTACCAAAGTGAAGAAAGGTAGCTTGGCTGATGTGGTTGGGCATCTCAGAGCAGGTAAATCAATCAGTTGCACAAAAAAGACATTGTCTTTTAGCTATGGCTTTTTGTAATGTGTCTGTTAATTTATATTAATATTGATCATGTGATTCGCAAGTATTTTTTAAAAATACAGGCCAATACTGTAAAGTTATCATGGAATCCCACAGTGGCTTACATTTCTAATTTATTATTAACTCAAATTTCTTGGACGTATGAGCAAAATGCAAGACACTCCTGATCAGTGCTGCTGTCTGGACTGAGTGTCACTGGTAAATTTTTGCACATTACACTCTGTAGAAGCAATGCAAACATTTTTAAAACATGTTTCATTGTGGCAAACAAAACTAACTACTGTTACTTCACTTGCACCACAGCCACCTGCCCTGTGAACTCATTGGATTTCATTAGGTTTCATCTTCAGTGTTCATTTTTATGAATTAAAGTGGAAAACAACCCAAGAAAATGAGGTTGAAATGTTTCATGTATATAAAGATGTATATAATACACTAACAAATAAGTCACTGTGCTGTTGGAACTTTTCAAGTTTCTAAATGAGGCAAGAACTATGCGCAGCAGTTGGTTTTCCAAATTACTTCTAAGTGGTTTATATTTCTACCGTGGCTCTAAGCAACTACTTTCCAAGTGTTGCCTTAGCAAACTGAAGTCCGTTTGGTGCCTTCTTAAGAATCCAGAAGCTCTGATGACAACTTGTATGAATTTATGATAAGTCCATGAAGGAAACAGTAGTAAACAAGTAAAAAAAGATGACTAGTCTCTAAAAAATTGCTGGTTTAGTTTGGCATTTGTTAATTTTTTTTTTACCAAGTCAGTATACATGGAGTTGATGGCACCAGTTATTACAGTTATTAATAGGTTTTAATTGCAGATTGTAACTACAGAAAGTAATTTTTGCTCCACTAATCTTGAACAATTTGGGCTGAATTATTACATTTTAATGTCTGCTCTATGTTGATTTTAAGTAAAAGTTATTTTCAATGTCTAAAAATATTTTTAGAGCCAAAGTAATTTCACGGAAAAAAAAATCCACTCTTTTTTTGCATGGGTTTTCAAAGTCTATTCATGCTGGAGTATGGGACTAAAACACAAAAAAAGGCGGCATGGGTGTGTCCTTGTTGTTGGGAAAGCATGCTTGCTTTCTCATCTTTGTGAAAAACCTCCAAAATTTGGCTAGTTAATCTTTGAGTATAACCTCATATATTTTAACAAAGTTAAATGTGCCATCTTGCATCAGGAACAGAATAACCCAGCGCTAGGAGCCCATCAGCAAGAAAACAGCTTGGCAGAAAAGCATCTGGAGGACAGTAAATTGAACATGAGTCAGCAGCAAAGCGCCCTTGCAGCAAATGTCAATCATATACAGGGCTGTATTGGCAGGGATACCACCAGCAGGTTGAAAGAGGTGGTTGTTGCTCTGTATTCAGTGCTCCTGAAGCTATACTGTCATCCAATTTAGGTTCCTCTAGTACAAGAGAGATACTAACAACCTGGACTGGCTTAGCCTGAGAGGCAGAAAGCTGCTTAGGGGTCTGAAGCATGTGGCATACAAGAAGCTGAGAGACTGGGGTTTGTTCAGGCCAGTAAACAAAAGACTAGGAGGGTCTAATTCTTGTTTTCACCTGTCTAATGGGAAGCTGTAGAGAGCCCAGAGCCAGCCTGTTCTCAGAGATGCACACAGGTATTTGCAGCAAAAGTCTGAAAACTGTCTCTCTCTGTCAAACATGCATCAGTAAGTGGGGGCAGAATGCAAGATGAATATTCCTTTCTAGCCTCACCAGCAGAAGTGGCTCTGTAAGAGTGCAGGTGTCCTGTAGGTTCTGCCAGTCAGGTTTGAGCAGGTGTCTTGGTTATCCTAAACATCTACAGTGTAAGGTTTCTAACAGCTCTTTGACTGACTGGCTGCAACTTTGGGCTGCCACAGTGGGATCTACGACCAGGGAGTTGATCTCACCTGAAGTTGTAGCAGTGATAGGGTGATAGACTGGTTGAAATAGGTAAGCAACCTCTTGAGATGTCTAGTCCAATCCCACTTCTTAAGCAGGGTCAGGTAGGACATGCACAGGACCATATCCATTTGGTCTTTGCATATGTCCAAGTTTTAAATATCTGGATGGTGCTTTTTGTTTCCATGTCTGTTACTCAAGGGCAGATTCAGAATGTAAGCCTTATAGAGAGCATCTTAGATGAAAGATACAATAGAAAAGGGCTTGGTTGGTCAAAAAGATTAAATGGACAAGCTGAGCGAAAGCTCAGAAGTAGCTAGAATAAGATGTACCTTCTCACTCAAACCTCTATTTGGATCTAGTTTTCAGTAAGAATAGTGGGAGCCATTTCTGTTGATTTAGCATTCTGACTATGATGATCTTCTATTTCATCATCTTGGCAGTTCACATTTTTTTAATTGTTTTATCTTCTATTGACTGCTTAACTCTTCTAAAATAGCAATCCAGATACCTTACGTGTTCCTCTTCAGGATTCTCAAACATGTTGGACCTATTTGATTCACTGCTGTGTAAATTTGGTTTAAATCATGATTTTTAGTGTTACAAATTTAGCATATGTCCCTGTGGTTTTTGCTATTAAGTTATAGCTATTGCAAAGCTGGCTATATCTTAGCTCTTTTTAATGCCCAGGGTGCTTTTTTAAATTAAGTGAATTATCTCCAAAGAAATCCGATTTTATTATAAGGAAAAACAGTATGTTAATTTATAACAGTTAGCTTTAAAATACGCTCAGAATTACAGGAGAAACTGAGTGTGTTTTCTCTGAGTTGTATAAATTTTTAAATACACTGTGGAGTTCTTAAAATACCAAAATATAGACTGTTTGTGAAAAAGGGCTGACAATTGCTGAACATAAAAAGAAATTGAAGCCATGTGTTTTGGTAGATAGGACTTCAGTTAAGAGTTTTTCTTGGCTTATTAACAAGCACAAGTTTGATCATTTGTCTTCGATCTTCTCGGAACGTAGCAAAGCCAACAGCTGAAGGGGGGTTCCTGAGTGAATCTGAGAAACATAAAACCATTGTTAATAGTGAAAATTATTTGTGGCATCAAATAGTGGTTGTGAAGTTTTGACTGCTACAGATGATGGGGTATAAGAATGTAAACTTACCCTATGGTTCTTGCAGTTTAATTGTATATACTGATCTTTCTTTAGAAACTGTACTTCAAGATTTTCACCTTTTTATAATAGGGCCAAAATGCAGTGTAATCTACATACTATTTAAATTTCAGAAATGGCAAGCTGAAAAAAGAAAGTTATCTAAGTAACTTTCACATCATGTTTTCCTTTCTGTTCCCTGTAACATTCTCAGGAGATAGCAAATCACTCCTCACTTATTTTGTGTTCATTTGATACAGAGAGTGAGGAGTGTCCTGATTTTTAAAGGCTTAACAGTCGGTATTTGTATTTTTTGTTCTTGAAGACTAACTGGTGTTCAAAGATTATTACTGCTATTTAGTAAAGGATTTTAGATGTTCATCTCATAGTACAATAATGGGTACTGTATAATTTTGGAAATTGTTAATATGTTTGCACAAGTGGTTTCTTTAATATTTTCTGTGTGTACAAACTGTAGCTGTATTCTCAGAAAGGAACCGTGATAGTGCCTCAAAAACATGTTTTGTGTTTCAGCACAGCTTTTTTATTGATTTTGGGCAATGTTATTTGATTATATAGATTTCATAAATGTTTTACACTTCTTTGTAAAATAATATGGAAATGAGACAAACTTCTCTTTAAATTCAAGGGGATGAAGTTCTAGAATGGAATGGTAAACCCTTGCCTGGAGCTACAAATGAAGAAGTTTACAACATTATTTTAGAATCAAAATCAGAACCTCAAGTTGAAATTATTGTTTCAAGGCCTATTGGGTAAGGTTAAAGACTTGCTTCTTAAGCACAGTTATTAACTTCTACTAATGGGACTTTTAAAGGGACTTTGTGAGTTGATTATTTTTATATCTTAATAATAGAATATGATTAACTTTCTGGTGTTGACATTTGTATATTCCATTTCCTTCACTGCCATTTACAGCATTGGCTCTTTGCATTGGTATAAATACAAGTGTTTTTCTGTACGGTCAAAGTACTTAGAAGATTTTTGCTGACTGGAAAAAGAAAAATTGGTGAATCAAGTGGATATGTGCATGAGAAAATTAAGGATTCCAGGCCTTTAGCTTCAGAATAACTTATACAAGTATTCATGAGTAGAAGGATGCATCAGCAACTATTGAGTACTGAAGGATTTTAGTAAGTCAATGCTAGTAGGATTTTAACAGGCTGCCTTTAGAGAGTGAAGGAAAAAAGGAAAACCAGTACTCTCTTTTGAAAATACCATATTTAGCCTTTAACAATACTGTCACCAAAATCAAAGCCGAAATAAAAGTACCTTCATGTATGTGAAAGTAATGTGTGTTGACAAAAGTTAGCATTAATGAACTGTGTTTATAATCTTAATTTTTATTTATTGTAAATCCAAGTTTGGGGTTTTCTAGTAACAGTTCTTATGTACTTGATTTCCCAAATAAGCCTTAGAAAGATCATAGAAATTTTATTTTAATTTATAGGATTAGTGGGATCAGCCCTGCCTTTGTCACAATTGTTTTAGTGATACTCTACATTCCTTCTCTGAATGTGACTCTAATGGGACCATTTTAAGCCAGGTTTTACAGTACTGAATAGGAATCATGTATTGCAAGTTCACATTTATATTGCAGAACAGTCCCGTGATAAATAATAAAAAGTGACTCTTGGCTAATTTAAAATAGTTGTACGGATTTACATCTCTCTGTAGTTTTTCACATTCCCAGTGTTCATGTCCACTCACTGTTAAGTCTCTACATGCATCTATCCTGTAGGTAGATGGTAATTTTTTTTCCTTCTTATGAATGCATGATTATTTAATTTTGAATTTGCTAGATGTCATTCTAAGCATAATTTTTATCTGTCTCAACTATAAGTTTTCAGTTTTAGAATAAAAAAACCCTATTTATTTTCTTTCGGACTAAAACATTCTTGTTTTACATTTATTTCATGTTAATTTTCAGTGTTTCGTTTTCTCTATACTGTGCAAGTGTATCTATATTTTGCATCAGTTCTTATTTTTCAATGGCATTCACTACTAAAAGTACTTAAATAAAGTTAACGTTGCTTGCCAGTTCCGGTTATGAGTTTGACTTTCCCTTTTAGAGGGAAAATGAAATCCTGATGCAATAATAGTGGTTGTTAACGTCTAAAATTACCATCCACATGGAGACTGTGGGGGAGTAGAAACCTTATTTTACATTCTTTAGTTGGATAAATTAGGAGACATTCCTGACTGAAAATTGCAAATTCGGTCCTATGTCTTTATAATTAAAAGTAAAATGCCGTAAGGACATTTTTGGAAGTCCATTATTTAACTTAAATTGGGAGAAAAGAAATATGTTGATACTGGACCTGATTTGAACTCCCTATCTCAATTGAAGAAAACCTGAAAATTGAATTCTATAACTGATATAAAAGGAAAATGCTAAGTTAATATTTTAAATAATGAGCTTTAGATACATTCATTGTTATCAGTATATTTGCAAATGTCTTGTATCCTTACACTTTTGAGATAACTTTGTTATTAGTTTTGTTTATGAATTGGAGAAAACTTATAGCTTCACACAATGAAGTGCAAGGTGACCACATTCCAGTCACATATTTCTGAAGAAAGTTCAGAAGAGAACGCCGCAGTTTTTAACTGAGGCACAGAACATGAAGTGCGTTCATATATGAAATGAAGTTCAATATCAAAGGATGTTTCTGAATCTGTGAAGTGAATTTAACACTGACAAAGTGCACCCAGAGATAGTACCAACAAAATGCCAAGTTTTGCTTTGTATGATGCGTGCATATTTTTTCCCAGCATAGGCAAAAATGGAGCACGTCATGTTGTGCTTTTACTTTGAGATAAACAGTTTTGGCATGGAGATTTTTACATGCTGTAATAGCACTGTTCTTGTAGAGTTGATACATTTTGTTTGTTAGTTTGAGGGGTTTTTGGGTGGGCGGATGCTTGGGTTTTTTTAAGAGGAGCAGATTAATATCCCAAAGCTACTAGAGGATATACTTTGAAATTTAAAAGTATTTCTTTTGCCCAGCAGCAAGGACTCAAAATCCTGTTGTACCGTATCACATTAGGATTTATCTTTCTGTCATCTTGTAAGAACCAAAAATACCACACATCGTACAACAAAGAAAATCCTGGTATTAGTTAGCAAAAAAAAGAACATACTGCACAGGCCTTTTTTAAAAAAAATAATTGTAATCTACGAAAATTGTGTTATGTAATGAAAAATGGTTTGCTCGCATTAACAGATTATTTCCCAGACACCCCCCACCCCCAGCTTTTCCTTGTCTTGTCATCCAAACTTTGTGATTGTTTCAGATTCATGACAGGGAATTTTATTTAATCTACCAATTGTAGTATATCAAAGTTTTGTTACTACTTTAGGAGCTGACTCAGCAAAATTGAAGCCGCTTGATACAGCATTAAGGGGTAATCCATTAAACGTAAAATTCCTGTGAGGAAACAGATTCCCGAAAGACCTGAAAAATGATATTTTGTCTGCATAATTTAAGTGTTTTCATCTCTCAGTATTAATAATGCAAATAATGCACCAGCACTTTTAATGGTCTCTATTTAAAAAGTCCCAGCATATTAGATCTAAAAAGCCAGAATATGACACAATTTGTCTTAAGTGAATAATGGGAGGACTGTTAGCCCTCAAATTAGATGACTGCCAGTTACTGAATTGATGTCTAAACAATTTGCTCAGTCTTGCAGGTTTGAATTTCTGCATCTACCAGCAAATGTAATTTTGAGTAATGGATAATTGTAGGATGTTTATTAGAGAAAATGGTGAAACATGTAACACTATTAGTAGATGAAGGCGTAACAATAAACAGTAGAGCCACAATAGTACCATAAAAACTCCATAGAAACTAATTGACGATAATGCTAATGATCGCAACACATGGTAGATAAGAAAACTATAAAAATTAGAATTAATGGGTTAGCTATCTAAATATGAGGGGAAGAATTACCTATGAATATGCATACAACGCGAGAGGCGGTTAACACAGGACAGCATAGAATATCCTCTGGCACTATGCTTTCTGGTGAAGAAACCTGTCATGGTAACTAAGTCACCATCTCTTGCATGCTCTGGTGAGGTCGATGGGATAGTGCAGGTAAAACAAATGTTTTTTCATTTGCCTGTTTTTTCATTTGCCTGTTTCTTCATTTGCTTGTCCTTGCTTGGGTTTCCATAGGTAATATTGCCAAAGTAGTTCCTCTGGTGAGATTCAGTTCCTTGGTGCAGGAATTGTTAGTGTGCTCTAGGTGCTTGCAAGGAGTTTGAAGCTCCATAATCGGGCAGTACTGAATTCCAGAGAGTTGCTCCAGTAATGTAATTAGTAGAAAATGCAAATTGATCCACAGGTTCTGATGGGAGTAAACCATTTTGGAAATAGGAGGATGAGTTTGAGGGGCAGATACTCGGAAACTCCGAAAACTCTGTAGGACATAGAGGAAGATGCTTCTGTCCCTTAGAGCAAGCTAATAAAGTGTGGGTTACAACCACATTTGAATTTGGTTTGTCTTCAGTGATCAAGCTCTTGAATATCGCCCTCAGAGAAATTACAGCTGTTCCTGTGTTTTACAAAATAGTGAGCCTTCACAAATCTGCATGGACTAGCCTCAACCTACGGTATTGTTTGGTTTAATTTATGTATTCGTAGATGTGTAGGAAGATAAAAGAACGTCATATGTACAACATTGCAGAAGATTGCAAAAAACCTTTGCCTTTCAGGGCAGAGGTAGACAAAGCTCGGTGTCAGCAGCTCTTTACTGGATTGTGCCTGATACTGCTTTTCTGACACTTACTTTGCTCTGAAAGCAAAGCAAATTTTGTTCTTCATTTAGATAAGTGGATATGGTACTTCCTTCTTTGCTTTCACCATTTGCATTCACTAGTATGGTTTCTTCTGAAAAGCTTTTTTAGTTTGTTTGTTTGGTTTTGTAAATTGTATGGTTAGAATATTTCCTGCAAGCTGAAAGTAAGAGCAAGCTACATAAGACTAATTTTCTTATGTAACAAGATGCAGATTATAGTTTATTTATAGAATTTTCATTCTTTATTTTTTATGCATTTGCATTTTAATTACCATTTGTACATTTGATAAAGTCAATAGATATATAGCATCAGTTATTTACTTGTAGGCATGTAATATTTAAGAAATTATTCTGTGAAGTGGATTATTGAATTTGTAAGAAGTTTAAATATGGACAGAAGCACAGCAATCAATAGCAGAAAGCAGAACTATTACAGAGCTTGTTGGGATATTCTGCCATGAGTTTGATGATCAGTCCTGTATTGCACACTCAATTTATGTGCTTCTTTGCTTTTTGCGTCTTGCAGTTCTGTGTGGAGCTGTCCTTAAACAAGATAAATATATTAGGAGAGAAGATTTCCTAGCAATAATTTAATATACACACAGAGAAACTTTTATCCATTGTATTGTAAAGTTTTATAGGTTTGCTGAGGCTGCACAAGCTCTAGTATGGAGGGGATAAATAAGGTGGGTGGGAAAGCTGCCAAATAACATTGCTATTGTGAACAATGCATTTTGTTGGGAGTTGAAATTTCTGTTCAAGCTTCCACTGTTCTTGTCAGTTTTTAATAAGAATTACAAAGGGTTTGGAAAAATATATTTAAAAAATTGTACTTTCTGTTCTTTTTGATGTGTAAAGTCTTAGGAAAGTTCTGATAATTCTTGTCATTTACTACCTTTACCTGGCACAGACTTTCAACTTTACCGTTCAACTTTACCGTTTTTCCACCCAGCTAGGGGTTATGAAACTTGACAAAAAAGTGAAGGTCGGGGGCAGCTTAGGACAAAGCGACCATGAAATGGTTGAGTTCAAGATCCTGAGAGGAAGAGGCAAGCCAAAAAGTAGGATAGCTACCCTGAATTTTGGAAGAGCTAACTTTGATCTCCTCCGAAATCAAATAGGGGCTATCCCATGGGCTGCTCTGTTTGAAGGAATGGGAGCCTGCGAGTGCTGGCTAACATTCAAACAGCACTTCTTCCAAGCGCAGAATAGGTGCATCCCTTTGAGTAAGAAATCGGGAAAGAGAGGTAGAAGACCTGCGTGGATAAGCAGGGAACTTATGAGTAAACTCAAAGGGAAGCAGAAAACCTATAAACTGTGGAAACAGGGTCTGAGATCATGGGATGATTATAAGGATGTGGCCAGGGCCTGTAGGGATGCAACTAGGAGGGCTAAGGCCTGCTTAGAAATTAAGCTGGCAAGGGACATAAAGGACAACAAAAAGAGCTTTTTCAGGTATGTAAATAGTAAAAGGATGACCAGGGATAATGTAGGTCCCTTGTTGAATGAGGCGGGTGTCTTGGTGACGGGAGATGATGAGAAGGTGGAGATACTTAATGCCTTCTTTGCCTCGGTCTTTACTCCGAAGGCTTCTCAGGACTCACATATCCCAGATGTAAGTAGGAGTGGTTGGGGAACGAGTGGTTGGGGAACGAATGGCTCCCCTCTAGTAGAGGTAGGGGTGGTCCAGGAACGACTCAAAGGAATGGATGCACACAAATCCATGGGCCCGGATGGGATACACCCACGTGTGCTGAGAGAGCTGGCGGAGGTGATTGCGGAGCCGCTCTCTATCATCTTTGACAGATCCTGGACTACAGGAGAAGTGCCTGAAGATTGGAGGATAGCCAATGTCACTCCAGTCTTTAAAAAAGGCAAGAAGGAGGATCCCAGTAACTATAGGCCAGTCAGCCTCACCTCTGTCCCTGGAAAGGTGATGGAACAGCTTGTTTTGGATGCCATCTCCAAACAACTGGAAGAGAAGAAGGTCATGAGGAATAGTCAGCATGGATTCACCAAGGGGAGATCGTGCTCGACCAATCTCATAGCCTTCTATGATGTTATTACCAACTGGGTGGATGGAGGGAGAGCAGTGGATGTCATCTACCTCGACTTTAGCAAGGCTTTCGATACTGTCTCCCACAACATCCTGATAGAGAAGCTGAGGAAACAAGGGATAGACGAGTGGACAGTGAGGTGGGTTGAGAACTGGCTGTCAGACCGGGCTCAGAGGGTCGTGATCAGTGGAGTAGAATCTGAATGGAGGCCTGTGACTAGCGGTGTTCCCCAGGGCTCAGTGTTGGGTCCAGTCCTGTTTAATATCTTCATTGACGACCTTGATGAGGGAATAGCATCCACCCTCAGCAAGTACGCCGATGATACAAAACTGGGAGGAGTGGCTGACACGCAAGAACACTGCGCTGCCATCCAGCGAGACCTGGACAGACTGGAGAGCTGGGCAGGGAGAAATCTAATGAAATTCAACAAAAGCAAGTGTAAAGTCTTGCACCTGGGGAGGAATAACCGACTGTATCAGTACAGGCTGGGGGATGACCTGTTGGAGAAGAGCTCTATGGAGAAGGACCTAGGGGTCCTGGTTGATGACAGGTTGGCTATGAGCCAGCAGTGTGCCCTGGTGGCCAAGAGAGCCAATGGGATCCTGGGATGCATCAGGAAGAGTGTGTCCAGCAGGTCGAAGGAGGTGATCCTCCCCCTCTACTCTGCATTGGTCAGGCCCCACCTGGAATACTGTGTCCAGTTCTGGGCTCCCTGGTATAGAAGAGACAGGGACCTTCTGGAGAGAGTCCAGAGAAGGGCGACAAAGATGATTAGGGGTCTGGAACATCTCCCCTATGAGGAAAGGTTGAGTGAGCTGGGTCTGTTCAGCCTGGAAAAAAGAAGACTTAGGGGGGACCTAATTAGTGTTTACAAGTATCTTAGACATGGGTGGCAGGGGGAATTGGCCAGCCCCTTTTCAGTGGTCAGTGGGGACAGGACTAGGGGCAATGGCTGTAAGCTGGAGCACAGGAAGTTCCGCACCAACATGCGGAAGAACTTTTTCACAGTGAGGGTGACAGAGCAGTGGAATAGGCTGCCCAGGGAGGTGGTGGAGTCTCCTTCTCTGGAGATATTCAAGTCTCGTCTGGACGCCTATCTATGTAATATGAGATAGGGAGCCTGCTTTGGCAGGGGGGTTGGACCCGAAGATCTCTTGAGGTCCCTTCCAACCCCTAAGATTCTGTGATTCTGTGATTCTGTGATTCTGTGATTCTGTGAAAATAGGTTGCACTTCCCATGTTAAAAAACTTGTTGCCCATGCGAGCCCTCTTTTATGTATCCTGAATGAGATATTGTTACAAACACTGCTATACTGCGGACAAAACTGTTCCTAGCACAAGAAAACACTGAAAACTTAATGTTGTATTGAATGGAAAAAACAGTATGAATCTGCTAAGTAAATATTTCAGACTGAGGATTCCCCTTGAAATTGAAGCGATAAAATGTTAAGAGGAAGAAGCCTGTGCAGCAGCCCTGCTGCGCAACACATCCATAATCTGTTTATATGATTGTGAAGCACTAGTGTGTCATGTCAAGAATAAATAATGCAGTTATATTTCCCTGAGCTTGAGGAACCCCATTAGTCTTGAATTACAAAGTCAAAGCAAAGAGAAGCACGGTTTTGCAGAGTGATACGAGATGTAGGCTCATGAGAGACATTGAGAGCTGAAAGAGGCTTTTTTAAAGCACATGCTTCAGTTTAAATTGCATAACATGAAAAGCAAATTCAAACCAATTGATTGGGCACTCCTTTTCTGACTTCTATGTCTGTTTCTTTTTCGTAATTAACTTCTATATACCTAGGAGCCTTAGTTTTATTGACTTCCAAGTTAGTAAAATAGTGTTTCACTGAACTGACAAATGCCTGAATACATTTTAAATGCTCAGCTTTAGACTTAAAATCTTGTAAGTTCTTCAGAAATTTGGGGGTTTTTGCAATTTTGGGTTACTTTGTGTATGAAAAATATTTTCAAGTAATTCAGTTAGGTGCTTTGATTCATTTTTCCTGCTTTGCTACTGCTTTGCTAACGTTTATACAATAACAGTAATTTCTTGCTCTCACAATGTATTTTCAATGATTGCTAAGAAGACTCTGGAGTTAGCATCATCTAGATTTTGCTGGATGAGTAAATTTGCTGATGGCAAAATTTTGATAGCTATCCGTGGACTTAACCAGTTCGATTTTGCTCGTATCTGTATACGTGCTGGGTATGTGTATGTTGAAAAATATCCATCCCCAATTGTAATATGGTTGGTTTGTTTGGGTTTTTTTTAAGCCTTTGAAAAAATGATTATTCTTTCATTTGTTAAACATTGCTAATGTTATTTACTTTTTTCTTTTAATTGTTATAAGCCATTTTCATCAGTTTCATTCTGTGAGCTCCTTGAGACGTTTATATAAAAATTACTAGTGAGTTAAAATACGTCTTTTTAATTATTTTTTCCTCCCCAAAAATAGTTGAACATCCATAGTTATACTACCTTTTGCCACCTTTCTCTTCCTAAAAGCTCTCTATTATTCTGGTTGTGAAAATATCGTGGAATCCATCCACAATATTGACACTGCAGTGCTCATATTGTTACGTCTGCTAGTTCCTTACCTTGAAAGTAGTAGTTGGCATTAGTAAGGTTTTCATGAATGCTAGTGTGAAATATGTCTTTGAATATTTCCCCTTTCTTTCCTTGCATCCCATTAGAACAGAAACAGATCCATATTTCTCTAAAAAGTTCCCCAGAAACGCGTTTGTTACAGCAGAAGGTCATTTCTGATGTTTCTAATTACTATGTGTATATTCACGTTCTAGTGATATTCCACGGATTCCAGAGACTTCTCACCCCCCGTTAGAGTCCAGTGAGTACATGCTTTGTTCCTTTCATTGCCCATGGTCTTGTAGCCAGCACAATCGTTTTGGCTGTGAATTTTCTGAAAGATGGGCACTGGGAGATGACATTGGCTCTGAGGTTTTTATGTGACCAAATTCAGTGGATTTTTGTCTTATGTGTTAAATTTGACACAGTATAGATTTGATTAAAAGCTATACAGATTTAAACCGTTAGCAGGATTTTATTGTTTCCTTCTGTGTCTTAGTACTATAGTGGCATACATGCTGTGGCCCAAAACAGTCATTTACTTGCCCAAAGACAGAAAGTGTGTTTAAGAGATTGCCAAAGGCACAAATGGTGTCAGGATTTCATACCCTCTACTATCCAGCATACGTCCAGCATTCTAGTTTTTCTTTATTTAAACAAGAAAATGTTCAGATGAACTTTTGTGTATCATGCTTCAAAAAAGGTTTTCTTTTTAACTATCCCATTTGAATGGTGTCAGCTAGTGTGTGAGGGCTATGGTTCCAGTCCTTCCTCATCTGAGATGCAACCAGAAACCTTCCCTGGGACAAGGTCCCAAAGGGTTACCAAGTGCTGTTACACCTGTTATGAGCTCATCTAATTAGTGAAGGCTCTGCTTCACTGGTGGAGAACTGCTGATGACCAGTGGGCACCAAAGCATCCTCCATGCTAGACACATCCTGCATACCTTCCTATGCGAAGGCTGCCAGGAGTATAATCCATACAACAGGTGTAGGTTTATTCATCCAAGATTTGAGATCATAGAATCACAAAGTAGTTTGGTTTGGAGAAGAGATGTGTAATTTTTTCAGAGAGTAGTATTTTATTTAAAACACTTGACATGGTTTGTCACTGCTATATGAGTACATTTTTATACATTATTTCAAATTTTAAAAATGGCAGACTTAATCTGAATTAAGGATATCCAGTCTTCTTCACCATGCTACCTATGTCAGTGTAAAACCTTTCTGTGTATAAATCTAGATATATTGTGTATAAATGCAAACATTAGATAATTAATATAAAAGTGATCAATAAATTAACCAAATTCTCTTCAAAAGTTTGGATGGAGAGTTCATATTTTTCCTCGTGTATTTTTAGGTTCAAGTTCTTTTGAATCCCAGAAGATGGAAAGGCCTTCTATTTCTGTTATATCTCCGACCAGCCCTGGAACCCTGCGGGACGCACCACAAGTCCTACCAGGGCAGCTTTCTGTGAGCATGTTTTGGTTTTCCTGGCTTAATAATGAAACTCTCTGAAGTTCTGGTCCCTCAGCCCTCCACAGTCCCAAGGTCTATTTGATGGTCAAGAGAAATGTCTGTTGTTGGTAAAGAGTAACATCTTTCAAATTTTTTTTAAGACCCTTTGTACGCACTCACAAGCTGTCACTGTAATCACAGCAGAGGAAAAGAATTGTTGTCTTAACACACCAAAGAGCACAGGATTTTACGTTGAGAGGAGCCCATAAAAATGCCTTGTAACTCTTCATCCTGTGCCCTCTGTATTAAAAATGGTGGCTCTTCTGCACATGCCCAGTAACCCACAGAAAACAAGCACAGTATCACGTTATCTTCATGGAAGCATTTAAAGAGCTGTCTATTTGTTAAGAGTTACACTGTTGAGCAATGCATTTTAATTTAGATACACACTACAGCCTGAAACCATCTGTAATACTAATTGAAGCTGTGCTTATTAAATATACTGTGAGTACTTAGACTCTGTTTTGTACATTCTTACATTTTTTCTGTTGATCATATTAATTTCTAAGTATACAACAGGCTCAAAAAATTTCACAGTGTTATTCTGTTTAGATATTATTTAACTATGTATTATACTTGTGGTAAGAACATTACCAAGGTGATAAAACAGAGTAGGTAGATTTAAACTTTAAATTTCGCTATAGCCATGGCTTACTATTTAAATGTAGCTTTCAAGGTGCAGAGCTAAAACACATGCTGATTTAAATGCACTCACAGATACAAGATGATGCAGTGAGCACATTAAAAAAATATAAGCGTAATCAGGCACCACCATTTTATTTAGCTGTGGTAAATGCAAAAGTCATTTGTATATACCCACATGTTTTCCATCTAACTTAGTTAAATATTAAGGGATTTGAAATAAAATATATCTTAACTATCTCTTGGGAAAAAAAGCTGGTTGCATTTACATTGTGGTTAATGAGATGAAGTCTTAAGATTCTGCCTCTTTCTCCATTTTCGTTAATGTTTCCTGGTACCATGATTCTTGTAGGTTAAACTGTGGTACGACAAAGTGGGACATCAGTTAATAGTAAATGTTCTGCAAGCAACAGATTTGCCACCAAGAGTAGATGGACGCCCCCGGAATCCCTATGTAAAAATGTATTTTCTTCCAGACAGAAGGTAGTAGCTCTGTTCAGAAGATCATGTTGTAATTTATCATGTGTTTTAAATGAACGCTTAGGAAGGAAAGAATTCCTTTTTTGTAATTCATTATAGTTAGATAAGTTATAACAAAAATTGCACTTGAATCATGCAAGTCAATATCAAATTAACTTTGTGGACTTTTGGACGAATGTGATCCATTGTACCACAATGGCTCCTTTAGGCATTCTCAGATCAGAAAGAATGAAAGCATAAGCACTGATGATTAGATGTCATTTTGTGATTTAACTCTACAAACAATTTACAACAAATATTTATGTTTCAGTGATAAGAGTAAGAGGAGGACCAAAACAGTAAAGAAAAGTCTAGAGCCAAAATGGAACCAAACTTTTCTCTACTCACATGTACATCGTAGAGATTTTAGAGAACGGATGCTTGAAATAACCGTATGGGATCAGCCAAGAGTACAAGAAGAAGAGAGTGAATTTCTTGGAGAGGTGATACATACCATCACATTTCCCCTGAGTTAATTGTTTGGTTTTGAATACATATGTACGTGTTTGTGTGTGTGTGTGTGCCTTTAAAGGAAAATTAAATCCTGATAATTTTTCAACTAGATTCTTATAGAGCTGGAGACAGCACTTTTAGATGATGAACCACATTGGTATAAGCTACAGACACATGATGAATCTTCACTACCTCTGCCTCAGCCATCACCTTTCATGCCAAGAAGACATGTTCATGGTGGAGAAAGCACTAGCAAAAAATTACAAAGTAGGTCTAAATTCCATTAATCTCTTTTAAATTTTAAATTAGAAATGCTGGATATGGTGCAATGGTATTTAAGTTTCATATCCATGATAAAAATACTATTTCATAGGCAGAAGATATTTCACAGGCAGAAAAGAGATGCGAATTATGACATTATGACATGGCAGCCTTTCACCTGTGACACACAACTTTCAAGTGTGTGAGACCTGTTAGAATTGCTTTGGTTTTCACTAACAAAAGAACATCTGTTCAAACATCTGTTTTCCATACATTTCTTTTTAAATAAAAAGATGAAATACATCATTATTGAATACTTTTTAATAATTAAAATGTATTTATTTTTTTAAAAGAAATTCCTTAAAGACTTATGAGGCTTAAAAACAGTTTTTATTGTGAAGTTAGTCTCAAACTCCAGTATGCTCATTATATAATCAAATGAGAAGTATACTTTTGCAGCAAAGAATTGTATGTGTGTATTTGGGTGAGTGCCTATTTTTTGTATGTGTACTAGGGAGTATTTGTGTATTTTTTGATGAGTCCGCATTTCAGGTTTGTATGAGGCATATTAAAATAACTGAATGTATTGAAATACTTAAATATTGTAGCTTCTCTGATAATTTACATTATTTTAAGATTTATTTAGAAATACAAAGGTTGTAGGGGATTATTTTAAAATAGGTTTCCAAGCCGTTTTTCTGATTTTTCTTAAACATGGAAGTCATTCATTCCAACCAATGTGTAGGGAACTTGTGCACATTGAGGAATGAATTACAAAAATGTGATAGTGCTGTAAGTGCTGCATGAGGATATGTATATGGAGAGCAAATTAAAGGTTAGTTTTCATGAGAGATTTGAACTTTTCTAAAAGCTGGCAGTGCTGTTTCCTCTTCCCCTCTCTCACCATATGCTGCTACCTCTCCTTTCCTGTTCAGCAAGCTGATTCAGCTTACTTGCTGAAATAGCACAGAAGTTTTTTCTTTCCTTATCTGACTTAACTTTTTGTTGGTTTAATGAGTTAAACCATTCTAGTAGAGTATTATTGAGGGAAGAGAAGAGGAAAGGAGGCTGCAGTAGCTGTAAGAAGTTAAATTGGCTCAGCTGTCTCGTGAAATGTCACCGTCAGTCACTGCAGTTTAGTTCTCCTCTATGGTTTACACTTAAAGTCATCTTTTAATTTCAGTAGTGTGATAAATGAACATATTTTTACATTTTATAACACGACCAGATGTTCAGGTATTTGTTTACCTTACTGTTGTGCAGGATCTCGGCCAATCAGTGATAGTGACATCTCAGATTATGATGTTGATGATGGTATTGGAGTTATTCCTCCAGGTGCGTGGGTGAACAGCATGGTCCTGCTTTCTTCTTTTTTGCTTGTTGGTTTGTTTTTTCCTTTATAACATTTCAGAATATTGAGGATACTGGTTTTGGAGAGTGCATTGTGGAAAAATATAAATGGTTTTCCTGATTATTCCATGATACCTGAATTAAAAGATTCTACTGTTCATCCATTGATATTTCTTCCACATATCATTCTTCATATGTGAACCACTGGATGGTTCAAATTGTTTACTGCATAATGTTCTAAGCATTATTTAAAATATAAATTAAATTTAAAAAATAATTTAAAAATGGTGATTAAGATGCTAGTGTTTCTTGCAAGCATTTTTTAAAATTATTTTGCTTTTTGCTTGAAGTTTAGATATAATGCAGTCTCCCATGGACTTTGTTGAGAATGCATGGCTGTAGCTTAAGATGCATGTAGCATGGCTGTATCTTTTATAGTTTTCACATGCTTTCATGAACTATCATTACCCTAAATGTTCATAAATATATACTTGTAGAGAGTATCGTGGTTTGACTTCTAGTACAACATTTCTTGCATACTGAAAATGTTGAGGATCATTTTGGATACCCCATTTTTCTACTTCTATTTGACTGTTGCCACAAGTCAAATAAATATGTTTCCCAAATGTCCAAAAGTAACCGAAGAGTCATTGTGTCATTGCCAGCACTAAATGAGTTTTTCTGTGGATCATCCTGATGAAAAACACTGAGTTAAGTCAGGGTGGGATTTAGAAAGATCTCTGTCTTCCTGATCTGTGTTTAGAATTGTGACAATTTACTTATTCTTCACATAAGCATACGAATAAGTAATGTATTTTATTAACACAGTATCACTTTGATGTTTACTGAGAAAATTCTTCTTCCTTTGAAGCTGAGTGGGTTCTTTCCTTACTTTAATACAATTACACTGAGTTACTGAGAACAAAATTTGTTCAGTTAGGTCTAGGAATGGTTTTAATGGGCTTAAGCTGAAGGAGGGTAGATTTAGATTAGACATAAGGAAGAGGTTCTTCCCTGTGAAGGTGCTGAGGCACTGGCACAGGTTCCCCAGAGAAGCTGCAGCTGCCCCCTCCCTGGCAGTGTTCAAGGCCAGGTTGGATGGGGCTTTGGGCAACCTGGTGTCCCTGCCCATGGCAGGGGGTTGGGACTAAATGATCTAAAAAGCTCCTTCTGACCCAAAGCAGTCTGCATGTCTGTGATTTTTGTAATTGACAATTTGTATTCTGACACATCTGTGTAGACTTACTTATGTTTAAGGTTTCAGTATACTGTGTAAAAAATAAGGGCTTTTTTAAACTGCCAGTTCTTCAAGACATCCGTTTGCCATTTGAAATAAGCTATTTTCCATCTGACAGGAAGTGTTCAGTGCTCAGCTGAATTCATCAGACTTTAGTCCCTGGGTCAGCACTTCAGTAACTGATTCTTACTGAAATTTTTCAGGACTGTGCATGCTCAGCTGTGCCTTTGGAGAATGCATCAGTCCGACCTTTCTCAGAGATCACTGTAGAAAATGGCAAGATGTAATCTGTAGCAATAGGACTTATAATGAGCTGAGAGTCTCTAAACTGACACATGAAGGGCCTGGTAAAGAAGCTCCTTCTGAAGCCCACCTAATCAGAAACAGTCTGGCAATTGACCTTCAGTGGGACAAATTTGTCTATTTTGAGTTTAGTGGATACATTTGTTTGGCAACTATAAGTGGAGATCATCTGTTTGTGATTCCTATGTGAAGTATGGGGGTGGGGGACTGTTGTTTGCATGTGCAACCTGAATTTTTAAACAGGGGTTAGACTTTAGACACAAAGGGGCAAAGAAAATTTCACTCATCAGCCACAAATGTGTGACAGCCTGGACAGCATATGGAAATGGGTTTTGCAGTGAGAGCTGGAAAAGGTTGCCAGTCCCACTGTCTGCTAAATTGCTTGAGAGTCCTGGGCACAGATTTACAAATGTACCTGGACACCAACTTCAGATACATGGCTATTCTCTCCTAACAAACCATCCTGATTTACCACACTGCTAAATTGTAAGACTGCGATTCCACCTTCGTTTGCACAGTATCTTCCCCACCTAGCAGGGCCCTCTGTTAAAAACTAAGTTGCATGAAAGTTCCTTCTCTTGCTGAAGGGTCTTTGACTCTTTCCCTCCTCCTGCCCTCCAGTACCATGGACCTCACCAGAGTGCACTGCAGCTCTTGCCTGGTCCAGATTTCCCCCACATTCTCCAGCAACTTATGCATGTGAGAAGGGAATGACAAATACCCATATTTCCCCATGGTGTTGGATGATGATGATGCAGCTCAGGTTCACTATTAGACCATTTTGCCGTAGCCTCTATTGGCTTCAACTGTAATAGTCTAGGACTAATATATATCCTTCTCAACAGAGGTAAGAATATAAAAATTGAGTTTAAAACATGTGACAAAAATATGTTTCCTTTGAAGCCCCTTTTCTTTCCTTGAAGACTTAGTTTCTGATGTTACCCAGCATGGTGCTAATATGTGATGAATAATATCACGTAATATCTTTACTAAAGGTATATACGTAAAAGGTTTTATTTTATTCTTTTTCTTGAAATATTCAGAAGAGAAGGTAGTTATTTTGCCATCTGAATATCTCAAGATTTTCACAAAGGTTATTGCTCATTTTCTAAAAAACAGGCACGTAACTTCCAAATGTAGAAGCACAAAGTTGACTGATCACCACCAGAAGTTTAAAAAGAGACAATGAAAATATTTTTACTAATTTAACATTGGAAATCCCTAAAATTATAATTTCAAATTACCAATTGCTAAGGCAAATGCAGTATTAGTATTTAGTAATTACAGAGAAAACTTGAGGTTTCAACAGACTTCAATGAATCACTGCTTGTCAATAGAAGCAAAGGCTGCTGCATAAAAAATACTGGTACCTTGATAACTTCAAGGATATTTTAAGGAGTGTATTTTTCCTTTGTCCTATCACAAATGTGTCTTATCTTTCATGTAATTGTACTGTCCTCATTTAGTAATAGTATCTTGCAGTGATATGCATAGTCTTTTTTTTTTAAAATCAGCTCCTAGAATTGTTCATAAAAGGAGTTTATACCAACAGCTGAAAGTAATTTTAGGTTCAGCTGTAAGAGAATTGATTCTGACAGGTTTTTGTGTTATGCCCCCATCTATTTATGTGAAGAAATATTTTTTAAAAATCTTAGCCTCGCTTCATATGGGAGATGCTCCAGTCTGTAAATTATCTTTGTGATCCTGAGCTATATTCACACCAGTAACTCCATGTCTGTCCCGTACTGGGGGAGCCCAGTGCTCTAGATGTGTCCTAACTAATGTGCAGTATATAGGAAGGGTCAGTCAAGTATCAGTAAAGGATTTAATTAGTGAAACATATTTTGCTGCTTATCTTTTTAACAAAAACTTCATTAACTGTCTCAGTTTAAAAGAAAATACGATCATACAGAGTTGATAATATCCCAAGGGGTATTTTTAGTGTTCTGTATGCTGTGGGTAACTCTTCAGAGCAATTGATATTTCTATAATACGTGGTCTATAAAAATGGTTCACTGTCCTTACCTTCTTCCTGTAGGAGCAGGCTGTCTTCAACACAACATCTGTATTTTGTTAAAAAAAAAAAAGAAAAGGAAAATTTCTTGTATCAAATAATTGCTGGAATCATTTTCATCAACCATCCAGCTTCCTTTTCATGTCACACCTGACAGTTTCCCATAAGCAACTGAGAAACTTCATAAACTGCCATAAGCTTGATTGCTGCTATCATGCTGGCCCATGCAAAAAAAAAATCTCTGCTCACACTGGAGAGCACAATGCCTTTGTACTAGAGGATATGAGGAAATGTTGCTGTTCCTGTCACTGTCACAGTCACTGTGGAAGTATGGATGCAATTTGACCGATTTGATGATACTTGAGCAAATACTCGGGTTAAATGTGAACTGCTGTTGCTCTGTCTGTTCTGTAATCTTTGTGTACACAGAAGGCACAAGTTTCAGGTATTGTTCACTGGATAGCAATGAATATATAGGCTAAAATAATCTGTAGCAGATTACAGGATAATCCTAGGTGTATTTTTTTTAGGCAGACTAGAGGTAGTATAGAAATATGTTTTAACCCCGTTTTTTTTTTTAATATAAAGTATTTAATTATATGTATTTCAATACAGTTGCCTAAACCTTGGAAAGAAGTTTTGAATTTCTTTTATTTTAGTGTTGAATAAATGTAAACTAATATTTGTTCTGATATAGATGACAAGATTTTATCTAGAAGAAGCTTTTTTTGAAAATTAAGTATCTTTTAGCACATGCAGCTTAGATTTAGTTATTCCAGCAAAAGAAACACATCCAGGTTTTGTCAAAACCCAGGCATTTTCTGCAGCAACCTTAGTACATGAGACGAGGGAATCTCCATTGGTGTATCAAGGGAGTCCCTTTTTTTGATTCAAAAGTTGCAGCCAGGTGGGGTCTCATGAGAGTGGGGTAAAGGGAGTGAATCACCTCTCTTAACCTGGCTTGCCTTGGTCCCTTGGATGCAGCCCAAGATATGTTTGGCTTTCTGGGCTGCAAAGAGCACATTGCCAGCTCATGTTGAGCTTCTCATCAATCAGCACCCTCAAGTCCTTCTCCTCAGGTCATGTTCTCAACCCATTCCTTGCTCATACTACAATTGTGAAGACTGAGGCAAAAAATACATTGAGTACCTCATCCTCCATATCCCAGGTAACCAGCTCTCCTGTTTCTTTCTGGAGAGGGCATAAATTTTCCTTCATCTTCTTTTTATCAGTCTCATACCTATAGAAGTTTTTCTTGTTGCTCTTGACATCTGTGGCCAGATATAATTCTATTAGGAATTTAGCTTCTCTAACCTGATCCCTGTTTGCTCAATTTCTCTATATTCCTCCCACACTATGTGCCCTTGCTTCCACCCTGTTTAGGCTTCATTTTTGCATTTGTGGTTTTCCAGGAGCTCCTTGTTCATCCATGCAGGATGAACATCCTCTGGGCACTTTTGCCTGACTTGGATAAATCAAGCCTGAGGTTGGAGGAGGTGATCCTTGAATAGTAAGCACCTTTCTTGGACGCCTCTTCCCTCCAGGGCTTTGACCCACACTACCCTACCAAGCAGATCCCTGAGCAGGTCAAAGACTGTTCTACTGAAATCCAGGGTTGTGAGCGTGCTATGCATGCTCCTTGCTGACCTGAGGATCCTGAACTCCATGATTTTGTGGTCACTGCAGCCAAGATTGACCTTGAACTTCACATTCTCCACTGGCTCTTGTTGGTAAGAATGCAGTCCAGCATGGCACCTCTCCTCATTGGCTCCTCTATTACTTGGAGGAAGAAGTTATCATCAGTGCATTCCAGGAACCTACTGGATTGCTTGTGCCCTGTTGTCTCTGCAACACATATCAGGGCTGTTGAAGCCCCCATGAGGACCAGAACTTAAGAACATGAAGCTGCTTCTGTCTACTTTAGAGGGCCTTATCTGCTCTATCTGCCTGGTTTGGTGGCCTGTAGCATGGTGTCTTCTGTCCCTGTGCCCCCTTTAATCCTGACCCATAAGCTTTTGGCCAGCTCCTCATCCATCCCCAAGCTGAGCTCCATGCACTCCAGCTGGTCAGTGACATAGAGGGTGACACCCTCTCCTCTTCTTTCCTGCCTGTTCTCCCCAGAGAACTTGTATCCTTCTGTCCCAACACTCCAGTCATAGGACCCACCCAAACCACATCTCCATGATGCCAATAAGATCATAGCCCTGCAGATGCACGCATGACTCCATCTACTGTTGTTTATTCCCCATGCTGCATGCATTTGCACAGAGCAGTTTAAGTTGGATCCCTGATGAAACTGACTGACTGTAGTGGCTGAAATTCCTTTGTGTTGCACTTCAGGTGGTCTCCTGCTGACCTGTGATCCTTCTGATTCTGGCCATCTATTGCTTGCACTGGCATTGAACTGCTAGGAGTGGGATGGACTGAGGTTCCCTCCTCCAGCAACTTTAGTTTAAAGCCTTCTTGACCAGCTTGGCTAGCCTATGATTCAACTACATAATATGTTCTTATTATGAGTGGGGTTTTTTTAACACTAGTGGCCCTGTCCTACCATCTAATATCTATCAGTGCTCATAGTGCTTCTTGTTTCCCTGATTTATTATTCTAATCCCACCCCTCTGCTTCGAGAAATGAAAGAAAAAAAAACCTATATCCCATGTTTTCACCCCAGCCGCTATACTTGTACTAATGATAGCAGAACTTCCAAAGGTCTTTCTCCATGTTTTCTAGCTGACAAGAAAGTCTGTAATAAAACTGTCTAATAATCTTTTTTGTCAACACAGTCTCCTTCCTATCTGCCTTCCCTAACATATTTGTAGTGGTAAATATATTAAAAACAAGAACTCATTGAAGCTGATATTTTTTGTTTGCTAAAGTAGCTGAAAAGCTGATGCCAGGACTGAAAGCCACTGTAGGATACTACAGTATCCAGGTGCGCTGCTGTTATCTTTGGATAACTTTTCCTAGTTTGTTCAATGTACATGTAGACATTTAAAGGTAATGCTAGTAATTTTTCTTGGCTGCATGATACATTGGGATATATAAAAGCTGAATGACGACTTGGAAGTTGTGTAAGCTTTGTGTTCCTGAAAGGATTAACCATCTGAATTCTTAACAAACCCAGACTTTTCTTCTCTAATTTCCTTTTGTTTGCCCTCTTGCCAGTAGGTTATAGATCTAGTACTAGAGAAGGTAAATCCACAACGCTAACTGTGCCAGAACAGCAAAGAACAACACATCATCGTTCACGATCTGTATCTCCTCACCGTGGTGATGATCAGGGCAGGACCCGTTCACGTTTACCAAATGTGCCATTACAGAGGTAGGCATCACAAGTTAGTGAAGAACAGTGTGATTTCCATTGTGTGTAATCCCTCACTGTTAACTTGTCTCTTGGTCAGCAGGTTTTCACAATTTTTGTGAATTTTCAAAAAATTTCAATTTTTTTTTTATTTGAATTTAATATTGCAGTATTTGAATTTGATCTATACATTTAGTAATCATTCCAGAACACTCATGGGATGCATTCTAACTGCGTAAGATTTACCTCTTGTTCTGAATTTTCTCTGTGGTTCATCATGTATGTGCTGTAACTCATACGTGGGTTTGGAACTGCTTTTTTCAGTCAGTGGCTGAATGTTGTATGGCACCACCTAACTATATTTGTGGGATAATAAATAGTGGCATGTACAACTTGTATAATAACTATGTATTTATTTCATTCTGAAGTAACAGTAAACTGAAATTATCATCTGTATTTATAATGTGACATTTTTAATCCATCAGACAGCGGTTTATAAAGTACTTTTTCATTCACTGCTTTAACAGCCAGCCTTTTTTTGAGCTTTTCATTTGTGTGCTTTATGCTTTTTTTGAATAATGCTGTACAGACTGTTTAAACAGAAAACAGGACCCAGTTGATTTTGCCTGTTTTATTGTGCAGGCCAATAAACTTCTCTTGCAACCTCTCACGGAACCCTAAAAACCATCCAGTTTTTACCAGCTTTCCTTTCCTCCAATTTCTGGGAAGCTTTGTTCTTGAATTACTGCAAGAGCTTGTAGCGTTGCACTAGCAACATTATTGCCCACTAGCTGTGGTAGTTTAGTGAAAATCTACCCTTCTTAGCTGAATTTTGTGTACAAAATTCTGTGCTACACTACTGTCATTATCCATCATTTCTGTGTCTAGTTTTTTTGGAGTCCTATCACTTCTTCATGTAATGCCAGACATCTGTGATGTTTCAAAATTGCCATATTTTCTGGAAAAACCAGTGTCTTCTTCCAGTTGAGAATCATGATGATTTTGATACCTCCCTTCCATTCTCTATGCCATATATATTGTTCTTGTGCATTGAAGGTTTATGTGCTCCTTATGTCCCTACATTGCAACCTGTTTTGTGACATCAGTTCTTACAGATGAAGCTATTTTACTACCCACCAAATCACTTGCTGTTGCATTTGTCAATAACACATCATTAACAGATAGAAGATTATGGCTGTATGTTAACCAGACTGTGGTACTGACTCTTTTTGTTAGAAGAGAGAATGAGAGCTCTTCACTCTGCTTTTGCAGACGATTATATGTGTTCTTGTATCTCTCTACCTACAAGCACAATGCACAAATGCGGTGTTTTGTAGTCAAATTCACCTATTATTTTTATACTTGGAAAAACTAATGCCTTTTGTTCTAGTGTCAGTCAATAAATTAAAGGAAGAATCTGCCCTGTAAACATTTTTTGATCTATTCCATGTGAAAAGAGCTTTAAATTAGTGTCATAGAGGTCAGAGCTTACCTGCATTTGTACAAACTCATACTCCTTTTATATAACGGCTTGAGATCAATAAAACGTGCTGCAGCTTCCTATATCCTATCCCAAAATTTCTTAAAGACTACTTGAAGATACCTGCAAAATGTGAATGACCAAAAAACAGCCCTTTAGAAATCTGGCTGTGCAACTGCAAATTCATAAAACTTGCTTTCACGTGAGACGTGACCAGTTTTTATTATGTCTTTTTTTCTTTAAGTACAGGCTTTGGAAGTGAATCCATCGGTGTACATAGAAACAGATGTGTATTTCTAAATTTGGTAGAAATGGCTCCTTTCTATACTTAGGGGTTGGGGTTTTAATTTTAGGATCCAGTATTTTTTTTAGAAGCCATATATGAACAATTTAAGGCTTAAAAACTTCTTTCAACCAACTCGTAGTACTGTAACCCTTTAAGCTGTGTTATTTATGAGAAATAAGATTTTCAAATGTATTTCTTCCTTTCAGGAGTTTAGATGAAATTCATCAAATGAGAAGATCACGTTCTCCAACTAGACACCATGATGCCTCCAGAACTCCAGTTGAATACAGATCCAGAGACATGGATAGTCAGTATTTGTCTGATCAAGAAAGGTACATCGTCAGCCTGAACTTGGAAAAAAGTTTAGAAATGTCTTTGTTGATTTGCCTAATTTTCAAATGTTCAGCAGAAACATGACTGAGAGTACTGGGGAAGGGAGAGAAATCACCCTAACTGACAAATCTAGTGTCGTGGTTAAATTATTTCTATCTCTCTTTCGGCAAAACTGTGCCCTAGTTTGCCAGGTTTTGCAGGTATCTAGACTAACAGTTCTTGGGTACTTGTCTTGGAGTATTCTGCTGTTTGTTTCATGAATGGAGCCCAGAGAATTTTTCTAGAAAACCATAAATCGACATGTATGCCCTAGCTATTCTTGTACCTCAGACTTTGGGTAGCCAGCAAAATACCAGGCATGCATTCCACTAATTGGGAGTTGCACATGCTATGATTTGCAGTCCTCTGCTTATAGTTTTTGGACATCTATATAGGCAGGATCACAGCATCTTAAATAACATTCTGGTGAACTTGGTACAGTACCTAAGCATCGCAGGACAGTTGCAGTGCTTGTAATTAGGAAACATCTCCTGTCTTACATGGTGTGACATGTACACATCTTTCCCTGGAATACATGCAGTGATTACACTCCCTAGAGAATGCTTGGTCTCAGCTAGTAGGCATTGTTTCCAGGTATCTAGGAATATATTCTAGTCAAAAGTATGAAAATGAGAATTTATGTTTATTTTATAGCCAAAAAAAGTTTAAAAAAATACTTCTCTTCAGTATTAGGTAAACAATGATGAGAGTTACATGAATTGTCAGTGTTTGTGACTTGTTTATCATACAGATAAAGTATAATGGCAAATTTTTACTATTCATAGAAGACTAATTGTCGTAGCAGTGCCTTTGGAATTTTTTTTTAAGAAGTTACTATTTTTATGAGTAAGAGTGACAAAACCTTTTTAAATGATCCAGTAAATTCAATACAGAATAATCATTTCATAGTGATGTGAAAACCTGTAAAGAATAAAGCATAAAAACTCTCTGGAACTCTGTCCAGTTTTGAAGCAACATAGAAGTTGAATAACAGATGTCTTTTGCAGTCAAACTAATTCAGTTTTGTATATGATCTTGCCTGGGTTTTAGTTTGGTTGCGTTTTTTTCTTTTTCAGTGTGATAATGTGGGAATTAATGAGTTGTTTGGAACATTTAAAAATGCACTTTTATAGGCAAGAAATATGTACAGAATTGTCTAAGTTGTACTGTTGTACTCAATTTCCTTTATGAGGTGATTTCAAATGCTTTTTAATTGTACTAGTCAGATTTATAGTTAAGCTAATACAAGTAATTTCCACTTATTACAAATGTTTCTTGATAATTTGTGCTATAACTAGTGAGATATCCAAAAGATTCCTGAAGACTTTTATTGAATAGATTTCTTATTCAGCAGATCTGAAGAGGAAGAGACATTAAAAGTAGCTTTTGTCAGTAGAAATAAATATAGACAGTTAACTGTCTAGAAATATTTTTTTTTCCCAGTAAAGCCTGAAACCATGATATAAAGGGAAATATAAGTGTGGATTATGCTTGGAGATCAGGGCTTGCATTCAGGCTTTGGTGGCTGCTGGATTTGTTCAGAGGAGTAAGACAGTCTTCACTTCAGTGTTAAGGAAAAGCTTTTCAGAAGTTTAAAGATCAGACATGCAGGATGAATGTGGCTAATTTTCAGGATTTAAAGACAGGTTCATTACTCTCCTTGAGTAATAATCTTGTCTGCAGTGGTCTCCTTTTTCCTGTTTTCCTTTTCGTCTTTTCCCCTAGATTTCTTCAGGTGCAGAGATTAAGTCTTACAGGATTCCCTACATTTCAGTACATAGGGAACATTACAGACAGCCTTTTCTGGGGAAGATTCTTTATCACATCCAAGGATTAAAAAAAATTCTTATGTGTTAGTATCGATAGTAGTATAAGTATTTTGTTCATTCATTGAACCCTTCATCAAACTTGGTTTGAAAAGTGAGTAATTACCCAATAGTTACACGTCAGAAATTACAGTTGCTGATCACTTTTAATCCTTTTCTCAATGATCTCTTGTTGCTACCAAATTAATATTAAATATTCTAAATTGAATTTTGTAAAAAGTTATTGTAGTCCCTCACTAAAGCATCTGATCTGATTAATTTCTATTGGAAGTTATTTGAACCTTTTTAATGTTTATTTATATAAACATATAAATGTATGCATGTATATACACATGCATATATATAAATCTGTTACAGAAAGCTTTTTATTTAGAAATCTAGCTAAGCTCTATACTTTCCTCTAGGGTTTAGGATCATAATCCAATTTTCAAGGACATGGCCCATTAAAATTTTTTTCAGCGTTTCTTCTATTCCTAAATAAAATTTGTTAATGTGAGTACTAAAATGCTCACATTGTTCAGCACAATAATCTTGATTTGACAGGTCTCCAAACCAGATGTAATTTATCATAGAACTGTGAATGTCTTGTAATTATTGGTAAGCTACCGTCATGGGTCCCTTTGCTTTAGTTTTTAACTTGAAGATTTCATGATGAATTTTCTATTCAATATCCCTTTTCTGCAAAATTTATATTGCAGTTTCCACGTGCCAATTAGAATAGACATTCTTTAGCTTAGCAAAGGTAGAGTAAATATTAATGAAGTACCCTTTAATTTAATGTGGACTTTGCATCTACTTCTCAACTCTTAAGAAAATGGTAGCTTTTTTCCTAAAATGCACATTTATTTGTCATTTGGAAACCTGCATGTAAATTTTGCTAGTTTTCTGAACTTATAAATGGAAATTTGGCTTAAAAAATCCCAAAACTATTCCATTTTGTTGCATCAATATCAGGCTAGTGGTTCCAGATGCAAAGTTAAATCTCACACATTACTCATAAATACGACCTATACTGCGTCAATTAACTGGATCATTTTATAATATCATGAAGCACAAACACATTGAACAACTGCTGCTTTATCTATTTTGAGATCTTTTCTCTCTTTGTCACCACGATACTTCATATGATTCCCTGCTTCTTTTAAAATAGCATGTTTCCATGAAGTTTAGCTTTAATTTCTGATTTACAATAATTAGGAGGTATGGACCCTGTCTTTCTAATTGTGTTGAAGTGCATAAAGCTACAATATTAATTCAAGGGATATTTCATACCATAGTCATATTTACCATCAGCATAAATATGTATTAATTTTACCATCTGGCTGGCTGTAGTGTGTGTTTGGTTACAGTAAATGAAAAAATAGAATAGACGACTCATTTTCTCAATTGGAAATGATAGGAAACAAAAAGTCTGATGGGTGACTAGCAAGTTTTTCTTTGGGACTGTATTACAAAATATTGTCAAGAGCTGAGAGTCAGACTTTATATTTGGCCAAACATAATATTTCCAGGGAGGGAATATTTCCAAGAGGGTGACTGGTTACTCTTCCCATAAACTGATCTGGAGTACATTAGTATCAAACCCTCATTGCTTTTTAATGTATGGTTATATGGCTTAGGAAAGAACTCAAACAAACAACAAGCATAATTTAAAAAAAATTTTCTAAACTATTTCTTCATTAATTAGTTATTTATTTGTTCATTAATTAGTTATTTGAGAAATGTAGCTATTGTATCTACGCCTATCTATGTAATATGAGATAGGGAGCCTGCTTTGGCAGGGGGGTTGGACCCGAAGATCTCTTGAGGTCCCTTCCAACCCCTAAGATTCTGTGATTCTGTGATTCTGTGATTCTGTATGGATTCATCATGAAGAGCTCTGAAACAATACTTCTGAATTTTAAAATGAGAAATTCCACAAAATTAGGTGCCACACTAAAAGGAATTCCTTGAAAATGTAGTTATCACAGGCATTTTTTGGCTCATATTCTTTGAGAAGTGCAGTCTGGGTTTGAACATTGTCAGACTCTCAGGATGGAAGCTTCTTGTTTCTTTTTATGTTTTCATTTGCGTGTCATTGGCATAACCCATGTCATCTAATGCTTCATAATGATATCTGTTTCACTCACCACCCATCCTGTCTGTGCAGTGAGCTTCTTATGCTGCCCAGAGCAAAACGAGGAAGAAGTGCAGAGTGCCTACATACCATCAGGTAAATACAGGAACTTGGGAATCATGAACACGTCTGGTTAGTTGTCTATACTTTGTGTGCCCAACTGTTTTCCGTAGCAGTATTTAGTCCCAGTAAGTAAAGAACTTCCTAGTACATTGTGATCCAAGTGTCAGTTGTTCTTTTTTTTTCTCATTTTAATTCAGATCGAGATGTGTATGTATGTTTGTGACCATGAGTAGTAAGGATTAAAGCAGTTGAAGAAATTCTTGTTTTGAAGTTGTAATTTTGTGGTAGATTTTCTGTCCAGTTTCAGAAGTCCTGTTCTCCCAATGCATGAGCGTTGTTATAATTTCAAACTTTCGTTTTTACTTGTTTTTAATGTTTTCTTTTATTTGCATTTTTATGCTTATATTGCAGCCATGGAAAAGCCAACAGACTTCAGTAGTTGTGAAAGCTAATGTTATGCTGGTTTTAGTCACTTGAGGGTTCAGTGGGAACCCCAGATTTGATGGGTCTCATATTACTTGTTTTTGAGCCTACCTATTGTGCTATAAATTAGATCCAGGCATAAAGTTTGTAGTTTGGGCTTATCTTTATTCTTCATTAATCTCTTGATCCAAATGTTGGAGCTGCCTGTCTTAACTTTTCCCAGTGTTGTGAAACTAAACAGGACTGAAATATCTTTATCTAATAAATCTATTTCTGTCCCCACCTCCACCCCCCCATTTTTTTTCACCATGTCTGTGAACCTTGTTAAAAATTTGTCAGATTGTGTGAAATCTTCCATTCAGAATCAGTAAAAATGTAGGTTGACATAGTTAACCATTCAACTACTTCAACCAGGAAGTTAACCATTTTACTCTTTTACTTCAGTGCCAGATCTTTAAAACTGTCAAACTTTTAAAACTGTGTTTTTTAATGTACTTACTCATTTAGCTGGTGTAGGATTTGCCCTTACAGAGTAGTGGGGAGTTTTAGTATGCCTTGGCTTGATTTAATTCTCTTCATCAAATTTGAAACAGCGTGGAAGATGCTGTGAGAGTTCTGTTACATGGCACAGAAGTATAAAGGTAAAATAATAAAAATGAAAACTTTAAAAAAAATCTGTGCATTAGTGAAGCTGATTATCAGTAGAAGGACTTTCATTCTCATAGTTCAGCTGAAAAAGCTTTTACCACAACATTTTAGGTTTTAAATATTAATCATTTATTTCACTACCTGTTATTTTATATCTGGTTATTGTCATATAATAGCAATTTTTCCTGCCTCCTTTGAATAGCCTTTCTCTTTCTGCTGCATCTTCTACAGCTTTGCCTCCCTACTTGCCTCCAGGTCCATGATTTTCCTTTCCCTCTTAAAGATTATAATTTTCATTAGAGTTCTTCAGGGACAGTGCTTAAATTCTCACTTAATTTGCCATATAAATACTGTATTATGGACTTTTGATGCACTTCACCCAACCACTATAGTTTTTCAATAGTTTTACAAATCTACTAACCAGCCTGGCCAGTTAACCAGTGAAAAAATGTGCATGGGCAGCAATAGCTTTAGGCAAGAGCTTTGCTGAATTCAGAGTATACAACCCTTTCTTGTCTTTTTCCTTATTCTAATTATTGCTGCTACCTTTTTTATGATCAAGAAAAGTAACAAATTTACCCCTTCAAGGTAACAGTAATGGTACAGTATAAAAGAAAATTTTACTTTTAATAATGTTTTGAATGTGCATACAGGGGAAATAGAAGAAAATAAATTGATTTTTAAACTTAACTCTGAGACTTATAAAACCTAACCCAACTTTGAGTAATATCCAGAAAATTGCCCATATCCATCCTTGACTGAAGAATGTCAAAAACCCTGGTTGACATATTTTGTCCTTTTCTGTTTGTAGTGACCTGGCATTATTAATGTTAGAAATGCTGTAAGGCATTACCCTTGCTTTCCAGACACCTTGCTGAATAATGTTTTAATTAACTGTTGAAACAGCTTCAGCTGAAAATAGT
Source organism: Laterallus jamaicensis coturniculus (assembly GCA_022605575.1). Lineage (NCBI taxonomy): Eukaryota > Metazoa > Chordata > Aves > Gruiformes > Rallidae > Laterallus > Laterallus jamaicensis. The sequence continues at coordinate 81,675,429 of JAKCOX010000001.1, read as the reverse complement.
GAAGAAATATTAAGGTTTTCATGTCAAACAAAAGAAATATTAATATGATAGCCCAAGTTAAGTTAAATGGTTAGTTTTAATGCATCAGTTTAGAATATTACTAGTCCTTGCTCTACATCCTGTCCATCTGTATGTGATTACTGACAGACAGCTGAAACGATGGCAGGATGTGTGTACTATGCCACGGACCACACATTGTCACGTTCCATGTCTTACATGACACCTGCTTTGGTAATACCTGCTAGTATGCCAGGACTGACCCTGATGCCTCTATTCCAGCTCTGCAATGTCACGGTCCCCTCTGGCAGAGACGTCAGCAGTGGTGACCACTAAACCTGTACAGAAAAGGTCAAAGCTCCTCTGTTAAATCCTGCAGGATTGGACAATCCCCAGAGTTTCCAGGCAGAGAGTTGTTTCATCTGTCTGTGATGCAGCTGGGTTTTTCAGCTGTGCCTAGGTCCAAGCCTTAACAGGAATCAAAATGTCCTGTTAGGACAAACTTCCCAAAGCTGCAGAATCTTCAGGAATGCTGGTCCTTCTGCTAATTGCACTGTGCAGATGTGTCCTGGTGTATGTAGAAGATTGTTAGAACTTTGATATTAACCCTTAACCATCCAATAGCCATGATTTTGTCCACAGATTTTTCCCTTGTTGAATGGGTAGAGCTGGGAAGTGAAGCAAACACGTCCTGTTCTAAAATCTCATGTGCTGTAAGTGATATTAGACAGTTGCAGTGTAACATCTCAGAGTGCTGCTGAAAAGAAAATTCTTTTTAAAATTAAATAGTTCTTTATAACATTTAATTGCAGTAAGATTTTGAAGCTGATACACCACTTCCCAAACACTTCCACATTCAAAAATACCAGATGCTAATACATCTGCAATTACCTTTGTGATACTCTATCACTATTTTAGCAAGCTCCTGAAAAGTTTAAAATCTTGTAGGTCTAAGGAAGGCACCCCACTCAGAAATAAAGAGCAAGTTTAATATCAACCTAATAATTTACAACAGTTAGATATTTCAATTAAAAATCTCAATAAATGGAATTTATATTACTTTCATTACAAGGAAAAAAATTGAGCTGTAGTATTATCAAGTGTTCATGGACTGTATTAACAATAATGCAAATACAAAACTCTGTCCCTCAGATAGCTGTCACAGTAGTTGAAAAAAACATACATTGAGAAAGCTTTTAAACCTAACATGTTATGCATTCATTTTACATTCTGGTTGGTCTTGGCTTACCTTTACCTGTCTTTTTTATTTCTGGCATGTTTTGTGTTTTTCCGTTTTCTTTTCTGTTCCACCACATTCAAGAAGTTCTGTTAGGCACTATAAAACATTACCGCCCAAGATGCCTTTACTAGAAAATGGTACTCATTGGAACCTATACAGGTAAGAAGTGTTTAGAGTCCCCTTTAAGTAGTTAGCTCCTATTTAAAAAAAATAAATAATCTTGCCTTGTTAAATTTAAAAAAAAAGTTTCAAACAGTTTTTATAACTGAAAGGGATTTAATCCTAAAATAACTTCATTTAATGTTTAAATTAACCCCTATATAACAAAAGAAGCCCCAAACCACTTTTTAATAGGTAGAGGTGTCTTCACTGTTAAAACTATGTTATGTGTTTTTCTTTCTTGCATTCTTATGTTTATGTATAGCATTTTGGTTACATGTCAAATTTATTTTCATTTTGTTTAAATAATTTTAATTTACAAAGCTCAACTCTTCCTGCATGTGCTAAGACCAAATCCGTGATTAGACAGGATATTTCACTCCTTCATGATTGCCTTAATTCACGAATACCGAAATTTGGAGATGATCTACTGGTTAGGTAAGAGTCTGAGGATTAACCCCCCCTCCTATTTGGTATCTAATATGGATTTACAAAATAAATGAGCTTCACTGTGAAGTGAATTCATGTACTATATAGTATACCACCTCCTTTTATGTTGGCTTAAGATTTACTGCTGTTTAAGGATTTGAATTTATTGTTTGATATTTCTCATTCCACCTGATGTTGTTTTGTCTCATTCAGCTTTAAACATTTCAATGATCTTAGCAAAAAACAAATTCTACTTTGCTTTTATTTTCTAAATGAATCTTGACACTGTCATCCAGTCAGCTCTTTTACGTTTTCCTTAATTAAATCATTGTGATTCTACATTTTCTGTAAAGAGAGCATTATTTTATGAGTTAATATCTAACATTGTATTCCTTTCTTTGTTTTCTTTTTCTTTCTCTTCTACCATTGGATGCAATGCACTGGCACTAGTGAACTACAGCCCTCCCTTGACAGGGCTAGGAGTGCTAGTACCAACTGCTTGAGACCAGATACTAGTTTGCATTCACCAGAACGAGAAAGGTATAAAATAAAAACTTATGAATTTCTTGTCATCTGTGCTGGTGATCTTTATGAGTTTTGTTTTTCTTCATATGAGTACTCTACATTCTCGTACATTCATGTCTGCTCCAGTATTTGTAGACATTTTTGCTCCTGTATTCATGTATGTCATGTAAATTGCGTGTTGGAGTTTATAACAACTGCTGGCTTCTTTCCTTTGTTTTAGTTCAAGCTGATGTCCTTTGTTTACGAAAGTCCTCAGTATGCTGATAATGGCATTGCAGTGTTAATCTTCATCATCATTTGCTAAAAAGTATTAAGTTTGTTTCTTGCCTGCTCTGTGGACTGCTAATAAGGCGGTGACATAGTTTATAAATTGTGACAAAACTCTATTTCAAACCAGAACTGTAGTTTGTATAGTGATGTATTTTCTACAAAACAGCCAAACTTCATTGCTTTCTTAATCGAATCTGATGCATCTGCTTTTGCAATTCCAAGGCAAATCACTGCATTAAGGTTTTTTCATGCTGGGACATCATATTAAGGCTCACATAAGTCTTAAGACGTGTTTGCAAATTAAGCTATTGTTGTGTCATATACATTGTGCAGGCGTTTTGTGGATGCTTTCTGAATTTTTAATATTACAATAGCCTGGTTCAGTATCTTAGATGAGCTGAATGCTACTGGTGTGTTTGACAAATGGGTTTGTCCAACAAGGGAATTTTTCATTATCGCCTGTGATTTAGGCTAAGAAATGCACCACTTGAGACTGAGACTTTAGCTTCACTAAAGACAATAGTAGACTCTCATTGAGTGGAAATGTGGTGAAATTACCATTTCATCTGTGCAATACATAGTTAATGAGTGTGGCAGTTAATGCAAAGTTGCTTTGTCAGTCACCCACAGTGTGGAGGTTATATCGTTTGCATAATTTTCATTATTTTGACAGAGGACCTGTGAAAAAAAGGCAATAAGAACGTTATTTTCTCTTTGAGAGAAGGTTTCTCCTAAATTTTTTGTGAAATTTCCCTTTCTTTCCTCCTCAATTCCTATCGCTCCTTGATTGGAACTTTGCTCTTCTCCCTTTGTGCCCTTGTTACAGAGAATTGACTAATGTGCTGATGAAGTATCTCAGATGGGTCTACCTTAGCCCATTCCTTTTTAAGATTCAACTCAAACTATCATAGATAATATATACATGGATATTAAATTAAATATCCCCAATCTAGGACAGAAATAAGGCCACTCAGAATGAAATCCAGGGGTTTTTTTTAAATACTGTAGCATGATATTAATAACTGTGTATATACATATATATACTGCTGTATTCATCTACTAATAGCTATTTAATGTAATAACGGATGAACATGAGCAGTATGTTTTGTACTTTTACTTGAAGGGGCTACCCATCAGTTTGAATATTCAGTGAAACAGTAACTGGCAACTCTAAACTATCTAGTTAAAATATCATACTCAAAACCACACTTGTCAGTTATGTTAACTAGTTCCATGAAGTCTTTATAATTCATGTCCAGCAACCTCTGTCCAATAGGCACCACACAGAGCCTGTAGCATTTCCCATGAGCTTTTTGTAAAGAATAATGTTTAATCTGTGTTAATGGCCTCTGCTGGGTACTAAGCACATGGTTTTGCCAAATCATCTGTGGGTCTGATCCAGAAAAATTGTCCATCACTATGAAACTTTCACTTCTTTCCTTTTGAGAAGTCCTAAATAGGTGCTTTTGACTTGGGATCCTTTATGAGGGTGCAGCAAAGCTCTTTTTTAATGAAATCCATATTGAAATTTTCCATTATGGATATTTTGAAAATAATAATGCGTGTGTGGCTCCGACAGAAGATTTAGGACATACTATTTTTTTTCTTCAGACACAATTGATGTTTTTCCAATACTGCCCAATTTTTGGAGGTAGATGTTCTATTTAATATTTAAAATGCACCAAATTAATCTTTTGGGTTTGGGGGAAGCTAATTTTAGAAGATTCGGTTCTCCACTGTCAAATGTAACTGCTTACACTGTAACATGATGTTTCTGATCAGATGCATGTACAGATAGAAGAGAATTACTTGAAGAACACAGAATTAAGTTCAAGCTGTGTAGAAAGCATTTTGTTTCCGTGCTGGACAATGATAACGTAAGGGACATAAAATAGGTCAAGATAGGTTCATCCTAAACAGAAGGAAAGATTTTTTGAAAGCAAGAACAATGAAATACTCTAATAGGTGATAGAGAAAACGTTGTCTTAACTTCATTACAAGAGAATGTCTACGCAGAGATTAGAATAACATCCATCAGGTGTAAAATTGGTACTGCTTGTAGCAAAGAGAAGCACTATATGGTTTGGGTTTTGGGGGGTTTTTTCCTTCTCTTTTTTTTCCTCCTCCTATTTATTCCAAGCTGGTTTTATCAGTTTTGTTTTGGTTTTGGGCTTTTTTTCAAAATAATTTTGTTGTTAAAGTTTCTGTGATGGTCTGCAAGGCATATGTTAGTTTATAATACAGTCATAAATGTCCTGTAATTCCACTGAACATGTTTTTGCTGCTACCACTTCCTTTAGTATGATTTTTTAATTGTCATTTTTTCTGAGTCTCAAAATTTCTGCTTTTTTTTTTTTCCTTGTAAATTGTTATTTTTTTCTTCAGAATAGAGAAATCTGTTTGTGACCCCCAGTCTCCAGTCAGGAAAGCACATAGACATGAGACTTAACTGATTCAGCAGTGATTTCTCACCGTAATAGCATCTTCCCCACATTGATTTAAGATTATAGCCAGTGATAGTTACTTAATAATACCTACTGTGGCTTTTATTAACCTTCTATATTTGTTATGTTGCAAGCAGTTGCATGTATTAGCAGTTAGCACAAGAGCAGTTGGGCAGACTGATGCTCCTTGTATGCTTTGGTCCTGAGAGGTTAATTAGTGGAGATATGAGTAAATAAAACTGAGGAGCGCAGCCCAGGGACTAGTTTCACGTACAACAGTGTCAGTGTATTAGCAAACTGCAGCCCAGCCACTGTGTTTGCTGTGTTCTGATGTGCTCCACTGCAGTAGGTATCAAAATATTTAAGATCCTCAGGATGTTTGCTATCAGCTGGTCAATACTGCTAAAACAACATACAGAGCTGAACAGTTTCCTGTTACCTATTCATAAATAGATAGCAGAGAAGTTGAAGCTGTCACTTGATCCAATTACAACCTGTCCTGATTTAAATTTAGTTTTCTCAGGCTTTTTAGTAAGTTTGAAGTATTAGGTGTTTGTATTGCATGTCTTTTAACAGTTATGTTGAATATCATCATCTACATTTAAAACAATGTGCAGTAAATAACTTTGCATTAGGTATGCAATGTATTGTGTTTCCAATTCTTTTCAGCCATGTACAGGAATAGGTTATTGCATGTTTGTCTGCGTTGCACTGTGGCTCATGGTCATTCAACAGTAATTGGAAGAGAGCATGTTCTCAAAATTCATACTGCATGACCAAGTTAATTCTATCAAATGTTTAATACCTGTAGTGGATATCAGCATATTAAGGGCTTTGACTTGAGTGCACTGATGCATTAACATTTCCTTTTAACTCTTGCTTTGGAGAGAAAAAGCAAGCAACTACTAACAACCTATTTCCTCTTGAAAGTTCTGAAAGACCTACTTAACTGTTCAAGTGATGCTAATCTCCTTGAAACCTTTGTTATTTGCATGTTCCATAAATCAAGCCCTTTACCTTATTACATGGACTGGAAGGATGCCTCAGAAAGTGACAAATTAGATAGTCATGGAGAGTTTATGTAAACATTTTGCTCTTTGTAAATTTGTCAGTATAATTTTATTTTGCAAATTGCCATACATACACTTGTACTATTATAACCACATAACATCCCAACAAAATAAGCAACACCAGTTGCTTATAATATATAATTCTAAATTAAATTAGATTTTTCAAGAAGAAAGTCATGTAAGACAGCAATTTTCACTCAAAATTCAGGTCCTTTTTGTTAAATTTAATTATACAAGATAATCTGCTGACATGTACTGCAGGGATACGAAGGAATGAACAAGAGGAAGCTGGCTGCATGCACTTTCAATATATATTTTTAAATTAAAAAAAAAAATTACCCCAGTGCTTAAGCACAAATGTTGTGTTGCTTGGTTGTAGATAATAATGTACCTTTACTCTCTCATTGTGTTCCAGAAAAAATTTTTACTGAGAATGCATTTTTCAGTGCAAAGAGCTAGGAGAGATGGGCTTACAAAAAAACCCAGGCAGTAATCAACATAAAGTTGCCATCATGTGGTCTTTAAAAATCTCTTGTGGTTTGGGATTATGACTTGCTGTGTGAATGACAGACTTTTAGGTAGCCTAACATTTGAGAATACCCGAAAACTTAATGATACTCTATATAAAATTCTTATATCCGCTTAAATTCTACATCTTTGAGAATATGATCTCTTTGTCTCAGCTATAATGTTCTTGCAGAAAGCAGCCATGAGAACTGTATACTTGGGGATTAGAAAACTGCTAGAAAAAATAATTGAGACACTTTCATTACTTTTTGGGGTATTTTTCCAGTCGCAAATCCCATATATTTAATTTTATCACAAACTAAATATCCTATTTTTTTCCTGTTTTATTGAATGGGCAAACAGGGGTAGATGGTCCCCCTCCCTAGAGAGGAGACGACCTACTAGTCCCAGGATTCATATCCAGCATGCATCTCCGGAGGATGACAGGTACTAGTCAACTCCTCCCAGTTCAAAAGTGGCTTACTGCATCTTGCACTCTCAAAGGACTATAGTGAAATTTAAAATATACGCAGAGAGACTTAGAACCTCCAGAAGCCCAAAATAAAACACCAGCTTAGATACCATCTCTGCATATTGTTGAACTGTTATAAAGCACCTGGTAATTACTGTCTTTTCAAGTTTTCTGTTTGCCTAACTGGTCACAAGCCATGAAATATGATGTCTGATACTACAGAATATCATCTGTGTTAATGTTCTTTAGTCTGTTCTACCTGCTTTTGTAAATGTTGGTGGTGTTTTCACCGTGGTGCTTTATAATATGATAAATACCTGTTCTTGTCTAGGTGTTAATTTTTATTTTTATTTTTTCTTTTTTAAAAAAAAACCTGTTCCTAAAGCGGGAAAAAAATCCCACAACCTGCTATGTTAGAAGTCTTGGTAACACTTTCTAGTTGATGTATGTAAAAATTGGCACTGTTTGTAAATTCTGTCCTAAATCAGGATGGTCTTTTTGGAGCAGGTTTTCCTAACAAGGTAGGTTTTGGTTAAAAGCACCAATGCTTTAAATATTTTGTTTATGCTGAATACCAGCCCTGATTAATAGAAGTGCCTTTGTTTTATTCTTGTCATGAACCTTCAGTTGTGCTATTCCAGCACTTCAGCAGTAGCAATTTTTTTCCAGATGGATCTGATGTTCTTTTAAGTGGACATTAAAATTACTTCTGGTATGCAAATACAAATTTTTCTCTTCAAATTTTTTGTGTTATAGTAAGTGACAAGATGGAGATGATTCATGTAAATAATCAATACATGTGTATTGCACTTAAAACTGTTAGATTGGTATACAGACTGAATTCAGTTACTGTAGTGCTAATGCTTAACTCTTACTAAAGTCTGTCTACAGTATTTATACTGTAATCTGCCTTATTCCACTAATACAAGGTGGGAAGAGTGCAATAGTATTTCAACAGCATTTATTTTTTGAGTAAGGCAGCATTATAAATTATAAAATTAAATTTGTTAAACATTATTTAGAAATTGTCCCTCTTTTCAGATACTGCATTTCTAGAAATTTTGACAATACATCCCTTTGATGGGACAGCTGTTAATATTTTACAAATGTACCTTGTATCTTTTAGGCATTTTAAAGTAATTTCAATTTCCCTTTTTCAAGTCAATGCAAAAAGCTGCCTTTGACTTCATTGGATCAGACTTGATAGAATCTTGTTGTCATTGAAGTGATTAGGATTAAATCAGAATCCTATTACATAACAGTGAAATGAGGTTTTTCACCTAAGTACTGCCATTCTTAATGTGGAATTGTAAGCCTTTTCATGTTAGCTGAAGTTTCTGGAGGAAAAACTGAAATCATCTAATACCTGGTAGCAAACATATTATAGTAAAGTGTCTGTAGGATATACAATCTGTAACAGGAAAGCTTTTGAGTCAGGAAAGCAGAAGTCTAAATGTCTTAGTGAAATCAGTGCCGCCTTGTGCTTGGAACCCTTGCAGGTTACCAAATCCCAATGCTGCAGTCAGTGATGAACCTAGGAGTTTAGGCCCAGTCCTGACTACTGGTTGCAGTCTCCCAGTTCCAGGTTCTTTCTCCCAGTTTAGGAGTTCGGAGAACATCAGACTTTTTGCATTCTATGCCCAATACAACATAATAGTCCACTTTGACTGTAGAAAGAGTATCAGTGAGGAAATCAAGGGTGCTTTACCTTTACTTTCTATTCTGTAAATTTATAGTTATTCTGATTATATTCTGTAGCTTTTTGACAGTTGGCCAGCACCACTTAGTTCTATAATTTATGGGTTTTTTAAGATGTGTTTACATCAATTTGACAACTGATGCAGTGGGTGTCAGAGAACGAGTGTCTGATGGATCAGCAGGGGTAACTAACTGCTTATCACTGCTTTCAAATCATATTTTTACAGATTAATTGACTTTGGCAGATGTCATGTTACGTTTCATTTGAGTAAATTCCAGATTTATCTTACAAATTGGTCCAATTTGCATATAGGGCGTAATCAAGAATATCTATTTCTGAATAAATTTCTTAAACACGTAACATATGCATTATTTCTATTTTTGATCATTTAAATTCAGTTTTTGCATCGTTGTATTTATTGATAATGATTCAAAATTAAAATTTCAGTAAAGGTCTTGGCAAGATAGTTGTTGTTCTGGAATTCATTCACTTGCCATATCAGAACAAGTTACTTTTTGATGGACCTTGACAAGAAGACAGGGGTTATATGTTATTTCACTGTTAAGAATTAACAATTGTTTGGTGTCATGCACATCTTTAAGACGTTTTAAATAATAGATTTTGGGTTGAAGTTGATAGCTTCATTGCTGGGAGATTTTTTTTTTGGGTTTCATATTAGAAATTAGAATGAGAAAGACCCTGGTAACTGGTAACTGTGAAACTGAAATTATAAGTGATGCTAAAAACAAGGAGTTGACCATTTAGTGGTAGGTGAGAATTTTATTCAGGCCTTCTTTTTGAGATGTCTGCATATCATTTAATCATATAGCCAAAAATAAATAAAATATGCTTTAAAAAAATTAATTCTCATATACTTTCAGTTAAGAGAATTAGCTTTTGGCAGTCACATATGCATCTGTAAGAACACTTGTCCAAGAGTCATCCTGAAGCCATCTGTGGAGCGTGTACACTTCTGGTACCTTCACATAGAGAACTTGAGGTGTGCCACACACACTACCAGTAGGAGACTGATTTGGGGTGGATGATACTTTCTCATCGTTCCCCCAACACTACATGACTTGATCAGGGAGGCAGTTTTGCAAGACATGAATTGAAGTTCTAGCAGTGAGTGTGAGGGGCTACCAAGCCTTCAGTGTAGGTGTGGCCTCCCAGCACACATACCGTGTAGATCCACCCTTGCAGAAATCTTCAGGAAAAATCAGGAAGTATTGAACCTGACATTTCGGTTGGCTTCAAGGCTGCATAAGTGAAAAGACCAACTGCAAGCCTGTACAAGTCAGTAATAAATCATTTTAAGTGTCAGAAACTGAATTGTATAAGGATGTTATTTTGTCAGTTTAGATACAGTTATTTTTAGTTTTCATAGGAGTATTATATTTCTAGGTGTAGAATTTCTTTACACTCAAGAGTGAGAAATCTTTTGAAGCATATGGCTTTTTGGAAAATGAACTATGAATAGCTTGTCTGTATACAAAATAATATATATAAAGTGTTTGCCTGTATATGTAAAAAGGTCTTATCGATCAGTGATTTCATGGGACAGTTTCTCACCATAATGGAGATATAGATGCAAATTTATTACATATCCTAGATTATTAGTGGACTGAAAATTTTGCTGAGTTTTTTTATTAAAATTCAAGTTTGGTATTTTAAAATCAAATCTTACATAGATACATCTTATCAAGAAAAAGGGTTTTTTTCCATCTATTCCATAAAAACAGCCTAGTAATAAATCACAAGCTAATAATATTTATACCAGGTTGAAAGCTGTGAACAAGTTCTGAGCTTCTAAAACAGCTTCAGCAGAAATGAAAACAATGTAGAAATTAAGAATTATTCTGAACTTTCTCTGAATTTTTAAAAGGAGCTGAGTCAGTTTTTCTGTTTTACTCTTGAATTGTTATTTATTACTGTAGCAGACCAGCTGACAACAGAATATGAAGTTTTCATTAAAAATTGTGAAATTATGAAATTTCCTTGCATTTTCTTGAGAATTTCACAATATGATGGCAAATTAAATATTTTTTTTTAAATTCTTGAGGGAAGATGATTTGTATAGGTTTATATTTTAATGAATAATACTGTAAATCAGGTCTCAAGAAGGATAATGATGATGGTTAAGCCACAATGCTGCTCTTCAGCGTGTAGAGTATAAAAGATTTTAAAGGAAATTGCAGTGGCTTTCATTCTTTATTTTATTGCATCTTAGATTGTTGCCATTATGCCTAAAAGTTTTATGCTTTCCGTAAAGTGTATAGATTAAATCAGTGGAAGGGGAAATGAGAAATACAGCCTTTTTCAACAGGTGGTACCTTAATGCTTTGGGTTTATATATTTGATTGCATGTCTCCACCTTCACTGCATGTGACCATCTCTCTGTTTCTGCTCATTCTGCCCATATTCACATCCATGTTTCCAAATTTTCTGAAGAACAAGGACGCTGGAGTCTTGCATTCCAAAACAGGACAGTGTAGACCACCTAAGTGCTAAACCTGGAGCAGCACAGAGGTATCCTTATTTACTCAAATCATAGTTCCAAGTAAACGAGGTATCGGTTATGCCGTATTCTTTGTACGCTGTGCATAATACTTTGACATAATTTATAAGTACATAAATGCATGTTTTGTTCTTAGACAGTATTTAACCCCATAAGAGGTAAATTTGAGTGCGACATGCGTGTTCTTCTCCCCATTGCAAGTCTTTGTACATTGTATATGGGCATGGAAGGTGGGCTGCTTGCAGGTGTGTGCCTGCCAGTGCCTGCACCGTGCTGAAGCTGGGTCAGGTCTGCCGGTGCCGTAGCTGGCTGTTGAGCTATATGGAATTGTATACAGTGTCATCTTAACAAGAGGAAGGAAACAGAAAGGAAACTGTGATGTTTAAACATATTTCTAATGTGTGCTGCTCGCAAGGACAGCAAAGGGAGCAATGTCATAAGTATATTCAGCTCACAGGTGTTATGTTTTGCTTTGTCACATTTCACAGGAAAGCATTTCCTACTCTCAGCTTGTCCATCCTACAAACAGTAGCCAGTATGTTCTCTTTTTCTCCATTATACACAGTCTAAGCAAGTGACATAAGGAGTCAGAGGAAAATAGGCCCCAAACCAATCAAGAAGAAAAAGAGGATGACATCATTTGAGTGATAATGCTGCTGTGTTCAGTGGGTCTAAGCATGACTTTAAATACTTTGCTAACCGCAGGTTTTAAGTAAAACTGCAGCATTTAATATGTGTTTCCCTGTGTACCCACCTTGTATTTGTCCTGGTAAAGGAAAAAAAAAAAAAGTAATAAGAATACATGAGGACAAAGGGGATTTTCATTTTTAATCCGAGATGTTATTTTTTTGCCAAGAGAATACATTATTTTAAAACCCAGAAAGCATCAGGTAACAACCTCTGCTCATGTAAAAAGCATTTGTTACCTTGCTGCAGTATTTTCTTTGCTGTGGAGCATTACTGTGTCACAATATAAGCTCATCAAATATTGCAGTGGGTACAAATAACAGAACTCCACTGCCATTATATTCTTTGGGTGTAATTTGGTGTTACAGCTGTTGAGCTATCTGCTAGTGCGGATGCTCTTTATAATCACAAGGTTTAAAAGGAAAAATATATATTTTCAATTAATATTATTAATATTATATTTATCTATTTGTTTTGCTCCCAGTAATTCTTTTATATCATAGTATATGACATCGATTATAATGTTGTAAGTTCCTATACAAATTTCTTGCACCAAAGTAAGGTACAAGTTAGACAAAAGTTTGTAAATCCTGATTTGTAAGTGCTCACATTACTACAGATAGTAATGGAAACTTTGGCACACACAAGACTTGCAGAGTTTTTCATAGTGTATTTATAGGTCTGGATGAAACATACTTTACCTTTGTTTTTACATTTATTGACTCATATTACTGTTCACTGTTCTTATTTACTATCAAAGTAAATGCTTAAATTGTCAGAGGTAACTAGCGCTTCACTATCTAAGTGTTAAGATGAATTCTAGAAGTTATCTATCTAGGAAAGGGCTGAAGGAAAGAAATAAACTTCTGACTCATTTATATTGACTAGAAAGATAGAAGTGCTTAAACTGTTTCTCAAAAGCTTTAACAAGTTTTAATATTTCTTCTTTTAAAAGCCAAGTTTTTATTAGTTTAGTGACAGCATTATTTAAATCTGACACGATGAAGTATTAGTTTTGCTTTTGAAATTTAGGTTTAAAAGCAATTTTTGAATTTACATTTAAATAGTATTTTCTGGTCCCTTCTGCAACATTTTTTTCTTGCTGCTGCCTACTCTTAATTTTTTTTCCTGGTGTCAGGAGAAAAAGACCTCTGAGGAGGGCTCTTTTTTTTTTTTTTTTCTCATCAGATACAGACAGTGAAATGGGAACTAGCATCACGTTCAGTCAGGATTGATGTTATCTCCACTGTTTTGGTACCTCATAACTTTCTCACCATCCACATCAATCACACCTCCCCACCCTTTTCACGCAGATAGTTGTCACTTACTCATCTGTCAACCATTTCTGTTATTACCTTTACAATACATTAATAAATATATAATCTTCATGGTTTTGTATTCTTTTTCTTCTTTGTTTATTTCTTTTCTGACATGTCATTTCACAGGCAGTCCAGAAAAGTGGAAAGATATAGCAGCCAAAAACAGACTAGGAAAGGCTCGGCAGCTGAAACAGAAAGGTAGGATTGCTGATCAATGAGTAAACATCTACTATAATCAATCTGCTTCCAGTGTCTGGACTCTACCTCCTATATGAATTTTAAAATGGAAAAGCTGTGACAGTACCAACAGCAACATTATCATAATTTATGCTCTTAGTTACTTTGTGTTTATGTTATTACTGCTGCTTGATGTGTTGCACACATTTGAGATTTTTCTGGCAATCTCCATCATTGCAGACAAACTCGATGGTAAAGATCATTTTATAAGCCAAAATCTGAGACCCATTGCCACTGTCTTGAATTCGGTAATATGACATTGGAGAATGCTTCATTAGTGTGGGGCTAAACCTTTTCCATGCTTTACCACTGATTGTTTTTCAAAAAATCTCATCATATCTTTGAGGCTGAGAAAAATATGTTAACAGATTAATAAATCAAGATGTCTCTGGTTGAATTAATTTCATTTTATATTATAAAAATGTTAAGTTGCATATTTGCATATATATATAAAATTTTCTAATTTAACATGACATAAAGTTGATAAAAAGAATTTTAACCTTTGTATTCATTGAATTTTCCTGTACTTGTATTGTCACTGTAACTTTTAGCTTTGATTCTACAGTAGTATAGGGTTATGTTTTCAAATTCTTAAGAAAAAGTGAAAAGATATATACTGATCTTAAGTACATTGAGTTAGGTTTTAAACCCTGTGCATTGACTGAATGAGAGCAGTGAGGAGGGGTGAGGTCCTGCCTTTGTCAGAAACAGATTTGTGTTATCTTGGTTAGCAAAGGAGTGATGCACATCTATTTACATTGAGAGTGTTGAAATCCTTCCATGAACAGCGCAGGCATTATGTACATTATGTAGCAAAACTTCACAGCTTTTATTTTATTTGACTGCTTCAAGTCCCAGATTATCATTCCTGATCCAAAAGCAATGGTTGCATTTTACTTGGTTTTGATGATTCTTTTGTCACAAGAGCCCCGTTTCTTTGTCAGTTCAGACCAGATAAACTACCTAACTGATGGCTGAAATCCTTGCTGTGTTTAATCCAGGGACAGTTTTGCCAGTGAGATCACTAAAGCCATTTTTTCCAAATGTTTTTTACTAACTTCTGAAGAGTCAAGAAGCCACTGGGACGGAGGTCCAAGGGGCTCACAGTTCTTGATAACTATTTAATTTATGGTTAGAAAGCCTAGCACGTAGCTGAGAAGCATGATAAGGTGGGTAAGAGATATGAAGTCAAAGGCAGGGGGGAAAAGGGAATACAAACATAACTATTAAATTATGGAAACAGAAAGGATAAGGAAGGAAAAGAAAATATAAAAGATTCTGACAGAGATCAAAAGGAGATCCCACAACACTTGCAATTGGACACATTAGTGTGTCTGTATATGCATTCACATTTCAAACCTGGTATTTTGGTGTGTGAACTGGGGGCATCTCTTCTACAGATGCTAAGATCACTGCGTAGATCAAAACATATACCTCAATAAATCCTGTTTACACTAATTACTGTTTTGCATTGAATTCAATATATGGAAGGTGTAAATAAAAATCTTGACATTTCGAGTATTGCAGGTGATAGAAGAACTTATTTGTAGGGACTGTAATTATGAGGAGTTACGCTAAATGGATGAGTAATACCATCTGTAAGGATGAGCGTGTAGTTATATTTATGAAGAGGCTTGGGCAATATGTTTCTCTGCTTGAAATGACCAGTCCAGGTCTCAAATTTTGATTTTTTTAATTTATTTTTTTTTTAATTCCCGGACCTTTAAAAGGTTATTGTAATCATAACATACGATTGAGATTTTCTTTGTGTATATGAGAAAGCATGAGAAATATTGCTACAGTGAAATATTGTTACAGTGTCTATATACAGAATTTTTACGGAATTTAATGGATTGAAAGTTGAAGCTTTAGTCATTACTGTGTGGGATAAATTTGGCATTGATACATTCCCAGGTAGTGATTGTAGCACTACCTAGTGCTACTGTTTGGAGGGAGGTGAGGGTGTTGGTTTTGGCGGTTTCGAGGGGGTGTTGTTTTGTTTTTAAAATCAGTGTTAAATAGCTTTGAGTTGGGGGTTTTCCCTGAAAAGCAAAGTTACCAAAAATGTGAGAGCCCATAGCTATGTTCTTATTTTCCAAAAAGAGAAAAGTCAGCTCTGGTTTGTAATGATCTTAGCTCTGATTTGTAATGATCTTAAGAGCAATGAACCCAGTTCAGTAAGGGCATAGGGAAATGTGAATTGTCCTGCTTCTTTTTACATCTACATGGCATGTGGTGTAGGTTTCTGTTTCCGTAAAATGATTCACTGCTATTAGATGCAAGACACAAATGTCTAAGTACAAGCGCTGTAGTTTAGTATTTCATCACAGATACAATGTTACTCTAGTGCCAGAGAGCTTTGGTAATAGGTAAGGCAATTAATTTGCTTGTCAGATGGCAAATATAACTCAAGACTGTTTCGTCCTCAAATATCCATTTCTGTCTTGGATTTGGTCTTTTGTTTGCAATTTGCAGGTGTTGCTTACTGTTAGCTAAGCAAATTACCAGAATAAGATATCATCATTTACTCTATAAAGAAGATTGTAAGATAACCCCCCCGTGGCAGGGGGGTTGGAGCTCTATGATCCTTGGGGTCCCTTCCAACCCATGCCATTCTATGATTCTATGATTCTATTAAGTTCTCTATGTATTTTGATGGTGTAGGAAATGTGCGTAGAATGGAAAAAGCAGACCTTTTCAGGATTGCTTACAGACCCTAAGAGAGCTCTTAAGTGATGGCATGAGCTTTCAAGATGGGATTCGGTAAACTCTGAAGGAGTGAAACCAATTACATTCAAATCAAACATTTTCTGTGTTTGTATGAATGAGCAAAACTGTGGTAAAAATCGTT
The DNA here is from genome assembly GCA_022605575.1 of Laterallus jamaicensis coturniculus. Taxonomy (NCBI): domain Eukaryota; kingdom Metazoa; phylum Chordata; class Aves; order Gruiformes; family Rallidae; genus Laterallus; species Laterallus jamaicensis. The sequence goes on along the minus strand of JAKCOX010000001.1, from coordinate 81,659,005 downwards.
TTATCTAAATATCAAAATGTCTTTCAGCCCTAACTGATCACCCCAGAAATGCCAGATTTGAGATTACCTGTCGTATGTCATACATTCTACAGTTGGGGTTGTTCAGCCTGGAGAAGAGAAGGCTTATAGCAACCTGTCAATACCTGAAGGGGCCTACAGGAAAGATGAAGAGGGACTGTTTATATGGGCACGTAGTGACAGGGCAAGGGGTAACGGCCTTAAGCTGAAAGGTAGATTTAGCCTACATATAAGGAGGAAATTCTTCTGTGTGATGGTGGTGAGGCCCTGTCACAGGCTGCCTGGAGAAGCTGTGGCTGACCCCTTCCTGGCAGTGTTCAAGGCCAGGTTGGGGGGGTTGGAACTAAATGATCTATAAAGCCCCTTCCAACCCAAACCAGTCTGTGATTCTGTAGAGGAGCCTGTGCCAGAGCTGTGGTAGTGCTCTCAATTTTTATTTGTAGTTCCATGAGTTGCAGCATGTTTCATTTAGTACATGCCACTGGGGTATCAGTCTGAAGAGAAAGGAATTTGAGTACTTGTGTGCAAGCAAAGCTGGAATCTGTAGGATTCTCCTGTAGACCATTGCCAGTTGAATTAATAGATTTTCTGCTTGCAGTGTTACCTTCCTCTGTGAGGAACCGGGAGATAGGATACACACGTATGTGCTCATTGCAGTCTCCTTTCTTACCAAGTATCATTCCTCTCCAATATTCCTGTCTTCTTCATACTTCTTGTCTCACTTCTGTCTTGTTTCCTCGGTCATACACTAGCTTTTGTCTCCCATGCTTGTTCCTTTTTGTCTCAGTCTTCTGATTAGCCATTTGCAGACTTCTTTCAGCAACTGATCTTTCTCTTCGGCCAGGAAGTCCTTAAGTCCATGCTAGTTTTGATCCAGTTCCTTTTTACCTCTATTTTCATTTGCACCCCAAGTTGTATATTCATCTCAATGTAATACCCCAGCTAATGCAAGTCTTAAGTGTAATTTGTCTTCATTTTAATTAAGCAGATCCTCTGTTTTTCTCTCACGTAAGGGGAGAGATCTGTAAAAAGAGAATTACTGAATGATCAGTAGGTAAGTTTCAAGGTCTCAGCTAAGGTGTCTGTTCTGTAATGGCTGGACAGACTCTCCTAGTGCTTCACTGGGCTCTCAGATATATTCCAAGATATTTAACCTCTAAAATGAGAAAAATCAAAACTGAGAACGTGATGACTTTGTTAGGTGGGAGCATTCATAGTAAAAGCAAGCAAGTACTTTCTGGCACAGGGTGGGATCCATATTTACCTTACAGATGTTACAATGTTTATACATCTGAAAACCTAAATGATTAGTCTCTTGCAGTAGTTGCCAGGGTATTACTTTACAGCCAGCACAGAGAAAAAGGAAATTTCAGAATACTGCTCATCTTTCTTTTCATAAGCATCTCTCAGAATCAGGGGAATCAGTCTCTGAAAGAATTTTACAGTTATCACTGGGGTATGCTAGGAGTTAAGATAAAGGATTGTCAGGATTTAAAGAGAGGGAATGTAGCAAGGACAGCAGAATCCTGGTTTGTTGCATTGTAACTGGACTTCCACATAAACTGTGATCACTTGACTAGTCCTGCTAGCCACACTATTTCTGATACTAGCCAGGATGCCGTTGGCCACCTTGTCCAGGTGGGCACACTGCTGGCACACATTCAATATTCCCAGGTCCTTTTCTATTAGGCAGCTTTTCAGCCACTCTTCTCCAAGCCTATAGCCTTGCATGGGGTTATTGTGACCCAAGTGCAGGACCCAGCACTAAACCTTGTTGGACCTCTATGGGCCTTCCAGATCCCTCTGCAGAACCTTCCTACCCTCAAGCAGAGCAGTGTTTGGACTTGGCAGTGCCAGGTTAATGGTTGGGCTTGATGATTTAAAGGTCTTTTCCGAACAAAATTATTTTATAATCCTGTGATGAAATGGCTTTGAAACCAAATTTGTTTATCATCCTTGGTAGGCCTCTGCATGTTCTCTCATATATACTTTTACTTCACAATGACTTTTCAGTGAGTGATAGTTATATGAACTAGACAGTCCCTTGGTTATGTTGACTGTGTCGTGGGAAAGTTTTGCTGGGTGTGTGTGAAGGGAGTTTTCATAAGTCCACAGAAGTTTAAAAACAAAAACCAAAAAACCAAAACCCAACTGACCAACCAATCAAAAAACAGAATGAAATGATGGCACAGGAAATTGAAATTACAGCAGATACAGTAGCACCATTTACAAATTGGTGCACTGTTGGGAAACCAAAGAAGAGCAAGAAGGCACAGTTAAAATACTTAGTCATTCTCCAGAGTTGAAATGTTTCAGGTTATACTTGCAGTCTATGCAATTATAAAACTACCACCAGTAGTAATAAAGCTTTATTATGCTAACATGATTAATCATTTCACTGCATGTTCCTTCTGGTTTAGGACTTCCAGGAGAAAGATGCTTAAATAGATTCCTTCAGATTCCTAAATAAACCAAGGGAATTACGTATGAGCTTACATATTGTCCTTTTTTTTAGGACACTAATTGAAAGCTATTTTTTAGTAACAGAAATGCTTTGTGGTAAAACAAGGTGTTCATAGCCTACTCTGTGCTAGTACTTTATATTATACGTGTTATTAGCTTCTCTTTGCTGTGTTTAAGATACAGCTGGCGTTTTTAGCCAACTGGCCACTAAATGCAGTGCAGTTCAACAGGTCCACAGTTAGGGTCAAGTGTGCATTTGCAGTGGTGAGTGTTCTGCAGTTTGTCCTTTTGAAAATGGATTTGCATTCAGAATTGCTAACTTTGTTCTGGAATGTCAACCTTGGTCCTGCAGCGAGGATTTGCTGTATTCTTTGGTGGAGGGGGGCATGGAAGGGTGTGCTTGGAGCTAACAACTGAACAGTTTCTTTTTGGCCCTGATGTTTTAGGGGTCTGCTACCATGTCTTTCTAGAAGGGGACTTCCAGCCCCACGAACAGCTGAACAGCCAGTCATTAGGGGAAAGCATCACGCTCGCTCCAGGTCGAGCGAGCACTCTAGTATCACACCCTTAAGCTCTGTACATCACCTAGCACCCGGAGGGTCGGCGCCACCTTCTCCACTTCTGACAAGGTTGCTATTATGTGTACAGCACAGCTTTCATGTTCTGCCTCCCAGGTGTCAGTGTGGTGTTGTACTTCCCTGAGCATACATGGCGCGTTCACTCATCCTGGCACTGTAGATTATCCTCTCTTCATGGTATTTACACTTCTCCCATATCCTTTACGCCACTTATCTTCACCATCCAGACGGAACTTCTTGCTGAACTTAAATAGTTATGCAGTGTAAGAGTAATAGAATTGACTGTGTTATGTCCTTCCATTTCTGTGTTTTGTTCTGTATCCATATGACAATTATCACAGTAAAGTATTTTGATTAAACAATGTGCAGGAAATCACATGCTGCTCACACAGCTAAGTGTCATCTTGCAGGCTAAGAGGAAGTCAGTTGAGCTGTGAAGTCTGAAAGCCAACAGTATTTCAAACTTGCACAAAGGTGTTACTTTAAATTATCCACATGCAACCTTAGTTTAGTCTCTGAACGGTGCTTATCCAGCATACTGAGTGTGTTATTACTTTAACTGGCAAGGGCATTAGAAGTAAGCTCTCCCTCTCAGCAGTCTACTGCTTCTCATCTTTCTTTTACTTGCCTAAACTTTTTCCCCTGCAAACGTACCAGCATTCCAAAGGTGTTTGTTTTCTTACACTCAGGTGCTGTATAAGAAATCAAGTAGCTAAGGTGCTCTGCTAGCTAGAATTCAGCCAAAGGAGTTTAGGATTTTAATTTACGTAAGAATATTAAAAATCTTGTGCATTCTTTGTGTGTGTGCACACACACACATAAATAGGTCCATGCACACGCACACACACACCCCCAATACTAAGGTTAAAGGTCTTTTTCCATCTTTGAGTTCAGGGAAAAAACATGTTATCCCATGGGAATAGATGCTTCCTGCCCAGTTCTCTGTGACCTTGTGCAAAGTTGAAAAAAAAACAGAGGTAGCATTTTGTATTGCATTCTACTAGTACAGGAGAGTATACATAAATTGTGAGTCATAATTGTAAGTGGTTCTTAGAAAACTGCTTTTTGGTCAGTATTTTTTGACTAGTATTTTATTTAAAAAAAAAAAAGGGCAAAAAGCCCCTAAAACTTTAAAAAACCAAGGAAAATATTTCTCCTAAGTTGAAGGTAGTTACAGAAATTCAGTGTGAGGACTTATAAACTAACTAGGTATCCAAACCTGACTTAGTGAGTATGGCATAAACAAAATACAAACTTCTTCAAACTCATCTTCAGTACCTGCAAATTAATGTGTTTAAAATTCAGAATAGAAAAATTTTCTTCATTTGGCTTATTTTACTTTTATCTTCATTTCATTTGCAGAATACATCAACAAGGAAGTCCCACACAGTCTCCTCCTGCAGACACATCCTTCAGCAGTCGCAGGGGAAGACAACTACCGCAAGTTCCAGTAAGAAGTGGCAGTATAGAGCAAGGTATCAAATAATAAGCTTATAATAGCTCAATCTCTTTGTTTTCTTACCTTTCTTTAATTAAAGTCTACCTTCGTAACTACATGGTCAGTGCTGCAATTCTACCAGTTCTACCAGTTCTACCAGTTCTAGAAGAGAATGGAAACATATTTATGGTCTGCGAAATCCAGTGGAGTTTGACCAGTGGATTATTACACATGGTGTCATTGCCTTAATTTTCTAGTACCCTGTTATCTTTGTCTACTTTAAAATTTCTATTAGAGTTGTGGTAGTTTCCAACACATACCTGTTTGTATTCAGCTAAAGAAACCAGGGCCAAAGATATTAACATTTTTACAGTCCTACTTATTTCTTATTTTGTGTTTTATATAAATTGTCGTCGTGCACCGTTAACATAGATTAATAATAAATATGAAAAATATGGGTGTTTTTTTCTGGAGTTTATAGTTCAGTGAGTAAAGAATGAAAATAATGACCATGAGAAATGTGAAAGAACAGCTCATCTGCTCTTTATTAAGAATAAACTGATCAGGCAAAGAGTGCTGCTCTTTTCTGAAAAAGACAACGTAGAACTAATGGTTGTGGAAGATATTTTTTTGCATATGAACATCAAATAAGTATGAATATTGCTGTTCCCTCTTCTAGCAACATACTCTCCACAGAGTATGAACTACGGTAAAAGGAAATGATATGGTGGATAATTTTTACACATTCATGTTTTCTTTTGTCTTTCAAAAGTCTATTTTCTCATTTACTGCAAGTGACAACAAAGATTGCCATGTACTCCAAGGTTTTCCTCTACGTGGAAGTTAAAGAAATGCTTCTAATAACAAAATGTTGTAGTTCCTTACAGAACTGGTGGCAGACTGCTTTCTTTAATGGATAATGTTGCTGGACCATGACCGTTTTATCATGATAGATTACCACAGGGGTTTTTTGTATGATGGCTTACAGTAGCATGCAGTCAGCTTACATTAATCTAATGGCTCTGAGCTGTGATGGTATACTACATCTTCTGTTAATGCATACAAAAATGTATTCTTGTTTTATACATGTGTTTATTCTGAATTACTAATATACTACAAGTATAATATGCAAGTATATACACAAGTGGGGTTTATTAATTTTAAACTTTACATTGGAGTCCTCTCGTTTTGTTTTGTAGTGAATCTAGGACGGTCTGGATTATAAACTAGTTACAAACTGTATTAATGACTTCTACTTCTGCATATTAGTAAGATGGTAGTGTTTTAGGGAAATGTAATAAGTAATGAACTTCAAATTTCTTTCATGTTTTTTCTGCAATTTCAGAACCCGGTCCAATATGTAATGATGAATCAACTTTTAATTTAAGTTGGCTTTCCTTTGGGTATTCATCTGTTACCATCCTGCTGTTCTCAATAACTGGTGTGTTTTGTTAAACACATTTCAAATGAATGTAGAACTTAAAACCAAAAATGAGTAGAGATGCGATATATACAAACAAGGAATGAAAAAATGAAAGCTGGGCAGAAGGGTAAAGCAACTTAGAAAATCGTTGATACCGTGAACACTTGTAAAGAAATGCTGTTTCACTGAACTCTGGTTTAAACTTGTGCTTGGTAAGCTTGCGTCTTATGTATAAAATATACGAGTAGGATGCAACATATCATTTACTTTGTTGTTATATATCATACCGCCTATGTCAATATGGCTGTATTATGGCACATGGAATCGAAGGCTAAAGAGAGATTGCCTTCTCTACATAGTACTTTGGGTTTGTCTGAGTGAATGGCTTGAATGGGAGGTTTTCTGAATTTACCCATGCTTAGCTTTTTGTTCAAGATGACAATATGTTTGTGGAGAAGTACTAAATTGAAAAGTTTTTGTTAAGTATTTTAAAATTGTTTTGACAGTATCTTATGAAATAAATATGATACTATGTATAAACTTTATACTACTGTAAGAAATTAAATTTAGTGAGGCTATAAGACCATAGTGTTTGCTCTGTTTTACAGTATCAAGTTTTAATTACAGTATAAAGTTTTAATACCAGTTTCACCTCCCCAGTCCCTGTCAAATGCATATCAGGGCCAAATGGAGTAGCTAGAAGTAATATGACCCTAATGTAGGATTGAATCCAAAGCACACTGAAGTATGTAAAAGATTTCTATTAGCTCTACTTGGAACTGACTTGTGTCCTCAATGATTTAAATTCAGTCTCACCATGGATATAGATGATATCAAAATCTATGTAATATACGAATATTATAGGGAGCATTTCAAAATCATTTGCATTTTCTTCATTTATGCTACTTTGGGGGGGATCAGCATTGACGTCCTGTGTTTCAAGGAAATCCTGTATGATATGCTATAAGGGATCTTTTCTACAGTAAATTACTTCTTTACACCCTATAGAAATTCTAGTGTATCAGGAGTAGATATAAAAATATATACACCTATGAATGTATGTCTGCTTTACAAATCACAGTCGTTGCGGTAAAAGGACCGAATGTCTGTATATCAAGAGTGGGGTTTTTTTATTTGCTATTTGCATACTCAGGATGTATAGAAGAATCCAGTAAAGAAATTTTATTACTCTTTAAAGCTTTCATTATGGAGCAAACGAGATTTAAAGAAGGAACAAGAGACTGGTAGTAATTTTCATCTCAAGAAACAGTGTTATTTCAACTGTTAATCTTAGATAAGATTTTAACTCTTCATCTTTAATCTTTATGTCTCAATTGTAACTGGTCATAGCTGTGCTAACAAGGCTTCTTCTAGGACTAACACTGCATCTCAGACATTCCATTTTGTCATTGTCAAGTTTAGAACTAAAAAAAAAAAAAAAAGGCTGTTTCCTTGTCTCTTCTAGATGTTGTTGTCTTAGTTACTGTTCTGGTTGTCAGTTTGAGAACCATAAAAAGTCAACTTGTGAGAAAGTAAGGTTGTTTAAAAGATCCTTATTAGTAAACACACTTTAACTAAAAAAAAAAAATCCCATCAACCCCATTTTCACAGAGAAGACCAAAGTAGCAAGCAGTCCCTATTTCATTACAGAAATAGGATTGTTACTACTGATCAGCAACAGAATAAAAAAATGTAGAGGAAAAAGTCCAATCTAAGTACTACAACCTCAAAACAGAATAATTATGCACGCTAGCAAAAAGCCTTCTTGGTGATGGTGTTCTAAAGGATAGCAGCTCGCCTAGTTTTGGAAAGGGGGAGGGAGGTAATTATTTTTACTTGGAACAATTCTCACTAAATAATGTTTTTAGCAACTCTGGTACCTGCAGACTTTTCAAAGTGACTTTAGTTAAGACTCTAGGCTTCTGTAATTTTTAGACAATGTGATTTTTTATTTCAATCTCAGTAATATTCAAGGAAGACATGGCTGTACTTCTTTCCTCTGCAACCCCATCTGCAGTATTTCCTAGAGTGCAAGACACACTGGGATATTCTTGCAACTAAGGATTGGGATGCCTGAATACTGAAAGTTAGTCTGATGTAGGTGTATCTGTGTGTGTGTTTTCAACTGGTCACAATTTAGTCGCCATTACCTAACTTTAGCTACTTCAGAAGTGTTTTATATTTCTTTGTTTGAACTGACAGTTTTATAAAAGGACCTAATAATACAAAGGTGTTTTGGGTCAGTGACTAAAATCGTGAAATTCTAAGTCATGGTAAGGACAACGTTGTGGTTTCAATACATCATTCTGTGCTAAACTGTAAGAGATTTGAATTGGTGGGTGGGTTGGTCTTTATTTATACTATTTTTGAACATTCTGTGCGAATGTTTAAAAATAGGTGGGGATTCTGCACTGACTTTGTTTCTCACCTGTTTCTCTAACTTCTGTTACATAGACCGAATGAAGTTATACTTTTGCATAATGCATATTTCTACGAGCTTTACTCAGCCTGTCCTCTGTCACCCCAACTATCAAATGTCATGGGAGCCCTTGCTTGAGTAGGAGTTGAGGGTGGGTCTCTATGCTTTTGTATAATGGTTAATCATTGTATTGATCAATGAAATGAACACAGCCTGAAGATCTGTAGCATTTTTCTATACTCCCTTTTAGCCGTAGTAGATAATATTAGATATAATATTAGGAATTCTACCAAGTGAATAAGAAAAAACATATTGTGTACTACTTGTGTTTATGAACCAGCAAGATAAATATGCAATGATTGTTTATAGTGTAGAAACAATCTTTAAGAGCTAATTCATGCAAAACAGGTCTTTTTCCCTGTATCTGCTTCTGTTGGCTCTTGAAAGCAAGAATTCTGTTAACAAGAGTAAGGTTTGTGATAATCAGTGGCCTATCTACATGTAAAGAGCAACAGTAAACATAACTGAACCAGTGTGGTTGTGTGTGTTTCCAGTGGCACCTGTTTGTGGCAATAGGAGGCCTTATGCAGCCACCTTTAGGAAAGCAAAAGTGTGACTGGCATGAAGCGTTGATGTGCCTTATCTCATGTTAGAAAAATCTGCATAAGCTTTGTACGTAGCTTGGATGCAGGATGAAGTCCATGCATATGTGTGTGCGTGCGTCTGTTTCATGAGGGAAAGCTACAGTGAAGACTACTGGTGCAAAACAGGGATTACTTGTATAAATTCATGTGTGTAATATATATACAAGTCTTTAATGGCAGTCAAATCATAGAGGAATGTTTTGATGTCCCGTGTTTCCTTTAAACCAAAAGGTGTCAGAATTTCTTACAGAAAATCATACGTTTGAGTCGCAAATAACTTACGTTTAACCAATTTAAGATCCTGAAAAGAAAAAAAAGAACAGTTAGTGAAAAACATTCTGTGTATATTCACTTATCATTGAAATGTCATTTCAGTGAGAGTATGGCTTGAGGAATGGTGAAAGATCAAATCCTTTCTATTAATACATTTTTTTCAGTATAAAACTTGAGTGGCAAAAGAAAATAATTGAGTGGGTTTAATTTTAGATTTTAGTCCTTTAGCATTGTTTGTTTTGTCTTCATATTTCTGGTTTTATTTTAAAGTTATTAGGTGGCACTGCATATTTTGAGGCAGCTTGTGGAATCTTTACTCACGCTGGAGAGTATTTTTTCTCAGCACTGCTAACTATTGCAAATAAGTTCAAGCCTCATAATCTTTTATGTGTTTCCTCAAAGACTGATTTTCAGTTGTCTGTTGGTTTTTGACTATTACACATTTCAGATAACAGAAAATAAATTCATAGCACTTATGACTGCAAAAAAACAAGGCTTCAGAATCTAAACCAGGGCTATGTGTTTTGAAAGTGATTTTTCTGTCATTCATAAATTTAGTTATGATGATACTGCTCACGCAAATACTTAAAAGAGTCCACAATCTGGTTCTCTGTAACGTCATTGTTCCTGTTAATTTTGAAGAAAAAGTCACAGGCTTTATTATTTGTCATGGTTTATCATTTTAATTTTCTACATTACTTCTACATATGCTGGAGTACTGCCTACTGTACATGCCATTGTCACATGTAACACATTTCTTTACCTAACATTAAATTTGCTGATTTCTTTTTCTGTTTCCATCATTCCGTGCATTTAATTCATTGAAGAGCAAGAGACTTTTTACTCTTCCACAAAAGGTAAATATTTATGTAATTTTTTTACAAATGTTTGGCAACTGTTAATACTGGCTTTTCTCTCAATCCATTCCCTGTCAGTATTTAGATGACAGTGTTTAACAGGCAAGAGGCTTGTTTTTCCAATACCCATATGCTACCTGATGCCCCTCTATAGATTCTGAAAATGGTTTCTATTGTGATTTCTGATTTCCTATTGAAATGCGATATACTGGATTTAAGAGTAGAAGTCACAGTATTTTACATGGCTCAGAAGCTGCTTGATTGAATTAGAGTTCATGCAAAGATTTAAGAATTTAATTATGTTCTTCTTTGCTCTGCACAATATTTGCTTCTAATGATACAGCCATGGCTCCTGGCATCTGTGGAGGATGTGTCTGGGCTTAGGAGTAGTTGAAGGTCATGCCAGCCAGAAACCATCCTTTGTATGCTGAGAGATTCTGAAGTATTAATTGTTTCATTTGCATGACAAGCCCTTGACACTCAGAAAGTTTCTCCTTTTGTAGGGTGGGTTTCTATGGGCAGACATGATTTGACCTCCTATGAATTTAACCTTGCAGGAATTCTCCATGTCTATGCTGATACCAGTGAACCAGTGAGCTTAAACAATAAGAATCTAAGGCTGTCCCACCAAGTAAAAAGTGTAGTCTGTCATGTCTCTGTTGAGGCAATGTTGCAGAGAAGCCAGGATGTTTGTTTCTTTTTGCTGAGAGTATGTGTTCTTAAAATCAGAATTAAGCTTGGAGAGAAAAGATGAATAAAAACGCAACCAAAATAAACAAACAACCCCACTTTTAATGTTATCAGGAAAATATTATGCTGCAATAAACATTAATAGCACAGATCAGCCTTTTCTGACCTTTAGTCCAAGTCCTGGAGATCTTGGGAAATTCTGGTTTGAATACAGGCTTTGGTGGATCAGATCCAAACTGAGAGTTGAACTTGAAGCAGAATGCCTCCTATGACTTTACTTTCTGAAAAAGTGAACCTCACTGACACATTTGTACTTGCTTAGGTAAAAATACAGCAGCTGGTCTGTTAGCTACAAACTCCAACAACCACACCAGTACTCAGGAGTATGTTTTTCATGATAATGATAAAAAAATAAAAGAAAGATTTGAAAAAGAATAATATTTAACTTAGGTATTAGCAATTACAGTTTGGTTTGCAGTGTTAATGATGTGCTGTGTCTTAAGAAAGTACTAAGGATGGTTGATTTTAAAGTTGTATCTGTAGTTTTTGCTTTCTTCAGTATTTGTAATCCTCTCAGACAGAACCATACAAATCAATCACACCATTTTGTCTGTGACCCTTTAGAGTTCACAAACCTTGCTCAGGGATGTTTCCTTGCATAAAACGTTATGCAGACAAACCTAGACCATGCCTGTAACAGGTTTGTAAAAAAGCTTGTTTCCACAAGATTTAAATGGGTCTGGCCCAAGATTTGGTAGTGTGTGGAAAGTGATGGGATGCATACAGATTCCTCTGTTCTCAAGGGAGCTGAATGCAGATGCATCTCAGAGGGAGAAGAGAGCTGGGCAAAAGTGGGAAGTCCTGGAAGTTCTGGGGGACCACGAGTTGACCTGACTTACACTAGTAGCCCACTGTCAACTCTGACTTTCCCCAGTGTAGAAAGGAGATAAAAAGAACAGGCAGTAGGTTTAATGGAAGATGGGGACTGGGGAGAGTTAAGGGATATGATGTGGGCAAAAGACATAGGTATGAAGGAAAGCATATACTACAGATGCAGACAACACTGACCAGATAAATCTACCATTGAAAAAACTAAGTATCCATTCCACTTAATCAATGGGTATGGTTGCAATAAGGACTTCAGCAGATTACAGAAATGCTGACATGGATTTCTGCCAAAACCAGTGCTTTACTTTTTTAAGTTTTTTTTTTTCTTGTTTTCTTTTAAATAGAAGCTTTTGTTTGGATCATCCTTGAAACTGTTTGAGGAAGAACTGAGTGTTGCATCAACCAGTTCAGATTTTTATATTGGTTTATTTTCCTTCTGGAGTAAGCTATTAAACTCAAGATTGCCACAATGCCTCGGTGTGTACTGGGAGATCCAAGCTCATTTCCCAGCTTGGCAGTCTGAGTATGTGCTTTGGTCATGCCTCAGTTCTGATCTGGGTGGTAGTCCAGAGTACTACCGGCTCCCATGGAATGGAAACCCATGTGCCTAAGCTTCAGGAACCACAGCACATTCTAGTCCAGTACAAGGAGCAGAGCTGCAGAGCAGGCTTCAGAGCACATCTCCCTCAACATCTGCATGTTGGAAATAAGTACTTTTTGAAGTGATACATGCAGAGAAGTGGTAACAAGTTCGCTATTTGTTTTTTCAGTGCTACTAACTTTATATTTCAAAACATTCCACTGCTCATGATTTCCAAATTTTGTGTGGTTTCTAAATTTCACAGTAGAGTTTGATGACTTCATAAAATAATGAAATCTACCATAAGGATACTTTGTGTGTGCATATTGCAAAACTCATCCTACAGGCTGAAGAGAAATAATGTGGAGATTCTGTGTTATTTCTGAAATGCTTCATCCTGGTCCAACACCAGTTTGAATTCTCTCTGCCGTGCCACATAACCAGGCTTCCAGTGAATGTTCCCCTTCCTACAAGTTTGCCTTGCCACTGTGTTGGGGGACTGTCCCAGTACAAATCCCACCATTGCTTTGTTTTCCAGCCTTTGTTCTGGACATGGGTTCTGCCTGGTTTCTTCCTTAGCTTCCACTTTTCACTTCCTCAAACCAATGCTGGGTTTTTTTCACCCTGTTTCCCATCCACAGAGCATCTAAGCAGCTCAGACAGATGAAGCTCCTGGATTTTGCAGTGTAGAAAGTCTAAGTGTACATGCTTCTAGACTATGTTGGAGCTGTAGCTGTTTTTCAACTTACCTTCTCAGTATGCAGACTGAGAATGAAGGTTAGATCTCTGCTTCTGGGATAAGTACAGTTCTTTGTTGACCTGTCAGAATCTGTTGTTTGTGCCCCAGTAACACTGTTTACTGTAAAATAGTTTTTATGAGATAAATTTTCATTTGAACTTTGCAGTAGCTTCCTTGTGTAAGCAAATCTTTCTGTCATTTTAGACTTCTAGAGTTTTTCCCCAAAGGTTGCATCATAAGGATGTGTGATCCTGCTGCTAAGGGTTACAGCTATCTCAAACCTTGATGCCAATTTCTTCTTGTTACATAGCTTACTCCAACGTTTAATAGTGCAGGTAAGACTTGGAGGATTTCCAAACTATGCAGTTTGTCTATACCTCCTTTCTGTGTTCATCTTCTGAACAGAAATGTGCCTCAAAAGCAATTTCTGTGTTTGTTTCAGACTTCACCATTACAGACCATACTACAGATAGTGCTAAAACATCCACAGGTTTTCTGTACTGTAGGAAAAGCCCATATAGTTATCAATTTTAATCACAGAGCAGATAATGTCACTGGTCATTCTGGCATTAAGCCCATGCTTGGGTTTGAGCAGGAAAAGAATGTCCTTTTAGAAGCCTGTTTTCACTTAATAACATCATGCCATAGAAAATTGTTCCTGTGCTAAACTACCTGACTTTTTCAACATATGTCTTAATTACTTATTCAGCATTGCCTAAATTCATAGTTACTGGACATTATTCTACCTGTATCTGCTATATTGAAGAGACGTCTATTGTTAGAAGTCTTCCCACATGTAATTATCAATCCAAATCAAGCCACATATCTCTTTTTTTCACACACCCTAATTCTGTTTCTGTAAGACCATATCCTGGATTTCATATCATTCTCATGACTTCTCTTTGAATCTTTTTCACCAGCTATGCTTGGAATGATAGTCTTCCTAAAATATCCAAATCCATTGACCTTAGCTAAATCGAATATCTTCCAGTTTCCATGTTTATTTTTGATGTCCTAAAATTCCCTATCTCTGTATGGCATTTAAGAATTTCTTGTTCTTTCTATAAGCATAAGGTCTCATTTTCATATGCCTTGTCAGTGTTTCCCTTCTCCTCCTTGCTTTATTATTTGCTAGATAGCAACAAGTCTCCACTTCAGGGATAGTGATACTTTGCTGGAGATACATGTGGATCATGTACAACAGTTTTGAGTATAAGGTAGCTTTCTGTGGAATTTGGTGATGGTTACACTGCTACAAAGGAGGTAAAACCTTTCTAATCTTTTTTGTTGGTGTTGTGTTTTTTTTTCCAAAGCAGGTTGTTTTCTATGATATTTATTGTTAAGATTCACAGCTTTCCAAAGTCTACAGAACGTAGAGACTCTTTGATGATAGCTGTAATGTGAAAGAGGTGGATACCTAAACAGTTAAGCTCAGGAATGAAAAACTAGAGCTAAAAAGGCAACTGCAGAATTTTTTAAGTGCCTTGCTAGTTCAGTATTGCTGCCTGTGATACGATCCTTATTTGTTTCATACATTATGCTCTCAGCAAAATGGAGAGGTCCTTATAGCATTGTGCTGTTTAAGAAATCTTGCAAATGATACAGTTTAGTCCCTCTTCCAAACCTTAAAGAGATGACTTAAAATCTTAAAATGGTTTCTTTTGCACTGGTCACTACTGTTAGTGCAGTTTTCATAGGATTTTTCAGATTTTCGTTGTACTGGTCTGTTGTTGATACCAGGTTGAAGGTTGAATTTATTTTAAAGCTACATTTCCTTCACTGTTTGATTCACTTTCCGTGGATAGCAGAAACATGACATATGATACATTCTGTCTGTCTACTAAAGTGAGGAAACTTTATCCACCCTACTGTATTTGATACGTTAGTGTAGTATATTGCTTATGGTTCTGTTACACATTACGTAATTGAAAAGGTAGCATATGTTCTGAACAGTTAAGGCTCTGGCCAGACTCCTAGCCATAACTTCTCTATCAGTTTAACAGCAGATAGGAGTTAAAATGTGCTCATCCTTGTTTTCTAAGGACAGAGATAAAGATGAGGACCATCAAGTAGTTAATGCCATGAGATGTGATTATGTAAACCTTACCATAGTGCTGACATATTAAAAGGAGTATGAGTTAGTAAACAGATAATGTCTTAGAAAAAAATTAAGAAATAGCTATCTCCTTTAAGAAAAAAAACCCTGTTAGGTTATCTTAATTTTCTTTGAGGGAAGGTTGCAGGCTGAAAATGAGATCTGTAGCTATTTTCTTTAGTTTATTCCCTAATGTAGTATGTATTGGACTTGAATAGTTTAGATAATCAAAGGACAGCACGCATTTTATAGACTGTCAGTTATAAAAACCCAAACCAACTCTTTCCTAATGATGGAAACGTGTACCAAGATCTGCCTTTGATGTTTATCAGACCTGCTTTTATGACAAGCAAGTTTTTCAATTACTTTATGAGTATAAACCCAACTCCTTCGTTATGTGTGTATTTTCAATTGTTCTTTTATTAATATCACAGTCACCTCTGCAGATATTGGAAATCCAGAGTTTTAGTTGTACTTCTATCATGTAGCATATTTAGAATTCTGTAAGATCTGTTATGAATTACAGTACAGGTGTGTGGGCTTCACAAGGATGCTTCTTGAATGACATGAGGAGAGTGATCCAGGAGTAGGTGGGTCACTGCTAGCCTATAGAATGGGCTATCTTTGCAGACCATGTCTTCTTCCTTTGAATCCCAGATTGGATTTAGTATTGAGTTGAATAATAAACTAAGTAATGGCTAAGGGAGCTTCTGTTTGTTTGACAGAAGATTGTTCAGAACTACACTGGGCAGTTAATTCCTGGCAGACTGGTGTGGTGGGTTGAGCCAAGATACCAAATAAGTGCCAACAGCTTCTAATTTACTCCACCCTCTGTGGTGGGATGGGAGAGAGGATAGGAAGAGAAATACTAAGTTAAAACTCATGAGCCAAGACAAAGTTTAATAAATGTAGGAGAAAAATTAAAAAAGAGAAAAAAAAAAAAAAAACCAAACCCACAAACCCCAACACCAAGTGATGGAAAGGCAATCACTCACCACCTCCCATCAGCAGACAAATGCCTAGCCAGTCTCTGAGCAACAGCTAACTTAGACAGAATACCCTCAATTTTATCACTAAGGATGATGCTGTATACTATGGAACACCTGTTTGGTCAGCTGTCCTGGCTGTTTCTCCTCCCAGTCTCCAGCCTAGTGAGAAGGTCTTGGTGCTGTGCAAAGCACTGTTTAGCAATTGATAAAACATGGGTGATAAACTCAGCACTATACAGGCTGCTGTGAAGAGAACTACCTCCAACCCTGCCAGATTGAGTACACCTGGGATTACAGGAGTCAGACCGGTTTATAAATACATTAATGGAATTGAAGTATAAAATTTTGATTCCATTTATATGTCTGTCTTTTCTCTCCTGCATGGCTTGATTGTTTATGTACATCATTGTTGTACAACCTTCACATGGTCTAGTAGTAGTAAAAGCTTTAGCTCTAAATTTACACCCCTTGTCTAAGCAGATATCTACTGCTCCATGAGTTCTCCTCTTTCAATTACTTCCTACACATCTGAATCAGCAGCTCTTGAAGAGACAAGAGTTATAGCTCTTTGAAATGTGACATGGCACCGAGAAGAATACCATGTTGACACAACTGATACTGATGGTGGTTGTACCTCTAATTTGAGACACGGTAAACCTCCACATTTTGAATTCTAGGGCCACTGTAGAATTTAGCAGTTTTGGGATTACAACGTTTCAATCTGTATAGTACTGTGTAGTCCTTGCTTCTCAAGAGCTCTAGGAAAAGCAGTCTGTAAATACCGATTTACTAAAAGGAAGTAGTTCCATATTTTTCTAAGAGGCAGATTAAGTTCTTGAAGTATTTATGTCAAATTTTTCGTTACCTGTGGTAACCAGCTGTGTTCCAAGAAAGTAACGTTATTTGTATGGTGGTGTTACCTATGGTTGTTACAGCTTCTGCTAATGTGCTTTTGCTCCTGTGTTAGATTTTTTTTCGGCTTCTTGTGATTAGCATGTAAAGAGTATGCCAGGATATTTACCAGGCAGATTAAATTTTCTATCACAAATTGAGCTAGATACAACATATACTCAGATGTGCATGGTAAAGCAGGAAAGAACAGTTGTATTTTCTAGAGCACACTTACATTTCACACAATTCCTTGTTTAGAAATACACTAACAGCTAGTTGGTGGTAAATTATGTTTTACTCCATGCATAAAGCCAGTTTTCTCCATTAGAGAATTTAGATTTACTTCAAAGTCCTCATTAATTGTTCTCATGTTATTTTACATGAAGATATCTAATAATGAAAAACAGAACATAAGCATGTTGTTAAGGATTTCAACATAACAAAAATCAAGAATTACAGAGTTAAGGTTGAATGTTTAGCCAACCTTGACTGCAGTAATTTTCATGTATACTCACCCTAATAGTATCATTACATAATAGAATATTCTTTCAAAGGTATCATAATACATAGTGATATTATTTCATTAAAACATGCTTAGTATAACGTACAGTTGACAGATGAAGCACTGAAAGTCACACAATGAAAGGCTTATTTTTTAGAGTAACTGTAATCTGTGCACCATACACATAATGGGGCTAAATTTTTAAAGCGGTCTCAATTTTACCTCTGATTTTATATCCGATGTTTATTTCATGCATGTATGATAGGATTAAGATATCTGAGCTTTTTACTTCAGTCACTAGTTGATATATCTTAATCCTTTCATATCTGTCCTTAAAATAAGAGGCCACCTTTAAAAATTTCACCTAAAGTGCTCAATTTTGCCTTCAGATACCTCCATGCAACTTCCATTGAAGTAATTGGAGCTGTGCCTGCATATCTGATGGTGGAACCCGACTCATTGCAATTAAGGTACACATTTAAAAACATAATTAGTCATCTGGAATACTCTGGGCCCAGTGTGATGTTCTGCATGTGCAGAACTTCCTAGATCAGACCCTCTGTGTGTGAGAGATACTGAAAGTTCCAATAATTTTTGTGCTTTAAATTTGTAGCTTTAGCAGAATTTTAATGTAATTTGCTGTATTTAATTTTCTTATTTT
The DNA here is from genome assembly GCA_022605575.1 of Laterallus jamaicensis coturniculus. Lineage (NCBI taxonomy): Eukaryota > Metazoa > Chordata > Aves > Gruiformes > Rallidae > Laterallus > Laterallus jamaicensis. The sequence goes on along the minus strand of JAKCOX010000001.1, from coordinate 81,640,857 downwards.
TAAATAAGAAATGTGGAAGGAGGACATGAAAACAACCTATTTTTCACAGTGATATCTTTGTAAATTTTTTCATACTCAAAGAGTACACAGACATTCCATCATTTTCACAAGCACATCACGGATGGTACGTGTATGCACAATTGCAATTAAAAACATCCAGCCCTCAGCATATTGCGTTTGTTGGGGGTTTTTTTATCATTATGCTTGCAGAGCACAGCCAAAAAATAGTTAACTATCGTCATAAAACCCACACATGAGAACTTTGGTGCCTCTTAATTCACAATACAGATCTTTACACAATATGATATTTTCCACTCATTTAAAATTATCTGTGATTTGTGATTGAAAATCGATTATATGCAGCTTTTAGAATGATGTCCCTCTCCTTTCATTTGTCTGAGGAGGGGCTGTTTACAAAAAAATTTACATTTCAAGCTAAAAATTTTGGAGAGAATCCTATAAATTCATGGTTGACACAAACCCAAGAGATTTTTGCCGATTTTTTTTCCCAAATAAAACACCTCTCTTTGAACTTTGAAAAAAAAAAAATCAAACTAAAGTAAGTTGTTCTTGTGGGATGTTATAACCTGTAAAAAAGGGATGAACATAGTGAGTGCTTCTATGATTTGTAATAGCTACTGATGAATATTTGAGTTTAGAATTGTTACAAAGCGCCAGTTTTAAGGGGTTTGGTTTTATTGGTATTCCTTTGTATTTATACTGCTGCCAAGTATATGAATTATATAATATACAGTTCCCTCTGAAAATTATCCACTACCACAAAGGTTAATTTATATTATGGAAACTTTAGGCCAGGCCTTTCACACCACTCTTTCCGTTAGTGCAAGGTCATCTTCCTGTGGCAACCACAACTGATATTAATGGCCATAACTTGTTCAAAGAGAAGAAGATGTTCTTTAGCACCACAACTTCTTGAAAATTTAAGATTAGATTCTTTTTTTTAAAAACAAACTTTGGCATAAGATAACTGAAAAACATGAACAAATAATTTCTTTGAAATAGAAGTGTATATCAGAGACCAAAGTAGTGCTTTCAAAGGACTTTTGGTAAAAAAAGTTACTTGAAAATTACTGCGGTTTTTTATGATGACTCCTTGAGTGGAGAAATTATTCCTCTCAAATAATCTTTAGCTATGGTAAACACATTTTAAAATAGTAGTAGGAGTTAATTACTTTAAAAATAAATTTTTATACTTGTTTAATGCATTAATTCTTAGAATGCGGCTGTAATATTTTCTACATTTAAGCAATAAATGTTAAGTGATCATGGATTTATATCCCCTGCATCCAGAATATTTAACAGGTCTATAACTCAGCCTATCACCTAAATTCTTTCACTGTTTTCATATCTGTTGCATCAGCTTGATTATGTATAGGAAATTGGGATGCCTGCCCTTTTCCAGGTAAAGACTCTCGCAATGGAAGTGATTGATTTCTTGACATTAGTGTTCCTTTGTTCTGTGTTTACACCCTGCTTGTTCTACATGTTTGTATATTTCTTTGTTTTGTTGAGATGGAAATAAGTTAAAATTGTTGCAAAACCGTTTGTTTTTCCAGAAGGTTTTCACTGCTTTTAATTGATTTTCATTGTGTGTTTTTGCAGCAAGCTTAGTAGTGGAGGAACGAACGAGACAGATGAAAATGAAAATGCACCGTTATAATCAGACATCAGGGTCTGGTTCTAGCCAAGAACATGAGCGTGAGCAATATACCAAGGTAAAGTCAGTAGTATTGAAATGCTACTTTGGCTTGAAAATTGAAGGCATAAATGTGTTTATTTAGAATATTATGTAATCCTCAAGAACACTGTGTTACAAAGCCTGACAGAAATATCTTCAAGTAATAGCATTTTAACATTGTTTATACCCCATCTGATGTGCTTTCGTCTTTGATGTCAATCTAAAATGAATCTGCAAAGAGCAGAACACTTCAACACTGAATCAGGGAAGAAAGGTTCTTCAGCAGCTGCTAAAGAAAACCTTGTCACCTCTAGCTTAGCAAGACCTGTCCTGTGAGTCCCCGGAGGGTGGAAAAATGGACCATTGAAGTATTGTTATATCTTGGCCCTATTCTTTTTTTCTTCTCTAGGTCCTTTTGCTGTTTTCTGATTTGTAGACAGCCAGAGAGAATTAGTTCCAATCTCATGAGGCTGTTCTCATATTTATACAATACCATATTGATATCCCATATTTGTATTTATATCAATCCCATGAGCCTATTCTCATATTTATATAATAGTTTTGCATCTTAATAATGTCATAGATAAAATACTTTATTTCTTGAAAGGCGAGATTACTTTGATCTCCCTTTCTAATAAAAATGTGAAGGCTTTTTCTGATAATTCAGTGTACATGAAATTATATTAAGTAAGGAAGTTATATCCACAAACCATGCTTTTTTTTTTTTTTGATAAGGCTGAAATGATACCCCACAACTTTGTTAGTTTAAACCTGTGCCATAACCAGCAGAAACTCGGTTGTGTTGGAAGCATTCCGGCAGTTCTCCTGGTGCTATGGGGAGTGACGTGCTTTCAACGAGTGACCACGGGATGGCAGTATGAATGTAAAAGTCCACTGGAAAAAAAATTCGACACATACAACAGTTGTGTGTGTTAAAAATAAGGTCTCTGAATAACACTAGTTGGAAGAAAATCACAGCTTTTATTGATTTAGACTTTTGAGCTTCCAGGAACACATTTCAAAGACTTTTTTTTTTACATCAGTAGCAACTAAAGGCTTTTATTTTTATTTTTACATTTTTAAAAGAGATGAACTTTCCATTTCTGAACTGGTGCAGTACAGAAAACTGTGAACATTGTCGAGCTCTCACCAGCTGTGGACATGAGAATTGGCACAGCACAGGCACTGCATTTCTGTCCTGGCTCCCTGTGTTTCACAGAACTGATGCATGCTCCTGGACGCACAGGTTAAAATAGCCAATACGTCAGGTCCTCAGCAGAAGCAAAAATAGGAAATTTATTTAGGAGTGGGTAAAGAGGCAATTTGGCACCTAACTTGTTGGAAAGCTTTGTTACAGTTAAGTATGGGAACAACTTTAATGAGGATGTGTCTTTTCTAAAAACACCTCACTGTGAACACAGAACTTAAAGGTAACAGTTCCCAAGGAATGTGAAATAAGAGAAACATAGCTATAGATCCTCTATTGCCCAATCGTGCTATTAAGAAAAACCTACCCAATGATGAGGATGGAAATTGCCAATGAGATCGTATGTCAGAAGCCAGAAATTTTTTACTGACAACAGCTCATTTGATGTTGGGTTTGCTGTTACCTTCACAAGGGCTCAACTCAGGACAAGATGGTCAGATGCAGTGTATCTCCGTGGTCCTTCCCAAACAGTAAACATCTTCAAAAAATAGTAAAAATGCAAGAAAATAAGCCAAACAGATGAAGATTTAGGCAGTTCTAATGAAAATGTAGTAAACCATGTCAGGTGGTGCTGTTAAGGTGATGACAGAAACTTTGTAGGACTTCAGACTATACTAAACCCAGGTATATTACTATATATTAACTATACAGCTAATATCTGCTAAAATCTGTGAAAACTGGGAAAGCTACAGGACAAAAACTTACTTGAAATAAAAAAAGAGCAAAACTGTGCAGTGGTCTATAGAGATTTTTGAATAGTGAGTAAGAAATATTAAACAGCTGTTAAAGAAATGGCACTTGAAGCAGAATTCATCTGTCTTTAACAGAAAAATTTCTTTCTTTCCCAAGTAGCAGTGTTTACCTACTGCTTCAGAAAATAAATATTTATATTTATTAGACAAATTATGCAGTGCAACACACAGAAAATATTCCCTTCAGCTTTTCAGAGCAATTGGCTTGCAAGGACTTGATTCTTCCACTATTTTAGCATTTTGCAAATATGCTTGGTTTATTGCACAAAATTTATCTAAACTTGTCAAAAATTTTCCTTCAATATGGACTGAATTTCCTTTGCAATAGTTAATTATGTGTATGCAAAATTAATTACCTACATTTCAATATGTTTTCTCTTACATTGAAACAAACGTTTTTTTCAGAAGTATTGCAACAAGGCCTTTGCAATTTCCAATCCATTTCTGATGAATTTCCTTCATTTTTTTTCCCATTCAGTTTTTCATTCTTCTGGTCTCAGTAAGCAAGCACTTGTTTTTTCAAACACACACCATGCAGTTAGTTTGGAAACATTTTTAAACATCCATTAATGTATTTTAAATAGGTAACTGTCTGCTCTACAACATTTGCAAAGGTCTTGATGGCTATTCCACTTTGTTTTGAGATGCTCACAGAGCTCACATCCTTACTTCCTCGAGATACAGTGGAAATACTCTATAATTCATGTTAAACAGTTGAATTCTAAACAGGTTCATGAAAAAAAAAAACAAAAAGCCAGATTTGGCAAAACTGTTTAAAGAAGAGTTTTAGACATCTGTCTGCCTTCTTTCTTGGTAAGGCTGTAGTGGCTAGTGTGCACATATTTGTGCTGTTTCAGTGTTTGAGAGAATCAAAATGCTTTGGTAGTATAATTCTAGATTTATGTAGATATTAATGACAGAATATCTTAATTAGGCTCATAATTAAAAATACAGTCGGATTTTATTCCAGATGCCACACACAGAACACAAGTGCCATGCTGCAGCTGTTCTGTCTTTCCAAAGAAAAGTGCAACCCATTTATTTTAAGGTCTGTTTGTTCAAGAGTTACTGATCAGGGCACTGCAGCACATACTTAAAGGAAATCACTCTGCATTTAGGTGCACTTTCAACTCAGTTAACACTCTATGTGATTAGAAAGCACTTCGCATGAAGGCGTAATCATGGCATTAATTCATTAGCACTCTTTGGATTTAACTTGATAGTTTAGACAAGGAGGGGATGGATAGGAGACTCAGGATTGTAAGGGGATGATTATGTTCGGTTTTATCTGATACTGGGCAAGACACTTAAGATTGTGTTTAGAAAATGCTCTTGGACACTCAGTTGATGAGTATCTTCTTTCAATCCACCTTCATCCACCTTCAGGAAAAAAATATTTTCTGTATACCATATTGATAGCACAATCACTCCCATACTGGTAGGGTTTCACAAGATTCAATGAGGTGCACATTCTTTTGACTCTTGGGCTTCACTGCAGTTTTCCCCTGGTTTTGTTGTCCCAAAAGCGCGGGCATCACCCGGTGTGTAGGACCCCAATATGTACACAGAGCAGAGGTATTTGATGTCTGCACACAGATGGGTGCTGGGTGGTAATTCCACAAAGCTAGCTCTCTACACACAGAATTTACAACCTAGTTGTCATGTTACAGGCTTAGAAAAGCCCACCTAAGTTTACACTAATTGGTTAGTAATTACCACATTGTCTACTATTGGTCAAGCATATTCAAATTAGCATGCATGCTCCTTGAAGATGTGGTGGGGGTCATCATTTGCATACTCCTTGGAATGGGTGGGTGGTTGCAATCTACCACCACCACCTTTACCATTCCCCCAGTCTTTGTTGACTTCAGGCCTCTCTGGCAGTGCCCCAGCTCTGGCACCTGCTGGGGTGGGATGATTCCTCTTTATCAGCCTTTCAGCTCTTCTTCAAGGACACTTTTTAGCAAAGCAAGCTTTTTGTCAGTCCTTCTGCCCTTCTTCAAAAGCAGGGCTGTTAGCAAAACAAGTCAGTACATTTAACCCCGAACTAAACAGTGTCTAAGCACTAACCCAAAAACATTTCTGTCCCTATGAAAATTCGACTTTATGAATATCAGTTTCACTTGCTCATTTTTACTGTGCCCTGTTAGGAAGTTGAGTGGTGTTCACTGAAGTTGAGTTGGATACAATTATGTATCTCTGACTCCTACCAGTACCTGGGGCCTGCAGAGATGGTGCCTGCAGGCACAAAGGTGCTGTCTGACAGACTGTGAACCCCAGCAGCATTTGGAGGAACCGTGTGTAAGCAGACATAAAACTCCAGGTCCTGTGTGCGTGAGTGACTGTTCCATGACAAAGTATCTTGTTAGAGAAAGGTACCACAAAAGGTAGCTGTGATCTCAAGACTTGCCTAAGTACCTGGATGAATCCTTTAATGTTTCTGGTCTAGATTTGTCTTTCTTCATTTTAATTTCTGCATTTTAATCTCTATTTAATATTACATTTCCTCATTTTAAGCACTTAGTGAGGCACATTTTCAGAGCTGACATGAGCCTTTTTTTTTTTGTAGTCAAAAGAAAGGGCACTCCTTCAATTTTCACTTATTAATTTGAAAGATAATTAATTGTAAGGGACTATTAAATGACTTCTAAAATGTGCCTTATAATCAGTAAAATTGCTAACATTGTTAGTCATTGAAGAACTGCAAATGTATTCACAAAGTACACTCTTTTGGTTTACGTCTCTGCTTTTTCCATTGACGTTAACACATCTGCAGTTCATCATGCCCCTTTTTTTTCTCCTTTTGCTAGCACAGAAGCAACAGCAACTCCCCAGGTAGTAAAGTGAATGAAGAACTGCATTTCAACTGTTTATATTTCAGATGGTTACACTGCAAAAACTACTGTGTTTGCAGTGCAGAAGCAGACCATGCAGATAGTTTGGGCATAGTTTGGCTGCTATTAATGTTTAAAAAAGTCCAGACTTAGGCTTTAGTAATTGCTATTAGAGTGGCTGCAAACTTCAGCGACTCCCCTAATGTGATAAATAGTGCACCTCAGAATAGAAATCTTACGTAAGCTTTGACGCTATAAGACACAGAATTGAAATGTTGCACTGAAAATTTACTTTGTTTTGAAGACTCAAAAGTATGTAATATCTAAACATAACGTGATGGTGACATTACAAATACGTGTAGAGTTATGAAAGCATTAATTTTCTGGCTGAGCAGGACTGTATCATATGACATTTGAACCCAGTTTGAAACCTACAGGCATTACTTTAATGCAGATACTAAATAAGTGGATCTTATTCCATGACATTTTACTTCTGAATGGTAAGTTTAGGTGTATCACAAGAGTAAAATACTCTTCTTTTAATCGTCACTAATTTGTGGAAGAGTACAGTGTACAGAGTACCTGTAAGAGTACAGGCAGTGCTTCTGCCTGTATTTGGATTGACAGGTGGACTTGATGATCTTGGAGGTCTTTTCCAACTTCCAAGATTCTATAATTTTGTGATTTAAGAGGAAAAATTGTTAACTTCAAAATTGCTTTCTTTTTGTTCATCTGTTAGCTGGCATGGCTGATTAACAGATTATACTGAAAAGGCCTAGGTAGGGAACAAGTAGGAAAAGCTGTATGCCTCCTGCAGAGCACAGTGAATTCACAGTAGAAGAAGCAGCTGTAGGAAGGTAGAACTAAATCCAGAAGCAGAAGTATAAACGCTGCAGCAGTCAGCATTAACTTTCAGCATCATCACTTTTGTGCTGATCTCTGTCTGTGAAGGTAAGCGTCTTCAGTTTCAGTTTTTTGGAATCACAGCCCTGGCACAGCCTAAAGAGGTAGCAAAAGCTCACCTGTGCCATGAAAATCTCATTTGGGAAGGGGAGCTCCATGTCTTATGTAGTAGGTTTGTTACTGGAATACCAAGACAAGTAGAAGGCATGAATTCAGGCTTTTTCCTTTATCTTTTTCCCAGCCTATGAAAGACTGGCTGGTAAGGCAGTCTGGTACTTACAAAGCAATTCCATTTTGTACAGACTGACAGACTATAGGGAGCAAGACAGAGACCTGGGCTGAAGACTGCAGCAATAATTGGTTTCACATTGATGCTGATCAATCATTCAATGAGGCTGAGTCCCTGAACAGTCAGTGATACCAAAGCTGGGACTTCTGACTTCTCTCCCAGTATCCTAATCAGACAACCATGCTTGATGCTTTGTTTCTCTCTTCTCCCCAGCTTTGCCAGATGGTGTAGGTAGCTCAAGAAAGACAGAACAAATTCAATATGAGTGAAACAGAGGGTCTTCTGCTGTTCCACATGGCAGAAATAATCCACTGTGTTTGACTTTGTTATGCTGCAGTTGAATAATTAATTGAGTGCTAGACAAGCAGCCAGATTCAGCTGTGGCTTGGGACAAAGGCCAGCAACCTATACCTCCCTCAACACTTAGGAAGAAGAAGGATTTCCAGCAGGAGGAAGGAAGTCACTGCATCTGGTCTTGATGGGAGAGTTCAGGCTGTGTCAGCCTTCTCCAGCAGCATGTCATTTTCAGTCAGGGACTACATGAATCTTTACCACACCAGATCACCGGTGTGCACTCTGAAACCAAGAGCCACAAAGCTTTTATTATTCTTTTAAGTTTTTGTTAGACTTTAGAAGAAAAATACATCATCTAAAGAATTATTCCATTATTATGAAATGGAGCTGTTAAGAATTAGTGTGCTTTGTTTTTCCATTTCACAGAGGTTTATTTTGCAGCCTGAAAAAGGATAAGCAGCAAAATTATTTAACGACCTCTACGAGTCTTTTTGAAAAAGCCATCTGAATAAACATATCAGCATAGTCTCACCTTAAATCCATTGCTCATTTATATTCAGATAAATAACTTAGGATCTTCAAATAAATCCTTGCCGTAGTTAAAAATCTTTTAAAATGTTGGAGTTCTTGAGTCCTCTGTGTTACCTACTATATTAAATCAGAGTACTGCTGCATGTTTCCGTGTCAGTGCATGTTAAACATGTTATTTGAGCTCAAAGTCATCATGCTCCAAGCTATTCTGGAATCATCAGCAGAGTTTCATTTAGTATTTGAAGTTGAAAAATTATCTTTAGTAAACCAGAGCTTTCTCTCCTGCAGATGTACCCACTGCAAGAACCTCACAGGGTACTGTTGTTTCCTCAGTGCATGCTACTCAGGGCAAACCCTCAGGTTTTTATTCAAAAAAATTGGTTTGTGGTGTTCTTCTTGGCATACGCCATCCAGGAGCTGTGAGTAACCCTGAAACACATACTGAGACACTAAATTTTATAACTTCCATTTCTCTACAAATTTCCATATTTACAATCAGTGGTCAGAATCCTCTTTATTCCCTCCCCTTCTCTACCTCAGTTAACTTCATCTTATCTTCGCTGTTTTCCCAAGAGCCTTCCCAGTGAGCTGTGGACACCTTAAAGATAGTTGCTGACAGGCGCCAGAGCAAGAGAAGATAAACCTGGCTTGAGGACAGGAGGCCTGATGATACATTTGTCTGTGCAAACCTGATCTTGTGTTTGCCAGGCTTTTAAAGTTAAGTCATGACATTTTCTGACTGACTTAGCCTGCAACCCAGTGCCTGGTTGGGCTGAGGATATCCACAGACTGTCACAGCTTTGCATATAATTCATAAATAAAATGTCATGACTTAGAGTTTTACAAAGCACAGATCTGGAAAACAAACTCCCTAGAGTGTCACGTCAGAAACTGCCCAGTCTCCCACGTGTTCACAGTTTTCCCTTAATATGCCCTGGGATAGTCACTTCCCTGCAAAGGGTACTTTCCTCTCTAATGACAGTGGGGTTTGCTTTTGGGAACCTGGCAATGGTTTGATCTTCATAACTGTGTGACTGAAGATTTAGGTAAGTGTGAGATACGTGCTATGATTGAGGTTTCCTTTTATAAATGTCTGACTGATGATGCAATGTGAGCATTAGGTAATAGGCAGTGTGGTGTCATTGTTGGTTTTAACTAACCAAAGCTTCTGCTGTTAGCAATAGGGTAGTAACTTCTACCACTGTCCACATATTCATCCTGCTGGGGCTTCTGCTAGTTCTGACATGTGTGCAGATGTAAAAGCAACGAGATCAAGGAACTGACCTGCCTGAAAACAAATACTGCTTTTCCTGAGTTAGCTTTCAGCCTGACTAGTCCTCTAGTATCATGATACAAAGAGATATTTTGAGCTAGAAAATGTACTTTTTTGTTTCTCTGGTAGAACTTAGCTATTGAAATCAATCCCCAATGTCAGCTTCATGAAGCATTAAATTTCATTCAAACTCAGGTGCATTTTTCCTGTTTTAAACTAACTGAACAAGTATTTCATAGCATATTTTTTAATATTGAAAAATTGAAAAAAGGTCTGTAGCTGAATAGATGGTATGCATGTGCTTCAGAAGATGTCTGTCCACTGTACAAATATTTTATTATTGGAGTTGCATTCTACTAAAAAACTCAGCAGCCTATTTTTTATTCAAATGCTGTAATTTTATAATTTATTTCAAGTGTCTTATTTAGTCCATAAATACCATGTTTGATTTCTTCACTAGACATAAAGACATAATTTAATATAGGTGTTTCTCTGAATGTCATACAATTTTGTTAGTTCTAAAAGCAGTTAGAGTATATATACCTTATACTGTGATGAGACTCCTCACCCTTTCTTTTCTTGATCCCTAGTATAATATACAAACAGATCAGTACAGAAGTTGTGATAACGTCTCTGCCAAATCATCAGATAGTGATGTCAGTGATGTGTCAGCCATTTCCCGAACCAGCAGTGCCTCACGCCTCAGCAGCACAAGTTTTATGTCAGAGCAATCTGAACGCCCTCGGGGTAGAATCAGGTGAGTTCTCAGTGCAGCTTCAATCGTATTGCACCCCCTCTTTCATTTAGTGCCAAAATGCAACCAGAAATTACTGAAATTAGGTGACCGCAGTGTAAGAATTTATGAAGAATGGCTGTGCAGCACACATATAAACTGTCTTCCAATGCTAGCCTCAGGTGACTATTTATGCAACTGTGTGTCTGAAACAGAAAGCAAACTTCCCGTGAGATGACAGAATAACCTTATTTGTGGCAAGTGGTACTTGAACACACACTATCATCTCTTTGCTGGCTGTCAGTCACTGTAATCTATATGCCAACAAGGTGTCACAGGAGAAATATTACTGGATTTTTCATCTAAATAATTTTCTTTCATAAAAGTTCTGGTTTTCTTTAAACCTATGTATGTATTTCCTTACCTACTTGCTTTTGTTTTCATGTTTTTATGTATATGATAAATTACTAGATTTGTAACAACTATTTGTATAGTTGTTTTGATACGTCTGGTTCAAAAGTAGTTTAAATCATTCGTATTATTGATAATAAAGTAATTTCTTTCATCCTTGACAATAACCTATCCTTGGTTTAGTGCTTTTTTTGGATACACAGATTGGTTTCAGTCTTCATTTAACTTGCTGACAGAACTCCCACCAGCTAGAATAGCTGTAGATTGGTTTGGCAATATATGATTACATCTACCAATGTCTAAACTCTCAAAAATTTGACTCTAATAGGAGCTATAGGACATGAGAAGAGCAAAGAGCCAAAAAAACCCCTTATTTCTATGGAGGAAACCAATCTGATAAAAGTCTGAATGGCATCGTTTAGTACGTCAGAATATATCTAGACAGGCTTACTGTCTGAGAAGCTCAGGTGTAGTCTTTTTGATCTGTTTATGCAATGAGAAAGGATGGTAGGGAAAAATCTGAAACTGTCCTCTGCATATGAACTAGCTCCACCTCATTCTTTTGTTAAGGAAAGTTCATAAGGGTATTCAAAGTCATGTGTCAGATTGCTGAAATTATAACCTGACAGCTGCAGTAATCCACACTACAGCAAAACATTGCAGTGAAACTGTAAATATATTTAAATTCTCCAAGTGTTTAAAGTTACTTCAGTTCATGCGTTCAGATTGTGTTTCATTGTTCCCTAGATTTTCAGTACTTGTGTCTTACAGAGGCTTTAGTCGTACCAAAATACCTCTATTTTCTAGACATTGAATTTTCTCAGCTAGGCCCTGTCACAGAATCTTCAGCAGGTTGAGCAAACTAGGGTTTTTTCCCATAAATATGTCTGTGTTGAACAGATTTTATCAGAAACTTTCCTTGGATACAGAATGTCTGATTGCAAATATTAGAACCAGGAGAACCAGTAACCTCGTGTGAGGCTGGAAAGGTGGAAACCGAGGGTCAGGTCTTTGCTCTTGGTCAACCGCTTCCATTCTAATGAGTAGTGGAGTACAGGGGACAGGATTAGCTGGTGTAGTCTGCCACAGGACCTCCAGTGAGCTTCATTCTACACCTCTAAAGTTAGATGTAAGTAGAATTGAGATGGAACTCAAGGGAGGTGGCGATCTCACTAAACCAAGTAATTCAGCTGCTATCCTAACGTGCCTTTTGTATGCAAAATAAAAATACAAAAAATCAGATTCAATACAGCAAGATTCATGGTCTGCATCACCTTTGGAGAGAGTCTTTGTCTCTTTCAACATTAAGTGAGGGACTATGAATTTTAGGACTATCGATCGGCAAGCTGAGTTAATTAAAGCAAATGAAGAAATGTGGCTGGAGAGTGCTCCAGGATGCAGATTAGTAACATTAAGTGAAAATGCTCCTCTGACATTTCCACATGAGCCAAAAAGCATTGGTTAGTTGTTTGCGTTAAGAGTTGCGGTGTCAGATTTCTGAATGTGAAATCTGCTGGCTTAAGACAGCAGTCATTCTAGTTAATGTCATTAGTGGGTATAACCCTGTCATCCCTTGTATTAATGCATTTCTGAAGAGAGATATAAATTAAACTTCTAGACATATGAAAATACAAGATACTGTCCCCTTTAGGGCTGTCATTAAGAAAGTAAACTTCTGCTATAATTTTGTGTAAAATACAATTACTTTTAAATGCCAAAAGGACTGAGGTTTCAGGTCATAGTGAGCGTGGTTTATATTCACTAACTTCACCACCAGTTCTGCAGCATAGACACCTTCCTGACCTTTCCTCCCAAATGCTAACAGAGGAAGAATCCTTAAATAGCTAGCTGATGCTTTTCCCCTATCGATCCAGGCAGACCTGATCTTTCTCTTCTCCTCAGTTTTGAAGATTTGAGATACTATCATTTAAGACAATGTTTTTGGTATTATTCTGCATTTATAAACAGCTAGTTATTCATTCAAGCAGTAAAGACTTTAAAATCTAGAAGCACAACTCTTGTAATTAAAGTGTATGGCTATTAGCTATCAATGTAGAACAATTTGTGGGCTTTTTCAGCAATTTTTAGTTTTAATGACTAACTCGGTTACATTACTTAAACTACATTGTGTTTTTAATAGTGTATAGCATTTATTGAATGAAATGCTGTCTGAACAGCAAGGTTTAAATGAGCTAATGCAGAACAACTCAGAAGTACTGTGCACTGTACTTGAGTAACTAGGTAACAATAATAACACATCATAACTAGGTTCCTTGGGTCAGAACTGCCAAATTTTAAGTTTTGAAGTACTTGGAAACTTGAACATGTTGCAGAAATTAGTAACATAAAAGACCGTTAAAACAGATCTACTCTTTCTTTTAATCAATGGCAAAACTGTGTCTAAACCTTTTAAACTAGAAGACTGATTTCATTCCTACAATATATTTGTAATTGAATTACCTGCCAGAGAGCTGTGACATAGCAAGCGTGGAAAGTACTATTAGATACATTGCAGTCAAAATCTTGTTGATTAACACTTCTAGTATGTTCCTAGAGGGAATATGATTGATGGAAGATCTAAATATAAGTATATAAAATAGCTTCTTCATTTCTGCCTTGTTTAGCGTTTTCAGGTGGATGTTATAACAAATGGCTGTGTGCGCATAAACTCGTCTCCATATGGAGTTATTCCAAATATCTTCCTTGTTACATTCCTGAGAAGTCTGGTTGACTGTCATGCTCTCTAGTGGACGTTCAGGCAAATATCAGGAATTTTTGTTCTGGGAACAAAATGTTCCGAGTCTTTAGACTTGAATCAGACTTGTGATTTTGACATGCCATAGCATTTGGAGTTGGCATGTATTTCAGAACTGAAGTCGGATTACTAGTCCTTCTTCATGAAGATTTGCTTTCATCAGTCTTTATACATTTATAATAGAGTGAAACAATCCTTTGTGCCTGTGTATGGTACAGATCTTCCTGTATATGTCTCAGGAACATTTCTCGCATCCTAAATGAAGCAGAAGGAATTTTTTCATGGTTTAATGCAAATGATTGATAAGTAAGAATCCGTGTTAAATACATGATTAATCAGCATCATATGGGCTTGATCAGGCAAAGAAGGATATTCATTCTCTTCATTAAAAATTATGCTAAATTATGTCATTGCATCATTTTTCATTAGGGTCCTGCTTATGCAAAGATACCTATACTTCTTGGTGATGTCAAGTAGGGAGCTGTCATGCATGGTAAAGGTGAGCCGCAGGCTTCTCTTTTGAGGATTTAGCAAGTTGTCTCCCTTAAATCTGATGTGTGGACTCGTGTTTCACTTCAATCTCATTGAACAAAATCTGCTAAATATATGAAAGATTACATAACTACCTTTAGGGTGGACTCTCATTGTGCCTGGATTTCAGACTAATTAGGAATATCACTGTTATACTCGATTTTGAATTTGAAAACCACATCTTTATTAAGAACTAAATTTAGCAATTTAATAAATGTGTGATATAATTATATATGTGTCATATTTTAATCTAGTTTTACATGCTTTGCTTAATTGACTGCTTAAGGCTAATTAAAATATTTTAAATGAGCTTATCAATGAAAGAGAATGATATAATAGGTTGTAACAGTGGACTTAAACCAGTCCTAATTTATTTCACATGTTAGACCATGCCCCTGAATGGCTTGTGCCACAAGCTCGTATATGCTTCTTGGGAATCAAGTTTATTCTCAATACATTACTAAAGGAAAAGAATGGGGTTTGGTTCATATTATCAGAGTTTATCTGACAAACCTTTTTGTCCCCAATTTCCCAAACAGCATATACAAGTTACATGTAGCTGTTACTCTCAGTACACTGGAACTTTAGTGCTAGTACGTTTGAGCTTTGAAACAGGTATGGTGGAGAATGGAAAGGATGACATATTATCAAGTAAGGAAGTGGTTGGTGGGTTGGTAAGCAAAGAGTGCAAGGTGATGGAGACATGCAAGATGGTAATCAACAATGGAAGCGGTTGGTAATAATTCAGTCCTGTTTTTGTAGTAGGTTCTGTCTGTAAGCCAATTTTCCCTACATCTTTTCTATCCTATATATAAGAACTGGAAGGGGCCTCTCTGGAGTCACGGATTGTAGTCTCTGCTATCTCAAAGGGCTGAGTTATATTAATGCATTTTCAGGATCCATCTTCAACTTAATCAGTTGCTTTTGCTCTCAGCCACTTATCTGTGAAGGTTTACCAAATCTAATTTCTTTGGTACTCTGCACATTTATTTCAGCTACAAGGTAAATTCATTCACAGGGAGTTTAAACACACTGTTCACATTTGTCCCTGTATCTATATTGGTGTCTTTCTTAGACTAGTTTTGACTCCCTTCTATTTACTCACTGGGGTGTCATGGCAAGCAATTGTAGCTCAGTGGTTTAACTAGCGGTTGTTTTACTCGATTGCGTATTACATCCTTCCTATTTTGTTCGTCATCCTAGCAGCCCTTCTCTGCCAGTTTCCAGTTTCAATTAAACCTTCTTGAATTCGTGTGACCTGTAGTGTTAATGAGGTGTCTTGTGCAATGTCATTAATTCTGCCCTAGCCAACACATGGAAAAATACATCTGCTTTTTTCATAACCATAATACTTGTTTGTGCTGGTTGTGTAGTAATTAGCCAAAAGAGTCAAAAACTGTAACCATGTCAGAAGCTGTGTCTTTGGAGGTGTAGTTACAGATAGATGGTTTCCACAGTTCCCCGAATCTCTGTTAGAGTTCTTTCTCCTCAGATACTGAGCATGCATGAAGAGCTCATACCAGTGTGGACCACAGCACAGTCTTTTCTTCAGCACCCCACCCCTCACCTTTTCTCTGCAGACTCTCCTTGCCACTTCAGCAAGGAGGAAATCTGAGAAACTTAGGTCTTTTTTCTATCACCTCTCAGTTTTGATCTGCAGCACTCACTGAGAGGGAGAATCCTGCGAATCCAAATTAGCTTTCAGATATAATTGCAGCTTCCAGGTATCCTGAAAGAGAGCTGTCTGCTCATTAATAAATCTACTGTTTATTGCTTTCTTTTAAAAGGAACGGTCTTAATAAAGATGGGTTTTACCATGACTGAAGATGCACACTAGAAGTCTGAATGTCACCGTGACACTGAAGATAATAAAGCTAGTATATCGTGCAACGTTAACCTGTTGGGTCCACGGTGTTTACCCAACTCCAGCAATTCTTCCAGTTTGTCAGCAGGGATTGGAAGTGCTCACTGCTATGTCTATGTCAGTCTCTGAGAAGATAACTTAATGTTCCTTCTGCTGATGGTAGTTTCACGTACAAAGCTAACTAGAAATGAGGAGGTTTAAATATTTTCAAAGCATTTGGGGATTTTCCTAGTTACTGTAACAGCTCTGGATACCCACATTCTGGACGGGGCGTCAGCTGGCTTTGTCTAAGTGTAGGAGACTCTCGATCACAGTATAGGGTCCCTCTCCCTGTGCTATTGTACTTTTGTCCTGTTACTGTGGAGCCAGTTTCTTCAAGTTTCTAAGGTTGAAAACTCTGAGCCAGGCAGTGGTTCCCAATGACTCAAATAAGACCTCTCCATTCCCAGCCAGATGCAGTAATGGGAGGCTTGCCATCTCATTGAGCACAAACAGCAGTATTGACCTGCAGAAAGTCTTTCAAGATGTAGCCAGAAAGCATTCTCTGGATTGGAAATAGAGTTTCTTTGACTGATTTTCCATCCTCCCACATAGCACAATGGAGCCAGTTTAATGCAATGTATGTGGATGAGGGAGAATGGAGTAGAGAGAGTCTGAAGGGTCTTCTGACCTCTTGTTGGTCTTCCCAATAGTGCTGCCTGTAACTATCATAAACATATGTGATGTGACCTGTGCAATACAGTTGTTCAGTTCTTCCCTCACCCCCTGCTTAGACTAGGGCTGCATCCATCCATGTCAGCTCACTAATTCCCTTGAAATGCAGCAGTTCATGTCGTAACAGTCAAACATAACACACCAAGGATTTTCATGTGTTTCAGTTGATGAGACTGAGGTCACTGTTGAAATAAACCCATTTATTTCATGTTAATTACAAAAGTAATTAAAATCTGTATATTGAATTTGTGCTGCAGTGTAGAGTCTGTAGTTTAAGATTCTGAAATGTAAAATCTTTTAATTATATATTATAGATATTACAGAAAGAACTAGTGGAGGCAACAACAGAAGAACACTTTGATAAAAGTTAATAACCTGAAAAATTAGGACAAAATTACAGATAGTTTCAGACTGGCTTTGTGTGGAATATTCACCGTGCCACAGTCATGATCTAAGCCTTGGACATTACAGATTTTTTTTCTTTGTACCTTGAATATGTTTGATCCCATGTTCTTTCTACAAACCTATCTAAGGGTAAGTTCACATTATATAAAGAAAGGATTGAGCTATACAAATTTGCAGTGAAATATGCAGTACTATAATGTAGCATGAGAGGGATCCGTTTGGGTATTCTAGGCCAAAGTAAGTGTTCATGATTTTTATACATCTCACTACCAAATACCAATATTCTGTACAAAAAGAAATATTTTTGAAATTCTGCAAGAAGCTATTGATCCAGATCCTGGTCTGACCAAGGACACATTGTCATGCACTTGGAAACATGGTTGTTCCTCATTTAGGATTTTGAGGGCCTTCCAGGTGTCAAGCTAGAAGAGATAGTAGATTCATCTTGTATACTATATATGTGCAGCAGTTCTGTCAAACATATAAAATAATCTTATTGCTTGCATCCCTCCTGCATGCCTGGCTGTCTGCCATCAGATGTCAATTACTACTGTGTTCTAGCAGTGTGTTCATCCATGTCTCTGTATATGAAGGTACATAGAAGGAAGATAGGAAGAGCTAAATCCCAGCAACTAGAAATCTCCACAGCTCCACAAACAGCTATGTGGCAGTATCAGTCTGCATCACATTGGAAATCTGGTCCTGAAGAGGCTTTTTCAAAAGGGTGATTCTTGCTTTTCTGATTAAATTCTGCCGCATGAAACTTTTCAAAACATCACTGTGGAAGATCTGTTCCACATTTCTCAGGCCTGAAGTGCCAGTCAATTACAAACCTGTGGCAGTACCAGAAATTATGAATTCTGTGGCATATATATTCACTTATGAATCAAATCAGCCTTTCTTTTTGAAAATTTTAACTCCAGATTATTACAGGTTGTCACATTTCCAACGAATCTTGGACTAACTTCTCATTTGCTATTCATCCTCTATATTATACCTGCTTCAAGGCCTGCATAGCTAAGCACTTGCAACTTCATTGATGGCTGCAGTTTTAGTTTCTCATCTGGACAGTGGATCGTCAGAATCTGCGCTTCAATATGATTTTTTTAATCAACTGTCAAAGCCCCAATCCAAAGGCGTTCATTGAAACAGTACTTATTTCTGTTCATAATGTGAACTGGCATGGCTTTGGAGAGATAATGCTGAAGTTTTCCTCTTTTCTGAAGTTTTCATTTTTATTATGCTAATATTTTAATAGTCAAATAGTCAAAATTCCAATTATTTTTTTTAAATTATATCTCTGCAAATTTAGATTGACTGAAGAGCATTTCTTGACATGAGGATTTCTTTCTTGTGACTTTTATTTCCTGTTATTTCATGGTACAATTTTTTTTTTTTTAGGCTGTGACTATGCTGATGAAATCCATCATCTTATAGTTAAACAGGATTCCCTCCTTTCTAAGAAAGAAATATACAATACTAGAACTACACTACATTGATTAAAGTAATGTATTTATAATGTGATAATATATTTATTTTGTGCTTAAATATGTATATAACAGAAAAATCAGAAATAAGTGGTTCTTCCTTCTAATTTGAATAATTAAATAATCTGATTTTTATAGCTACTACAGTTCAGACTCAAATTTCAAGCCTCACACTTTAACCTAGAAGATTAACTTCTAAGTTTTGAGTTTTTCATTAAGTTAAGTAAATGAAAATCTATGTGGCATCTGTAAGTATATCCTAAGAACTACATATTCCTAACGTCAGTGTAAAGCATTTTATTGTGCTGTGGTGTGCTACACTATAGTCCTCTAGTATTACATGGCTCCCAAAGGCCACAGTTTTTTAACCTATGCAGTCTCTCACTTACCTATTGACTGGAACTGAATTCTTTACAGTCAGATAAAAATTTACTTGTTTCTTTTCTTGGGCTTTCTTCAAATGTGTTTCCTGCTAGTGGGGACAATGCACAGTGTTCCCCAGATTAAAATTTATTGAATGCTTTTCTGTTTCTAGAACCTCCTGAGATCCATTTTTTCAGTTCAGACTGGTGGGGGATCTTTGGTGCTTCTAAGCCAAAGAGAGAATTACCTTAAGTTGTGGACATATCTATCACCAATTTTCATTCTTCTGTGGAAGTGTTGAGCCAGCCTCTACACTATATCCCCAAGAAATACAATAATGCAAGTAATACAAGAGAGACTTCACTGTAGTTTGATTCTTCCCTTTTACCTATATAACTTAGAAATCCAGGGCCATTATCTCTGTGCGTCCAAGAGACTGTAATAGAACAGAAAAACATAGACCTTTTTTTGCACACTCTTTCTTGTTTAATTTCACATGACCTTAGAATTTAGAGTAAGGAAGGAGAGGCAGATCAGACAACAATTCAGAGAGTCACGAAAACAGAAACATCACAATTTAAAGGGCCAGTTTGACTAAATGTTGGGGCCACCTTCCTCTTTTCCTGATGGAAAGAAAGGAAGTTTTGGTTCAAGGCAGTATTACAGAGCTCAGTTTGCTGGATTCCTCGGTCACAGAATCACAGAATCTTAGGGGTTGGAAGGGACCTCAAGCGATCATCGGGTCCAACCCCCCTGCCAAAGCAGCTCCCTAGCTCATATTACATAGATAGGCGTCCAGACGAGACTTGAATATCTCCAGAGAAGGAGACTCCACCACCTCCCTGGGCAGCCTATTCCACTGCTCCGTCACCCTCACTGGGAAAAAGTTCTTCCGCATGTTGGTGCGGAACTTCCTGCGCTCCAGCTTACAGCCATTGCCCCTTGTCCTGTCCCCACTGACCACTGAAAAGGGGCTGGCCAATTCCCCCTGCAACCCATTCTAAGATATTTGTAAACACTAATTAGGTCCCCCCTAAGTCTTCTTTTCTCCAGGCTGAACAGACCCAGCTCACTCAGCCTGTCCTCACAGGGGAGATGTTCCAGACCCCTAATCAACTTCATAGCCCTTCTCTGGACTCTCTCCAGAAGGTCCCTGTCTTTTTTATACCAGGGAGCCCAGAACCGGACACAGTATTCCAGGTGGGGCCTGACCAACGCAGAGTAGAGGGGGAGGATCACTTCCTTCGACCTGCTGGACACACTCTTCCTGATGCATCCCAGGATCCCATTGGCTCTCTTGGCCACCAGGGCACACTGCTGGCTCATAGCCAACCTGTCATCAACCAGGACCCCCAGGTCCTTCTCCACAGAGCTCTTTTCCAACAGGTCATCCCCCAGCCTGTACTGATACAGTCGGTTGTTCCTCCCCAGGTGCAAGACTTTACACTTGCACTTGTTGAATTTCATCTGGTTTCTCAACTGGGATCTCAAAGTCACTCTATATATTGACGGTGAACATCACCAAGGGATAGCCAGCAAAGCACAGTGATCTGATTCTTGGTTGAAAGGTCTCTCTTCGTGCTGGTTGCTTTTGTCCTGTTCTTGTTTGTACGAAGATGGAAATTTGAGAGGAATTTGTAGGGAATTGAGTGTTCAAAGTGTATCTGCCTGTAGCAGGCTTAGCTATATTCAGAGATGATCAACAGCTTTTTCTGTTGTGTAACAGTAACAAGGAGTAGTAAGTGACCATCAGCAGTAAGGGGAAGGGAAGAATAGTGAGCTACAGACTACATGTGCCCAAAGAACAACATGGTTTCAATGAAGGATGAGTGAGTGCTCCCTACAACCAATGAAGGGTTGCTGTTGGTGATTTATACTCGGCTTCAGTGAAGTACATAGCCTGCACTGTGCCACAAATGCTTGTCTGCAAAGAAAAAAAATTCAAGCCCATGGCAGCTCTTTACTGAATCATGATGTTAAACACTTGTTTGTGTGTTTTATTCTGGCTGTCTGGACTTCTGCATTGCATTGAGCACTCACATTGAATTGTCAAGCACTTTTCCGTTCTCATTAGCTTCAGGAATTAGATTCTCTCAGTGCTTGTATTAACAAGCTAATTAAGCACATGGCAGTAGTGACCATCTGCTTTGATTTCACAAGTATTTTTTGTCAATTATTTATTTGTGGTTTTTAAATACAAACTACTAAATTCAAGATCAGAACTAAGAAAAACTGCTTTAGCTGTTGTTCAGTGTGACTAAAACAGTAATGCAATTCTAGTTTCATAAAAAAAAAAGACTATTATAAATTCCAGAAGACAACTTCTATATTTATGGCACTAATTATATTGCTGATAATTTGCCCGTGTATGACTGTTTCTTTGTAGTCAAGGTTTCTGCTGTAAACAAGACATTTAGGGTCACTAAGTGGAGACTTATTTTCTTATATAAGGAACAACTTTTATTGTGCAGTGATTTAGGCAGTTTACAGTTCTGTGTTGTTTAAACACTGGGTGAGATTTATTAGTTGATATTGCAGTGAATGACATCATCTCTCCCATGGATACAACAGGAGCATTCATAATGTAGCCAGTACTGCTGATAGGCTGAAGGTTTTCCATGGGTCTTACCATTAAAAATAAACAATAAGACCCCTCATTGGATTCATAGACATATGTCTTCAATGTTTTCAGACGGTTTCTTTCCATTTTGGAATTTTTCGTTGCAAAGTCTTTATTTTAAAAGAGAAATTTTAAATTAACATTTGCTATGTAACTGGTGTTAGCATGTATTCAGTCCAAAGAGCATCTCAACATTAATGATGCAGAAAATGTTACATGGGGTAGCATTATAAGAAGCATTATGTCTGAAAGCATAGGATGCATTAAAATAATCAGTAAAAGTTATCCACTCCTTAGTTGTTAATCAAACTCCTACTGCAGGAATTAAATGAAGTGATGTCAAGAACACCAACAGTGGGTACTAAATTCAGTATACATACATATATATATATATATATATATGCTTTCCACATTTAGAATGCTCATTTGCACTCTGTAAGTATGTTTGTGTGTCCCTGATACGTTGTTTGCATTAGCGCTGTGCTCACAAATGATCTACAAGTAGTAACTAAAACATGGAGGGTTGATTAAAAAAATCAATCAAACTCAATTTTAATATCTACAGCAGTGACCAGATGTATTGGAACATCTCAATTTGTGGAGTGTCTAGCAGCCTGCACTGCAGTCACCTCCCTCCTCCACTGTATCTCCGTGATCTTCCCCTACCCAGAGTGTCCAGCTGGCAGACCAAAGAGAATACATAAGTGCTGGCATCATGTGGCAGCCTTACTTTTGTTACTATATCTTTTACCTGCTTAGTTATCAAACTTTGCAAAACTTCTAAAACCTTGGTATATTCAACTCCTTCCCAATGGATCAGTTCTGACTGAAATTCACCACCATGAGCCAGTAGGGCACTGAGTGATGGATGCTGTAGGGATTGTGTAAGGAACACAGGAAACATGGGTAAAGGGTCAGAAATTAAGTTCACTAATTTTTGTCTTTTTTCTGAATTGGAATTTTATAAGTCAAAAACTAATTTGACTTTTAGAGAAGAGTGTGATCAATAGCACCTGAAACTCTTTAAGAACTCTGTGCTTAAGATACTGATGTGTTTTTACAAGCATCAGGAGATTTTTTATTATTATTTAGAATGTGATGCTCTGGAAAACATTAGCATAATGGTAAAATTTTAAATCTGGGTTTAAAAAGTACACTAGTGTTTTGGGGGTTTTTTTTAACAAACTGAGCATTCACTTACTGTGTGTGCTTAAGAAACTGATACCTTCATTCAGCTTCCCCTTAGAGGGTAACTGATACCTGTCAATACAGGCATGTCTTTCAAAGGATGACACTATCTGATCGTTTACATGCACCAAAAGTCCAAGTTGATGGAAAACTTGCCAGTGGGCAGTGTGACTGTGTTGAGCAGTAGTGCTGTGACTGCTACTTTGCTTAAAATACAGCAGTTTAAAATTAGCAATAGGGAAGTAAGACCGAACAATCCAGGACCAATGGTCTTGAAAGATAATACAATTTTAATATAGTAACAAATGCAGCCTGTGGCTAATGCGAATTCCCTAGCAGGGTTAGAAAAGACTAGGAGCCTCACAGACACAGACAATTCTGTTCTAGCTGTCATCAGATCTAGGAAGTGAAGGAACATCTTTTTTAAACTTTGGGATGGTAGCAGTGTTCACTCTTGCAAAGAAAGAGTGTGAATGCAGCAAAAAAAGTCTCATAAAGCCATAAGGATAAATCCTTTCTAGGAGCCTTTTCAGCATTGGGCAGCTTTAAGACTTGGTTGTCGCATCTGCATTCCCAGCTGTCTGAGAAGTAGGGAGTACAGTTATAAAATTCTCCCTGATCTAAGTGGCCCTCTATTGGCAATGGAGAAACTGTCACATGGTGAGTTGGTCAGAGTTTATTAAAGAAAGGTAATTGGATATAGCAGAGGAGAGGTTACCCAAACTATAACACAGCGTAAGAAATGCAGTTAGAAATAGACAGTGGGAAGAAAAGAAGGGGATCTTTCCACCAACCTTGGCACTGGAGTACTGTGATACTGCCTATTCTGGAGATATCCCTGCATCTGGATATTCCCTACCATAGTATCTGAAAGCATTTGTCTGTATTTTGCAATTTGATTCCTTTTTCCAAGTGTCTGATTTAATCACATAGTGCATCCACAGCTCTTCACATACAACAGCCTTATCTCAAGTCAGCAACTTGCTATACCTGTATGGGAGTCCTGCTTGCAGGGCTTGCGAGGTTGGACACAGCACCATGAAGTGCAGCTCTGTGGCTTCTCATTCAAGAGGTAGTTTGTTTAGAGAACGCTTTTGGTCCCTGTGTTATTTCAGATCCCTGTGTTACTTCAGTCTTCACTGAATAGTAACCATATGGGCTGTTTTATTTTGAAAAAGTGATCTTTTGCATTAGTCTGTGATTTTAGTTGAGGAAAAATTCAAGAGTTCCACAAGAATTCTGAAGGTATGTTTATCAGTAGAAACTACTCAGATGTGGAAAGTCAGAATACTACAAGTTTAAGAATGTTTGGCTGGCTAAGCAGTGCAGTGAGTTGGCTGAATTTGACTGGCTAAGCAATTCACTGAAGTTCAATCACTGAAATTGATAATGACTAGCAATGGAATGATGACTAGCAATTTGACTTGAAAAGCTGTCATAATAAATTTAAAATCACCAAAACCCCTCAGTCTGTAGTACTTCAAGTGAAAAAAAGAAAAGAAAACCTTAACAGTTCTGATTTTTAAAGAGTATGGCTGTTCACTCTTCAGTTCTTAATATATTTGAATAAAATGTAGTTTTAGAAAACTTCACCTGATTAAAAATGTAGCCTAAAACGGAAAGACAAAACCCTACAACACTATACGGCTCTTGGATTGATGTATATGTTTGTACAAAATCAGGAGAAGGTTAATGAAAAATACCAGGATTATTGCTTGCACATAAGAATAAAATACTACTAAAGCCAGTTCTGCAGGTTCTTATTGACATAAAGCACTAAATTCAAACTTAGGTCATAGGAAGAAAACTTACTAAAGAAAACTTTCACAAAATCTATATGGAAGGGATATGAAGAGTGTAAAGCTAGGTGCTGAAAGATAGGAAATACTAGCACTGAGCTTGCCTGTGTGAGCCTGGCTTTTTAGTGTGCAGGCACACTCATTTCATTAGACTCATCTTTCTGGAATTGTCTCAATCAGTGGATGGCATGGGGTGAAGACAGTGTCAGGTAGTGTTTTGCATTTCATGGGAGGATCAGGATATAATAAATATTTGTGACAGTATGTTAGAAAGGTTTGCATTCAGCCTCAGGAATTCTTAGGAAACATTGTCTTCAGAAAGAGCGATGAAAAGAATTTACTCACCAAGTTTTCTTACTCTCTTCCTATTTTGGTACCACCATGAACCAGTCTCCTTCTGGGGATTATTGTTCATCCCACTTTCTTTTTGCATGCCAATCAGATGACTTTGTCTTGGGCCATGTATGTTGGCCAACAGAGAAGACACATCCTGGACAGTCCAACTGACTTTCACAGATCCAGATTAGCCAAGAGAAGCAATTCCTGGCAAATACTGCCAAAACAGTAATATTCAGGAAAGGTACAAGAGGAAATAGCAACAGGAGCTGTGCATGGGTACAACATCACTTTCTAACAGAAAGTCTTCTGATACTTTAATTCTTGATCTCTTCAAAGTCTCTTAACGTGGGAGTTATGACTTGCAGATGTTATTTAACAAAATTTACAGATACTCAAAGGAAGAGAAAACAGTTTGTGGCAAATAGAAAGATCACCCCATAGGCATCTTTCAGTGAGGCACCAGCTGTAACTAGTTCTCAAAGTGAATTCATTTATTTATTTATTATGCAACATTACAGGATGGATTTGTTTTTTTCTTTTCTTTTTACTTCCTTCAAAAGGACCATGCAATCTGGCATGGTATCTTATCTGGAACTTAGAATAAATAAAAGAAGAAATTCTACCTTGGGTAGAAATCAGGCATGGAACAACATTTTGAACTTGTCTGGTGATTAATAAATGCTAGGTAATGAATTCTTAGGTAATTAATTCTTAGGTACTGTCTTTTGGGGTACGGGCAAACAAACTGATGCAAGCTGAGTCACAACTTTTGAATTTTTTTTGGGGAAATAGAGGTCAATAGCCTCCAAATTATTGTCATGGAGGCAAGATATATGAAAACAGTCAAGCTAAGCTGCTTAAAAAGCGTAATGTATCTTTTTTACCCCCAAATGGTATATTACAGATGGAAATTTCTGGTTCTGAGGTCATTTATATACAAAACCAAGGTGAAGCCAGTGTAATTAATGTTATAATTATTCATTATCTAAAGATGAAGATTTTTTTCAAATCTGTTATTATAAACTGCTTTATCTGCCTGTCAGAGAAGGTGAGAGATGAAGTCTTTAATCCCTTCAGAACATCTGTACACGAAAAATGGACCATGGAGCATTTTTAATTATCTGATTATGCTTCCTCTTCCAAAGAAACTGTCACATTACCAGCAGCCTTTCTTAATGATTTGAAAAAGACTGAAAAATAATTTAAATTGATTTTTCTTTTAATTATTGCAGTTGATTAAAATAAAACATAATTCATAAACTTTTAGTAGAAGAACATTAACTTTTTTTAACAGACAGCACATGTCACTTTTAGAATGAAGAAATGTAAGAAAATAGTTTTAGCCATGGCTCGGACCTCAGAGTAGCTCTCACTTGCATTATCTTCATCTCAGTTCATCTGTCTTGAAATGTTCTCTGTATTTTCTTTGTTAGTCCTGCCCTTCTACATTTCTATTTAACCTTTATTTTCTTCCTCCATTTCCTATTTTGCAGCCATCACCTGTTGCTATTATTTACTTCTGTAAAGGACCAGTGAGCAATCTCATATCAAGGATCTGATCACAGTGAGATCACTGGTACTTAGTACCTCATGCTTTGGAGAAAAGAGAGGAAAACAGCATGTTGTATCTGGGAGAATAATATTTTATTGTTGAATTTTATACAAAGAAAGAACAGCTGGTCAATTCAGCTTTCTTGCTACTGAATAAAGTTTCCTCCGTTCAGTGGTGAGCTTTAAGAACTCCATATTTTTGAATTTGTCATACACACACACAGAGTACCTATTTTCTTGATACAGACTTAACATTTACATGCTTTATATATTTAGTAAACTTGAACTTTGTATGTACGTGGATAATTGCAGTCAAGTTTGGGTCAACTGAGCTGTTTGCCCTTTGATTCTGTTAGCTTGTCCACATCAGCAATACTTAACCCTGACCGGTGTCCCTCCAGTAGCTAATGAGTTGGTTTCACCTTATGATTCGTGTGATTTGTTGGTGTCAGGCTGATAACACCATGAGTGTGCACAGGCAGACACAAGGCCTCCCACGTACCAAGACTATTGCTGTGATTGTTCCAGAGAATATCAGTTATCTTGCTGAAGTGTTCCTGGAGAACAGTTAAAATTGGGATTATTTATAACATTCAGACTTCCTACCTGGTTTATTATTCTCTCATTTAATGGAGAAATGCTAATTTTGCAAGTTTAAAAATAGGTATGTGTTAGAGCTGTGAAACTCGCACAATATGCTGGTCAGGTTGTTTCTGAGAAAGGCACTTTCACAAAACAGGTCAGCTACAATATTCCAACATAGAAATTCCCTGATCTTCCAAAGTAAGATGTTAACCAGTCAAACTCCCGGAGAAGACTTACCTGGACTAAAATGTTCCCCAGCCCTTACCTCAGTGAGAGCTTGCACACTGAACACAGTGGTGATGGGACTGGCATTCCAGTGGTAGTATCCGTGTCACTCAGTGACACTTTGTGACAATATTGTCAAGAACTGATATGATTTACAAGAGTTACTGAGTTTCAACACCACTAGAACTGCAAGACTGTGACTTTACAGGAGAAGCACTTTTTTTCCTGATTCTAATAGATTATTTCATGGATTTAATATATAATCAATGAGCATGTTAGATCAATATGTAATTCTAGTTGGAACAGACTGTGCAAAATGATTATTTCATTGAATCAGCTAACTTCTTTGTGGTCTAAAAAAGTCTCTTGACTTACTGGAGAGAACTTTAATATGGGATATGTATTTGTCCTTGAGTTTATAAAGTACCAAGTTTGAATTAATTTCTGAAATACCATCAATTGTACAGTATTTAATCAATCTTATATCAAATGCTATACTTCATACGTAAATGTAGCTGTATATTCTAAGACTGACCAAGGAATTTATGGATAGGTAATTTAGAATTAGGATTTATTAGTTATATATCATGCAATACTACTACTAAGACAGTTTATTTTTAGAAATGCAATGTTCCTTACTACAAAGGAGTGCTCATCTTCCCTTTGGTCCACACCTATTACATGGTCAGGAGGTTATTAGTATTCATGAGCTACCTCATTGCAAAAGGGTGCCACGGGGTCTATGAATTAGTATGTGATTCTGCCTTCAGCAGAAGAGAAAGGAAGCTTAGTAGCTCATTGTGGTGCAGGCCAGGGAATCTCAAACGTTTCAAGTTACTGCAACTGTGTGGAAAGAACATAAATTATAATATATTCAGCAAGGAATATAGGGGATTATTTATTTGCTCATGGCTTGCATTGTTGGAGAAATGGATGGACTAAAATACACCTAAAGTTTTTTTTATAAGTCATCAGTAAGTCTAAGAGAATGAAGGAAATACTGTAATTTTTGAAGGAAATACTGTAATTTTAGCAGTGGCTAATCACTCAAGACTTTTTCCCTAAAAGGACATACTTCCAGATATTATGTAGGTGAGTTTATGGGTAAAGTTTGTTCTGCCTTCCTGTGTCTTCCTATCTTTCTTTTTCAGCTGCTATGTGCTATTGGCCGGTATTTTATGTAGTTGCTGAGAAGTACTGAGCAAGTATCAATATACTAATTTTCTCAATCCAAGTTATTTTTCCAGTATAATTTTATGCATCTTGAATGTATGTGTTAGATACCTATATGTAGAAAGATACATAATGCTTTAATACTTGCAATTGGCTTTGTTTCAGTATGGTGTAGCTGCGTATGCCACAGTTTATATAAGCAAGTGTCATTCCCGCTGTCCTTATGCAGTGTTCATTTTATGGAACTTAACTCAGGGGTAGCCTTGGCGGCAGCTTTGAGTAAGTTTTTAATGTTCATAGTTCATTCTTTGTCCCCAGAGATAGAACTTTCACGCAGGGGCAGCGTGCAAGGAGGAAAGCGCAGCTTGCATTCACGATGCAGGTGACAGAAACATTAAGTTTTCAGGTTTTCTTGCTAAATGTACAAGTTTGTAACATCTCCTTTAAGAGAAAATACTTCCTAAGATTTCCTGTGCTAGACCTGTGCACCAATATCCAGCTGCAAAATTAAGATAAACTTCACTAAACCTCAAATTGTAGAAAAACTTTGTTATTAGATGCTTTAGCATGATTTTTTTAATGATTATCACTGCTTTTTTTTTAATGTTAATTTGCTGTCTGAAGAGTGTTCACAGAAGAGTGTTCTGTCTCCTGTGTTCACAGACTGGTCCTAATTCATGTTTTTTAATGTTCCAGTGTCTGTGGAGAGGTGAAGACAAAAAACTGTTATTTGAACCAAAATAGAATCATAGAATCATAGAATTGTAGGGGTTGGAAGGGACCTTGAGAGATCATCAGGTCCAGCCCCCCTGCCAAAGCAGCTCCCTAGCTCATACTGCACAGATAGGCATCCAGACGAGTCTTGAGTATCTCCAGAGAAGGAGACTCCACCACCTCCCTGGGCAGCCTGTCCCAAGGCTCTGTCACCCTCACTGGGAAAAAGTTCTTCCGCATGTTGGTGCTCCAACTTGCAGCCATTGCCCCTTCTCCTGTCCCCGCAGACCACTGAAAAGGGGCTGGCTGATTCGCCCTGCATCCCCTGCTTCAGATAATTATAGACTTTAATTAGGTGCCCCCTTAGTCTTCTCAAGGCTGAAGAGTCCCACCTTACTCAGCCTCTTCTCATAGGGGAGATGCTCCAGGTGCTAGGTTATATATTTCCAGTTATATAAATAGCTGCTAGGTTATATATTTCCAGTACAGACAGCACTTCAGTTACTACCCAGCTCAACTGCTTGAGTTTCTGAAGGAAAGCGTAAGGGTTTTTCCCTTGTTAGAAGGAGGGGTGCCTTCCCTCCCAGCCGCTGCCCGAGCCTGGTGCTGAAGGGACAGCTCCAGCGGTGCTACATGCGGTCCTGCCGTCGGTCCTGTCCTGCAACCGGCAAACCCCAATGCTGATAACAATAACAGTAGATAACCCAGTGATTCTTTCTGCTAAATTCCTGTGAAATGAAACCGGGGCATGGACAGATTGTCTGCAACTGTTCTTAGCAAGCACACTGATGATGTCAGTATGCCAAGAATTAGAAACAGTGTAAGATTATTGCTGAGCTAGCCATTGAAAGGATTGATATAGACCATAAAATCATGTTAAATAGAAATGCATTGGATTTAATTAATTTAAATTGCATTAATTTAGAAATACATTTATTATACTGATAAATACGTTACTTGGTTGTCCTGTTACTCAAACCTGTTTTTATTTATTGTCTTATGATAACTATATGTATAGTCATCAATATAACTTAATAACTTTGCAATTTTAGCCACAGGCCTGCAAAAATTTATGCCTGCATTTAAATGATTGTGTCAATAATCCCATCAAGTCCATTAAAGGCAAATCAAAAGTTGGGTATGTAATTATTAGAAGGGTTAAGTGTAAATTCATGTATAGGTAAATTCATGCAGGTCTTTTGCTTCTTTGTGTTTCGTAAATTAAACTTGAAACATACTGAGAAAAGCAACAGTGT
The DNA here is from genome assembly GCA_022605575.1 of Laterallus jamaicensis coturniculus. NCBI lineage: Eukaryota > Metazoa > Chordata > Aves > Gruiformes > Rallidae > Laterallus > Laterallus jamaicensis. Next base: position 81,610,362 of record JAKCOX010000001.1, on the reverse strand, counting down.
GAGCTAGGAGCTATTTCTTCAAGTGATAGCCAGTAATGGAATGGGCAAATACTGCGTTCTAAGGGTGCTCAGTTAGATGAATTAATTACATGGATGGATCAATTTGAAGAATACTGAATTTTAGATTTCTGGGGGGTTGATATTGTTCCAATCAATATAAATAATAAACTAGCCCAGGGATTAGATGAACACAAAGGAATCTTTATCTGTTTGCTTATTTATGACATGGAGAAGTGTTGGACAGCTGTGGGATCCATGGGACAGGATGGTCCTATCCCATTAAGCCTTTTTCTAGCAAACTAGTCACTATATTGTACTAGAAGTATACAAGAACATATTTCCTAGGAAAGTGAGACTTAATATTTGCAAGGGGAAAAAAAAGTGTGAGATTTATTTGAATTCCAAATATCTCAGTCTTTTTTATTACGGTGTCACAAAGATTAAAAATTTCATGTGAGTCTTTAAAAAACCCCACCCATTTGTCTATTATTCAGAAAGTATTCATAGTTCTTGAATTAGGCAATTAATACAAGAAAAATGGGATTTTTCTGAAATTACAATACTGTCAATTCTTATTTCTCAGTTGATGGACATCATTGTCTCCTCAACTTTTATGAAATAACATGAGATTAGACCATTTCAGCTCCTTTGGAAAAAAAAAAAGTGAAGATTTGCATAAAAATATCAGAAGATTAGTATTTCATTTATTTATAAACACTTGAAATTCAGTAGAGCAAAGTCAATAGTATCATAAACAATTATTTCTGTAATTGTGTGGCATATTTTATAATCCATTTAACTTTATTGCTATAAAAGTTATTTTTATAGTTGAGTATGTCAGCCAAGTACAATGTCACTAACTCAAATGTCAACAGGTGCTCTCAATCGAAGTATTTCCAGATTCTTCTCTCTCTCTCATACTAAAGTACTCATGAACTCATTTCCAGAATTGACATAAATTCCGTGGCTCAAAAAGGGAACACAATGACTACAGGAAGCTTTGAGTAGGCATTGCAGAAATAGTCACTGAAATTCTATTCTAACTGCTGGTGGAAAGGAATTACCCATGTGGAAAGTATTTATCCCTGTCCAATCAAAGTAGAAGGTTGCACCCCTGAAAATGAGGTCTGTGTGATTGTGTCCCACCCAAGTATCAGGCTGTACTTTTGATCTGCCCTCTCTTTGAAATCGCAAAGTGTCTCTTCCTCCAGAGAATCAAACCAGTCGATGGTATTGCCATCCAGCACCCTGTGGGGACGAATGTGGGGCTTTCTTTCCTCACCAGAGGAAAGGGTACCCAGCATCAGAAAATGGTAGATGCAGGAATGATGTTGGCAAGCCCTGAAATGCTGAAGTAGGGTTTGAAGTTTCTGTTTGAATATGGGGATTGTGTGACAGCACTCCAAACTATCAATGCAGGTTGATTGCATATTCAGTCAGTATTGTCACACTGTGCATTTGATCTCTAGTTTGCACGTTTTCTTGCTAAATGTCCAAGTTTGTAACATCTCCTTTAAGAGAAAACATTTCCTAAGATTCTCTGTGCTGAACCTATGCACCAATATCCAGCTGCAAAATTAAGGAAGATAAGCTTCACTAAATCTCAAATTGGAAAAAATATTTTTATTAGAAGCTTCAGCATGAATTTTTTTATGACTATAACTGCTTTTTTTAATATTAATTTGCTGTCTGAAGAATAATGACTGCTGTGTTAATAGATCGCTCCTAATTCATATTTTTTAATGTTGCAGTGTCTGTGGAGAGGTGAAGACAGAAAACTGTTATTTGAACCAAAATAGCTGCTAGGTTATATATTTCTTCAATTTGACTTTATGCAATCTATGAACAACAATAAAAATGTTACTACTTAGTGATCAGCATAACTTTCAAAAGCAGCAGTGTATGTGGTCTGTGAAGTGAAACCTCCACTATGTTAGATTCTTAATTTGTGTTAAAGCAAAGAAATGAATATTTCTCTTCCTCAAGAAAATTCATCTCTCTGTTGAAAGTGAGAAATATTTTACAGATTTTTTTTCTCAATTTGATAATATATTATGTGAACAGAACTAGTTTACTATTCACAAAACCTTTTCCTTCATATTTCTTATTAATGGAAGATGGTCTTTTTGTGAGGTTTTTTTGGAATGACCAAAAAAGGTGCAGTTAACATTCTTCTTAGAATGATTAAATATATATACATGTACACATGTATGCTCCCATACATGAGAAGGAGTGCATGCTGGGGGGAGATCTACAATAAAATACAAATTAATTTTACATAGAAAATTTGAAATACGTATGTCCTTCCATTTCTGCCATACAAATCCAAAAGCCAGTCACTAAAGACACAGTGTGACAGGAGGAAAGAAGAGAGTGTATTTTAAGTTCAGTGTGGCTCAGGTTGTCCCCTAAGAGGTGTTCTTGAGTACTTCAGTGCATCACAGCACCTTGTTCTCTGTGAAGGTGATAGCTGCTTTTCATCTGAACATAGCAGGAGCAGATCCTAAGTGCAGAACATAGTTAAATGCCCATGTGGGCATCGATAATAACTTTTAAGTGTTATTCATTCAACGACTTTACTTCTCCAGTTTCTTCTTGAAAAAATAGTCTATTTTTATCTGCTTGTACATATGGTTACACATTAGTAAATCTTGGTAACTTCAGTAAAGCATAATTTAGGTATACATCATTTTATACTTTCCTGGGTCTGTCTTTGGACAGGACTGTTTTAACCTTTAGCAGGGCCTAGATCCACAGAAGTCATAGGGTGTCAGCTCTTCCCCCATAGACCCCTTCATTTCTCTGGTGAGATTTCCTATCTGTCTGAAACTTGGGGCAAACACTAAAATTAGGATGTTGCCAGTAGGCCTATTAATTAGCAATACAATATCAAGGAATAATCTACATACTAGGCTGATTTAACAATGGATCTGAAGTGAATCAGGCTGCAGCTTAAACTTCTCAGTCTCTGCAGAGTGAAAACTGACTTTGTGTTGCAATTAGAGCTAGGATATTGCTTGATCATGGCAGTGTTAGGGCTGTATATTTGTATGTCCTGTGTGTATTTGAGATTTTTCTGCAGAGTGTGTTTCTGAATACTTTTAACCAGCCTCTGTGTACAGGAGCACAAAAAGTGATAGCACTGTGATAGCTAAAGGAAATCAAACAAAAATGACAGAGCAATTTGTCTTTCTGTCAATCAATGGAAGTTCTAGTGGGTTATTAGGTTGTTTTGCCTCAAAATTGTTTTGCCTTCATACTCTGATTATTGCATTTAACTTGAAAGAAGTGAGAGAGCAATGAACTGAAAAAATATTACTCATTATATTATCTCTTTTGTGAAGTATGAAAATACAGAAGGTAATATCTTCAGATCTATTACGTCGCAAGCCTTTGGTGAAAAGTGCCAATAAGATACATGTATTATTAACCTACGTGTGTTCTGCTCTCTTTGCCAATACTCATTTTATTTGGTCATAAAATTGCTGGTTTATTGCTTTCTGTATTCTGGGGATATAGCCAGGAAGGATCCACGTGACTCTTAAATGTTGAGTGTCTCTTTTTTTTGTCACCTGAAAAATATGGGAAAGCGCTCATTTTATTTATTTCCCTTCAGGGACTCAAGAACAAATTACAATACTGGAAATACTCTGAGGAGCATCAAATTAACCTTTTATTTGTGAACCAAATAAATGAAAATGTATCAAGACTGAAAATGAATTTACTAATTAAAAAAAAAAAAAAGGCTTTTGGAAATCTTTTGCACAGACAAATTAACATGTTTGTTTTTACTTTGTAACTGTAGTACATTTACTCCTAAAATGCAAGGCAGACGGATGGGGACTTCAGGGAGAATCACTAAGAGCACAAGTGTGAGCGGAGAGATCTATAAGCTGGAGCACAATGATGGGAGTCAGTCGGACACGGCTGTCGGCATGGTTGGAACAGGTGGGAAGAAAAGGCGTTCAAGCCTTAGTGCCAAAGTGGTTGCCATTGTGTCTCGAAGGAGCAGAAGCACATCTCAGCTTAGCCAAACAGGTGAGTGAGAAGGACGCTTTTTGGAAACAGGACTCTCACCCAACGTAGTTTTACCATTATTTCATCCGTGGCATCTGTGTTACGTGTATTTGGGTATAGACCACTCAGGAGGGAAGATTTTCCAGCTGTGAATGAGGTGCTGAGATATTAATTGTCTTTCATCACTAGGCATCTGCAAGAAACAATATAGAAATGCCTTTTAGAGTGTGTCCGTTGCAACTTTCTGTCCTGATCAATGAGAAAATGTTTTTATCTCTTAGAAGCCTTGTTTACAGGTAGGCAGGAAATGCAAATATGCCTAGGTGGGTATCAACAGTGGGTAATGGTTTGGCTAAAGGGAAGCTTTTGATGTGTAGGAAATCTGTTTTAATGGCAGAGTTGAGCGTGAATGGGGCAAATGAGATCTCAGCTGTTGTGTAACTTGATAAAAGGTTGTACCTGCAGTGGCAAAAACCGTGGTTTTAAAGCTACTTGTGATTTCTTTAAAAACAGCACTAGCAAATTGGGGTCAGTGAGTTCGGATAGGTTCTATGACAACATGATGCTTCATTAGGAGCATAAGACTTCCAACTCTGTGCTGCTACTTCAGAAATCTTAAAAGCTTCATGTCTGCGTAGCCTGAAGGAGCAAAAGCTCATACTCAGAGATACAAGAGAAAGAAAATACATGTTTTAAAGTCCCCATCCTGCTCCTATTGAACCCCAGTGAAGACTTCTGCTCTTGTCTTCAGTGGGAGCAAGACCTAACTGACCCTAAGGGTTCTTTTTGCTAAAAGAAGGAAAAGAAAGAGGAAAAGCTTCATTCTAGCATAGAATGCATGCGTATTGCAGGCCTCCTCTCACATAGCCAGGGTAATCTAAACTAAGGTAAATAATAAGATATTGTTTATTTCTATCATCAAATATCTCACCCTTTTTCCTTGGTTTTCTTTTATTGCTACATGAGCAGTAGAAGTAATTCTTTCAATATGTAAAGCTTGGTCAGCTTTAACAAAAAGGTTTTAATACTTTTCTACATTATTCATTTATGAATTTTAAAACAAAAAGGATATAATCTTTCAGTTGGATCAAACAATAGGTGTAGTAGACCTGCTTGAAGCCCAGAATTGTAATTAGTAGTGTACCACAGAAATTAACTGAATGTTAGTCTAGAACATAGGTAGTTGCATACAGTAAGATGTTATTTTAGGTGTGCCAGAATCAGTTGACAAGCTTTTAAGTAACAGAAATTGGTAAGAGAAAGGATTTTAGGTTGACATTTGCTCCACTTACTAAAGAAGAAAGTATTTTAACTGATTTACAGAATTTGTGTGCAGTTTGATCTGGTGTTCCTTTGTAGCTCCTAAAGCAAATTGAACTAGTAAATGCTGTGACATTCATACTCAGTAGTCAAGCTCTGGTCACGAACCAGGGCTGTGTGAGTAAGAGGAAGGCATGGGGGCTTAACAAACTCAGGATGATTTGACTTGCATGAACCATTGCTCTTACTTCTTGGTGGAGTTACTAATTAGCATAAAATCTAAACTGTGACTTCCAAACACTTTAGCATGCTCCCATTCTTCGCAGAAAGATATAAATTTTGCTTTGTGTAAATTTCAAAGCAATAAGAATGTTGTGAGGAGTGGAGCACCTGAAGTTATAATGAAATTCAAATATCAAATCATATATGAAGAGTACAGTTATGTATTATTCATGATTGTAAAACAGCATTGAAAATTATATTTACTTTGGCTTACTGTGGCTCAGGCAAACAGTACTATTTGTGGTGGAAGCCAAGCAAATAAAATGTAACATCTTTTATTCCTCACTTTTTGAATTAAGATTATCTGAAATCAGTGAGCTGAATTAATGCCATTTCTTTAGACCAATAAGGGGCACACTTCCTTTCGGTAGTGTGCACAAGGGGAGGAGAAACCTAAGAAGGTCTAATTAATATGTTATGCCTAACTTAATTATGTCTCCACCACTCAGAATAAAAAGAAAACTTGGTTTGACAAAATAGGTCCTTAAAAATGATTACGTGAAAATGCATTCTAATAGCCAAATTCTGAAGTTTTAAAACTGGTGTGGAAGTGTGTGGCTCTCCACAAAAGTTGTGCCAGGTACAAACTTCTGCTACACATTTTCAGTGATGGAAGGTGTGCTGTTGACACAGAGCGTGTATTTTAAAGGAAGTACAAAAAACACAGACATGTATGTGCAGACTTTATCATTTTGAGGGCTTTTGTTTGGCTTTGTTGTTTGTACTCTTAATAGTTTTTTAGGGGGGGGGGGTTCCTAACTTGTATGATTGGAAGTCAGATAGGCATGACATACACAGTTACTTGTTTCTGAAAACTCCAAAGATCAGAAATTAAAAAAAGTCAGATATTTCTTGAAAATTGGTGATAATGCATTTTTGTGGTGTCTTCAAAGCCACTTAAATTAGCTTATATTCCTTTTTCTTTTCATTTGAGGAAATAGCTAATAATGACTGAATTCGGCTTCTTGTCAATAATTCTTGATGTTAATCTTGATGTTTAATCTTATATAAAAAGAGAAGCGGTGTGTATTAAATTCCTGCTAGATGCCTATAAATTCTAACAGTTGATTCTCTTCTCAATTGAAAAAGGAGTGTCTGCGTGTGAGTGTGTGCATGTGTCTTTATATGCACTCATGGATCTCCTTGCAAATATGGGGCAACTCTACTTGTACATTAGATTTAGAAGGACTAGTAATCATCTTATATTTGTGCACCCTTGTTCAATACTGTTGGAAAATATTTATTCTGAATATGTGCTTTATAAGATTGTTAGTGAAAGAGTAAGCTTTTATTTTTGTGTGAATCTATGTTTAAGTTTTCATAATACTTTTGGTAACTGTTCATTGAAATAACAGAACCCTTACTTACTATGGGTTTTTTATTGTGCCAACAAATTGTTTAGATTTTGTAGTTCATCAAAAAAAGCTTGCAGTCTGCTGGCAGTATCCTTAATGAAAATCCATCTCTGCTTATGCTAGCACAGTTAAAAAGAAGAAAATAAAAGAAAGGGGGGGGGAGGGAAATAGGTAAAAGGAAAAAGAAAAAAAAAAAAAGAAGAGTCAAAACCCCTGGAAAGACCACAGAAGAACAAAAATATCTCCAGGCACATTATGTACAATTTTAGTTACAATCCCACTTTTCTAGCTTTTTTTACTAGCCTAATTTTTTGTGAGTAAATATTTATACCAAAAAATATATATAACTGCAGAATTTCTAAATAATTAAAGCAAATAAACTTTAAATCCTGTGAAAATTATAGGAAAATAGATTACAACATGAAATAATTTATTGTCTTGTTTTTGTGATACAACACTCTATTCCCCACAGATATTCTGTATCATTGTTTCCTGATCAAAGAGTAGCTGTGGGCAGTATCGATCATCCTGAAATTTGATTTGGTGTTCTGAGTTTGTTTTGAAACAGATAAAAACTTCTGCCATAGGAGGAAATATTTTTTATTACAGAATTTATACCATAAATAGAGGCATTACACTGATTTTTCAAAGGGGATAGAGGTAATGGCATGTGTACCATCAGTGATATGAGCAAAAGCTCAGTTCAGATAAACAGGAATATTCCCATCCTTGCGTCCCTCTCAGTTACCCTGAAAGTTATAGAATGGGATTGAGAGCAGCCCTGAGAAGAACTTGGGGGGTTTGATGGTTGAGAAGCTCCATGTGAGGTGGTAATATGCTCTCTCAGCCCAGAAAGCCAATCATATCCTGGGTTGTATCAAAGAAAGTGTGACCAACAACCTGAGGGAGGTGATTCTCCCAATCTGCTCCTCTGAGACCCCAAGTGGAGTACTGTGTCCAGCACAAACACATTGAGCTGCTGAAATGAGTCCAGAGGAGGGCCACAAAGATTCTTAGAGGGCTGGACCACCTCTCCTCTGAAGACAGGCTTGAGAGAGTTCGGCTTGTTCAGCCAGGAGAAGAGAAGGCTCCAGGGTGATCTTACAGCAGCCTTCCAGTACCTGAAGGGGCCTACAGGAAAGCTGGAGAGGGACTGTTTACAAAGGCTTGTAGTAACAGGACAGGGGGTAATGGCTTTAAACTGAAAGATGGTAGATTTAGACTAGATACACGAAATACATTCTTTACTGTGTGTGGTACAGCCTGCCCAGAGAAGCTGTGGCTGCCCTCTCTCTGGCAGTGTTCAAGGCCAGGCTGGATAGGGCTTTGGGCAACCGGGTTTAGTGGAGGGTGTCCCTGTCCATGGCAGGGCATTGGAACTAGGTGAGCTTTGAGGTCCCTTGTAGCCCAAACCATTCTGTGATTAAGATCTGTGAACTTGATGCTTGGAAGGAATCTTTATGTGCCTGACTACTTCACTCAGGAAGCAACTGGCAACCTGAGTAAAACCAGGTGAGAATCTTATAAAGTATTTCCCTCTAAAAATCACCGTGTCCTCCCATGGACTTCCCTGCTGCAGTAGGTTTTCTGTGTTGGTTCTCTGTATATTCTTTTTAATTAAATTCCAAATTCTCTATTTCAAAAAAATATATACCATCATCTAAGTGAAGAAAATTGCAATTGAGCAGAGAAGTCTTGATAATCTTGTACTCCACAGTATGGCTGTGCTCCATTTGTATGCTCATTCTAGCTTTAAGAACAGTTCTTCAGCTGGTAGACTGCCCCACATTTCACCTTCTAAGACTGATCTTCAGAAGGCTTTCTCTCATGGTTTTGTTGGATGACTGAAGTTTAGGTAAAAGTTTAGAAAAGACAATTCCATCCGTTACATAAAATGTCCTCTGGCGATGGACAATATGATGGTTCTCTGGAGGTACTTAGTGACAAGCACCACTATGTTGTGGTAAAAAAATACACTGTCTGGTAACATGGAGATCATGCATACAAAAGTAATCTTCCAGGTGTAGGGCTGCATCATTTCAGAGTAGACTTTGCTAGGAAAAAAAAATCTGGTGTTCATTTTCACAGTCTCTGTTTGGTAATGCCAGCAGGGATCATTTTCTGTCCATCCTTGTAGCAATTTTATGATACAACAGGAGATTTCATACATGTCTAGATAGTACAGACAGATAAAGCAGATACTAAATCAGAAATAAATTATGCTGGAAGGTGGAGGCTTTTGGGATAAGGAGGGATTGGTTTTTGTCGTTCTTGAGAAAGCCATTCTTTCCATAAGCTCAGGGAAGTAATTTTGTCACTTTTTTACAAGGGTTGTTACAACCTTTTCTTGCAGTGGTCAGTTTTTTGGTTTTAGGGGTTTTCCCCCACATTTAGTTTTGATTGTGTGAGTCTCAATTATAAACACTGGCAACAATGCATTTCTGGGCATGTTGCTTTTACTTCATAAACTCATAGTTTATTTTTTAATCCTGTAGTGAAAGGCATTGTGTTTATTTTTTAAAATTACAGTTATTTGGTAAGTTCAAAAGACTTATTTTATCTACAGTTCAGTAAATCATCTGTTGTTGTTAGACTGGATGGAAAGCGTAGGGATTAGTAAGGAATACTGGATGTCAGGAAGAAACCGGTTAGGATGGAGGCATCCGCTGGTTATTAAACCAAGAGCCAGAATGTTTACTGGTTGAGTTTCTAAGACAAAACCCACAGTTTCTAAGACAAAAACTCTATTTCCCCCATGGGAGGTGATGTGTATGCTGCTGGAATATACTGATGATACTGATTTGTAAACTATGTTTTTACTTCCAGGTGATATAGAGGAGGAACTGATGAACTTGAGACCCAGAATAGTAGAACTTGGGTAAAACATGATAATGCAGATTGCAAGTTTGTTCCTTTCAGAAAGTCTAATGAAGATTTCTAGATGCAATCTGGGAGCTGTCACCTAGAAAAAAACAGGAGGATGGTTACTCAGTATTCAAGAAAATGAATACTGGATGCCTGTGGGAATCAAGGCCTTGAGGGATGATTTATTGCCTGATTTGTTCAGCCTATAAAAATGAAGGTCGAACAGGGATATGATTGTTCTGTAGGAATGCGAGAAGAATAAATATAGAAAAGGCAGAAGAGTTTTTTAAGCTAAAAGGCAACACCATCAGAAACTGTGGTATGAGAACAAATGGTTATATATTAGTTATGAATACATTTTATATTTTTCTCACAGTTGCAATAAAGATTCTAGCAGTCAGAATAGGGAGAGAGGTATCTTGCCATTGTCAAAGTATTTAGTGTGCTGGGGATGAAACAGCCCTATTTTTCGTCTTCTTGTCTAATATAATATCCCAGAGCTGTTTTTATAGTATTTCTTTCTTTTGTATTGCCATCTCCTGTTCATCCACAAGAAATGCTGCAAGATCTCAGATTCCCTAATTGTAGCTTCAGAAAATTATCTTGGTAGTCAAAATCACCATGAGTCTTACAGCTATAGTGTTGCCTCACAGGTTTAGTTAATTTTTCCATAATACACCTGTCCTTCACTGCATTGTAGAGAAGCTTTTTGAATTATTTGCTTGCACTGAGCATTTATCTCTTGCAAATGAGCTTCTTTACCTGCAGATACCTCCATTTGGTTATGTTAAATCTACATGCTTTGCAATCTTTTCCTTAGTGTTAGACTGTGTGCACTTGAAAAGTGGCTTTCTGCAGCCTATCAATCAGAAGTGCTGCAGCTCTGTCACTAGCCTTGTTTGGTTGTTGAGATTATCTCCATGAGAGTCTTTATTATCCAGGTTGTTATTTCTCCCAGGGCAGGCTATTAGAGCTTGCTTTGCATAGTTGTGATCCATGGCTCTGTTGTGCAAAAAGAGAATGGAGGGAGACTGACATTAAGATGGATTTCTCTTTTCAACCAATCTAAAAAAAGTCTGTGGTACAACAGCAGGGTTGGTAATGGTGCCTCAGGGACAGTGACAGAATCTGGGCTCTAAACCTGGTACCCTGGCAGCTCTTTAGCACCCTTCTGAACCCAACAAAAGCTTCATACCAATCCTGCATGCAACCTAAATGTCTCTGGAGCAGGAGGAGGGGGGAAAACGAACTAATGGATGAAGAATTATATTAAAAACAAAGAAAAAAAACCTGATTATTTTTATAAGAGGAACTCTTTGTTCTAGTAATGATACTTAATTCTTTGAAACTATTGAGTGAATGTAAGCATGTTCTCTTTTATTTACTGTTGCCGTCTAGCTGAGGAATTCACTACCCTTAATAGAAACATCATTCAGTTCCAGTTACTCATCTTCCAAAAGATTTCCTAATAAGGGCTAGTATTTTCAAACAAAGTCTCGCCGCTTCGTTGAGTTAGTGTTACATGTGGCTCTTTTCCTTTTTCCTGAAATATAAATTTTGACTTTGTCTCCCGTTATGTAGTTGGTTGATTTGTACTCTAAAGTATTCAGTTGCTTTTCTGTCTGCTAACACTTTGTCCCTAGATTTTTTAACACAGATATTACTAGAGTAATAACTGTACTTTGGGCTATTTCCAATATGTAAGTAGCATGGGTTTTAGGAGAAGTTCTTCATTTCCAAAAGTATAATGTCGATTTTAGCTAAGCTATGACATACATGTCTTGTAGAACAATAATTTCAAAAAATGTCAAATGTATTTAATAAGTGTAGCTTCAGCGTTGTTTCTACTGTATTTTTTATGAACTGTTTCATAGAAAGATCTACTGATAGTTCTGACTATTTAACTGAGCTTTGTTTAAATAGGTGAAAAAGCAAATAAAAACCCTGATTCACACTGTGTTCACAGGTTTTACTTTCTGCAAATACAAATGATGAGTTGAAACAATATGAAAATTATGTCAGAAAAAGGAAATAGAACAATGCTAAAGTACTATCAGGAGGGGAATAAAAAGTTTCCTATTTCCATATTAAACATTTCTACATGCCTATCTGTAAGAGAATGTCAGTCTTAAACTTGAATGTTGTTACCCTTCATATACTTCTTGCCTGATCTGGTCCACAGTTTGTGGCTTTTGGGAACTTGCAGGATTTTGCAGAAAGTTATAGAGTACATGCAGGGATCCAGAGGGAAAAAGCTACCGCTCTGTGGCATGGGAGTTAACTCCTGTCTCACTGAAGGATAAAGACCCTTTTGTCTAGAGTCAAATGTCCTAATTTAATTTTTGTAGACCTGATTTTGTTTTCTTTCCTAAGCAGTCCTTTTCTTAACTAGCATAAACTCTTATTACAGTTTGAGAGAGCCTGTTCAGTATGAAACAATTCCTTCAATGTTTAAGTGTTGATTTGGGAACTCAGGCTATCTTGTTTAAACAGCTGAATCTGCAGTATTTCCTTCAAAGGCTTGTTCCATGTATCAAGATGAAGTTTAGGGCAGAACTGACTTGTCATATGCAGTCATCTAATGAGACAGTGACTCAAGATTCTGTTAATGTCACCATTTTCATTGGCTGGATGGTCACATTCAAAATTTCTGCTCAGTGGTTCAATAACCAAGTGAAGACCAGTAATGAGTGGCGTTCCTCAGGGGTCAGTATTGGGACTGGCACAGTTTAACATCTTTGTTTGCAACATGGACCGTGCAATTGAGGGCACCCTCAGAAAGTTTGCTGACACCACCAAGCTGTGTGGTATCTGGTCAACAGGGTGGAGGGAAAGGATGCCATCCAGAGGGACCTCAACAGGCTTGAGAGGTGGACCCATTAGAAGCCCATGATGTTCAACAAGTCCAGGTGCAAAGTCCTGCACATGATTCCAAGCAATCCCAAGCACAGCTACAGGCTGGGCAGAGAATGGCTCGAGAGCAAACCTGAGAAAGATTTGGGGGTGTTGATTGATGAGAAGCCAAACGTGCGCTAGCAATGTGTGCTTGCAGCTCAGAAAGTCAACCGTATCCTGAGCTGCATCAAAGGAAGTGTGACCAGCAGGTCGAGGGAGGTGATTCTTCCACTTTACTCTGCTCTCTTGAGACCCTCATCTGGAGTACTGCATCCAGCTCTGGGGTCCCCAGCACATGAAGGACATGGAGCTGTTAGTGAGTCCAGAGCAGGGCCACAAATATGCTCAGAGAACTGGACCACCTCTCCTCTGAAGACAGGCTGAGAGTGTTGGGCTTGTTCAGGTTGGAGAAGAGAAGACCCTGGGGAGATCTCACAGTGGCCTTCCAGTCCCTATAGGCAACTACAAGAAATCTGGAGAGGGACTGTTTACAATGGCAGGTAGTGACAGGACAAGGGGTAATGACTTTAAGCTGAAGGACGGGAGATTTAGATTAGATATACGGAAGAAATTCTTATCTGTGAGGGTGGTGAGGGTCTGGCACATGTTACCCAGAGAAGCTGTGGCTGCCCCCTCCCTGGCAGTGTTCAAGGCCAGGTTGGATGGGGCGTTGAGCAACTTGGTCTACTGGAGGGTATCTCTGTCCATTGCCGGGAGCGGGGGTGGAACTAGATGATCTTGGAGTTCCTTTCCGACCCAAACCATTCTGAGGTTCTATGGTTCTGTTATGAATTTTGCAGTTTCACACTATGGCCTTTTTCCTTAGTAAATGTAATACAGAGTTCCTGAGCACAGATCAAAATATTTTGTAGAAAGATAAATTTTGTAATCTGGACAGTATATTGTAGTATTTTTTTCCGAAACATATCTGGTATTATTTTTCTCATGTAAAGGAAGAATTTGCAATAATTTAAAATTGGTTTAAAATTATTCTTAATTCTCCACAAATATGCAACCAAAATTTTCTTTACACTGTTTTCTTTTACAGAACACCTTTAATATTTTGCTGCTGGCTTGTAACTTCAGTGCAGCTACAGTCAAGGACAAAGTGGGTCTTTGCATCTAAATATGGGCAGAGATTCATCTCTGCTTCCAGCCTAGTATTTAAAATATCATATCTTTAAATCCATTAGGGGCAAGAGATTATTTCACTCTCAGTCTTTTGGAAAATAAGTCCACCTTTTTTAAATCTTTTTTTTTTAATAAAACTTTTATAATCATACATTTTATTGTAAGGTATCTGTGGGATGAGTTTTTAAAAAGTGCATTTAGCTGTATGCAAAGAAACAACAGATTCAAAGATGTTAATCTTATTTAGCACTTACATATCTGAATGTGAAGATGAGCTTTAAGGGATTTTTCAGCTGTTTGGGCTTATTGGGTTTTTTTGCTAGGAATAGAATTGTTAGCGACAGGAGCCAATTGAAAAGCAGTAAACCTAACCTAAGACAAAAAGAAGGATCAACTGTGCTTTTAAGGAATTTTCAAGGTTAATAATGATTATAATCATCACCATCATCGTCATTCTTGCTGCTTTTATCGTAGCTGATGTCAATGTATTTATAAAAAAAATCTGTATAGGTATCTATAATAATGTAACTGATCTGCAACACAGATATTGGCCCTTAGATACCCTGAATTACATAACAAAAATAATGAAATATGCAGAATTAAATAGAATTATGAAAAAATTATTATAAGATTTTTGAAAAAAAAAATCAAGTTATTTGGCAAGGCATTAAGTCAGATGAAAAATTATTTCAACTCTTAACAGCTCATGATGTCCATCTTGACACAATTTAGCTTGAGTATTTCCTTAAATACAAATAAACATAAATGACATTTAAAATCAAAATGTTGACAGCATTAAATAGAGCAGGTGTCAGTTCACAGAACATTTCAGTGCTACCGAATCACCTTCTTTGGTCGGTTGTTTCACCATATAGGAGCTCTGCATATGAATAGGGAAGGGCCTGGGCCGCAACCACCCTTCACAGCGTGTCTTCGCTCTGAGAACACCTAACGTACAGTCTAAACACAAGTCTCTCCTTCTGTACTTTTTACAGATCACCAAGGGAGGTTGGGTTCAGCTGGCTGAGACCCAGATAACACACAGCATCCGTTCAGGACAGGAGAGGGCAGACTATAAACAAGGACAGCCTTGTTCCCACATGCATTAGTTTGACAGCGTACCTGCTAGCAAGGGCTATTGACCAGTCAAGTGTTGACTTCGTTTCTGAGAAGGACCAGCAGTCTAATGAAAACTGTGTGACAAAGGAATTTTACTCTGACTGTATAACATTTATTGCGCTGACTCCTTTTGATACTTTAGATGACATATAAATTAAATTAACGTAACTAATCTTTGGCAAGTCTTAAAATAGAAGATAGAAGAGATGAAAATGAGCACACCATGTTACTTGCTAGTCCAGACTTGCTGCCTGTCAGCCATTCTCATACACAAAGAAAAAGGAAAAAACAGATTGAGGCACCAAATGAATTCCTGCTTCTCCAGGAGAAAGCTTGGGGCTTCAGTGGCATCCGCTTGTACTTGGTCTGTAAAGGTTGCTCGTGAGCAGTGGGGTGTATCCCATGGAAATGACTGCTCTCTCAGCATATGAATGACTTTCATTGTAACATACCAGAGACCAATGAGAATTTAAGAGGTTGATTTTTTAATATGGGGGGGTTATTTTTAAAATAACTTTTTTTTTTTTTGCACATGTACCAGTATTTCAAGTGTATAAATTAAGCTTTTGGTGGCTTATAGCTACTCTGACTAGCCAGTTTGTTGCATCAACTAAATTTTCTTCAGATTGACAAGAAAAGAATTAATAATAATAATAATAATAATAATGATTTTTTTTACCAGCAGTGGCGTATGCTTACAGTTTCATCAGCATTTTGAATGTTGTGCCAGGTTTTCTTTTGTTTGATAAGAAGGTACTCTTTAGAATATAATGGTCATATAACTTCCTAAAGTTACCAGTAGTGTAAAATGTTGTTTGTTTAAATCTGTGTTGGTTTCTATTATGTTGTTAGGTCCTATGTATATCAGTTACGTCGTATAACTTATTCCAAGGCATGAAAATGCTGTGAATTACCATTTCCTGTTGAACAGACCTCAATACAGTTAGTTACTTAGACCTCAGTAAACAGTACCTGTTGCCTTTATATATCCTCAGTTCTCTGTTGGAAGGTTCAGTCATGAACTTCCTTGAATTTACTGAAATTTGACAAACTGTTTAGATTTTCAGACCAAAGTCTACAAATATTTAACTGCAGTGCCATAGACTTAAGACATTCTAAGAACCAAAAGAGTAAACTACAGTATTTTTTTTCCAATGATCTGTTGCATGTTTATCCTCACAGGTTACCTGAGAATTGCTTTGGAATTACTTAGTGTATATAAAAGTCCTTGACACTCACAGACAGACACTCATATATAGTTTGTTTCATTTACCCGTATAGTCATTTTGCAAAAGTTCAGTTTCTGGTGCCTGATAGCTTCAAAAGCATTGCTTTACAAGAAATCTTAGACGTGAGATGTTTTTTCTTCTGAGAAGCTCTAAAAGTCTGGCAATCCCAGAAGGAATTCCCTGTGTGATGGAAGCTTGACCAGTCATAATTGCCTACCAGTTCCTGCTACATTCTCAAAAACGCACAATTTGGAATCCCTGAAGAAACAAACCAAGGCAGAGAAGATGGTATGAGACAGCAATATGTGATACTGCCTCTTCGCACTGTCAGTATGGAGGGGAAACCTGCTCTACTCCCCTGCTGCCTCCTCTACAGTTTCTTCACAGCTCCTGAGTATGATCAGACAATAATGCTAAGCCCCAAGGAAACAGTTCTTTCTACTTCACTGTGTTTCTGTGTTGTTTGTGAATCACTGAAGTTTTACAATTAGGTAAGATAGGATGGTAGCCCAAAATGGGCTTCTGACTTCTGTTTTTGAAGCTTGGGTTAACTGGGAGACTCACTTCGATTTTTAAATGGTGCTTGTAAAATGTCAGTGTGAAACAGTATTTAAAGTTGGGAGGTTTAATGGTGGCTTTTGTGTGTTTGGCATAAAAATCAGTGTGTTGGGAGTCTATTTATTTGTAATGATTTCTCTGGTCCCAGAACAGAACTTGTCAGATTGAGGAGTTATCTTAATGCAGGTCCATGCAAATGGATTTTCTGTTTATAAAGCATGTTAAAATATCTCTAAAGCTCTTCCAAAAAGGAATCTCAGGGCTACTCTTTTGATTAGTTTTGCTTTTAAAAGGCTGTTGATGGCTTTATTTATAGCTCTGCCGTTTGATTAGATTTGATGTTGGAAAGTGTTCTGTCTGAGAGTGCGGCCAGGCTGAAATACTGAATTAGGTATAGATGTGACCTAGGATTTATGTATAAAAGTAAATCGGTTTTAGCCATCACTCTCCCTTTGAAAATTATCCTACTAACCATCTTTTCTTCTGCCTGAGCAGCTCTTTTCTAGAGTTCATGATCAGGGCAGGGTGGGGAGGATTTATTTTACAAGACCCATCTACTTCCTTCTATCTGGACTCCAGAGTGACTAAAATGTTAAGGAGGGGAGATGTTCAGGGTACACTGGGAACAAACTCCAGGGCATATACACAGGGTTGGCTTGTTTTTTAAAGACTAAAAGTACTTTGTTGAAGTTTACTATTTATTGATAGGAAAGGAATAATTTAGCAGGAGAATATTTTGAGGGAGTCAATTGTCTTTACCTTAGAGGTATACCATATTAAGAACCAGGTTCTCCTGCCTAGGTGGAGTTACTCCACAGCACTGTGGTCATTTAAGAGAGGTCACACACAGGATCTGATTACTCTAGTAAGCAGACTCTTTCTTTGGAGTCTTAGTAATGGCCCTTCTGAGGCACAACCACTCCAAAAGCTGGGTGAGATAGAACTGAGTTGCCTTGATATTGCACTTATTTTTCCTCTGATATAAATAAAAAATCACATCTATGCTATCATCTCTAGCATGTGTTGGAACAGGCAACTGATAGATTTATGTGGGTATTGTAGAGCCAGATCAGGCCTTAGCTCTTAACAGATGAACTACTGTCACTGACTGGGGAATCCAGGAGAAAAAGTGACTGAGGAGTTGATGTAGAAACTGTGTTGGATTTGAGTAGCAGTCCACAGTTTTACTTTAACAGCACTTGCATAGCTGCAAATGCAGCTTTATTTGGTTTTGTTCAGGCAGTATTTTCTGCTCCATGCCTCGGTACAGGCCTTTAACCTACACTCTGCTTCAAGGGGATGGCCATGTTTATGGCCAACTTGGGAACATTGGCAAGATATCGGATGAGATCCCAAAGTTCCCCTTTTATCCAAGGTTCAGCCTGCCTCATAGTAGTTTCTGGTCCAAAGTTTGACCATGGACAAAATCCCAGATCCATACATTGCCTTGCATTTGTTTTGGAACATGTGTTTTTAAACATCTGACCATGATTCCCAAATATTCAGAAGAGTAACTTCTCAGATTGTAACAGGCTACTGCAGTACCACTTAAAGTTTACTGACTTGGGCAGGGGGATCTCTGAAGAGGAAAAAAAGACCCTTGCCAGTCCTAGTCATTGCAGCCCAGAAACAAATCTTCCTGCAGAAATGCTGGTGACTGAACATTTGACATCATGGATTGCTTCATTTATGTAATGCCATTCTGTTGCATGTGGCAACGGCTGTCATTGCTTTGCTTGCTCTGGATCAAGAAAAGAAACCAAAAACAACTGAGGCTGCATCAAGAAAGACCTGAGCACAAACTTTCCCACCATGGCTTATCTCTTCAAGGAATCCCATGTGTCCATTTCTCTTACATTATGCTTTTTCAATACAGCTGTTCAGTACGAGCTGTACTTCAGGAGCTGGAGTGGGATTGTGGGATAGAGAGCAGGAACCCTGCCAATGAGGACTAGAGAGGCAGCACTATTCTTCAAAGCAGCATAACAGATGCCGTAAATCACTAAGAGTGGGATTAGTCTCAACACATGTAGGTGTCCACAAGGTAGCTGTCAGTTCATCACTTCAGGCTTTCTTTCTAGCCAGCAGAGGAAAGCGTACACATCTGTGTGTGGCTTATCCATCCTCAAGTAAATCTCTGAGGCAGTAAAAATGAGCTGCACTCTAAAATGTCTGTTTCTCTCTATAGGCTCTAAAAGGAGTCTGGTGGAACTAGCTCCAGCACTGCATATCTAGACACATAAAGTTCAGAGAGCTGAGTCCTACTTAGCCTGTGCACAGCCTCTTTCTGTTCCCAGACCTTTCCTTGATCCCCCCTGAAAGGCTAGCAGTAGCTGAATCCTGCAAGGTTTCCGTTGCCTGGATAGAAGAGGTCTTAAAGAATGATCCAACTGCTCAGCTACACAAAACAGATGCTTTCTTGTTCTTGTAGTTTGGCATGCAGTAGGCAAACTCTCTCCTAGCAATGGGTTTGATCTTCATCTTGCTGTACGATAGCAAAGTTCAAATTACAAATTCAAGAGTGCCTTTGGCATGCTTCCAATGAAATGACCGCTGTTTAAATAGGGCTTGTTTTTTCCTTTGGTATGACTGTCTGAAGTTTGCAGATGCTATTTTTGTAGGATATTGGATAATCTTAAGGAAATGGAGTAATTCTGTACCTTGTCAGTGTTTTTTCTCATTTGCTCTGCTGGTTGCTCAGCTTTTATAACAGCAGCAGGATTTTGTTGCAGATACAAAGTCAGAGTTTTCTAAGTCTCTGTGTGAATGTTGAGTTACACATATATATGTGTGTCTATTTTATATTTTTGTATTAATTGTTTGCACAAGGAGAGCCTTTAATATGTTTGTATAAAGGTGAGATTGTCAGCCTCAGAACAGCACTGCCATGAAACACCTTTGAGAAGTGCATTGGTTATTTGTTTTAAATGTGGAAGAAATTATCTCCTTAAATATCTTAGCTTTTTTGATAACCAAATGTCACCATCAAAACTAACACTGTGTAATTAGTATAAATTGTTCAAGTCAAACAAAAAAACTGAATAACTGTGTAGATGGAAATGTTACAGTGAATTGTAATTTTATTGTAACTCTGGTTAGTTGCGCTCTCAGATCAACTGTCATGATCCAAGCCTTTCAAACGCTGTCATCAATCAAGCAAAGTATGTAATAACAACATTGCTGTGGTACCTTGTTTATAACGACAATGTAAGTACTTTCACTAATAATATATTTATTTTGGTTTTAGTGTACTGTTAACATAATCATTACTTTATGTGACACTGCCAGTTTCTAAGAGCTGGGAATCTGATCATGCTTTTAGTCTTCTAAGGGCAATGGGCAAGCACAGCAAGCCCCACTGTGCTGTTAGTCATCTAGTGCCGCCATGTGTTTGCTGCTGGCGTGATGAGCAGAGCATAAGCTCTCTTGGTTTTACTGGGGCTAGGGTGCTGACAGTTACATGTCAATGCTTTTATTCATACTGTGATTTTTTACTGTTGTATTAATACTACTTTTCATGTATAATTGCAAATAGTCTGTTGCTGAAAGAGCATTTTTTGACACGAATTTGAGTTGAGTTAAAAGTGAGGAAGAGAAACAGGATAAATCAAATCATCAATGGATCAATGACTGGTCCCAAAAGGAGGAATGGTCTTAGTTTAGGGTGACAGATATAACATTTCCTGCCTTTCTTCTCATCTTTTGCTCTTTGTTTGTGTTCATGTGGTTCTCATCACTACAGTAGTGGCTGCACTTACGACAGAAGCTGAGGAGTGAACCTTGATGCTTTGCATCGCAGCATGCCTTTTTCACTTAAAGACCTTCCTTCCTCCCAAAAGCAATATTAGCCAGCATGTTGGATACACAAGTGGTTTCTCTTTACTCATAAAAAGTTCTCTTTGTTGGTGGGATATGTTTATTTTTAAGAAATCAATTGCTCTTGAGAGCTCATGCTGAAAAATCCAATTGATTTCAAGGCTTAAGAGTTTGGTAACCTGGTAAGACTGTTCCGTAGAATAAATGGATGACTTTGTAGATTGTTTTCTTCTGTTTGCTGTCCCAAGTGTTCAATCCTGTTCAGACTTGCAGTAGCAGTATAGCAATCATTTTGCAATCCCAACTGGAGCTGAACTGCTATGGATACTATGTAAACATGTACTGTTGAACCTTCCTTTGTGGAGCAATTTTTTTATGCATTCTTAATTTATGTTCTGACTTTTACAGTTCATCTCAGACCTCTTCTATAGTAGCAGTGGTTCTTTGTTCTTTGTGTGGTTGGCAGTCACAGATCTTAAAGCATTTTATAAAGGAATGCTAAGTGCCATTGCCACATTGTACTGAGGAGCAAGCTCCAGAACTGGAAGTGACCTACTGGAAATCTCACAGTCTGCAGAAGAGCCAAGACTTCCTAAAAAACTTACGACTTGTAATTCCCAGATTTAAAAAAATGTTTGTGACTGTTTGAAGTACCTGGGAGCCCATGATAAAAGCTATAGCAAACTCTTTGAAGTGGTACTGGAAAAGAAACAACACAAAGTGCCCACAGAATGTGCATGTATGTATGTGAGCATGTGTGTGCAACCTTTAGTTAGGGGGATTGTTTTAAGCCACGATTCCGTGGGGCCTTCAGTGTTGATACATTAAAGCATGTCTAAATGTCTCTTACATATTAAACATGTTTAATAATATTTACAATACAAGCTAGAACAGTGTTTAGCGTTCACTTTCTTGGAAGGGGAATCTATGGCTGAAAGCAGTGTAATGTTTGACCCCCGCAACGCATTGTAGAAGGACTCACCTCTGTGCTGCTGGGAAGTAATGTGTATTCTACATACTATCAGCCTTGGCTTCAGTTAGCATCTCTAGTTCTTGTATCCTTCTAGTAAGAATGGTTCTATCATTTGGGGGATTTCAGTTAAATACTCTCTGAGGAAGGATTTGCTTTAAAGGTTAATACAACCAGTCATTCTCTGCAGTGTAAAATTAGATAAATGAGCAAGTAGTGGCACCTGGTTACTTGACATATTTCTAATGATATTATTACAAAAAATATGTTGACCACAAGCTGAGTCAGGATTTCACTGTAAGAATATCCCTAAAATATTTTAATCTGGTGAACTCAGTTAAACTGTGAAGAAAAGCATGAGATAATGTGAACAGCTCAGTAACTAAAACAGGTTCATTTATGACTGGATAGCCTTGAAAACATGTGTTTATACTCACATCCTGCTCACGATTCTTTCAGCTCATGTTATGTACTTCAGAACATAGAATGGTGACATGTGGTAGCTTAATTGATGGCAAAGAGCTGAACTCTCTGCAACAAAATCTTTTTTATTCAGGTTGCAAGTTTTTCTGTCAGAATGATAGCTTATTGCTGTCATAAGTTATCTTTGCAGACTACTGTTGTTGCCCGCCTTGCTGAATAGGAAGATGGAATGATGAGGGATTGCTTGTGTGTAAGCCACTTGTTCTCCTTTCCCTTTGTAATTCTGAAGAAAAGTGGACTGGAATTTCACCTTGATTCTGGGTTGGTACTTGGGTGTCATTGGGATGAACATATTATAAACTCGTGGATAGTGGATTATATTAAAAGCATGATTTTATTTTTATTTAAATCATATCATATTTAAATCATAGCTGGGTAATTGTAATTATTTAAAATTTTCAGGCACCATTTTGCTGGAACAGGATTTTATGGGAAATTTAACTTTGTTTACAAAAGTGTGTTGTTCTCCTCACTGTTGAAAAACCACATTGTCACATTACAAACATATTGCAAGCTTTATTTCAATATGATGCATTCAGTATCCAGAGGAAGGTGAGGTCCAATCCTATGTATGTTTCACTGGGAATAATCCCATGGAGATGTGTGTATGCGGTACTTGGATCTTTGTGAAAACTCTGTATGTTTTTGTGAAGAAGTATGTAAGACATAAATGTGAATGTGTATGTAGGACATAAAAACACCACTTCTTCCAGTTATAGAGGGAAAGGGAATATTCAATAAGACCATGCACTTTGGATTTGTTTTAAATTGCCCATGGTTTTATGTTTAGCTTGATAGAGTCAATGAGCCTGCATAATCCAGAGTTTCTCTGATGACAACAGAAAGATGTGTAGAAAAGTGAACATCTTTGAAAAAGCTTTGTTCTTCTTTCTGCATCTTACTCGTTCCCAGCTGGGCATACCCATAATGCAGACTTCAGAGAAACACCACCACTGGACAATGGTGTCCAATCAAGGGTTAGAAAGATTGCTTTTACTTAAAAATTTCTGTGGAAGAAAACATAACTTTATTATTTATTTACTTACTTACTTATATATTTATAAATTTATATATATATGAATTTCTTTACTTGACAGAAATTACTTCGATTTTCCTTTTGTTAAAAAATAAACAAATGTATTCAATGCTGAGGAAAAAGGGACATGTCGTGAATACCTGCTTTTCTGGAAACTGGATGCAATCAGGCGCATTGTATGAAAGAATTCTAAAGTAAAGTAAATTTTAGATTGGAATCATCTTTGGGTGACATTGGCTCCTGTTGCCACTGAAATGCACATCAAAACTCACTTCAAAAGAAACTGGAGATTGTTGTCGTCACAAATGTTCAGCGCGGCATCACTGATGGGTAGGGTGAATCCAGTCTCCTTTTAAGAAATACCATTTTTCTAATAACTGATGTGCTAGTTTTCATATGGTTCCTAGTCTAAAGATGGTATATTTAACAACATGTAAATATTATTTTAAGGCTCTGAAATAGTTACTATACTATGTAAGTTACTTAAGTTATTGAAAGACACTTTTATATTGTTTCTTTCTTATTCTGGTAGTATCTGTATCATTTAACTTTTCAAGAAGCTTTCCAAACTCTTTCTTTTGTGATATTTGCGTGCTCTTGATTTCATCTATCATTTTCATTTTTATTAGAAGTTACCTGCCAATTAGCTCGGTTTATTATGTCCAACCAGTCTTTACTTATTCAGGAGGGTAGAAATACCAATTTTATATAAATGAGCTAGTTTTTATGCACATTTTATTGGGTTTTGTTTTCTCTCCAATATTCAGTCATGTTAGATTCTGTTGTGGAGTTTTAAAATATATTATAGAGGCTGTAATAACAAAATTGCATGTTTCCTTGAAGAGTATTTCATAATAGTGGAACAAGATCATGTTTTCATCTTAATTTTTTTTTTTACCTCATGTGATTTAGATTTAGATTCATATTGCATGTGGCAGTCTTTTTTTCTATGCATATATTGCATTCAGGCCTTATTTTGATTATGACTCTACCTGCGTAGAACTCACCTGTCTTATTTTTGACCGCTCTTTAACTGCCCATTGTTATTTTTATAGAAGGCTGTACTTAACCACAGCTAACCTCCTGCAGTGTGAATGCACCCTAAAAGCAGCACTCTCACTAATGATCGTAGTAATCCCGAGCAGCAAATAGAGCTTTATCTGTCAGCTCCAAGAAAAAATACTGTCTGAAATAATTTGTGTAATACACAGATAATAAGAGATTAGTGCATCTGTTCCAAAGAGCCTGACCTTCAAACCATTAGCTCTGCAAGATTCAAGCACCATGGTGTAATCCTGCTATGGAAGGCAAGTTTGTTTTACTTTTGTATTTTATGATCTTGATCCATGAGCTTATATATATTGAAATCCCTGGAAAGATGTAGTACTGCTTGGCTTGAGTTATTCTGTGCTAAGATAGAGACAGAAATTACTGTAAAAGGCAAGCTTCTATTTAACTAACAGTAAGCCTAGCCTAGGAACATGAAAATAAGATTTGGCTATTATATTTTAATTTTGTGCCGTGGGCTCTGGGGACTCATCTTTCTAGCTGCTCCCTGCAGGTAAATTCAGATTTTGAGTTCTGTGGTTCAGACTGGCTGATTGATTATTGCAGATTTTCATGCTTGTTTTTATAATGCGGATTTGAAAGTTTCCCTTCATACAGAGCTCTTTGGTTTTCTGCTGACCTTTCGCATTTCCTTTGGTGCCGAAGTTCATATGCAATTCTTGTTTTCCAGTTGGTTTCAAAAACGATTGGCATCTCTTCACCTGTGGTAGCTTTGTCAGTGCCCTCTAGATGAAAACAGCAAGAAAAAATACTGCTAAATCTTAGCCTCTGATTTTGGGTAATATAGAATGAGGAAAATTTGCTGTTAAATGCTTTGGAAGTATTGGCATTAGCTCTGTAGTGTACCGTAATGTCTGTTATTAACATAAATAGAGGAGCATTTACAGATATTGTATTAAATCCAGAAAACTGCATTCGATCATTGAACTTGCTAACACACCTGCACCATTGCATTAAGAACTGTAGTTCAAGCAAGCCTGTTTTTCAGGTGGCATAGCAGTTTGGAAGTGTTCTCACTTCAGAAATAGAGGTTTTTGGGGGGAGGGTTTTTTTTTTCTGCAGAGGTAGGCAGTATTAACATAATAGAATTTACTTTTTCCATCTCATTCTGCCTTGTGTTTGGTAGGGCTTTAAAATTTGGTAAATGTTTGCCATCTGTTTAAATACATTGGCTGTAATTCAGATGCTCTCAAATATTCATTTATAATATATGGCTAATTCTCCTTGTGCTTATGTTTTTTGAAGCTTTTTAGCATGTTTGTAACAGATTGATTATATGAGCTATCTATTACCACTCAAGCGATCAGTTGCAATAAAGAAATGTTGCTTTGTAAGAACAGTTATCATAACTTACCAGAGAAAACACAGAAAAACTCTTCATGCATTGGTACCCTTTCTGCCTGGTGTCTCTTGGCTGCTGTCTCATCTCCTTTGCCTTTGCAACCCAGAAAGGAGAGCTGAGGAGAATGAGAAACGGGCAGCCATAGAGACCTGTAAAAGTCACATGGATTCTTTTTTAATGGCAAAAGGAAAGGTATCAGAGAAAATCCTGCTTTCTCACGTCTCTCCCTACCTTGCCCAGTAATCAAAGCTATACTGAGCCTGTGGCAAATTTTTGTACTGGTGTCTGTAGGAGGCACAGTTGAACCTTTAGTTTTGTCAGTAGAGTTTTCCCGGGCGCATATTTGATAATGGACATAAACCAGCAATATTGGATGCAGACCTTTTGATTTCGTAGCCGAGTTAGGCATTTAGGAAGTTTGGCTGAACAGTCTGTCTCTAAACTGAGCTTTCGTGTACAGTTGTCCACTTCCAATATTATAAACACAAAGGGAACAATTATATCTTACAGTTATGCACTGTTTATCTAGAGCAAATCCACCGCCTAAGTCCGTAGGTGTTTTGACATACTGGCTGCTGTAACTAATGTAAAGCAGTTTGAAGGCAATGCTGCGGAAGCATGCGGTGACCGCCTCATTCACTGCTTACCTGTCTTAACTACTACTGTGGATGCAAAGCTGATTAAAAAGATCATTTTTGCACCAGGACCGTCACTAACCAGATTTGAACTTTGCTGGACCAGAAGAAGGAGCCTCTCCTGAGTTTTTAACCTCCCTTCTGGCAGCTGTTACCTGGGCTGACCTCAGATGTCTGTATGTCATCACAGCTTGGGAATTTTTGTAGTCACATTTAAAAAAGAAACACAAACCAAAGTAAACCTTAGCGTAGGTACTTTGGCTGACGAACAGCGTGGCTGTATTTTACTGTAGGTGAGACCCCAGTGGGATGGCTGATAGTGATACACAGTATACAGCAGCGCAAGTGAGATGGCAAAAGCCACATGCAAATTCGCGTTTAGGAATGAGGAAAGTTTAGATGAAAGTTTGGTTTAGGGTGCAGTACTTTGGAGGTGGCCCAGAAAAATCTGGTCTGTGGAAAGTCCAAGGGTGATGTTTCAGGAGGCAAATGAGCTCAAATTCATTCTCCAGCAGTGGTAGAGGAACAAGCCGATCTTTTGGTCAGTCTTTCTGTTACAGGTCCAGAAGAGCAGGTCAAATGGTTATAATACAAATTTAAAAATATAAAGAATGATTTTGCCTGGAACAGGGAGAAGGAAGGTAAGAGAGGAAAGGGCTGTGACCAAAGTGGGGGTTTTCTGGGAGCTTCTGTTGTTTTTTTTATTTAAACCTTTGCTTTGCCTTGGGCCTGCTTGATTTGAGCAAGAGCCTCAATGAGAGGGAACTTCTACACACTCAACATAAGCGAAATGCTTTCTGTAAAAATGCATTTCATTCCCACCATGACATTGTACTCACCTTAGGAAGATAACTCTTCCCATGTAATTGTATTTTGCCTTTTAAATATTTTTAACATAGCTCACGAGAGACTTGCATGCCGTATGACTACATTGTTTTCTAAAAGGTAGTGGGTCACACTCTCTGGTGTTGTGAACTTCATTTCTAAATGTGTAATGCAGGGCACGAAGATCCAAATTAACCATTTTACTGTGTATGAAATCTGTGCCTGTGCGGTGAAAATAGGTGGACATTTTTGTGTAGGTGTGACGTGAGATACACTGCATCCCTACCACGTAGTGTTTTGAATCTGTTAGTCACCTATATGGTATTTGCACTCCTAAGTCCTGGTAAATGTTTATTAGCTGAAATGCACAATATAATTTATGGCTTTTTTCTCATTAATCATTTTACCATATTTTAAATAAGCAGAACTTCACCGTAACTTGAAGACCCACTGGAGAGAAATTTGCTGTGTGCTTATTATATTTCTTTTCCCATTATAATTCTTTCTGAAACGGGTTTCTTCTTTTTGCTTGACTAGTGCAGAGTCATTGCCTTTCTCCTTTCCATCAGAGATACTAATTCACTATGTACAGTGGAGCGGAAACCTTCTTTCTTTGTAAAAGGAAGTGAGAGCAAGCACATCAGTCCCTACGATGCTTGAATGCCAAGGTGATAAATTGATTCTAAGCCAATTGCAAGAGGAAAGCATAGTGCATTTTCAGAATAGAGTATCAGAAAAACCAAACCATTTGACCTGGAAACAACCATATTGGCAAAGTCAGTTTCCCCAAAGTGAAGCTGAAAGGAGTAACTGGATAACGAATTTCTGTTCTCAGAATACACATGGGTGCTTCAGAGGCAGTGAGACTTAACCCTGGGGCACTCAAGTACCTTTGTGACAGTAGCATCATTAAGACATTTCTGTAGTATAACTGTAATTTAGTGTTTAGTGCTGATTTGACGTTTGCTGAGCTTTGCAATCTTTCAGGTGTTTTTTGTACCAAAATTCATGCAGAATGAGTCAAAATCACCAGAGAAATGTGTTTCTGGTTTTATCTGATTCTCCTCATCCAGTCCTGAACAGCAGCGTGAAAAAAATGCACTGACCAAGATTGCCAAGAATATTTTGTGCTCTTCTCCGCGTGCACATCCCTAGAAAACACACCGCTGACTGCATTTTTTAACCTTTCAGCAATATATTACCAAGTGCTAGCTGGCAGGTAGTTCGGTACTTTTTTTTACTGCAAGGCCCTCTAATGTAATCACAGTTGTAAAAGGAACTTGTGAGTGAAGCAACTTGATCATTCCTCGCAGTGCTGCGGTGCCAAGTGGTTACGGGAGAACGAGGGAGAGGCAACACCAGGACCCCAGAGATTTATTCTACCCCGAAACAGCACAAGATACTTAAACAAAGGTGAAGCTGCTTTAGGTGCTGGCTGCTTGCTAAGGATTATATCATAGCTGATGTTTCATTTTGCTTAAACCAGAGGTAAGCCTGTATTTTCTGCGTGTTACTGTGATGAGCCGAGGTATCAGTATAATTTAGCAGCGTGTGTTGGTCTGGGGCTATAAAGTTGCAAGGCAAAGGAAAAAAAGGAAGGGAAAATCCTGTTTCAGCGTGATAGTCCCTTCATCTGATACAATAGGAATGATCTCTAAAGGCAGGTTAGTAACATTTTTTTAAAGGAAAATGTAATCCCCACCTTAGGAGGTGCTGATAGTGGTAAAATAAAATGCGAAGGGCTGGAAAGTCAAAGTCTGAACAAATGAAACTACAGGAAAGGTACAGAATATTTGGATCAATTGACAGGATGCTAATTGTGAGGAAAAGGAGAGGACTGTTTCTGAAGCCGTAACGCCACCTGATTAACATGTGGGGCCATTAAATTAGGGCTGAGTTCTTACTCATTATTATTCAGAAACTTTTCAACGGTATAAAAAGGCATTTAATATATTTTTCTTAGAAGACACTTTGACACCAGTGGTTTTGATAGTGGATCAATTTGCAGTTTTTATGGAAATTATAAAAACTATTAGACTTCAGGATGCTGTTCCGTGCAACACATAGTTCTCAGGAAATGTTTTAAAGACGTATAGCAATAGTAAGTTTTTTAATTAGTGACATTTTATAAATTGTCTCATTGATGATGTCAACTTCTGAAACATTTTCTTTTAGTAATCATACTGTCATTTTACACTTTAAATAATAATTACTTATTTCTAATCGTGAATGCTCTTATTTTAAAACTTTTTCAATATTAACAGCCACCTGTTACCAAAAAAAGACTTAATGCAGTTACATGTTTAAATTCCTTAAAGAAATAAAACATTGGTTTATTTTATCTGAAGAATTTCTTCCACTTTGTTCTGCATTACAGCTTTGGTTTGCCCTCCTGTACTAACTGGCAGCTGTGTCCCAGTACCCTTTCGATGGACAAATGTTATGTCTATACCATACACCAGTTCTCTTCTAAGGGTTGGCTGGTATTAAACAACATCGTATAATAGAACACTGTGTTTTGCTGTAATAATGTTACTGCTGAAGTGCAAAGAGCTCTTCTGAGCTGTTTTCATTCCATCTCGCTTTCTCCTCCGGTCTAACAAAGTCAAGTGTATATGAGAAAATGACTGCTTGAAATTTTATAAACTGCTTATATAGTAAATAATTTGTTGGAAACATGACTTTGTTGTGTTACTATTTAAATATCTCTGAAACAGGCTTTATGATTTGAAGATCTAGACATGTATACCTATCATCACTTTCATTGGCATATTCTGCTTTTATACAGCTCTTTGCATATATCTGAACAAGGTAATTAAGATGCTGCTATTTCTGTGTGTTTATAAAGAGTATTTAGTGCAATCCCAGCAGTAAAAACTCGTTACCATTTATCATCACTAATTGCCCTGCTTTGGCTGACAGATGGTGGCTCATTTCACTTCATTACAAGTATGAGGACAAAACTGTTAATGTAAAAATCTTTGGACAAAAACTACGAGGGGTTTCAGAAGCCATAACTGAACTTCTGACCAGATACCCTTGCTTTTCCTTAGATACATGTGTCCTGGTTAGACACTTCCCTGACCTGGGAAAATCATACATATTAGGATAATCATACAAAGCTGCTGTTCTTTTTACTTCTTTTTGTTTGTTTGTTTGTTTTCAATAAATGCACCTAAGAGCATCTTTTCTTAAGGAGATAAGATTTTTAAAAGTAGCTGCGCAACGCTTTGATGCTATTGTCAGGCAGTAAACAATGGCCTGATTTTTCAAGTTCTTGTTTGCTTTTGTTTTGAGCAGGGACCTTGCGCAGTTCTTGTTTGTTCTCAAAGTACTACTTCAGCTTCGCAGAAGTCAGTAAAAGCTGTTGAATAAGCAAAGTTTATTCTCCTTTGAAATCTCAGTGCAAACTGCTGAGTCTGAGTTTGCAAGTTTGCTTTTCAATGAATAGCAGAGCCAAAAGCTGAGATTCTGTGGTACACTGTTGAAAATGCCATCGAGGTGTTAATATAACCATTAACAGCATTTCAGTAAAGTCTCCTTTTGTTAGGATTGGTGCTTTTCCTTCCTTTGTCTCTAAATATGTAAGAAGAAATACTGTGTATATTAATGGACTAATTGCACTGTATGATTTGTATTATTATTTACTGGGAATTTATTGCTCGCTGAATGTGTGAATTTATAAATATAGTTCTCTCCAAACTCTTTTAAAAAAACCAACAAAAAGATAAATTACCCCAGCTGAAAAGGTGACTATCCTTTCTAGAAGGTTTTGTTACTTATAACTGTATAATTGTTGGTCTGTGGATTTGTTTTAATGACTAGAAATGGGAAAAAGTGCATGATATTTTATACTTGGATTTTAAACCTCGTGATCTAACACCACAGAATATAAACAGCATTGCCCTTTATTTGAATATACTGTGTGATAGGTGAAGGAAACATTTGAAAGACCATTACCATAATATTTCAGATGTTCTTTTATAAATGGTATTATATATATTCAGGAGGGTATAGTAGAATACACAGAATACAAAATACAGTGGAGTATTGCAGGATATAAAGCCTAGGAAACACCTGTATTTAAATGACATGGTTTTTTGCTGTTTATCCTTGTCCATAGTCATGATGCACTTTCAGTCTTTGAGCTCTGTCTACTGCAGAGTTCATCTGAGATGTACATGTGTAAAAGAACAAACACTGTTTGGATTATTTATTCTTGTCTTTCTCTGTTTTAGAACTATAAGCCAAGGGCCACTTTGTCAATTCATGTGTAAATATATTTTGTTGTTTAAAAGTGCTACATGCAGAGTGGGTGGGATGCTGCAGAACTTGTAGCTCAGCAGGTCTCCAAGCAGCCAAATTTGAGGCTGTAAAATCAAGAACATGTCAGAAAAGACCAGAAGGAAATGTGCCTCTTGGCTTTTCTTTGTATAGATCTTTGAATTGTGGATGACTCTTCCTATTGCAGCTGCTAAAATCTTGGTGTCTGGCACAGTCAGTGTGCAAACTAACAATATGGTCTCAGTCCTGCCAGGTTTCAGTGAGAGCTGGCTCGGAGCTTTAGTCCTTTCTGGCTTTCTTTGGGTGCATGAACATGCTTGAGACCCTGAGTTATTTGCCCTTGAGTCGTGTGATGACATTGAGTATTAGTACCCTTTCTACTGTCCCTTTCATTAGTGGGTTTAGCCATGGTGTATGCTTTGTTCTCTGGAGTGTTCTTTTGAACCAGTCACAAATTTTCCCTGCCTCTTACCCAAGTGCTGCATGTATTTAGAGTTGCTTTTTTTTTTCTGGTGCTAACAAGTTGCTCTCAGGTATGGTTCTGGGCAGTCATCCCAGTCATCAGGGTTGTCATCTTCTGCTCTACAGTGGTGTTTCATACTGACCTATTGACCAGGTGGCCAACCTTGTGTCCTTGCATATTCCCATATGTCCCCCAGCCTTGCCCAATGGCACGTGGTACACACCTCGGCATCACAGGAAAAGAGCATTGCTCCAGCAGGCCGTGGCGTAGCCCCTCCTGTTATTTCAGACTTACTATACTGAAGCAAGAGCAAAATGTAGGACTTCTTTCTCTGGGCACCATGTGGAGCCCAGAGGGAAGCCAGGCTAGTGGTGATGCTGTATGCAGTCGTAACCTTTGTCATGGGTCGTCATGGATACAAGTTGGTTTTGGACCTTTGTCATGTCATCCTCTCTGAATCAGATGCCTTTAGAAATATAATGCTAGCCTTGAGGCTTCTCTAGTAGGCACATTAATTCTATAGATAAATTCTATAGATACTATCACAGACCCTTTTTCCACACTAATATAAGGCTGTTGTCAAAGCATTTTGCCCCTGGCTGATATACTTGGCAGTGACTGGGAAGTACAGAAACTGAGGACATTAATTGCACTGATACTTTGTACAAATGTAAGATAGTGCAGAAACATAGAAACTTGGATTTTGCTCTTCATCATTACTTAGATCAGGGTCCATCAATTTACTTTTGTCCAAGGAAACCAAAATCAAGGACCAGTTTCTTGTCAGACTGAAAAGGAATCACTATCAGCTGTGTTTACAATAGGTCGACCAAAACAGCACATCACACACACTTGCAGGGTGTCATAGCAGGGGTGCTACTGCAAGGCTGTTGATGAACTGCAAAACGCTCACAAGCTGTGTAACTTCTTTCGCTGCAGATAGCTGCTTTATGGTCCTTTTGCATCAGTTACTAAATTGGCAAACAAGTTCATCACAATTGTTTTTCCTCTGCCTCGTACCTGTTAAAGCTGCATGTTTAGATGCAGTTTATGCACACAAATCTGCATGGCTGCATGCCTAAAGCCTTTACACGATTGACAGAGCAGACAGAAGCACACAGACCATTTTGGAATAAATTTTGCCCCTAAATGGTATTCAGTATAGAGACAGTTTATCTTCAGTCTGCACAACGAATATAGCGTAATTTACACAGTGCAGGCAAATAACTGTAACATATAAAATTTAATTGTACATTGCAAACTAACAAAAATTTGGAGCAGGATCAAGCATTTGCCCATAGATATCCAGACAAGAGTAGAAAATCTTCTTAATATATCCTAGCATAGATATTGAACTTAAATATTTCATGAAGAGTGTTCCAAAGACATATGCAGAACTGCTAGACTAAAAGTAGTGCAAGATGAAAACGAAAGTTGGTTTGGTTTGGTTTGGGTTTTTTAAAGAAAATATTTATCAAGAGCAAGAGAAACACTTGTAGTTGTTGGGTTCCCATGTTTCACTGCACAGTCAAAGCAGGACTGGAAGCTGTACCCCAGAGTGATTTCACATCACGGGGTGCCGCTGGTAATGACAGCGCTTCCAACCTGAGCCATGTGCTAACCACCTCCCTGCCTTACTGAACCAGGTTTTGCTGTGGAGTGCACAGGCATGCACCAACAAGAAAAGCTCTTCTCATTACTTTTTGTACTCAAAGCAGGTGCATAACTGACCGAGGTTAAAACTTCCAAAACCTGTGCAACATCTTTTTGGGTTCTTAGTCCCAGGCAAGAGAAATTCCCTTTATGCCATAAAACTCTTGGTGCATTTCACCATTCTGCCTGGGGTTACTGATACATTTCTGAGTGTACTACTGAATATTAAGGCTGAGGTGATAAAATTAAATATGCAGAAGGACTCTAGTTTTCCCAGTAGACATTGTGGACATTAATAGCTGTTTCAAGAGGTGGCAAAGCAGTATTTTTTTTTAATCTTCAGCCTGCAAAACAAAACAACCAAAAAAAAACCCAACATTGTCAGGGAAGAAAAGAAGTGGAGTCCAGCACGGTCAGACAGAGAGCAGTGACTCGAAAAGCACTTGGAAAAAAGATAGTCTGGTATTTGCAGCATGGTGAGACAAGGTTGTGGACTTGTTTATTGCCACGCACCAGGATTCCTGTTTCATGGTCTTTGCATTTAAAGTCTGTGGAGTGAAGAAGACTGTTCAAGTTCAAGCAACATGGATGTTATCCATGGTAATATAAAATTACTCTTTAGAAACAAAACACTTGTTATTTTCAGCCTCTTTGGTGGCTCAAAGATACAAATTACATTTCTGTAATTTTGTCAGAAGGTATTTTTTTACAGTGATTATTTCTATAGACATGTTAGTCATTGTCCTTTCCCAACAGCCTGGCTCTGATTCCTGTTTCAGCAATCTGTTGTCCAGGCGGTCCAAAGCAGCACCTCTTTCCTCCATTTGTGCCAAGGTCACGATGATCTTGTAGCTACCTTTGGTGTCTCATCACTCCCATTTCCTGAGCCGTGAATGCTCAGAGGCAACCTGTTCAGTTGCCCACATTCCAGCCTCAGGACCATATGGTGTCCTTCCAGCCATGCTGCAGGAGCTACACCACATGGTCTCACCTGCTTTGTGGGAGCAGATGTCAACAGAGGGTCTTTCAAATGGGCCCTGGCAAGAGAGAGCAGCACGAAGCAGCACTGGTGGCACATACATAGCTACTGACAGTGGGAGAATCCTGCTTTGGTGTAGGGCTCTGCAGGTGGGTGATACCTCCTGGGCCGTCTTTTGATTTGTTTCTGATACTCAGCTTCAATATGCTGGGCACACCGTCTGCTTTTAAAGATAAAGCTCAGGTCCAAAATGCAGCATTTGATCTTTCTACACACAGAGCCACTGAAGTTGCAGCAAATACCTTCCACAGCCACCTGCACTAAGAGTGGAGCCTGGACTGCCTGGTGTACCTCATCTTAGCCTAGTTTACCTCATGTTTAGTGGCACTGAATAATATGTTTTCCACTGACCAAGGACTGGGAATTTGGGTGAGTTGCAGTGGCCCACAGCAAAACCTTAGAGCTGTTGGCCTCAGAAGGGAGAGAAGGATCTGTGGAAGTAGCTGATTTCTTCCTCTCGGAGGCATTTGTTTCTGTGCTCCTGGGAGGCTGTAGATAAGCAAGCCCTGGTGCAGAAGCCTTAAGCGGAAAGCCACAGCCCCTTTTTCTGTGGTGCTCTGTCTTCCTAGTCCAATATAGGAATTATTCCTTTTTCTCTTTGGCCATTTTTGCTGTCTCTCTGCTAACTCCAAAGAGATTACTGTGATAACTCAGGGGAGGGGGAGCTGCTCTCCTGTGTGATTTCTCCCAGCCCTCCACCAGCTCTGCAGACACAAAGCGCAAAGGCCAGATAGTCTCCACAGCATGTTTAGTCACCCTGAGCAACGAGCAGGCTGCACAGGGGCTGCCCAAGCTACCACTTCTGTGTGAGGAGAGATCAAGGTCTGTCAGCTTCAAACATCAGTGATGTCTGTGTGAAACAGGGAAGTGAAATATTATTTTTTTTCAGAGTAATTCAGTCTCCACAGCAGGTGGAGGTGGAAGAAACATTTACTTTTGCAGATGCTCCCCTGAGCAGACTGTGTAAAGGCAGCAGAGACTTTGCAGGCAGTGAATGAAGGGGCACCGAAACGAAGAGGCAAATGCAGGAGAATGTTTTTTGCATGCACTGATGTGGAACTTCATCACGTCTACTACTTCCCAAGAGGCAGGAATGTTCCCATGGAGTGATAGGCTGAACTAAATGAAAACAGGACACTGGGTTTGGAGACAACACACCCTGTTAAATCACATGGAGACTTTGATGAAAGTATTTCAGTTAAAGGTAAACAAGTATCGTCATTTAGAAGCATCATTTCTGCCATGTGACAGCAGAATTCACCGTAGATCAGCCCTTACACCTTGAACCTCTGTAAAGGACTGAAGCTCTCCTTGCTCAAGGGTAACATGAAACCTTCCAGTTAGAACTCAGATTGCATTTTAAAGAATGTGTGATGGAATCTTTTCCAAATGGATGAAGTCTTTGACCAGTTTCACATGATTTACAATACTCTTTAGTGCTCAGTTGCAAGCCTAGACTTGGTGAAGTCCATCATCTTCCACACGGATTCTCCAATGAGTTAGTTCCACTTAGTAGGTGCTGCAGTCAGAAGTTATGTAAAATTCATTGTTTACTTTGAAGAATTTCTGTGGTCAAAAGTGAGATTTTGCTGGGTCAAAGAATGTAATTTTGATACTGAGCATTTTGGTACATTTTTCTGTTGGATGCATGAAGGGGGTTTTTTCCCCCTCTTTTTCTTACTGTGAGAGCTGTAACTTCTTTTGTAGTCACCCAATCTAACTAACAAGGTGGCTAGAGACACCTTACTGGGTGCATGGTTAGAAGCACTATCACAGTCATTCCTGTCCACATTCCAACTGTGTAAAGGTTATTAACAAGACACCTTATTCCCAACAGTTTGCCCTAACAAGGATCTTCAGGCTGCAGCCCTTTGAAAGAGAAGCCACTGCTGGTTTGCAACCGAAGAAGAGAGATTCCTTCTTCGATCAGAATAGTCTGTTTGCATTATGAAGTAGTAACGGTCAAGCTGTATCATGGTTGTTGCGGGAAAAGTGCAAGGAAAGGCTTAGCTCTGGGTTGTCAGTCTAACCGTGGCTTCTTACTCTCTGCTTTCAGAGGCTGGCAACAAGAAGCTAAAGAGCACGATACAGAGAAGCACAGAGACAGGAATGGCAGCAGAGATGAGAAGTCGTATGGTTCGACAGCCAAGCCGGGAATCCACTGACGGCAGCATAAATAGTTACAGCTCCGAGGGCAAGTAAGTGGCATTGAAAACGTCAGTAATGTAGGAGAAGCTTCTTGTCTTTGCATGAAAACTTGGGATGTGAACAGAGGGTCCAGCTCTGGCTGAAGGGAATAGCTCTGTGTACAGATTCTTCCCCTTGAAACGTTTCCAAAAATTAACTATTTCAGGCACATAACACAAATATATTGAAAATTTAAATTGAGAGAGGACCTCCTAGGGATTCACATTTTCTCTGTCATCAAGCGAGTTCATCAAAAGACAGCTAAATTAGGGGCGCATTACTCAAAACATAGGTGTACTTTGTGTTATGTTTGGATTAACTCAGGGTTAAACTTCAGATGTTGTATGTAAATCCTTGTGATATGAAACTCAGTTCTATAATACTGTATACAAGGAAAGTTTAGTTTGGAGTTGGTCCAAGTTCCCTTACTGAGAACTGTAAAGCCAGAGCCCAGCTGCC
This sequence comes from Laterallus jamaicensis coturniculus, assembly GCA_022605575.1. Taxonomy (NCBI): domain Eukaryota; kingdom Metazoa; phylum Chordata; class Aves; order Gruiformes; family Rallidae; genus Laterallus; species Laterallus jamaicensis. The sequence continues at coordinate 81,573,391 of JAKCOX010000001.1, read as the reverse complement.
CCATCCGCTGAAGCCAGGCAGACAACTGTGGGGAACAGGGCAGCTGCTTCCATTCAGTGCTGAATGACTTCATGTGTAGGAAAGGAGAACAAAGGCAGATTTGACACAGAAGCGTGCACGAATGCTCCAGTCCCCTCACAACTCTCAGTGGGACTTGACCTTATGTGTCAGGGCACAGTGATCACTAGGGAATTCTTAGAAGATGTCTCCCCACATAAGGGGAAACTGGGAGTAGGCAAATTCACCTTAGAGACTGGGGAAAACAAAAACGAAAAGAGAGATTGGGATTTGTTTTGCTTCATATTTTTAGATGTTTACTGTGTTGCCACAATTACTGATGTATATTCTACGAAGCATGAAGAACTGGGGTAGCTGTAGTGATATCAAGGAGCTATGTAAAGGTAGAGTTTCTCCACTGACAGATGATCTCATCACTCTTGTATTTTTATAATGAGGGTGGTGAGGCATTGGCACATGTTGCCCAGATAAGCTGTGGCTGCCCCCTCCCTGGCAATGTTCAAGGCCAGGTTGGATGGGGCTTTGGGCAGCCTGGTCTAGTAGGGGGTGTTCCCACCTGTCACGATCCACAACCTAGACAAGACTTTTGTTTGGCAGAGGCTAAACCCCCTTGCATTCCAGCCGAACCTCAGATCGCTCTGGGTGGCTGGGGGCGGCTGGGCTTAACCCCTGAGTGATGTCCAATCACTAGGTGTTTTATCGTGATCAGTTCTTAATTAAATTCTCGGAGAACAGAATTGAGACTCGAAACGGAGTCAAGGTGAAGGTTGTTTTATTTAGAAAGAAACGTGCAGGGAAAGGAGGGAAGAAAGAAAACGGGGGGTGAAAAAGAGAGATAGAAAGAGAGAGAGAGTGGAAAAAAGGAAGAGGGGTGAGGGGGGCTATATCTACCACCACGAGGCTACGGCATTCCGTCCGATGGCAGAGTATTCTCTGGGTCCGATGGGATGGGAGAGCGCTCCCTTCGTTGTCCCTCCGTGACGAAGTATGAAGATCAAGAGAGCGATTTCTCTCGTTGCACCCCTTTTTGTAGGGGTACCGCTCCTTTGCCTCACTACAAGCTTCCACCTGGCCTGTGGGAATGCTCCAGGGTGGATGACGGAATGTCCAATGTGTGAATGGCTCCCGATGTGTGCTCCTGATAGTGGAACAATGGCTCCTGATGTGTGGATGGTTCCTGATGTCTCTCTTCTGGGTGGCTTGTTGAATAGTCATTAGATCTTGTGATAGAGCATTACCTTTACTTTTCAGCACTTCATCCTGCCATCCTCCATCCTCTCTCTAGGTTGGAGTGTCAGCCTGTAAGGGACCAGTCACTCACCACAGTGATGAAGGACCACGGTAATGAAGGGCCCAAAAACTGTACCCTGCTAAGGAGCTGGGGGAGCCTGTTTCTCTGGTTAGCAGTACAGGAGAGGTGGGAGCCCAGTGAGGACCTTTTCAGGGGAACAGCCTAATCCTTTGCTCTACCTTCAGAGCCTTAAACAGATTTGACCAGGCTGGGGTGGGTGGCCAGGGTCTGGATCTGTCTTGTTTCTGCCTGCTTAGCTCCTGTGCCTGTTCCCCATCTCTTGTTCCCCAACACTACGTCTGACTCTGACAAATCTCCTCACCCTTCTCAGCTCACTGATACAATACGTTTTTTCACATCTGACCTCGTTTGTCACGCTTTTCTGATCCATGCTTTTGGCACCAGCTCCCTAACTTTTCACTATGTTGTTGTCCCAGACTTCGAGTTTGACAGAATAGCCAGGTCTTCTGGTTGATTTGTTATCCTCAGCTTTACCTCCTGACTCCAAACCCACTTGCACTTGGCCTCAGCCTCAAACACTGTCCCTGACGTCCACATCCCTACCCCAGTCCCTGATGAGGGTAAAGAAACATTGAGGCCAGTGAAATGACAACACCATCAATATTGAAGATACTCTGAAGGGAAGCCCAGGAGAATGGGCCAAAGTAGGTGGATAACAATACTCATATGAAACAGTTAAATATATTTTTCTGCAATGAAGGAAGAGAAACATTTCTTAACCAGGACACAATGCCATAGGCAAAAGGAATACCAGAGGGCCTTGTTCGGTTTGGTGATATACTTTGCGGCTTAGAAAATTCCTTCTGGATTTCTGTGATTCTGTGATTTGGCCATAGCTCAGATCCTCAGATGCTCTGCAGACTTCTTAGAGTTTGAAGGAATACTGTTAGCTTGAAGCAGCTCTGGGTTTAGATCACAGTGAATGCAGAGATTCTCATAAGAAAGATGACCAATAAGGCAGTTTTTTACTATTTAATCACTCATCCCCTGTGTGTCACTGTCTTGTTTGTAGAAAATCAGTTTGACATAACTGCAAGGTGGAGGGGAAGCCACACATAAACAGGGGTACTTGTGCAGTTCTATATGATCCTAAAATCCTCACCCATTCTTTCTGCTTCTTCTGGGCCTTTTTCAAACAGCAGAAATGTCACCTTTAACTTGAGATGTTATTTCCAGTGTGAGCTTAAATCAGGTTTTGGTAGCACCTTGTGCTCAGACTTTCCCTATTCTTGAACAGCAAAACTGTTTGCTGGGGTTTTCCTGTCTCCTGTGAGATTCCCATCAAAATCAGCAAGAGCTTGACTTTGTTTGCTTGAGCAGTGTTTTGTCTGCAGATTGCTCTTGCTATAGATGTAGGCAGGTACTGGTGACCATTAGGAAATGCTTGTGTTAAGCTTGCACAAGCTACTTCTCTTTCCTTGTGTGCATGTGTGTGTGAGAGTGTGTGTGTGTGTGTATATTACAATACTGTCTTTACTTCCAGGTTTACATAGTTTATTGACAGTCTCATGCCTCATCCTGCATTTTATGAGACCAATCAGATGTGTAGCTCAGCTGAAAATGCAAATTCCTACAGCAGGTATCCCAGATACCACATTATGTTCTTCTGCTTGACCCCTAACTGGAGTTTAATGAATTAAAACTAATACACATTAAGGTCAATGTACACTTCCCAACCTTCATTATTCCATGTATAATTAGAGATGTCTGAAAAGTGAGAAGACTCTCAAGTGAACACTTTCAATGTGGCTAGTCATTCCATAGCAAAATGGAATGCGTTTTGGGGAAAAAGGCCAAAGAAACAAGCAAGAAACATTTCATAGCAGGGACAAGAGCGAACGGGTAGTGCCAGTGAGGAGAGAAGCAGATTGCATGTCTTGTCAGGCAAGGTGGGCTTGAAGCTGCATCCTGAGGTTAGATAAGTGCTCTAACTGGTGGGCTGATGGTTGAACTGGAGAGCTTGGGGTACATTTCTCCTCCATCTAAAGAAGCCTTCTTAAAAAAACAGGTTTCTTAAAATTAAACTACTGTGAAAAGTTCCCCTTTTGGTAAATCAGTTTTCTAATTTGCTTGTTGGCTTTGTGATGGTTTGTGGACTGTATATCTATTAAAAAGAAAGTAGCGATTCTGGAATATAAGAAAGGTGCTTGAAAAAGTACATCTGTTCTGTGCTGATGTATTACAGGTCAGTTTGTATCCCAAATGAGGGGAGGCTACCAACTGTAGATCCAGATGTGGCTGCCAGAATATTTTGGGTAGGGTTTGGCATTAGGTTTAGCTCAAATCAACACTAGTACTACCTGCCAGTTTCCTGCTTCGTTGAACAGCCAAAGAAATCAAATCAATTTAGTCTATACATCTGTTTTCTCTGTTCTAACTGATGCGGTGGGGTTGACATGTGTGTATAGATATAAAACAGTATTACAAGGTAAGTCAAGCATTCAGGAATGAAGAGTGATAGGCCATTACGTTTCATGAGGCGCTTTATGTTTTCTCATACAGGGTCACTCACAGTTTATTCACTGGTCAGGCTCTTTGCTGCTCCTGGGGAAGGCCTTAGCAAGAACTGGTTTATGAACTAGTTTGTGTAGAACATCACTAATTTGAGGGATTAGTGGGAGATGTCTCGTTCCTGATGCTGCAGAACAATTTGTGGTTGCACACCCTCAGCTTCTTGCTTTGTATCAGTAGTACTTTTGAGGTAAATATTGTAGGATATTAAACATTAATCTTGTTCTGATGCCTAACCAGCTTTTATTTTGCTTCAGCTTAATATTTCCTGGAGTACGGCTGGGAGCTGACAGTCAGTTTAGTGATTTCCTTGATGGACTTGGACCTGCACAGTTAGTAGGCCGACAAACACTAGCAACTCCTGCCATGGGTAAGAATAGCATGTTCTCCTCTGCTAAATGAGTAATAAGCCAATCAGCTAACAAACGCGGCCAGTCTACAGCACCTCTTACAAAGCAGCTTCCTCCACTGGAAACATGAAGGTCCTAGACGCAGTCCTTGGTATCCCTAGCCATGTTAGCATGCAAAGTGGGGTGAGAAACAGTATGTGAGGTGCCTGATCATCTCATTTGCCATTTTAAGTTGCATTTTTCTTCCCACTCCAAATTATTGTGGCTTCTCCAGTTGTAGCTCACTGCAAAATCTCAGCTGCTCAGAGTTTATATTTACTCTCCACAGATTATATTGGATGTGACAGTTTCTGGCCAAACTCCTGTCCAAGCTTAGTTCATCCAGGCCCAGAATGTGAAACTTCTGCCCACATTTGCAGTGCCTAGTGTCAATAAAGCCAGTGTTTGTCATGGAAGAGGCAAAGTCTTTTTCTACAGCAGCTTCCTGTGGCTATCAGAGATCTCTGTATTCCAGACCAGTTTGGGTTTCCCTAGAGTCATGTTAGCTGTAACTTCATTATGGGTAGGGTATCAGAGTATAAGGTATGAAACAGCACAGTCCCATCTAAGTATCTTTGGAAAGATTAGTTTGTTTTTTTTAATTTATGTTATTTTTTTGGTTATATATAAGCAATTATCAGAGATGCTTTAGGATGCTGGGCTGAGTCCTTGTTCCACAACTTTAACCATACTTCTGCTGGAAATTATAATTGGCTTCAGTACAGAAATTATATATGCTTCAATACAGCTGTCTTGGGAGAATCAGCTTCAAGAAAGGCTGCTGAGCCACTTCTAAAAAAGGGGAGAGAAACAAAAAGAAAAATTGCAGGGTTCCCCTCCCAACTCATGAGCAGAAGGAGACAGAATCTTTCTTGAGAATGCTGTTCCCCCTAAGTACTCCCTGAAGCAGGGCTTGCTGTGTAAGTCCACATAACTGCTACTTTTCTAATGCATTAATAAGCACCAAAATTGCTGAATAAATTTTTAAAATTCTTAAAGTATTTGTGAGATAATTTGCCCAATAAAAATCTAAGCGACTACATTGATTGATAGTAATGTAAGGGTCTAGATTTCTTCTCTTTAACCTTGTTTTCTGCCTGAATATATTTCCACATATTGCTTGTAGAATATGTTTATTTTCACTTCTTAGAGCTTCTTTATTTATTAAAAACTCAGGTTTTGGTCTCTAAGAAAGTACTTCTTGACACTTTTCAGAAGACTTTCTATCTTGTAGCATTTCATTAGCAACGAGTTGAAAACAGTTTGTATTACCGCTCCCCCTTCTGGTTCCCTGTCGCATGTTTTGTTTTGGATATGTGACATGGAGATGTGTGCTTAAAACACCTTGTTGGAATTCTCCTGAGAACTATTTTTAGGGAACAACGACCTCTGTTTATTCAAGCAAAGTTTGATTGATAAAAAAAAATGTTCCCTGCTGCTGTGTCATACCTCAAGTACTTAGGTACAAACACCTGGTAAAGTGCTGTTAGACAAGCATGTGAAAATCTCATGCCAGTTAATTTCAAAATGCCGCCTTTCTAAATCTGGACCCCAATTTCTGTAGTTCAGGGCTCTCTATTTTTGGATGTGCTTTCTAGACAGAGTTTATATATCAAATATACCCATACTCAGGTGTTTCATGTATATACATGTAGTAATTTCACAAGCATCCCATAGCTGCCCGTGTCTTACTGTGCATTTTTTATTCTAAGTGGCCTGTTAGATTTCTACCCAGCTGATTCCACGATATACGAAGCCACAGAGATCTAATGCTTTGAGCACTGGCGCATAGTTGAGTTTCCGTGCATTTTATTCATCTAGATCAGCACAGTGGTCTGAGACTAAGCCATTTCCCTTTCCTGCAGGAAATGTCATCTGTCCGAAGTCAGGCTGGGAGGCACCTTTGACTAGTTAGTAGCGGAAGCAGTTCTTTATTTTAACACGTCACATCAATTTATGCACACCAACCATGGGTGTGGAATATTGATAAAAGAAGAAAATTGTCACCCCTGTACTTGCTGGACACTTTTGCAGGAAAACAAAAACCCTTTTTTGAGCTCCTGGAGGACAGGATATCATTCTCTGAGGCAGCGCTACGACCATGGACTTTGTCTGGTTGGTGTCTCTGCCTTATGCTGAGGGTCCAGTCAGGCAATTGTAGCTACAGAAGAAGGTTTCAACGTTAGCCTCTATCAGCAGTTCTCCTTTCTGCTACAACAGACAAGGAGCCTTCACACTGCCAGCTATTGTGTCTCAGCTTGGAGGCAGAAACCCACAGCCGAGGGGATTTCTGAGCATGAGTTTGAGGTTTAGGCTCTCGGAGAGTGGGACCACTGTCAGGGCAGTGCGTGTCAGTGACTGGGACACTTGAGGTAACAGTCCTAGGTAGCAATTCTCAAGATCACCAGTGCAAAACTAAAGGTGCAGTGGTTATACCATAGCATTTCTGCCCGTTTGCCTCCCTCCATGGATTAGAAATACTGAGCTCTGGTGCTCCTGAGTACCTATCTTTTAGTCTGGTTTAAAGATGGAGAAATTAAAGGGATCAGGAGGAGAGATGACAAGCACACTAATGCAGCAGACTAGTAGCAAACCAGTCTTTCTGTTTCTCACTCTTACACCCTACCTTATCCAGTCTGTACAGTGTCTCTAAAACGTGGGCTTCCTTCTTCTCCCTTTCAGGTGACATCCAGATTGGAATGGTGGATAAAAAGGGACAGCTGGAAGTAGAAGTCATTAGAGCCCGTGGCCTCATACAAAAACCTGGCTCCAAATCTACCCCAGGTAAGGAAAAAAACAGACAATACATGAAGAGAAGATGAGAATATGAAATATGCTGATGAAGTGGGGATTGGAGATTTTTTGAGCTCCTCACTAGCTGTTGCTATGTTTGCATGTGTTGTGTTTGCTTTTCAACAAGGAATGCGTGCGTGGATATTTTCTTGCTGCCAATGTCCACTTATTACCACCTTGCTTGACCAGTTGCATGCTGCCTTGCAAGGAATGACTTTCAGGAACTCAACATCTGTTCTGAAAGGAACATTTGCAGAAATATTTCTGCCTATCTTGGGCAATGTATCTTAGAGGCGATGAATCTTAGAGGGGCTTTGTCGTAGAATCATGGAATCACAGAATACTTTGGGTTGGAAGGGACCTCAGAGATCGTCTAGTTCCAACCCCCCTGCAATGGGCAGGGATACCCTCCAGTAGACCAAGTTGCCCAAAGCCCCATCCAACCTGGTCTTGAACACTGCCAGGGAGGGGGCAGACACAGTTTTTCTGGGCCACCTGTGCCAGACCTCACCACCCTTATAGTAAAGAATTTCTTCCTAACATCTAAACTTACCCCCTTTCAGCTTAAAGCCATTATCCCTTGTCCTATCACTGCACTCCCTGATGAACATTCCCTCTCCCACTTCCCTGCAGGACCCCTTTTAAGTATTGGTAGGCCTCAATTAGGTCTCCACGGAGCCTTCTCTTCTCCAGGCTGTAGATGCAGGTGAAGTCCTTTGTATTTGTTCTACCTCAAAACAGGAGATGGAGAACAGATGAAAGTGCTTGGAACAAACAGCTTAACAGACCCACATACCAGCATCTTCTGTCCACTACAGTGCTTCAAGAAGACAGCTTGCTATGCTAGTGCCAGCATCTCTAATTTATATGATTATATATTTATTTATATGAGATTTATATTTATTTATATGAGATTTAAGATTGTGTCATTTTATAAGGACATTTTTGAAGTTCTAGTTATTTATAGAAGTCTATTAGAGAAGATTTATAATCACTCCCACAACCACTGCTTACTGTAACAACTGGAACAGCTGTTTTAGATAACATTTTGCCAAAATGGTACTTTAAAACCTCCTTATGAGCTGAAGATGAAAAAGCAATTAACAACTGTGTTATCAGAATGACTTAGTTTTTAAATATTCTTTTCAATGAAACATCAAAGTCTTTTGTTTTGAAATGTCTCTGACCTGTAAACATACATGGAGAGTCCAGAGTAGCTATCAGTGACAGTTAATTCCTGGCAAAAGAGAAGTGTTTTTAAAATGACAGACATGAAATGCCATTGTTGTTAGTAACATCTTAGATCATTACATTCAAAGTTTATAAAATCAAATTGATTTCTTATGGGCTGTGTCGTTTATTTTATTAATATAATTGTATTCAGATTATACAGTGAAGATAACATGTCATTTTGTTTCCACTCGGCTTCCTTTTAAGGCATTTGTTCTCCAGCTCAGATGTGCAATGCAGAAGTTTTTAAGTCCAAACATAAAATTCATGATGTTCTGTTTGCAGCTCCGTATGTCAAAGTGTATTTGTTGGAAAATGGAGCGTGTATAGCTAAGAAGAAGACAAGAATTGCACGGAAGACCCTTGATCCTTTGTACCAACAGACGCTGGTTTTTGATGAAAGTCCACAGGGTAAAGTCCTTCAGGTTAGTTGCTTCGTAATCCCATTTTAGGCTATCATCTGGAGGAGCCCTTGCATGTTTACTTAAGTCTAAGCAATAGGCGTAAACCCATTCCAACTCGCTAAGCATTTAATTTTATAAATACCAGCAAACGCATCCTTGTGGCTTGTGGTTCCAGACCTGCAAAATGTCTGGCTGTATTAAACATTCTCTTTTGTTGACTCTCAGTCCTGTTCTGCCATGAGGTTTTCCCACAAGAGGGAGCAATCATTCACTCTTAAGAGTAACATTTTCCTTACACTGCACATTACGAAATACAGCAGGAGTGAGTGGGTCTGGGGACAAGGCTGAACCTGTATTTTATGTCCTTCCAGGTAATAGTTTGGGGAGACTACGGCCGAATGGACCACAAATGCTTCATGGGAGTTGCCCAGATCCTTCTGGAGGAACTAGATCTGTCCAGTGTAGTAATAGGCTGGTATAAATTATTTCCACCTTCATCGCTAGTGGATCCCACCTTGACTCCCCTGACACGCAGGGCTTCCCAGTCGTCTCTGGAAAGTTCAACTGGGCCTCCCTGCATTAGATCATAGTAGCAGGTGCTGTCTAATAAAAAACATCACCCCAGATAACGATCGGAACAAGAAATCCCATGATCAAAAAGCGCTGTTGGAGAGAGACAATCACTTCTGTTTCTGCTTGTAGTAGTTATCCAAAAATGTGTCTGAGTTGTTTGTCAAGAGATGGCTTAAACAGACAGAACAAAGGTATATCACATACGGCCAATCTATTAGCGGCTATCACCGATGCTTATAATGATATTAAAAAAAAAAATCTTAAAAAGAGAGAGAGAGAGAGACCTCTAGATTCGACCCAAGTCAAAGATGAGCCAAACTGGAAGCTCTCACTCTGTTAACAATGTTGTATTTCTCACAGTTCCACAGAGCCCTCAAGCAGTGTTACCTTCCTGGTGTTTCAGCAGTTTTTCTGTACTTGTCACTTCCACCAGTTTTTTGCCACGTGATTCTGCTAGTTTTGTAGAAGTCCTCACAACGCTAACAGAAACCCTTCCTTTCTTTTTTGAAACCAAAACAAAAAAGGGCTGAAACATATCTCTGTAAGCATCGTTAAAGTATTCGACAGCCACAGTTACGATTCCAGCGAGTTCCAACCGTTTCTCAGTTCTGGTGCTTCCAGGTCTCTCCTGTGGGAACCCAGAACAAATGACCAATCTAAGTTATATTCTTAAAAATAAATAATCATTACAGTGCCACTTTTTTCTTTGTAAAAAGCATATATGTTTGCATTATATAGAATAACTTTTATGTTTATGATGTTTTGCATGGAAGAATTTTGAAGAATTCTGCAACTACTGCTGGGGACTGGTATAAAGCAGCTTTAGTCTTAATTTTGACATTGAATATGTTACTGGTAATGCATTTTTCCTCCTAGAAATGGAGAGGAAATATTTACGTTTCTGTGTATAAATGTATATTTGACTTCACAAAACGTTGACCAGGAATGGATTAAGCATATGACACTTTCAGCTGTATCCAGGCTTCTCTGACATGCGTCGCTGCTGACGCACCTGTCTGCCCTGGATAGAGCATGGTGTGAGTTGTTCAGTGTTTCACTGGAAATTCCAGTTGAAATATTCTGCACTTACTAATGTTTTTATCAAATTTTAGTTTACATTTCTTTGAGATTGATGCAAGCACAAGGCTTGATTTTTTAACGCAAGATCTCTTACTTTTTGGAGAAAAAAAAAGAAAAAAAAGTCAAATTTCAATTTGATTTTTATTCATTTGAGTTCTTCTTGGCCTTGAAATCCCTTGTGATATTCTGTAAATGTGCAAACAACTGCAGATTCCTGCAGGTGCATCGATATGTTTCCCCTCCTTTTACAGGCCATTCAATTTTGTGATCACACAAATAGAGCAGCATGACTTGGAACTGTTCAAAGCTGCATGCACGTTTTGTAAAAAGAGATGAAAAAGGTTATTTAATAATGTATGTTAGTTCCACATAGGCCAGCTTGTATGTTGCATGTACTTGTACAGTTTGCTCGTAATTCCTATACTGAAGTAACCAAGAAATCTAAGCCATCCATTTTTCTTATAGACATTTTGCGGGTTTTAGCCAGGCTAGGTCTGTGAGTCTGGTGCTAAATGTCTATAGATGGACTTTATTTTTTACCCTATGGAAAACGTGATGTAGTACGGACCAAATTCCTTCTAATAACTATTTTGGTGTAGATTCCTACTGTGGGGCTGTAACACATTTAGAAACTGTGTACACACTAGGTTTTAATTCATAGACATACTGCCTGCACCAAGTGAACTATTTATTATTACTCAACACGTGGGAATTACTCTGCCCGTCTTTCCGTAGGGCGCAGATTGGTTACTGCTCGACCTGCTGAGCAGGAAGAACTCAAGCATTGGTGCACTACTACTAGATCCTGTTCTGTCTTAGTGGCCAAAAACCAACTAGTTATAATTCGATAGTATCTTTCTATTTTGACCACTTGTCTTAAACACTCCCCTGTGCTTTTAAATGAACTTCCAACTCATGTTATGTAAACATGTTTAATAAAATTTCCTTTTCATGTCCAGTGTAGTAGTTGTGCTCTCTGTATGTTCTGAGGTTCATCTGTGATTCTGCTCGCTGCAGGACTGTGTGAAATGTGTTAAGGAACAGTAAAATGATAAGTAATTTCTATGGTTCTTTTGATCGCTGTAACAGTGTATGTTGAAATCTGGGGCCAGAAACTGAGGCCTGGTGAAAGTCGTGTTTGGTTGGCTTCCTTGTCACCGGGAAAGGAGCCAAATTGTGCTCTCCTTCATAGAAGCAGGCAAACTGAAGTCAAACCCCCAAAATGTAGCCAAATTACAATCTGGTGATATCAAATCAGCTCATTGGCATGGAGGAATGCTGTGTCTGCTTGCAGTATTGTCAGTGGGGCAGTACGTGTTGGAGCCAGGCATCAGCCCTTCACTTGGTCTGTGCTGAGCCTTCAAGACGTGAGACCAGCTCCAAATCTTTAAACCCAGAAACATGCCCTCAGATTGCAGAGCCCTTACGGACAATGTTTTATGGAAATTTACCTGAGAGCAGAATTTGGCTTTAAAATTTACTAGAGAAGCAAAGTTTATGTACTTCGTTTGATTTTTAGTTTTCCATGTCCCACCTGATCACAATTTAAAAATAACATAAATACAATATTGCCTCACTTTGAACACTTTTGTTTATTACTTTATTTATCTGAATACATGGTTAAGCTACTGAAAAAAATGAATAATTAAACATGGTAAATCTCTGAACAAAAGGCATGTTATATTTCTCCTTCTGTGTGGTGGGAGTGACCCGTTTAAATACAGATTTGTCAATACTGTTGGCAAGAAGCCCCCAGTTTCATGAATCGCATGGCTTCAAGTCGTGTGTCCCATATTAGGGTATCTTTTCCTTTCTGATCCTGAGAAAAGGAGAAGTTTAGTATTTCTGATTTCCCCCTCTCCCCAAGCCAGAAAATATGGCAGAAAAAAACCATGCTGAAATGTGTCATTTACAGTATTTCTGCTGAATGGGGATCACATGTGCAAAGAATTCAAGACAGAAGCAGTAGACTCTACTGAGGCACAAAAGTTGTGTGCTGGTCTGATTTCCCAGGGACTGCTGCCTTTTGAAAACTCATTGTGGTGTGTTGGGGTTGTAACACAGAGATAAATCAGCTCTAGTTCTCTCCTGGTTTTCCCTTGAGAATGCAGTACTGCCTTATATGTCATACGCAGGGGAAGAGCAAAGACGCTAAATTCGCAGTGCCTGTCATGTAACCAGTTATTTTCCTCATGATGAGTAAATGTTCTAAATTTTCTATTGAAATGCAAATTTAGTGTCCCTCTTTGTGGGCGGCAAAAAAGCTTTTGGATGCAACCTTTGTGCTACAGAGACATCAGAACCACTGTGAGTGAGTAGGGCAAACCAGAGCTTCATGATCTCAGTCCTTTGTAGATCCCAGAGAAATCATACATGCACTTTTGTTGCCTGTTTTCACTAATGAGAGTCTCAAAGCTGAGTTCAGCCCAGGTACGATATGCTATACATGCAGGAAAAGTCCACAATGGATCTGCAGTGGCTGTTCTGTGTACTTTTTTTTTTTAAGATTTTACTTACAGCCTGTGACTTGCCCTCTGTGAAGTCTGCTGTTCTACCTGTGGGTGGCTGCTGCTTCCATGCAGTCACTACTCTGCTGTCCACAGCTTGTTTAACTCTAGGAAAAAGGATTATGGGCTTCATACTCATCTTTTGCCTTGGCTGAAGAAAGTCATGGCAGACACCTTGCTTTAAAGCACCGAATGCTCTCCCCATGTTACTATACTGTAATTCTGCAAACGTAGAAGAACACAGTCTGCAAGAAAGCAGATTGGTGCTGAAGGATGTGGTTTCTCCACCCAGGTAATGAGCATTCTAGCCATCTTGAGTGATTAGGAACTCTGCTAGTATCTATCAAGAGTAACAAGTTTCAATCAACACCACACTCCCAGCCTACCCGCTTCTCTCCAGGAGAAAAAGAAAACACAGGGATCACGTATGTGTTTTCTCAGTGGCTGCATGGATGGCCATCTATGGTGGCAGATACATACCATGGTTATGAGGGAGGTTGTGCATGGCAGGTGTGTCAGAAAGACCAAATGCTCTTCCAAGTTTTGTGATCCAAATTTGTCCTACCTGACATGCCAGAGATAGGAGAGGAAGCTGCCTTCGCTCCCTCTAGGGTCTAGCTGGTGATGATTCAGTTCGTTAATGCACAGCCTGGAGTCTGATGAAATGCCCTGTGGTTAGATACTTTTTAGTAGTTGGTATGATTTTAGTTGTGCATCAGGACATAAAACCTTAGATTTTCTGCCTTGTTGAGTCAGTGTCTAACACTCAGTGCTGGTAGCAACTGAGGAAAAAGGTAAAAAGTCGACAGAGCCTGTAGATGACAGTGTATCAATGCAGCGATTCAGGTAAGGCAAACATTACAGAGCTGTATTTGTCTCAGCTACTACGAGACATGTCTCCTGGAAAGCTCAATCTGCTGGAGGTGGCAGCTGCTGGCTGCTAGGAGCTTGTCACCCGAAGGGTTTCACAGAATCCCACAGGTGACCTTAAAAATTTTGCCCTCAGAAAGTGATGAGCAGCGGTTTGTTATTCTCATGCTCCTTGGACAACTCAGAATTATCCATTCTGATCTCCGTTCTTTAACATGTCTACAGGTTCAGAGTCCCGGTAAAATGTAGTTGCAAATCAGTAGTGGCCCACCTGGTAAGGCACTGACTGGGTCTGTAGAGAAAGGCTGTGTGATACCACCATCTGTGTGGTTTTTCACTATGTCTGCATCAATTAATTTAGGTGAAGATACAGGGTCTTTTTTTTTCACATTTCCTTCTCATTTATAGCACTGGGATGTTGTCTTCTGGTAGACTTTGAGAACCTACATATCAGTCTCTGCACCTGGATTTTGTGCTGAATAAAGTGGGAGTAGGTGCAGCCCTCTATTTCAGAGATATCACATAGATATGGAAAGAGATGTTCTCAGAGACTGAGATGCCATAATAAGATCCTATCTCCTTGTTCTGGCTCCCAAAGTCTTTTTTACACAGGCAAATATCAGGAAGCAATATCTTCTGTATTAAAACTTGCCATGAGATTTCAGCTGCAGCCAAAAAAACTCCTGAGTTACACACCTAAGCAGGACACTGCTGCTTTCTTCAGTTTACGCCACCCCCTGTACAAAGAGCCTTTCATACAGAAGATGCCTCCCCCCACTTCAGGAAGTACAGCTGCACTACTGCCTCTACATTTCCAGTACCACCACTTTGTCTGCCATCACTGTTACCTGGTCTGACAGCAGGTCTCCACATAAGAAAGCTGCCCATGTACATGCTATAGCACTAATTAGCAGAAGACAGAATAATCCCATTTAGAACAAGCTCATACAAGGGTTGGTAAGGCAGCTGTTCTAGATAGTTTAGGCAATCTTGTCATGCAGTTTAACCCAGAAAGCTAAGATTTGCAGATCCAGCAAATACTGTGAAACAGAACTCTGATTAAATGTTACTGTGCACTCAGAAATCAGTTCTGCTAACTGTATTTGCATACTGCAGAAACAGTGTCCATATGCAATGCAAGCACGGCTGTGTTATGCTAGCACGTTGGAGCAAAAAAAAGCCAATTAGTATTTTCAGTAATGCAGAATGTGAGGGATGGCCAGGAGGGAAATGTTTGCTAAATATTTAGTTACTAAGCAAAGTCTGTTAGAAGCCAGGAGCAGCACTGTCCTTGAGCTGCTGCTTGTTAAAGCTGCAGCAAAAGGAACTGAGGCAGAGCCCAAGAACTTCACCCTCCAGTTTTAGAAAACACTGTTTCTTCCAGCGCCCGAGTCTGAGGCTACTTGAGCATCTCTTGAGTCCTCAGGAATGAAAAGGAAGATCAAAAGTAATAATGGTAATGGTAATAAAGAGGCAGTGCTTCAGTGTGGAAGACTGTCTTATGACTGTGAAGGACTGAGAGCGCAGCTGTCCCTGGACCAGAAACAGAAGAGCCTGGTTTTGGAACGAGTCCCCAGATGTCCCTCTCATACTGCAGGTTAAAGGGGCTGGATGCTTGTTAGCTGCCAAGGCTACAGAGCTGCTGAGCACGAGTCAGCTTTCCCTAGGGGAGCAGTTTGCATGTACAGCTTGGCCACGCTTGTCTCTTCAGAGATGGTCTGACACATGCAATGTGTGTGAGCTTAAGGGGATGTAAAGGATATATTTAATTTTTAAAAAAGTATGTGGTAGAAGGCAGATCTTGCATCAGCCCATAGAAAGCGATGGCTAGGATGGCAAAGAAGTCTATTGCTCTCCAATGGGTAAACCAGTAAGTGAAAAGCAGAGGTCCCATGGCCATGGGCTGGCTTGAGGAGCACAGACAGGGAGAAGGGAAGGGAAGGACATGGCACCTCTGTTCCCCTGGGGGTAAGAAAGAGGGAGACCCCGGGGAAAAAGAAAAAAAAAGGCATAACTGTTTAGCTCCTGTCTTTTAGACTGAGAGCTGCAAAAAGAAGAGTGGCTCAGAGGTGGCAGTGGATTTCTTCCTGAAGGGCTGAAGGATTTGGCCCAACTTCATCAGTATCAGAAACAGACTGTCTGGTGGTAGCAGGGCTTATTAAGAAGATATGAGGCACTGTTCTTTCTGATGGGTGCCTGTGTGGAAGTTAAGCAGGAGAGGAAAAGTAAGTTGATGGCACAACCAACCTAGGGGTTGCTCTGTACGTAATCTCAAATGGCACATAAAGAGTGTAATTTCTGGGAATAGGCAGTATCGACGAGCTTCTCACACGCAGCTAAAAGAGTGGCTTGTTGACCTCTTTTGCTTCATTTTCCCTGTTAGGGAAAAGGCACTCAGATTTGGGAGACAGGTGAAGTACAATAGCATCTGCTCTCCTACAAAATATAAGAAATGCTGATCCCCTCTTCTTGTCCTTCCCCTGGTCATTGGTCCTGCAAACTGTGAAGCAAAGCTTAGTGTAGTTTGGTGCCCAAACCCACGTCTCAGTTGTTCTGCTCCAGTGCTCCCAGCAGCTCATTTGATTCTTAAGCCTGTTGGTAGAAAAGACCATCATTCCTAAACCATTCATGTTAAAAAAACCAACCAAAAAACAAACCCAAAAACTAAAACCAAAGCCTGACCTTTGGGCCTTTTTGATCCAGTAAGTGCATGAAAAGACAGAGAGAGGAAACCCATAGCATTTTCTTTTGTTGGAGGGCTTGAAACAGAATTAAATTACAGCCTCACCAGAAGATACTACTGTGCTATCAGCTCTGCTATACGTATAGGTTTCTTTGTTTGATTTCTCTTATGCCATTCAAATATTCCCTAAAACAAATCCCAAAATGTAAAGGAGATACGTTGCCATGGCACTGACCACGCTTCAGGGCTTAACCTTCTTCTTCCTTTGTTCTTTAAGCTGGTATCTCCCTACAGCACTACTCTTAACCTTGTTCTCCCACCACTTGTTTGCCCAATACCAGCTCAGAGCTGCATCTGTTATCTCCAGAGACTACCTGTTGGATTTGATAACAGTTACATTTCTTCAGTGAGTGAGAAAGAATGGAAGCAAGCCAAGGAGAGCTGTTCCAACACCTCACTTCTCTTGGGCTGCTCTTCACCTGGTACGTGGCTGGCTTAAGACCACTATTTCCCTGCCCTGTGCTAGCGTATCTCATGAACGCTGTGCATTTTTTTTTAAAATGCACTCAGGACTCACTTCATCTGCCCTGAAGAATGTGGGAATTTTGCCACCAATTTCAATGAGCCTGAACCTGAAGTGTTTTTGTGACGAAAGGTGGCACAGCGCGCCAGTGCTCTTCCAGTGACAGCAAACCCCAAAGCAAGCAGGAGGCCAGCCAGAAATTCCAGCTGCACAAAGCACAGAGGCTCATTTTCTCAGTGAGGAGGCAGCGATCCGCACAGTGATGGCGGAGGTGACAGCCAGCGGCTGCACATCCAGCCGAGCCGCTGCATGTGTGACGAGGACATTGCTTGGCCGGGAGATGAGACTCATTTCTGTTGTTGTTTTTGTAATGCATATATGCCCTAACAAATAAGACCAAAAGCTGGGATTTATTTTTTTCTTTAAAGCCACCCACTTCACAGTGGCTGTGTGACAGATGAGGTGGCACTGGACTGCGCTTGGCCCAGCGTGACAGTGCTGGGAGTGACTGAGGGGCTGCAAGATGGAAAACCTGTCACTGTGGGGCTGTCGCTAGACACCCAACCCTTGCAAATAACGTTATCTATTTGGTTAAATAAAGCTACTTAGGGACATCTAGTCAGTGGGAAGCACTCCGCTGCTTGCAGGCTACTTGCAAACAGCAGAAAAGGAAAAAAAAAAACCCTTCAAACACGTTATTCAGCTGAGCGGGGAACCTCTCGGGAGGGCAGGAGGCCGCTGCCCGGGCAGCCTACGTAGCGGTGCCACACGGGGCCGCCGGTACCTCACGGCTAGCAGGTGCCCCGCCCCGCCGCTCCCCCTGCGGCCGCCGGAGGGCGCCTCAGCACCGCGGGCCACGGCAGCCCTGCAGCGGCGCGGCGCGGCGCGGCAAGGCGGGCGAGCGGGGGGCCTCTCGCCCCTCAGCTGTTTCCCGGCCGGCTGGGCTCGGCTTCGCCCGGCTCCTGAGCTCGTCACGGCTCACGGGTTAAGTCTAAATTTTAGGCTCGCCTGGCTTAGCTCTTCAAACCGTCGCCAGGTGATCTAGCCCCCCCAGCTAGTGTGCCCTGCCTGTCGTCGGTGGCCGGCGGGACGCGGGAGCAGGGCTTACCGCCGACACCGCTGCTGCTGCCGCCGCCTGCCTCGGAGCTGGACGTCGCGAAATTCTCCTCTGTAATATGGAAAAACAGGCGTCGGCTTTATTAGGCACTTTCATGTGAGATTTAAAAAAAGAAGAACCAACCCAACACCCCCTCCCCCTAAAAAACAACAAAAAAAAACCCCACAAACACCACCCCCACCCTCCACCCTCCCAAAAAAACCCAAAACCCAAAAAACCAAAACCAAAAAGCAACCAAAAACCAGCTGTGGAGTTTTTTCCAAGTGTGGATGTGTACCTGTGGATGGAGTGAAACCTCGTGTGCTGGCTGCACTTGTCTGCTGGTTCCAAATAACAGCGCTCAAAACAGGCAAAACTGAGGAGTTTTGAAGGAGAATTCATAAAGGATAAAGAGAAATAATGCTTATGTTTAACAGCCTACCCTTCACTCTGATTCAGTAGTGATTATGAACCCTTTCAAATCAATGCAGTTCCACTCAGGAGTGTTAAAAAGGCACATTTGTCCCTATTCCTGCGTTACTTCCAGGGGCTGCTCTGACAGATTAAAGTCAGGCTGTGTGGTTAAGTGACAAGCCTCGTTTTGTTTTCTGAGTACTACTTTTATCGTTAGACTGTGCTGTACCCTCACTGCATCTTTTTTACTTTCATATGAAGCTGCAAGCCAGATACATCTGGAGAATTTCTTGCAACCAGTGAAAGCTTGTGCTGGAGGATTATTAAACTTTGATAATAACCTGTTTAAGGAGGAAAAAGAAGGTATTGCTGCTGACAGCCAAAATGGTAACTCAGGTACTGCTTGTCGAGACACTATGTGAGGAGGGTCAGCTGAAAAGGGCATAAAGGAAAGGTCTTGCTCAGTTTGGAAAGCAGGCTGGACTTTGGGGAAGCAAGGTCTAATTTAATACCTGAGCCATAAACTAATTCAATGTCATGAAGGAACTGAAGCATGGAACTTCACAGGACTGTTTAGTGTAGCCCCTGTATAGCTATTGTGACAAATTGCCAAATGAATGGATTAAAGTCGGCATGCCTTCAACTCACCGATATCCTCACTGAGTAAAATTAAAGTTTGCTGGGATCTGGGCTCCAGCTGACCTGGCACAGATAATCCCAGCCCAACTATAGGACACTGTGTACATGCAAGGGCTGATTGAGCTCTGAGGCAACTGCTTGAGCTTCTTGGCCCAAATCACAGGGGCCTGAAGACACAGGGCCCTCGTTTAGAACTCCTAACCCAGCTGTTGGTAATCTAAAAGGGGAGCACAACCCAAGGATTGACACTCACCTTGGTATAGCTCTGAGGGTGAGCAGGGGACAACATGCTTTCTTACTCCTGCTAGTGACAGCTGCACTTCAGCACCAAGGTTCTGCCAGACCACAGTGAGGAAATGTGCTCGCTTGCTATCGAATGCTTTGAGGATCGCTAGCGTAAAAGTCTGCAACTGTAAAAACTGCCAGTTCTCAAATTAACTACCGTGGCAGGGCAGCTGCACTCTGTGGGAGCTTCACATTAGATCATAGCAAAATTTTCCTACATTCAACTTTGCATTTCCAGATTCTTGAACCTCCTCTCTCCTGTACAAGACACAGGAGGCAAACAGAAGGTATCACTGGCATTCTCCCCTAAGCTGGAGAAGAGGCTGTTCTAGGGGCCATAGCTAGTTATGTCCTGACATGACTATCGTTATGTCCTGACAGTGCTTGGTTGCCAGAAAGGCTTCTCGAGTCAGTGGCTGGCATAGCTTACAGCAGCCTTTCTCCTGCTATAACATGCTCTGAAGTGAGGACAGCTGCAGGCAACACTTAGTTCTTTTGAACTATGCTCCAGTCCAATGTGCACATGCTGCCCTTCGGCAAACTAGCACAATTGCAGGCAGAGAAGGGAAGGCCTTGCCTGCAAGCTACAGCCTCCAGTTGTGAAGGCCTCTCACTTCCTCATGAGCAGGGCTGCCGAGAGCGTGCCGAGTTGGCTTCTCCTGGGTATGCAAGCAAGATTCAGCAAGACTCCTTCACAGAAGTTGACACGGGACCAAGCCCTTCAGATGCACATTCCTGATCCCACTCCCCCCCTTTAGGGTGTTTTATGCCAGCCACTCCCAGGTTTCCCCCTCGCCTTAATTACCTTTTTGTAGGGATAAGCTCTGCGTGTGTGAATGCTAATGCTTACAAGGGCTGTCAGTGTAGCTTTGCAGCATGATCTCTTCTCATGTGATCCTGGCTTCAGGCTGCAGCTTTTTTTCCTGGTGCCTAAATGCAATGTGTGTGGATATCAGGCGAGGCCAAGAATGTGCTTTTTTCTTGCACGCAGAGCAAGGAAATGCAATCTACCTCGCCACAGCTGCCGCAGCCACAAGTGTGTCGCTGAACCAGCTGCGCTTGCTGGCCCACAGTGCGGCAGCAAGTTCAGGAATCACCCTGCCCCTTTCCTTGTGGCTGTGCCTCCACCAGAGTCCTATAGGCATTTGCAGAGGCTCCCTTTCAAGACGGACAGAGGAACCTTTGGTAAGCAAGCTGCAGCCATGTACAGAACACTATAAAGGAGGGCTAGTGCCCAAGAGTGATTAGAGCTCTGCAGCCAAGCAATGCCATAGGAAATGTTGAACAGCATGGTCTTACAAGGCTATCTGAGGAAACACCTCCTCAGAGGTCCACTAATAGGCTGGAGATAATGATCCTTGCACTGCAGCCCTTGTAAAGCCCCACTGGAGCTTGGCTACAGTCAGAGGGGCTGGGAAAGTAGCAACTCAAATTATTAGCTCCCGGCATGATTCAGAAATACCTGTCCACACTACTGGCATGACTCAGAGCCTAGAAAGGTGTTTAGGATCCACAAAGATATCCAGAAGAGGTTCAACCCCTGAGAAACAGTCTGAGACCTTAGCTAGGTCTTGTCTCCAGATCTGAAATAATTTTTGGCGGATGCAGAATTTCCTGGATGAAAATAAAACACAGTGGCTGAACATACCTTGCCATTGGCTTTCTTGTTTGTTGGTTTGGGTTTGGAGTTTGTTTTGTTGGTTTGGTGTTGTGTTTTTTTAATATGCCTCTGTGGTGTTTCCTTGTATCTTTGCATATTTCAAAAGGATTGAACAGAAGTGGAAATGCTAACGGGTGTTTTGGCTCGTTCTGCTGTTCTGCCTTGTGGAGGGCTTCTGTGCTAAAGCGCTAGTTACCTAGGAAACTGCTGTGGGATTGAATTTGGATAGATGTGTTGTCAACTGCAAATGAGTAGAGTGGCTTTTCAGGAGGGGGGGAAGAGCGTAAAATGCACTGAAAATCTAAGTGCCTGCAATGCCATTTCTAGGTAGGATGGTGGTCCTGTGCTTTTGACTGGCATTTTGTAGGCACCCTGACAACTGCTCAAAGGGATCGCAGACGGAATGCTTGACCGGGTCTCGGCACCTGAGCTTGAATGCCCTTGTGTTTGTGAGCTGAGTGAGCATTTGTCTAAATGTCAAACCATGATCATCTGTAAAGAATAGTACTAAGGTTGCCATTAAGTGTTTTGCTCATTTTATTGCAACAGAGTTATGACAATCCAAGGAAATTACAATCTTTCTAGGGATTTGAAGTGCAGCACTGCATGGCCATTTTGAAAAAACTAAAATAAAGGAGGCTGATGAAACATGTTTAATGACTGAGATACATCTAAGGGCTTATGCAATGAAGAAAAATGTGACTGTAGAGCTTTTCCTGGAAAACATTGATAATGGGTCTTTTTTTAATACAGTAGCAAAAATGTGAGAAAGCAAATAAATGCTTCGGTCTGGGGGAGTTATACTGACGTCTATCAGTTCTGCCACAATGGCTAAATCTGCAAATGGTTACTTATCTCAGGGGAGTCAATACTTAAATTGGTTCATGGTTGAAAAAATTGTGCAAAGTGCTGGAGTTTACTCAGCTCTCCCACAATTCCTCCTATTCCCTCCCCTGCCCCAAAACACATGCAGGATTAGCATTTGGGCTTGCACTGAGCCATTTCCTTGTATTTCACCTACAAAATGCACTTGAAATGGCAAATGCAAACTCTTAGTAGTTTATTCATGTTATGACAGGTGTCACCAGTTGGCAGAGCTACACATAATCTTCAAAGGTTTGGGTTTCTCCCCACCCCCCCAAAGCAGGTGAGCTAGTTTCCAGCCTTGAAAGGGCAGGTTATGCTGCTTGTTCTGGGTTAGGCAAGTGCACTAGATGAGAAGAAGGCTGGGGTAAAGCACTGCCCTTATTCCTCTGGCTAAAGCTCTGAGGCAGGACCTGCTTCCAGAGCCACTTCTAAGGCCGTCTGGTCCCTGCTCCCCACCACTGTGCACTACCAGAGCACTCACATCCCCCTCATCTCTCTCTGCAGGTTCTTCTCTCCTCCCAGGGGTCTAAAACAAACCCTGAAGTCACCAGTCCTAATGCCTGGCCCTGACTGCCTGGCTGTACAGGCTTCCTGCAGGGAGAAGACAAGCATCTTGCTTTTCCTTCTCCAGCATTGGTCCCGCAAAAGCTGAGGGTTGATAAGGGTCCTACCAGCCATTTGACCAGTTTGTGTCAAGCTAGCACAATTGCACAACAAACCGCTTTGTGGACTCTCCAGACTCTTCCCCTGCAGACTTTGCTGCTATGCAGGCCCGGACAGCTGCCACTCCTGTGCTGGAGGTAGTCACCAGAGTCAAAAAGAAGCTGTGATATCTCAGATCTCTTATCCATTGTTTATAAGAATACAGGCAGCCTTGATCGCTATACCTTATATCTTTAACAACATTTGCATTGGAAATCAGCCAGAACCTGTAAAACTGCAGGCTATTGGGCCTGGAGCTGGCTGCAGTACAGTCCATTGCACCCAAACTTTCTCTCTGGCCTCTGTCTTGGAGAGGGGCTGAAGTGGCATCCAGGGCCAGGCATCCTTCCTCCCCGCTTGGGCCTGTGTGTGCACCGGCAGATGTGCACACCAGCCTAAGCAGACTCCTCTGTTTCAGGCCCATCTGTAAACCTGCATAATGAATAATGTACAAGGAATTTGTGGTCTACATGTTTATTAAGTGACTCAGTATTTCCAGTGGAGATTTTGTGCTCATGTTTTACTCACGTCGCAAAACCCACTCACTCTTTTATTATCCCCAGCAGCGGTAGGCGATAATAAATTATACAACTGCTGATGACGGTAACTATATCAACAAACAAATTGTATCAATTTTCAGTGTGAGTTTAAAGCTCCTTTTACTGGTTGTGAAAACTCTGAAAAAGGAATTTGGGAACGCTGCTGCTGTTATTAAACGTTCTTACCGGGCTGTAATCCAAGCCTTCCGAAACGCATCTTTAAAGAAGATTTTTTTTTTTTTTGCCTACTGTGTACCACTGCTTTTACATACAGGATTAGGCATTACATACGTAAGAGCAGAGGGAGAGCAATGTAACTTACGCAACAGTGACAGCTCCCATTCGTTTCTGTGTGAAAGGACTGAAAGATAAAAGGCACCTCGGTGGTGGAATTCAGAGCTAATCCCCCTCCGCGGCATTTGCAGAAACACATTTGTACCCTTCAAAAAACAAAGGCTTGTGGAAAAACGTCAATCAGCCAACAGCACACAGCTACATCCTGTGTATTGGAACAAGTTCACGCCCTCTCTCAATTACCCCAGATCCTATTTTAAGCTTAATAAGCTACTCAATTAATAATTTTTATGGCTACAGGAAGATGTGAGCTTATGCCACAGAAGCCATTTTGAAACAGCTGACACACCCGTGGCCAGGGATCGACTTTTTAGGGAAGCAGGTGTACCAGTATTTGAGGAAAGCTACAGTGTGCTTTCCAAGAGGAACAGAGACGCTGTTTGTAGAGAAATTTATTTGTTAATGAGAAAGGTACACGTCAGTCACAAGACAGAACACTTGGGTAAATACAAGTGTGGCTTGCTATGCCACATCCTGCATTCTTGTTTTAATTGAAAATTTTCCAGTCTGAGCTGTTCGTGCTTAGTGGATGAATGGGCCTGGTGCTGTGTCACTTACTCAAGTGAGCTTCCTAGGTGCTGGATGGAGCATACGGGTGAGGGAATAAGCATGGCTGAAATTTACAGCAAGAGGAGACCATCCCACAGGCTGGCTGATAATCAGATTTTGATCTGAATTTCCCCTCATGGTGATCCTAATCCCTCTGGATCTGGGACAGGCTGAAGCGATGCAGACCTGACTAAGCTGCTGCGTGACTAAGCCTCCTGGACCTCACCAGGCTCAATAACTAATACTTTGAACTGAGCTGCTGATCACTGTCCTGACACGCCAGCTGGGTTTTGCGCCTTTTGTTGCCTGTAAATACGGTCTGCGCCTTCTGTCTGCTCCTTTTGCAGTTCCTTGCTCCCCAGGGCTGCAAAGGAGCCCTCAGCCAGTATCATTAGGGAAGTTTCAGCCTAGAAAACTCTTGCAACAGGGTCCTTGGAGAGACTGAACTCACCTCCCTTCCTTGTATGTAGTATTGGGACCTGTCAGAAGGACATCTTTGCAGTTAGGGTTCGCTGTTAAGGTGTTCTTGGAGCTTGACTCCATGAACTTAAGGCCAACACCAAGAGCCTTTGAACATTTCCTCCTGCAACATCACCAATCTTTGCATGAATAAATAAGACAAATTACAGGCAGAAGTCAGTTCTTGTTACTCAGTTGTCTCTTATCCCCAGTCTATACATTCCCCAGCATCTTTTTAAAACACCAACCTGCCACTATAAAGCCAGCAGTCAGTCAGGACATACAGGTTCTTCCTCCTGGGCTTTTATAAGGATTTAGTTGTGTTACTCAAATTGCAAATAAAAACAGAAAGTTAAAATGAAGGAAAACGTCAGGTAGTGTCAGTGACTTCGCTTCACACTGCAGAAACCTGTTCTCCAAATAAACACAGTATGCCTGGAAATCCAAGTGCATGCAGAATGGATCCCATTTTAGCATCTGTTGGCCGCTTGTCCGTTTTTAAATTCAAATAATTTATTATGCATCCAAATAGGCTGCTGTATTCAGTTTATTTTGTTGTGAGCAGAGCACCACTCTTCCCTTCTGGAGGACACAGAGTTAACCTTTACCTAGGCAAAAGCAGCTCACTTTATTTTGATGGGAGGGGTATTAGGTTTTGCTTCTTTTATGTTCCCTTTTGCTTGTTGTGGTTGCGGTTTTTTTTTCTTCTCCCCAAACACTTGTCATCTTGCAAATACCTCTGCGTTCTCAGAGTGACAAGATTTACATTGTGTATGGCTAGTGACTTTTAAAGCTACCTGATATTCATGGAGAATGTTTTATTGGGCAGGCCACTACAAGGAACATATCTTCCAACCACTCAGAGCCACTGGTGGCTGCCAGGCCCCCAGCCAGCCTTCCTGCTTAACACCAGTTCTGTGCTCCCCTCACTTCCCAGCGCCTTCCTGCTGAGGAGCAGAGCTCACGTTACTTCCTGTCACCCCTCCACCACAAACAGAGATTGCTTTGTGCTTAACTTAAATTATTTTGGGCTGTGGGAGGCGTATCTACAGCCAGGAATGGACTAATATTGCTTTTTATTCCTTATATCCGATTCCCTTATGGTGAGAAGCTCCAGAAGTTAACATTTGAGTAAATTACAGTGTATGAATAAACATGAGGATGATCAACAGGAATAACGTCACACATTTGCCTTAATTTCATAACAACATCTCCACTAGGAACATAATATAGCAGCAAGTGGAACTGTTACAATTACAGAGGTAATTTTAAATAAGCTTTTTCATGGCCACCCCTGGGTTTTCAGTCATATCCTGCCTTCTGTTTGTATGTCCTTTACACCAGACCCTCTTTCCTGACAGACTCCCCGTTTGCTGTGTCCCCTCTTCATGGCTTCTAGAAGCAAGAGAAGCACTCAGAGACATGGAAAGTTACTCTTCCTTATTACAATAATGATATGTAAATTTATGCTACATTCTCAGCCTCTTCTGTAAATAGAGCCGGCTGTGTTATCTTTACATTCCAGGGGTGCTGTTATTAAAACATCTCACACAAATGTACACTTTGTTTAGCACAGAAATGGCCTTGCTTACTTCCTTTTGGGAGGAAAAAGAACAGGCTGGCGTTAAGCGCAGGAGAGCCCGAGCAAGACCCCAAAGCCAAAACAAGCTGGCAAAGTGAGAGAGCAGCTTTGGGACTATGCCTTTGCGAGCATAGGAAAAAAGGTATCTTCTTCATCTAGGTTCACTAACCTGATTTCAAAGAGCTGTGAATAGCAGGTTGTTCAGTTTTAACTTGGGTCAGCAGCTCAAGTTCAAACGTTGTCGTGAACCTGATACTTTAACCTTGGTAAGCGTACTAGGTGCTGGAGCAGACAAGGCAGGTTCTGCAGGTGGGACAGCCAGTTAGCAAAGAGCAGAGCAGCTCTTGTGCCGGTCTGGGCCAGTGTGGTTTACCCACAGCCAAGCTGGGTGGCTCAACAAGTACGAGCTCTCTTTATGCCACCAGTGAAGGAAACCAAGCTCTGCTGTGTCCATCACTGTGGAGGACATCTCTGTGAAACTTCACAGGACAGAGCCCACCTGGGGCGAGGAGAACTTCTCGGAGAGTGACTCAGTGTCACTCTACCCAGAGAAGTAGTAATGTCCCTGTTATGTCATGGGGGAGAGCTCTTGGAAACCTCTCCCTAAACTTTCCTGGAATTCAGCCTTTCTTTGCATAGTATTTACCCTGTTGCTTCTTTCTCAGCTTTAAAGTGGGGATGTGGTTCGGGTATGGGAAAATAATCTTTCTTTATAGTAAAATTTCAAGTGTTAATGACATTTAGCTAAATGATGGCTCTTTGGTAGTCCTAATTTTGTTTGTCCATCTCCATCTGAAATATTAAGAAATTAGGGCTAGAATGATCTACAGATTCTTATTTAATCCCTCACTGGTCAGTCAAGCACTGTGGAGGCAGGTTGGTAAAGGCTCCGGGAAGCTGATCTGTCTTGGAAATCCACCCTTGCCTGCTCTCCTACACAACCATTCGGGTATCTCTTAAAATAAAAGGGTTAAAAAAAAAATTAACTGCAAGAGAGTGAAGACATACTGTACTGCCCACAAGGACTAAACAGTGACCGTGCCGCAACACTATGCATTAATCTTAACATAGCAAGTTCAGAACTCGAAGATTAGCTCCACAGCTATACATCTTTTACTAAGAAAGTTTCCATTTCCTTCTTGACAAGTACGGATGTCTGTTACTGGCACTGTATGTGCCTTTTTTCAAGCCAACACTGTTTGTAAAATTTCTTTTAAAAAAATTACTTAAAGCAGAAGTTAGCGTCTTGTTAGCTTGAACTGACAGAGTCTTGGTTCAAATCACTTCTCTTCCACATAGTTTTCTCCAAGTAAGTTTTCTCTTCAGTAGCTTACATTTCAATGGGATATTTTCTGACCTCTGTGCCTTATTTTGCATATCTTTCTGCCTAATGTGTGCTTCGGCCTGTAAGAAAGTCATATTTGTTTTCTCCTATATCTCTCCGTCCTCTGGAAAGTCTGGCTTTACAGCCAAGATTTTGCAGACTTAGGTACTCTATTTCATTGTAATCTGGCTGTGCTGGTGCCAGGGTACATCAATTGCCTGAAAATATTGGTGTCTGAAAGGTCTGATTTTCTCCCTTTGCCTTAATTAAATACTGTGCAGATGGAGTTAAGGATTTATTTATAATAACTTTTTTTTTCTTCATCTTTTTTTCTCATTGTGGATTTTTATGCCTATTTTAGCTTGGATTTTCACTAGGCTGCTTGTGGTCAACGAACAGTATTATGCAACTGTGGGTCATCTCCTCAGGAATGTTAGGAAAAAAAATCTGTGACGGCACCCATACAGTTCTACCCATTTAAAATCTTTTTTGAAGTTTGTGGTAATAGATTTCAAATTAGTCTGGAATTTAAAAAAAATTATTAAGAATATTTTTGTGGATTTTTTTTCTTTAAATGGATAACTTTGAACTTCAAAGAGGATCATTTCATCAGGTATCTCGGTGAAGAATTTCTTGTTCTCCGAGTAGCAGGACTGTGCATGTCCCAGGATGTATGAAGAGATGGGGCTTGTTGGATTTCTGCTGCAAGACCCAGTAGCTTTGGTAATAAATGACAGTAATCTCAAGAAAACAACCCAGACAAAAGACTTTCTGTGGCTCTGATGCTGCCACTGAATGGAAAGGGAATGTTTATTTAATGACCAGGCTGGCTTGTCCTCAGATGTGCCATTTTGTCTTCATAAATTTTGGGAAGAATCTGGAGAATGTTGCCAAGGGCAACCACTGCATCTTGAGGAACTGGAAACGAAATGCAGGAAGAAAAGAGAACAAAGATTCCTTAAAGGAGTTTACCCTTTTATAGTCAGTGCCATATAAGTAAGCACATATTACAACTACCTTGGTTATCCCTCAACCGGGAACAGAGTCAGGGGCTTAAATGTCATGTAAAGTTAAACCACAGTCTGAGTACCCCTTCCAACAGTGATCAGAGCTGAAGGGCTCCATGGAGCACTGTCCTCACTTGCTCCTCCTCCTTCACCAGGAAGGGACTTCCTGGTCTTCCTACCCCTGCAGTCGCCTTCCCAAAGTGGCAGTGTATTTCCCTTCTCGCTCCTCCCACCACAGCCATACAGCTAGCATTGGGTAGGGGTGAGTGAGCAGAGGCCGCTGTTATCACGGCTCACTGACGTCATCACTTGGGTCAAGTGTAGCCACGAGTCCCTGAAACAGAAGTCAGAGATCTGTGATTTGATCTGCAGTTCTGTGATACAGGTCTAAATTTCACCGAGGACCTGAAACACTCGTCAAATATGGCGCACTCATCCACATGCTGACGTGTGAGAGATGGGTAAAAGGTCATCCAGGTGAGAGTTCAGACATCTTCTGGTCCTCTCAACTGACCCCTGTAGCCTTCCGAGTCAGTAAGAGCACTGCAAAAGGGAAGCATGCGGCAGAGTGCTGGAAAATATTTTAACAAATGACCTTATTGGGGGTGAAAAACTGAGAGATGGCTCCTACCCAGTATTATGACTGGACCCTCCTGACGGTCCTAGAAGATGGATGATTGTTTCTCTGTGAAGAAATCAATTTATAACTCAGTTTCAAACTCCACTACACGATTTGGGACGATTTGGCTTTATGGTTTGCTGTTCAGGCTCATCCCTATTAAAAAAAAATAATTCCAGAATTATTTTCCCATACTTGGACAGCTATATGGGCTGATGCTTCCAGACTCTCTCCCCAGAGCAAATTCTCTGAATTTATACAGCTCAAGTGACCTTTCCAGTTCACAGCACTGAGTAAGATTCCCAGCATTTGTGCAAGCTTTGTAATGAGATATCTGTATGTACATGTATACCTATCTATACACAGATCTATACATATAATACGCACGTGCACACCGGTAGAGACCATGCATGTGTGTGTGTATAAAAAGACTGCTTAGAATTTCAGCTCTCCTGTTCCCAAGCTCTGTGTCTGTACAAGTTAGGGAAAATCTGGCAAAACCCAGAGAGTGACAAGCGTATTTTATATTCACACAGCTCATCTGTTGAAGCATAATTTTAAGAGCCTCTAGCTATTTAAACACTTACTGTAAAGCAAGCAAGTAAATGGTTTTCTGGATTAGGATTTTAGTCAGGTTGTAAATTTTTAGAGATTGGGTCTGTGTTTGCCTGATTTTGTACACAGGCAGTAGATTTTAGTCCCTAGGAGCTGTGTCTGAAGGAATAATTAGAACCACTCCAAGAACTGACAAAATGCACTGAAAATTGCTGCACTATTTAGTTTCCAGTTTAATTTGCTGAAAATTTCCAGACAGCTCCTCAAATAATAAAAGCAACAACTAATACTTTATTTTTTTAAATTATATTTCTCCTTTGCTAGGCTTCTTTGACAAATACTTGAATCAAACCCTCTGATGTCTGGGGGCAGAGGAAGGTATAGGGTCCGTTATAGTTTCAATTGTTGCTGTTTATTTTTTTTTAACACAGGCTGCTTGCTGGCAGGAAATGTTTCAAGGCAAAATCCTATCTATTCCAATATAATCTTCCTCAAACTGCTGATAAAATTTGATAAAACTCTCTTTTCCCTTGGGTGTATATGAGTAGCTCTCATATGCGTCTGGTTAGGTAAGCACTTGTGATGCTGTTTAGTTAAAGAATGAGAACCCTGAAGTTGCATGTCTGTAGGTCTGTAGAGCTCTGAGCATGACAGAGATTGCAGGTCAGTGCAGCCAGGGGAGCCTAAAGCTACCTAGCCATGGGGGATGAAATCCAGATGCCTATGTAGTTTGAGACACCAGGGGCACCAGAGAGACCCAGGGGCTGCAGATCTAATGTGGGATGTATGAGCAGCCACACAGGATACCCCGTAGTGCGTAAAACAACGTAATGTAGATGCCTACATCTACCCAACTTGGCCAAGCCCTAGCTGTATTCCAACGGCAACCTGAACCATGCCTTACACTCCACCGGTCTGCTGGTTCAGACCTTCATTCAGTTGCCTGTGCCAAGCATTTCAAGCCATTTGAAAAGCCTTAGGGTAGCCCAGGCATTAGTAAGAGGTGGGCAGATATGACCCTTGCCTTTCTGGAAGAGCAGCTGGAGCAGCCAGCTCAGGTAACAAGGGCCTATCAGTTTGAGTTGCCCAACAGTGACCTGTTAAACTGCTCCCTTGATCTCCATGACAGTAGTGGGAGCTGAGACCCCAGGACACCTGCAGAAGCCTTCAAGTATCTAAGTGGCCTCACAGTCCTTTCTGTACCAGTCTGAAGTTTTCCAGTAATGTTTATGCAGCTACTTCGTTCTTCTACTGTTTATCCACCCGTTGCCCTGCATTCTCTCTTCTGCGTATATGTACTTTGGCTTGCATATTTTGCCTGGACATTTTTAGACTTCCCCAGCGTCTTCTATGCTGGCTCACACACTCAATCCATAAACTTTCCTTGCTGCCAACCAGCTTCCCACCAGAAACTCTCCACATGGCTCCCAGACAAGGCATGAGAAGCATTCGTCCTCCCACCCCACTTCTCATCCTTAGGGGGAGAGGAGAGGCTGGAAAGCAGCAATCGCTGGAGATGGAGACACCACCTCGTTCCTCTGACAGCCATCTTCACTGGGCTAAAGACATTATAGCAGCTGCAACTGTCTTTCTGGCAATACTCATGCAGTGCATGGCTTTGGTTTTGGTTTTGTTTCTGTGGAAGACCATAGGTACAGTTTCTTGCAAAAAAAATTATGTATGAAGATCATTAAAATTCAATGATTTTTGGCTTTTTCTTCCCTGGGAATTGACAAGCAATTAAGCTGGTGTTAGTGGTTGGGCATACTGGGTCAAGCTGGGCTAAAAATTCTCTCAGTTAGTAAACTATACTTATAAAATGATATCATTTTACATCTACATGTCTATATGTTTCTTCAAACGTCTGTCATGTTGCCATCAAGGCAGCAGTCAGCAGAACTCCCTGGAGAGAGTAATGCCAGTAGTAACCCAAAGAGGAAATGGAGGCTGCAGCGACTGTGGCCACAATGAAAGAAAAATATAAAAGCAAAGGGTACTGCTTATAGAAATCCAGTGTCCCTTGTGCTTTCAGACTGAGAGGAACATGTTAAAGCATTATAAATTTGCCTGTAGGCTAAACTGTACCTTCCAAGCAGCACAGCTAGGAAAAGTGGTAGAGTCTAGAAGAACCTCAGTCCCTGAGCAGCCGTTCCCGACCAAGTCCTCCTCCAGAATACACACCTTTCACCACCTTTCTCCTTGCTGTCCTTCACCAGTCCATTCTGCCAAGTCCAGATTCTCTTTTTAATAGATTCCTGCCGCATGTATATTATTGAGCCCTGAATGTTATGCTAGCATGTTTTCTTTTTCTAAAAATAAGGTGATATTGCTTTCCACCCATATTGATCTTCAGCCAGGCCATAGTCATCTCAGATTCCAATTTTAAATTATCTTCCTGGTGTTAAAGGTTCCCCAGGGACTCGTCAGCTCTGCAACAGCTATTTGACCTGCTAACCAATGTGCTTCTAAACAGTGATAACTTTTCCATCTATCCTTACCAAGGGTGCTGATACCAGCATTAAAAGAAATAAAAAAATAAAGAGAAAGGTAAAAAGCAAGGTGAGAACAAACTGTGGGCCCAAGAAATGACATTTACAGCAATCATGATGAATTCATCAGACTCATTGCATTAATTATCATAATGAAACATCTTATTTCTTTCAATTATCACAGTAACATGGCATCCTCTGAACAGGAAATAAAGCCAAGATTTTATTTTTTTTTTTAAATAAGAGCCTACCATTTTTAACCCAATTGGAAGGGGAGAGTATGTCACCCTGACTGTCGGAGCTCAAGGTGTATTTACACAGTAGTCGCTTCAAGTTTTGGACAGGTAAAAAAACTCACAGTAAGTTTCTTGTTGCTGTGGCAGGTCTGGCCCTGGTCTCCATAGCAGCTCATGTAAAGGTAGTACAGGAGCTGTAGAATTGCAGCCACTCCTGCTGCAGCGTGGAGACGTGCTCTGCCAGTCAAACACAGAGTCCAAAAAGCTCCAGGCTCTTCATATTGGAATTTGACCTCAAAAAGTGGCTTGTGAGATGCTCAAGGCTTTGGTTAGAGAAAGTTTCCATTAGTGGTATTTTGGCACTAGTACCTCAGCCATTTTCCTTTTCCTGTTTGGTTTACTGTGGTATTCTTATTATCTGTTTTGCCCATGACCCTCCCTTTCAGTGTGGCTGCTGTTCTGCGTATTGGTGACACAGAGTCACAGTACGGCATGCAACTGCTAGTCCCAGATTAGCAGCAAACTGGAGTCTGACTTCAATTATCTGGGAGGATGATGTTTCTTGACTGTCTGGTGTTTAAATGAACTGAAAATCAAAACCCTGTTTTTCTTGGTTCTCTTCCAAATCCCACTAAGGTACAGTTTGCCTCATTAAAGATTAAAACAGATGTTGGGAAAAGAAGGTAAGTCTGAATCAAATTTGAGATCCAAATAGTCCAGAGCTTGTGGTTTGAGCTTGGGAGGAGGAGGAGAAAGCGTTGAACACTTCAGATCCATGGGACAAAGGTAAGAGTGGCTACAGGGACTTAGCAAGACCCTTCCTTCATTTTAGCAGCTCTGTGAACTCTCTGCCTGTGGTGAACTGCAGGTGAGGTGCTGTAAATAAGCAAAGACACCCAACAAGGTGTGAGGAGACAGGCAGAACAGCTTCTCACCGTTGTCTTTGAAGACCTGACCCAGGGTGACCCAGATTCCATGTCCCAGACCCAGGGTGCTTTTCTCTCCCTGGAGCGGACCACGAAATGGCCAGAATACTGCTGTTGCCTTTGCAGTTTAGCAACTGCAGTCAAAACAAAGGAAGGAAAAAGCCAGGGAGAACACACACATTCCAATGAAATAATTACAGCTAATCTAATATATAGCATCTAGGTGTGCCTACTCGCTGTGTGGAATATAGGCATAATAATGAGGAAAACTGTTGGGGTTTTGTTTCTTGAGAACCTCATCTTGCTTCACCGTGACCTTCTCAGTTAACTTAATAAGCCAGGTACCTTTGTATGAAAACAGCTTCTTAGTTTCCACACTAGAGAATAGGCTGCCTTATCGCTTGCTGTAATTTTGATTTCAAAACAGTTGTTTTGTATAAGCCTCACTCTTCTGTTGCTTGGAGCTATCAGAAATCTTTTTTTTTTTTTCCCCAGCTACCACTTCCTCATCCTTCTCCATCCTTCAGCAACAATTCTTAGTGCAGGTGAGAGTTACATTTTAAAGAAAACCTCTTTGATCATATTCTAATGATACTTTTTCAAATCCTCGCCGTGTATGTATATGATGATAGTTGCAGAGGTTGAGCATGTAGTTGGTAAATACATAGGTCAGTGCAGAGCCTCATTTCACCTAACATTGGTTCTTCAGCACAGCCTCTCTTACTACTGGTCATAAAGTCTTATGGTACAGCTTCAGGGGAGCCAGATACCTTGGGCACAGAGAGGTGCCAGTGAAGCCCGGAGCTGCAGTAGGTTCTTGAACCCTGATGGCTTTTCTTGCAGGGGAAACAAAATCCTCTGGTCCTGGGGGTAACGCCTTTGAAAAATAGTCCTGTACATTGACTGTGAGTCTTCATTTAACTTGTGTTCACCAGCATCTGTTTTTCTTTCAAAGTTGCTGGTCTCATCATACCCCCCAAAGGGTGCATCACCCCACGGGTCCCTCCGAGGGTCAGGCTGCTGCCTCCCTGATGTGCCTACGCTCTCCACATGGGCTGGCAGTTCCCACCACCCCTCTGTAACTCCCCGATGGCACCAGTGCCCTGTGAAAAAGCCAGCAAGCTGCAGGCCTGATTTCACTCTGGAGCTCAGTAGGTGACGCTGATCTTGTGAGCGAGTAGGAGGCACATCAAGCTGAGGATGCAGCTGATCAGAAAATGTTTGACATTTTGTTTTGGTCCAAATGTTCTCTTATTAAGAACATGCTTCCCTTTTGACTAGTAATTGAGATTTGTCCTCTTTAATATTAATCACTTGGCAAAGAATTTGCACAATTCCTTTTCTTAACCATCGTTTTGAAAATGCAGTTAGAGCCAGCTATGCTTCCATCCCATACCACAGAGGGCTGTGATGAGGTGTGTGCTGCTGAGTGTTTTCATACTGTACCTAAAAAGGAGGTGTGTATAAAGTCCCGTCAGAAAGACTGAATGTCCCTCCTCCAGATTCTGTGAAAAAATAATTAGATAATACTGTAGACCTCAGGTTCATAGCCATGGCTGTCTGCATTGCTTTCAGGCCATCTAATATGGCAATTTTCTCTGACAGTAGCCGATACATCTTGGGGTACCTTGCCTCCCCTGCACCCTTCAGCAGCTGATGTCCACAAAGGGTAGCTGGGATAAAATGGGTTTTCTAGTCCCATGAATAAGGGTTGTATACTAGTCTTTTTCTCAAAAAATCCAATTTGCACTATCGTAAATTCTCTCATTGTCTACTTGGATGCCACCCCGGCCTGAATTCTCAGCCTCTCCAAGACAGGAGGACAAGAAATTTCCCTTCTGAATCATAGCATTTTGTTAAAAATACATTTACATGAAAAGCTGCTATTCTGATATATTAAAAAAGTATACAGTACTTGTGCACTCTCGATATTTTTGCTTCTGGTTCCATTCAGAAGCCATCCTTTCCCAAAGAATCAGGAGCAAAGCTTGAGGCCGGGGGGAGGTTAGGAATGAGGGTCCAGCAGCTTTGCAGACCAATGAGCAACTCAAAGTAGCATATTAGTGTTTTAATTGAAAGGATGCAGTATTTGGTGTTCAAAAGATAAACTTAAGGTCAAAAGGAAAAAAAAAAGGTTATCAGAAGCTCTGATATCAGTAAATCTGAGTAACGAATCGCTACGTTTGCCCCAATGATCAATAGCTGCTTATGTCCAGAAGTCACAGGGTGTAGGTAACACCTCCAGAGGCACAAAGGTCATTCCAAAGTGGCAATTCATGGGTGATGTTTGTATGTTTGATTACTGCAACTGCAAGGCAGTGGGGAGCTGGGAGAAGAGCAGTGTAGGTGCCACCTAGCCCCTGCCCTGCAGATGAATGTCCCTGCTGTGGTGCCACCATTGCCTGGTGCAGCTCAGGCAGTGGCAGTCAGACTGACATCATGGTGTGAACGTGGGCTGGGGTCATGTCCTTCCTCTCCTGGGGTGCTCCCTTTTGTTTCACCTGAGGCAAGTCCCAAAAGCCATGGGAGTCTCCTCTGGTGACCTGAGCCCAGGGGAGCTGCAGCTGCAGTTGTTTTTGTAGCTTCCTTCCCCTTCCAGCTCCTGCTTCTGTGTGATTTAGAAGTTCTTCTCTCCTGGCAGGAACAGCCATGGGTGAAAAGGGAGGACAGAGGGGTGACATCTGCCTTGACCCAACCTGTGGACCCCAGCTGGACCTCAGCCATCACAGCTGTACATGCCCAGCCACCCTGGTTTGCAGCTGGCCAGACTGACAAGCTATGTCATAAAAAGCAATAGATTTTAAATAATTTTAAATTAAA
The DNA here is from genome assembly GCA_022605575.1 of Laterallus jamaicensis coturniculus. Classification (NCBI taxonomy): domain Eukaryota; kingdom Metazoa; phylum Chordata; class Aves; order Gruiformes; family Rallidae; genus Laterallus; species Laterallus jamaicensis. The sequence continues at coordinate 81,537,376 of JAKCOX010000001.1, read as the reverse complement.
TAGTTACCATTCTGAGAAACTTTCAAAACTCTGTACTACTCATGAAAGACCCCACATTTCCCTTTATGTTTTTCTACGTCCTTGGGTTGGGCTTGTCCAACCTGTCCTAGACCGTTTCATTTACCACCCTGGGCTGCAGCACCCAGAAAAACAACAGCAGAATCCTCAGGGTCTCTCATAAAAAACACCCTGCTGTCACCAGATCTGAAAATCATAAACAATTTCAAAATTATTACTATTATGAGACTTGTAAGTAATTACCTTGGAACTTAGATGGTATTTCTCTTTTTTAATTCAGCTACCATGTTCCTCATTGCAAAATGAATGTAATTTAAATTATGCTATTTTATCTAATATTAAGAATACAACATCCATTAGAAAGTACACTATAAAGTATGTGCTGCTAGAAACATCTACAATATTATAGCAAATAATCCAGTTATATCCTCTTATGATTTATAGTGCTTTATTTTTCTTGTCTTTACCTTCAAACTTTTGCCAGTAACAGACGGTAGTGTCATGCTAAGAAACTCCATAAAGATTTATGCACCTGGATAAAGATGACCCCTTTCATATTTTCTCTTATGACTGCTGTATGTATTACTTTTGTTCTGGAGTTCTGCACAATTTGGCTCAGGGTTCTTGAAGAACATTAAAGCAGCACTGCAAAAAAAAGAAACCTGAAAAAAAAGAAAGGCAGTCCTCTGAATGGAAAATATGAGAATTAAAAGATCCCTGAATTAAGGGGAGGGGACCACGACGACACTGTATAGCTTTAGATTAGTTAAATAATCCTCTTTCACTCCCTGATTCAGGATCTACAAGGATAATGGTCTTTTCCTACTTTGCAGGGCTTTTGAAAGAGATACATGAAGAGACTAACACAGAAGTACAAGGCCAAATCAGTAGAATTATAATGTGTAGCAGCTAATATTTTACTGGTAGGAAAACACCATACCTCATTGCATATAATTTGGACTGTGGCAGTATTGTAGGTGTTTTTCCTTTTAAAAGTGTCAGTGGAAATTGCAGAAGACAGCATAGAAACAGGGTATTAAAAATGGGATGGAGGCCTTAACTCTTCATTCAGTATGAATGAGGAAGAAAGTTACAAGAACTAACAGTGAAGGGAAACTTATTTTTTCTAATTGGAATATTCCATGTATTCAGAATTTTCTGTTGTGTAAAGACATAAACAGAGGGATTTATTAAATAAAAAGTCACCACAACTGCATAAGCCTTCACTTCAAGACCAGAAGTCTAGGGGAGGATACAATCTGTGTACTCTGGCAATTTAATTCTTTGGGTTCACCAGACACAAATGTCTAAATCATCAGTAGTCTGTAAAATAAATAAGTTCCCTGATAATATAACTCAGCAGAAGATAAAAGCCTTTACTGGGATTAGAGTAGAGTTCACCAGCTTTTTCACTGAGATGCAGCTTGATAAATGACAATCCTGGAAGACACATCTCTTGGCTTTGTACACCGGACTGCTTCTCCCATTCCCAAGCACAGCCCTGCCCCTCTCTGGTCCAAGAAAATGGAGAAACTATGTTATTCTATTTTTAGCTTCTTTTAATGAGATTTATCAGTTAGACTGGAGATAGAAGTTGCATTGAAGCTGCAGGTATGCTAGTGCTGTTTTAGGGCTCCCTCAAAGCCTATAGATGTCATGTTGAGAACTGCGAAACTGCCCTGAGGAGGAGCGGGATGGCTCTAGGGTGCTGGCTCCACTGAGATACTTGAACTTTTTTGCCTTAGCTATGCATTTAGGTGACACCTAGCATACTTAGTGAGCTCTTGTAGTTTGTTAAGCTTGCCACTCATGCTGCCTTCTGTACTCAGAGGTTTGTCCCACACCCTTCTTGATGCTGAAGTTTGGTCATTACATGGTGAAAAATGCAAAAACTCTCTGGGAAAAGCTGGGTTAAGGATCCTGGAGCATCCTCCTGGCCTTCACCAGCCAAGTGCTCCCCAGTGGGGAGTGACCACATGCTCCCCAGGAGAACTGGAGACCTGGGGTGTCAGTGCCAGCAGCGAGCTCTCCTTCTAATTAATTGTAGCTATACTGCAATCTGTTAAGGCGCTGCGTGATGGCAACTGAACAGTGATAACTGGCACCCACTGATGCCAGATCATAAAAAGCTGAGTTACGTGTTTGGTTGTCCCAGTATTGAGGTGGGGGGGAGAAGGGAAAAATACCATATGTTGTTTTTAATCTTTTTAGAGTTGTTTAATGTTCCAACAGCACAAAAATGATTTTTTAAGAGTACTTTCCTTAGTAGAGCTTTGAGATACATTATTTCCCTTTCAGCCTGAATGCACACTATGCAGCACCATATTATATCCAGTTTTCTTTTTCTAAGAACTGTTGTTTACCAAGTTTCAGAATTCAGGAAAAAAAATGTCAAAGAAATTATTTTTTACATGATATCTAGGAAAATTACAGAATGAGCTTAATCTTCCTTTAAAAAGCACATAGGAAAGAGCGTTAAAAGTGTTGCCTTGAGAAGGCATGTTCAAAACCTGCCTGGGGAAGGACCAGGAGGAGAGGCTGTTTGGCCACTAAAAGCAGTCTCCAAAGGATATTCAATGCTGAGATTTTGCATTGTAGGTGTGCAAAAGGCACCTGGGCAGTTACATGGACAGAGATGGGTACTGGGTGGCCTTGTGAGTTACCTTCACATAGTAAAAAAAGATTTTAAAAATCACAATTTAAATTTTTTATTGAGGTTTTATGGCCATTGTGTTTTATATGGTGGACAGCTGATAGTCATAATCAATCTTGATCACAGTTAGCTTTATTAGATTGGGGAAGCATGGGCCCCGGGAAGCCATGCAGCTAGTGATTATAATGTATCTTTTTTATCTGGATTTAAGAAACAGTGCCTGCTCATGTTAAAACAAGAAAACAAGACCAAGATCTTGCAGATATTAAAGTGGAAAAAGAAAAAAATGCTGGGTAGCCATGGTTTTTGCAAGCAGTGCATGCCGGAAAAGCAATAAAATGACCAACATGGGGATGTATCACCACTGCAGAGGTTTCTTTCTTAGCGAGGGCAAGTTTCTCCCTAAATTGCAGCAAGCAGAATATTGCTGCTGAATGGGAGTGACAAAAAGTATGTAAACACACAAAAAAGACAATAATAAATGGTTTGAAGGCAATTATTTAATTTTTCAGGAGGAAAATCTGACCAGCAGTGTTCCCCTTAGCTCGCCAGAATCCAAGAAGGGTCCTATTGTTTTACAGAGGCCCTTTAGTGAGCAGAGCCCAGTGAACGCTGCAGGACCTCCAAAGCAAAGTGAGCCAGGTCCAATGGGTTACACTGTGGAGCTGGTGGGATTTCCAGGGACCTCCACACACCCTCTTGCTTAGCTGCTAGGGCAGGAGGGGATGCTGTTCATGAAAGCACCCATCTCTGCACCCTCCATTCTACCTGGTGATTGGTTAGAAAATCTCTATTACAAGGGTTTTTTCCACAAAACAGCATTTGATTTTGATGGATTTTTTTTTCCTTCTCTCTAAAGATTAAACAGTAAAAGACAAAACATTTTGTCCAGATGTGTGGAAAAAGAGTATTTGGCACTGTTGCCAATGGCTTGTGGGAGCCTCTGCTTTCCTCACCATCCTCCGGATGACAGTATCTCCCAAAATGTACAGTGCCCACATGCTGCTCTGGCATCTCTGCAAAGGGGAGAGAGTGCTACCTTTGCTGGAAGGAGGAGGACAATCAGCTCATAGCAATGTTCTTGCTCGGATGCCCTAAAGCTCATTCTCTCCTATCTCCTACACTTGCCTTTGCTATAGACCTTCAAAGGCAGCAGAAAAGTAGCAGAAAAGTTTTGATTTCTCACACACTGGGATAAAGGCAATTTTCTATTCTCTAGCAACTGCCTAACTACACAGCTACCAGGGAAGCAGTAAAACTGGCCTTGAGAACGACAAGCAAATTGACATTGTAAATAAATTGGTTTTGTACTTGAAGTTGTGTAAGAGGAGCAAAAGGAAAGTTAAATCCAAGTGGAGATTTATTTTTTTCCTGCAATGAAATGCACATATCTATCAGAGTAGAGCACTAAGTCCAGTCATCTTTTCCCAGCAGCACTCAACAATTTTCCCAGTCCCAGCTTCTTCACGTTGCCATTTCCCAAAGCTTTTCCTGTAAAATTAAACAAGCTTAGGTATGTCATGAAAGCAGAAATACTGCAGATTTTGATTTATTTTAATTTGCTTAGTTTTGCTCCCATTGTGAGCGTTCTCCCACTTTCCAGCTCACCCAGGTCGCCTCTTGGCCATGGTGGTGTGGCACCCACTGATGCCAACCTCACAAGCACTTCCACTCAATCTTGCTCAGAGCTCGGAGGGGAAATTGTCACATCTCCCCTCATGTCATGACATGAAGGACTACCCAGCCTGTGGGTGTGGAGAGATCATGACTGCGGGTCTTTAGGATTCTGTAATACAGAAAAACCTAGAGGCTTTGTCCTCTAAATTTCCCCATTTCATTATAGATTACCACAAATACCACAAAAATCACCACTAGCAAGTATACCTATGATTAATAAAGGGCATATATGTGTATATATATATATACCTCAAGCTGTTACAAATTACTAATAGAAATTAATAGTACAGCAGCAATCAATAATAGTAACAATAATATATCAAATTTCAATACTATAGCAACAACAGTATTATAGCAAAAAGTATAGTATTATAATAATACATACTATTATATAGTATGTATACTAGCACTAATTACTACAAAGTTGTCATTAATGAAGCAACATATGAACAATGTAACAGCAGATATGATAGATTACTTATATAGACATATAATATCGGCATTAAGAAAATGAGACAGATCTCAGAAGGGGCCAAACAATCCAAAAGTAAAAGGACTAACCAAACCAAACCTAACCAACTGCAGAAGGGGCCCCAATGGGTACCAATAACAACAGAGAGAGTCTGACTTCAGAGATGTTCTGCATCACGGAGGCTGGAGTCAGCCAGGCATCCCCAGGAGGGTCCAACATCCCATAGAAAATTTGTGTGGGCAACTCAGCCTCTTCAGAGAATGAAAAGCATGTGCAGCAAAGGAAGTTCTCAGAGAGAGACAGCAGTTCCATTTTGGCTACAAAATAAGTCATTTTTGTATCACAGAATCGTAAGAGGGCATGGGACATAACTGCCTTGAGCAGACAATAGTTGCTGTTAATTTCTGGTTTTCATCTGGGGCAGCTGACAGATGATGATGTTTTCTGTTCTTTCGGACCAATTTTTATTTTCCCAGACTGTTTTCATCTTCTTGCAGTTAGAAGAGCTAATGGCTGCCACCAGATCATACTTTCTCAGGATGTTACCCTCTTCTTTCCAGACTATGTTTCACCTTTTCAGAGAGTAAGCTACTGTCACGGTTCCTTGTTTTTGCACTTATTGATGGTATCTCTGAATGCCTCTGGTTTCTAGGTACCCAGCTGTACTTCAAAGGTCCCAGCTGTGCACTTCACGAGGATGCTTCTGGTTCACAGGCCTGGTTCCCAGGCTTGCAGTTCCCAGGCTGGAAGGCATTTCCTCTGTCAGTATTTTTCCAGTAGATATTTTCTTCTGTTAAGAAATTTTCCCCTTCTACCCAAGCTGCCTTTATCGCAGCTCCCATCACCTCGAGAACCAGTGTCACTGCTCAGTGGCCACCATGTGAAGTCTACAAGCTGCTAGGCTTGTCCACAGAAGGGAAAACAGTTACTTTGGCAGTTGGCTTGTCTGCAAGGGTGAAGGGGTGCTATTTGTCAATATGCTTTTGGTTTAAGCCCCCCAAAAACTAACCAGGGAGCTAGCTTGAACCAGAGGAAAGTGCTGTCAGGGTTTCTGGGAGGGTCTGAACGTGTTGTCTGTGCACAGGTTGCAGAAACAGATGAGCTGAGATTCGTTGTTTGTGGGTTGTTTTGTTTTTTTCTGCATTAGAATTTATGCTCTGAATGATATTTTTTGCTTTATGTTCTAGCTGAAATGGTACATATGAAGAAATTTACGGCAAATTTGCTTTGGGCTGCATTCTCCGGTTATCCCTTTTCAAAGAGAAGCCACTTCTTTTCTTTCTCTGATCTGACTCTCAGAGAATAAAGGGAAAAAAATAAAAAATAAAAAATCCCTGAGAGTAGAAGCCCCAGGCTTGGCGGTTTTGCATGATATGAAAATGAGTCCCCAGCTCAGGCCTGCTTCAGTCTCCTGAAGGGAAGGAGGCAGTGCTATTTATCTGGTGCTCTCCATTTTGCCATTGCAGAAAATCTGGACACAAGCAGAAATGGCAGAGATTTTTTAAGATATTTAAACCACATCCTATCTGCAAGTCCAAATAATTTAGACGGCCCTTACAAAAAGGGATAGAGGTTTTAGGTTCTGACTGACAGTCCACAGGTGCTTTAAAATCTCTTAGGTCCACCAATGATCCCAAAAGTGATCAAAAGCTAGGATCATAGAATCATAGAATCATAGGGGTTGGAAGAAGGGTCCAACTGGAAGGTTAATAAGAAAACAATCACTATCTTGAAAAAAGCCCATATTACATTCCCACCAAGCAGCTTGGTAGAGGAAGATGAGATCATCAGCAACATGGGGGTAGGAAGGCCAGGCTGTGCAATGGTCAGCTAAATCCCTCCTTTTTTAGACATCTGAGAAAACATATGGCAGCATGAAGAAATAGTAAATCTACATCTGCTTCTCATTGAGAAAATACGCTCCATGTTTCTCTTCTGGTGGTTGTCAGCTGGATATTGCTACTGGATAACTGAATTTATAGCTTTGGAAAAAAATCAAATCTATTTATGGACAGTAGGATTCCTTTTCACAAGGCAAACAAACAAACCAATACTTAAACAAACAGCAGGATGCCTCGTAAGAGTCCTTTCAGTGACAATCCTCTGACTGAGGTCAGGCTGAGAGCAGGTCTGTATGTACATGGTAATAGGCATCAGGCTGGGAATGAAGCAGGATTTTGTCCTGCAGAACTGGCTCACCCCCAACACCACTCCTTCCAGCTCACTCTCTGAAACACCCTACATTTGTCGGGTATGATGCCAGCCAGAGTCATAGCAACCTGCAGCAAACTGTTATCTTACTAAAAACATGCAGGCAGCATGCAGGCATCTTACCTTCCTGTACTTCCAGTGGTACTGGAGAGGTTTACTCCTCAGGCAGCTTTGAACCCTTCAGTGATTATCTTAAAATGTGAATTGGCTAACTGGATTATTCTCTTTCTTATTGTGACTGGGACTTGGACCAAGGGTCTCCCAAAAAAATTCCTTTTTATGGGCATACGTTTAAGATCTTGATTTGGACTGATGAAGCTTCCTAATTTGCAGAAAGCATCCAGCAGTGTCTTTAGGTAGGTATGTTTACGTTATGGCTGTTAAAGAACAGAAGATCACCTGAATTTTAGGTAAAGGAGATATAGATATAGATATAGATATAGATATATAGATATCTTGATTGCAGGTGGAGTAGAACCTGGATGTCTGAAGGAATTGGTCGAATACACTGTGGGCCCAAATGTCATATTCACAGAATCACAGAATTGTAGGTGTTGGAAGGGACCTCCAGAGATCATCGGGTCCAAACCCCTGCCAAAGCAGGCTCCCTAGGACAGATCACACAGGTAGGTGTCCAGATGGGTCTTGAATATCTCCAGAGAATGAGACTCCACAACCCCCTGGGCAGCCTGTTCCAGTGCTCTGTCACCCTTGCTGTGAAAAAGTTCTGCATATTTGTGCAGAACTTCCTGTGCTCCAACTTGGGGCCATTGTCCCTTCTCCTGTCTCCAGAGACAACTGAAAAGAGACTGGCTATTTCCCTCTGTCTCTGACACCTCAGATATATATCAACACTAATCAGATCCCCTCCCAGTTTTCTTTTCTCAAGGTTGAACAGCCCCAGTTCATTCAGCCTTTCATTGTAAGGGAGATGCTCCAGGCCCTTAATCACCTCCTGAGGGGACAGAAATCTTAAATTCCAATCTGTAAAGAATAAACTGTGTGAGCCACACCCCAATGTAGTGTTAGGAATCATACTAATGAAAATGTATCTGAGTTGTAAGAACATTGTCACAAAATAGGTATGTCAAAGTATCTGTGGCATAAACAACAGCTGGACTGGGAAACCATGCTATATAAACCATCAAGACTTTAGCAGAGCATTTGGTATGTCACGCTGGGAACATGATCCACCAAGGAAACAACATTCTAAATGTATTTAAGGAGTGATGTTGATGACAAAAACAGCGCTGTGATGATGAAATCTTAGTGGTAAGGCTAGGGAAGGATGCTTTCTGGTCACAGCATAAAGGTATCCACACAGCTGAGGCCCAGGCCAGGCTTAAATGGAAGGAAATAATTGTCATGGTGCAGATATATGACGGACAAAGCATATCCAAAATGTCAGGGATGAGCACAAGGCAGCAGAACAGAGCCAGGGAGCAAGGCAACAGAACGGGGCATGGCTCCCTAAGCAATGCTGACATTGGTAAGATCCTGCTGTAGCTCTGAAATGCCCAAACACATAGGGAAATGAGATGCAGGATAGCACCCTTATTCTCTGGTTCATTTAATATTGTGAACTCTTCCTTCAGTGAACATGAAGCATGAGCAAGAAAAGTCAGTGGCCAGTTTAACTGTAAAAACGTGAGTCCTGGGACCTTCTGTCCCTCTGATCCTCACCATCCCACCTGGTGCCTGGCATATCCCATGGTGATGGCCAAAGGGCTACTCCTCCTTACAGTGCTCCTCATCCAGAGCTTACCCCGGCGTAGCCTCCCCTGGGGGACTACAGGAAAGTACTTGCTGGCTTGATACCAAGAAGAGTGCCAGAAGGCTTATAGGGATGGCTTTGCACCTCCAGACATGCCCGCAATGGGAACACGTTCTTCCCCATGCCTGCATTCAGTGTCATGGTGAGCCCACCTTGTCTCATCAGGGAGCCCATTGTTAGGACAACAAGCCTAATGGGGTGCTTCACAACTGGGCTGCTTCCCAGCAACTTTGCAGTTGATGTCAGAGGAAGAATAAATATTTAGGGATTGTCAGAGGAAGAATAAATATTTAGGGATTAGTAGGTGGGGCAGATGCAGGTTGCAGCAGGACAAACGATGAAGCAGATGAACCTTAAGACAATCTGAAAAAGAAAAATGGGGAAAAGGTGGAGATTACTATTGATTTATGCTCTGTCAGTGAAGCTACTTTAAGGCTGATGCTGTACATACCCCTAAAAAAATAATCACGTAAAATATATGCCAATATTTACATGCAGTGACTTTCCCTAAAATTTTAGTAGAAAGTAGTATAACAAATGTAACAGGGAACTGTGATTTTTTTTTTTTTTCCCTGAGGTTGCTCTTTCCAGAAGATAAAAGCTGTAGATCCTAAGGAGGGAGAAAAAACATTGAGAATAAAAGTCAGCATTAACTCGGTACCCAAAAGCTGTACTTTCATGATGTACTGCAGTAGATGGTTTTTAATCATCAGACAAACAATACATATGAGCCCCCATGCAGCATAGTCAGCTTGTGGGGTTGATGGCTGTTAAGCCAGAAGATTTGGAAAAGAAAAAACGTTTGACAGTTTTGGGAGAAGTAGCAATTTACCAAATAGTTTCAAAGAAACTTCAAAAGGTGTCCCGTAGGGCCAGGACATGCTGGTCACCTGGGAGTTAAGTTCATCCTTATCCTTCCTGATTAGAGACAGATCTGAAATGGATCTTTGTCCTCCCAGCAGAGTAATCCCAGCAACCAATGTGCTATGGAGCCTTTCTTCTGCCAAAACAGTCCCATTGTAGAGGAAACGGGAAGCACTTGTGTCTGTAGCGGGCCAGAGAGCTCATCAGCAGGTCACAACTTGGGGAGGCCCATCTGCCAGCCTCTGCTCTGGTCAGTAGTAAATTTTTTCTACAAATTGGAAGCATGTTGATTAGTTGATACCAAAATGAAATTCCTTTAGATAATCCTACCTACAATCTCTTCTGGAAGAGGTGATAGAAGGGATTTGAAACAGGTTTCCCAAGCTAGGATGAATGTCTTAAAGGAAGAGTCATTTTTTTTCTTCTCTTTTGACCTTTTATTTGGGTCAAACATGACAACACAATCAACTTGTATTTGGAAATCAGACTGATTCTAGTTAATCCAAATTTTCAGTGAACAAGGTATTTAATAAATACTGTAAGCTGTTTTCATGCAAAAGAGATATTCAATAGAATAATTAAAAGTGGACTAGAAATCCAGAGTATTTATGATAAATTTCTTCATGCAGTCTTGTTCAGTAACCTTCTGCAGTGGACCTTTCTTGCTCTGGCTCCCAGAAGCATGACCACCTACCTGAACAACATGTGGGATTTAGATACCCCACACAGGGTCTCCACAGACTATTGGACATTGTACACAAGAGCTCTGCCGCTGTGCTGTTCCCAGCCCCCTGTCCTGTCTGGGAGGAGAAGTCAGGTAACTCCTGAGTTCATTTGATGCACACTGCCACGGAGTGTCATCCTCTAAGCCTGGCCTGGCATAGCAGAAAGAACGATAAAACCTTTTACAACCGCTGCATGGTGGAAGTGTTCGATTTTTAGACAGGTATCACCTTTAATGTGTTGCTCCTCTAACAAGTCTATGGGGAAGCAGTCAATAGCAGCCTTTTCTTTTGTTCTTCCTTTACCAATTTTCTCTTGTATTTTCAGTCTCCAAGAGCTAATGAAAGGACATACCAGGATGTCTAAAAAATGAGTCTTTCTGATGTTTTTCAAGGTCTCAGATAATAACCACCAACCAGAGGTCTCACTTGAGTTATTTACTGGTCACTGGGTACAGCAAGGACTCCTGTGCTAGGAACTAAGTGCCCACCATGTGCCCATCAAGAAACACAGCATGGTCATTCCACAGCCCACCACAGTCGTTGCACAATTACCTCTTTTTTTTGCCATAAGCCCCTATGAAAGGAAAGTAAGATAGAGACCTTTTTGCCATCATTCTCACTAAACTTTGCTGGTGATTCTGTAACACACAGGCCCTTTTGGCATGACGACATGTAACCCAGTTATCTTTTTCTGTTGATAGTTCAAGGTCTGTCTATATTGGGAAGACATGTCGATCTGTAATGGGACTGGACATTTAGGGTCTAGGCATCTGTGCTTATTTCTGCCTGAACTCTCTTTCAGTTTCGCATGTAGAAGAAAACTGGTGCCCGTTTGGCTGCCTTGCAGGAGCTCTGTTTAGAGTTGAGTGGCAAGTCTGAAAGGCACCTTTCATCTGCCTGTGAGAAAAGAAACAGAGAGGATATGTGAGTCTAACTTATTGAAGGACATGATTTTCCAGGTCCCAGTAGACCCAAAACCCAGAGGAAGTCTGAAATGAAGCTGGAGAACTTGGCTAAAATGTTTCTTTGGTTAGTTGGTTGGTTGGTTGTTTTTTTTTTGAAAGTGCCTGCAAGGTTAGGAACTTCTTGATGGTCCTATTTCACCATACTGCAGGCTCACATAGGACTTAGGAAAGAAAATGCTCCTGGTCTTTGGCTGCCATAAGTGCCTTGAGCCGCAGCCTCGTGGCTGCAGGGCTGTCCTGTGTCCTGGGCTGCTTTGGCTCATAAGCATGTGAGTCAGCCCTGTCTCTGTCTTATGTCCTCCATTTCACCACTTGATTGATATTTAAAATAAGAGTTTACCTTCCTTCCTTTTTATCGTGCCTTTATTTTATATCACTTCTAAAGAAATGGTTGCTTGTCCTTTCGCCATTAAGGAAACCTGGAGATTCTTTCTCTTTCCTTAACTAAAATTCTTTTGAAACCTCTCTCACTTCTCTTACTATTAACATAATGTGTGTCTTTCCATCTCAACTGCCATTTTAGTCTGAAAACTGACTGTGAAATTGCTTTTATCTGTAATGTGCTCCCTGTAAGAGTTCTCTTGGATCTTATTTTAGTGACAAAAACAAGCTCCTCCTGCTATAGCTGCCAAATTAACATGGCTAAGAGAGAAAACCACAAAGTAGAGTCTGTTTCTTCATTGGTATCTTGAAAAGAAACCTAGTTAGGTAAAACCTTTCTATTTTGTTCAAACTTAAGCGATTGCAGAGCCTGCTTATGTAAATAAGAAACCATGTAGGTCCCAGTTTTCAGTAATCTACAGCTCCAAAAGACATCAACAGACCTGGATGGACAAAATTATCATCTTGGTGTTTATGAGCTTGCAAAAGAAAACTAGTTTTCAGATCACAGATTGAATTTGCAATCAGTATAATGACTGGAGGCAAAAAAGAACAAGCTGCTTATTTGTATGCAGGGCAGGCTCAACTCCAAAGTATTGAAATCTTCAGTGTCATTTTGTTAATAGTTTTCCATTAAGGCACCGACATTTTTAAAGGCCTGGGAAGTTACATTCTATAGCTTTGTATTAACTTAGGCCAGGCCTTCAGTTTTCCAATATGATACAGAAAACGAGCCCTAAAGCCTCCTATGGCATTAATGTAGGCAGGGCTGCTGCAGAGTGGTGGGGGTCATGGAGCCCCTGTGTGTACCACGTTATCTCCCACCTGCTGCCCTCTGAAAAGGGATACCCCCTGCCATTTCAGATGCGTAAGTGCCAAGAAGTTAAATTTGGCATTGTCATGTCCTAATACAATTGCCATAGACTATAAGTGCATTTGATAGGTTTTTGATATATTTCCTTTTTTGGTTTGTTTTGTTGAATGTCTCCAGCTATGCAAGGTGCATGTCACATTCTTTTGCAATGAGTAAAATCAATGGTTCCATTTTAATTTGCTTGCTTTAATAAAAAAAAAATTAAAATTTATTTAACTGCATGGTTTAATTTCAAAACAACATGGTTTAGTTTCAAAACACCTCTACATAGCAGGGATCAAACTTTTATTAAACTTAATTTGCCTTCTCGGTTTCCACCCTAATCAGTGATAGTCCACAGTGTGTTTTATGCAATGTGGCAGAAGAGTGAATCATATAAAATAAGGATTCAGGAGGATCTCAAAAGGGCATTCACCTCTACATTGACAAAGGATCAACTGCATTTCTGTCATCATTCACAGATATTTGCCAAAGCTATTTGGTTTTGAAGGTGTCTAGTAGTGGGTGTCCCAGGGCTTATCTGGCAATAAAGCCATGGTTTCACTCTATTTTAAGTTTTCTAGTTAGAGTTTTCTTTTCATGCATAGTCTGAATTCCCTTTTCACAATTTTGCCCACCCATTCCTACCTTCACTGCTGTATGCACACCCAGAAAATCTTTTTTCCCTTCCTCTGAAACATTTCTTTTTCAATATGCTTGAATACCGGCTCGTTCCCTCAGACTCTCTCTGCACACTGAACATCTCTTCATTCTCGGAGATCACGTTTTCTGGTCCTCTGAAGCATTCTTGCAGCTCCCCTCTGCAGTCCCTGGCTCCCCTGAAGCAGAGCTCCCTGAGCTTTATTTGTAATAGAGCTGAGCTAGCAATGTTCTGTTTTAAATCATTTTAGGGAGACAGCAGTACCAGAAGAAAACCCAGTAATATTTTCTTTAAAAAATCAAGTAAAGAATAAGGAGATATGTTTTGTCATAGAAGGAAAACAAGGAAGGAACCAAAGAAATAGGTAAGTTTTCCAAATGAATTCAATATGGGGAAAAAAAAACCAGAATCCCATATACAATTCAAATGCAGGGAATAAAATACAGATAGTATTTCTAGACTATGAGGCTGCTTGTATAAACTTGGCTGAAAAAAATCTGCAGTAAGGAGTTTTAATGATATGAGGGAAACAAAGTGTGTAAACAATTCAAGGAAAAAAAGAAATCCCCTAATTGGGGGAAGCCTGTGCTGCGTTGGGGTTGGGGGGTAGGGTGTTGTACTTCAGTGTTAGAGAGAGGGAGAGAGAAATTGCATTTCTGTTGGTAAGTCTTAATGAAATTGAACTATTTATAGAAAGACAGTTGCTATAACAGATCAGTTGCCAAAATTTTAAGGAAAGACCCTAGGTCAAAATAAATGACAGCACAACTACCATCTGAAATAAAGAATGTACTTTGCAGGACAGAAGAGCAAAGAATGTGTTAATTCATACAGCATATGCCTACTGTCATTTGTACAGATGGAGAACAAGGATATGTTTATATGGAATTTTCCCTTTTTCTTTTTTCTTTTTTTTTTTTTTTGAGATAGATTTAGATTAGCAAGTGCTGTTTTCACCACAATGAAATGTGCATCACCATGGTGGTTCATCTAGCCTGGACAGCACACACCAATGTTGGGATTTCCTGGTGAGGTTCTGGCTACCCAAGGGTAGTAGAAACATAGTGTGGAGTGCCAAGCTCCCCTCCACTCTGCCTGACTCCAGCCTGGAGACCCTCATGCAACATCACTTGCTCGTTTCTTCCTGTATAAAATGAGAACATATTTTGAGTCTGTGTCATGCCTTGAGTTCTCTGGATGGCAAACACTTTCTCCAACAGGGAGTTTCTAGTTCTAAAACTATTTCTCAGTGTATCTACCAGGGACATCATTGGGGTAGTTATGCCTTTCTGACACAAAGATTACATATGCTTTTTGTCTGAAGCTGCAGTAAAAGTGCAACTTAACTAACCCATTCCACACCCTGACCCCCAAACACTGAAATACCACTTTATTGTCCCATGAAATAATTTTGAGGACAATAAAGTCCTCAAAAGTTGCAGTTCAGTCCATGGCCCTGCAGGGATTCATCTCCTTCGCTGCTATTCAGGTTTCTGAGGCTCAAAGAGTTTCTTGTAATTGTTCCCCTCTTTTACTTATCCTTCCCTTTGAATTATCCTACAGGACTGAATTATTCCACAAGCCTCTTCTGGTCTCTGGTATCCTAAGAGTATTTCAGGCAATTAGTGGCTGTCTAACAGAGCTAACTGCTGATGCAAACCAGGTGTCATCCATGAAGAAAGCAAGAGAAGTGCTAAAAAGAAAAATGCTGAAGTGTAAATCTGATAAAAAAGTGAATGAGAAAAGACAGGACTGGACGAGGCTGTCTTTACTCCCCCGCTTGCGTTTTACTCCCCCATCGTGTTTTACTCCCCCATATGTTGCTTATGCAACATGTAGCACTCCTTGCTGCCAGCAACAGACGAACCCGCCACACGTAACTCCCTGTCTGGCCATCACATCTGTAACTTGTGTCATATGATGTTATGTAAAAAGCAGACGAAGCGAAAGGGACTGTCACTGCAGCCTAATAACAAAACGTTATTTCTATGGCATCCAGCACAGCAGGGCAGATGTGTTTCCAGAAGCCACAGACGAGGAGATAAATTGTTTTCAAGGTGTTAATCAAATATATGAGAGACTGATTTTGCCATCCTGAACCTCAGGGTAAAAGAGATGTGGGTTTGAAAATTTCATTCAGAAATCTGTTGCCAGGAAAATGGGATGAATTCCAGGACTTTGCTGGGGAAATGAATGGCAGAATTCCTGCTGGCTTTGGTACCACAGGAGTCTGGCTCCCGCCTTGGATGCGGCAAGGGGCGCTGGTTTGCTTCCCTGGAAAATCATAGAATCATAGAATCATAGAATGGGAAGGGTTGGAAGGGACCCCGAGGATCATAAAGCTCCAACCCCCCTGCCACAGGCAGGGCCACCAACCTCAGGCCTGGATCTACACAAGGTTGCCCAGGGCCCCATCCAACCTGGCCTTGAACACTTCCAGGGATGGGGCATCCACCACCTCTCTGGGCAGCCTGTTCCAGGACCTCACCACTCTTTCCGTAAAAACCTTCCCCCTAATATTCAATCTAAACCTTCCCTCCTTCAGCTTTAAACCATTCCCCCTTGTCCTGCCATTATCTGCCCTTTTAAAAAGTTTATTCCCCTCCTGTTTGTATGCTCCCTTCAGGTACTGGAAGGCTGCAATGAGGTCCCCCCGCAGCCTTCTCTTCTCCAGGCTGAACAAGCCCAGCTTGTTCAGCTGTTGGAGCTGCCTTCCCTTGTGCCACTCAGAGGAAGCACATTGGAGCTTATGTGGGGTTAATTAATTGTTCTTAGTGATTTTGGAGACATTGGGACTGCATTTGTTCATGCTTCAGTGGGCGGCTGGATTAGTTTTGGGGTTTTTTCCAGCGAGAGCCAGTCTTTTTCCATTAACATCCCAGACCAACATATTGGACTTTCATGTTTCTTGTTCTCAACCCTTTATGTGTAAAATAAGTTTTTAGATAATGTGTTTCCTTGCATAAATCTGCAAGATATAATGACTGAAGGTATAGGGAAAGGCAAACAGGAGCAAGGGACAGGGTGTGAGAGGATAGTGACATGGGACTCCTTGGAGAGAAGGAGGATGATAAAGGGGAAGGAAGGCACAGGGCTGGCCAGATGGAGGGGCTCAGAATAAGTTCCTTAAGATCCAGTTTCCTGATGAAGCATAGCTTTTGATTTGTGGTCTAGGCATAACCTCTGAAAAGTTATTAGTAACTGGTGCATTACTATCAGATAGAAAAGGATCCAGTTCACTTAAAAGACTAGAAGCACTGCTGTGGTAATGCAGGAGTGAATCATCAGTTACACAAATCCTCAGTGACTGAAATGAATTAACAAACTGATAGATTAAAAGAATCTCTGTCTTTGCTGGGTCCAGGAAACCAGAGAAGGCGGATAGTGGAATTGCCTGCACTTTGAGGTGCAAACACACAAATACCTCACACGTTGCTTCATGCAACAAACCCTCTGATACTGTTTTTGGGCTCATTCAAAATGAAGTTCATCCAGATAAAAGATGCATTTCTAAATTTCACATCCTTCACACACACACACACACACACACACACCCCACACAAATGTAGTTGGTGCTATGGACAGCATTTAATGGCCTAATTTGATTTCAATTTCTTCTTTTAGGGAAGATGCAAAATAATCACAAAGTCCTGGTCCATTTACATTTTCCGGGTCATGGAGGAGGAGCCCCTTGGGCTGGAAAGGCTGTTCTAGGTTCTTTCTCTCATGGTAACACCTCTTTTTTTGTTGGGAGACTGTATGAGAATTTTTCCCCTTCTTTTCTGCTTCTTCTGACAGGGTTTCCAGAAGAGCTGAGCACAGTTCTGAGCAAGAAGAGCTGAGGCTGTCCTTCATCACTGGAGAGATGAAAGATGTGCAGACAAGATGCCCTGGCAGGATGCTCTTCATGCCCTAGAGACCCCTAGACCAGTTAAGGTCCCCAGGGAGCAGCAGAAAGCATGTAGCACTAATACCCCACACCTGCACCACAGGAGCCCTGCCTCAATTTTACATTAATGTGAGTAACTTCAGAGAATCTTGTATATTAACATGGCATAAGCAGAGTACAGGTTGGAAGTCATTATTCTAGGGGATGAAAGGTTTCCTTCAGAGGGAGCAGTGCTGCCAGGCTTTTGGAAAGTCTTTGGCTCGTGCTACACATTTGTTGACTCGTATGTATTTGTATGTGGGAAAGACTGTTTTTAACTATGATTAGAGTGTAGCCTCAAACAGTAAAGGCCCATGACTGTAGTGTGACAGAAGGACACTCGACTGCAGGGTTTTAAAAAAATAAAATAAGAATAATAATTTCTTTAAAACCCACGTGCATTCAATACATTGCTGCTGCAGATTTCGTGGATACAACAGAGAAAGGCACTGTTGCAGTTTAGAACGACACTTATCACTACCACAAGAGAGTCATAAAGTGCACTACTGCCAGCACAGAAGTCACGGCATTCAGTGTTACCGCCCGCAACAGTCACCTCACTCACTGTTACCGCCCGCGGGCAACTCACAAGGTTCAATATTACAACCCCAGCAGCTTCACGGAACACACTATCACAAGCGCACTAGATACTACACCTGTGTTAGTCACCTGAGACTACAGACTTAAAGCATAGCAAATATTCACTTACCCATCTCTCTGGTAAGGGTTCTCAGTACGTTACCTCAGCCCGACTCCTGGCCAAGGGGGATGAGTCTCCTCCCAGAGTTGGCAAAGCAGCTCCCCCATCTCAGACTGAATCCGAGGGGGTTTTATTTGACTTTTTGTCTGATGTAGGTGACAGTGGGCAGGGCTGTGTCCTAGTAGACAATGCCACCTTCCATGTTTGTCATTAGCAGTGATCACCCTTATCTTATGCCCTACCTGTTGCACATCTTTGCATTGTCTGGGCCCACTGAAGCCAAATGGGGACCCCCTGGCTTGCCTTCATCTTACTGCTAGGCAGCTGATTAGTGGTTTTATTGGGACCCAGGGCATATTCTTTGTTGAAGGAATTCAAGAGTCAACCCAGGTTTCAGTTGGTTGAATTATGCAGCACTGCCCATTTAGTCTCAGTCTATGGGACAACTCAAGTCTGAGCTATCTACACAGCTCCCCACGGGTTGTCTCTGTGGAGGTGAGGCCTCAAGGCAATCCAAGGCTGAGTCTCTTTTACAACCCGCCATGAGTTGCCTATCACACTAGGCATTACCAAAACCTGTTTGTGGATCTCTGATCCAGACAATCCTTACATATAGCAGCAAACACAACTACTTCTTAAAATGTAGATTGATCAGTGCCTGGAAGACTCAGAACTGTGGGGGCCTGGCCTGTGGTGCCGGCAGCCTTCCCATCTTTGTTTTCGTAACAACCAGCACAGTTATGCAGTGAACGCCCTCACTCAGCCACTAAGCTAGAGGGTAAAGCCTTTGATATATCCCTGTCTGATCTCTGCAGGAGACCTGAGGGGTTCTCGGACAGCTCAGTCCCAGAAACACTCCTTGGGCTCAGGTTGTTCTCTCCTTAAAAAGGAGCAAACCCCAGTTCCCAGACAACTGAAGATCCCTGCTAAAAGCATTGATGAATTGCATGCTGCAGTTGTTATATGTGGAGAAATTGAACTCAGTGTTTTACCCAGAGACCCTCAAAGTATCCCTAGATCATAAAGTAAACACTCAGTTGATATTTATTGTTTTTTCCCCCTGCATTGCTTTGCTATTTCAGGTGTGCTGGCATACTCTAATTTTACCTCTCCCCTTATGACTAATCTATGATGAACATGTTGTATTTGCAAGGAGAGAAGCAGCTCCATTGTGAAAAAGGCATTGCCAAGTGAGGCAGGAGGGAAAACAATACCTCAACACTTCTTGTCTATCATTCACCTGCCCTCCTACAGTGCAAGCAATTCAATGAATATTGATTTGTATCATCCCTCATAAAACTTTCCAGCTTAAAGGGCAAAGTTCTTTCCTCTACTGAGGTTTCTCTTTTATGGGAAGTTTGATGCCAAGGTCTAATTCCATTTCTGCCTCAGACTCAACCTCATACCCAAAGCCATTGAAAGTTGCCAGATAACTTCTGATTCAACTACTGGCTGAAGATCTCCATTGGATCCTAATGATTTTTTCCCCACAGAATACCACTGTGATCACTAAAAATTTTGCTGAATAAACAGAAAATAAAAGTTATAGCTGCTTAGCATATGTTAGGTCTATGCTCTCTAATGAAGGGTGTAATAAAAGTCAAGGTAAGGGGTAAGAAAAACAGATGGTTGAAACCCAGCAATCACTGGAGCTTCAAGTTAGAAGCCGATGTGGAAATTTAAGCAGGATTAGCATCAGGCTTAATCATTATTAATGCCTGTCATCATTTTCCATTCCTGTCCAGACTTGCATTTGGTAAAATAATCATAAGAAGTAAGCACTGTTATCGTCATTTTGTAGTGAGATTATGCTTTTAAGCCTTTTCTGTAAAAGCTGTTGCAATGGCTGAGACTAGAAACTTCAGGGTGCCATATCTACCTCTTCACCATTGAATTCCTCTCATTTGCAGATATTCTTGGAAATCTGCAGTCCTTGTCAGTAACCTCTCCTGTAGGAGATGGTCAACTGGTGAGGCAGGTGAAGGCATCAGAATGGTGCCACAGACCTGAACACACAGTGTGAGCCTGCGAAAGGTTTGTCCTATGCCCCTCAGCCAACTCCCAGCCCTACTTGCAGGGCCCAGCAAGCTCTATTTGCAAGGCCTAGCAAGCTCTGCCTCATGCTGCTCATGCTGCTCTGCCTCCCACATCACAAGAGGACTGAATCAAACAAGTAAGGTTTGCAGTTAATATTTTCAGCAAACAGGTGAACTGTGTACTGCTCTGTATATCAT
Source organism: Laterallus jamaicensis coturniculus (assembly GCA_022605575.1). Lineage (NCBI taxonomy): Eukaryota > Metazoa > Chordata > Aves > Gruiformes > Rallidae > Laterallus > Laterallus jamaicensis. The sequence continues at coordinate 81,517,260 of JAKCOX010000001.1, read as the reverse complement.
CCACAAATGGCACAGCATGAAAAGAGTCACTACCAAGGTCCCAAAATATATGTCCCTTGGCAGCTCTCCCCTACCAGGCGAGGCCACTTAAAAGCTGCTTTCAGCGCTTACGCTAACACATCTCTGTGGGTGGCAGGAACTACGTGCCAGCTCAGCAGTTGCTGCTTGTCCCAACTTTAAGGACACCTCTAACCATTACGGTGCTGTAGCTGAAAATCTCAAAGCTATCTTCCAGTTCCATTTTCACAGCCCACAACCCACATTGTGAAAATCTTTGAAGCCCAAAGCAACATTAATAAACCTTCACCTTCTCTAATAGAGGATGAAAATATGGAGTGAGTTGACCTTTTTATAATCCATTGTTTTTGAATACTGCTTAGCAGTCAGAAATTAAATTCCTACCTTTTCTTCATCAAGGCCATAGCATAGTTCTTCCCTCACAACCAGATGCCTACAGAGTGCTAGCTGCATCAGCAGTTCATGACTGGTTGTGTGTTCCCTGGGCTACTTGAGTAAACATATTCTGTGGCTTTAAGCCACATTTTATGTCTTTTTAGTGCTGCATACCAATACCAGCCCCTGAATTTAAAGTGGGATGCTAGAAGTTGGATTTTACAGGGAATTTGGTTTTTCTTTGGTACCTGGAAACTATTCTGGAGAAATAACTAATGCCACTCGAAAGATACCCTGAAGTCAATCAAATTGAAAGCAGGGTGATGGTGGAATCTCAGACTTCACATTACTGTGCAAACTGCTAGTGATTTAATTATTTTCCTTCCACAGGAGCATTCATTTAAGAAAAACTGTAAAAGGAATGTTTATATTCATACAATGAGGACATCTCTCTTATGCTTTACAATCTTGTGTTATTTCAAAAATATACCACTTTATTTAGCTTTTCTTACTCTGCAAGCTTCAAAGCTTTTGGTCTTATTTGATTATTGCAACATCTTCACAGTTGCTCAGAGACTCCCTTTCTGCTGCATCTGATGCTTTAGACTTGCCTTCAGATTTATATGCTTCATACTTTTATAATTACTCTGTGTCTTCCCTGTCTTTTAACATTGAAAGCCAGTTGCCACCACTAATTGGATTCTTCAGATGCCCCAGCTTGCATGATCTTCTCCATTCTGACCTTCGTGTTTGAAGGAGCTCTCTAAAATCCTCTGCAGTATGGCAATGTTGAACCTTTCAGGCTCCTGATGCAACTCATCTTTGTAGGAAAGCCTGCAAAAACCTATGTGAACTGTAAACCGTGATCATGGGACCTCTGCCAGGACTACTCATAATGCATTTGTTTTCCCTGTATCTGTCTGTTTTCCATCTGCTTCACTTCTCTGAGTAGAGCTCAGCATTTCCACTTCTGTGTGTAGTCCTGAACGCAGTGGGGCTTCATGACTGGAGGAGCACTACCACAAATAGCAGATGATACTGAGCAAGACTGAAAATTTCTCAGGCTGGGCTGTGTCTTTTGTGCAGCACCTAAAACCACTTGGTTTTGAAAGCTGATCAGAAACCTCTGAGTACGTATTTTGTCTATCATTAATATCTATGCAGGAGTTTCTGCACCGATAATTTCTTTTGCCACTCTTGGGTCATTTATTTCTGCCTCCTCCATCCCACCCATGCTTTCTGGGCACCTTCTGTATAAAATTGTGGTGGGAAGACAGACTGGAGTAGCTGCTAGTTGGTTTCACAGAGCTCCTGCCAGTTTTCCTTCTCAGAGTTAGAAATTTGCTTTGGTTACTGCATTGGTTTTGTTTTTGTTGGGGGGATATTTTGAGATACGATATTTTTTTCTCACTTTCCTGCATGGGAAAAATTGTTTGGATTCAAACTGGAGCTCTCTGTAGTGTGTACGGGAGAAGGAAAGGGTATGGAAACAAGGAGCGTAGATTGAGCATTTTGCTTCAGACCTTGAGTGGAGAGGCTCCACTGGACATGAAGGCACTGTCTCTCCTTCCTCAGTGCCCACTAGCCCTCAGCAAGCTCACAGTTCAGCAGCTGTAACTCACTGTAGCAGCTTCTCTCGTTGGCAGATGCAGATCATTGCTAATGAGATGACTGGCAACGCTTGGCAGTTGCCAATGGCGGTCATTCCAGAGGCAGCTTGCTAGATTTGGCATGCCTGCAGCATGGGCAAATTCACAGTCAGCCCCGTTGCATTCCCACAGATATTCTAAACACACTTTTCTGTGTTTTTGTACTGGGGTGGGGCATGCTATCCTACTTCAGGCACAGAGTGTTTCTATCATTGTTCTTACTGTTTCGTGATATCATATTGCAATTAGAGAACAGCCCAGTCCTTTAAGGTGCTGTAAGCACACCCACCCTGCTATGTACATTCTCAGGGGGAGGACAAAAGTTCAACTGTTTTCTGAGCGAGGCCCAAGCTCAACACTGGCTGATGTACCGGGCTCCCAAAGCCTGTGGTGCTAAGACCTGCAGCAGTTAAGGTCTGTTTTTGTCTTTGCCTTGATTATCTGTTCAAGAGCAATGATTGATGGCAGTGAACTGAAACATGAACCTGAATGGCTGTAAAATGAAAGCATGGGTTGTTTGATTTAGCAAAATCGGATGTCTTCCCTGTCAGTGTACATAGATTGGCTTGAGATTGTGGGCAATAGACCTAGGTCATTTTGGCCTAGGAAATAGTTGTGTATTGGCATTTGTTTGTCAACTCTCTGTCCAAACAATAAAACTGTGCTCTAAGGGACTGGGATGATGGTATTTTGTTGAGCAAGGTAGGTGGGGAGAGGTTTTATAAACACACACATTTATTTTCTCCTTTCCTCTGCTGTTACAGTTCCGGATCAGTTTATGCTGGGAGGTAGTTGACCAGCCAGAGGTGAAGATGGGTCACTTTGAGACTCATCTTCCCATGGCAGGATGCAACATTTGCAAGCTTGGAATTCAGTGTATGGAGGGAAGGCCACGCCTTGTTTAGGCCACCTGGAGCACAGGGCCTTTGCTGTGAAAATTTAGACAAGAAATTTTGCTGCAGCAAAGGAAGATTACATATCTTAGTCCTAGAATGGCCACATGTTCTGTTCCCAAAGTGTTGGATGGTAACTGTGCATGTGCACATGTTACTGATGTGTGCTTGGCATCCTTCAATATGGACAAAGCGTTATACGGTGTTGTACTTTCCAGGCTACTTCCTAGGTTGAAATAAGTTCTGGGCATCTCTGTATGGCCAGCAAAGACAAGAAAAATTATTGCCAGTCCACCTGGAGTTTGTGTAAGTTTTGGAGTATGTTTTATTCATTTGTGTGTAAATGGCAGAATGCCCATGTTCCACTGAAAAGCTTTGGAAATCTTCTGTAATTTTGTCCCTTCAGAAGCCAGTAAAGGTAGATCCAACCAAGGGGAATATTTTTTCAGATTCCCATTGTAGACAAGCCATTACATTTTTGATCGTTTTCTTCACACACTGAGTTCTCAGGATGATCTGAGTGAAGATTGCTTGATCTTATTCAGCTCTTCAGGGATTGTTAAAACTCCTTTGAATCTGTAGATGACAGTGCAGCAATGTGTGCGTGGGAGGAATTAAAAGTGAAGCTATCAAAAGAAACCTTTTGCCCTCGCTTTGCTCTCAAGTCTGGTTCTACTTTCCCAGTCTGGTAATGTGTAGCCACCACGAAGCACAAACTCCATAATCCAGAGGTTTTCAATAGCATTCCACTGCAGTTTCAGCTCTGCAGGTAAGGGATTTTGCACAGCACATCCCTGCCAGCATCAGCTGTGTATTTCAACTATGAACTGGCCCTTCACATCTTTACAGCAGAGCGATGCTACAAAGGGCTGCAGCAGTGCTAGTGCATGGGAGCCGTGGGCTGCACCTCTGCTTTATGCAGTGCAGGAAGAGCACTGTCTTTCCTAGAATTCTCACCTGGCTGCCCAACTGCTGGATGGGTAGCATGTCCATCACTACACACAGGGCAATTGATCCCTGTACACACCATCTTTTCCTGGTTCTCCTTCTTGTTACCATATCCCATGTTTGCTGATTCCATCCAGATTCATCTTGTTTCCAGCACCAAAATGGCTCTATGGAAAAAAACCCAAAACAAAACACCATAATTAGGAAGATATAATATCAAGCTTTTAGAGACACTTTTGGACAAAAGTTGTTATAGGTAAATATAAAAATGCATATTTTATTTGCACTTAACAACTGCATTCTTTTTTTAATCGGAGTTTTTATACCTGTCACCTACATTATTCTGGCATGTCCTGTCTTCAAAAACTGGGGCTTCAGACATTTCAAAGGGCCTCCAGATGGCTCCCTAAGTTTTATATGACTCTACCTACCCCCTCTGACATTTCTTTCCAGTTAAGATTTGAGTACAAATGGAAATATTCCAGATGGCTTTAGCTGGAGCCAAGTGCCTTCAGTACTTCAGAGCTGCCTAGACAGCCCACTAACTAATTGTCCCTTCTCATTCTGTTCATGTTAAATTCCTCAGACTTCTTTTGGGGTTTCAAAAATGTTCTTCTGTCATATACAATATCAGTATATTATAGTTTCTTCTGTGACATCTGTATCCCCAGTTTCTTAAAAAGACTCCATATAACCCATTTAATAACAGCATGAATAGCAGACCCAGCAAGAGATTCACTTTGCCCAAACATGTCTGGCATTTTCCTCCTCCTCCCCTCAAAAACCCTGTGGTTCTTGTGTGGCATAGTATACCATGTAGTTTTTTAAGAACTACAGATAGTGCTCATGTACACTAAGGTATATTTTCAAGATTTCCAGGTCTGGCTTCTCATAGTGAATAATGATGTAATCTGAATAAAATGAATTATTGGAAAAGCAAATCTGGAGATAAGGATTTAGAGTGATTTACATTGAGGGCTGCCTAAGATTTTTAGAGTTTAGTTCTTTTTACTTTTGTTATTAGCTGCAGCAGTGTTTCCTATCTCTTTTCATGTGCTTTTCCACAGAATTCTTCAGTATGAACATAAACCAATAACCACAATGGCCTGCTAAATTCAAAAACTACTATCTTCCTAGCAAAAAAGAAGCTAATTCCCAAGCAAGAGAAGCAACCAAACACTTCAAATCCTTTGTTCCGCACTGCTACCTAAGGAGTGCAGAGTGGCTTGCCTCATTAGACTTCAAAGCATGACACAGATTATAGGAGATAAAAATATCAGCAAGACAAGCTTTGCTAATGACATGTTTTTCATGTTTAAAAAACAGTTTTGTACTCTACAAGAGATTTAATCAAGAGAGAATACCAAGGTTCATGCAACTAGAAATTAGCATTCAATTTGTCCGTTGTAAGAAAAGGACCTCTGTCTAGTCAGGACTTTAAAAGTTGCCATCCCACAGAACAACACAGAAAGGAGAGAAAAGTCTTTTAAGGCTTAGACCTGAAGGGCCATAAAGCAGAAACCACTGCTGAAATGACAGAAGACAGAAATCAAAGTCTCTTGCAATCTTCTAGGTGAAGTTGACATATGTCTTTTTTACCCCACGTAAAAAGGCTAGTATAATTATGTCTGTGGTGTATGAATGCATGCTATCAGAGATAAAACATTCATCAGCTGCTTTTATTAAAGATACTGTTAGCATTTTGTTAATCAGATGTATTATTACGTGAAGCTGATTATACCACTTCGTATTCCTGGAGAAAAATACTGAGATGGGCATGAGAAGCTACACACTGGCTGGCAAGAGAGAATCAACATGGGATGAAGCCAAAGGTGAGAAAAAATGAAGCTGATGAAAAAGACTCAGGAAAAATCATGTTTGCTAGTTCATAAGGGCTTCCAGAGGAATAGAATTTGTATTTCCTAAATCCTCCCATTCCCTGTGAACAGATTTCTATACTATTACACTTCTGTAGTGGAATTGAAAGGCTCTTTCACATGAGTCCCAATACAAGAAGTTCTCCATTCCCAAGGAAATTTTGCTAAAAGCTTATGAACCAGCACCGTAATTCTCCTACTGACCTCTGGACTTGGACTGGTAGATCTTTCCCAAACCTGGTGTCAAAGCACCTTTTATGGTTCCAGGAAGTGGAAGAAAGATTACTAAATGTGGCCGGTCCTATGTGGAGCCAGAAGTTGGACTCAATGATCTTTACGGGTCCCTTCCAACTCAGTATATTCTATGATTCTATGATTCTAAATAAATAAATACTGTGTTGATGGAAGAGAGAGAGTCTACCAGCACAGTTCTATGGAGCTTTATGTAAAAGCCTTGCAAGTGAACTAGAAGTCAGAGTGAACTCTGCCTCTGGCAATGGGGAGCAAAGAGAAAAACAACTCTTGACCTGATTTTCTCTCCCTCTCCTGTTACCTTGCAGCCATGCAGAAAGCCAGGTAGGCTGTGAGTGTGTGCAGACTAGGTGGGAAAGGAGTATTTATTTTCAGCCAAATGTTCTCAAAGCTTGACAACAGACTTTGCCAGAAATTTTGCTTTTCTTATACAGGAACCAGGTGTGGTACATGATACAGTGATAAAATCTTTGATTAGACAAAGTATGATGAAAGTTCTGCATACACTAGAATAAAGCTGAATAATCTCTGCCTCTGAAACAACCTAGTTTGTTGCCTCAAAGATAGGGGAAAGAGGAAAGGCTGTTACAGAAGACAGCAGATGTTTTTCTTATCTATATATCCTTTAGATGGCTTCATTACTGTAGTGTCTGGGTATATTGTTCTTCTTCCTGAAGACTCTTGGGAGGTAAGGAAGTGATATTTTATTCATTTTCAAGGAGAATTAAGACACAGGGGATAAACAACGTCTGTAAGAGGCTGATCCCTGCTGCTCAGTTTCTATTAATCTATCTATGGACCTTACCTCAGTTCTGTTTTTTGCTTCTGGTATGTGCAGCTCCATGCATAGTTTTAAGCATCTGCAGGGAGGTTGCCTTCTTTTATGTGCATAACTACAGTTTTCTAAAATATAAGATTCTTCACTAAAACCACTCAAAAGGGAGGGAAGAGAAGAATGAAGTATGTATGATCTTATTTTGAGTTCTCCGGACACATGGTTATGAAAGTCCAATTACATAAACACAAATTCTTTCTTCTCCAGATGCAGCATTATCCAAGCGGTAATGATAGGTGGTGATTGCTGTACTGGAATGAGTGGTGTTTCTATTCACTCCTAACTCTAAATTTTACAGCCCACCTTCTGATTCCCCTGCTAAGTGCAAACTACTAAATTCTTTGTGGACTTTGCTGTGCTTTCATCACTAGGGCGCTCCACCACCACTGAGGAAGATCTGCCCAAACTGCCAGAAGAGCCCACTAGGTTTCAGTGCCTGATTGTAATTATTGAAGATTTCTAGTAGACTTCACTGCCTCTTTCTGACTTCCATGTCATATCTTAGGGGTCTCAGGCAAGCGACAAAAAATGAGGAACATGGTGGTGTGGTTGTGGGCAACCAGACCAAGTGGTTGCAATTTGAAATTAAATGTTACCATTTTTTCGGACCTAGTAGTGGACTTGGAATGCAGGATGGCAGGAATGTCTCTGAGGTTATGAGTTAGCCTTAATAGTTTCCAGCCTCTTGTGACATGTGAGCAGTCACCTCCGTTGTGGGTTGCTGTTTCTTGCTGCTTTGAGTACATGAGCAAACAAAGTCAGATGACAGCAAGTCTCCAAATTCTTGCGTATTCCCTGCTCCCAAAAACTGTGGATGTGAAATTGAAAAACAAGAAAGGGCACAGAAGCAATCAGCCCAAAACCCTGACTGTGTTTTGAGAAAAATGTTTGAGCTCCGTCTTAGCCAGCTCTAATTTAATTAGAGGGAGGATGCTGCTCCTGTTGTCTTTGGATCCCTTTTATAGCCGAGGCTGGGGTGAAGGAAGGTTAGAACTGCAGTAGTGTAAATAATATAACAGTATTTCATCTTGACTTGGGATCTTAAAAATAATATTATTAGATGACCATCCTTCTGTGATAAGAATCTGTTCAAACAGTACTATTTGTTGAAATAATTTTTGTCTATTTTCACTGGGTGTGCTTTCTGAAGAATTTCAGAAAGCTTTAATATGAAGCACATAAATAGCAAAGGGTTGAGCTACTGTCTTTAGTATAAACCCAGATTGTATTTTTTTTATACAGTAGAATTTAAAAAAAAAAAAAAAAGCCAAATTCTGTCCAGGAAAGCATTCACTTATAATTCTATTCATAAATATTCAAAACATCACTTTATATTAATATTTAAATATTTTGAGTGTCTAAAGTGTAGGCACTGGAAGGGTTTCAGCACCATTTTTATAAGTCTCACTTCATGATAGAACTTTGTAGTTAGGGGTAGCTTGGTCTGAGTCTGTACTGCAACACCCAGCACCATTGCATTGCACACTTAGTACTCCTGGGAGTAGCCACGTGCCAATTTGCAGGGAGGCAAATGCTGGATTTCCCCATGCTGGCCCAACTCTGGTTTTTGTTGTTAGCTACAAATCAAAGTTGAGAGAGAGAGAGTGTGTGTAAGATGGCAAATGCTTGCTGCTCCTTAAGCTAAATTAATATTGAACAGCATGAAACTCATTGAATGAGTCAACCAGTGAGTCAGCAGAGTAGTTAGTGGCAAAAGTGCAAGCCTACGGCTGATAGACGTGATTTAGATTCTAAAATCCACAATCTGTTTTCTTTATGAAACTTCAGAGATCTCAGGAAAACAACTTAACATGATTGCTCAGGCTAGCAAGAAACCTTCTCCTTTATCACATAAAGACTCCTCTGTGTGAATTGAACCATAAAAGCACATCCACAGAGAGCTCATCTACAGCTGGAAAAAGTTTACACAAGCTTCATTTCATTATATTTTTTTCTATGACATAAGAATACCTAGACTTGAGTGAAATGTTCACAATGACACCAGCTAACGCAATTCTTACTGCTTGGCTTCTATTCAATATGAAATCCCAACAGAAACACAAAACAAAGAGAGGATGACTGTGTAGTCAATAAATTTTTGTTTGGTTGGGTTTTTTTTCCCCCGAAAGGAAAGAGTAAAACACTCTGAAAACTATGGTCAGTTGTCTTTAAAATGTGCCCTGTTAGTAGTGCTCAGATAAGTGCCAAACCACTGCCAAAACCACCTCATTAAAGTCTAATTATATGCACTGACAATTCCAAGGTATAGCAGTTATATAATGAAAATCATAAAAATTTTAGATCAGTATTTTTAAAGGGATTTTTAAACAGAAGGTTGCTTGTCTTAGGCTGTAATTTATAGGATGCTATGCTGTTTGGACTTTTGAAGTTTAGAACTGCAACTTCACACATAATGGAAAAGGTTTTCAACCAAAGACAGAGTTCAGAAGTGCCTGTCAGTGTTGGGCCAAAATATTCTATAATTAATCACTGTCTAAAAGGAAAACTTCAAACCAAAAAATGTTTTAGCTGGGGAATGTATGCGTGAAGGCAGGTGTTGAGGAAAGATCTCTATGTTTCTGGTTTCCTTTTTCTCATAAAAGATTTTTTATACCAAAATTTTGACAAATGCTTTGTGAAATTTGTCACAGGCATATACTCTTCAATGAGGAGAAATGTCACTGAACAGTCTAAAGAAAATCAGCTGCCTTGAAAACCCAGGGAAGTTTGCATCATATGTCCAGCTTCTTTGAGAGCAGGCTTTCTTACTTAGATAGTGAATCTGTCTTGATTGCTTTGCTGGAGTCTCATCTCACATGGCTGTTGAGCTGATGTGCCTGGCATTGGTGATGCCCTGCTTTGTCATTTTTAGCAATGCTCTGTTTCGGGTTTGGCATAGATAGCAGATAATCCATACACATCACTGGTGCTGCTGAAGTTTACGAGGGGAAATTAGTGCATATATTGACTGTTGGAGTAGTTTCACTAGGCAGCTCAGTAGCATTGAAAGGTTTTGAGATTTCACCTCCTCTGGAGAAAGCGTGGGAAGTCTCCCCCAATGGAGCTGGTTATGAGCTGAAAGCACAGTTGGGTCGAGGAGCTCAGGGATCCACTTGCCTGTCCTCATTTTGCTCTTTCACAAACTATCAAGATGCTGTCTGAGCAGTTGTCAGTCTAAAACTCTATGTTAATTAATGGGAGCATTTCTTACAGTGAGAGTGACCAAACACTAGAAGGTAAGTTGTGGAGTCTCCTGTTCTGAACAGACAACCGGAGCAACCTGATTAGGCTGACTTTGCTCTGGAAATAGCGGGTAGACTAGGTCCTGACCAATCCAACTGCTCTGTGTTTCTATGAAGTTCTACTGATCCCGAGTAGCAGTTCTTCCTACACTAGCTCTAAGACCATCTAATGATTCCTAATTCAGCAGGTTGGTAGGGCCCTGCTTCAAGGCCTTGCTGTCTCACTATGCACTGTTCAAACTAGAGTGTCCCAAGAGACACAGTAGCACTAAATATCAGACCTTCAACCTCTGCTAAAGCTAAGGTTCCATGGATTTTATTTTAACAGAAAACTAATTTGCTGTTTGCGTTTGTGGAGCTCCAGGGTATCATCATCAGGACCTAGTCATGACAAACAGTGTTCAGACACAGAGCTGAATGGAATTGCCTACCTCTCAAAAAGTTCAGCTCAAACATAAAACAGAAAGATGGATGAAAAATTCATGGATAAAAATAGCAGATACTAATTAGCAACATTAGGAATCCAACCTTTATCAAATTTTTGTAGGTATTTTTAACATTTCCTGAGCATGGGGGAAAGAGATTAACATGGAAGAAAGCACAGTAGCTTTTCTCTAAAAATGTAAAAAATGAGTGTTGGTAGCCAGGAGATGGTCCAATATTGGATGAATATATGAAAAGAAGGTCAGTGCAAGAATAAGGAAACACCAAGGGCAAAGAAGCAAACAAGTTTGGATATGAAATGCATATGAAAGATGTGTTTCTGCAAAAGGTCGGGAAATACCTAGATGAAGAGCAAAATGGTGGCCATAGCCAAGGAGGGTGTTAGTGACCAGAAATGGGAGATCGAGACAGCTGTGAAAAGGAGAGAAGAGACGTAGAAAAAACTTTTCTTCTTAAATTTAAAAACTCACCTGGTACTTGTGCTCTCAGAAGCATCTGTCCAGCAGCAGGAGACCACTGTCCCAGCTTGCCAGATGTGAAAGTGTGTAGCCACATTCCTGTGGGCTGTGCAGAGCTCCGATGTTGGGAAAGGAAAAGATGGCTGAGCCATCACACCCGGCCCTACAAGCACATGGCATATGTTTTTTGTCTTTTCAAGCCAAAACAAGGCAAATATTTTACTAGCTAAATGTCATAGTAGTTAATTTATTTTCCCACTTATCACAGAATCACAGAGTTGTAGGGGTTGGAAGGGACCTCGAGAGATCATCGGGTCCAACCCCCCTGCCAAAGCAGGCTCCCTAGCTCATATTGCACAGACAGGTGTCCAGACAGGTCTTGAATATCTCCAGGGAAGGAGACTCCACCACCTCCCTGGGCAGCCTGTCCCAGGGCTCTGTCACCCTCACTGTGAAAAAGTTCTTCCGCATGTTGGTGCGGAACTTCCTGTGCTCAAATTTGCAGCCAAATTATTTATATTGATTGTTAAGCATTGGCTAGAAAATATCCTGTACCTATGGCCACTTATCCAGCAGATGGGCAAGAGATCAAAGATGTGGGAAAGACACTTGAGATAAATATGAGCAAGTGTAAGACATCGTACTGAAGAAAAGCACTGGTTTTGTTCATGTTAATAGGTGAGCTGTTTAAAAAGAACCAAGGAAGTAGTCTGTATTTATGTGTGAAATATGCTCTATGTCAATGATTGCATTTGACCCTATTTTTATTGATATTATGGTGCTACCTAAAATAATGGAGTTCCTGAGACATTAGCACTGGTGGTCAGATGCATGGGGTCACTGTATGAGCTGGTCTGTATGGCTGCCATTTTCTGAACTTATCACAGACTATGTGCCTGTGTCCTGTGCTGCTCTGTTGCTATCCTCAATGTACAGCTGAAGTGCTGGGATTTGTTTGATGGCCCTGGAGGAATGGGGCAACTGGGAGCGACACAATCCTTTCTGCTTCCCTGACCCAGAGCTCCAATGTTGGCCTCATGTGTTGCTTCAGCTGCAGCAGCAGGTCCTCAAACCTGGCTTTAGAGGTGTCTGAAATGTTATCCCATAGTCCTAGCTTCCCTTCCCATCTTCTGTTAACTTTTGTTAACATTTTCCAGTAAAAGCTGTGGCATTTGCAGCTTCTGTGCATCGTGGTGTGGATCAAGCTTTATTTGGTTTTGGAGCAATTAGATCTCGTCACCATATTTTTTTGGTGGGATGTTCTCTTCTCCAGTGCTCCCCAGGCAGCATGTGTGATGGAAGTGCTATGGGTTTATGTCTTCACAGTGTCTGTGACGAACTTCAATAAGAGTATTGTTGCTGTGTGGAGCTGTTATGGCAACAGCAAGGGAGCTGCAGGCAGCACTGGGGAAGGCTGTGGTGGAGGTCTGCAGTTGCTATGGAAACACACAGCCCATAGCCTCCTCAGGGAGGCCAGTCTATGGCATCCTCACACCTCCATCTCAAAGCACCTGAACAGAAGTGGGTGCGTGAGGTGATGGTGCCTATAGGATGCACCATAGTTGCTCACCAGCCCAGGAAATCACAGTCCAGCCACCCATGCCCCACAGGGCCCTTCTTGAAGGAAGCCTTAGTGCTGTGATGTTGGCCACATCTCAGTCCATCCTGGGTGAGGATGTGGTGAAACGGGAGCACCTCCATTGCCCTAACCTATAAGCACATCTGCAACCAGTGCAAAATCCTGTTTTGACCAGGCAGGGCCCTGTGAAACTATTGTTTTGGCCTTCCTTCCCTCCTGCCTTCACAACATTTAGCATGCCTACCCCCATTTATCACAGCCAGCGGCGCTGCCCCTTGCAGCCTTTGACTCTGCTGTTCCATGAAAAATATCTTCTGCTGGAATACTGCACTACTAGCCTACAGAGAAAACTCATGACTTTTATTAAGAAAATATTTCTAGAAGTTCTTTGCATGACTTTACAAAAAGACCAACCCAACAAACCAAAACTAGCAAGAACTAATTAAGAATAGTTAGAAATTGCTGGCTCCAGCACAACACTGGAGAAGATGGAGAAGGCCATTTTACTAAAAAACAGAGTCAGCAGCATGCTCTCCAGGCCTGTGGAGTGTAGTGGGATTTTTATTTTTTTTTACTCTTAACAATTAGAGAAGAAGATGTGCAAATGAGGGAAATGCACAGATTTTTCTTGGTTTAGACTTAATTAAAACATCTCACATTCTTGCTTTAGCTGTTTCATGGTTTGCAATGTTTTAAAAGTCCTTCAAAATTGTCTCCATGTCTGTGCAGGGATTAATGTGCTTTTCAGAACAGTCTTGTACATTTCTACAACAGCCATTAAAGATGTCAATTTAAACACTCTTTATGTTAAAAGACTGAGTTATTCCAGTTGACAAAGTCTTATGGGGAGATTAAAGCTGAGTATCTTAGATTCTCACATGGGTATGGCTTGCAAAAGACTTCTGCTCTAATGTGCATTAGTTTTCTGTGATAGGGCTTTTGATCCTTTGAACACCTTGTATGCTAGAAAATGCTTGTTTATGAGTAGCCTCTTTGACTTATGCAGTGGTTCCTGTGCAGGAATGAGTTTGAAGTACTGGGTAATACCTTTTTGGGGTGGCATTTGGCTTGATTATCTTCATCAATTATGCAGTACTTTTAAGAACATCCCAAGAAGGATGGATTTTCCTAGAGCACCTGAATCTACCATAAGCTTTACTCTCTTCCCCAAGTGCAAAGTACTTGTCTCCAGACTCAGTTTTTCTCCCACTCTCACCCTGCAAGTAATCCACTCCTCTTTTAAATCACATTTAGCTTATATTCTTTTGGGTTTAAGTCATATCCCATTTTATCCCTTCGTATAGAAAGAGAAATAGGTAATATTTATGAGTTATACCACAGACTGAACTCGAGAGAGAATCCCGTCACTGCACTAAAGTACAGCAGGGGAGAGTACGGGACAGCGAAGTGAAGAAGCAAAGTGAAGAAGCAAAGCATAGAAGAATCAGTAAAATAGTATGATTCTATCTTGTATACTATGGCCTGGACCCCATGGTGAGAAGACACTAATGCCAGAGGAGTTTGGGATTATAGATGACCTTAACTCACTGGGCAGTAAACTCTGCCAGAAAGCTAGATGTCTTGAAGATATTAAATTCCTATAGATATTATATATAGATATTAAATACCTATAGAAACTGGTCTGTGGCTAGTGAAGCCCCATTGCTGTCCCATTTAAGGTAAAGGTTTCTGAGTAAACTCAAGACCCCCTGCGTCTAACCTCCCGGCTGTTAGTCAAAAGCATGTACTTTCAAGCCAGTCACAATTTGTACTGCCCCTTACCCTTTTGGAAATTATCTGACTTGCTAAGCAGATACAAAGCACTTGAGGGAACATGGCAATAAATATAGGAGTCCTGGGAGGAGGGCTGTGTAATTGGAGAAGTTGGAGGTATGAGGTGGTGAAGCTGGGACAGTGACAAGGAGAGCACTGGATATCTGCATAGAATGAAAACTCTGCTGGAGTCAAGTTCCAAACTTCTGCTGATCACTTAGTGTACAAGTCTCTGAATAAAAGGGTGGAGAAGGAGAAGAAATTTTACTTTTGTATATTTAATGGCTATGAAAAAAATTTGAACTTCCAAGACAACACTGCTTTTTGGAAGATTGAGCAATGAGTTCAAGGGGTTTTGCAATATTAAGAATCTTTCTAATAGATTCAGATGGCTAAGAATTGCTAGATTTCTAACATATTTTCTTTCATCCTATGTTAGAGGTCCCTGCTCTGAGGAGCTCATGACTGAAAGGACAACTGTTGATCTAAGGTGCAATGAGAGAGTTACAAGAAACAAATTATATTAATTTCTTTTTTTCTGTTTGGTTGTTTGCCAAATATGTAAAATCAAGGTTCTTCAGCTGCAAGTCACTTGGAATGGTAAGTGTTAACAGTAAGGTATAAGCTTGTTAAACTCCAAGCACTGCTTCCCTCACAGATTAAAGTTCCCCAACATTGAAACATGCCCATAGAATCATAGAATCATAGAATGGCAAGGGTTGGAAGGGACCCCAAGGATCATAGAGTTCCAACCCCCCTGCCACAGGCAGGGTCACCAACCTCCAGGCCTGGATCTACACAAGGTTGCCCAGGGCCCCGTCCAACCTGGCCTTGAACATCTCCAGGGATGGGGCATCCACCACCTCTCTGGGCAGCCTGTTCCAGGACCTCACCACTCTCTCTCTAAAGAACTTCCCCCTAATATCTAATCCAAATCTTCCCTCCCTTAGCTTAAGTCCATTCCCCCCTCCTGCCATTATCTATCCTTTTATCTCCTCCTGTTTATAATCTCCCTTCATGTACTGGAAGGATGCAATGAGGTCCCCCCGCAGCCTTCTCTTCTCTAGGCTGAACAAGCCTAGCTCCCTCAGCCTCTCTTCATAGGGAAGGTGCTCCTGTATACATGCTTCTGTGTATATTCTTAAAACCAGAGTACTTAGGACCTTTGCTTTCTCTTTGTACTGTCTGCAAACAGCATGAGAAAGTTAAATGAGGCTGTTGGGTCTTCACCAGTTTTAAAGGTCACCATTGTACCGTATATTCTTTCGATGAATCATGAAATTCATTGTAACTGTCTCTTTCTTGCTCTGTGTTTTCCAAAGTATTGCTGAACTTGAGCCACATAATTCAATTCCCTAAACCAATATAATTGTGTTTTGGCTGTATGTTCTTCTCTATAGCAGATTGATTTTGTACAGCTCTGTTCAACGAAATTTATCTTGCCCATTTCAATACAGTCCAGTCTGGAAGAACTGTTTAACAGTAAAAGGATGACACACAAGGTAACCATCTACTGCCAAGTTGGAAATTTCGAAAGAAAATATGCCTGTACTGAATTCTGCTGTCCTACTGCTAATTACTGGTATTTAGTTACTTACAGGAAAAAAAGACTTTGGGATTTGATGGGATTTGTGGAGTCACTTACTTAGCATATCTGAAAGTCAGAGCATGGGTTTAGTACCTAACAATATGTAAAAATCTTCAGCCTGAGGTCTCCATGTGTAAAAATATTGGCCAATATACACATAGTCACCTAGGGTTGGAAAGAATGCATTCCAACGAATCTTTAATCTGTGCAAAAAACAATAGTGACAAAAAGATGTAATTCAAATTCAGTTTCTTCTTGAAAAGCTGTCTGAAAGGAGGAAATATGAGACACAGTTCACACTCACTTCTTAGGTTTAAATAACTAGTTCTGACTAAGAAATCCTATGTTAATTTGCTTCCAAAGACTTTGACATATAGCAGTTTTCAAGTGATGATGTGCTTATAACAAAGCAAGCAGGTAAAGAACAGGCATGGATATGCTTTTGGGGATCCAAGTCATTTATAGTTGGATCCTTGGGATCTTGAAGTGTATGTTACCCATGTGTGTCTGCCATGGATAAAGGTAATGAACCACATTTCCAGTTCTCAAACTCTTTCTGTGAGGAGAGAACGCAGACAAATGAGAGCTCTGTTAAGTATGTGGGTACTGACAGCACCAAAAGAGTTTTGGAGTTTTTTTCAGTGTCAGTGGAATGTCCTAAACTTTTTAAAAGTCTGTAAAATCTGTACAGTTAGAGACTTCTGAAATATGGTTATACAAAGCTTGGTGCTACAGTCAGCCCCAGATCAGTAAGATGTTTTCAGCTACTTGGTTCTCTTTCAGGTTTTCTCCATGCAGCAGAAAAGTTGGTAGAGGGAATGAACTTGTTCAAGAATAAATATGGAAGAGGCTTTATACTCTACTTTCCTTCTCCTCACGGTAAGCGCGCTTTATGATCTTATGTTTCAGACCATTAACACTGAAAGATCTCAAGCACAGCTCAGTCACATCTCCCAGATTAAATAAGTTTCCTTCATCTTATGTTTTTTCTTACCATAATATTAAAATTTGGTATTTTACCCTCCCAGGATTTTGGGCACGTAAATTGAAGACTTCAGGTAAAGTTCAAGATTTTATGTGTCTTTCACCTTTTTTCAAGGAATTGATTTTCTTCACAACAGTTATTAGTTTTTCTGCCAGATGCCAAGACAAATATGGATACGCAAGTTAAGGACAGTGTGGTAAGTGCTTTCAGTGGTATGAGCTGCTCTCTGTCCTTTCAACTCCAAAAACTGTTGAGTAAACTTTTTTCAGTCAGGGCATCTCAGCCTTGAGAAAATCATTCCAAAACTTATATTTGGGCACCTAAGCACGAGTTTAGGAGCTTAACTTTAATTCTTTATTCTGGCTTTCAATGGTATTATTCAAATACCAGTCTGTTTCTCTTGGAGTGAATCTTTGAAGGGCGCAGTTATCAGCACGCATTGTTAAACTCATCATAAGGTAACAAACAGAACAAAGCCATAATGTCTAGTCCCAAGGAGAGAAATCTGATCTTTTCCCATAAAAGAAACTTACAGAAAGGAAATCTGCAAGAAAATTTTCCGTAACTGAATATGTGGAAAAACAAGAAGAAATGTGAAATCAAAAGACAGGTAACGATAAGGTAGGACAAAAAGCTAACCAGCCCACACTAGTTGTCCTTTTTTGGAGGTGTGAATTTGCAAAGCAAAAGTGGATCAGTGTTGCAAAACTCCCTTTTGGACTATTGAATGCAAAATACAGTAAAGAATGTATGGAAAAATTTACAAATAACAAAGCTTGGAAGTCAGATATAGGATCTCAAAAAAATATTATTCCAAACAAGATACTTGTGGTTCATCATCACGTAATTTTGCCAGTGGGAATGGAAAATCTTTTCTCTTAAGTGTGATGACTTAAGGAGTTCTGCAGCTCCAAAACACCCAACTTAATGATTATTATAGGCTTTTCTTTAAAAACTAAGAAAGAAAAATTAAGAAACAAAGAAAAAGGTTGGGATACTCTTTCTTACAACTGCAGTTATATTTGTTATTCAGTTAATGTCTAATAAAATCAGAATAGGTCCATTCTGTCACATTGTGATTTCTAAAGGAAAAAGTAAGATACTTCATCAGTACCAGGCAACCAGATTAACAATTAGGACCTTTATTTAGCTACATGCCAAGCTTACTCTGTGCTGTCTATAAAAATATCTTGGTAGTAATTGTAGCAGACTTTGATAAAGTACTGGTTATCAAATAAACAGCAAAAAGGTATAATTATAAATACAAAAAATATTTTAAAATTCTGGAGCAAAAAGATTTGTGAAGAGTTTAATAAAAAAATATCCTCAAGATAAAAACTAAATGAAATGTGAAGATCAAATTTGGGATGCAAAAATCATTTCCTTTCATTTTGCAAGAACAAGATATGGCATAGGGAATCTCTTCCTTCCCTTCCAGCTAATCTGTGGCTGTGCGCTGGTTCAGAGAGATAAATAAGCACATGCCCAATTTTGAACACTTGAGTAGTTTGTATTTCAGAGGAACTATTCTACCAAGAAGGTTGAGCAGCAGCCAAGTGTCTTACTGAACTGATCCTTTTGGGCTTGCGGCCCTGCCCACTGCCTCAATGGAAATATAAACCCATGTCTTTCTCCTTTTTCTTCAAGGAGCTTGAAACTAAATTTGGGTAGCCTTTAGGCCCAAAATTTCAAACTTGTAGTGCAAAAAACTACTTGTACAGCAGCAACTTTTTCTGGAGAGTAGCTGACTGCCATGCTTTTTTCTATTTCTGACCTAAGACTCCCTCATGCCCAGATTTTCAGGTGTGGGTGTGCCCAGCTCAGATGATGCCTGGGACAGTAGTTCCAACCCAAACACTAGTGGGATTGAAGACCACAGTGAGTCCGTAGCTTCATCTCCCAGAAGGTCTGGCTCTGTATGAGTGTTCACCGCCCCTTGACCAGACCTGATCCCTGGCAAAAAGCAAAAAAACACCTTTTTTCTTTTTGAAATGTGGAAGTAGTAAATCTCCTTATATCTGAGAGGTTATAGCTGGGAAATAGTAGGTCTCCTAGCAACCTCAGGACGAGCACACCTACATCCTTTGGCCCTCCAGGAAGCTGTTTATAGGCTCTAACAAACACTACAGCTAATTCAAGTGGTAGCCTGCTCTGGTGTTAAAGATGAGACACTTAGTGGAGAGAAGCACAGGTCCAGAGGCAGCACTGGCCCTGCCTGCCTGTGTCCTGGCTGCATGGGAGGTCACACGGTACTTAGCTGCTGGGTACAAGGGGAAATAGTTATGTATGGTGTAGAATACTTATAACTAATAATGTTATATTGAATGTTGCTCAGCTGGTTTGTTAAGGACCCACCAACATTGCCTGAGTCTCCCCTGAAGATAGGGAGCTACTCCTGCCTGGGTCTCGTGGAGCCATGCTATGCTCTCAGGTGCCAGCTTTCACATTCAGCTGGTAGGATCAGAGCAAAAATGCAAAAACAACCAAGCTTCCAGTTCGCAGGGTACTGCTGGAGATTTTCTTAATCCTAAAATTGTCTGGAACCATTGATGTGCAGTTTTTTGGAGAGGGTATGGTAGAGGTATGCTTTATAGAAATAAATACTTATGGCCAAAACTAACCCCTTCAAGGGAATGATTATTTCATCTTTCAAATACTGCTCTTTCACCTTCCACAACTCTCTGCCAAAAACAGTTTTGGAAACAGTCTCCTAAGTGACCACACATGCAATATAAGGATCTCAGATAGCATCAGACCAGGATGCTGGGAGATGTGCAAAGCAAACTTGTAGCCTTAGTGTTTTGTGTATGTCAATGCCTCTAGGTGGGTCCTGGTGGCACATTAGGTTGGTTTGCTCTCCATCAGTATGTTGCTCAACGAGGAGAGGGTGAAGGTTGCTGGGACCTGCCAGGGGAGTGGAACCAACTCCTACCCACAACATCCCATAACCCTAGAAGTGACTGCGGACAGGCAGGAAGAGGAGCTGGAAAGGCACCCTCTGCTCTGGGGCTGCAGGGGGAGCAGGCAGCTGATACGCAGCCAGCATCCACAGAGGTGGGAGGGAAGGAGTCCTGGAGAGCCAAGAGGAACGGGCACAATATGATCCCAAGCAGAAAGCTTTAGACTTGGCCGAAACTGCTCTAGAAAGCAAGGGTACAATAGGCGGAAGAGAGATTTGTTTATAAACCCTTTTACTTCTGTTCCATCTCACCCAGTCACTTTGAGTGCTTCTCTATTTATGACGTATTTATATCCTAATAAGACATGTCTCTTTGAGTTTAGAAGCCTTTTGATCTTTCTGGGAAGTGACTACAGTGAAAAGTAAATCTATTTGAAAGCGCTGGCTGTGTCCCATCACATTCCACCATCCCATATTTTCAAATACTTTAATTTGGATGTTAACATTGAAACTTTGAATTTTTAACATATTTCTGTAAGAAATATTTATACTATTTTAGTGCTAGCCTTTATGTTCCTTATTATAGCATGCAGGAAGAAAATTAGTTATGAATTTTTTTAAGAGACTGGAAATGTTGTACAAGTTCTGATTGCTCTAGTTTTCTGTGGTCCTCTGTATTTTGAAAATGCCAAGAGATCTTAGGATTACTATCTTATAGCAGCCTTCCAGTACCTAAAGGGGGCCTACAGCAAAGATGGAGAGGGGATGTTTAGAAAGGTGCATATTGATAAAGGTTTTTGAGCTGAAAGAGGGTAGATTTAATTAGATATTTGGAAGAAAGTCTTTACTATGAAGGTGGTGAGGCACTGGCACATGTGGCTCAGAGAAGCTGTGGCTGCCCCCTCCTTGGCAGTGCTCAAGGCCAGGTTGGATGGGGCTTTGAGCAACCTGGTCTAGTGAGAGTGTCCCTGTCCATGGCAGGGGGGTTGGAACTAAATGATCTTTGAGGTCTCTTCCAGCCCAAACCAGCCTGTGATTGTGGCTGAAGGTGATTCTGATTAGATTGCTGATGGAAGATGTGAATCAAGACATTCCCATGATAATGGCTGACACCAGTTTTAAGGAAAGAAAGAACTCTTCTTGGTGTGCCTTTCAGGTAACTTTGGGCAACTAAGGAACCTACAAGTTAGCCTTGACCATTTATTTAAGAAAGATTGACTTATTTCCTAATCATTCCTGATGAGCAACTTGTTTACTTGACACTCTCCAAGACAGAAATTATACGGTATCCCTGTATACTTCATTACAACAAACCCAGTGAACGGGTGGCATTTAGTCTTAACTACAGTTGTTACTACAGCATCACTATGAAACCTGTGAGAGTTGGCCTTGGATAGGTGTGCCCATTAGCCAGATGCTGTAAGGAAAGAGAACAAAGACATGGCCCCTGATACCAAGCATGTCGATATCTTGAGAAAACACTGTAAATCTTTGAAAGATCTGGAGTGAAAAGTTAGCTTGTGGCAGAGAGCGTCATGCTGTGCCTGTAGCTAATATAGCTGCAGCTGTTTTGTTACGCAGCTGCAGGAGGGCAGAAGGGCAAGGATGCCATTTTCTGTATTCTGGGACTGAAAAAAGACCACTGATGATCAGTTCCTGAGGCTCAAACCAAGATGAACACTTAATGAGAAACCTAATGCAGAGCCTGAAGTGAACATTTGTGTTCTTAAACAGAGCAAGAGGCTATCAAAGACAAAGGAAGAATTAATGAACTATTTTGGGCTGAACAAACCTTGCTGGTTCTGCAAGACCATCTTGGCATTATAAAAAAAAAAAGCAGTTAGGAGGAGAGAGAAACTCTGTTGCTGGCACCAGCTAGAATAGAGCAGATTTTCCTCTTGAAGGAATATCCAGCTAAATACTAGAGGTTCCCCAAGGACAGGCAGCATGGTAGTGACCTGTTGTCTGTTTCTGTTTCCTACATCTGCCACGCTCTCTTTTTGACTTGATTAAGTGTTTCCTGTCTTACCTGGAAAAGCTTGAGAGATGTTACTGCCGTTGATAAATCTTTCCCTCTATAAACTGGCAGGCTGTTGCAATCCGTTGTTAGGAGCTGCGGCACATCAGGTCCCATTATCTTAGAGAATTAGGAATCCTAAAAAGGCAGCTTTGCTCTTCTTCCTAAGTTACCATGGAGAAACATTTTCCCCACCAGGATTAAGCAATATTTTCTTAGATCCTTTAATATTTTTTCCTTCGTAAGCATAATAAGGCATTTTTAAAGATATAGATAAAAGCTCCTATTGACTTTGGAGAAAAAAAGCACATATTGTGCCAGAATTACTAAGAATCAAATTTATAAAATTACTTAGGTGTTTAAATCTAGCTGTGTTAAGTGGGATCTGCTTTTTCTGGTGAAAAGTCATCTCTTTCAAATTCCTAATCTTCTTGCATTCCAGCACTGCTCTTTGCACAGCCAAGTACAATACACAATCCTTTCTCATGCTAGCAGGAGCACAATAAAAAATATTTGCAGAGAAGCAGTGAAATCAATAATGGTGACTAGCCTAAGCAGATGAGGCCAAGCTCACTTCTGGCTTCATGGAAGACTATCAAATGTGACAATAACCAGGATAATTCAGGTGCACACCACTTCCAAAGTTTCCTTTAACGGAATGTTACTTAAGAAAAGCAAACTTACAGCAGATGCCAGTTAGAGCTAAAGGAGAAGATAGTACTAGGTAATGGAGAAACATTGAATGCATGGGTTGGGGGCATGTAACAACTGCATGTTCAAATGTTTTCTCAACCCTGTTGTGTTAAAGCCACTTATAGTCACAATTCTCTGCCCAGAGGACTTGTGATAAGATTCTGTCTGAGTTACCGAGAAGAGTGAGAAGCCTAAAAAAATTCAACCCAGGGACTGCAACAGTTCTTAGGGACTGTGCTCTCCCTAACATTTATTTGGAGAGAGGGTGGCAAGCAATGAATTGCCGGAAGAACTCCCAACTCTTCCACCAAGCACAGTTTCTGATCTTCAAAACCAGAAACGAAACCTGTACTGGCCTCATGCCCAGTGCACCCGCATGAGGGACAAGAGAGGAAGAGAGTTGGAAATCAGGATGTAGAGGGCTGCTGAAAAAACCCAGGAGAGTCATGAAGGGTGGGGAATAGTGTAAACCTTCTGAAGAAAAGAATGCCTTGTCCTGGAGTAGAGGTCTCAAAACCCATCCAAACTTGCAGATCCAGTGGTGTTGTTGCAAGCTCTACATCCCCATAGCAGAGCCGGGCTTACACATGCACTGGTGCCCTCTCTTACATCTTTGTGCTGGGACCCTCTCTGCAATGCAACAGTGTCTTGTTGCTCAGCCCATCAGAATTACCTCTAAATCTCTTGTCCAAATATTTAGGGTATGAATCATTGATATAAGCTGTTTGCAGATCCAGATATATACCACTGCATAGATTGTGCTAGAAAATTGTCCGACTTAGCTTCACTGTGCAGTAGTGGTGACTAGAAGTATGCAAAATGTCTGACATCGTAATACAGTGGCTGCAAGAAATGGGGTCAGACGTAAACCTGCAGTTAATTTGGGCTTTCATACTCTCAGAATCATAGGACCTTTAAGGTTGGAAAAGACCTCTAAGGTCATCAAGTTCAATGGTCTGACGCCTACTGTGACCCATTCTGCCAAGTGTACTGCTCAGTAGCTCTACCATTCCATGTAAGTGTGGAATAATTTCTTGCTAGAAATATTGCCTGACAGCTTTAGTGCTAGTTCTGCTACTGATTGTAATATTGTAGTTTGTCACATGGTCTACTTTTTATTTATTAGCTTCTCAGGCACATTAAAACACTCTGAAAAGTGCATCATATTAAATTATAACTCAAAGTTCCACTTATATTCATCCCGTAATCACAGATTGAGAACATGAAATAGCACAGCCAGGTTGTGGAGTCTCCCTCCTTGGAAATATTCTCAGAAGCCATCTAGACATTGTCCCCGCCAATTTCCTTTAGGTGGCCCCACTTGAGTAGGGACCTTGGATCACATGACATCCAGAGGGTTCTTACAGCCTCAACCATTCTGTGATTCTATTCAAAAATTCAAATTTCCTTTAGGCTCCATCTTTAGGAATACTTTAGTATGTCTTTTTTACACCTATTTAATAGTAGCACCGGTGAGACAGAAAACAGTTGATTTTCAGCAAGTGGAGGAAATTACATCCTACAGACACATTGCTTTCCATTTTCTGCACCTACTTCTTGTTTAAGGTAGTGAATGAGTACAATATGTTCAGCATGGATTTCAGTGAAGAACTGAATAATTCTATTTTAGAAAATCTTTTTCCAAATGCACTTATTTGCCTAAACATCTAATTTATTGTGATGTACTTTATTAGTCTTCTTTTTCTTTTTACATAATGACCATTCTAAAGCATCCCATGGCTTTTCTCAGTAGACTAAAGTGTTCCAGTCCTGTCTAGACTTTATACATCAGCTATGTTTTGTGGTTCTGTTTGTGTGTATGGGTTTTTGTCTTTAAAACATCAGTTACTGGTTTTGTCAACCTGTTCTTCCAGTGCTAGACATGGAGCTTTAGAAAAGTATACTAAATTGACATAAAATTACTTTTTTTCTACATACTACCTCCAAGCAGAAAAAGAAATACAGAGAACTTTTGCTTTTTAAAATAGTTCTATTTTCATAATTGTGTGTGCACAGATATTGTGTTGTGTGTGTATCATACATATACCAGTATGCATTCATACCAATGGTTATATGTGCATATAGGCATAGAATTGTTATATGACTTTGTCCTTTCACGTTGAGGATTTAATTTTGCTACATGTATCAGAACAGCTGATTGAGGTTAAGGTGAAAGTCTGTGAAATCTGGTGTATGTGATTTCATGTTAATGGCATGTTCTTGTTTTGATGTTCAGTTCCTCATTGGAGTGGTGTGAATTTGTAACACATTTTTGATTCTCCTCTGCTATTTTAGTCTTGTCTATTTCCTATACAAATCTAATTGGCAATTGGGAGCATAGAAGAGCATTTGCTGGTTTCAACAGAGAATAAAATTATTTTTTAAAAATTAAAAATCCCTTAATTTTCAATAAAGTAGAACAAACGTAAACAGAAAGAGTCTTTGGGAATAGAACCCTTGGCTACATATGGTTGTCTATTTGTGAGTTGGCTACCCACCTTTTTACTGTGAGGGTGACTGAGCACTGGCACAGGTTGCTCAGAGAGGTTGTGGAGTCCCCCTCTTTCAAGATATCCAAAAGCCATATAGACATAGTCCTGGGCAGCCTGCTCATGGCAGCCTGCTTGAACAGGGAGTGTTGAACAAGATGATCTCCAGAGGTCTCTTCTGATCTCAACCATTCAGTGATTCTTGTGGATCTGTGAACCAACCCTTTATTGTTGTAATTCCCAAATTCTTGCTTACTTACGTACATACTTCACTGAGGTTACGTACCAAAGGCACTTCAGTTTTTCCAGATCCCTGAATCACAGTGGAAAGGCAGGACTCTCACAAATTCCCAGGTTGAGAAGCTGCGTCATTGTACCCCAAGAGAGATGCAGTTAGAGCAGAATACACAGTAGAGTAAAATATTTAGCAACAATTAAAGCACATGCGGAAAGGAAAACCTTGCTTTCATTAGCCTGTGCAAATGATTCAGGCTGTTGCCATATAAAAAACAGTAAGTGCATGGAAGAAAAAGGTCTTGATTAAAAGTGTGGGGAAGAAAAGGGTCTGATTTAATCTCTGGTGAGATTAGATTGCTACTTCTTCACACATACTATTGAAGGGACAACCTCACTGTTACTCTTTTCCTGGTTAAAATCATGTTTTCTGTTCTCTGTGCCACCGACTAACAACAGCATTTTTCCTTATCATACTGCTTACGTGTAACTAACGTATGAAATGAGGTGTTTTGAATGGCAAGTGGTGAAAAATGTCCAGCTAAGACATAGAAGCAGTGTCCTTGCTTTATGAAAACTCTGTGATTTGTGAGAGGAAATGGTTTACTCCAAACAATCTGTGCTTTTATCTGCTTGAGAAGTTTCAATGTCTCAGTCCAACAATGAAGGTTGTAGGCTAAATTGCTGAAAAAGCTGGTGTCCAATTAGAAAAATTTCTGCACTGATGATGAATCTCTTATGGGTCAAGAAAATCAAAGACTGGAATAGTGTTGGACCAGTCATATTGCTACCTGGTCTATCAGCATTTCGGGAATGTCAGGGGAGCATGAGCGCAATCAGTCCTTAATGCAAGATGGGGCAGGAAGGCCAAAATGAGAAGAGAGAAAAAAAGGCCTGTGGATCCTGTCTTGTGTATCTGGTGATAGAGTGGATGATTGCTCTTCAAGGCCTGCAGTCATTTTTAACTGCAACTGGAAAAAAAAGCATTGGTCTTTTGGGCACACATACACCAAAAAAAGCTTCATAGCAAAATGGTGCATATTGTAGGAAAAAGTAATGTGGGAAGTAAACAGTGAGCTTTTGAAGAGCTGTGACTTAAATTCATAATGCAAATAAAAGGCAGGAGGAAGCAAATCCTGTTCCTAAGCATAACTCTCAACATATGCTTGCTGAAAAGCAATATTCCCCACCTCCACGGAACTGCAGCTGTATCTGTGTGAACAGATACCTATACAAGAGACTCAAAAGACAACATTGCATGTCTGTGTACAAATGCAGAGCGCAGTGTCCTTCAAGATATGTTACACCTTACTTCAATGTGAGACACTTTCCAAGGATCCAGAAACACAAGGCCCTCCAGACATGTTGCAGCCAGTCGGTGCTACCCCTTGTATGCCCTTATCTAAAATTTACCCTGATGCTTGGAGAATGGAGATGGGCCAACCATGTGCATGATGTACTCCCACTGTCAGACAGCAGATGATGAACATCACAACAGGATCACAAAGGTGGGTTTGCAACAATCTGCTTGTAGTATAAACGTTAGGATGAATCAGTGATGCTAAAAGGCCAACCTGAGGCTTCAAATAGATTTACTATGTTTGCATGCTTGTTTTTCCTTAGTTATGCAATTAAGTTTCTAGGTTTCTCAGGCATATTTGCAAATATCCACTGATACAAAGATATACGTCTTAAATCTGATGGTTGCCATGATGAAATCATATAAAAAAGATCAATTCTGCCAATTCATTTAACTATCCTTTTGTGTGTGATCATATATTCTTTTTAAACAGTTGCTTTTTTGCCCTTTTTGCCTTTTTTTTTTTCCTGCAGTGGTTAAGCTATGTTTGTGGAAAACTCCTGTTTGACCTCTCCTCACATTATATTCTGGAGAAAAGGTCTTATGAGGAGAGACTGAGGGAGCTGGGGCTGCTCAGCCTGGAGAATAGGAGGCTGAGGGGAGCCTTTATCACTCTCTATAGTCACCTGAAAGGAGGTTGTAATGAGGTGGGTTTTGGTCTCTTGTCCCAAATAACAAGCTATAGAACAAGAGGAAATGGCCTCAAGTTGTGCCAGGGGAGGTTTAGATTGGTTATTAGGGAAAATTTCTTCATGGAAAGAGTGGTGAAGCATTGGAGATGGCTGATGAGGGAGGTGGTGGAAACGCCATCCCTGAGGCTGTTCACAAAATGGGTAAACACGGCACTTGGGGAGATGCTTTAGAGGTTACAGTGATGTAGTGCTGACAGTCAGACTTGATGATCTTGAAGGTCTTTTCCTACCTTGGTGATTCTATGATTACATTCATTATTCTAAACTTAGTTGTACAAAAGAAAGCACAGGGGTTTTGTCTTTAAGTAAATCTGTGAGACATTTGCAGTGAAACTGTACCTCATCCTTTAGGGTGACATATGAAAAAATAATTGGATTTTATACAAATGGTAGTAGGAGGTAATATTTTGTGTTACTGGAATGGCAGTTTTCAGTAGTGCCTCTTATGAGCCTGCAATAATTTAGACCAATGCCTTCAGGCTTTGAGTTTGACCTGCACCTTCAGTCTTGATCTATATGCTAGCTTGGAATTCAGAACCGTGCTTGAACCAAACTCCCTAATTGTCCCTGGTGCTTATAAATTATCAATCACTTTGCAGAGAGCAAATGGCTGTCTGGGAAGGAAGGCACAGGCTGCTGTGGGGAAACCAGCCCATTTCGAGGCACAGAGGGGTTGTCCCCCTTCAGACCACTGAGCTTTGAGCACTGGAGTCCCCAGTCAGACACAGATCTTTAAAAAGGCAGTGTGCATCCTGGTACTCACATTTCCCCTCTTTAAGAGAACAGTCTTCTTTTTGCAACTGGAAAAGCATACCTTTTTTATTATTATTTATTTTTCTATGTGCCTAGTTTTGGAACTTAGCTAAGGGTGCTCAGTTTACAAGTCAAATTTTTCTTAAGAATTTTTGTTTGTTTGTTTGCAGACTGTTTCCCCCAGTCCCTGCACACATTCTGCTATCAAACAGACAGAAATCAATACTGTGTTTTGGTCTCCAAAGTGCAAAACCAGCAGCAGAACAGCCTGCGACTTTACTGCACACAAAGTAGGAATGGAGTTAAGTATTCAGGTAGCCAAAGTGTCTTGCTGGTCTCTAAAATGAACAAGGAAGGTGTGCTGGTTGTGGCTGGGGTAGAGTTAATTTTCTTCACAGTGGCTGGTATGGGGCTGTGCTTTGGTTTGTGCTGGAAAATGTGTTGATAACACAGGGGTGTTTTTGTTACTGCGGAGCAGGGCTTACACAGAGCCAAGGCCTTTGCTGCTCCTTACCCCACCCCACCAGTGAGGAGGCTGGGAGTGCACAAGGAGCTGGGAGGGGACACAGCTGGGACAGCTGACCCCAACTGACATCATGTTTAGCATATAAATCTCAAGGAAGAAGAAGGAAGGGGGAAATGAACATTCAGAGAGGTGGTGTTCGTCTGTCCAAGTCACCACTATGCGTGACGGAGCCTTGCTTTCCTAGGGATGGCTGAACACCTGCCTGCCCATGGGCAGTAGTAAAGGAATTCCTTGTCTTTCTTTGCTTGCATGTGCAGCTTTTGCTTTACTTGTGAAACCATCTTTATCTTGATCCACAAATTTTCTCACTCTTACTCTTCTGATTCTCTCTCACATTCCACTGGTGAGAGTGAGAGGCTGTGTGGTGCTTCTTTGCTGGCTGGGGTTAAACCATGACATACATTTTTCTTAGAGAGAGTATTACTTATTAATTGGACAGAAAGTGTTTCTGAGAAGTTTGCTGTTGCTATCCTACTTCAGTGATTTTTTTAAATTTTTTTTTCATTTAGGAAATCTACCATCCTAGAGTTTACAGACCCTTATAGACCCCTTTTGCTGTGTCTTTCTGCAGCACAAATTCAGGGGACTATGGATAAAAATTTGACCAAGAACCATTTATGCACTTTTTCTCTATCAACATTGTCATATGCAATTAGGACAAAAAAAGAAAAGAAAAAATATAGTCTCCTCTTCCAGGCCTAGCACTATGTCCAGTGAGGTGAACAAGAGCAGAATAAAAATGACATAACCCTCCTTCTTTTTTGGAGTGAATGATGCACAGTTGAGAGGTACTTCCTGCATTATGTTTATTACTTTGTTGAGCTTTTGATGAAGAAGCATCAAGATTTCTTGGCACTGATTTCTTTTGATATCTCAAGCGCTGAATCCAGTGAGAACAAGTTTCATGAATGGCAGTTTTAGACAAGGGCTTGAATGTTGTTTCTTCAAAGACCAATGCAATGCAAAGAACATTCTGGGTGAGGATGGGAGATTATGTTAAATTGGGATGTGACAATGGCCTGATCCTTTAAACAGCAAATTGTCAAGAAATGCTCTGTGGAAGCATCTGGCAAAGGTTGTGGTTCACTCTCTCCTTCCTGCAAGTGTAGCTTGTGTCAACAGATACCTGCAATTCGCTTTTTCCTCAAATCACATAGGGAAGAACTGTTCAGAAAAAGATCATTAGAGCCACTTTCTAGGGAGGATTTACAAGCATAAATGATAGAGTCCAACTGATCACGGCTTTTAAGAAGAGAATGAGTGGTGCTTTCTGTCCATAGAGTGGGAATGTAGTGTAAATTGTTGACCACACAAAAATCTTAGCAGTAGGTGGCTTTAGTTCTAGGTATTGGTTAGCTTTTGTGGACTCAAATCCATCCTTTCCACCTTCCAAAATTCCATCTGACATTTGGATACAGCACTTTACCTAAACAACAGCTTAGGCAGAAATAAGACTATGTGGTCCTACTCAGAAGTCGCTTTAGAAAATGAGAGTTTGGATTCTAAGACGTTAAGAAACTCAAAACGTTTATGCCAAGCCTAGCTCCATCCTACTTCATAGACACTGAGCTTTGCATGAGAAGTACTTTGGACCTGTTGGTTTTGTAACAAGGATGCTGCAGTCTTGTTGCTGAGAAATAAAACTTTCGCTAGTGCACAGTGAATCCAGTGAAAATGGATGCATCTTTCATGCTATCTGAATTTTTAGTAATATATATTTTGAGATTACTATAATCCCCATGGGGAAAATGATGAAAACAGCTTGCTATGTCTTGTAGGTGGGCTTGTAGGATAGGAGGTCTTGAGCATGAAATGATTGTGACAGACAGTTTAAAAATTACAGATGAGAAGATCTTACGTTCTTTATTTGCCAGAGAGACTCAAAGCTAGCTGGACAGTTAATACCAAAACCCTAAAATTTCTTTGACGATTCCTGCTTGGTGACTAGTGACATGTGTTCCACCCATCAATAAATGTTTTCCTTTTGGGCACCTTTGCTGTAGAGCCTAAAGCTGCAAGTGACCCTTGAGAACAGCCTTTCTTTTTTTACAGTGTTGATTTCTACTGTGGGAGGGCTGAAAGGGAAGGCTCCAGTAACTGTGAGTGCTGGCTGTGGTCTAAAACCAACCTGATGCTGAAGTCCTTACCAGGTTTTGAAGCTGGATTCTGAGAGAAGGGGGTATCTGAGTTCTTTTTTCTTTGAAGCCCTGCTCCAAGACTGTGAAGCACAGCTGCTATAAGAAGGGGCTAGAAACTTTCTTTGTTGTTTTAAATCAGAAGTCTTCGAGCAGTACAATGTTAACCTCAAGACTGAAGAAAATAGTGCCTCAAGGAAGAGAAGTTTGTGATACTTTGGAAAGCACAGATGACAATATAAGGAAAGAAATACCTTCTAAGGTTTATAGGAAAAAAAATTACTTGATCCTAGTATGATTTATTATTTTAAAATATTCATTGCTAAATGCTAAAATGCTAAAAAGATGTTACTGAGACATAGCATTAGGGTCTTTTATCCTATGGATGCCATCTCTAATGGCAGTCTCAGTATCCTCAAAGAGAACAGAGCACAGAATATGTGCTTTTTCCCCTCTGATCTACACAATTGGTGTCCTAGTTAAGGACTGTAAAGAAAAAGAAGTAACAAATGTTATGGGAGAAGAAAGAAAATATACAGAGAAGATCCTCTTTTCATCTGTCTTTTCTCCTTTACTTCTGTCACTCCTTACTCAAGGAGGAACAAAAGCACTCAGCTGTAAACATACCTAAGTGGGTAATATTTTAATTTTTTTAGTAGTTGAGATGAACAGATAAAGAAAACCCACATGCAGGGTGCAGTGAAGTCATCAGACTGTGAGTGTAGGGCTAGGGATAAAGGCACTAGGGTTAAAAGGGCAGTCCTTTGGCCTCTGCTAGGGCTGAAGCAAGACAACTACCAACTCAAAGTTGGTGTAAGAAGAAGAATCCAATTCAGTTTCAACTGCAGAAGTAAGAAGGTGGATGGATGCATTCTGCTAAGTGCCAAAGAGGTAGGGCATTTTGGTCAGCAGAGCATGGAAAATTAGAAACTGGAAAAGCACCAAAGCCAACAGCAGGGCTTCATTTTCAAGAATGAAAATCCTGAGCAAGAAAATCAACATTTGTAAAGTCAAGCAGAAAGTACCTAGTTACAAGAATAGTTGAGAGACAGACAAATAACAGGATATGGCTGGTAGAATAAATAGGCGAGGAGTCTACGGGTGTTTCCATGAGTCACCACCAGGCTACATACAGTAACCAGACAGCACACAGAACTGATTCAAGGGGATGCAAAGGACGTGGATGCAGAAGAAATAAAAAGGAGGATAAAAGCGTTGTAAGGCTGGGAAGACAGGGAAATTGATGGAATGGGATGGGATGGGATGGGATGGGATGGGATGGGATGGGATGGGATGGGATGGGATGAAGTCATGGAGAAGATACCTTTCTTGGCCAGACATGTGGAAAAATTGAGGTACATTATAGTTCTGTTTATGATCCACAGCCAGCAACTGCTTGTTTACAGCACTGAGGGTTAAGTTGACAGCTGTACCTTAATATGACAGGAAACCTTATTTCACAGTAAGTCTGACTGTTCTGGCAGGAGATCACATCTGGTAGCAATGGAGATCTGAAGAGACTATTTAAACCTAGCACATATCTGAAAAGAACCAAAGTAGGAAAGGAAGAATTTATCTTTCTTTTTCAGATTTATGGCACTGAAAAAGAAGGATCATTTTTTCCAAGAATCATTGCTAGATGGTGGTGGAAGCAAACAAAATCAAAAGGGCAACTTGGAAAACAAAGCATATTTTAAAATGAAGGATTTGCTTTTATCCTCACCAGGAGTAAAAGCTGGAATTAACCTGTACCGACTGTTACCATGTAAGTGTCTGAAATGAAATAAACAGTTTTCTGACTGAATGGTTGTCCCCATGGCAATAGGAGAGGATCTTGCACATTAAAGACTGAAAGGAATGAATAGACTAGAAGGAAACACAGCAGATCCTCACACAGCCCAAGGTACAGTATGTATCCTTAGAACTGAGATGTGAAGGTTATACACAGAAGGAACAGTCCCTCTATTTCCAGGGTTTATCAGTAATATGATACAGAACTACACTGCAAGTCAGGCAAGGACAAAAAGAACCCTTGTTAATTTTAGAAGCACTGGGATTATTGTGTCTGGAGCGTTAAAGGTGCATTATTTAATGGGTGTCTAAAACTTTTATTAATGCCTCTTCAGTCACATTTATTTTCTATTCCATGGCTCAAACATAGCCCTGGATAGTTACCAGGATAAACTTTAAAGCCAACAGGAGCTGTGCCTATTTATTCCAGGCTTGGAAGGAGCTCTCTAGCTCCAGCTCTAAACTGAATAACCCCTGAAACCTACAGCAGAGCTCTATATGAACTACTGATTTTTATTATTTTTATTTCAGTTCTGCTGTAAAACAGGAAATGAGAAATAAAAATGTCATTGGCAACAACCAAATTCTAAGTTCTTATTTTGGCAAGAACAAAAAAAAAATAAATGTTCTGACACAGAATGTTCCCATTTGGCACAAACAAAACCATTACGGTATTTGAAAGAAAAGCCAAAGAAATAAAACTTTAGGTTCATAAAATATGATGTGGCAATTTCATGCCTTTTCTCCATAGGTTTGGGGTTCAGGTTTCTCACCCAAGCTGTGACCAGTTGAATCCTCTCCCATGGGCCACATATCCTCACAGAGCACTCAAGCCTGATAGGACAACTGAGAGGTTGAGCTTTTTCTCTGTTAATATACTGTTGATATTACATTTCATTAGAAAAAGGAGATACATATATGTGTGTGTATGTGTGTGTGTGTGTGTGTATATATCATCTTTATACCACAGAGTATGAGTGACAGCAACTTGTTTGCTTGGTTTACACCAGGAAGGGAAGAGGGCAGCTTTCAATTCTCTCAAAGAGAAAAGTGAACTTAATTTGCATCTCTAGTTTCCTGCATATTCCTCAAAAATCCTGAAAAGCTCTGTTTCTTGAGCCTTTGTGTGACTGGAGAACATTATTCTTGTTCCTTTTATTCACGTTTCATATGCTTGGTTCTTAAAGCAAACAAACCAAGTCACTTAAAACTTTTCAATACCTCTGGACTGAATTTGGTTTTTTTAAATTAATGTGTTTTACCAATTATTATTCACTCGAAAAAACTCTACCCAGCTATTGTTGAGAGGGAATAAAGTTTACCCAGATGATGTTTACCAATGTCTCCAAGCTCATATTCAGTGAGAAACACCCTGGTCTTAACCCCCTCCTTCCCTGCAAAGTCTCTCACACAATAAATAAAACGAAAGGAGAAGATGGATTTTCTTCTCCCATAAGCAAAAGTCTCCTCTGGAGTAATTTATTTTCACTGATCCTTTTAGCCCTTTCACTGTTAGTGATGTTAGAGTATGCTACCCTGCCACAGGGTCAGAGGAGGGCTGTGGTAAGATGTCTCATGTTTTAAGACCACTGGACCATCCTAAATTTACATACTCTACTTTTAAAAAAAAAAAAAAAAGGCTGAAGCAGAAGTTGGCCTGTTCCTAATTTCACCCACAATTCACAC
Source organism: Laterallus jamaicensis coturniculus (assembly GCA_022605575.1). Taxonomy (NCBI): domain Eukaryota; kingdom Metazoa; phylum Chordata; class Aves; order Gruiformes; family Rallidae; genus Laterallus; species Laterallus jamaicensis. The sequence goes on along the minus strand of JAKCOX010000001.1, from coordinate 81,483,069 downwards.
AGTTAGCTCTACATTCAGTTGTAAAGGGGGAGGCTGGAAACAAAGTAATCAATTTTGGTAGCACTATATGTCATCTTTGGAAACTTCAGTGGAAAGAGATGGCAATCCATACTTACAGGGATCAGTATGAACATTTATTTTAAATCGCCAAGAAACGAGTTCTGAATCAAGAACTTAGAAACTGGCTTATTTCAGGTGGCCTTAGTCTTGTGAAGGTTTTTCACTGAGAGCAGTTTAGCTACAGAAGAAAGCACAAATAGCATTGCAAGCTTTCTGTGACAATGCATAAATATTATGCATAAAGAATAATAAGGCTTAATTCATAGAACCATTGGATAATCTAGGCAGGGAGAGACCCCAGGAGGTCAGTAGTACTACCTCCTGTTCAAAGCAGGGTCAGCTAGCAGGCAACACCAGTTGCTCACGGTTTTATTCAGATGGGTCCTAAAAACTTGCAGTGTCCTGGAAACCTGCTCCACTTCTGGGCTGTCCTGTCAATGTCAAAGTTTCCCTTTCCATCTAATCTGAACCTTGCTCATAGCAATTGAGGTTTGTTCTCTCTCATCCTGCCTGTCTCTGTCTTCTTGATGACAGTCATCATAGGTCCTAGAAGGTTGCTTGTAGAGTCCACATAAGATTTCCTTAATTAGGAAATGTAAGTAAAGTTTCCTCCTCAACTTTATTTTTGTTTCCTCGTGTATATGCATATGGTATGTGCTGTGATAGAGTCTTTAATTACCTGAACAAATGCTACTTCAGTCTTAACATTTCATCCTCATTTACTGAAAAGGATGGATGGCATCTTACTTAAAGGGTAGCAACTTATTAAATTTTTATTCTGCATTGTTCATCATATGGTCTTGTTCCTTGTTTACAGCATGCCTTTAAAATTAACCCCCTAAGGATGTTTTTCTCATTATCATTATTTCCCTCACAGGTTTCTAATAGTATTGACTTATGTGGGAATTGGAATTTACATTACATGAAATTACATAGAATAGTCCTGTATTTTTAATTTCTGGTTTGTAAAACAAAGACAAATGTTCCTGCAAAACATTTTGAAATTAGAAATTGACCTATATCCGTGGAATAGCTCAGACTGGACAAAGCTGTAATTGTTAAGTTACAGGATATGCTTTCACATTTTCATAATTTCAAATACCATGTGGCCTGAGGTGTATTATGCTTATTTTACAACTAGCAAATTGAAGCACAGGATGAGAAAGTTTTAGGACAAGCATATATTTTGCATGTCTAAACTGAAACACGTGAGAACATGGTTAAACAGAGAGCTGAGGTAATTTTATGGAGTCCTGAGCCCTTGTGCGCTTCCAAGTGATGAGATGAACACTAGTGAACCTTAAGGAGATTGACACTCTAGAAAGAAAATTGAGGGGATCTGAGTCTTCTCTGTTTAGTCTGTGAGTGTCTACACAGGGCATCTTGACTTAATCACATTTCCAGCTCTTTTTGAGTACAGATTGCAGCTCACACATCTGCTAGGAAGGTGAACTGCCAAAAGTTGATGCTCTGCTTACAAGTCTAGTGCAAAACTAAAAATAAGGGATGATTTTCTGATTTGGCTAGTCTGCTCCCAGAAACAGCAGGTTTTGGAGGACAACACATAGAAAGGGCCAGCATGTCTGCTCAGAATGGTATCTACCTCCTCTGCGGTGATGGTGACACGTGGCAGGGCACAGTCCCTGAGTTCCTGAGGGCCATATGCCCCTGGCATGTCCTAGAGACCTTACTAGAGTGAGCTCTTAGGGGTAGAAGCAGCTTCGCAGCCAGGGGATGTGAAGACACCAGAGGCCTCTCACAAGGAGTGATAAATATGCTCCTTGCCTTCAGGACATGGGTGCTGTGGATGGTCCATGGTGGCAACTGAGGGAGCTGCAGTAGGGTGTCTATAAGTTGTGCAGCATCAGAGATGGCATATGAGATTGACTGGAGTTTCTCCAAAACTCTGCATATACCAGAGCCTGAACCCACAGCTGTATGGAGCACAGGAAGTTCCGCACCAACATGCGGAAGAACTTTTTCACAGTGAGGGTGACGGAGCAGTGGAATAGGCTGCCCAGGGAGGTGGTGGAGTCTCCTTCTCTGGAGATATTCAAGTCTCGTCTGGACGCCTATCTATGTAATATGAGATAGGGAGCCTGCTTTGGCAGGGGGGTTGGACCCGATGATCTCTTGAGGTCCCTTCCAACCCCTAAGATTCTGTGATTCTGTGATTCTGTGATTGACATAGGGGGAGGCAGAGTCCATGCTTGTGGCACTTGCATAATCACTGCTGTGATGATGAATGCTGGAAGCTGGTGACATCAGGAATGAGAACAATAGCTCCAGCAGATCTCCAGCTTCAGAAGGGGGTCAGTACTGTAGTAGCAGAGAAGAGGCTGGGTGCTGTGAACATGAAGTTGGCAGCATTAGATGGTGAAATTCAGGATTCTGAGGAAAAAGAGCAAGGCAAGGACGAGGATCATAAACGTAGACTTCAGGAAATCAGACATGATGTGTCCAGGGTTCTTCTTTCAAGAATCCTGTGATGCATTCCTGGAAACCTGGTGAGTTCTAAATGATCCACCTCCTTCAAGCTTGAGAGTGGTCCACCTCCACATGTAGATGGTCAAGAAAAGGTGGTAGGTCTGCATGAACAAGGACCTCCTGACAGATCTGGAACATAAAAAGAAGGTCTACATAAGGGGAAGCAGGGACAGGTCACACTGGAGGAATATCTAGAGAGACACTGTTTATATGAACAGGGATGGAATTAGGAAAGCTAAAATCTGTATGAAGTTGAATCTGTAAAGGGATGTGAAGGGCACCAAAAAAGGCTTCAACAGATACAACAGCAGCAAAGGGAAACCAAGTGAAAACGAATGGAGCAGATGTCCTAGTGACAAAGAACATGAAGTACTCAATGACATTTGTCGGTCTGTCTTTAGTAGCAAGAACAACCTTCATTCTTCCTGGCTCCTGAGATGAATGGGGAATTCTGGAGCAATGGAGACTTACCTATGGTGGAGGGTGATCAAAATTAGGAGGCATTTAAACAAACTGGACATGCACAAGTCCATTGGGCCTGTCAGGATGCACCCAAGAGTGCTAAAAGAGCTGGCTGGTAAAGCTCATGGTTATCAGGGAATGTTCCTGGCAAAAGCCACTCTTGTCTTCAAGAAGGACAAGAAGGAAGATCACAGGAACTACAGGCCTGCCAGTTTCAGCTTGACCCCTGGGAACCTCATGGAGCAACTAATCTTGGAAATCATATCTAAGTATCCAGGGCAAGATAGTGATTTGGAACAGTCAGCGTGAATTTATGAAAGGGAAATTCTTCCTGACCAACATGACAGCCTGCTATGATGAGATGACTGACTTAGTAAATGAAGACAGAGCAGTGGGTGTTTTTTATCTTACCTTTTGACACTACCTCTCATAATATCCTCATAGAAAAACTGAGGAAGCACAGATTACATAGGTGGAGAGTGAGGTAAATTTAAAAAAAATATATATAGTTAATGTGCTGGGCTAAAAAGTTTATGTTCTGCCTGTGCCATAAACACCACTGTAGGCCCATAACTGGTGATGCACCTCAGGGGTCAATAACTGAGGCCAGTGGCGTTTAAGATCTTCATTAATGATCTGGATGATGAAGCAGAGTACATCCTCAGCAAGTCTGCAGATGATATAAAAATGGGAGGATTGACCGATACATCATACAGGTGTCACCAGTCAGAAGGATCTTGGTAGCCTAGGAAGAAGGGACATGAAGTTCAGCAAAGGGAAATGCCAAGTCCTGCCTATGGGGAGGAATAACACCATGCACCAGTGGGGATATACTTCCATGCTGGCAGCCAATGGGCTGTAAAATAGTTCAGCAGAGAAGGGATTGGGAGTCTCAGTGGACATCAAAGTTGAACATGAGCCAGAAATGTGCCCTTGCAGCAAAGAAGGCCCAAACCATCCTGAACTGCATGGTGGGGAGCACTGTCATCAGGTTGATGGAGGTGATCCTCACCCTCCACTCAGCTGAGATACAGACAGAACACTGGAGTGAAGTCTGGGCTTCCCTGCACAACAGAGACATGGACATACTGAAGCAAGTCCAACAAAAGGCCACAAAGACTACAAAAGCAATGAAACACATATGAGGAGAGGCTGAGAGAGCTGGAACTCCTGTTCAGCCTGCAGAAGAGAAGGCTCAGGGGGATCTTACTAATGTCTATGAATACCTGATGGGATGCAATAAAGATGGAGCCAGACTCTTAGTGGTATTCAGTGATGAGATGCAATAGGCACAAAAGGAAATAAGGGGAGTACCATTCAAAAAAATTCTTTAGTGTGAGTCTCATTGAACATTGGCACAGGTTGCCTGGAGAGACTGTGAGAGCTACATCTGTGGAGGTGTTCAAAATTGAACTGGCCACAGTCCTGGTCAACAGGCTGTGGCAGAGACTACATTATCTCTAGAGGTGCCATCCAGGCTTGGATGGTCTGTGATTTTGTGATTCAATGACTATTTTCTCTCTGAATCTGACATTTCAGAAACTCTGCAAACAACACAATGGGTGGAGCTGGCTTTCATTACAGCTCTTTCTTTTTTTTTCCCCTTATAATATTCCCAGAAACCTCTTTCTCATGGTTTTCTGTGTCTTCACAGACTTTGTGGAGTTTTCTTCATAAAGTGCAGGTCCTGGCCACTACCTCTACTCAGGACCTGTGTGGAGTTATGCTCAGGCCAAAGTAAAGTGTATATAGTTGATATTTCTGTCTGTGTTCTCTGTAATAGATGGTGAGAAAAGGGTATCATAAAGTCCTGCTTCCCTTCCTTTGTTGCCTCAACTTCCTGCAACCTGGCAGTTGGCAGTGTTTTCACCTGTGTCTTTAATGAATCTCAGTGGTCTTTTCAGCCATGCATTTATCAAAGTAAATTGGAACCAATTTATCTTTCTGTATACCCTAATGACCTGCAGCAATCATTCCACAACACTTATGTTTTTGACTACATCTGTTTGCTTTAAAATTGCTGCTTAGGTTCATTTCTTTATCCCTGTGTTGTGATTAGTGAATAATCACTCCCTCTTCATGTTCTCCATGGTGCTAATGATTTCATGCACTTAAAATACTCACCTAAGGAATCTAAGGAATCTTTTTTTCTGTGCTAAAGAATGCTAATCTATTTACTTAAAAAGAAGTTGGTTCATACTCTTACTCATCCTTGCCATCTTCCTCTGGCAGTTTCCACTGTCTGTATTATATTAGAATTGTCACTTTGCTGGGGAGGATAGGACTGTACATAATGTCCAGGATGTGGACAGAAAGTCCCTTCCCTTCCCTTCCCTTCCCTTCCCTTCCCTTCCCTTCCCTTCCCTTCCCTTCCCTTCCCTTCCCTTCCCTTCCCTTCCCTTCCCTTCCCTTCCCTTCCCTTCCCTTCCCTTCCCTTCCCTTCCCTTCCCTTCCCTTCCCTTCCCTTCCCTTCCCTTCCCTTCCCTTCCCTTCCCTTCCCTTCCCTTCCCTTCCCTTCCCTTCCCTTCCCTTCCCTTCCCTTCCCTTCCCTTCCCTTCCCTTCCCTTCCCTTCCCTTCCCTTCCCTTCCCTTCCCTTCCCTTCCCTTCCCTTCCCTCTCCCTCAGCAATACCCCAGTTTTGTTAAGCAGTGGCACATTCACTCTTCCTGGCTTTGCTATGCTATAGTTCAGGTATCTCATCCTGCTGTATATGCAGCTCGACTACAGTTGCCTTCTCTCCAGTACATAACTTGTGGCCACTCTTTTTGTGATAAACTGAGGTGCTTTACCTGTTTCTTTATGATATTTACTATCCTGAGTAACCATCACATCAAAAAAGAGAGCTAGTTCTTGCTACCCCAATGATACGGCAATGTCATTGCGTTCCAATCCATATGAAATTTGATATTGGTGGTTTCACTTGTTTCCAAAAATTTCCGTGCCCAGTATCAGTGTATAGCAGTGAACGTATCTTGTTTCAGTTTTCTGCAGGAGAAAAAAAGAAGTCCTATGCTTCCTTAGTGATATTCTCACTTTAATTGAATATTATTAAATTCAGATGCATGTCAATCTCGGTATGTTTTTAGGTAGGTACTATATTTTTGGCAGTAACTTATTCCAACTACTTAGGCTAGAGGTAATTTGAGCTAGTTAATTATATTTTTAAATTCAAATTTCACTGCAAACTCATGCCAATTGAAAAGCATGCTGTAGTCAGACCAGGAAAAATATATTCCTTAAAAATAGATGTATCTGACCATTTGTTTAAGCATGGTTACTGTCTAGTATTGCAATCTCAGGGAAGGCAGAACAACTATAAAAAATGTCTCATCATAAACATATATATATAATATAATATAAAAAAAATGTACTTTCAGTTCCTTAATGGATCAAGTCTTCCTGTATCACGAACACTGGGTCTTTCAGATGACTTACTATACATATTCTTTGTGATTTTGTGAGCCAAACAGCCTTAATTAAAGCAATTGTTCTTTTTAGGTCAACATTAAAGTCTTGTCCTACCCCTAGGTTTTTGATTCCGTAAATCATCCTCATACTTATCCTTTGAAGCAAGTTTTTTGCTATAATAGCTTGGCAATCATTATCTTGGTGCTTTCAAATAAAATCTCAACAGTGCTGAAAGCCTTCCCTTACAATGGGGTCTAGGAATACACTGTACTGGTTCTCCAGGGCTATTTTTTGTAGGGTCTTCTTCCTAACAATAGTGCCAGGAATAATAGTCCTCATTTTCACCTGAAACTAGACCACATTTCTAATCAGATTCACAGTACATAACATACCTCTTGACTTAGCTCCATTACACTGTCAAAATGCTCTGAGTGCGTCTGCAGCCACTAATTCTTTCCCCACTTGGTATTCAATTTGCAAATCATACATTTGTAGCTGAAAAAAACAAGCTCTATTCTTAGCGGCAGCAGCATGGTTTGCCAGGCCCCTTTTGGCACTGTCAACAAGTGGTTTATGGTCAGTGTCAGCTAATAGTGGCCTCCCATAAATAACAACATGAAATATTTTTCACCCATGGACGGAGACCAAAGCCACATTCTTTATTTGAGTTTATTGAAAGCTTAGGTTTTGTTCATTCCTGCGATGATTATTCTGTTGGGGATTTTAAGTTTTGGCCATGCCATTGTAAAGGATTGTGCAATGCTTTTCTTAGAGCTGTCACTGAACAAGCTTGTTTTGCGTTTCTCATCATAGCAACTCATGACTTTTCAGTCATTGACTCCTTTAATCTCTTCTTTTTTTTCAAGTGCCAGAATAACTGGTTTGTCTTTATCAGGATACCAATTTACTACAGCCTCCTGGTTCATTAAGCATGGGGGGGGGGGGGGGGGGAAATCACTTTTATTTAGCATTTTTAAGAAATATTCCGCATCTTTCTAGAAAACATTCCATTTCAGTGTGACTATTCAGCTTCTTGGACCTGTCATCTAAATGACAGGTTCTTCATGCTCAATTGTGCATGCTAGATGTTTCTTGGTCCTCTTCATTGCTGTATGGTTCTGAGGCAAAGAGCCTACTTCCCTGTCTTCTTGCCCCAGATTTTGGGCTTTCTGTGGTATTTTTTAAGCACAGTAAATAGATCATAGGTGTGATCTTCTTTTCCCTGTGAATGTAAGTTTGGAACATGTGCAGCACAGGTGGTTCCCCTGTCACCTCCAGCAAATGCATCTGCTTGATGAAACCAAGGGGTTTGGCACATTTCTAATGTGTTTTTTTTTCCTTGATTCTATTACAGGGAATGCCTTTTCAGGGCTCTGTAGTATGGAGCATAAACAGCTCACATGGGAAAAACCTGGCAAAAGTTAATTAAAAGATATTACTATTACACCCTTCCTTTTGCTTTTTCACACATGCACGTACACAAAGTTGAGACTAGAGAAGCTGGACCAGGAAATCTGCTGCAAAGGCATGGTGAAAGGGCAGCTGTGGATCAGACTGGGCAGTTTTAGGGGGAGCCCAGCCCTTGGTAAGAGAAGATGAGCAGCAAAGCTGAGAAACTGAAGCCTACAGCTGGCTGGTGAGTGAGCTCAGAGGGAAGCAGAACGGCCTGTTCCAGGTGAAAGGCAGTGATGCCCAGCAGCAAAAGACCCCACAGGCAAGAGCCCCCCACATAAAGGAACATCAGGCTGAGCTGCCACCCATCATGGGCTTCCCTGTCTCGCAGGTCCCCAGGCAAACAAGGGATGCCACCCTGAGCTCTATGACAACGCTTCCCTGATTATAAGCTTCGGATCACGGCAGTCTGTTTTCTTCTGTCCATAAGGTTATTGTTGAGTTTGTTTTTTTTTCCCTTGGAGCAAATATGTTTGCTTTTGGCACCATTTTGGCTTGTGCTCCTCTCACTCTGTTATGTGTCCCATTAGCACTCAGACTGACTGTCCTTTTGTCATCTGCTCCATCACTGTCCTGTGAGGCTTGTTTGAGCTAACAATACGGTGGTGTTCGTTGTTCCTCCTGTGCACACACACCACAGAAGTGTGCATCCAAGGTTTTGTATCTTTTTCCATATGCTTGGCATTCACAGCGCTGTTTGGCAAAGGATAGGTAGACACATTTTGTGCTATTTACTTGTGGAATTTTATTTTGAGCTCTAGTATACTTTTCTACCCTGGGTCACCCTTTTTGTGTGTCTTACTGGACAGGCAGTCTCCTTTCCTTGAGAAAATAGGATGCCTTTGTCTGAGGATTAATTCTGTGAATTGCACAATAGTCTTCAGGTGCTTTGTCTTGCATCTAAATCAAACTTTATCATTTAATATGTGACTTGGTTTGTGTGACGTAACTTCAAAACTGCAGGTTTCAGCTGTCAATCTTTTTTCAGTCTTTTTTGCTTCTTTTTTATTTCTTAGTGTATTGAAAGCTGTTTCTCCAAAGCTTCGCCCTGGTGTGGAGACACAGGATAAAAAACAGCATAGGGCAAACTCAGGGAGAAATGATGTAAATTATGCAAAATCACTAGCTACACAATTGTTTGTGCAACACAATGTGTGAAATGAACACCATACTACACTACTATTTACTGGCTGCAAAAACATTAGCTTTCCTGATTTTTTCAGTTACAATTGCTCAGACTTTCCTAAAATTGGCATTTTCAAGAAGTTCAAAACATGAGTAATTTCATCCCACAGACTATGACATCTATGAAGAAACACGTGTATAAAGGAAGGACTGATTTTTAGTGGAAATTGGTTTTGTCTCTTTGCTGTTTAAGCATCAACAGGAATCTGCTGCCTCTTTGTACTGTCCCTTAAAAATAATATTCCAATAAACTTCCTTGTCTAACACAGCAAAATAGAAATAAAATTAAATTTTGAGCTACCAAATGATGTTGTTGAAAGAATATGTTCCTAGTGTATGTTCTCCTCCAACTTGGACCTGAATGACCCACATTTCCTGCCTTAGCATCTTAGCAGAGCATATGAACCAGCTCCTACTTCTAAAGGACAGTCGTGTTACTTCCATCACACAGCATCACATTTTCCTCTTCATAAAGTTTTCTTTGATTAAGATTAAGCATAATGAATTGATAGGATTAAGCATGATGAACTGAAATATGGAGTCACAAAGTGACTTAGGTTAGACAGGACCTTTATGGTCATCTAGTCCAAACCTCTGCTATAGGTGTAGAACATCTTTCACTACATCAGGTTGCCCAAAGTCCCATCCAATGTGACTAGGAACACTTCCAATGATGGTGCATCCACAATTTCTCTAGGCAAAGTGTGGTCAGTTCTCCCACACTGATCCATGAACACTGCTTCCATACAGCACCTGTCCACTATAACCAAAATAATCCTCTGGCTTTTGCAGAAAAACAGGCGTCAAACAACAGGAGGAGCAGGAGCTATTCTGCCTCTCCATGCTACCTATTACTGGAGAAAAACCTTCCTACCATAAGTCTAACCACTAAATATCTTTTCAGCCTGGCACCCTTTACCGTTTTGAATTTCATGGTCTGCAAGCACCCTCCCATCTTCCTCAGCAGTGATGCTCAGCAATTATAGCCCCCACCAATGTCCTACAGGACACCTCAGGCCAGAGGCATGATATGTGTGTCTGGGGCTGTTGCTGCACAATGGGGCTGCCACGAGGGCTGAGGCTGTGTGCAGTTGCTCTGTAGGCAGTGCCAGCTGGGAGTCCCCAGGCACAGATGGCTCTTAGACACTGTGTCCTAGGCGCTGGTATGGCTGCCTGTGCTGGATCTGCTCACAGTTAGAGAGGGTGTGATTCTCTCCGTATATCTCCCTTGGAAATTAACTGTTTCTGTTTCACATACCAGACACTTTCCTAACTCACAGGTGTGAAGTTAGTGGCTGATTGTGCCCTACAATGGCCTCCGGTTCATGTATCATTGTTCGAACATCTGCCTCTTTAAAACAACCCTGCTTGCTCTAATTGCAGCTTCTGGCAGCATCTTGGCACAATGCACTTTTGAGGTTTGATTGACTATTTCATCCATTGACTATTTAATCTATTTTTATCTTCTGTGGAATGATTTTGATCCTTTACAACAGTCATGGTCTCTGGAAATGTCTAAAATTACAGCCATACAAATTACAGCAAAGACCAGAGGGTGAGACATTCTCCCCTCCCAACACTTCTGAGTGCACGTGTTGGCTGGTCAAGTGCAGTGCTCTTGCACGCCATGGAGCTGGGCCAGCTGATGCTACTTGTGAACTTGGCACTTTGCATTTAGACAAAACTACTGTTTCATGCACAATTTACATTTTTCCTCTAAGGAAGGAGTCTCAAACTGCAGTCACAAAGGGGTTTACAAATGGCCCTACAATTTAGAGCCTTAAAACTGCTTTTCAGCTGCTGTCTTATCCTGGGTTAGAGATCACAGGTCCCTAGAAGCCCTCTGCCCCCTACCCCAAAGTGCTGAACACCTAATGCCATCTTCTTAAACCCACCTGTCCTGGTTTCAGCTAGGATGGAGTTAATTTCTTTTCTAATAGCAGATGGAATGCTGTGTTTGGGAGTTAGGATGAGAGCAGAGCTGATAGCACCCTGATGTTTCTAGTTGTTGCCAAGCAATCAAGGCCTTTTCAGTCTCCTATTTCCCCGCTAAGGAGAAGGGAGGGGACACAGCCAGGACAGGTGACCTGAACTGGCCAAAGGGGGTGTTTCGTGCCAATTATGTCATGCTCAGCATAAAAGGGGGGCTGGTGGGAGGAGCAGGCTGCTCCAGGACATGCGGTTTTGGGGATGGTCAGGTTTTTGGAATGGGCCTGGGCTGCATGGCCTGAATTGTGTGGTTTGGTGAGAAACTGCATTGTGCATCACCAGTTTCATATATTTTGCTATCAAGTCCTGTTATTATTGTTGTATCTATCTTTCTGCTATTCCAGTAAACTATCCTTATCCCAACACACAAGGTTTTGGTTCCTTGGTTTTGTTTATTTTCCCTTTTCCTTCCCTCTTCCCCCTTCCTCAACTTCCCCCCACACACACCCCACTACTCCCTTTCAAAGAACAAGCAGCGGTGCGGTGCTTGGCTCTCAGCTGGGGCAAAACCACGACACCACCCCACTAGACCCCTGCATGAGGTGCACTGCAGGTGAGCAAGTTTGCCCAGGGAATGCTTGACTGATCAGACTCCACAAAAAATGTAGCAAGGAAAGATAATGGATGCAGACCCATTAGTTTCCATCACCCTCCCTTGTTCAGCACTTCAGAGATTATCCCTGGCATTGGACATCTGCAAGAGAAATTTGATGGCTGAGGCCATCACAAACAACTGTGTGGGGCAGGATAGAAATATCCATATTCCCCCTGGGTCTTGTTCCACTTGCTTGGAAGAATTCACTATGCAGTCAGGATGATTAGGGCAACCCATCAGATAAAGGGATACAAGGCTCCGATATCTGATGAACACTAGGTTTACAGAAGTAAAACTACAGCAGGCTTTAGGCTCTCACCCAGGTAAAGTACACTTATCACTGATCTATAAAATCTTTTCCACTGTCCTACTGAAAATAGGAACTTACCTCTGACACCTGGATACCCTTCCTGTATTGAGGCATAAGTCTGTGCTCTCTCTTAGTAACTACAAAGGGTCACTTACTGGTTTTGAGGGTAGTTTTACCATTACTATAGTTGTATATAGAAGTGAAAATTAATATCAGTTGGTGGGGAGCTAGAAATTACCCGCAGCATGATTTTAAACAACTGAGGTACCTTGTATGGAACTATAGTATTTTTAAACTAACTTTTTTGTGTATAATTTTGAATCCGGTAGCTCACCAAGAATTATTTTCCCTGGAATTTAAATCTTTTTTTCTTTGTTTACACTGAAAATATTCTACATTTCCCAAGTACAGAAAACTACTCTGACTATAAAGCCTTGCAGTTGCAGTTTTTCTTCTCTCTGTCACTTCTAGCAGTTAGAGTGTCTTATTTATGACTTTAATATAAATTTCCTCCCTAGTGTATTTGTCATTGTGATCTTGTCGAAACTTTTGTTTTAAGTTGTAAAAGTTCTTTATCCCTGAAGACATTATTTTGTATCAGAATTTTGTCTTTTCTCACCTCTAAAAACACAACTTAAGGTTTCGTTGGTACTGTGTCTTAATTCTCTCTATCTTTACAATTTTTTTTCCAGTAACTGTGATCCCTCTTAGATTTTAAGCATGTGCCTTATTTTAAACTTGTGATGAACTCAAAGAGACTGCAGTTTGTCTGAGAAACTGTTGGGGTGGACAAGAAAGGGTTTGTGCCCTTCATTTCTCAGACTTTGAGCTGGAGACAGCGAATGATACTTACATATAAACAATTGATGTAATTTGAGATATCAGATGGCTCAGATGGCTCCAATGTCCCAGAGCATTTCAAGTCTGTGGCCCTTGAAATTGTGCTAAATGTCTACATTTGGGTAACTGATTCCCAGCCCAAAGAGGTCAGATTAAGACACCTGAATTTAGGTAGCTAAATGTAGGTGTCTACATGTGAGCTAAGTGCCAGGCTTGCATTCTAGTCAACAGGGCTCAGCTTACATCGGTTTCTGGAGGCACTGTCTGATACTGCGTGTCTCTCCACACGCATTTTTCACTTTCATAAAGAATATATGGTGCAACTCATATGTAGTGCTGGGTTGACAAGAAATCACTGCTCAGTCAACGGTGTGCCGCAGGCATTGCACGATTGCTCTCTTTTCAAATGAAATGGATTTTCATGGGCATGCACGTGCTGGGTGGTGGGTGGGCTATAAAACTAGCCTGTGGAAGCTTTGCTCACACAACCCATGATGACTGGAAGGCCCTTGCAGGCTCCACGTCCTTCTTGTTCTCAGCCATCAGGAGTTCTCATACTCTTCATGCAGCTCAGCAGCGTGGCCATCCCTGAGAGGCAGATCTGGGGGAGCATTGGCACCTCTGGGGAGACAGCGGCCTCACCAGCAGACACAGCAGCATGCATCAGGCATGCAGAGACAGTGATGGCAAAGGTGCCAGGGCACTGTTAACAGGGAATGCCTCGCTGCCACATGCTAAACAGATGGTGCCAGTGTGCAGGGGGCACGATTGCAGGGTTCATGGAGGGCTGCCAAGTGCTAAGCAAGGGGCATGGGCCAGGTGTAGGAGTTGGAAATATTGTGGGCATTCAAAGATCCACCACAGGCACATTTTGCTCTTCATGACGCCAAGCAAAAGCAGAGTAGGGACCAACCAACACACACAGGCTAACCCAAAGGCCTGAGGCCAATCTGCAACATGTAGGCCTGTGAGAATATGCTACATCCTCAAGCAACACTTGGAGAGCACAAGTGGACCATGAACCATCCATCCTTCTGTAAAGCTGAAACATCTTTAAGTCTTTAGTAAAAAAACCCAAAAAACCCAACAGAGTCCCTGCACAAATGTTCTTTCAATTTAGTTTTCTGACATTACTTTCTGGGGAAATAATCATGCTACCTACTGCAGCGAGGTTGTAGGACTGGGATACCCAAACCTGCCAAGATATGTATGCTAACTGTTCAAAACATATTGAAGATTAAAATTTCAAATAGCGCTTTTCACTGAAACCTGAATTTTGGCACAAAAGGATGGGAGGGCTCAGTGAAGTTCCCACAAAACTTTAAGGTTCAGTCCCTAAGTAATTATAAAATGTTTGACATCATATCTCCTGACCTTTTTGTTATACATTCCCTCTTAAAATGAACTATTTGGACGCCCTAAAATATGTCCACATTTCAGGTGTTATAAGCCAAAGCCTTTACCTGACTACATATGGTTCAGGCATGTATTTTAAGGATATAATTATGACTAAGTCAATAGAGATAATATCTCGACAACACATTTTCATTCCCAAAGATATAAACAATTTCTCCTATTTCCATAGAAAATGTCTTAAGGAAAGTGAACAGACTAAATACTTTCTAACAGCTCCATTTTTTTCCAGGGGAATCTTGAAAACTGCTTTTTAAAATCACCCACATCTATTCAATATGCAACACGTTATATGAATGTCAAATTATCACTACATTAGTACTGGAAAGATGTTTTTCTGTAGAAATTTATGCAGCAGAACAAACTCTGAAAAGCATTTGCCTTGCCTTCTCTGCATTGTGGATTTATTTTCATGGAAAGGTGCAAATGACCTCCTAACATTGAATCCCAGCTAACATAATTTTCTGCAAAGAGTCGGACTTTGATGGCTTTTTTCCTTAACACATCAGGAGTGAGACTCTTGCTTCATATAGAGAAAGAGAAGGAGTTGTAGGAAAGAGATTCCTTCAGAGCGTTGCTAAGATGAGACCTATTGGTGCTGGGCATGTGAAAGTACATGCTGCTGAATAGTTGAAACCACTGGCCCAGGCAGAGTTAAAGTCCCTTCCCTGTGGCTGCCCACGAAGTGTGGCAGTCACCATCCACTGACACCCCTGCAACTGATGTTGTGGAATTCAAGAGGTTCTGACAGTACAACCTGAAATGTGAAGCTGATTATTCAGCTAGCATCCTTCCCAACAAAATCAGGTTGATATGTGACTGTATTGTGATTGTTATTAGATTTACTTATATTCTTTTTTGTCGAATGGGAATATTTATAAGTAGATGAAAGAAGCACAAGATGATGTGGGTATGAAGAGCAAAGCAGGAGAAAGGAGAGTTACAAAGACAAAAGAGAAAGAAACATTAACATTTTGTTGAACAACTCATAAAGTATATTTCTCCCCAAAATTATAAGAAAAAAATCAGACTGGTTTTGGACTCTTTTTTTAAATAAGCAGTTTGGACAGTCCTCTATTATTGGTGGGAAAAATCCAGTCCTTAAACTGCTGATGTTTGCAGATGGGTGATATTTATTTAAGTTGTAAGATCAGCTTTATGTCAGCTCCTATCTGTACTCTTGAGGGCATCAAATGATGTCTTTCAGGGAAGTTTTCAAAATTGCTGAAAGCACTGTACTTATGTGTACAGGTTTGAGGAGAAACAAGAAAGCTCAATATTAAATAGAAATTCTGATTGTTCATTGTACCTACTGACCTGGATGTGATGCAAGTACTAATTGTTGAGTAAAATCCAACATGTACCTTCTGAAGGAGCTGCAGAAATAAGTATCATAACCCTATTCCTCATCCTAGGAGGAATGATTACCTACTTCAGGTTTTTTAATAGCTGCAAATTCTAAACACTGAGATTTTCATTTCTAAATGTTAAGATGAAACTACCAGCTAGTTCACCTGCAATTCCACCCTATGAAGAGACCTACAATATCACCTAGGTCAGGAAAAGCACTCTAAGCACTATAAATTTAGTACATTACTAAGCTACAGATTTCTCCTGGGGCGAGAAACACGTACCTCAGTTTCTATCAATTTAATTTGTGGCGAGTTTCTTAGTGGAAAGCAAGAAAGTAATTGTGGTGACCAGCTCTAGCTTTAGATATTTTTTTTTTCACAACGGCAGAATATTTTGTTGAAAACACTTGAACACAAATCTTTGAAGACTGTTCTCTCCTCTTTAAGGCTTCCAGAAGATCTCTCATACCATTCTCTCTCTCTCTTTTTTTTTTTTAACTGCACTCAATTAAATTTTAAAAGGTTTCTATTAACCTCTCTTTGAGTTAGACTCAAGCAATTCCCCCCCAAAAAAAAATGGAAAAAATGTCCCCTGAAACACAGAAGAGGGGAACCCTCTGTTTCACCTACAGAAAATTGCTATAGGTGGTGCAGTAGTAACATCCAGAAGATGCTTTAAAGACACGCTAACAGAAATTCCTTGGGTAAATCTTTTTTTCTTCAGAGCATGCATTTGTAGATTTGTAGATTTATTTTGAAACCACAATGATCTTGTTATTACTCTCAACAGAAAAGCTGTAAAAATGTATTTTGTATAAGCAAAACACCCCATAAAATATTCCCAGCACTAGCTTATTTCTAAATGCCTTCAAAGAATGAGAGGGGAGAGAAGAAAAAGTGGGGGAAAATAATCTATATGTGGTACCCAGTAAATATTGCTGATTAACATTCAGTGATTTAAAAAGAGGAGTGATAACCTCCCAAACTGACATTTCTCTGACATGTTTTATAGCTAGATGCTGTCCACAGGCAGGGCATCTACAAGATGCCACTATCATCAGGCAGGTGACCAATTCCCTTGGATGTACAGTACCAGGCACCCAAACCTCTTGGCAGAAGCATCACTACGCAGAGGCTGCGTTATGTCTGCAAGGTGGTGGTAGGCCATGCACAGACCTCCCCACTTTCCAGTCATGCATCCTTTTGTGCTTGTTCATTATATCATTGCCGTCCTCTGCAAAAGAGACCTGTGAGGCTCATGGTACTTCCCAGCACCCACAACCACTGACAGCTCTGGAACAAGCCTGGGCAGTCTGTGTGTACAGAAATGTTTAAGGAACTCCCTTTGTCCTCAGAGCTATTTCACTGAAGGCCTGACTGAGGACACCCTGCCAAGAAAATACCTCTCAAACAATCTTTATCCCTTGCGCCAGTTTTCAGCACATTGGCAGCAAGCAAAGGACGCTGTTCCCAGCTGGAGATGACACAGAAGCTTTCTCAGATGACACAACACCTTTTAACTTTCCTTCTGCAGAAGGAAAGAGAAAACACATGTGCCAACTCCTGGTGCACAGCTAGGTCCCAAGCCAGGTCCTCCCCCACCACCAGCATGATGTGGCTGGCAGTCAGGATCTGACATGAACAAGTCTAGACCATTGTATTTCCCCTGCCCTGATCAAAGCAGGGAGTATGTCCACATATTCAGCCCCTCCAGGGTCACCAGACTCCTCAGCAAGGAGATGCCTTCTGGCTGGAGATGGAAATAGGAGAACAGGAGAAGAAGGGAGGAAGAGGATAGGCTTCTGTCAAAGCTCTTCCTTTCTTCTGTGCTTGGAAATAAGAGGCAACTATAGTTTCCACCAAATCAGAGGTGGTGCAGGCAGGGAGCCAGTCCTCTGTGGTTGACAGTGGTGCTTTTCTGTTGGGGGGTAGAAGGGGTAGTCACCAGCAAGTCCACCGGTGTGTTTGGGGAAAGACATGGATATTTATGAAACAGAAGTCACATTGTAATGGAAAAACACATCTTTCATTAATATTTAAATATTTTCAGAATTCAGTAGTTGTTTAGTGTGGAAAAGCTGTGGAAAACTGGTGCCAGATTTGGCATCAGCATGGATTTGGATGGGAATTGCTGGCAGAAAGTTACACTGCTTTTTAAAATAAATTTGGCATCAGACCCAACAAAGTTTACCATCACTGCTGCAGAAAAAAGATCAGTGGAAATATGAGAAAATATTGGAAATTAATATTTTTTCATGCAGGAAGATTAACAGGGAAGCCTAAAAAACAAATTACAGTGTTGCCCTCAACTTCTTGTTCCGCACCTTAGATTTTCACATACAAAAATTAGAGGGTTTGTATTTTGGCCTAACTTGAAGATGACCTCAGAAAATTTTTAATGGAGTACTTTTCCTTGTAATTTTGTCTTGTTTGTATCTCATAGCTAGGTGAGAGTGAATGTTTTCCTTGATTCAATAGTCAGGAAAGACAACTCATGACATAGAAGAAACTAAGCTGATATTTTTTCTTCACCCTGCTCATATAGTACCCATTAAAAACAGAGAAAACACTGAAACTAACAAAAAAAAAAGCTTAAATGTCTATCCTGATTTTTATTAACATTTCAATAAATGACTAGTTTGGGTTTTTTCCAGAAATGTCTGGTATAACTTTGAACCCATTCTTTGGTTAACTGTATGGGATGAACTAGGCTTTAATTTGAAGAATGATTATACTGTCTGAAGAAGTTCTATTAATATCTGCCCCTCTTCTTATTAACAGAAGTTTCCAGAACTTGGATTTTGGTATATTGGGGTTCTTTTTCATTTTGTTTCTCATTGATAAGAAAATTAATATATGGGCAAAAATGCCTACACAATAAGACTAATCATTAAGACACATTTTGATGCAGTGAGATCCCTGTAATTATAGTAGTCTAATGTGCTGTTTAATGTCAATTGCATTAGTGAGGTGTCATGTATTCAGCAAGATGTTTCATGGCATGAGAAAACAGACTTTTTTTTACTGTTGTTTATTTTCACAACTGAGCAAGTGGAGCCTATAGCTGATCTTGATGTCCTTCATACTTCCAAATCAAAATTGAAAATCGGGTATGATAACAGACCTAATAAGATAAAGCAGATTACTTAATATAGCGTAATGCTATTTGCCAATTAGTTGTATTTCTAAATCACTGTATGAGAAGGTGGCTGTTACCAGGGAGTTGTTTTTTTGTCTAACTAGAAAACAGTTTTCATGAAGAATAATTGCCTGCTGGACCAAAAGCATTGAAGTCCTTCAATCATTAAAATCCTTATCCTTCAAATATGCAGGCAGCTCTCTCAGTTCCATCAAATTCACTGGAATAAGATGCATGCATTACTATAAATAGATTGCAAAATTCTAGTAAAATCAACTGGGGGGGAAAAAAAGAAAGTATAGTGAAGTGTCTAATCTCAGGAGTAGGAAATTTTTCTTATTAAAAAAAGTCATTAAAAATTCAGACTAATATTTGTTTGCCACCTACCAGAGCTGAAGAATGTCAAGAGGATTTACCTTTTGTACGTGGAAAATCAGTGACTGAGGGATAATATAAATGACTGTTTGAGAGCTAAATCCTGAAGTAGATGCTATTATACAGTCTATGCCAGTTAACTGAGTGCTGCTGTACCTTATTATTACCTAAGAGTCTCTTTTTTCTATTTTAACAAAAACAAACCTTCTATTATTTTGATTACAGTTGATAATCAAACCACTAGCAGAACGTGTTTTCATTAAAACAGTGTAGTTCTCTAAATGCTCTGTGAAGTCATGTCTTTTTTACTGAAATTTCATTTATGTGAGGAAAAGCTAGGATGAAAGGCTCTGGCAATGTCAAAATAGCTCATTTTGACATCTTTAAATGAAAGTCTTATACTTCCCTTTTTGAAATGGCGTTTTACTTTGATTCTTCTGTTTCATACAGACATATGTGAGATGTGTAAAAAAAAATCTGAATTGGAAAGAATCGATCCATCTGAAACAAGATATTTTTCATTTTGCAGAACACTTTAATATTGAAGTTTTCTTGAACTGGAATAAAACTGTTTCTAGAAAACTCGAAGTTCCGGTAGCATTTTCCTTCTCCGTATAGTTCTACCTTTGCTTTGAGTTACAGACCAGACATGTTACCAGAGTTACAAGTAAAATGGCCTATAGTAACTCTCCACGCTGATGTCTACCCTGGAAGTGTGGACAAAGATGAAAGCTTTAGGAGAAGCGGCTATCCAAACACTTTTGGAGTGTTAATTGGAAATTTGGAGACCAGCACTTCTCTCTGGTGAGTCCGTTTTGCAAATTTTTGAAGAGTAGAGCTGAGACAGAGATAACAGATCCTCTGAGGATTTTCTTCAAATAACCAACATCCACCCTTGCATGATGGAGAATTAAACCTTTGAAACCTGAGAAAGGTTTGAGCCTTGCTTTTCCCTTTCAAGGTTTCCTGCAAACCATGCAGCGGTCCTTGGCTTGTGCAAAATGAGGCTTAGCTATCTCAGTGTGGTTCTCTATGGTTGTCCCCCAAATTGTCCTCGAGACAGAAGCAGAAATAGGTCAAATTTAAGGATGTCTTTCTAAAATCGGAGGCAAAATAAACAAACAGGATGGCAAGGTTATATATTTGAGAGGTGGAACAGTGGATTTGCCAGGGATCAGATTTCCCAAAGAGACTGAGGTCTCCTGGCTCCCTGCCCATGGCAATGGCAGGTTGTAGTGCAGGCTGTCACCCAGCCTGGTTCTGTTTTGCACCTGGCATCATCATGTGCTGCTCAGACAAGTGCCCAGACCAGGTCTGATGCCAGCCAGGAGTAAGGGAGATGAAAGACTGCCAGCTCAGCTGCTGGCAGAACTTGCTATCTCACCTCTCCCATACAAAAGCAAGGAGGAGTAAGACAGAGTTCGTGACAGAGCCGCTCTAAGAACAGTTTTAAGTACAATGTGACTGCCAACAGTGTGGTAGGATGTGCACTTAGTGTCTCCTCCTGAACCTTTTCAAAGATGCTTCTGTGGAAATACCTCTGAGTCAGCTCAGTCCAGTGCAGACAATGACCGATGCTATGAGACAAACAGGGTATAGATGTTCTGCTTGATGCTGTGATTATGCTCCCCTCGACCTACCCCTGCAGCCAGCAATGAATAGTCCTATGAGCAGCATCTAAAAATGAGAACCAGACTTGCATGTTACCCAGCTGCTAAAAAGCTGACAGCCACACTGTCTTGCTGCAGCAGCTGCTTACATTCACAGTGAATGGTCAAGGGGACAGGATGGCATGCCAAGGTAGGACAACCAGCAGAGCTTCCAGCAGAGCTTCCAGACGTGAGGAATGGCAGACAATGCCATCGCTGGGACATTTCTCGCAGGAAAGAAATGGCTTGGGTGACTCTGCCCATCCAAAGTAGGCTCCTGGTCAGGGAAAATAGAAGTTGCTGACGTGCTGAGCATGTCTGCACCCACTGCAGGGTTTCCCAAAGTGAATCACGGTTGTGCAAGTCCCTGTGCCCTTCTGTCATCAGAGAATAAGCAGATGTTCAGGACTTGTTGAAAATCCTTAATGACTGACAGATGGGATAAATCCAGCCTCACACGGTGCTGGTCTGTAATACAATTCTTCCCGGTTCTGTCCTCAGAATAGTTTATCCTTAGGCTGAGTATCAGCTTACCAGTGGCAAAACCAGAATGATTTAAAATGTGTTATGTAAAACCAAATATATAAACAAATTGAGATAATCTCTATGTTTTCCTTGGTTTCTGTTCATTATGAGGTATATGGCAAATTTCTCTCCTTTCACTATTTTTTCCAATAACATAGCTAAGTAAACACAGTTCTGACAGTATTCATAATATAATAATACATGCACGGAAGGTCTTGCATCAATAATTCAAGCAGCCATTATAAAGCACAATAAAAAAAACCCAGAGAGCAAGTGAAATGCCTATCTTTGGTGAGTGGAATTCATACCGTTTGGGTGGTGCAGTTAAATTCCACTTTAGAAGAAGTTTATAGTACAGTACTGAAAACTATCAGAAAAACTAATTAAAAACTTTTATATGACTTGCTGTTTATAACAGTTCTGCTACATTATACTACTAATAATACTCAGGTATTGGAAAGATTTCCCACTTGATGCCATAAATGTAGTTGAATTCTGTTTTTCATATTCTTTCTCTAATGTCAAGCCTTACTGGAGCAAATGTGAGAGGCTACAAACCTTGCTTATAGATAACTCATTCCATGTTTAGCTTTGATTTTTAATATTATGCAGTCCTACCAGAACAATAAAAAACTGTGGTACAAGTGTTTATATGGACTACGTATAGAGCTACATCTCCAGAGATTAAAAGCTGGAGAAATATCCCATTGGATTGACAGGTCTGTGCTCTGAAAACTAAATTCACCCAACTGTCATACATGTAACTAGCAACTTAATAAAGAACACTAAGTCACTGGAAAAATAAACATGAAACAAGATATTTTAAAGATACAGGTGCTAAGTACTTTATGTTACACTGAGGTTTGGAACAAAAGCAATGGCTCAGTAATATCTCCATAGTAATTATAACCTTATATAACAGTACTCTGCCAATAAGCTAGTCAGAAATGAGTCCCCAGGTCCATATTCTCAACTGGCTGTGGTCAGAGGTGCTGCATAGCCAATAATTTCTACTGACCTTTTGAAAGTTAACGCTCCCTTGCTGTTCCCAGGAATGTGGATTCAATGTATGACTTAAGGCAGCTGAGGCAGAAGGAGGTTTCTGAGCATCCAATGCGCAGCAAGGTAACAGGGCCTGCTCCTGACCATAACCCTGAGCCAGAGGCACATTTTACCCCATCCCTGCACACTCCATGTAATTTACATAGGCATTTTATCCTACGTCCCCAAAACAGTGAGACAGGCAAATTCCCCTGCTTCTTACTGTTCCAGCTACATGGCTTAAGCCATTTTTCAGGTGGGAAAAGGGACAAACAAAGACAAAAGCAATGCAGGGACCTTGGCTTGTTCTCTTATTAACAAGGTGTTTGTAGGATTTCAAATATCAGTCAGTAAGTAGATAAATTACTTTGGTGGAGAGACCAAGGGAATGTCAACATCCACTGGAGGAGAAAAGAATGTCACACAAGTGAGGATACTCTCAGCAGATCGTACTTCAGCCCGTAATATTTTGCAACAAAATAGCAGCATAAATTGCTTTCAATATGGCTTTAATCCACTCCTTGTCATCTTGATATTTCCACTTGTACGCTTCAATTGAGGGTTGCTGGGGGTTTTTTTTAAAGTGGCGCTCGAGTGCTTCACAATTAAAAATTTTAAGGCATTTTATAATTATCCGCAGGGTAACTGAGTCAGATTTTGATTGGTTGTGTGTAATAACAGATGTTTGTTAGCACTGTAGAGCAATGAACAAGATACCACAAAATATTCCATTAGAAATGCATACTTATTACAAGAATAAGAACATTTAATTGATTTACCCCGTGGTAATAAATTTTTTAATCTTAGTCATGCATTAAAATAGATGTATTTTACACAGTGACAAATGTACAAAACATCTCACTGACTAAGCAGCATCCACTGGTATCAGTTACCCTGACTGTGAGCACTGTCCTCTCCATCTGTGGTAATGACTGAAGACAGAAGGAAACTGTGAAGGTTTTGAATATGAAGGAAGAGTAGATGTGTTTAACCATGGGATTTTAAATATTCTTAAGGATGATAGCAGTAACTTCCAAATATTGTTGAGGCAAGTCCAGAGGAGGGCCAGAAAGATCCTCAGAGGGCTGGAGCACCTCTCCTGCCACCATTTGTGGCAACCATAAAAGGGAATTTCTATGTCAAAAAATAATATATGATGCATGATTCTCATGATTGGAGTAGGTAGGTACCCACAGTTATAGGGACAAATGAAAATCAAAATCTAGGAGGACTGCATTTCCTATATGACAGTGGTAAAAGTGCATAAGGTAAGGTTCCATTTAAAATAGCAATAAATAGATGAGAATGGTCTTTTTAATGCTATTTTGGCAGAAGAATAATTAATAAGAATATTAATAATATTAGCTTAATAATTCAAAATTGGGGGGTTTTTTAGCCTGCAGTTGCATGTGTTTCAAGGGATCTGTAAGCTGCAGATTTTATCTTAAGAAACAGCAAGCATCTGATCTAGTGCAACAGTTTGACAGCTGGTAAGCGTAGCATGGAAAATGTGTAGGACTTTGTGTTTCCACAGCCTAACACCAGTCAGGCTTCCACTATTCTGCTGCCTTTGTACCAGCCTCTTTCACAAGAGCATGCATTTTAATGAAAAAAAGAACCCCACCAAAAAAGATTGCAATAATCAGTTTGAGAAGACTTAGGGGGAGGGATGGAACCTGACTTCAAAAGAGCAAAAGCCCGGGAATGTTCTCCAATGGGAAGCAATTAGAACAATACCGAAAAGTTATGAATGCTACGGGAGGTACACAGAGCAGCGCAGCCATGGAAACCAACGCACCGGCAGGTCTCCTCTGATGGAGCGCGCAGAACCTCAGAGGGACACCAGGACTAACCAGCCCACCCCTCCTTCCTTTCTCTGCTTCCTTCTCACTTCCTCTTCTGTCTCGAGATGAATCATCATCAGTGGGCAAGGTGAAGAGGAACTGTCAATCACCGTGCCTCTCCGGGCTGCAGAGATAGGCTTTTGAAGCTCTTGTCAATAAAGATAAACATACTCTTCCTCCCACAGAAAATTTATTATTTCCTTGTTGTCGAAGCCCCAAACCACAAGGCCCACCATTGCTTTCAAGAAATTGGAGTCCCACTTGAAATCGTTGTCTAGCTAGCGCAGGTCGGCACCAAATTGCTGCAGTTTGAAGTTGTGGATACACAGCTTCTGAAAATAAACAGAAAAAACATCAGGCAAAATATGCAAATAAGCCAAACATATAAAATACACTTATTTTCAGAATTTATGAGCAGGTACTAGCGAATAAATAGAACATATAAAATACAATACTCTTTTACTCTCTTGCTTTATTCTCTCTTTAACTAGAGAACCACGTGTGCTCTACAAAACCCTAAAATAACCAAAAACAACGAGCAGTATTCATTACTGATGTCATTCCACCAGAGTTAGCACAGACACAATGGGGAACAGAGTCTGGATCAGCATCTTAACTACCCTTATTTAGATGAGCACTCATTAAACAAACTCCATTCAACAATTCTTCTTGCAAGGCCTAGTCCTCTTAATATGTAATCACTTATGACAATCATTTTTAGAAGTGATACATTTAACTTAAGGCTATTTTAAAACATTTAACATACAGTAAAAAAATTATATTACACAAACTTATAAAATACCTCAAAAAGAAATAGAAAATAAACACAGACACCATTTACCATGGCTGCCTGTATTAATCCGACATGTTCAGGTGATCAGTATCGTGGCAAAGTGAGGAGGGATCGAGCTGTCTGAAATTTAATTGCTTCCTCGTAGTTTTACGTGGATACTTTCTTACATATCTGCTTCCTTCAGGGAACAGCTCAGGACTGGCCAGATTTATAGATTATTGTGTAAGGAGCCACAGAAGCTTTTAATTGTGACAACATTTAAATTCGCTTGAGGAAAGGTAACGGAAAGATGTCGTTTTCACCATAGTGTTTCTACCAGCAGCTACATGCGAGTCCAGCCACAGCTGTGATGGTGAAGGGACCGCACAGACTGGGGATCAATGTTTCTGGTTTATTTTTTGACAGGGTGTGGAGGCTTTTTTTTGGGGGGTAGGCTGTTGTGTTTTGGGTTTTTTTTTTTCTGATTGCGTCTTTTGTCTTTGAATGTGAGGAAAGACTTAACATATTAAAAGAGCGACATTGCCTGCGGGGGGGGCGGGGAGGAGCAGAAGGGCATGCCCTGCCAATCCGCCTGCGATGCCGCTCCTCGGTACCCTCAGCAGAGGCTCCGCGCAGCCCCGCGGGGAGGCCGCCTCCCCGCGGGCGGGCGATGGGGGGGCTCCGCGCACCCCTCCCCGCTGCGGGACGCCACTGCCACCTGCTGAGGGCAGCGAGCTACTGACGGTCCCGGCCCCCGACGGCCTCCCCGGGGTCGGTCGCGGGGGGACCGGGAGGCCGCCCGGGGCTGGGCGAGGCGGAGGATGCTGGGGATGCAGAAGATGAGAAGTTCGCGGTCAAACCCTCTCGTGGATGCTGGTGTCCACCAGCAGCACCACAGCGCTAAGGGCGGTGTCGAACAGAGATAAATTCAGGGCCACCGATTTTCTTTCTATTCCTCTGCAGCTGGTCAGTCTACCAGCTCCAGTCTCCTAAAACAGCAGGTTAGTTGGTCTTAAGTGAGAAGAAATGATGCTTAGTGGCCTCGTGACTGTGGGGCATTTCCAAGAGATGCATTTTGCTATAAATACTTCCCTTTTACAAAGTATAATCTTCGATTTCACAGGTGTGCTTTAGGAAGAGGACGTACCGGTTCAGTGGGCAGCAAATAATTATGCAAGAAGAGGTAAGGTTACACGGTGGAAATTATTACTCCTAACTAATGCGCTGCATGAAACCAAAATGCCTTTAATAGGGCTTGTCAGCCAAAGGCAATGTACAAAAGAGATTTTCATGCCCTATATTAAAGAACAAAAACCCTGTTTGTTTTATAAATGGGAAATAGATTCCTAATCAGTATTACTTGGGGTCTGAAACACCGTTGCTCTTCTGCAATTATCATCAGCATCGCAAATGTTCCCCTCTTTCGAAAAT
Organism: Laterallus jamaicensis coturniculus; assembly: GCA_022605575.1. NCBI lineage: Eukaryota > Metazoa > Chordata > Aves > Gruiformes > Rallidae > Laterallus > Laterallus jamaicensis. Next base: position 81,456,740 of record JAKCOX010000001.1, on the reverse strand, counting down.
AAAGTCAGTGATTCTTCATCATTTGAGAAGAAGTAAACAGTAAAATGTTTGTTACTATCTGGGGCTCGTTTGCTTCCGCAGGAAACTGCCTCCGCTGTTACGCTACTCAAGTGTACAGATTCGCTCTGGTAACAGAGAGGTATTCTTATCTGTATGGATTTAAATATGGAAAGAGACGGTGAAGGGAAAGAACAACTTCAATCAGATATTTTAAGTTACAACTAAATTGTGTGTTTATGGCCCCAGACGGTATGCTCTGCAAAATGTTCCAAAACACTCATCTCCAAGATTTCAACCATGTCTCACTTCTGTTCCAGGGAAACATTTTGAGGGGATAAAGAAAAGAAACTTTAAAAAAAAGATTTTCTACCAGGATCTAACAGAAAGAATAGGGAATCATAGTGATAACAATTTCCAGCTGAGTTATGAAGGTCGCTTGTTGCTTTTATTTATCACCCATCATTATCACCTAGGCCATTGTTTCTTTTTAAAATATGTAAGAGTGTTTCTTCCAGAACGTGATCTTAACATTGCAAAAATAATCTTTTAACGATAGTTTTATAGTGCACCTTTTAGAAGATAAGATAATGGCTTAAATTTCTTGTTTCTCTCTTTATTGCAGTGATAGGATAGCTGCTTCTATAAACCAGTCTAGGTAATATGTCATATCTCCCTTCAGCAGCTACTGCACACATGATATAGGAAACTCTCCTGCTACTGGTTACTCATTAAAGTTAAGTGATAGGGATCCACATGGCAAGGTTAAATTTCAACACTTTAAACCCTCCTGAAAGTTGCTAATAATAATGTTTAATTTTCGTTCCAAGCATTTATGGTATCATCAGCTTGAGACAGTTATTTTCTTTGTTTCATTAGTTGGAACCAATGAACATCACTGCAGAATAACAATCTTCAGGCAGAATAACAATCTTCAGGCAGAATAACAAAATTGAGGCAGAATTTGACCCCAGCTTAAATTAAACTACTTAAATGGTTTCACTGAGGATTTCCTATTAACCAGAGGCAAAGTCTGATAAAGATTTTCAAAAAGAACGAGAGATTTCAACATCCTGACAGGGAAATGGTAACAGAAACATGATTTTCAAACCAGCAGCACTCAGTACTTTCTTAAAATGGTCTGTTACGTAGGGCAACTAAAATAACTGCTCCCCTTTGAAAAATTTATTTGGGGAAAATAAGGTTTGCAACTAATTGCCTGTAGTCTCTTGACACTGAAAAGTCTTGGTGCGAAAAATTCAACCGAGTTCAAACCGTCTCATAGGGAGCGAGAGAGATGAGGACAGGAGGGATGCTTGCTATGGCAGAGTGGGGTGGAGAAGAGAAGAGGAAGTCAGTGGGCTGCAGAGGGGTGGGACCCGTTGCAGAGACAGGTTGGGCACCCAGTCCTGTTCCTTGCGGTTAAGCTGTCATGGTGCTGTGCTGCAATCTCTCTCTTGGCTCAGTCTCCCATCCCCCCCTTTTCAGGGGAGCAATTGGAGGAGCTATTACATCAAAGGCAGAAACACCTTTCTGGTATCCTTTCAACCCTCTGCCCCCTGCACATCAGGTTTGTGATTTTGCAGCAGGGGCAGGGTATCAGCAGTGACAGATGCTTCTGTGTCCTTATAGTATTGACCAGGTCAAACTTATCAATGGGGTTTTATTTCACAGGGTAGGTCATAAAGTATTCATTGCCCTAGGTCATCCAGACTCATGGAATAATTTAGGTTGGAAGAACTTCTAAAGGTCATCTACTCCAACCTGCCCAACGCATGGCTCTTGTCAAACTTATGTCAGGGTGCTTGAGGCCTGCTAAGCTTTGAAAAACTCCAAGGACAGAGATTTCACAACCTATATGGGCACCTTTGCCAGTGTCCAACCACCCTCATGGTAAAAGGTTGTGGGTTTTGCCTTATATCTATATTTGTACATCTTGCTTCTCATGTAAATACTCCCCTAGCAAATCTGGCCTATGGCATTTAATCATCCTCTCCCCAGCCCTACAAGGATACTAAAAATCACATTTGGCTCTTACGTTTTCTTGCAGACAATGGTATATATGGAGACATAAAACAAGCTAGCATTAAATCCGTCACAGCTTCTGTTTCATTCTTCTTGTAACTGGACCAGCTACCTCCAGCCTTTCTCTAGGAATACAGCTGTTAGACCACCCCCTTCAGCTGCGTGGGGAAAAGTCCCGTTCTCCAGTATTGTCCCATTCTGTGTGTTTATGATTCCTGGTTACCTGTTGTAAACTTGGTCTTGTTACTGTTGCCTCAAAGCCCCATTATATTGACTATATTACTCTTAACCCTTGCTAATGACAGGAATAAATCTCACTGGAGTCAACAGGAAAGCAGGAGCAGAAGGGAGAAGCCCCAAAAATGCAATGCCTACAGAAGGTTTCCAATGTCACTTGGGTACCTCAGAGGGCACATCTTATTCAGAGTCTTTGACAATCATAGATGCTGTCAAATTACTGGAACAAGCATATCAAAAAGGTAAAATATTTTTGTATTTTTATTTAAATGGCATTAATTTTTATTTTAAAATGTACCTGCAGAATATATTAGGTTGGTGATTAACCATCTAATTTATAAAGAATGTTACTCCAGTTACAATGAATTAACAGTCATTAAATTTTGAGTCCTGAATTTATGCTGTGAATAAAACCTGAGACACAAGAGCATTTGGATGCAAGATGAGGAGCTGATAATCTTCTGAGAATATTAAATCACTCCTAGATATCAACAGAGACTTTAGATGCCAGGAAACTCTGTGCTTGAGCCTCTAAAATTTTAAGTTCTATTCCAAGAGCAGAAACCAGGCTCCTGTGTTAGGACTAAGCCATCTCCATACTGCATGAAGCATACAGGCACCTCCATATGAAGCAAGGCCACCAAACATGGAACCTTTTAAACTGGCCAGAAACATGCAAAGGATGTGCTTGTCTCCTCTGGGGTCTTGTATGTGAGATCAGTGATGCTGCCAACACATCCTCGTGGTCAGTGGTTGGAATACTCCCTCTAGCCTCAGCATGGCTCTGCTGCCCAGGAACAACATCTACAGATGTTCAGCATTTCTTAAGTAGAAGCACCCTGAGTAAGAGCACCTGAAGCAGTTGGCTTTCTCCACTCTGCTCTGCACACATTTTCTCCTGTATCTACATGTTAGTCTATGGAAACGAACAGCACAAGTCCAAATTATGTTCCAGTTGACTCAAGTTAAGGCTGACAGGCTTGTAGGTATTTCCAGGAAAAAGAATTTAAAAAAAATAAAAATAGAGTTGGCTCTGAAATTCATTCAGAGACCTGCCTGGACACCTCCCTGTGCAGACTCCTAGGGAACCTGCTCTGGCAGGGGTGTTGGACTCAATGATCTCTGAAGGTCCCTTCCAGCCCCTACGATTCTGTGATTCTGAGAAACATTAATGTAAAAAGAAAAAGAAATCTACAAAGTTTGGGCCATAATTGAATTGGAATTACAAAATCATAGCTGCTGTAGCACAAGTGGAAAAGATGTGCAGAGAAGGGGAAAGAGGAGATGGCCAGAAGTTCACATCTGGAAAATAATGGTTACTACAGTCTAAAGGGAAAGCTCATAATGAGATACATCAAAATATCAGCCACCAGCTTCTTTCAGGTACATCTGTAGATGACCTAACGCATAAACTTAGACTTGCTGTGCCTTAAAGGAATGTTGTTAACTCTAGGGATCATGCTGAGCTTTCACAGAGTATTTCCTCCATACCCAAAGATACCAAAAACAGGTCCAAATCCTTACTTGTCTGCTACACTGGAAACCTGGGGAAAAAAAGAAAATCCTTTTTCTGAATTCCTAAGTAGTCATATTCTGACCTTGCTGGGTTTCTTCAGGTCTGCTGTGGGTTGTTACCATGTCTGTTCAAAGGAACAGCTGACCTGTAAGCTAGCCAAAGGGCACTCTCCTCCTTGAAAGCCAGCAATTTTGAGGATAATATCCCAAAGATCCCATGGAGCTCATTTCTTATTTAGAAACTGTTTGGCTACAAAAGTCTGCATTAAACATTAACATTTTTGATTGGCATGTTTTCTCCAAAACTTCTAGGTATTTTGGGAAATGCGATTCTGAAAATCTAAATATTTTGAGAAATGAAACTTTTCAATCCGAAAAAAATATTTCATGAGCTAAGCTATTTATATTATACCCCCAGCTCCTGTATAGTAAACTGCTCTGCAGTTCTCAGTATAGACTCGTGTCTTTTTCTTTTTTCTTTCTTAAATGGTTAAATGCTTTGGGTTCACTAGATCAGAGAGTGGGAATGGTCTACGGAGCAGACCCTGCACCTGTGGCAGAGCTGGCACCATTCAAAGCATATGGTCTTGTTTTGTCACCAGAACTGTTTGCTCAGGAGTCTAGAGAGTTGAATCACAGGAGGAGGAAGGAAGGAAGAAAAACACCACAAAACAGCTTAAAAAAACCCCACCACCCCAGAAAATGAAAGTAAAAGAGATTAACAAAAGAGCCATTTAGGCGAGACGGTGTTGGGGTCTGGCAATGACTTTACAAAGAGGCATGTCTTATTAAAGGAGAGTGATGTTTAGATATTTAGTTAAGTAGGAATGAATGGAATCAAATTATTCTCTTATCAGGGATGAATATCTGATGAGCGAGAGGAAATACTAGATGACAGGAAGCAAAATGAACGTTTTGCTAGGACAGACAGAAAGCACAGAGGCAAGGACAGGAATTTCTGCTGTCAAGCTGGACCAGGCAAGGAGTAGAGGCCAAACTGTTCCTCTAGCTGGGCAGGAGCAAACAGCTCCTGGCACAAGAAGGGGCCCACTACTAATAGGTTTGGAGCAGGTGTAATGACCAGGCAGAAGTGTTTCTAGCATACCTCCAGCCAAGGAGGCACTAGTACCCTTCACCAATTAAAATTCAGCCTGTGCTGGTAGTAACCCAGTGCTGGCCATGGTCTGCTCGGAATTAAAGTCTGGTCTCAGGACAGCTCTTTGTGGAGGCAGGTCTTCCTCCATGTTAGCAACCTTGTAGCAATCTAACAGTAAGGTCAACACATAAAAGGGACATAAAAACTAAATTACTTTTAAAAGTACTCCCTCCAGTTCAAGGTTAAGGGATCTCATGAAGAACACAGGGGAAGGCTGGACAGTCCTTTCTGCTGGTCTCAGTGCATGGATGCATCCTGAGACTGGTAATGTTGATTCCTTATGCGAAAAAAGCTTGCAGGAGAATATTCCAACATCCTAGAATATTAATGTTATCTATATATTATATATATAGATAATATTCCAACATTTTTCTTAATAGTAATATCCATGCCCCACTACAGCTGCTAGCATGTTGCATAGGCTGACTAGACAGCTTGTAATATGCATCCTAACACGCTGTTCACCTCACCTGACATTTAGCTAATGATCTATTATGCAATAGTGATGCTCAGTTTGGGTTTCCTGGAGATGCATACCAGGTATTGCAGGCCACACAAGTCCACACAGCAAATGAATTGTTCCTAACACCTAAGTGCTTTGGAAACTTATCCCCAGCTCTTGTGTGCTTGTCACCAAGAATAGTAATGTGTATCCCCTCCTCCATATAATTAGGCAGAAAGCTAAAAATCTTACAGAGTGATGCAAAACTAGAGCATATGTGATACCTCACAGTATTATATAACACAAAAAAGGTTATTAACAAGCAACTCAAATGAACTCAAAACATGACACCATGGTAAACTGACCTTTGCAAAGCATTGCTACGAAGACGCTCCAGCTTGCACTCTGGCTGCTTGTCTGTTTAAAACAGCCTCTGTATGCCTGTGATTTGTAGTGTTCCCCCTTGGCAGTATTTGAGGGTCTCACACCACTCCATGAATTTATGTTATCAAACCTTCTCTCTAGAAATTAATTGCTACCACCCTCCCTGACAGATACGTAATGGAGGCACAAAGAGAGATTTTTTCAAATCTGTGTGAATGATAAAGGCTTCATACAGGGACACAACTGGTTTTCAGCAGCTTGGTAAGCATCTGTCCGTGACTCGAGGCAGCTGCATGCTCAGGTACTTAAGACTTGATGCAGGCAGGCTCCTACTCCTATCTGGCCTGGCAGCAGAGATGGAACCAGTGAACCAGGCTTCCTGAACTCCAGTCAGTGCTCTCCAACCCAACCAGTCTCCTTTGTTTTCCTCTTTTTTTTCCCCTGTAACAAAGTTCTTCTACTAATATCTATGCCATGTCACCACTGCACCAGTGCATTTCAGTATTCCTTCTCTCTGCACATTTTGTCCCTGTGAAGGCCTGATTTAACTTCTAGTGCAGCTAACCTCCAAAATCGCATTAGTAAATGACTTAGAGAAAGAAGGCTATGTGCTGTTTCAAAACCATACTTTATTACAAATAAGGGAATCGAGGAGTATCACTGCTGTTTAAATTACTTCCTCTCTTTTATTAAAATGGCACCCAGAAGCACTGATTTAAGGCAACGTATCACCAGTGACACACTGGAGAGCAAACCCTGAAAAGTCCCAAACATATGTAACACATTGTTCCCGATGACAAAAGGTTCTGTGTGTCAGCGGACACTTCCACAAGTCAGGATATGTAACACTTGACGTATATGTTTGCCATTTTGGAAGAATATGTGGTTGGCATACAGCTCAGTAATGGCTACTCCCCGGCCTCACGCCAGCGTGCTGTTTTCCTTGTCCTGCCTGCGTGAGGGATATACTGTACCTGCAGCCTTGAGAAGCCAAGATTCCTTGGGATGTTCTTGCCTTGGAGATTTCGTCAAGTAGATCCTCTTACTGACACCTGAACCTGGGGTGACCTTGGACCGTGCGGACACGCTAGAATTTCACACGACTCATCTCTTCAGGTATTATATAGTCCGAAGCCAAAATATCAGGGGAACTTGTTGTCATATAAACGTAGACCCATATTTTGCAATAAATACTTACATCACGAGCAGCTTTTTTACTTCGTAAAGCCCCTCTGCCTGGTACAGGGCAGGCAGCCGCCAGAGTGCTAACGATGTACTCAGCATTCAGCCAGTGTATCGTTGCCTGGTTATCTGACATATTAACAAGTAGGGATTAAATTAATTACCATCAATCTCTTCTCATAATGCACACTCTTAAAAGCATTATTTAATAAACAATAATAAATGGGAAAATACTTTTGTTCACATGCTGTAAAAAGAAAATACTAAATCCATTTCTCAGGGTATCACTTCTGCTTGCTTCTGGCTGTGCTGGCATCTATGGCTATGCTTCAACATTGGCCCATGCGACTTGTGCTCACAAGCTGCTTTCAGTACTATTATTTAAATTAATAGATGATTTTAAGCGCCACTAGAGGGCACAGAATTATAACAATATTTCTTGGCGGATCACAAAAAGTGCATCAGGAAAGAGGAGTTCAGTCATTTTCAAAGTTTACTGTCCAAATCCCTAGTTCAAAGCCTCAATCCCACCACCGGCGATGCACGCGTGCAGCACTGCTGCCGCGAGCCGTGCCATTGCCTACCCACGGCAACTGAAGGAAGCCTGTCTGGCACAAGGGCCTTACGGAGCAGGCTGGGCTGCGTGCTGTCAGTTGAACAGCACAGTTTAGCTTTCTGGAACTTGAGTACCAACCCTCAAATATTTTACTCAAGTGACTCAGGCCGGTGGAGTATAAATCTAAGCATGGTTCCGGAGGCGCAGCAGCTGATGTGAAAGGCATGCTGTGCATCTTCAGCTGTAAACGAGTACATAGGGACGAGAAAAATGAAGACTATAAACACTTGCATATCAAACCAGGGGAATGCAAACAAGTAGTAAATGAAGGATAAACTAACTCAATTTACAATTCAAAGAAAGAGGAGTAGATATGTGCCACTGGAAAGCTTAAATATTAATGGGGTTGCTGTGGATACTTGTATCAACTACTTAACATCTGTTTTGACATGTGTGCCGTTTCTGCCATCCCTTATCAGCAGCGTGAGTGGACTCTGCAGTTCACATGTTAGAAAGTTCCTGAAGTGGAGAAAGTGCAGTGAAGAGGAAGATTAAGCTCTTTATTTAAAGACAACTGATTGAATAGCTCCCGAGACACTGAAGCAGTAAATTAGTACTGTTGACGTTTCTATGTTGCTTTAGTAGAGGCACAAGCTAATCTCCAGAGCCAGAATATGACATCTACTTCACTCCTTCTTTTCTGGAAGTTGGGAGACTGTGTTAAGAAAGCCTGGCCTGTAGCTGCCCAGAACGAAGAAGAAAACCTGAAATTGAATAGAATTTACGAACGCCCCTATTGATTTTCGCATAACATTAGCGTCCAAATTAGTACTTTTAATTAACCCTTCACGAATCAGCGATACATTTTCACACTGCGGTACTCGGGCTGCAAAACGGGTGAAGCGCAGCTATTTTTAACCAAGTCGTTGCTGAAGAAGTGCCCGGGTGGCGTCTCGCCCCTCTCCCCTGGGCAGCGCGGGGCTCCCAAGGCGTCCCCAGGGTGGGCGGTGGGCTCTGCCGAGCTCGGGGAGCGGTACAGGGTAGGAGCGGGAGCGGCTCGGCAGCCTCGGGCTAAACCCCCGGGGATGGCAGGGGGGTGACCGGAGGGGCGCCCGCCGAGCACCGGCAATACACGGCGGCCAGAGCCGGCGCGGCGGCGGCCGGCTGCGGGCGGGGAGGCGCGGAGCGGCCGCGCCTCCGGCGCGCTGGGGTGGATTTCTTTTTTTTTTTTTTTTTTTTTTTTTTTCCGCAAGCAGCTCACCTTGATGCGCCGGGGAGTTAAAGGCCCGCTCTCGGCAGGGGGAGCTTTGTTTTCTCGGCACAGCTCGGGCACGGAGCGGAGGCACCGCTGCTCTCCGGCCGCACCGCGCCGGGGCCGGAGCTGCTGGGGACTGTGGGGGGAGCCCTTCGGGAGGGCAGCCCCCGCCGCCGCTGGGATTTGCTCTCTCGCCGCCGCGCGGGTCCGGGGCACGGCGGAAACGCCGGAGCGGCGTGCCGGGCTGCGCCGCCCCCCCGGGGGTACACCCGGCGGTTCGCCTGCGCTGCCCCGCCCGGGCCGGCCGCTCTCCCCGCCTGCAGCGGGGTCCCGCCGCCGGCAGAGCCTCCCCCGCGCCGCCGCCGCGACTTACGGCAGTTTTGTTACTTTCTCGGACTTAAATGGACATTTCACGGGAGCGCGCGTAGCCCGCGGGCGCCGCGTCCCGCCGGCCGCTCGCCGCCCGCCCCGCCGCGGGCACCGCCGCTGCCTCTGCCGCTTGCGCCCCAGGACGCAGAGGCGCCCGGCAGCGCGGCCCCTTCCAGCCCCCGCCGGCCCGCCTTTCTCGACGACTTTCTCCGCCGCTGGGAGCGAGAGCAACAGCTTGTCCGGCCCGGCCCGGCCAAGTGCCGCGGGAGACAGAGAGGGAGCGGGCGGCGAAACGCACCGCCGAGCAGCGGCCCGGAGCCCTCGCCCCCGCGGCCTCTCCACCGGAGCAGCGCGGAGCTGCCCTCCCGCCGCCCCGTCCCGGACCGCAGAGCCACGCCGGGCGGGCGGCGCTGCGGGGGCCGGCGGCGGGGTGCCGCCGCCCGGGAGGAGAGCGCGCCCGGGGGGGCGCCCGCTCCCTCGCCGGGGCCCCCGCGAAGCTGCCGCAAACCGGCCCGCCGTGCCGGGCGCCCAAAGTGGCCCGCGCCCCCGCGCCCCGCGGGCGCCGCCCGGAGACCCTCGGCCCCCGCTGCCTCCTGCGGCCCGCCGCCGCGGAGTGCCTGGCCGCCGCCGCCCGCGCCCTGCTCCGCCGCGGCCCCGGCGCCCGCCCCGGCGCCCGGGGTGATGCCATGCCCCGCAACCACGGCGGCGGGGAGGAGGGCGGCTCCGCGGGGCTCTGGGTGAAGAGCGGCGCGGCGGCGGGCATGAAGGATGTGGAGTCGGGCCGGGGCAGGGCGCTGGCGAGCGCGGCGGCCCGCGGCGACGGCCTGCTGCTCCTGGGCACCGGCGGCGCGGCCGCCCCCGCCGGGCTGCGGGAGGGCCGCCGCGGGAAGCACGGCGCCCGCATGAGCCTGCTGGGGAAGCCGCTGTCGTACAGCAGCGGACCGAGTTGCCGCAGGAACGCCAAGTACCGCCGGCTGCAGAACTACCTGTACAACGTGCTGGAGCGGCCCCGCGGCTGGGCCTTCGTCTACCACGCCTTCGTGTGAGTACCGACCCGGTCCCCTCTTCTCCCGTCCCGTCCCCTCCCGTCTGCTCTCCCGGGCAGCCGCCCGCACCTGCCCCGGCCGGAGCCTCGGCGCACCTTCCTTCCTCCCCCTCCGCTCCCTGAGCATCGCTCCGCGGCCGGTCCATGGGGAGGACAAGTCCCTCACGAGTCCCGCCGAAAGTGCCCGGGAGGCATCGGCAGAGGCGGGGGGAGCCGCTGCCACCTGCGGCGCGGCGCTCCGCCGGCGACGGGAAATCTGCGCAGCCCTCGTTGGAAGGCCATGGGGGGGAGGCTCGGTTCACCCGTCAGAAAAAAGCCGGAGGAGGGCACGGCGCGGAGCACACGCTCGCGTGCCTCCCGGGCGCTTGAGGCGGGGGGGGAGGGGGTGGTGGTAGGGGGTCCGCGCGGCGCTGCCGGTGGTCCCGAGGTTAAAGGGGGCGAGGGGTGCCGGCCGCTCCCACGCCCCTCCCCGTGCCGGCGGAGCGCGGCGGTTGCACCGGGGGTACCCGCGGCGCGTGTTTTGCCTCGCGGGCACCGAGCGCTGCGCGGTTTGAAAAGTTACGGCCGCGGAGCCGCACGGAGCCTCTCCTCCTCCGGCGTGTTTTCCTGGTCCCGCTGGGAACGCGGGTGGCGGCGTGGGCCATGCCGCCTTCCCACGCGGGTGCACGGCCGCGGGCGCACAGTGGCGAGGGATGCTGCCGGCCAGGTGCGCCCACCTGCCCCTCGCCGCGCCGGGGGCCACCCCCGAGGAAGGGCGCAGTGAGCAGCCTCTGCACGGACAGCCCCGCTCCTCGCTATCTGCCATTTCCGCCCTTTTTCTTTCAGCAAGTGACTCCTCCTGTCGCCCTTACTCTGAAAGAAAAGAACCCCAAAAACCAAGCCCAGATAACAAAACCCAAACCAACCAACCCGTGGCTAAAATGCGCGTCCCGTCGCATCGCTGTGGAGAGCGGTCCTGTCCCCGCGCAGCGAAACTTACGCTGCTTTCCTTACAGAGGCAGCCCCGGGAGAGCTGAGGGGGGGGAGACCTCGAGGTCTCTGACTACTTAAACTGTCGCCAGGGTTAGTGGTGTTCCTTAGTTCATTAGCAGTCCCCGTTTTTTAAATGGGTTTTGGTCACATCTGGGGGACAGACCCCACTCAAAAGCTTTTTGGATGGCGGAGCGGGACAGGCGGTACAGGCTGGCAAGGACTCGTTGCAATGGGTCGTAGTCCTAGATGAAAACGGTGCAGTGAATTACAGAGGAGGCATGATAAGCGTTACTGTACCAGGGACATAACACGAGCTGTTCCTGTGTTTGACTACAGAAAATATACCTTAAAGAAAACAGAAGATTTAATTGAGGTGCTGTAGGCAACTGTATTTCCAAGATAGCAGCTGGAATCGAGCTAGCGGTTACAGCAGCCTTGGTTAAAAAAAAAAAAGCTACTGTTCCCTTCAAGCTATTTGATAGCATAAAAGCAGCAGGGGAATCCCCAAATCCTGCTTTAATAAAAGTTTAAGAAAAACCAAACCCAAACCCATGGCAGTCTGATGAATAAGATACTCTGTGCATAGATTTATTTACTAGATCGTAATTGGTATTGGTAACAAGTGGTGGAAACATCCTTACTGTTATTTATGCTGTTTGATTTTATTCAGTGAAGGGATTTTTGTCCACTCAAAAGATCTGCCCGTGCTCTGTCTCACGGTGAAAGTCAACTCTTAAAGACTGAACTTTATTCTTGGAGGGTATTTCTTTGGTACATTTGGATTCTTACAGGTGTTATTCTGCGGCGTAGATGGATGTTAATTAATGTTGTGAGAATCACCAAAGAATTTGTTAGCAATTGCCTTACTGCAGTGCCTGAAGTTGCCACAGAAAAGCTAGAAATTGTAGGTTTAGACCTTTCTCATTATGAAAATCATTAAAACAAGTAAAGTTCAAGTTGGAAATAAAGTTGACAAGTTTAAACTTCAAAAAAAAAAGTAAATTTCCAAACAGAGTGAAGTCATGACACAGCAGCACTGTAAACAAGGAAGATTGCCAGCTGCGTTTAGATAATTGCCTGCATAGAAAGAGTGCCAATTTTAATTTTTAATTGCAAATGGCAGTTTTGGCAGCTGTAAATGCCAACATTATATCTTTTATCTGAGCAAATCCGTGTGGAAGAGCTTGAAACATTTCTGTAATATAAAGGTACCTAGTAATAAAATTACCTTTAAGAATCTGTCACTGTTACAATGTTTAAGGTACATTTGAGGCTCCATTGGTTTTCAGTTTGACAGCCATCCTCATTGCCAGTCTCTACATTATTTTAATGTAGTTATTTAATTCTGATTTAATGACTGCCAGATACTCAGATAATAATTTTGGTGTTTCGGGCCCTTTTTTTTTTTTACCCACCCACCTGCTTAAATACAATTGCATCTTGGAAACACCATTTCTTACAGAATTGAAAAAAATAAAAAAACCTAAAAGAACCAAACTACAAACCAAAGCAACACCAAATCCAACCATTTGGAAAAGAAGTCTCGAGGCAGACAAGTAGCTTAGAGTTGCAAAGACATTACTAAGTATGTGGATGAGATGACTGTTCCTACCTCTGCTAAGCTATTCTTGACTGCAGTAGAGCCCGTTATAGCTCTGCACTATTTCTGTCACCGGAATGGGCTATCTGGTGTGAGACCTTTGGTGTAGTTCATTGGTCTCTGGAAACGAAGCTCATTCTGATAGGCATGTTGAAAGAGTTTCCATTTAGAAGCTTTGATCTAGAAGCTTACTTAGGTTTGCCTCTTTGGTTTCGAAATGAGAGGTTTCAATTAAGCACAGTTACAAACGAGAAACCATCCCTGCAGTGCTATTTGAATTTCTCATTTTCATAAGGGAAGACACTTTAGAGCTGAGAATTAGACATAGCTGGCTCTTAATTTTGCTCACTGCCCTTTCAAATAAGACAGGAAACCAGGCCAGCCACTTGAGGAACGGGTGTTGTAACCTACATTCGGAAGGCAATCTATTAGTTTATTTGTAAATATAAACTTGCTAAATGCTGGAAAAGACAGCTGCTCTGCAAGCTTCCACTACTAGGGGAAGGATTTACACTTGAGCAAAGGCCTTTGACTTCAGTGTAGCTGAGCTGAGGAATATAGTCATAAATTGCATGTTTCTTGGCTCCTTTTTGGTACTTCAGTAGGTTTTTATGTGGAAGCCATAATTAAAAATCTAAGATATTTACAGCAAGTTTTTGAAAAACTGCTTTTCAAATGCCACTGTCTTCTGTTCTTAATCATTTAGGAGTACCAAAAATACGTACTCTTATGAAATCAGAAAAGAACATTCATACCATTTGTGAGTAGTGAGTCAGTAACTTAAACTCCTGCTAGTAAAACATTTATACCACATCACCTACACATGGAGCATGTGCATATTTAACACGTGTGCACCAACGTTAAGATGCTGTGGTATCGAAACTTTTCAAACGCGCTGTCTTGGGATATCATAGGATTTCTTTCTGTTGTTGCTGTTGTTTATTTAGATTATTTTGGGTTGCTTGGATTGATAAAAATGCATAGGCATTGCCTTAGAATGATCAAAGAGGAGTTCCAGATTTGCTGCAAATTTAACTCTGGGTTTCATCTGCAGTTGTCATATGGACTTTGTATTATTTTTATTCTTAATTGACGTTCTGAAAAAGAGAGCGCTTGAGAAGTTCAGAAAGAATACGACTCTCTGATACTGTTAATACTGGTAGGATATAATCAGTTGAGCAAGTTTCCTAATTTAATGTGTTGGATTTTTTTAAGAATAGTAAAGCTTATTTTTTGTACTGACTTCATTGCAATATATTCCATGCAAAAGTCTTTAATGTTTGTTGTGGGGATGTCCTCTTCACAAAGCCACCACCTTTTGCTCTGGAACCTTCTGAATCACAAATGTCAGGGTTCTATGTGTGCACAAGGGTAGTATCACTTTGCATGACCTGTACTGATAGGTTTCCTCGGGCATCCTCTGTTGGCCGCTGCTGGAGATGAGCTGCAGTGCTTGATGAACTTAACAGCCTGAATGATGTTCTTCTTGGCCTTCGTATTATTGATGGAAAAAAGCTGAAAATTTACTTCTGGGAAAAAAAAAATTTCATCTGATGATGCCATCGAAGATGTAGCTAGCTATTTTAGTTTTCCAGATCTGCCAGAAAGGACATAGCTTACTAATGATCAGATGGCTGTTGAACAGCAGCGTCTTCGCATGTGAGCTAACAGCGCTGCATCATACCATGCCATTGGTATAATTAGGGAGGCTCCACATCCCAATTAAAAAAAAAAACCCAGTGATGTGCAACAACCTAAATACCTGCTTTTTCTCCTGCTATCAGAAAGTAGGAGTAATTATTTTATCTCTTTATTTCATCCATTTCAGGGCATCCAGTGAGCTAGTTCCAGGTGCTCTGTGGGTAGATCTACGGCTTTCATCTTTTCAAACACCATTTCAGTCAGGGTCCGATGTTGTTAGGATAACAGTATATTTTTATACACTTTAAAAAGACAAATAACAGCATGATCTTTACAAATAAATAATCAGGTTGGCAACATAAATGATGTAGCAAAGAAAATCTTACTAGGTACTAAGGAGGTAAAAAATTAAACTCTTCAACTGCAACACCTAAACTTTAGTAGGCTTAGGGAATGACAGTGAATGGTGGTGGATGTTTAGATGCACTTCAGTATGAATCTGCAGTGGTTTGCCACATACGAGGCAGTCTGTGATTGTACGTGTGTGTGTATTTCTCACTGAAATGTCATTTGGAAGAGACCTTTGGAAGACCCCCTGTCCAGCTGGAAGACACACTCTTCTCAGTCATGACAGCTGGGCTTTGTCTAGACAAGCATCTAGACTTCATGAGGTGGAGTTCCCACCACCTGGCTGGGTAACCTGCAGCTCTGCAGCACCCACCTGTTGAAAAGAGAGGGGTTTTTGCATGGGGAGGGAAAGATGTGAGAGCCAACCTGAACCTCACAAGAGCTGTTTATGGCCATTGCCCTTTTATGTATCATCTGACACTAGCAAGAAGAACTTGGTGTCTTTATCCTTCTAAGTTCCTTTCAAGTAGCTGTAGGCTGCTACTAGGTCACCTGTTAGATCAGTATTTTGCCAGGCTGAACAAGATCAGCTCCCTCAAGTGCTTTATGCAAGACATAACCTCAAGTCCCCTGACTATTTTTGTTGCTCTTCTGCTTCTCTTCCAGCTTCCGTACATCCCTGTTCAGCTGCAGGGAGTGGGCACAACTGGGTGCTACAGTGTGAGGCCACATTGAGTAGAGGGGAAAAATAACTTTCTTCAGCCTGCTGCTCCCACTCATCTAACGTAGTTGTACTCTGCTTGCCTTACTTCTGATGAGGCTGTGCTGTTGGCATGTACTCAACCTGCTGTGTCCACAGGAACGCTAAGGCCCTTCTCACCGTGACTGCTGCCCAGACAGTGGGTTCCCAGCCTGTATGGGTGCATGGGATTATTCTGCACCAGATGCAGATTTCTGCCTTCCTCTTAATTTAACTTCACAGGTTTTTATGTTCACATCCTGAGTTGTCTTGTGGTATCTCAGTCACTATACACTTACCAGGCAGATGGAGATATAACAATCTTTAGAATTTCTTGTCCTTTCTCTGTGATTGGCAGAGAAGAGAAAATGGTCAACAACGCTTCACTCATCTTTCCTGGTGTTGTTCATGGACAGTAGTCCTCTCCTGGAGCTCTTATCACAGGCAATAAATATTACCTACCTTCTCTTTTTCACTTGATTTTTGCTGGAGAGCTATTGTCCACCTCAGGATTTTCAGCAGATAAATATCAGGAATGTTCATCATGTGATGTATACGTACCTTAGCAGAATACTATTCCACCTTTTTTTTTTTGAGGCTTGGTCTACTAAGTTCTCTTACTTGTACTGGCCTTACTTTCTGACTCTAGAGTAGTGATCCAGGGGAAACAACTGATTTGCCATGAAAATGAAAACTGATTTTCAGCCTTCCAGAAAGAAGAGAACAAAAGGCTTTCTTTGAGAAAGAGCCACCAAGACCTGGATCAGGAGGGAATTCATTAATGCATGTGAATTTTCTTCTATTTATCATAAAGTTTATTTCTCAAATGGGATTAGGAATTCTGTATAGCAGGGTGGATAGATCGGTGTTTGGGTTTCAAATTTTTAAACAAACATACAACCTTTAAGAGCAGGGCCTTCATCTTAAAGCAAAAAGTGAGTTAAGAACTTTCTTTATAATTATCTTTGTGCTGTAATTTCTTCCTCTCATGCAAAAAACCCATGCAATTAGCATTATATCTGGGGGTGAGAGTCCTATTTTAGATCTGTTTTTCTTGGTGTGCCAGTCTTTGGCATGACATTTCTTGTGTTCCCCATTGTCTTGTATGAAATGGGGATTCTTGTTAAGCTTTCTGTGTCTTGTATGGCGGAAAAAGTCGCTTGAAATTGCAGATTTTTTTCAGGGGTTGTATGATCTATGAATACATAATGTATCATTAATATGTGCTGTCTTAAAGAAGTAGTCGCTTTAGAGGAATCAAGAAACATTTTAGAAAGATTTTAATTGTTTGTTACAGATTTTCAGAGTAGGCTGTGGCTAGACACCTTTCCAATACTTTTAAAGTTTCTGTAGTGTTTGGCTTTTTAAAACAAAAATAAATGTCAGGTTATCTACACAAATTCATGTTCCATCCTCTAAATTGGACTATATTTTTAATTGCTGCTCACCCTATTTTGCTGTTGTTTGTAGCTTAATTAAGTTTCCTGAATTGGATGCAAGTAGGACTGGACTAATATTTTTGCAATGACTGCAAATAATTTCAGGCATCAATCAAAGGGAATACCAATAATCATTCAGTTGTTAATAGTGATTTCTCTATTAATGAGAATAAATGTCATTAAAGTATTTGCCAAAACTTATAAAAATGCTGTGAAATTTCTCATAATAGTTTCAGTGGAGAAGAAAAGCACATGGTTTGTAACATTTTTTGACTTTTTATGCAGAAAATTTATAGAAGGAAAACCTTTTATTCCTAGACAATATAAATTCCTGACATTGCAAATAAAACCCACTGCTGCAAGACAGTTGTTTCTTAATAATTCAAAGGTAAAACTTAATTGACAAGCATTCAACATTTTTCTATGTCTCATACTTCCAATACCATAAATGTGCGATGAAAATTAATGAAATTTGCCACTGATTTTAATTGGAGCAAAAGTGAGTCTTCTGCACGCCGGTAATAAAGAGGGAGTAGGAAGCATAAATTTTACTATCTGGCGAAAAATCTTTAACATGTATCCATAATAGACATCATTTGCTACATTCTTCCTAATGAGGCAGATGTTTATTCTTACAGTAAGTGTTGCTTTTTCCCTTTGCAAGCCATGAACACCAGGGAGCATGCATTCTTGGCTTTTTCATTTAATGCTGGTTTATTGAGATTCACTTCTAAGTATGTATTATATAAATTACACTGAGTTTGGGGGAAAACTGTATTTGCTTTTCTCCTTTCTTGTGTTCTCTGAGAGGCTTTTTGGGATTTTTTTTTTAAGTTTGGTTTACAGATTTCCTGTCAAGAGAGCAGATGTAGATTACCCAAGGGATTGCAACTGCAGGTCAGTTAAGGTAGAAAATTAATCAACTGTACAGTTTATCAATTGCAAAACAGTTTTAAGCAGTTGCTGTGCTCATATGCAATGTAAATGTCCTTTAAAGGTATTAATTAAAGGTTCAAAGGGTGTCTTACAGGTCAGCTGGACTTAATCAAGAAATATTTTCAATTTTCTGGTGTGTGTTAGATTTATCTTGTGATAGCTGTCTGAGTTGCAGGGTAATTGCGTTACAGGAAACTCAGCAAAACATCCATCATTCTGGGCACTGAAGTGTAGTCTCAGGCAGTGTCCTAGTTGAAGGGCTATATGATTACTTCTTAATATATACAGTCTGGTCCAGTGATTCAGGGGTGGACACAGTCCTCCAGCTAGACACATCTGAATTTCTCTGGCCTTCACCCAATAAATCTTCAAGCATAAATGTGTGTATTTTCCTTAAGAGAGATGGACATAACTATGTATGTAAGCATTTTCTTGAAGAGTGAATGATTTTCAAAAGCGTGGAGTACCTGCAGCTTCCTTTCATTATTCTGTTGTGCATTCAATGGGTAATTCACTTTCTTCTCCCCACTTGTATAGAATGAAGTTTAACGAATGAATCATGCTCTTAAACTGATTAGAAATAATGAAGAAAGGAAGTTCTGTACCTGCCCACTTCTTGATTTAAGAAATATATTCCTGTTTGTCTTGGCTTCCTTCTTGCTTTGAGACTCCCTGGTTCAAGAAAGCAAACATATTATGCCTTTTAAGATTTCTGCAGAGTTTTCATTAGTTTATTGTAGTCGTTATCTGATGTCATATGGTAGGTAGCAACAGACCTGTGCCAGGAGTCAAATATGAACAAACCAGGAGAGTGAAAACTTGAGGCTTTGAGAGGAAAAAATTGCTGCTGAACACATTCAGATGCCTCCCTAGTTCACTACTGTCATAGATTACAGCATTTGCACACACCCTTTTGAGGTCATTCAGTCAGAAATAGCATCTAACTTCTCCTCGGGCATTAAATTTAATTGCTTTGTAGAGCCTAAGCTCATCCCTTACCATGCTATCTGAGACTGACCCATTAGAAGCAAATGCACAAATCTTCCTTTTCCAAGCTCTTGTGGCAGGAGTGCACTTAAAAGTTACTGCTAGGGCCTTTCTAAATAAGCATAAGGATCCCGAAAGAGTCGAGGGGGCCTTTTGTGGGAAAATTAAGATGAAATATTGTTTTGGATGTGTTTCTGTAAGTAGCGGGGGTGGAGGGCCACTGATCCTTGGCAGAGAGTTTGGAAACAAAGGTCAGTCTCCCCAGGAAACACGTTGGTATCAGTGAAGGCATCTTTGCAATGGCAAAACTGCCGCATTGTCAGAGAATGACAGGTCATGGCTCAGTTGAAACTAGCATAGTGAAGCTGGAGACGTGTCCACACTGCCACTGGGTCTGGTGAGCAGGTGATGTCCTTTTCCCTTCAGGTGGCCCAGCACCAGAGAAGAGGCACTGCTGCATCGCCAGAAAATCATGCAGTAAACACAGCAGCTTGAAAAACTCTTTTACATCCAAGAAAGTTATGCTGACTGAGGTTAGAAATATTGTCAGTAGGAGGAAAGAAATCTCTTGTTTCTGCTCTCGTCTCTGTGCAGTTGACATTTTCCTGTAAAGCCATGGGTTTTTTTAACCACATCAGATGAACCATTGCCATGGGGAGGAGCAGAGTCTTTCTCTTTTCTGGTCTCTGCAAAAGGAAACATTTGGGTGCCAGGAAGTACAAAGCGGCATGTGAGTGAGCTAATTCCAGGTATCTGTGCGACAGAAAGAAAAGAAGAACCTGTGCCGGCAGTTGGAGGGTTTTTCTCAGATGTGTCCGTCAGACCCTTCTGGAGTGCAGCTGGAATGCTGAACTTAGTTCTTGTGTGATTTAGTCTAGGTGATCCTGCTCTGGCAGGGGGGGTTGGACTAGGTGATCTTTCAAAGTCCCTTCCAACTCCTAACATTCAGTGAGTCTGTGATAATAGAATCACTTAGGTAGGTTGGAAGAGACCTTTCATATCATCAAGTCCAACCATAAACCCAGCAGTGCAAAGTCCAACACTAAACCACATCCCTAAGTGCCACATTTACAGGTACTTTAGGTATCTTCAGGGATGATCACTACTTCTCTGGGCAGCCTGTTCCAGTGCTCGATAACCCTTTTGGTGAAGAAATTTTCCCTAATTTTGAATGTAGACCTCCCTGGTGCAACATGAGGCCATTTCCTTTTGTCTTATCACTTTGTTACTTGGGAAAAGAGACTGGCACTCCTTTGCTACAACCTCCTTTCAACCTCCTTTTCTCATTCATGCCTTTGGCCCCACCTACTTGTTTTTACTAGAAATGTTTTTTTTTTTTTCCCCAAGGGTTCAGCACACTTTCTGTGCAACTATAGTGAGTTGCAACAAGTAGGCTTGCTCTCAAGTGATTTATCCAATCGTTAGTCATTTAAGCTGTGGATGTTTCTCTCTTTGAGATGTCCCGACTGCATCTGTAGATTGAAGATGCAGCAGAATTTAGAATAAAAGAGGAACAGCTTTGTGAACATCTGTGGGTGTTGTAAATTTTTATATAATGCAACAGTTTGTTCAAACAGACGTATTTCTTTTCCCTTAAACTTAGAAACAATAGATTTCATTTAGTGGTTGGAGATACTGACTGGAAAGAAATTAGCCTTCCTCAAAGGTCGCACTGACTGCTGACTAAACTCGTGATTTGGCTTCTGCAAACAATCTGTTTGTTGGGGTACTGGCATTAAGAGGTTATTGTAGGCAGTGATGAGTTGGGTGATGATCCTGAATTATAAAAACTCCTTGGAAGGAATTTTGATTTTTCATCCTGAAAATGCTTGTAGACATACTTTTTAGTGGTATTATTAATAGTTTTAGGCAGTTTACATGGTAATTATCGGGAAACATCAAACTGAGCATTGATAAAAGCTTTATCTTTCAATCAGATATGATGGTGAAAACCCATATGAATTACAGACATGCTTATAAAGCTTCTGAAGTTATACGTGAGAACCTCTTCTATGAAGAGAGGAAGGCCAGTCTTGAAATCTTTGAAACTACTACATTATGTATGTGTGGGCACTCTGTGAGAGATTTTGCTGTTTGAAGATACTATGTAGGGAGAGCCATGGTGAGAGCATTTGTGGAATTGAGAGCCTGTTTGGCTGTAACAGTACTTGACTGATACTGAATATTACTTTCAGGTGAGAAACGTGTTTCTCTTATGGTAAGAATATGCTTTTAATTAACATTTTTCCTCTTATTATCTGCTTTGTGTAGAGAGAAAGCTGAAGTACCAGTGTGAATCAATTTATTTGATTTATACATAAATAAAACATGGTACTAATCTTTAAATTTTTCTTCCATTGAGTTTTTGACCCTGTGTGCAGACCCAAGGAAATAATCACTAATATTTTTAGTACAACATGAAGATTTTATTCACTACCTGATTGTATTTCTGGTGGCTTTTTCTTTGGTAAATGTTCATGTAAATCTCTGTGCTAGGGACTTGTTTCTTCCCATCTGGGTCCACTCTGTGCTGCAGCTTAGGTCACTTTTTAGCTGCTCTTGCAGGTCATTTGGTGGGAGGGGATGCAGCTGGGTCAGCACAGTGCAGTCCAATTTCTGACCTCCAGCATGGTTACATATATGCTTGGAGGAAAACCTGAAAATTCCGGTACTGAAATTCCAGTACTTTTTAAATACCCTTTAGCTCAGTGAGAAATACAATTCACAGGAACTTTTTCTGCAGGGAGGAATTCAGTCAATCTTAGTCATGTCCAGGGAATTTCTCCTTGAAACCGTAGCTGAGTTAATAATATCTATAAAATATCAAAGACATCTAAAAATATGATAATATTAGATTAAAGGTTGTTATTGCTGCAGTTCATTAATGGGAAAGCTGGAGCTGAAATAGCTGTACCAAACAAAAGCATGATACTACACCACAAAGTGTCACAAGAGAAGTATTAACTTGGAAAAATCCTTTGTATGATTTTGCTCTCCAGTATTTTTTCACCTGCCCATAACTGTAAATTACTGCACCGCAATGAAAGGTCATGGCATTCTTTTTGGCTTGCCTTTATCACCAGCTTTAGGATTTAATCATAAATAATATAATAGATAGTGCCTGAAAACTCAGATATATTAAGACAGTGCAGTGCCATTTCAGATACGATTCGTATCTGGAAGATAAAATTAACTAGCACAGTGCCCTGTATTTAAGAAATATGATTTTATGAAATTTTGATAGTGTTTTTCAGGATTATTAGTCCCTGGCAAAATTGCATTCTTCTCTTTCCACAGTGTAAAAGAGGCAAATATGTGAGTTAAGACCAAAATGAAAACAATCCTGGATGAAAGCGTGAATGGTTGTAAAGGTTTTGAAGTCATTTAGAGAAGCATCAGTCAAGAGATCTAAAGTGCATTCTCGTTTTGGGGATGGGATAAGTCTATTAGGGAGGCCCACTCATTTCCCAATACCTACTTCTAGCATCCTGCAATGAACCAGTGCTTGCCTTCATCACAGTCAGACATGTCTCCCAGAGCCGTGTCTTAGGGACACGCAGGCTTTCTGCTGGATTCGATATGTTGCGATGGCTCTGTAATAAAGTCCTGTCTCTCAGCCTTGTCTTCAAACGCGAGGCATACTGTAATGGATATGTGATGTTGGCAGGTTACTCTGTTCTCAGTATGGATCTGTGGATTAATTTCAAACTGAGGGCTGCCTTGCCTACCTCTAGAGGGTGTGCAGGTGACAGCAACAAATCACTGCACACACAGTTCATGCTGTTTTCTGGCAGGGGGATAAAACTGGTATCTCGCAGTCTAGCTCTGGGAATTGCTGACTACGTGTTCTAAAAAATCGTTAGCGTTAAAAACAATAATTAATTAATGCAGAATACAGGAAAATTGTTAGAATACCTTGTGAAAAAGACGGCACGCAGAGCTACAGCTCTGCAGGATATCATTTGCTAATCTGCAAACTTATTTTGTGTACCAAATGCAGGAGATGCTCAGTCATGATTAAAAAATAGCAAGTATTTGTATCAGTTTTGTTCTTGGGTATTCTAGTGACCATCTCTAGCTATCTGCCAGTCTGTCTTAGATGCACTGCAAACAATGGGAAATCTTCACAGAAGAGTTCTGTCTTTTCTATTGATACGGAAAGGCAGTGCAATGGCACTGGTCAGTGTTTCAGGCAAGACTGTCAGTTCCCCCCCTACATTCTTCTAAATTACCTCAGACAACGTCGCAGTCTTTTATTCAGGATGGTGATCCCAACATCATTGTGGTGATGGACCTTTATAATTCCTAATGTGATTTCTCTCTACCTAGTATCACAAAGGTATCACCTGTCTGTCACCAGAGCTCAAACTGTTGTTCAGATTCTTAATATTTCACTTCTTGCAACCTCCTTCTGTCAGGACTCAGCAGTATGCTCTGAGTGCTCATCCCTGTGACTGTATAACCCTTGCCCCTCAGCCCAGAATCACCCCCTCTTTACTGCCTAGGGAGAAGGGTATTTCTCTTACCTTGCAATAGCATCTGGCTATTTAATTTTCAAAATTAAATTTATAACTGAGTAATGAAACCAGAAATTTAACTTTGCATGATTCAATAAGTGGAGGGGAAAAAAACCCACCCCAAAACCAAACAAAGCTGTTCCTTTTTTCTGGGTCTGACAGCCTCAGCAGCATGTGACAGAAGCGCCGTTCATCCAGATGCCGACATCCATGTCAGGAGGCTAACATGGGCACATTTCTAACTTACAGCAATTAAACCAAATTTCAGAAAACCTGTAATGGAAACCTGTGGTGTATTTGTTTTCCAGTCACTTTTTGAAAGTGACACTTATTCTGGCAGATCCTTGTTACATTAGCAGGAAATTTCACTGCCTGATGCTTTTATGAATGTTGTATATCACACAGCTAATGAGAGTTTTCTTCCTGCGTTATTTGGCTTTGTCTGAAGATACTGAGAGACATGGGTGACTGGTGGAAGAACAAACAGAATGGTACTGCAGCTTCCCAGTATGTGGCAGGGATACCAGGATGCAGATGAATTAATGGTGGTAAAGATACACCTAGTCATTCTAATTTTTCTGAGGTTTGGAGCTTAAAACCAGCAGATATTAAGTGGCTGATGGAGACTGGTAAGTACGTGGGGAAAAGAGTCAGTGGGGTTCCTGGGAGAACAGAATGGTATGTCTCACAGGTTCTTTGAAACAGGCTGTTGTTCAATTCTTCGCACTTGACAGCCTTTCGTAGAATTATTGAATGCTTTGGGTTGGAAGGGATCTCAAACATCATCTAGTTCCAAACCCTCTGCCATGGACAGGGACACCCTCCACTAGACCAGTTTGCTCAAAGCCCCATCATTCAATATATTGAGTTCACTAAAAGTGACCCTAGACACATGGACACATGCATTCTGAAGTCTTCTGGTTGTCTTTTGTGTTTGCCTTTTTAGAACCTCGGAGAACATGCTGGGAAAGCTAGAAATGTACGTCCTTTCTGTTCAGGCAACTGTAGCAAACTGAAGAGAACCCACACCTTCCTGAAACCTCACCCTTGTTCTTGTAGACGTCTTTGTCTTCCCCAAAGACAAAGCAAATAAGACTGTCAGCTCTATTGTCCTTAGGGGAAAAAAACAAAAAACACTGGAAAAGCATGGTTATTCCTTTTTTTAATGTGGAGAGTCATGGGAAGCTTTTTAGTCTGAAATTGTTTCTAGATTCTTTCTCCAATGGAAAGGTGACAAAAAGCTGCTTTTTCTTCTTAGTAGTTTTCAGATGTTTTCTAAAAAGCCACTCAAAATAAAGATATTAGACTTCCCTTTGAGTGGCTTTTTAGCCACTCTGCCAGTCAATTTTTTCTTCTTTTGGTTGCACTCGCCTGGTTTCCTAAGGGACTAATGATCTTTTCCCACCTCTGTGCTCTCTGATTAACTCAAGTCCTCCCTCAGAGGACCGCGGAAGGAACCTAAGGGCTTGCTAATGGTCACCCTTGTAAGAGGATCCTGTGGACATTGCTGAGGGGTGAAAAGAGCACAGCTTTTATCACAGTAGTTTACTTCCTTTTCAGATTTCAGCACCATCCTGGCACTCAGCTCACACTGTTCTGGGCTTTCAGAAAACTCTCTGATGCATTCAAGCATGTAGATGTATGTAGTTATATATATAAAAGCAGTGACATATATTGCTGTCCCCATTAATAAAAGCAGAGAACATGATTTATATTTTCTTGAGTCAAGCACTAGTACTGTTGGGTAGGCCAAATCCTAAAGCTGTTTACTAGCCATTAATTCCTGGCTCAATGCAGAAAGTCTTACTCAAGCAAAATACGAGTGAAGTAAGAGGATGCTTTATCTTCGTATTCCTGAATTTTCTAGGAGTGCTGTGTAATTTAAAAAGGTTTCTACCTCAAGTTTTCTATCGGCTCTGGGTCATTGCTCTCTTGTGCAGCCTCACGAGTGATTGCTTGGGCTGCATGAGCTGTGGTATGTTTTATGGTAAATCACCTGCCTCTGCAGTTGATCACAATATGCTGTAGACAATGAGTTTAGATCTTTGCTTTAACCATTTGCCATGAATAGCAGTGACTGTGAGTGGCAAAATACTTTTCCTTGAAAAGTAGCCATTAAAATACTGCTGCAAAAGTAACCATAGCGTTTGGGAAATGATATGGTAGAAAATAATGTATTTTGCTACATACAGTTTTATTCATTTCTGAAAATGATTGTTCTCTTGCAGGCATGGCAGTCTGGATATGTTCCTAATGTAAAATCAATAGGAAATACTTCAGTTGCTCAAATAGCTCTTAAACATATTTTAGTTTGGTAGCTGATTGTATATTATGTTTGCAGCCTTTGTGCAAAGCAGTGTTTAAGAGCAAAGTTTCTTTGATAATGAATATAGATGAGGACTGTTCTTTGTATTATCAATCTAAGAAAAGCCCCATGTATTCATGTAATGCAGTTGATGTTAAGTGGCTGGGAAGTTATTGCCGCATTTCTTGACACGTAGCTATCAACTAAAAGAGCTCCGTGCAACTCAAACTCAGGATTTACCATTTCTGTTTAGAAAATGACCTTCCAAGTTAGTCAGATGGCTGGATTAGCAAAGTTACAATGGTTCTGTGGAACAGCAGCTATTAATTGAAAGCTCTCAATTTTGCCACTTACTAGTTTCTCGTTTAATTGCTGTCATCATTGCCCAGGTATGAAATAGTTATCAATGACTGTAACTGCTTTACGGTTCTCAGCCCATCCTCTTACTGTTATGATCAATTTTTAGCTTTCATAAAATTTAGGCAGAAAATATCTAAGGCTTAATCTACTATTTTTTTTTTGTGCTTTGTCTAGCAACTTTGTGAAAGTTGCTAATTATTAATGGCCACCCTTGAGGCATGAAAACAAATATCCTAACATTCTCATGATGAAATACATTTTCTCTTGAAATCTCTGGGACCATATTTGGTTCAGTTGATTTGCATAATTTGTTTGCATAGTGTTGTGAGAGACTAACATAAAACAGCTTAGCTGCACCTGCCACCTTAGAGTTGTTTCATCGAATCACAGAATGTGTTAGGTTGGAAGGGATCAAATCTTACCACTTTAGCTTAAGGTTAATGTTCTAGTAGCTAGTTAAGCCCAGTTTTGTATTAGTTCTCTGTTTGTCAGAGTCATTAAAGGAATTAAATCTGTCTGGAAGACTGTCTACAAATAGGAGTGATTATCAAGTAAAACGACTCACCTTTAAAGACGTGGTTAGGTAACAGCTGGCAATCAAAGATATTACTGCTTTACTGCACCTATGTTTGATATTTAATCCTGTTCAGTAGTAGAATAGTTGGTCCTCTGACTCAGATTGTGCAAGGTCACAAGTTGTGATGGTATTCTCAGCAGTACTGGGGACATCTTCTACTTTGAAAGTCTTTTCCTATTGTGATCTTCCTTGCACTGTGGTGGATAAGTTACAACTTGCAGCTTGTGATGTTTTATTGCTTAAATTAACCATAGCTTGCACTTCTTACAGTTTGATTGGTTGGCAAAGCATGCAGAAATTGTGAGTCAGATACACCTATTTCTGAATGCCAGATATAATTACGTGCAGCCCTAAAGCAACACTTTTAATGCAACTTTCAAGGCGTACAAGATGCAGGAAAATACAGGATGGTTTAAAAATGATTTGGAAAAAAAATAGTGTTATTGAACTTTGAATTATGATTGTACTTGTTCTGATGAGCCTTTTGGTAATGATGAGATTCTGTTTTGGGGTTTGGTTTGTTTTTCTTTCAATAATTATAGCATTGATACATAGGAAATATACCAGGTGGACATTCCTGGAAATATAGGTGTCCTGCATAACCTCAGAGTGACTATATAGAACCAGCATTGCCATTAAATTCCACAAATTTCTGGTCTCTGTAGCCCTATCCTGGGGCATTGCTGTTGAAAGTGAGTTTTATTTCTGTAACTTGTGTAGTCTGGTTTGCATGAACAGCCTGCTAAAAAGTGTGTTAATTAGTGGTACTGCCGTTGGGTGCGTGGTGCCGATTGAAAACAGGACTGAAACCAGCAATTTGTATTCCAGGGGATGCAGGAATTATTCACTGCTGATAATTTTTGGCTCCTAATAATTGGGTTTGAGTTTGTCACTAGGAGAGGGAAGCAGTTTGACTATAATCATCTTACTAAAAAGTATCTGAAAAATGTTTCTATATATTTGAAGACTAAGATTCTGTTGAACAGATGAGTGTTAACTGCATCAACCATGATTACGTGCTTAATTGCTTGTGTGTAAATAACAGAGTAAAATCCTTATGGGTAGTAATTGAGCCACACCTGGGAGCAATTAAGTGCATCAGTATATAGTATAGGATTGGTTTCCTTGGAATACAGTAAATCTTCAGTTCTCGTAGCACAAAATCGCATACCTCCATGCATTGAAAACTATCTCCTAAGAGAAGTGGGTTGAATTTAAAGCCTTAGGTTAAAAAAAAAAAAGTATCCATTTGTTACACACTTTTATAAAGAAACCCAAAATTTACTTTTAGCCTTTGTTTAGATTTATCATTTGAGATTTGCCATGGTTTTATTTGCTTTGTTTGAGAGCTGGTGTCCTCCATTGGCTCTGCACCTTGGCTGAGAGTGGGCATCATGGTTTTCTCTGAGAGGTGCCAATAAATGCAGCCATGTGGGAAATCTGGCGTGCTTTTTGGTGCTCTTAAGCTGCTGGCCTGCTGCTGTTGCGGTAGTTCTTCAAGTGTAGGTATTCAGTCTTGAAGTCTTTAGAGATTCAAATGCCAGGTTTGGATCACAATACTTTTTATATTTATGGCTAGTTAGGCTTTTTCTCTATCATGCATCTCTTCTTTTTTTTTTTTTTAATATATATGGTTTCCTGAGACTTGTTTATTTCCTCTACTAAAAATCCTTTACATGTGAATTTTTGGTCTGTGAAACCTTACCTTAAGATTAAAAATACTCCATTTAAAATATACATATTTCAGAACTGTATTAAATAGTTAAGACTAGATTATTCAGTTTCTTATATTTAAAATACATTTTATAATCCAGTTCAGTAAATGCATTCCCTAAAATTCCAGCCAGTGACACGGACAGCATCTTGAATTGCCAAGAGAGGAAAAATGAAGTGATATTGGAGATGCAGAGAGTGGAAATGTAAAGCCAAAGCTGAAATTTTAGTAAATTACTGTGGTATATTTTGTTTCTTTTTAAAAAGGGAGGAAATACTTTTTTATAAAAATACCATTCTAAAACCCATACAGAGTAACTTTTAAAAAGTAATATTGATGTGAATGAGCATTTATCCCCTGATGTGTAGCTTTTGAAACTTTGCCATTACTTCTGTGTTTGAATCTTTCTCTTCCTTTCTGTGATGTTGATTCTTTCTTTTGACCAAGCAGCCATATACTGGATAGGAGTGCTGGTGCAACGTGAGCATGTTTAATGGTGATTTAACATATATACTCATTTATTTTTCATGCTAAATGCATGCGAGAAGGACCACCAAAGGAATAAATTCCAACAAATTGCAGACCCACCTTAACATGTTCAAACGATGGACTTAGGGCTTTTATACAAAGTGTATATGTACGTATGTAGAAGAGTGGTGTTGAACACAGAAACTCGTGACCTCAAGTTGAAAG
Organism: Laterallus jamaicensis coturniculus; assembly: GCA_022605575.1. Classification (NCBI taxonomy): domain Eukaryota; kingdom Metazoa; phylum Chordata; class Aves; order Gruiformes; family Rallidae; genus Laterallus; species Laterallus jamaicensis. The sequence goes on along the minus strand of JAKCOX010000001.1, from coordinate 81,427,749 downwards.
GATCCAGGCTTTTCCCTGTCCAGACCACTTAAGAGTAACTTGCACCAGAGCTGATGGACAGCATCTATCCCTTCTTATGCTTGGCCATAGGCCTCTTTTGGGCATCAGGTGGTGCTCCTTTACGTGTAGTTTTTTTGGTTCAAACTATCCAAAAGAATGAGAAAACTATGTTTCACGTCAGCAGAATGGTGGCTTTTGTGGCACAAAACTTAAACATGTTTTATGACCTGCCAAGTAGTATATGAGCCAGATCTGTGGCCACTTCATCTGGTATCCTTCTCCCCAAAACTGAGGAGTTGTGGGAGCAAACTGTCCCTTGAGATGAAGAGGAAACCAGAGCCAGAGGCTGAATAGCTGAAGTGTTCAAGAGTGCAGTACCTAAGACCTCCTCCTGGACACCTTCTCTTTATAAGTACAGGTATACCCAAAGATACCTACAAATCTTTTGATGGAGCTTCCCTGGGCCATAGTTTGGAAGAGGTGATCAGCAGTCAGAGCTTGTGGAGGATGTCCTTTGACTTGGGAAAATGTGGGATTTAAAAAAATTGCATCCCAAATTGAAGAGCTGGCTTTCACTGTTTTCCAAATCAAATGTAAAAGTATGTCTTAGATAAATGCCAAGCTTCAGGGTTAGCCACTTTATACTTTTTAAAAAAATATATTGAGCTTCACTTCACAGTTGAGACTGTTTTAGCTGAAATCAAACTGCTCCACAGACTCCTCAACACTCCTGTGAAGCACAAAGAAAATGAATCATTTTCTTTGATGAAAGTTCTGTTGTTCTCCTTTCATGGTGCTATGTCAGTTAACTGTGCTTATCCTAACCTGTTGGGCTTTGTCTGTTTCTCCTTCCGAGGAGGGGTGAGGGAGCAGCGCGTGGTGCTCAGTTGCTGCCTGGTGCTGAACCACAACACTTCATTAAAATGACCTTTTTTTTTTGTTTTTTAAGGACCTCTAATCAATGTGAGCGGTTCAAGTACCAAATGGAGCATTTGCGAACAATGATGAATGAATAAAATGTTTGAACCAATAAGTAATGAGTGTAGTAGTATTTCTGTGTTTAGTAGTATGATGTAGTATTTTTAACCTGTTTGTTTTTATCTTTGCATGAAATATTTTTAAGATAAAGAAGCCTTTTTGTTACACAACTAATTGGAAGATAATTCAAAGCAAAGTTGCTCTTCCAAGTTAGAAATACTCTTCAGGTTGTTTAACATTCCACAAGTCCTTGCTGAGAGAATGCAAATGAATAAAGCAAGCTAGTAAGTGAAGACAAGTTGATGTTACACTCTGGTGTTGCTTCTTTTAAATTTGCCTTAAGGCATAAAAATAACAGCTTGAGAAGCCAGTGCAACAGCCACTAACTTTTATGATTCATTTAAAGTAGTCACATTTTTAAGCATGAAGGAGCTTTTAGAGACTTGATCTTAAAAAAAATGTAAGAAAGTGCACCTTTAATGCACTTAGTTTTTTCTTCCAGGTGCTGCTGTAGCAGTAGTGTGGATTTCTTCAATTGGGAAAGTAACTTAAAAGCTGTAGAGTTCTTTTGTGTTATGTTATGAAATGCTAATCAAGCATCATTCAACATTGAGTTCTGGGAAAATAATATATTTGTTTGGTGACTTCAGTTATTCCTAACCATGCCCATCTCAATTAATAGCTTTCTCTAGAGGAGGACCACAAGGAAGTGCCACAAGAACCCAGTGATTGTGCTGCAGTTCTAGCTACAAGGGAGCAAGATGGCCGATGACTTTGCTTCATACTCCTGCCTATCAGTCTGTCCTGCTGTCTGCCTGCTTCCTCAGCAACCTGAGGTTCCAGCTTACTGTGCTCCACCTGTATTTTATTAGTGCATCTCTCTGCAGCTTCTTGAAGAGTAGACAAACTGAAGTGAAGCCCAGTAAGCGCAGACATCCATGAGATTGGTAGTTGAGGATTTGGAGATCCTACCACATTACCATGTACTTTTAAAAAATTAAATAATTTAGGAAAGATTCTGCTCTTAATATTATCCCTAGTTAAATTCTAAATTGAAAAATATTTAAGTTTTGGGTTTTTTTTCTAAATTTCTGTGAGGTTTTTTATATCCAGTCCCCATATTGAATATGTTGTAGTTTGAATAAACATCTAAATGTTTTGATGTAAATGAAAATATGCAATATGCTGGAAACAGATTGACCCAGACCATTTCCATACTTCCTATGTTTGGTCCATGGGGATTGTTTACTATGGAGCTTCTTGGAGCTCCTCATTAACCTACTACCCAAGTTTTCACTGTGAAAGAGAAAAAAAAGATGCCCTGCAGCATTACTTTTCCCTTGCTCCTCCTGATGTCCCCTAATGATCCCCGCTTTCTATATGTGTAGGGAACTGGGTGACAAGGACAGCTAACAACTCAAGGTTGCCCTTTTTTTTAATGTTGAAGTTAGGAGCTAGGTCTAGATATCACCATTTATGGGTTTGGGCTACCATGTGGGCCTCACAGTTTTAATTTCTGTAACATGTACAAAAGGCGTGGAGAATGTATTGAAATTCAGTGGGAGCGAGCTGTTGAGGCCCCTGCAGTTCCTGGAAGTGCCAGGCAAAGATAGAGCAAACCCTCTTTCTGGGCTTGGCAGGATTTGGCATCACAGGGAACCTGCTCGTTTGCAAACAGCAATTTCTGCTGCGACTTCCACTGCAAATTGAAAAGCAGCTATTGCCTTGCATTGGTATTGCAAAGGTACTTGGCAGCCACAAGCTTCATGTTTATTGACTGATTGCAAGACAGTATTGGTTTCTCTTCTCCAAGTCATGTTCCTGGCATGTAAAGTTGCAATTAAAAAAATGCAAAAGATTCTGGGTAAGTGGAGAATTAGTGTGATTTTAATTAACAGGTAGTCCTGTAAGCATCAGAATAATAAAACATGCCATATGTGTCTGGATTTATTTCCTGCTTTGGTGCCTGAAGATGATCAGAGCTCAGTCTAACGCTTTTAATTCAGCTGCAGCATGTTGGTTTCTCTTCTGTGCATTTCCAATGTGCAGCAAAAGCTGCATAGCATGCTGGATAGCATGCTATGCAGCTTTTCTTTGGCATAGGATTTGCACATGCTTTCTTTCCTCTGCCAGGTCATGTATTTTCATTAAATATGTAGGAAGATAACATTTTTGTGAATTCTCCCCTCTGTCAAGTCTGGTCAAAATCATCTCTATCAGGTTGGAAAGTTGATTTGCATTGAGGGGAGGCTGGAGGGGACGAGCATGCACCTGAGCTGCCTGACTGCAGAAGTCTTGTGTCTGCAAGATTCCAGCTCCAGTCCCACTGCTAGCCCATCTGTTACTGAAGACGACTAAACTGACCATATTCCCAGTAACAGTTCGAGACTATGCGGCATTGTGCTTTGTGAGGGAAAGATGAATCCCCTGTCTCAAAGGTTAACCAAAATAAAATGCAAATCACAAGATATTAAAATTAGCTTATCACTTAGGTTTCACCCGATGTCTTTCAACCGTGAACAAGAACAGCATTCCTGTTGAATGAGAGTTTTCCTGGAAAGATAAATGTTAGGTACCCCCAAGCCTGCTGCTTAATCTCTAAGGACAAAAAAGGTGATGAATATGAAGATGAGAAATCACACCCTTTTTCTTTTACCAGCCCAGAGAGGTGTTGATGTTAAGCAATGACAGTGCTTTCTGCATAGTTGCCAGCATTTAGAAGTGTTATCCAAAAAAAAACCTGACTAAATAAACTCGATGCCTGCTGGGCTGCAAGGAGTGAAGAAATAGAAAAGGGCTGCAAAGAAAGTGGCGTACAGGGCACTACTTGGACCGTGCCAGATGTATGGGGTGGCTTAAGGAGCCCTAGGAGAAAGGGGCTCTGTGCGGTCAAAAGCTTCTAGAAATCCTCTTGCTCATTAGGGAGCTGAGGCAACCCTACTGTAGGAAGCACATTTAGTTAGATTGAACAAATGCATGAGACTGTTTGGAAAAGAGAAAAAAGTCACTGAATATACTCAGTATTTTGTACAGTAAAAGTAAAAGAACTTTGCACGTTCTTATTCTATACCCCTTTGTCTTTCACAGCAAAAGGATAAGCATCCTACCTTTTTGCTACTGAATGCTATCTTCTTTTTATTCATTTGGAAAATGAGGCTTTATTAGACTTGAATGGAGACTTGGGTAAACTGTTAACAGTTTCGCTGTTCATGTGTTTGAACTCCGCTAAATTAATTGGGCTTGGAGCAAATTGTTTTCGTTTTAAATCAGCGTGTTTTAATACCAAGTCGTTTAGAGTGACTTTGCTCATCTGTACTACACAGAAAATGCAATATCCTGCTTCAGCAGAATAACATGCAGTTATATCTCTCCATTAAATTTTTATCAAGCTTGTAAATGTTTTTGCTAATTGTAGTGTCATTCACAATTTTGGTGGCAAAGAAGGTTCCATCTAAAATGGCTTTCTTTTCCATTTCATGGCTTTCAGGAGAATGATCACCTTAAACTCTTCTGCATTTTCTACTGCTCATTTTTAACTGTAACTGAGAAATGCTGCTTTGCTTGTGGTTTTGTTGGGGGATTTTTCCCCCCAGCTTTAGCTCCAGCAGACTGAAAACTGAACTCACAGTTTGGGTGTGCAAAGCTAGACAGCATTACAAAAATACATATAAAAGTAATGGACGGGTTTAAAACTGCTGGTCTGAAATAAAACTTTTACATCAATAATCCAGAATTACCAAATGCATTAGAAACAACATAGCTGATGCTAGATAAACAGTCTAGCTGATTAGCAGGAGTGGAGAGATGGAGTGCATGTAAGCATACACAACGTATGTGTATATAAACTAATTAAATTCTAAACTAATTAAATTCTAAACTTGCAAGTGTCATGTTTGGTTGGCATAATTCACATACCTGAAGTTCAATGCAGCAATACTTTTGCTGTATCCCATCCTGTTTGAATGCCATTGCATCTACATGTGCTGAGTGCTGTGGAAACTGGCAACACGATAAGGCACGTCACCCTCCAGGGTGCTGTGTTTGGATGCCACCTATTCCATGGCTAAAGATTGTCTGTGTCAGAGGGATTAGATGATACTTGTTTCTGGGTATGTGTCTACATCATTTTATTTGTCACTAGTTGGCAGGATAGTTAAAAGCTCTAGGCAGAGTTTAAGAACTGACATTACATGAAAGCTGAAATGTCCTTTTGCACAAGAAAGGTCATTGAAAGGTTTGTATGGAAAGGAGGGTCTTGGAAAGAGAATGCTTGTACTGGCTTTTGTTGGGCTTTTGTGGAATTTTTTCCTCCAACTAAAGAAAGAACTTCATTGCCTGTCTGAAATAAAGAAGAAAAACAAGCAACTAAGAACAAATGCCTGGAATTCCTTTTTATTCTACATATACCTTCTTTGTAATTTTTATAAGAGAATATTGGCATTTTAGCAAGACATTAACTTTTTAGAGATACTAGAGAAGATAAATTCATGACAGAGCATTGGTCTTTTAATCAGGTATTACTTTCTTGATACTGATGATTTTCGAAGGACATGAACAGTTTCTGAAAAGCCTAAATAAACACCCTATCTTTTATCCACAGCAAATGTGCAAGTAAAAGCCTGTGTTCCTTTTAGGTTTCTAAGATTTGTAGAGTTGTAAACATTCTAGCAAAATTGCAGAATGCCAACAAAATCCTATTAAAAATATTATTGTAAAGTTCTTTATAAAAACTTTTTTCCTATTTATGTTTTTATTGGCTCTCTCTAGAGTATGGGTTCATAACCCAGTCATAATCAGTTCCACTCTGAAATTAGAAATGGGAATGAAGCCACTTTTCCACAAGTTAGAGAGTAAATGTTGGTTTTGAGCCAGCAAAAATGCGACTAATAATGATGATTGTTCCTAAAGACATGAAGTACAAGAGGTGATGTGTAAAAATGGTTATCTTGATGAAATGTGATAAGAAAAGTCATTAAAAATATATTGTGAATGAATGCAATTAATTTCTTTCCAAATCTGTAAAGTGAAAAATGAGCATTTTTCACATTTACTTTAAAATATTTTAAATACTGTAAACGCATGCCAATATAATTTATATTGTCTGTTAACATTTTATATGCTTCTACCTCTAGAAATTTCCAGGGATTATTTAATGTTTGTGTATTTCTAAAGCAATTTAAGCTGAAAACAAATTCAAAGAATTGTGGAGCAGTCATGAATTATTTCTTAGAACTCATTTCTTCTTGGAATAAAAAGAAATTGAATTTTGGGCAACTAGGAAGAGAATTCCTATTTTAATATGCCAAAATACAATCCTATGGGTACGCCTAATTTTGTTTTAGTAAGTTGGTTGTGCATGTTCAGGTTTTCCTTGTGTAGACAATACGACAGAAGTATTCCATTCTGGTTGTAGAGAGGTTAGTGATCAGAAATTGGAAAGCAGGCATTTTGTTTTAGTTGCAATGCATGTTGAAAATTAAAGACAAAATGTAATTAGTGTCTAAACTGCTGTGTACCACCTGTTTGGGAGGTAGGCTATATGGAGGACCTTTTTTGTAGGTTTTTTGCAAGCTTGTTGCTAAACATGCAGATTATAAAGGGAGGGATTTGATGGTGTTTTGAGCTGGGATATTGTTCTCTCTTGTTTCCCTTGGAGCACCTATGGTAGCAAGACATCTCTCAAGGAGCCAAGGGGCATATGATAGTTTATACAATGTAAAAGATGAAATAAGTCATTCCCCTCTCCAAAAAGCTATTTGAAATTCCCAGGTCTCTCAGCTGGCCAGAGTGTTGAGTGTCCCAAAAAATAAACTGAAAATCAACTTCCTTAAGGTGAAACCCTTGCAATTTTCACTTGTTTGTAGAAGGATAATTGCTGAGGAGAACTGGGGAAAAAGTGATATCCAGATTTTCATCTATGGCAGCTAATGCCATAGGTAGAAGAAACCATTTGCTCATCTCAGGGTAAATCAGTCATTAGAACAATAGTGTGTTTACAACTGATTTTTTTTTAATTGCATCATATATGCTGCAGTAGTTACAATGTTTTGCTTTTAATATCTGCAAAGCGTATACCAGAACCAAAACTACCGTTTAGAGAGTCTAGTGTATGGCATGTTCATCAGTAGGGATTATGGAGATAATTTCAAAATTACATATAAAAAGAAAACACACAGACTTGTATAGTGCTTGGATATAATTTATGTAACTTTTGGGCATATGCAGTCAGAGGCAAAATGGTCCATTCAGAGAAAGTCACAGTGCTGTTAAATAATTCATATATATATATAGTAACAAAAAGCAACGTTAGATGATGTCAGAGGTAAAATTGTGCTTCATGACACACTGTATTTTGCAGTAACCAAGATATACTCACATTAGCTATATGACAGACTTTCATTTTTATTTCTCTTGGCTGTTCTTGTCCTTTGGCAAACTTGATAAAATTTTATTTAAGAATAGTCAACAGAACCCCAGGAGCTGAGATAGACTGTAAGTCTTTACTAGGTAACAACTAAAACCATTTAAAGGTTTGAACTGTGAGATTACAGATCTGGCTTGAAGCTCTAAGCATACCAAACATGAAAAAAACAAGTAAGGAAAAGGGGATCGGTTAGGTTAAAAGCATAACGCTTGCTGAAAGTATAGCATTTGAATGTCAAGTACCAGAACAGTGGATATTCGAGAGAGCAGATGCTTGGTATTGGTAGACATGCTGGGTTCAGATAAAATGGTTCACTGACAACTGGCAAATAGTTGTGCTGAGGCGGAGCAGTGTGTGCACCCTGCTTTGGGTTGGTTTTATCTCATTTCTTTGTCAACAAAAAGTGATGACTGGCATTTCACAGTGCAGTACAATGTACCTCACCATCCTTGTTTGCTGGTGGGATCTCTTTCCTCTACCTCTCCTAACCAGATGGATTTCATGATAAGTTATTTACTGAAGACAGTAAAGTAAGTTATCCTCAGGAACACTGATTTTTGATTGCTCTCTGCTTTTTGTTGTAGTGTGCATTTTTGTATATTCAAGATGTGTTTTCTCCTTTGAAGCATTTTGCATATGCCCTGTACCTAAGCCACTAGCTTGAAAAGTCATATGCTTCTCAAAAGGGCCCACAGTGACTATATCCTTTTTTAAAAAAATCAATCGTATTTGCAATCCTGAATTTTTATACCAACTGCATTTTTTCTGTAGGCATGTCTTGATACCTTCACTCCACCCACAGTTTTACCACTTGTGTGTGCTTTTTTGTGTCCCTGTTTTGTTTCCTTATATTCACCAAGGGCATTTATTTTTCCTCCTTCTTTTCAGGGCTTCTTTGCATCAGTAGATAGTGCTTGGGTATGTGGTATGTTGTTTAGTGCTGGTGTGCCAGTGACGCTGGCTTTTGTAAGCCTGATGTGGCTGAGAAGAGACCTGATTATTTGGGGTTTGTGGGTGTCTGCTGAATTCCAGGCAGGAGTATCTAAATACCAAGAAAGACATTTTAGGTGGCCATTTAACTTAAGTAGACATGGAAGAAAGTACCCTGGAGTTACAATGAGAGCTCCACACATTTATCATCATTTTGATGATTGGCAGCAAGTTTTCCCCTAGAACCCTGAAGGAGCCCACACTGAGGGAAAAGTTAATGTGGGCCCCAGTCTGAGGACACTGGAGCATAGGGCTTCTCCTTGCATAGAGTGGGCTTAAAGCCTTGCATTAAAATGAGTACCTGCTATGAGTTGCAACACGCTTAACGGTGCATTTATATTCCTTGGAAAGACAGCAGTGTAACTTAACTACTGCCTTGATGATGAGCAGAGAAAGTGTGCAGAGCACGTTGCTAGAGAACAGTGTAAAGGTCAGGCAAACGCAGGCGGTCCATCACCAGGAAAACAGAGGCAGTTGCTTTCAAAGACCATGGCGACTGATTGTCCTGCCCACTCAACTCATTTATGCTGTGTGATTGGGTTAGCACTTCTCCGTAGCTCGTTAAGGATAATGGTGTTTAGTAGTAATTGGAAGCAGTGACTGTTGATGCAAGGGAGATGTTAGTGGTACTGTGAGTGTGGCCACCAGTGCTTTACTTCTGGCAGCATGCTTGTTCAGCCACCTTGAACCTGTCTCAAAAAATAAAACAAGAGCTTTGAAATAAAGAGTACATCCTACCTAATATCTGCTAAATTTGAACTCGATCCCCTGTTCTGAAAGGCCAAATGTCACAAATTGACAAACCAGGCCTGCCTGTGGTTTGTGTTTCTTCATTATTACCGAAACAACATCTTTTCAGAATAAGGAAGCTGTCATTGATTAAATATGACATGCTAGGCTGTTTAGAAAGGAAGATCAGAGCTGCATGTGTCATGCAGGCAAAGAGCAGTTGTTGGCCTTGTTGGAACAGCTGCCTTAGGTGTGCGGGTGCTCAGCTCAGTGTTCCTATGCCTTGAAGCTCTTGGCTTCAGCCTTTGGGTCTGCTTAGTCCACTGTGTGAACCTTGTCAGCAAGTTGTCAAGGTAGCATCCAGGGATTGGGTTTTCAGTGTATTTCCAAGAAGAAGAAAGCTACAAAGTACTGAAAGCTGTCAGTGTTCATTCAAAGTGTAGCCTAGGTGAGTTAGGACAGCTAACCTCAAGTTTGGTTCTACCCTCTGAGACATGATATTTATCCCCCTTTTGTCCTAGCAGATCATGCAAGTCTGAACAGGAAACATGAGTCAAGGCCACGTAAAATAAAAACAAATTCCAGGTATTTGCAGTAGAATTGTGAGGAACATCCAGCAAATCGGCACATCTTAAATTGTATGCAGATCACCAGATGTCACAGTATTTGAAGTCATGTTCAGCCTACAAAGGCCATACATAATAAAACAAAGGGCAGCACGCACACATTTCATGTCCTGGGAAGAAATAGCAGGGATGAATTGTATACATGTTAATCATGTGGTTTACCCCATGCCAAAAGGTTTTTGGATGCTGGGGTGATTAAGACTATGAAAGAAAATGTTCAAATTACAGTAGAATTTATAAACTGACATTAATGAAAAATTACTGTTACCTGCCACATAAATACTTGCTGTAATGAATACGGATTGTAAGGTTGGAAAAAATCTTGCTTTAGAAAGCAGATTCCAGTAATAATGCACAGCAAAGCTAATATGACATTCTTGTAGAGATTTCTTAATTGAAAACTTTGTTCCCCTTGTTTCATATACCATCAATGTCATGGTGAAAAAATACATTTTTCCCCCAGTTTTTTACTCTTTTCAGCTGATTTACAAAAAGAAATTATCAGAGCCAAATTATTAAGAGAATTACTCTTTTAACAGGTGCAAAATTAGGTTAAACAAACAAAAAATACTACTTCTGATTTTGATGAGATTCTTTAAACTGTTGGTGTTAGAATATCTACAGATTTCATGCATTTTTAAGAGATTATTGTAGAGTGTGAAGCAATCTCCTCTTTGCTTCATGTCATGGTTTAAGCCTGATAGGCAACTTAAACAACGACACAGCCATTCCCTCATTCTCCTCCAGTAGGGTAGGGGCACAAATCAAAAAGGGGTTAAAACAAAGTAAAACTCATGAGTTGAGGTAGACACTCATGGTGTGAAATATCCCTTTGGCCAGTTTGGGTCAGCTGTCCTGGCCATGTCCCCTTCTAGCTTCTTGTGCACCACCATCCTCCTCGCAGGCAGGCAGTATGCGAAGCCCAAAAGTACTTGACTTAATGTAAACATTGCATAGCAACAACCAAAACATCAGTGTGTTATCAACATTATTCTCATTCTAAATTCAAAACACGGCACTATACCCATTACTAGGAGGAAAGTTAACTCATCCCTGCCAAAACCTGGTCACTTGAAAAATTTGGATTAGTTTTTTGGTTAGGTGTTTTTTTAGGAAAGTTGTTTGTTAAATCACTTTTAGTTAATCTTGATTACCTTTCCACCAGTAGCATTTCCCATAGGAAAATGCCCTTTCTACCCGTGTCTTAGTTCAGGGTCAGTGTAAAACAGAACAAATTAGTTTAAGTAAGTACAAATCACAGCAGAGTTTCTGGATATTTAGATAATCTTCCAAATGTTTTAGGGGTGAGTGGTGCATGCATATTTGAAGTTTGTGCTGCTGTGTGGAGAGTTTTGCTTCTTCACTGATGCTGTGATTTTTTAACATGTGCAGGGCCAATTTTAAAAGTTAGGTCTTCAGTGTAATCATGTCATCATTTTTTTTTCTTTCCTCTTGGATTAGAGCAGTGCCATTAAATTGCCTGCTTCTGTAGCTTAACAAATTGTATTGGAAAGATTTTGCCATTAAAGTCTGAACTGAGAGCCATATCATGACAAGGCAATGTATTAATTAGTGTGGAGTACAAAAGTACCCCTGCTATCTGATAATTAGGAATTTTGAACGTGGTAGATTATGGTTTTACGTATCATTGGAGTTTGACATTTTCAATTTGAGAGAGCTGGTAGGTATTGTCCTGATAGCTTTAGAAGTAATCTCTGCTGAAAAGCTGTATGTATCTGCTTTATAATCTACCAATGTGAATTAATGAAATTAAAAGACTATTACCTATATGGTTTGATGATAAACTAAGTAACTGTAGCCTGTCCCTGTATTCTGCTCCATCAATTTACCTCGCTTCTTAGTGTGGAAGCTTTCCTGTCTGGCATGTTCCATGGCATGGAAACAAAATCAGGATAAATCTCTGGTCTAGGAATCCAGACAGTCTAATTTTCTTTTGTTGTTCCTGTTTATCTTGTCACTTAAGTCTTACCCTGTGTTTGTGCGTGGGGGTGCACATGTGTCAGCTTCTTTTGCTGTATTTTCGGGGTGGATTTGTAGCACTTCTCTTAGTGCTTAGCTTTGTGAAAGCTTTCTTTAATTGTGTCTAAACCCACACAAAAGCGTATTCCCTGTTTTACAAGCTAACATTTAGGAAATATTAACTATTTTTAAATGGTAAGATCTTCTGAATGGGCAGGAAAAAGATGCAAGGAAGTAAATGGCTAGATCATATTATCAGCTTCCTATGCTGAAGGTGTCTTCTTAGGAGGCTGGTGACCTGATGAGAAGAGAAAATAGAATGATCTCTCACCACAGAAGATGACAGGGCTATTCTAGTTTAGCAGATAATTTCCTAATGTTAAGAAAAAAAAAATCTGAAGGACAGAAATGTCTCTCAACTCACAGAAATAGGGCTACTAGTTCTGTGTCCTCAAGAAATTTTTAATTCAGTTTTCTTCTGTGTTTTATGCAACACTTTTTTTTCAGCTAATAGACATTTTATAAGAGTTTTTATACCTCTGTTGTACTTCTGTTTGTCCTATACCTTACCTTATGTTTCTGCTAAAACAAAGGGCAGGTGGGTTTTTTCTAACTGATTTTTTCTGCACTATTAGGAGAAGAAGGTGTTACGTGTTATGAAACCTTAGAGCAACTGATTAAGTACAGCACAGTTTTTTAAGGAGCAGTAAAATACACCACTTGCAACTATGGAAATAATACTTAGGGATAATGTCTGAAAAGAACTGTCTTGGCAGTTCACTTTCTCCAAAAGGGCGTCCCTTGGTTAGTTTCTTCTTGCTTATGTACACAAAGTTTTGAAAAAGAGTCCACCACACAAACCTTTTCCTTCTGACCAAGGTGGTTTCTTAATTCTGATGGATCACCCGCAGGTACAGGTTTTGCATTGCTTGAATGCACTCTAAACACCCTGGCAGCCTCCTGAATTTCCCCTGTAAGCATCAGTCCCCACGTTGTCACAGCAGCAATTCAGTGTCGGTGTCAACAGCAAGTTATCTCCTCTGTTTTCAGTGAAGCCGGTAATTTGCAGTTTGTATTCCAAATAGAAGGGGTGCCAGCACCCAGCTCTGATGGATGGCTCTCACTCTCCTCCTATGGTGCCATTTTCACTCTCCTGAAGTTACACCCCTTTCTTGCCCCATATCTTGTGGGCCCAGCATTACTGGAGCTGTGTGTGGAGCATGCCAAGCGAACTGTTCCCCAAGGACACCCAGAGAAGAGCTCTTGAAACAGCTGAGGAAATGTCTGGAGAGCAATTTCTGGGTCTTTTGGTGACATTGTCCTTCTACACTTGTTGCATGTATGCCAAATTAGAACATAATTAAACTCTTCATTCTTCCTCTGCTCTTTTCCCTTTTAAACCAGAATCTTGGTCAGCTTTGCAGCTGGAGCACTGCCTTTATTTGCAACAAACTGTGGGAGCAGGACTCAGGGCAAAGATTTGCTGTATCACATCTCCCTAAAAGACAGCCAATGGGAGGTAGGTAGCCAGAGGAGATGTACAGACTTCGGGTATTTTGAGGATGACATTTCAAAAAAAGAAAAAAATATATAAACTTGACACCCGTTTTCATTTGGGATTGATGAAGTCAACACATTACTGCTTGCAACCTGCAGAGGGGTTTAACCATCTGTACTCTTGTGTTTCCATAGATTGCATCTGGAGCCCAGAAGACAGTAAGGGGAGGACAGCTGAGAAGTCAGGGTGTTGTTTAACATTTTGATGTGCAAAGTAAACTTTGGGTATCACATTCCACAATCCCGTGGAGATGGTCTTATTTCAGCAGCAATCCACACCTGTCTGAAAAATAATGCTGAATACTAAGAACTGGCACAGCAATATTATTCAAAGTACAGTGTAAGTGTCAGAGTTGGGGTATGTTTCTTGGTTTCTGCTAAGTTGTTTCAATTTATTATTAATACATGAGCTATATCACATCTTTTTCACTGTGCAATCTATATTAAATACTTTGCTAGAATAGGCTTTATACCTCTAATGATTCAAACCTTCTTGTCCCCAGTTCATACAAGAAGTCCTACCCAAATCGGAGAGTAGTGTGGGAGTAGGGATGCTCCTGTGAGTTTGGCTTTGCAGAACTCAGCTTTAGTCATTTGCAGTCTATAGCTTTGAGGATATTTTCAGCTTACTCGAGCTTGCTTGAAGAATGGTGATTTCCTTGTGGTGCACGTCGCTCTTTGTCTTCTTTACTGATGGGTATACATATATTGTAGATTTTTGGCTTGCTGCATATTTCTCAGACTTTGTGGGAAGTATTTTTAAGAAGAAGATTAATATTTGGTGGTTCAGTGAAGGAAACAGGTTGGGGCTCTTAGAAGTTAAGTTATATTGAAAATGAGATAAATGCTGTAGTTAAACGAAAGGTAAATCATTGATGTCGTGCTGGCACTGAACAACTGCAATTGCAGTGCCGCTTGGAAAGCTTTGCTGAGAAATAGGTAATAAGTTGAAAGCTTAGGAAGGGTGGCTTGAAAGCTTAGGCTTTCTGTGTGATGCTCTGGGAAAAACTTGGGAAAAGCTGAGTGGGCTGAGATTTTTTTTTGAGTAAAAGGCTTCTCATATATATGATGTGGCAAAGCTATGAGAAAGATGCTTAATGTCACTTTATATTTTATGTGCATTCTCTCATTTTTGGAGAGAGATGTGGAGCGGGGGGAGACATAAATGTTCTCAGGACTGGCGATGCCTGTGATTTGTGATGATGTGTCAACAGTTCTAACACTGTTTCTGTATTCAGAAATGATGAATTCATGTGTGTACTGCTGTACATATGGCACAGTTGTAGTGCGGCCTAAACTTAAGGACAATGAATGCTCTTTATCTTTCCTAAGTGTGGCTCAAGCTGGTATCACTGCCTGCTCTCACATTTGCCTGATGTTTTTCATCCATGTCTCAAGGATGTGTTTTCAGTCATGCCACGCTAGCTGAGAGGTTTTCTTCTAGCCACCTGAGTGATTTTGAAAAACATCAATTAAAAGATTCCAGTATGCTTAAATTAAAAAAAAAAAGGAAAGAAAGATACACAGATGCTTTTGCTTACATTTGACTATCAAAAATAAATGAAGTAACCAGGAAAGAAGCTGTCAGAGTTGCTTTAGAGCAGGGATTTGCAGTTGTAGGTGGATCTGACCTTTGGGACAGACCCTGTGAATATCTGCTGACGTTTGGTGACATTGGAAGCATTTGAAAAGCAGGTTAGAAAGTCTCAGGTTGATCCTGACATTTGCTGGAGTGGCTGGATGCCACCTTTGGCGGAGGAGCAGGTGCTTGTCAGGGCCTGAACATTTGCATCCGGGCTTGTGGGGAAAGGAGCCAAGCAGGATATATGTGCAAGGTGTCTCGTCCCCCACCCTTTTTGTGAAGGTCCTCCTGCATTTCCATAACCTGGAGCTTGTGAATGCTTTCCTTCTAGCCATTTGCTTCACAGCTGGGACATAACTGTGAAATGATGTTCACACCTGGGTGCTCTTGCTAAAATTAATTACCAAAGCGAATTTTTTTTTTTATCCATCATGAGATAACCAAAGAAGAAGGAACTAATCTGGCAACAGACCTTTGTGTTGTGTTAGGGTAAATGCGATGCCAATAGCATTTCCACGTGTCTACCTTGTCTTTGTTTCTTAATTAATTAATAGTGCAGTGATGTTGTGAGGTTGGCTGGATTTCTTTCCCTTTCCTGCACTTCCTCTGGCACAAGAGCTTTTTCCTTCACGTTTCTTAGGGTGAGATGTTGCGTTTCCTTCAAATCCCGAGTCTGTACAGGGTCCAGGCTGATGCATTTAACTGGATTTTGAGCCTCTGCCTTTCCTCCCCTGGGTACGTGTGACGCATGATACTGGCCCTCTTGAAACAAATTAACGTAACAAAATAATTTCAATCGTTCAATGATTTAAACAAATCGTTTAAAAACAATGAGCATACATTGGGCATACTTAGTTCCCATCTAAATTAGATCATACCCTAATTAAGATAAATTTGCTTTACTCTTTATTTACAGGAATTAGACGGAGTGAGGTTTTGTTCTCCCTAGGAAAACCTGGATTCTCCCAGGCGCGCGTGGCTGTTTCCGTTCAGTGCGACTGACCCTACTTGAGCATATTGATTGCTGTTTGCCACCAGGGCAGGGTAATAGCAACAAGGAGGCTTCTTCTGACCTGACCTAACCAGGGACTGAGGATTAGCCACCTTGGATCTGGCAGAAGGGGCTTTTTGCTGCCTCTTTCGCTGGGCAGGGGGTTCTGTGGTGCTTTGGAGAAATACTGATTTGCTGAGAGATCCAGAAGCAGTACCAGTAATGTCTAGAGAAAATACACTAGTTCGTGTCATGTAAGCATATGGAGTTTCAGGATAGGCATATCTTAAATGTTATTAATACTGAATTTTATCTAAGATGATTCTGTGGGTCTGCTTGGTTACTCAGGTGATGTGAGGGAAGCAGTATGCATCACGAAAAGGCAATGAACCAGTTTTCTCCCTTCTGCCTTGCTTGCTAGCATGCATAAAATAAATATATAAGGTGTGGTGAATTACACTTGTGCTCATCCTTACATTGCTGAGGGAGAGGGAAGCCGCTTCATTTGCTGTACTACATCTCTGCTTTCATCCTTTTCCTATTTTGCCATTTACTCTTGCCAAAAGGAGAGGATGAGATTGCAGAGGTGGGAGCGATTTGGGTCACTGTGTTTGCAGCATATTGGGTAGTTAATGGGTAAGAATTAATTCTAATTACCTTCTTTTCAGCTGCCTGCTGACTTGAAGCACATTTCCCCTTACCTTTTGCATCAGTCTTTGTATTTTCTTTCTTTTCCTTCCTGTGACCTTCAGAAAGGTGAGGTCCTTCCTAAGTGAGTATTTAAATATTTTAGATATTTGAGTGAAATTGGACATTGTCCAAAGAAAGCAGCTGGGTTAAACTGGTACCCAGAGATAGGCTCAGGGAGCTTTCCTCCTCCAAAGGCCCCAGTTAGGGCTCTTCTCCCTTGTTAGCGCTGCTGATCACACAGATATGTAACTCCCGTATAACAGGCATTAACGTCATTGCCTACCTTCATGGGTAGATTTATGCAACAATAGCTCCTTAAAACCTTTGACCCTTATTAAGACATGCACACCGTAAATTTTAATCATTGCAAAATTAAGATCCTGAGTTAAAATTAGCCAAGAACATTTTGAACAAAGCCACCCCAAAGAAATATGACACTTGCCGTCAGCTCACAGTTTCAGTAACGAACTGCCAGGACGTTACCATACTTGTAAACTGTGAGGTTAAGAGGCTTAGTGAAAATTTGCGTTGCTTTGCATCAGTTGCCGAGCTCAAGCACATAAACATTATTATAAATAAACAAGTTCTCATGCCGCTGGGGATTTTATGAAAATCATTTTTAGCAACTCCTGTTTACACATGTAAATTTTCCCTCTTTCTCCTGCACACGTGAAATACGACCTGGGTGTTGCATCCTTTCTTTGCACATCTTCAAGCTCTTAAATGCATTTGAATGGTAGATGTTTTTAGGAAAGATACCTATCGGTCTTAAAACAATACAAAGCAAGATTTCAGTGTGAAATATTTCTATTTCTCAGTTTTACCACTAAAGTGCACAGTGTAAAAATAAAATCGTTGGCAAATACTTAACTATAATAGCATAAGGAAGTGTCTCCAGAATAAATAAATAAACAGACCGGCCTTTATCTAAAGCATTGGAGTAAAACGAATGGGTAATTCATCTGGGAAGCCACATATTTGGAAGCTGGTATGCTATGGCTGGGTTGTCCAATTTGTCAAGACAAAACATTTTGCTGAATGTTGCTTGGAGCTGCTCTGGAAACCCTTACAATACCACACTTACCACTGTGCAGAGGCCATTAAAACCAAATTACTTGGAAAAACAGTAGTCACTAAATTAGGAATGTATTAAAGAATACTAGTAGTAAAGAATTCTAACTTTGTAAACAAATAAATAATTTTTAAACAAAAAGCTAAATTCAGCTATAAGGTACTTCATATACCAGGATTTCTCAAAGTAACCATGACAACAGTCTGGGCTTCACATTCATTTGCTGTATCTGAGCATATAAATTTTTTTTAACTGAAAAAAGGAGCATGAGGGACTACTGTGCAAGCACTGAGAAAGCCAACTATGCACTTGTTAACTTACAAGTCAGAATAGAGATGTGTTGCTGTAGGTGTTTTCCTGTCCTTATCAACCAAGATACTTTTTGGTTTTTTCTTTTTTCTGTCAGTGTCAAAACTATTTCTTCCTCATGGTGTTGTATCCCATTGACAAGCTACAAAATGTACATTTTCGCTGTATTACTAGATATTATATCAAATATTTTTAGAGCTGGATTTCCCCCTTCAATTCCACGAATGTTATGACTAACAAATTGGACCCAAATTGCATTGTTGGAGTTTTAGTACAAAAAAAAAAGGGACATGGGTTGTGTTTTGTTCCATTTATAATTACAAAGATAAATCTAAACTGAAAATAAAAAGGACTGTTTTCTTCTGTGACAGATGCTTATATTTTGCAGCAAATACCTGAATTTAAAAAAAAAACCAAAACAGCTTGTGTAAAACTAATCATTGATATATGATGTGTACTATATCCAAAGATGGTGAGAAATCCTTTTATTTTTATGCATAACGAATTAACAAAACAGCAGTAGGCTGAGTGCCTGTCTAACCTCTGGCCATCAGACTAATGGACGTGTTGAGAAATACTTTCAGTGAAAAGGTGATGTGGTGACCCAGAGGAACCAAAGGGATCTTCCCAGCCACTTTCACAGCCTGTTGAGATGTGCTAGAGGACCTGCATCAGGCGTAATGCCTTCTGCCTGGCAGTCCAGGGCCATGAAACATAAAAACCAGTAAATTCAATCCCATTAAATGATTGTTTTGTGGCCCTACAGCGTGAGAAGCCTTTTGCCATTTTGGCATACTCTGTGTAATAAATCTCCCGCTCTGGCTGGCAGATTATCAAAAACAATGTCCTACAGTTGAAAAATCCACTAGATTATTCCTTTACTATGATGTGAAGTTTTTCCATTACTAATGAATTAAGTATTGAAATCAAAACAACCCTGAGTTCACTGTCCAATCTGGAGTACACATTTCTCTGCAAGCAAGTGGCAAGAATGCATGATTTTTTTCTTTCTCTTTTCCCCTTCGTTATCCAAATAAAAGGGGGGTGGGGAGAGAGGATAAGAACACACAACAGCCAGTGCAGTAACAAAAGCTGTGTTTTGATGATAGTCTTTCAATTTACTTTTTTTTAAGGAACTATTATCACATAGACAAAGAGAAATTCTAGTTAGACAACATGCTAAAGATACACATGTAAGTGGTCACATCCTAAAAGTGGTGAGTTTTATATTTCTAACTTCATGCTTCGAGTTTTGCTTTTTAAAGCAGTATGTCTGCTTAGAGTGGTATAACTGCAAACTGAATTTGTTCCCACATTTTAAGCAATATCTTAAAGTTTATCAGTGGTTAAATATTGATTTTATTTGGTCTTAATTCTCTGGATTAATAATTTCTACATTTTATGTTTTGCTTCTACATTTTTCTAGGTTTTACATTGTGTATCTGCACATATTAAATATGCCACCTCTATAATCTATATATTTATTAGACACACAACCCCTGAAGTTTCATAGACCTCAATGTTGAAGTGTTTTTGCAGGCTCCCTAACCTTAGCGTTATAAATCTTGGCTTCTTGTGCCTAGATTTGGGTGAGATTTTTCTGATCCGTAGTCAAAATACCAAGCTGAAGCTATTTGTAAATACCTCCCCAGTTCGATGTGTTGTTGCATTAAGTGAGTTGGTTTGGTTTAGAGTCAAGACATGACCAAGGATGAATGGTTGTGGTCTCTGGTTAGTCATACTCCTGTCCTGTTTTCCTGGAGTGAACTTCAAGCTGCAAGTTCACAAAGCATTTTGGGGGAGGTTCTTAACATCCTGTATAAATGATTAACCTTCGTGGAAGCTGTCCTGCTTCCTGGGTAGTTCTCTGGTTCTGTTTATCAGTAATTTTTAAAGTATTTTGTGTAATATGGACCTGCTCCAGATTATACTGCTGCCTTGGCTGACTGCTAGGGCGGTCACTGTGATTTGGGGGAAGCTTGTTTAACGTGGCGTGTTCCCTCCTGAGGGGTCTAGCCACAGAGCTGTTGCACAGGTGAGAAACTGTTTGAGTTTCATCCTCATTTTATAAGTCTAGTCTTTTATTGTCCCAAGTATTTTTATTTTCCATGTTGTCCAGAAACAGAAATTGTTGGTGTGCTTTTTCAGCTTGGAAATATCTTAAAATGTTGGAAATAACTTAAAATGTTGCTTCTCTGAGTTTGATCAAAGAGCCAAAGATTATTTTTCTGGTTGACTCCACAAGAGATGGTCATTAAGTAAAATCAGAGTGAAACTGATGCTGTGCATGGAATACGCCTCCCTAGCTTCAGCTTATCATTTCAAATTGTAAAGCATCTGCCTGAATACTTCTTTTGCCCCCTTTATTTTGAGCCACCTTCATAGTGACAGTCCTTGTTTTGTGGCCTGACTGCTTAAGACATGTAATTTCAGTGAAGTGCACCAGCCCAGAACAAAGTATAATGTACATGCCTTCTTAATGTCTGCAATGACAGAAGCTCTGCTTCTGGAAGGTATCCTGAAAAATGGGAATTAATAAATGGATCAGATCCTTGTGAGAGGTCCAATTTTGTCCAAACAAATTGACATTAATAATGATTAATGTCATACTAATGTCGTACTAGCTCTAATTAGGTCCTGCTGCACTATGTGATATGTGCCTGTAATAATAGAAAATATGATAGAATTTCACTTCCTCCCATTTCCCAGCAACGCAGACAGCTATGTTTATTTGGAATCAGCCTTACTGAACATGAGGTCTTTGATAAATACGGCAGTGTCTCTGTGTGTACGCAGCAGACCCACGTAACCAGGTTTTGTCATCGGAGCGAGGTTTGAGGTAAATCTGACTGTGACTGTTAAATAGTTTTTTAGATACTTGCGAGCAGTTTTGCCCTGAAGTGTCGTCAGAAGGCTGGGGATTATGACCTGTTCTGCAGGAGCTGGGTTGAGGTGGGGGTTATGGCTGACGGCTTTTGGCTGCTGCGGGGTTTTTTTCCATTTGATATGTCTGTTCAGTGTGGCCTTCTGCCTCCAGCAGGCATGAAAATGTGAGCATAACCCCCAAATCCTTACTTCTTAGCAGAATGTGTTGGGACAGAGGTTGTTCTGTGTCTGTACGGTAGCCTTGGCTAAGTCTTATTAGGCAGATTATCTAAATATAATTGTTACAATTATATCAGAACAGATTTATTACAGACTTACAAAACTCACTGAGAATTGAGTAAGCAGTATGGTTCCCCTTAGCTGGATTGTTATCACTCAGATAAGGCCTATATGTCCTTCTAGGTTATGTGTTTGGGGAAAGTGATAGTAACTGCCTTATCTGTCAGCAGTGTTGCGGTGCTCTGATAAAAGACTATTTTGCTCACAATCAAATGACTACAAAGTTATTTTTGGCTTTGTTTATGGAAAAAAGACATTTTGTGAGATTATAGTTGGAATCTGTGGAGCAAAAAAGACAAGTAGTTTCTTGTAATCGCAACTTTGAAGCAGACAGAAGGAGGACCTCTGAGATCTTCAGGCAGCATGGGGAACTGGTGCTCTCATCTGATGATGTGAGTGGCCGTATGCAAATCCTCACCATGCTTGGCACTCAGTTAAAAATTAACTCCTTTTACATACTGTTCTGCATTAGGATGGAGCATCACATTGGAAACCAAGTGCTTCAGCCATCATTATTGTTCCACAGTATTGCAGGATTGTTCTTCCTTTACTCATTTCCAACCAAACTAACATAATACATTGTGTCAGGAATGAGTCCCCATTCTGGACAAAAAATTTAGTCGGATATTATTAAAAAGTTGTGAGAATTTAAATGAAAAAAAAATTTTAGTCTGTGGTTAACCAAAAAAGATATTAGATGCAAGACAATGCATTGCCATGCACAAAGCTGGACCTTATGGGGTACAAGAGGAGTACAGTTTACCCAAATGCGATTTCAGGAATAGATGATAGAGTCATCCCTGCGAATGGGACTAAGGCTAATCCTAGGTGTCTAGTAGCCTTTTAACATAATAGCAGTACATTATTAGAATTGTTGGATCGTAGAATCACAGAATGGGTTGGGTTGGACGGAACATCAAAGCTCATCTAGTTCCAACCCCCCTGCCATGGGCAGGGACACCCTCCACAAGAGCAGGTTGCCCAGAGCCCCATCCAAACTGGCCTTGAACACTGCTAGGGAGGGTGTCCACAGCTTCTCTTACAGTGTCTCAC
The DNA here is from genome assembly GCA_022605575.1 of Laterallus jamaicensis coturniculus. NCBI lineage: Eukaryota > Metazoa > Chordata > Aves > Gruiformes > Rallidae > Laterallus > Laterallus jamaicensis. Next base: position 81,405,603 of record JAKCOX010000001.1, on the reverse strand, counting down.
TACGCTCACAGTGAAGACAGCCATTACCCCTTGCCCTGTCACTACAAGCCCTTGTAAACGGTTCTTTTCCAGTGTTCCTGTAGGCCCCTTTAGGTACTGGAAAGCTGCTATAAGGTCTCCCTTAGAGCCTTCTCCAGGCTGAACAAGCCCAACTCTCTCAGCCTGTCTTCACAGGAGAGGTGCTCCAGCCCCCTGATCAACTTCATAAATAGTGGAAATGCCCACTAATAGAAAGATAATCTGCGTCAAGAGACAGTCTTCATCTAGTTCCAGTTTGCAGTAAGCTTAAATTTATTATGTTCTTCAGGTATTAAACAAACTTCAGAGCAAAAAAGTCGCTTACTTTTTCATGTAGAGCTCAGTTTATTGCCTAGTTAGCAGATTTTTCTTTATGCAGTTCCCTTATGCATAGACTGTTTGGCAGCCATGCTTGTTTTCATGAACTTTTGATACCACATTGGTTCTGTGAGGGGTCACTTTTTTCTATGGTCAAACCTGAATGTGTGTTTTTGGCTTTGGAATACAATACTGTCAGAAACAAGGGAGGTCTTCTTCCAGGCAGCAATTCTGTTGCTGTGGCCAGAAGAAGATGCTGAAATGCAAAGTGAGGCAAATTAAGAATGACGAGGTTTTGCATGGTTCCGGATAGATGCTGCTGTCCCACATGGTGCCTGGATTTTGTGACCTAATTTGCCCACTTTTGGTTCAGGGCGTTTTTAAAAATGAGGTTATTCATAACACCAGAGAATACATAGAAATTATTGAGTGGTTTCTTTCTTGCTGAAAAGGGAGTACTTCACCAGTTGGTACAGCAATAGAAAGCTGGGAAGCTACAGGATTTGCACCACACACCCATCTTTTTCAGGAGTTGAATATAATTAGTGTATTTGTTTTGTGGTATGTAGCAATTTGAATTGGTTTGGTCTACTTCAGTCAAGTAAGGTGGGGTTTTTTCCGATAAAGTTTTTCTTCCTGTTTAAAATAATGACATAGCAGTCTGTATTTACCATGATGCACTTTTTATATTTTATTTCCAAAATGTTTAAGTGCTATGGGTTTTAGAACCAATGTGTTTGATGTACCATTACATGTGAGAATTTCTGACTTTATCTCCCTGTAGTAGTCTCTTGTATGTAGTGTGGATAAAGCAATAGTATCTTTGGATTGTTCAATACCTAAAGAGATTAATTTGGAATTGAAATGCAGTTGCATTCTGTCCATTTTTACATATAAAAATAAGTCTCTCTTAATCTAAAATTCCTTAAAGATGTGATCATCAGGAGATTAATTTTATTTAGCTGGAAATATGACTTCATTTTGATTTGTAAATAATTTTCCTAAACTGTGTTTTAATAATCTTGGGGAAGAGGGAGACTGTGCTTGTGTGTATGAATCTAGAAGTCTGATAAATAGCTATTTTTAGAATGTTATTTTCTGCATTTTATGATCCTAGTTTTCATCTGAATGCAGTTTGATACAAATTACTGTTTCTCTGTTTCATAAATTAAAATGCAAAACATCATCAAATGAATACATTTGCTGATACAAAGCCGTGTAAATATGTTTTCATTTATATTTGGTTTCTGCATGTTTGAAAATACATATTATCTATGTAGCCTCCTGGTTAGTGAGAAGTAGCACCAGGAAGTTGTGTTTAATTGGAAACCAACAGATTTTAGTAGGTAGCAATAAAGAAAATAGATCTTTCATTAAGAGCAAATATTCAAGAAAATATTTAAATAATTTTAAATAAAGGTATCCTATAAAGTCATGCCATTTTCAGCGATGAAACCCAATTCTTTAAAATGATCCACAAATGTTTTATTACCTTTAGCGCTTTCATTATAAGCATGTAAGGAAAACAATCAGATTAAAAATAAGAGCATTAGATAGGGTATTGAAACTCATTCATTGGCTTTCCTGAAAAATAATTGTTTCAAAAGCATCACAAACAAAAACCATGGTGCTTTTGGGTAAGCTTGGCTCTTACCAGCTTTTTTTCATTGACTCTGAGCATCAGAGTCTTTTGATAGAAGGTAAATCACCACATGAAGATAATCACCTCCTGTGCAGTTTGGCTCAGACCTCTGGAGAGATGGAGAGCAGGTTATTTTCTGGTTTTTACCCAGATTGGTTTGTGCCCACAGGTATGACTTAGTATATGAGAAGGGGAGACCACATTGAACAAGTCTAGGCTATGGCCCAGTAACCTTACGCTTTCTTAGCAAGTCACTGTTTAAGAAGTAACACTGATAGATAAATTCTTAAGATTAAGGGAATAGCAAGAAGGAAGCTGTTTAGCAGTGTAAAAAATCTTTCAAAAAAGCAGGTTGAAGCAGCAATTGTTTGCATAAAAAGGAAATGTCTGCCAAATTGGAACTGAATATGCCTTGATAAGATCAGAGTAACCAGTCTGTGCTTTCAGTCCATCTGTTCACACGGGCAAAAGTTTGCCTTAAACTTACCTGTTTGTATGAATAAGAGTCCAGAACTTGTATAAGGAAGTGTATCTTTTGTGTGTCTCTCGTGCTGTTTCTATGGTCATCTGTAATCAGTCTGTTTCTGTCCCTAGACACCAGCAGGATGATTTGATTTCCATCCATCCAAGTTTTAATAATTAGGCACCAATGCAGAGATGTGATGTGAAGACCTTGGCCCTTAGGTCTGTGCTTTGAGAGGGATTTCATTCCTGTAGCAGAGGCTCTGTCCTGGCTACCCTAGGAGGTTAGATTATTAAATATGGCTTATATAGCACTTTAAGTGTTAGTTTGGGGTCTTGTCAGGAATTTGTAATCAAATTTACAGAAATATGTTTCTCTATCACATAGGTGTCATTTCAGTTGGCACAAGATAAATGAGCATTCATGGAAAGTCAGTTGGAAGGTCTATCAGAAGCACAAATGTGCTTCTAATTAGGAAAAAACTTAGAACAGTATTCTAGAAGCATTTTCTTCTAAATTGAGAATAGAAAACTATAATATTAAGTAAAAACCACAGTGGACATTTTTTAAATGAGATAGCCTTATGGAATCAGCCTAGAGTTTTATCTATCCTAATTTCCAATCTCCAGTACAGTCCAGTAATGGAGTATTAGAGAGAAGGAACCAAGGTCCTTCTTGATGCCTCCCCCCATAAGCACATTGGTTTCTGATAAAGAAGAGTTCAGGTCTTTCTGAACTGGAAGCTGAATTCTTTCAGTTGTGCTCAGTAGGCCCAAAGCATTTTTTGAACTATGAGAAATAGTAAAGCTTTTCACTTCATGATTGTCTAGACATCTCCCCTTTAGTCAGTTTTTTTTTCCTACCCCAAAGATCTATAGTCTGTTACCAAACTCCACTGTAGCATCTCTCCTTGTTCTTTTTCTCTCCAAAAAGAGGAAACATGAACCCTCATATCTGAATTTATAAAAGTGGGCGTTGATTAGGTTTCACCAGGGAAAAGTGCACTAGGCTACAGGAGGGAGTATTTATTGCTGATCACAAGTGGGTAGAAATACAGCTTACTAATTTTATCCTAATGCACTTGAGAGGGAAGGGATCCAAGCACTGAAAATAAAAGCATCACATGTTCTCCATTATTTGCTTATGGAAGCAATAATACGCGGTAGATGTTATTGCAAACACGAACTGATCCTTTTTCCATTGAAATCAACGTCAGTTGATTAACTTCAATAGGAGCAAGTTATACCCGAATGGTAAATAACGCATGTGCATTCTTCCACTTGTGAAACAAATAACTGCATATCCTGATTCTATTTTTATAAATGCAAATTAAAATTAAAAGTCATAGTTGATATTTTTGCTGAGCGATACTGACCTGTGCATGTTTGGTCTGTAATTGCAGTGCTGCTCACTAACTAAAGCTATTGCCTTGAGAGAACGCAATTTTTACACTGTGATGTATTTCCCTATGTACTTTTGGTAAGTATAAATAAGAAGCTCCTGCCTTTGAACCTAACTGCTCTCAGCAAAAACAAAGCCAAGACCTATTGGTGGCTCTGGCAGTTTAACTTCAGTTGTTAGCCTTGAGTAAGCATAAGGGTCAGTAGGTGACAGGGTGTAATTTTTAGGGTCAGGTGACATATTAGGCAGTCAGTATCTGTCTAAAGATGCATGTATATAGATGGGCCTCAAACACAGTATGTTTAAAACCTGTGTCATTGTTTCTAGATTTTATAATTAGACTGTGTGTTTTATTTAAATTAGGTCAGGATGTATCCCGTACCTCCTTGAGCCTTCTTCCGAGTGGATGTGCCTCTTGAAGTGCAATGCTGTTGCATCCATTTTTTAAGTGAGCATCAGCATGTCACTTTTTAGTGGGTTTTCTCTGAGTCATGTGACATAGTTTTTGGTTTTTTAAAAATTAATCTTTGACATTTGAACTTTGCAAATGAAAGCAGGCCCTTTATTAAACATTTTTCAGGCTTACGAGCTGCCTTCTTGCATTTGCTTTGCAGTTGACCCTTTAGTCCTATTTTGAGTTACCAGATGAAAATAAGGTTTCCCTTCAAAGGTTGGTTGCCAGGGGTAACTGGCACTGACGCCAAAAGATGAATACTCTACCTACTTAGGATAATGCCTACTTTGTGAGCTAAATAAAGAGCTAAATTGCAGAGAAGAAAGTTGGATAAATGTGAAATATCAAGGGAGAAAACCCAAGATTATTAGGGACGCAGAATTCAGAAAGGATTATTGCCTTTTACGCCAGTAATGGTCTCGTACGCAGGTCGTGTGTGCTGCTCTGCAGCCAGGCGCTCGGCACTCTCAGCCCCGCTGATCCATTGAACTGTTTCCGTATTTTAACCTCTGCCTAGATAATATATAGAGCTGTGGAAGTGAGAGGCAAGGAGGTGGAATATTTCGCATGAAGTAACTGAATTTTACAGAGCAGTGATGGTTTCTGGGATTGCGAGAAGTTTAATATTTTGAGCTGGAGGGTGAGTTGCTCAGCTGCTGCTTGGGGGAGTCACTGCAGGAATTCAGAATTCCTCAGGAAAATTCATGCACAGTTTATGTAAACAAAGGAGAAAAACCTGTGTGTATCTAATATTGTATGATAGAAGGAATTGATTATTTTCATGTTTAATTCAAATGTGGAAGCAGTCTTACTACCTGTCCCCTGGTAAAGGCACTGGTCCTTTTTGGGGTATGGCAGAAGGAAGCTTTCCAAACAGTTCAGTAATACCACTGAGCAATATAGTCTGAACTTTGTGTCTGCTGATGCTGTTATATTGGAGCAAAAGAAAATGAAAACACATCGCCCATGTCTTTTAGTATCAAAACATGTACCCTTTTGGTTTCTCACAGTTAGTTAACACACTGAATAATTTCTCAGTAACCAGGAGTTACACCATATGCAGCTACATACACTGATGTGATTTTCAGAAACCGTGTTTCATGCAATTTTGCTCTTAAGAAATATAGCAAAAGTTGGGGTATGGACCTCTGTGACTTGTTGGTCTGTCAACACTGTTCCTCATATCTGTTTTCTGCCATGGCTGTTAGGAGTTTTCAGGCAGAGCCAGTAGCTTGTTCATCAGATTTGTCCTGAAGATACAAACCAGTTCTTCCCCCAGCCGATGCACTGCTAATTTTACCAGTGAAAACAAATACAGCTGTTTGATGAACCAGATACCACAAACACTAAGACGGCTGAGAGTACCTTGATGTCAGAGCTTACATTTACGCTGGAGATTTCTTCGTTGCTCTCTGCAAAGGCTGTCAACACCAGTCATGGTTCTGTAAGAACAAAAATTTCGTCTGGTTGGCAGCACCTGCTGCTTTCACTTCCCTTGAGCTGCTATTACTACAAACCCTTTCTGTTCTGGAGGCAATAAGGAAGAGTCACACCATGTGCCGTAGAAGCATAGAAGATGACTATGTCAGTGGTTCTTCAGTGAAATGCTGCAGGCCTCAGCCCCTCCCTCTAAAGTCAAAAAAGGGAGCAGAAGTATTTTAAATAGTGCTTTTAGTGCTTTTTGTAGACCCTGTAAAATTCTGCTTTGTTGTGAGTACTTAATCAGGTTGTGGGGTAAGGGTCCAGCCTTCAGTATGTTCGCTGTGTTGGTGATGGGACATAACATACGATCTAGGGAACTTGAGGCCAGGTAAGTACTATTTTTCATAACTGTAATTTCACAAAATTCATTTGCTGTATCTCAGATAAGGAAAAGAGCTTTGCGTGACTAAAAAATGTCTAAGAATTTACTTGAGCACTCTCAACTATCCTTTGCTCCAGTGGATTTCTGTGGTTTCTTTGAAGTCACCAGCAGTGCTTTTCACGGACAGCAGAAGTGCCAAATGGACATGTCTTTTTTTGTGTGAACTTCACTTGCAATTTATGCTCATCAGAACAGAACTAAAATTGGCCACCTACAAAACCATCTGACAGACTGGAGGTGCCCACCTTTAAAAAAAATGAAACACACCATTCTTATCCATGTGCCATGCAGGATAAAAGGGACTCCTCGCTTGTTTCCTGTGCAAACCATCCTCAGAAGCAGAGCCCCTGCTGTAGAAGTTACTCCCAGAAGAGACCAAGCAAAGCCTGTGATTGACTGTTTCGCATTTCTGATTGCTACCTGACTCTGCACAGCAGGCTTTCCAGGGGGTTTCTGGGATTGATAGCTAAATATATATACTAACGCTTAAAAAAATACACTAACCACACTTAAGTAAGAATTCACAATTCACTCAGGACTTTACAACTCATTCATCCTTGTAATGATACTATTTGGGATGCCAAAGCAAAATTTAGAAGATGAGAGAGCTGTAATTGTAGAAGGTAATTTTTCTGGACTTTTCAGGGATTCAAATGAAATTGTAGCAATCATCCAGAATCCCTTACCAGGTTTTGCGGTACAGACAAAGCTTTATTCACTGCAGTTTAGACCCTTCTTAAGCTGATACTTGGGCACACTGAAAAATTGACTCAGTTTGTATCTTAACTAAAAACAACTGTAAATACAGAATGCTTTCAGTATAAGAGAGCCTCCTCCAGTTTCACATGTCAAAATATTCAGTGTTTTCCTGATGGTTTAGTTTTGATCTTATCTTTTGTAAAGTAATCACCTAAGGAAAATTCCTCTTACTGTAAAGTTACATCAAATGTCTGTGGATCTCATGGAGGGACCCTGATTTCTTGGAGTTGTCAGCACGTATATGCTGAACTGAAATAGTAAGATAGTTACTGATACTGAATATGCTATCAATGTCTATTGAAAACTAATGCCAAATGGCCTGTTACCTTCTTGGTACTGTCGCTGCAGTGTGCCTATGTAGACTTTCTTGTTCACTGTGTATTAAAAAAAATCCCAGTTATTTGTAATTCTAATTCTGCATCCTTTTCCCTCTTTAATTCAATGAACACTTTCTTTCATCTTAACCATGCATCTCCATAAACTCTGCTTAGCAGTTTTTTGGAAAGGAACAACTCCTGAAATAGTAAATACAAAAAAATTCTATGTGCATGAAACTTGAATTGTACTTTTTTTTTTTATGCTCTTTTGCTACAGAGATTTTTAATTAACAATTAATTATCTAGTCCTCTTGTGCGATTGGTGATGGTCATGCATGGTGAATACCTGAATGAAGGCACCGTCTGGTTGAACTAGCTGACAGCTTGCACAAGGTTGTTCCAAAAAACTTATTTTTATGGCTAGAAACAGACATCTGACTTGAAGCTCAAAGCTTTTCATTGCTAGTTTATATGCATTTGCTTTGTGCCAGTCATGTTCCTTTGCCACTTGTCTCTTATCCCTCATGCCCCCAGAGTATCCATATATATGGATCATGGTCCCTTTTTGCTTGTTTTTGCTGTGCCAAAGTAGCTGCTCTCAGGCATTTATTTTTAAAGATTGACTAGGCATCTCCGTTGTATTCCAGCAAAGCCTCTCACCTGTCGCTCTCACAGCTACCTGAAAGGAGGTTGTAGTGATGTGGGGGTTGGTCTCTTCTCCCAGGTTAACTAGCAAGAGAAGGAATGGTCTCAAGTTGCATGAGGGGAGATTTAGATTGGATATTAGGAAAAAATTTTTGAACCTAAATATTGAAAATATAGGACAAGTAATGTGTTTGGTTGTACAAGAGAGAAAAAGATAATTTCACAACAGTAGCTATTTAAAATTTAGCATTGAAAATACATTAAATAATTTTGTCAGATTTTTTCCATTTTGATAATAAAGATTTTTAAATGTTATATTACTATATGTAGTTGAATGGGTTTTTTCTGTTTATCAGTAGTTATGTTTTGCTATGCACAGTCAAAAGGGAGAAAAAACTTCTAGAAAGGAGTGGTGGGTTTTTAATGTGTTTGTATTTCTTGGAGTCTTTGTTTATGAAGACTAGTATGGCATCATTGTCATAGAAATAAAACTTCAGTTACAGTGGTTGGGGTATAAATGACATCCTTTTACAGAAATATATGTTACAGTATATGTAAATATATTTGATAAGTACTGTACAGTTAGCTATATATTAATATGGGATAAGATTCCCTGGTATTGTGTATCATTGCCTGTATTTCTAGTTCCTCATAATTTTGTGAGTTGTTAGAATTTCATATTTCCCTTTCAGAAAACTGAATTTTGCAAAAGCCAGAAATGCTAAATATAGCTTATTTCAATGGAAAATTGCTCATTATACTTCCATTATGGTAATTATGTGTGTGTATGTGCTAATAATAGTCTTACTTGAAAGTCAGTACCTTTCCCAGTTTGTCCTGTACATACAACCGAGCAAAAATAAAATCTAGAAGGTTTTAGGTATATGCTTGAAATTTTTGAGAACTGTTGAGAAATTTCTGAATCTGATCTCTTGGTGATTGGGATTTAATGTAAGATGGTGGCAAGAACATTTTAGATTCTTAGAATACGTATTGTAATTTTTCTTTTTTTTAAATTATCCATCAATTTCTGGAAAACAATTGAGAACACAAATCAGTTACACTTTCTCTGTGACAGCTATGTTTCAGCATGCCAGAAGTGGAACCATGGAAGTATTTCCTTGATTCTGTGTTCTTTGGCAGGAGCATGATGAATAATAAAACACAATCTCTTTAGAAAAACATGGGCTATCTTTTCACCCTAATGTTGTATGATTGTCGTGAGAAGATTACTTGGCAGTTTTTATTGTCATATCAAGTTACTAACTGTTGAAATACAGGGCTGTTGCCATATATTACTTCTAGGAGGTAGAACGTGTATGTGTGTGGCCTCATGTCTAACATTGCACTTCGCCGTCTTCTGTCATTCCCACCACTTAAAATCAGCTAATTGATATTGTAATGTTTTCAGAATTTCTTTAATATACATTTTGCAATTTATTAAAAGGTCGATTAAAAATATGTCCATTTTGCATTAGAGTGAGAAAATCTGTCTGTCTTATTTCTATAAATATTTGTAAATATATATTTTTTTATGGAGCATGGGGTAATATATAAAAATTTACAAGCAGTATTTCTTTTCCTGAGGTAATTTCTCTCTGCCTGACACATAAGCCAAAAATAATTCTCAGCTTGTCCACTGTCACCCCGGAATAAAGACTGTAATAAGTCTGCACAGTGTTTGGGGGGAAAAAAGTAACTGTAACATATCGGAAGACCTGTGAAGCTGGTACTCCTTTATGTGGTGTTCTTTTACCTGTGTTATTTTTGCTGTAGACCTTTTATGTTACTGTAGCAATGAAAGGGACCTTTGCTAGTTTCTTCTGCAGGGCCAGCCCAAAGATAGAGTCTACAGTGCAATTGTATTTGAAAGAATGTTTGGTGACTAAGTTACTAAGTCTACCCAATTTAGGAGAAGGAAGATCTCTGGGTTTGTTTTTTCTCCTTATCTGACAGGGTTCATTCTTTTTCAAAGTAAAATATGTTTAGAGCACTCCACACTGCATCCTAAGTAGCATGCTATTCAAAGCTGTCTGTAAGAAGACCTAGTACTCCAGGTTTATCTTTTGTAGTCCTATCTTACACGCTTATCTGTTCTTTCAAACGATGCCAACTCTTAGTTATTGAAAGGACAACAAGTCAGCGGGTACAAGCCAAAGCACACTAAATTCCACTCAAACGTAAGAAAAACCATTTTTTACTGTGAGGGTGCTCAAACACTGGAGCAGGTTGCCCAGGGAGGTTGTGGAATCTCCATCCTTGGAGATACTCAAGACCTGACTGGACATGACCCTGAGAAACCTTCCGTAGATGACCCTGCTCTGCGAAGCAGGTTGGACTAGATGATCTCCAGAGATGCCATCCAGTCTCAACAGGCCTGTGATTCTTAACATGAATGTGATTATAAAACCCTCATCAATATTTTCCTTCTCTGAAGGACAACCCGGCTGCATGATCAAGTAAGGCTCGATTCTTGCTGCAGAGAAGACTGGTAGATGAAATGACACAGCAGCTAGGCTAGCTGAATAGTTTTAGACATAATTCAATGCCCGAAAGCTTCCCATCAACTTCTGTGGGCCTGTAACTTGAAGATCCTTCATTTCTTTATACATCCAAGCAATTAAAATTAATTTTAGTGTTGATTTTAACAACTTAATGTGATAGCAATCTTTCAGCATTTAAATTCTGGCAGGAAATGTGGTTTTTTTTCTAAGACCCTGTTCAGAGTCTTTTCCTGTTATGCATATCTCTTAAAGGCACAGTCTCCAGGACCAGAGGTTTGGCCCATTGTGAAGGCCTTGATGGCCTCTGGAAATGCACATAATGTGAATCTTGTGTTCTGAAAACTGGGTATTGAAAACACCTTTGGGAAAACTGAGATATATGATAGAGTTAACCATGATATCCATGGGTCATGGCTGGGTGGACCACAGTTTATATAGGTAGTGTGTTTTGTCAGCTGAAAAGGTGAGATGATGAGAAATGAAGATATAGGTTCAGATCAGTTTGCAAAACCTGCTGTCATTGAACATCCATGCATCAGAAATTGAGATCACAGAGGAAAAGGCTGGTCAATGAACCAGATGAAAATACATAGCAGAGCGGTGGGGGCAACCTGTGGGGACAGGGAGCGAGGCTGGCATGGTGGAGCTGCTGAGGTGGCTTGAAGGCCACCAGACACAAGTGTGTGTAAGCCTGAAACCCTGAGTGTAAGCTGTCATCTCCCACTGGATCTGAGCACCCAGTTTTGGCTTATCCCCTGCTGCAACCCAGCCAGCTCTCCGTGGCATGCTGCAGCAAAGGTAGCAGCGTGGTTGCAAGTTACGCTCTGCTGCTTTTCAGCAACATAGGAAGATACTTACCTAAAAGCCACTGGACAAGATTCTCATAAATTATTGCCTAATTTTAAATCAATACATCAAAATATTGCTGTAAAATTTAGCATTATCTTCTGATTTCAGGTTTCTGACCTGCTTTATAAAGACATCTCTGTGCAAACTTCTTTTTGCCAGCTCTGTAACCCTGTTCTTCTAGATCTGTAGTGACAGCAGAAGATGCATATATGTTATCTGTTGATTTAATAAAATTGAACTGAGAATTGCCATGGTAACTTTCACATCAAGTGAATCAGTTGTCAGTTTGTGAGGGTATCACTGCATCTTTCTGGATTCTTTGCTTTACAAATATTTTGTAAAAATACTGCATTATTTACTGTTGTTACTGGTTTAGGATTTGATGTCTGAAGAAGTTATAATCTGTGGCTGGAAACAAGGCTATTTGGTAAAGCGTGGTGCTGCTCCAAAGCAAACTGAATTACCTCTGCCAAATAACCTCCCCTTCCCTAGTAGCTCTGTAAGTAATCCCATTAAGATGTTTGCATAATTCTCATAGTTCATTGATTTTACTTTTACTAGAGTACTGTGCAATTCTCTATGTGTTATCTTGGTTCCTGCCTAAGACTTTGGTAGCATAACAAGAATATCTGGGAGAAAGAGAAATATTGCATAGCTTGCAGCTACTTTGTCCTGTCATCAAGTACCCACAAATTAATTAGGTTTTATTTTCTTGAATGCTCTGGTAAACTGAGGCGTCTACAAATGCTGTAGGAAATAATAATGATGAACTAGTGGGTGGCTCAGTTAATTAGGAAATTAGCATTAATAATGAATTTGCAACTGTAGACCTGATGTATGTATGTAGAGCTATGAGAAGCAGCACCAGGACATTAGTCTGGCCTTTGTAAGGGCAGTAAAGTAATGCACTTCTTAACGCTCAGTCATCCCACTGTATGCTTTCAACCAAAACTGTCCCAAAGAGCAATAAATCAGTTGAGTGCCTACATAGCTGTAGTAAAACAGATGCAGGGTAAGGGGGAAAATGCTAACTCCCCATTGGCTCTTTTGAAAATATAGTGGCAATCATTTCTTTGCATTCATGTGTTAATGACTGAACATACCTAGAACATGTGGTGAATACAGTGCTCCTCATTAAAAACACTTTGTGATGGATGCTCATTGAAACAACTGGTGCAGTTGTACCCTTTGAGAGCTTTACTAAAGCTCTAAAATTATTTCTTAACTAGTACCTATGACATTTTGAAACTACTGCCTGTCACAGTAAACTTGAAAATTCCAGAGTTAAAGAAAATGTGGTATCAAAGTTTCTGCCTCGCATTAATTTTCCACCCCTTTCCTGTTCCTTCTACCATGTTTGTATTAATATGGGCTGGTGATGTGGTTTACTTGCAGCAGTTTGCAGTAGAAGCGTCATCTGTAATCATCTGCACGTTCTACACCTACACAGTGATGGGGGCCACTCCAAGGAGTTCTGCTTTACAAAACTTTTAGGAATTAGGAAACACAGCCTAAAATGCTTTGTGTTAGTAATATGCATATCATACCTGCCCCCAAAGGGATCAGCAGCTCCCGCGTTGGGTTGCAATGCTCCTGTGTTAGTGAAATGGTGTCTGTGGGAGAGGTGGCTTTCCCGTGGTGATGTCCTGGGGCTCTTGTAAGGGTGAAATAGCTTTGCTGAGCCCAGAGCTCTTACAGGTCTGTTTCTTTGATCTTTCTCACAGTTTCCTAAATACGCAGCAATGTAAATATAAGTATTAATATAATTGTTAGTAGTAAAACTATTAGAGTTGACAGGGTCCTGCTGCCACAGGGAATACTAAAAGGAGCATGTGAAAGGCAGTAATGTTCTGTAGTGTGCACTTCTAGAGGGCACTCGGATGCTGTTTAATGGTGAATGTCTTACATGGAATAGAAGACTGAGATGAAACAGCATATACAAAAATAATTGCTCAAACCCAAAAAATTTCTCTCCTTTACTGCCTGTCAATGCATCTTTTCATTCCGATTATTGCATGAGATTGAAAGGCTGCAGCGTATCTCCTTTCCAAATGTCAGCATTTTCTAAAGTCCTGTAGGTCCTCTTTGACTTTTGGAAGTTTTCCAGTTGTTTTCTAAAATGTGAGTTATATTAGCTATCAGTAATGGATATTTCTGGGACTGAATAGTTGCTAGGCATTTTGTAAGCTACAGCAGAAGAGAAAGCTAGTCTCTGTTGAGCTGTTCGTAGGAGAACAGAAGAAGAGGTTTTAAAAATTCATGTTACTGGATAAAAGTATTTCTGGAAAAAGAAATCTTAAAGACTGCTTCATTCAACTTCAAGCATTCTTCTGATCCTCACTGTGTATATGTTTGAAGGGTAGACCTGCTAATTAGTTTGTGCATGATTCTTGTTGCATGGTCTTCCAGAATCCCCTGTGTATTTACCATTTATTATTTGTTAAGGCAAACCATTATTTTATCTCATGGTAACAATACTGGTACATTAACAATCAGACCATTCCTAGACAATGCGTGCAGTGAATGGTGTTCTGGAATTCCTTTCAGAGAAGGAGCTGTACTTCCCACTGTTTGAAATGGTCAGTTGTATTAGAGTTTCTCTTCCCAAAACTGGCCACTTTTTGTTTTAACGCACAGGTTGTTAAGTAAACTTAAATTACATACTATGAGAAAAGACTGTTCCTTGGAGTAACATTCTTCCGACATGAACTCAGTGCTAGAATATGTATTTTAATGACAGAGAAATTACAGGCTGTCAAATAGTCATTTAGCAAGGCTAGAGTATTCTGAGTTTCTGCTGCCGTTATTACGACTTTAATAAAAACACATGTAACTAAAAAGAAGCTTTTTTTAGTACAATTTGGTAAAAAGAAAAAAGTGTTTCAAAATCTAAACATACGAACCATAGAAACTGAGAACAGGGTAATGTGAAATATGGTGTGGGATAGCAAAGCAATTTAGAATGGGTGTAAAAATGCCATCAATAAAATACATAAGGGGAAATTCTGGAGTCTATCCCTACCCTGGGAAATAAAACCAAAGTTGAATTTCATGTTATGGTAGCAGTTTAGTGGCAGCATAAGGCAGATTTATGTGAGAATCTAATTCTGAACTTAGTAAAGCATTTGTACACGCAAAGAAGAGTGAAAAGAGAGACTATGGCTGGCTCTGGTACTTTACAAAGTGCACTGCAGCCTTTAGAGGGAGCGGCAGCATTTTCTCCACCTTCAGAAGACAGTTTGCCAATGCTGAGAGCTTAGAGGGAAGAAGATGTGAAAGGAGCCGTGGAGTTTCTAGAAGTGATAAGTAATAGTTTGCATTCCTTCAGAGTTATTCTATAGAATCTGACAGCTGCTGCACCTACTCCATTCACTGTATGTCATTATTAATGTCATCTATGCATGGGACTATCACACCATTCAGTACTAACATCAGAGTGTGCAGGACTGAAATTTGTAGAGAAAACATTGAGACTACGTGACATTCAGATTATATCATCTACTTTTCTACAGAAACAAGATTGTTACAGTTCTGCACTACTTGTAGGCATTTCGGTGAAGGCAACCTGTGTGGGCAGACACTGTACAACAATTCTGCACGTGGCCATGGTGAGGCAGAGAGCAGGAGTGGAGTAACGATGCCTGTCAAGGAAGAAAGCTGCCTGGAAAAGGGCTTAAGGCTGCAGTGCATTATGCCTGACATGCTGTGATGGAAAAAGCGTGCTTTCATTTTGTGTATGTGATCTCCCATCACACTGAAAAGTCTAGCGTTTTCATGCCAATGAAATTTACACATTGAAGATGATTAGGCATTGTTTCTGAAGTCAGTCAGGTATTGGTAGAACTTCTTTTGGCAAATGCTTCATGCATTCAAAATAAAGATGTTTTTTCTCCTGGGAGAAGCGTGTGCCCTTAACTTACAGACAAACATTTAAAACAAAGGGAGAAGCTATTATCTGCACATCAGTTGTCCCAGACCTGCAGAGTCCTGTGCCTACATTAGTCTTTACATCAAGCAGCAGTCCAGAAGGGGTATGGCTAGAGACTGGCAGGATCCTCAACTAGGCCTTACCAAGTCATGACAGTATTTTGTGAGACGTTAATGAGATGGTAATGAGAAAAGATGGGAAGAATACTTATTTTTGGGACAGGATTTCTGCAAATATTCACAGGAGACTGAAATTGTATTATCTCTTGGTTTTGATCTCTACAGAATTATTTTAAATGCTGTATACCTTTAAAGGAATCGGCAGTAGAAAAATTCTATTTCTTATGAATATGATGACCTTGGCTTTTAGATCATTTGAGTGATTTTCATTCATCTCAGAAGGGATAGATGGAGCTCTTGCTATTTTTCTATTTTGCTCTTTATCTTATTGAGTAATTGAAATTCAGATTTCACACATATTTGATTCTTCGATACATATTTTCATTAAAAGCTTGCCAGTAATGTGAGCTATGTATGTTTTTTAGATATTCATTAAATGAGATTTGTAACAGTTTACATGATATTCTGACAGTTTACCAAACCTATCAGTCAAAAGCAGATGGCCTGCGTTGGTAGGATTTTTCTGTTATAATGAATACATTTTCAACATATGTACTTCATTTATAATATATTTCCTAGCAAGATTTTGTTCTTAAAAATCAGTTAATCAACCTGCAATGCCCTCCTACACTTCAACTTGATGCTTGAACGCTCAGATGTCATTTGCCTGCAGTTCATTTCAGTAATGTATGTGATTATGCAACAAATTAAATTATGTCTTTCGTCAGTCCTAAAACACTGGAAATGCAGCTGTGTTCATTTGTCACTTCTTCATACTTACCCCTACATGAACATAGTTTTCTATTAGACATCCAAGTGTCGTTGACTTTGCCATTTGGGGTTGTTGTCTGAACATGGCTGTGTTGGCCATCTCACCTGCTGCTGGGCACTGTCTGGATCGTGTCACCATCCATCCAGGAAAGGATGGAGTGGGGGAAGGGGACAGAGAGAGGGGCAGACGCTAAGGAGGCCAGATCTCCAGCAGCTTGAAGAGCAGCTGCCTGGTGGCAACCAGAACTTCTCCCATGCTATGCTTGGGACCTTGCCCCGCTTTCACAGTTGTAAAAGCAGTGAAACAAAGTGCAGGATTGTGGCTAGGTCCCAGGCTGGTGAACATTCCAGCAGCTCTGACTGCACATCGATTTCAGCCTTTTACACAGGCCAGGAAAGTGGGGAACCCCGACAGTCATGCAGAACCTGCACCATGACCAAGGGAAGCTTGGATTCCATATGCAGAGGCACAACCATGCAAACAGCTGCCTCAGTGCAGACAAAGTGTCAACAAACCCAGTATCCAAGAGCGTTTTAAAACATAGTTCCTCCTGTCTGCAAGGGCACTCAGTTCCAAGCACAACTACAGGCTGGGTGGAGAATGGACTGAGAGCAGTCCTGATAGAAGGACTTGGGGGTGCTGATCAATGGAAAGCTCAACACAAGCTGGCAGTGTACACTGGCAGCTCAGAAAGCCAACCGTGTTCTCAGCTGCAACAAGAACAGCGTGGCCAGCAGGTGGAGGGAGGTAATTCTGCCCCTCTGCTCTGCTCTCATAAGACCCCACCTGGAGTACTGTGTCCAGCTCTGGGGTCCTCAGTACAGGAAAGATGTAGAGCTGTTGGAGCAAGTCCAGAGGAGGCCATGAAGATGATCAAGGGGCTGGAGCACCTTGCCTACGAAGAGAGGCTGAAAGACCTGAGCTTGTTCAGCCTGGAGAAGAGAAGGCTCTGGGGACACCTAATTGCAGTTACCAGTACTTAAAGGGATCCTACAGGAAAGTGGGAAAGGGATTGTTCAGCAGGGTGTGTAGTGATAGGACAAGGGGCAATGGCTTTAAGATGAAAGGGAAGGTTTAGGTTAGACGTTAAGAAGAAATTATTTGCTCTTGAGGGTGGTGAGGCACTGAAACAGGTTGCCCAGAGATGTTGTGGAAGCCTCATCCCTGGAGTCATTCATGTAAGATGGGGCTTTGGGCGACCTGGTCTAGTGGAGGGTGTCCCTGCCCGTAGCAGGGGGGTTGGAAAGATGATCTTTGAAGTCCCTTCCAACCCAAAGCATTCGATGATTCCGTGATTCTATGATTCTTAAAAGTTTGAGCACAAATGTTCAGTCTGTTTAGGGGTTTGAATTGCTCAAAGTTGTTTCAAATCTTTTCCTTTTGGTCTGATTGGCGTTGCTCCTGTTTTCACTGTAGCCAGGGTACCAGAACACGTTTGCAGCATTCACCTTTGCCCATCCCTGCAGTGTGGTGGAGCAGCATGAGAAGGTAGATGAGGGGCCGGCTGAATCTCTGTACCATGCACTGCTCAAGTGTGCCAGGGAAAAGCAGAAGCTCAGTAAACCACCATCCTGATAGTTTGCCCGCAGATGACTGCGACTTACTCGTTTATATTTTTCATTTGATATGTTTGACATTAATGCTGGGCTCTGTATATGTGAAAAGTGTTGACGTCATTGTAGACGTTCTGGAAGTGAATTTACATTGAGCTTTGTTTCACTGCTTCATAGCATCCAGTCCAGGACACAAACACTTAATCCAAAATTTAATTTATGAGATTAATGGTGTTAGGTAAGGTGGTGCTGTTGGAGGGTGCAGCCTTGGAGCTGGGTTAGGTAAAATAATCCCTAAAGATGGGGTTTTCTTCAGCCGGATCTATGGACTTAGTTAGTTTATTATTTCCATTATGGTAAACTGTTGGGGGTTTTGCATTTAATGTAGGTTTTGGTATACAAAACCAACTATTTACATTTCTAGTTAGTACAGCATACAAAATAATAATAGAAATACAAAATTCTAAATAGCATAGTGATAAAAAATTGTGATACATTTATTTGGTAAAGGTTGTTCTTTGAGACTATTTTTTCCTATATAAGTAAACTTAAAGAGCTGAAGGTATGGGCTTTGTTCAATTTTTAATTTGTTAATAAATTATTGAAGCTTTCCTGTCAGTTACAATGAATTTGCTGTAGGCTAACAGTGGTGGTTGCACTAGAGCATCTGCACATGATTTGTCCAGGCAGATTTTCATTTTTGCAAAGAATAATAGTAGAAATAACTTAAAATACAAGAAGGCATTATAATTTTCATTATACTGATGATGATTATTCTAAGGGGAAGCATTTGAGGTTTGGGTTTTTTTTCATTTAAGAAATCTTTCCTCATAACACTATGGGAAGTGGATTGGCTTTGAGAATTTGTCTAGAGAAGTATTAGTGAAAGTAAAATCCATGATATTTAGGATGATGGTAAATA
The DNA here is from genome assembly GCA_022605575.1 of Laterallus jamaicensis coturniculus. NCBI lineage: Eukaryota > Metazoa > Chordata > Aves > Gruiformes > Rallidae > Laterallus > Laterallus jamaicensis. The sequence goes on along the minus strand of JAKCOX010000001.1, from coordinate 81,387,075 downwards.
TGGCTTAGGATGAAATCCTGTGCACTCCTACAAATACTTTTTTTGCTATTAAAAAGTTTGTAAGTGAAAGAATGTTTTCATTGAACACACTTTCTACATTTTTACAGAAAATCATAGCATTGATGATTTCTGATTGTAAGTAATCAGAGTATCTGTGCTGGACTCACAATAGATGTGAAGCAGCAGCAAATGGATGTGAACTCCCAAAGTAATTCAGAGTCATCAAGGTGTGTTTGAGGATGCCCTCGCATCATCTGTGCTTTGTATGACTTCTTATGTCTCTTCATGGAATCAGGTAATGGGGGATGTTATGGGAAAATTGGTTTTAACTGGAGAACCACCTCGAATTTCTTGTGTCTTGCGACGTGTATTAGATTATTAGAGTAACACGATCAGCTTCTTAATTACATTTTTGAAGATAAACATAGAATGGAAAGGTATTTCCTGAGTTTGTGTTAGATGTGTATCTTTTCAGGGACAAATATTTCTCTTACATGTAACTAAGAAAAACAGGGCATAGGAATTTTGTAGATTTGACCAAAACACTGTAAATTCCTAATTATATTCTAAACAAACTTAGTCATCTAAGTGATGTAAGAAAAATTGCTTGAAAATGCTCATGTTTCTTTCTTTATCTGAACCAGCTTGTATTAAATTATATATTTACAGTACCTTATAATAAGGCAGGATTTAGAGATCTTTAGTTATACAGCTACAGTTTCTAGAAGTTCAAGAGTTTATCTGTTTTCACAAAAACTGTTATACATGTTTATTCATAGCAATCGAAATAATTTAGATGAGTCAACTTAGGATTCATGGAATTTCTGCTCAGTTTTTAACCAGCAATAGGTATCCTGCTTTATGTTCTGTATCACTGACAGACATTAAATCGGGGAACTTACTAGAAACAAACCTTAATGATATGTGCACATAACTTAGAAACTTAGTAGGAAAATAGTAGAAACTACAGTGGGGAAACATTTAAAATAAAGATACATATGTATAAATACATAGAGAGAAACTGGGATTTATCTGGCATGTGTGGTTGGTTTTATTATCATACTGACTTACATATTTATTTATGTTCCACAAGCCATAAAGCAGGTAATTTAAACTGAAAACAGTTTAGAACTGATGATTTTAAGTAAGTTCTGTGCATTTTTGTAATATGGAATATTAGAAATATACATGTACTGTATATACAAAACTTTTAATTTTCTAGTAGCCAAGTAATGCAATGTTTTTCCAGCTCAAGTTAATTAGAAAGTGAAGTGTGTAAGAAAGGAATGTTTATCTGGGTTTATGATTGCTTAAGTTTTTCATGAAGGAACTGTGTTAGCCAGATTAATTTGTAACAATTGATACCAATGTTGCATTGTCATTTAAATTCAAATTTTTGGGAAAAATTCATAACAGAAGGTTTTGAAAGGTCAGAACTGAGTGTTCCCAGATTTAAATTCACCTGTTTTATTAACTCGGTTACCTACTTTCTCAGTTCAATATAATAAACTACCTAGTGTGGCTCTCTTTACTCAGTAGACATGTCTTTCCATATAGACGTAGAGAGCTAAAGTCTTAAGCACAAAGACCCTGTAGTTTTCTTTCTCTGTATTATTTTCCATGAGCCATCCTGACTCATTAGATTTTTGCAGCAGAAAAATTCACTCTAAGAAGTGTTTTATACATCTGCAAAGAAGTTCAGATTGTTTTGCATTATTGTATGAGTTAAGTAGTTTTCTTCATTTTTCTCTTTCTCATGACCTTTTTTCTGATACTGAAATACTGATTTAGATGAATGTTGTTAGTAAGTGTGAAGAAATATTTATGAATTTTTTTCCAAAAGCATCTGCCCAGGGAAAAACCCTGAGAGTCTGTACCTCATACATGGTTATTGAGAGGACATTGTAAAACTTATTCTTCACTGTTATTAAAAGCTTCATCATAAAATGCTGGGTATTTTAGAGAAAAGGTAATAGTACTTAAAACATTCATCACATCTAATTTAGCAGCTCAGTAATACTGTGTGTTCAACATTGATACTTTATTTAGTTAGGATGGTATATTTAGATAACTTAATCTCAAACAATTAAGTCAGTATTACTCAATAGAACATAAAATACATTAACCTAAACTCATAAATGATTATTTTGAAAAAACTATTATGCAATGTTACTACTTTGAACATTCATGATTAGGGTAGAAAATAAATACCATGTTAATCATGTTCCTTCAGAAGAAAATCCATCACATATGGGGAGACGTTTTAACAATGTGAGAGTAAGATAGACATCCACAGATAGCCAGATATCTGTCCAGTGGTAAGCAACTTAAAATTTATTACAATTTGATAGGGATTTTATATAATAGTAGCAATTTATGCTCATTCCTGTTGCTCCCTGTTCTGCTTATGAGCAGTCATTACTTTGAAACCAGTAAAACTGGAGAAGTCCAATATCAAATAGAGTTGTTCTTACCTTCCACTCTACTCTGTATTGCAACTGAAACAGATGTGGTGCAAACCACCTCTGGGTTTCTTGTACCTGAAAATTATCACCTTCCAATTTTACAGACATTTGTATCCATTTTGGGGGGATTTTGATCTTTCCAAGGTTAGTACCCTTTTTCACTTTTTCTGGTAGAAAACCTGTTAGGTCTTATGATTATAGTCTTTACCTGATATTCTTCTCTTCTGTTTTCCTACACCTCCTTTCCCTTGCAAAAAGGAGAGGGGTAATTCTTCTCTAGCATAGTATCTTCCCAGTTAGATGAATTCAAGTCAGGGTAAGCGCCCCTGTCTGGGGGTCACAGACTTGGGTAGTTGTCCTGGCTGAGGACAACCTGTCCTCAGGTCCTGTTGGGACCTGAGGAGCTGCAGGGTCTGCAGCAGGAATAGCGTTGTGCCAATGAGCACTGCATCAGTGAAGTTACGCGGCTGTAAATCCGGTAAAAGAAACAGGAAGGCCAGGCCTGAGCTGTGTCAATCCATCTTGGCTTTCCAGGAGGCTATCCATGAGACCTTCCCCAGAGACTGGAGATGATGCTTCATTCTCACTCAGTTGCATCCCAATGATGCTGCTGGCACACACTGTTTGGCTAGACACCCAACATTTCTTGTCTTTCCTTGGTGGCTCCTTGTTTTCTTCTTCCTTGGAAAACCATGAACTTGCAGCTTACAGGGACCATGCTGATCAAAAGCAGGACCTTGGAAAGCAGCAGGTTAGCTGCTGTTTTGTGACTGGTCTAAATTTGACTCTCTGATGTACTCTTCCACTTCTGATGCTTCACATTCTGTTATGTATGGGTTATATGTGTTGTGTTTGGAACACATTTTGGAGGCACAGGTTTATAAAAGAAGAAACCATGTGTCTGTTAAGAATATCTGCGTTTAAAAATATTCAACAATTTAAGTTCAGCATGGAGTATAGATTCTCCAGAAGAAAAAATAATTGGAAATGGAAAGATAAGTTGTGTTTTACCTAATACAACTTGAGAAAATTGTAAGAGATTTAAAAAATAAACCACCAGGTAACCTGAGCTTGAGGGAAGCAACTGATGCAAAGGCTTGCTTATGATATTTTCACAGCTAATGTTACATTTTGTAAATAAAAGCTTGCTTTCTGGATTGAAAATAATAATTCTTCTTTGAAATGTTCCTCTGTTTTGCTAATTTCCTATGGCAATAATATGATTAAATATTATTAAATACTTTCTTAAAATATATCAAATGTTTGGAAAGGCAATACCTCTGTCTCTAATTTCAGAGCCCCACTAAAAACCTTCAGACAGACCATAAGCGACTGCTTTTGTTTAGCTTGAATCCCCTGGCAGTTGCGTCCTCTGGTCAGTTACATGGATTTGCCCTTTCTGTGTCTAAATGCAAAGGCTTTTTTTCCCTCCTACCACACTCTTCTCAGTCACCTGAATCAGAGAGCAGAGGAGTCCTGATTCATGCCTGTTTGTCCTGCTCTTGCAATGCAGATGAGAAAGTAACTGAATTTATCATCAGATTTACCCTATGAGTGGCACTGAGCACCCATGCCAAGCTACAGCAACTGCACCCCACATCCCTTTATAGATCCTGTCCTGGAGACATTTCAGCCAAGTACCTGTTAGGTTGCGTGCTTCATATGTTGCCTCCATTTATATATTTTTATATAAAATATATAAAAAGTTATTCTGTTTGGGGCATAATGCCCAGTGGACCTCAAGGAGCAGCAGTATTGCTTTGGTGAAAGGATGAGATGAGAAAAGAAGCCCTGACAGGATAAACTGCTGTGGCTAAGGAGCATCTGGACATGGCCTCTGTGCTTCTGGCACTCTGAAAATGTGGACAGAACAGCTGGCAGGAAGCTTTCACCACCCATATTGAGCCCTGTTTTTCTACAGTGTGAGAAGGGAAATAGGTAACTCCATAGATAGGTATCTTGTCCTTAATTCTTTAACTTAATTCTTTAATTTGAGATGCCTCACATAAATGGCTTTGTACTTGTTGTACAAAGTATGAATATATCTTACTGAAGATACCTGATGTCCATACTGCTTCTACAACATATAAATGGTCTTAAGAGGGATGCTAATTACATTTGCCTGCCTTCTGGAGGGGTGTATCCAGTACAGAAATCTGTAACTTCCCAAGGTGACTGTTAATTTCTGCTTTTGGAGTTATTTATTGCCCCCTGAAGAGCTAATCTTTGTTCTTAAAGGTAGGTATAATTCCTTTTGGTCTACTCTTTTCTCTTAAACGAGTTTAAAACATTAGTTGCTGCATTAAAGCAATGAACATGTTGCTTGCCTTGTGTAATAAGATATTATACAGTGTTTTCACAAATTTGGGTGTTTTGAATGACAGTTCTACAATTCCAAATACCTTCCAGTTAATAAACAAAATAAATAAATGTGCAATCAAGTGGTAAACAGACCGTGGATCTGAATCACTTCTTGTTTTTCAAGCTGAATTTTTCAAGGAAATTAGTTTATGAACTAGATTTTGAAGTCTGGACTCCATCAGTCTTGAGGAGAAAGAGCTGTAATTACATTCTCTCTCAATTTATGCCATGTATCTGCACTCATTTTTTAGAATTCTTCTTTTTAATTCTATTATATTGAACTTAATTTTACATGACAAGCAGCAGAATCATGCAGACAAGTGACAGAAGAAATATAGCTGTTCTGTGAAGACCCCCATAGTTTGCTCTAAGGATACATATACATTGTAGTCACTCAGACTGTAGCTTTTGAAGGTGCGTCAAAGCTAGCTTTTAGACTCTTGGCTGTGGTTGTGCAAACAGGAGTTTCTCAGTAACCCAAAACTCAGGTGGACTAAATTCTTCTTGTTTTATCCATTTTCTTGGATTTTGTTTTGTAGCAGACTACAGTAGCGGATGCCTTGGTTCCTGTACAGTTTTGTTACTTTTGCCATAAATGAGCTGAAGTTTAACACGGCCATACATCTTACACTGAGAAAAGATGCTCCACAGTTTTGTTGGTACTTGCTGAGAGTTTTCTTTTTTGTGCTTTCTCTAACTTTGAAATACTGAACTTTCTGTTACCAGTAAGAAAAAATGTATTATAGTCACACACTAATCTACAGATAATTTTACCCCTGGTTTAAAATCATGGCTATCGTAATTCTACCAATAAAATTAGGTTTTATAATATAGAAGATCTGAACAATCTCAAGAGTAAGAAGGTTTTTTATGGTATACTTACAGTATTGGTGTTTTCTGTTGCACATTAAGAACAGATAAAGATGATGTTCAGTGAATGCACTCCATCCTCACTTACTATGGAACACTTTGCCAAGCTATTTGTCCCTGATGGAGTTCAGGCAGTGGTAGCAGCAGACTTGAGGAGTAAAGACTTTTATCCTAATAGTGACTTTACTGCTGTTGAATATACTGGAACTAGATGTCTTAATTTCTGATTACATCTGCATTTTTTCTTTCAGTCTTATTTGGTTGAAAATAATAAAAGCTGTGGAAGTTCTTGCATTATTTTTTTCTTTCTTTCTTAGGTGAGAGTGTTTCCATCCATTCCATGATAACACAGTTGCTGCTATAAATGTCTTGAATTTTTCATCCTCTCTTGATAACTTTCCAGGAACTCTAAACTTTTAGAAATGGGAAACATTTATATACTATATTTTTTTAAAATCAGGTAGTCTTGCGTGATCTTGTTTTCAAACTTTCTTTAAAAATGCCTTTTGTTATTGAAAAAAGGGAGGATCATCTCAGTAATGGCATAGCTGGTTAACAAGGCAGGTTTTAATGTTCAGTAATCTCCCATTTAATAATTAGCACTTAGAGTTAAATCTGAAAGTACATTTCTCTGCTGTTCTTTATCATTAATGCCCAGAAGACTTGTGATACTATGCTTACTCAAAGACACTATTTGATAATAATTCTGCTTTTCTTCCATTGGTACAGAGAGTAATAGTGAAATAGAGGGGGGGTTTCCATATAAAGGCAGAAAGGTGTATACAGAAGTGGAGTTTATAGATCCAAGTGGCCTAGAACACACCTTTGCGATGAAGAAGGGTACAGAAAAAAAGCTGTGGCAAAGAGAACTGGCCTTCTTACCAATCACTTCAAGAATGCCCTGTCTCTTTGTTGTGCAGTGAACTGGGTATGCATGATGAGAACAGTTCTAAATGGGTATACTGTCTGGGCATTGTATAATTGGTCCCATCAAAATGTGTCTGTAAAAAAGATAAATGAGGTCATAATGTGACAGGGAAGCAGTGACTGGAAATCATGAGATGATCTTGGGGCTTTTGCAGGAACGTTTTCTGCAGTTCTGGCTACCCGTATTCGAGAAGGATCAAGTCCAGCTAACGTGTGCTCAGGGCATCCGGCAGGATGATCCTGTCCAAAATGAAGCAGACACTCAGCACTGCAATTTCAGGTTGCATTTTCATCAGTAAACTCAAGAGCTAGGGCACCCATGTCAGCATGTGAACCCATGTCCTTGGTCACTGAGGATGGGATTAACCACACTGTGCAGTTGTTAGCAGTGTCCCGCACCCACCAGTGCTGTTGCAGCAACAGTGGTGTTAGTGGGGAGCAGGGAGACTCCAAAGCAGTCCTCTCCTTCTCTGATGGTTGGCTCCACATCCAAAGTTGAGCCTAGGTCTCTTTTGTTCACTAGCACAGACTGTATCCCACTGTGTGCTCTTCAGGCAATACCCAACAGCTCTGGCACTGTAGACAAAACCCACTGGGTTAAAGCATTTTTTTCTTCTTGATATGTCTTGTCCCTTCCTACCTTCCTAAAAGACTGCTCTCTTCACTTACCTAGGGTTGGGTGTTCCCAATGGTGTTGGTAATGCAGGTGAACATTGGTGGTCACTTAGAACAATGAACCAACTTCACCTCTTTCCCCTCACAAAAAAGAAGAAAAAAAAATGCTTAGAAGAAAACCTTCCACCGGGTCTTTCTGCAAGGAAGGAGGGCTTCATTGGTATCAGCTCATACTATTTCTGACACTATCAAAGAAAATGAACAGAATATGACTTTAATTATGGCGAACCTGTCGGTACTGTAAGAGGAATACTGTTCTTTGTGTAGAGCAGATGCTGTGATAACTCTCAGTAAATAGTAAGTGCAGATAGCTTGCAACTTTTAGCAAGTGAAAATCACAGATATTATCATCTTTTCATTAGCAGTCTGTAAGATATATAGCCAAAATGACAGTGTGTCTTTTATTGATTACGGATGAAAAGATAATATCATGGATACATGATCTGCCCTTTATATTTAGCATGAGATAATTTGCAAATAAAAGATCTGGTATTCAGTAAAACTGAAAGGAATATTATTCTTTCCCTGCACAATGTTTTTCTTAAAAGCAAATTGCAAATCAAAGACTTTTAGTCCCTAATATGTCATCCAAGAAATATTAGACTTGAAGGAGGATGAATAGTTTTAATTATGTGTAAATAGATTCATTAAGAGGAATCCAAAGGTCCAGCAATTATTCATTCTCTGAGATCAGATTAAGAATATTGTGTTTAGAGTCTTGTATCTTAATAGACCGCTTTAATTTCTGTTTATACCTATTATTCTATTTCAAATGCACATTAATCTTCTTCTCAATGAAATGTATCCATTTATCTAACAAGGGGAAACGTTATGTGTTCCTAACTATTCATGCAATTATTTGAAAACAGTGCTGAGCTTAATTTTAGGTTGGGAATAAATACATTTTACTTTGTAGTTGGTATTGTTGCCTTGAGTATCTCTAGACACTATTGAGCATGAGAAATTCTTTGCTATAGAGGAGAAAAATTACTTGATAAAACAGGGATTATTAATGGCATTTATATACACCTTGTCAGTGTCATCTGTTCAAATATAATAATTACTTTATTTCTAGTGTTTACTTTTCTGTGTGACATTATTTAGCTGAGTTCAGCTTCTGATAAAGAGACCATTTACACATATTTACAAGACACTTCATGTTTGTGATGCAAATACCTATTTTCATACACAGCATAGTTTACATATACATGCAAGTAATACCTATAGGTGAGAGTTTAGAACCAAGCCAGAAAGCACCCATTTCTGACTATTTCAATTTTATATATTATATATTGACAACTGATAACAACAGTGTAAAGGCTTTAAGTACTGTCAGTTTTGATTTTAGAAATGTAAATATGTTCAGAACAAAGCCTGTTCCATTCAGGCTTCTTAATCTAAGATAACACTGCAACCTCACTGGCACGTTAGTTTCAGTTATAGTTCTTAACGTGTTCCTACGCAGTTGCCTTGCATGTTTTTGCATTTCTCAGGGGGCTTGAATATCATGGTTACCAGAAGATAGAAAACACAACACAGTAACAGAGAAATGAAAAGTATTTGGTGCCCCCAACCGGCCTCAGTTGAAGGGAAACCTTTGCAAGAATAGTCACTCTATTTTCTTGTATTAGTCAACATTTTGTGTCTGAATTTCTTCAAAGATATTATTATACTGTCAGATATCACAAGAAAAAAGACAAATATAGCCTTCTAGTCTATTGCTGGTTTTGTTGCATCTCTCTTTTACACCGTGCCAATTTGTAGTCCAACTCCAGCATTGTGATGTAACTCCTATCTTATAAGGGCCAAGTTCCATCTCTGGTTACCCACAATTTAAATGCAGTATATACAGAGGCAGTCAGAAAGCTTCCAGAAACAAGTAATGGGGTAGAAGAATGCTCCCAGAAAAAACAATTAGTCTTTCTTTGGTTCTAATTCTTGCAATCATATTTCCAGAGTTCTGATTCATTCATCTTTTATTTTTTTAGTTCAGTCAGACGCCAGCGTTCTGCTTTTCCCGTTGACCTTCCCAGGACACTTGAGACAATACAAGTACCCTTGTAATTGTTACTTCCCTTGGATTAATTGGCTCCACAGCCATCTGTTTTTCTGATGATTTCTGTATCATCCTCCACAGTTCAGTTTTCTGTGAAGTTGTCCAAATCAATGGATGATCTTGAACACGGACTCAGTCATCCTGTATGTGCAGATGACTCACAGGTCTGCTCCAGACCTTCTTTCTCTTGTCTAGGACCTATTTTCTGTCATTTCTTCCTGGTGGTGTCTCTAACTGAAGATTTTTTTTTCCAGTCAAATGCTGTCCAATAGCTCTTTATATATATGCACGGAAATCTTCATCTCTATATATTAGCTCATTTGCTAATGGCCTGAGTGGTGCCTTTGACTCAGTCTTCCCCATAGAAACTCATTGCCAGACCATGACAAGTCTTGCAGGTGACCTCTCTATGTGATCTCTGAGACAGAGATCCCTCTCCCTTTCATCCAGAGATGTAAATCCCTCACTATCTTGCATTGTAACTACCGCAAAATCACTTTCTCTTGCCTTGATGGGTGCAGTTCTGCCCTTACAATATCCATGTGAAATAAGGATGTTACAATGATCTGTCCAGCCAGTCTATTTGGCAGTCTGGCCCTGTGTCCATGAATCACTCTGCTGGCTCCTGTGTCTCTATTGCATTAAACTTAAATGCTTGTCTTCACTTTTAAAGCTGTTTCTTAAACAGTCTGAACGTAGTTCATCAAGCTTGTTCTAATATACAGTAGTTGAGTTCCTTGATTAATATATACTAAGACAAATTATATGAAAAATGTATCATTTTCTCATCACAGTTTTCACTTATGAGTCACAAGTCACGTCTTTGCATTAAAGCCTCTCTGATAAACAAAATAGATTTAAAGCACTGAGGGAAAAATACTTTGATTTGAAGTAAAGGGGAAAAAAAAGTAGTTTGGTAAAATGTTACTGAAATTGCAGAATCACAGAAATGTTAGCTGAAAGAAACTTCTGGAGGTCATCCACTCCAAGGTCCCAGTCAAAGCAAAGGTGTCCATAACTCCAGAGTGTGTGAGCCATGGATTTGTCTAGTCAGGTCTTGGAAATATCTAGGGGTGAGGTTCCACCATGTTTCTGGATGGGAGGGTGTCCAGTCTGAAATTCCAAGTCACAATTTGAGATCATTGTCTCTTATTATGCCTTCTGACACTGCCAGGAAGAATTTGGCTTCATCATCTTTGCACCTTCCCTTCAAGGTGCACTTAGCAGTCACACTTAGCGTTCACACTCTGGCATTCACACTTAGTCTCCTTTCTGCAGGACCAAGCAAGCCCAACACCATCCACAAGTTTCCACAAGTCACTTCTTGTAGGTGCTGACCATCTTGGTTGCTGTCTGCTGGATCTTCCTGAGTTCCACCACACCTGTCTTGAACTGGCATCCCAAAACTGGGTGCCATATTTCAGATGCAGCCTCAGCAATGCCAAGTAAAGGGGATTAATAGGAATAATAAGTTCCTGCTGTGAAGTCTGCACTCTTCATCATGTAGCCCCCATGCAATGGTGGCACTCTTTCAGTTCATATTCATTGTGGCATTCACTCTAATCTCCAGGTCCTTTTTAGCAGAGTTTTAACATGAGTATTAAATATGTCCTGTTGATACTGAAATAGTAAAGCACATGTGTAACTATTCAAATCCCAACAGTAATTTCTCATAGTCAACTGATAAGGGTTACACGGGGGTGTTGGTTTTGGCCCAACTGGGATGAAGGGAAGGAATTCCATGTCCTCTCAATGTTGGTAGGCATGTTAAGGATGTCAGACTATTCCAGTAACCTCCTTGGCCTTGAACATCCAGCAGTTTGAAATTCATACCTGTAAGGGATTAGCACAATAGTGATACTGCTGAGCTGTAGCAATATAAATACAAGTAGACATTGATATTAATGTCGTGACACCACAGGACTGTTGTACAAATTCTTTCTACTTGTTTGCTTACCCTCAGAATCTGTGCATTGCTAAAAGATAATTTTCTGTGCTTGTGTGTCAGAGGCCATGTCAAAACCCCACAGTTTTGCAGAGTGGATTTAAAAGAGTGCAGGAAGAGCAGGTGCCCAGACACCCCTGTCTTTCCTGCAGGTGGATCTGCAAGAATATTTAAAAGAAAGCATAGTTAATTCTATGTGTAAGAGTATTAGAAATACAGTAAAGCAAGAACTTGAATTTTTACAAGCCATATTTTTTATTGCATTCACTTTTTTCATATCTGTGAACTTACTGTGGATAACTTGTTGTTTTCTTATGCTGTCTTATTTATTCAAATTAGCTTGGGTTTTCTGCAACTGATTTTTAACTCTTTGGATCTATTCAAAACATTATGGGGAAGCACTAATGTGTGCTGAATCACTGTGGCCGAGCAGATGGGAGAGGCATGATGTTACTCATCCAGTATTACAGGGGCAAGAAGTAAGCTCTTCAGCCACTCATACTTCACTCATATACATAAATCCTGCTCTGGGAGCTGTGCAGTCAGTCACTGTCACCCAATACTTAAATGTTGTAGTGGACATCAAAGGAAACAAACTTGACTGTAGTTAATACTCCTAAAACTCTTACCACATCTTTGTAGTACGGACAATTTGCTTTTTGTTCTTTGAATGTAAGCCACCTCTAGGGATCAGAGCTAGTGCCAAATTACTATTTTGGCTTTAAAATGACTTCCAATTATGTGGGCTGGAATACTTCCCTAAAAGTCTCCAAACAGCGTATGTAATCACTACTTTATATTTCAATGTGATTTGAAATAGCTTGGATATTAAAATGGAGTTCATAAGGGGAGTTGCGATTACCCTCAGTCACACCATCAAAGTGCTTCTGTGGAGCTGAAGTTCTGCTTGTTGTAGGTATTCTAGTTCTATAATTTCCAGACAGTTTTTATGGCCTGAAATGATAAAAATATCTGATACTGCACATTAATTTGCTGAATTTGCTTTGCATGTCCCATATTCTGACAGTAATTTGTCATGGCATATTTTTATTTTTAAAAAACCAAACAAAAACACAACCAAAAAACCTAATTTTCCTGGATTATGAGTGTCTTGAACTTCTAGTAATATTTCCTCCTATTTGAGAGGCACTGTGCCTTCTTTCTTCTTGCAGACTCATGTTTTTAAATTCTTTTCTGGGGTCTCTCAAACTTACTAAAGTTATTTCTCTAAAATGTTGGCTATAGTTATGTTAGGCATAAACAGATATTTCCTCTGTTTTGATTTGTGCTTTACAAATCAAACTAATGAAATTAATAATGTGTCAGGATAGTTAAAAATGCTTACTATTTACGTATTCATTTAAAACCTTAATTTGACATGTTTAATAAACCTATTCATTATAGATGTTCCAAGAAGAAAAAAAAACCCCTGATATTATTTATAACTTCTTAATTTTTTTGTTGATTGGCAATTCTTTTTTTCAATTACATCTAATTCTTGTTCACCCATACAATTTCAGTAACAAAACTCAGAACACTACATTCTGCACAGTGGAAAAACCTTCACTGTGTTGTTTGGAGATCAGCCTCTTTGGTGGATGGTATTTTTTCAGGGTAGGAATGTTACTGAAGAGACATGGAACGTAATTTAGGCTCATGTGTGGAGGAGCGCTCATGTTGCTTTTTGAATAGCTGTTGCCCGTGGCTCAACAAAGATCAGGAGAGAGTAACAATTCTTCAGTGGCACAAAGACTGGACCAAAGCTGCTTGAAGTTCCTAGGAGGCAGAGAAGGACAGAGAAAAAAACAAGACTTGTCCTCATATCTTCCCAAGGTGGCAGCGACCAGTTTCGTGATGATGCTTGGGTTATGCGCTCTTGTGAATAGCAGAGTGGAACATAGGCACGAACTCTGTAGATGCTCCTGGGCTCAGGTGTACCTCACTGCCATGGCTGAGGGGTGCCTCTCATCTGTTGATTAGGGATACACAACTAATGGAACGAGACCAAGGCAGAATTTTAAAAAAATGGGAAGGTGAATAGTTTGGAGACTGGTATGTTTAAATTAATCCAGGGAAAGAAGGTGGTAAGGGCACATAATTGAACACGGTCTGAAAAATATTTGTGATGAAATCTCAATTCAGTATTTCATTTAGTTTGTGCATTTGCACAGTAGGGGTTGCATTGGGCATGTTTCTGTGTCCAGGCATAATAGTATTGAATTTTGGCATGTCTCCTAATTTATTCTCAATCTGTAAAGTCTCAGTGAGGTGTCCTACGTGCTATTTAATTGACTTAACTGCCTAAGTACATCTCAAGGTGCTTCAGATGTTGATTTGTCATGTGACTTTTTTACCAGCAGGTAAAACTTAACCATTACTCCTGAGTCAGTAAAAGCTGAATTTGCAAGTTGCTTTCTCGCTAAACATCCTCCAGAAGATGTGTTTGTACAGCTTTTTGAAAAAAAAAGAAAGAAGTTTCTCTAACGTTTCTTTTTCATTCTTAGTCTGAGGTTGTTTCCTCTTCCTCTGTGGCTTTTGAGTCCTAACTAGACCAGTTACAGTTGGTCAGAGGATGTACACTCACTTAATCATACTGAGCCCCTGTATTTTTGCACCACTGCAGCAGGAGCTAAAGAGTGGAAAATGGAAAATACTCAAAAATAAGGCTCCATTGTGACCTCTTTGGATAATGAAAGTATTCATTTATACATATTCTCCTTTGCTGTGACTTCATCTTTCTCTGACACAGAAGCTATTAAGTATTTAAAGCAGATGTTGCCTTCCAGTCTGATGAAGATTTAACAGATTGATTCGGTTGTTCATCTTGTAAATATGTCAAAAAGAGTATTTGACCTTGACCCTTGACTACTTATTTTCAGAGCAAATAATGGCCACTTCATTCATATTAATATGATCTTGTGGAGATATGTTCCCAAGTTTTGGGTTTGTGTTTTGGGGGAGGGGGGAAGTGTCTCAAAAAATTAATATATTTTCTCAGCTGTCAACAAGTGCAGTGAACCAGATTTTGCAGTATTTGTTTTTATTTTGAAATCAGTTTAAAATACAAATTTGCCCTATTCTCCAGCTCTTTCCTACTCTTTGTTTCCTCTCCATTTTCTTTTGTTCTGTCCAAATCACATCCTTTTGCAAAATGGGCAGATAGCCGAGGGAAGCAGGTATGGAAGAAAACCCCTTCTATTTTCTCTTGCAGGTTTTTAGAATGAATTAATCACATTACGCATGGTAATGTTTTAGTTGCCAATAAGGAATTAGCAAGTAATTACTGGGCAAACCCTTTGCCTTGCTTCAGAGACTGATAATGATAGCTTTCAGAGAAGATGAAGATAGTGCTGCAATAATAAACCTCTTCCTTTCTGACTTTGCCCAATTTAGAAATAAATGCTTTTCTGTTAGACTCAAAAGGTGAGTAAAAGGTACCTGTGAAGGAAGTGAGAGGTAGAAGTGACTAAGTCATTTTAGTAAATTGGTATCATCCTTATTTCTTTAGAACCTCTAGACTTGAGTCGATGTGAAGGAAAAATATCTTTCTCATATAAAGAAACAGAGGAACAACTAGGATGTCAGACAAAAAAGACTAGCATTGTGTTATTTTTGAATGCTTCATTTCTTGTGATTCAGGCCCTCAGGAAACTCTGCCCCTAAACAGAAAATGAAATGAACCATCAAGAGTATTTCTGTGTGTCACATACGTTTACTTGTAGGTGGGTATTTAAAATCTCCTTCTGTCTTTCTGTGATTTATGACCATTTTGGGAGAGGATAATGTGTTTTAGAAAAGTTCTGTGGTTTAGAAACTCCAAAGCAAGCATATTTACTGTAGCTATCAAGGTCATCAGCTGTGAAATGTTTTGTATTATGGGAACTAGCATATAGCATATAATAACATTTTAACATCAGCATAGTCACTCTTTTTTGCTTTTCGAACTTGTTATCACTGTGTACCAGCATGAAAGATAGAGATCAGGAAGAGACCAGATCTGGCAAATTTGAGGCCAGTTCTAATTCTGCACATCTGCAATAACTTCTTTTCCTACCTGGACATACAATTACCAAGTATAATCCCTGGCATGTTACTCGTCATTAAAAATCACTTTGCCACTAGAAAACTATAAAAAAGTTCATAGAAATTATTAGTCTAAACCCTGGGTTTAAACCCTGCCCATCACTGCTAGAGGGATTATATCTGCAAGTAACATGGGCATTTTAACTGTAAAACTGCATGTTTTAAAACTCAAGTGCTTTTCCTCATTTAAATGCAGATCTAAAAGAACAGATTGCTATCTAAAATAATTCTATATCTTGAAGAAATACAGATATATTCCTACAGAAAATTGTTGTTCTATTTTTTCAAGACACACAATATTAAATTTACTTTCAATTTCCAGATTTTACTATTATTCATGCCACGTACCACTTCTGACCTCCCAGTTTCCCCAAAACAACTGATACTGTAACCGAGATGTCATTGATGTTTAAACTTGCTTGCTTCAGCTTTTAAGGGGATTAAGCAAAAAGCATTCTAGCAGGCTTGAACTTCATTATTTGAACTGCTTCATCATGACATTGTAGGTAGCTTGTTGGTCATCCATCACATTTTCTGTACATTTTTTAATTATTATTGCTTTTTTAAAAAAACTTAACTAGTTCCTGCCCATAGCATGATTAAAAATACCAAGATGTAAACTTATTTTCCTGGTGTTATGCATATGTTAGATGTATCTGTTCTGTTAATCTTTAGATGTTGTAAAATAGCAGCGGTGGACCTTCAATGTTGTAGTACATCTTGTATCCAGGCTATCCCCACAAGTCAACATGACACTTACAGAAGACCTACATTCCTCAAATGGAAAGAGACAGAATGTCCTAGGTCACTTCAACCTGTTAAAGTGTCTCCAATAACCTGCTTTCTAGTGTGCAGAGAAGCACTTGAAGATAAGAGATGAAAAGCTGTAACAGAAGAAGTTACCAAAGGCCCAGACAATAGTGCCACATATAAGCTTGTCAGTTTGATCCCTAATCACAGATGATAAAGGCTAACATTAATATCCAAATATAAAGACTTTGAAACAGAAGTTGTGGAAATGTAGTCAGCTACAAAGGGCATCCAGATCTGGAAAGATAAATCTCCTTGGATACAGAAACAAAATGAGGCTAAAGCTTCTAGGGTCAAATAGAATCATTAATTTTCTAATTACACCATAAAATGTCATAGCCCTTTCAATTCTCTCTTTTCAGTTCACACCCTGCTCAGTTCATAATATTCCACGTGATTTTGCCATAGTTACTACTGTAATTTTACCATTATTGATAATAACTATTGCTGCCTCTTCATATTTTTGTTTCACACTTTGGTTTCATGAAACCTTAGCATGTTTTATTAGATCAAGCAATGTTTAGAGATCATCAAATTTTGTCTTGAGGTTACTGGAAAAATACATATTCTCCTAAAAAAATTGTACAACTTCAACATTTTTGGAAGCATTTAGTCTTTATTCACATAGCCCATTTTCCTCATTTTTAGATAACAGATTTCCAGGAACTGATCACTTTAAAACATTCAAAAGTTTTTATAATGTCTGAGTATAAGAATGGTCTTTATCTGACAAAGAGTTCTTCTATTATGTTTTAGAATATTCCTTTCAGTACTGAAGTAAACCAAATGAATATTTGAGTTTATTTCTTGCTACTGGAGTTTTCTATTCTTGCATCCTGCATTACCATATAAGATAGCGAAGTCCACTCCAGTGAGATTTCTTACATTATAATGTTTCCTTCTACTTTTCTGTCTTTTTTATGCATAGTCTCAAAGCTGTGTCTCCAGTCCAGCAGATTATATTTTGGCCTATCTAATACAAGCTGGTGTTTAGGTACCATACTGCTCAGCTGAAATGTCTGAGAAATGCTCCGAAGTTCGTATTTGAAAATGTCCTCATTCTTTGCGTAATTAAATCTGACAGTCTTACTCCCAGGAAAAGTTCTTTCAAATGAATGAAGAGACAAGATATGTGAATGAAATCTTTGCCCATTCTGGCTAAATTCATTTGAAGGCAATATTTTTGCTAGATGGGGACATGTGAAAGAACTCATTATATTCATTTGTGTATCCTGAGGAAAAATTATCTATTAGTAATTGCCTTGTTGAATGATAATTTATCAGGCATTTAATAGTTTAACAAGAGCATAGTCTTCACTGTTATTTGATGGGCCATATAAAAGTGGTATTTGTGCCAAATTTGTTGTACTTTGCTTCCTATATTCTGAACTTTTTCAGATTAAATAAGAGATGAATTAAAGTTTTGTTTCTTGCCTATCACTCTTTCCTTTCTTTTCTTCTTCTCATCTGTTGATGGGCATGTTGTAGTTCATCTTTTACTGCTGAGATAGGTCACCACATTAGCTTTGAACATTTGTGCTTCCTGAAGGATTTTATTTTTTTATATAGATAAAGGAAAACTAGCAGACCAGTCAAAATCTGAAAGGAATACTCACAGTTTGTCAAGCAAGGATTGAACAGAGCAGGAACTACAGCTTCTAATGAAATAGTGGTTGTGCTATTTCGGTGCTTGGACAAATTAAATATGAGATCTATAGCTTAAAGACTGGAACTTATCCTTGAGGCATTCTGTCAGAAATTGTTCTTTATGCCATCGATGAAACATGATCTTACTGTAAATAAGATATTAATTTTGATTAATGCCATGTATAACTCACCTTTTAGCATGAATTTAGAGATTTATGCATTCTGTAATGTGCTTTAATGTTAACATTTTTAAGGACAGTTTTGCTGTACTTGAAGTTGTTCATGTATTTCACTAGTTGTTATAACACCAAGAATTATTCTGTGTTAAAGCATTACTGAGTCATTTATCTCATTACAAACACGTGAAAGAATGGAGCCATTAGCTTCCTGAAGAGAGCAGAAACAGATTTGTAAACACATGCTCTAAAATACTCCTGTACCAATTAATTAAAATCCTTGAGACATTTAAACTCATTTGAAGAAAAATACAAAATGCCAAGAAAGGAGAGGAAGAGACAGACCAATGCTTTGGCAGGATCTGTAAAGGTCCGGTTTTGATTTATGTGGATTATAGACTGACTGTCGATGATGACTGCTGGTTGAGTGCTACATGGCAGCGTGCTGAACCATTGAGAAGTCCATTTTTGGAATACGATTTTCAAGTCGATTCATACTCTATCAGCAATACGCGTGAAAAGGATTGCTGTGATCTTGTTTTCTGAGGTTAGAATGAGTAACGCCATTTTAGATGCAGAGAAAGTGTGAGGAAGAAAATCTTGAAAGGCAGATCTATTTCTTTCATCTTGCTGGAAATCGTTCCGTTAGGATTATAAAACAGTAAGTAAAATGCTCAAGTTCTATTGTATTACTGGGTTTTGTACATATTCATTATTCTTTATATAAGCATGTACAAAGAGGTGGAACTGAAACGGGCTGTCTTGCATTCTAGCTGCTGTGTTTCACCAGCTGCACACTCATTTAGGTGGTATTTACCCTGGTAATGATTATTTTAATGAAATCACAGTCTAAATTGGCGGTATCAGGGAGCAATCAAGAAACAGTCAAATGATTTAGTACTAAATTAGCAGATAGAGAGGGAAGCACTGAGAAGTTCGTTTGCATGGTTCTTCAGACTTGTATGTTCTGCACAAATAATCAGACTGAAGTGGAAATAGTACATAACCTTCCTCATCTGTCTTCTCTGGTACTCTATTCAGCAGAAGAATACTGAGCCCTGAAATATCTGAAATGAGAGGAAAAATGGAACTTGAGGCTGCCAGCATCAGACTGGCTTGAAAATTAGCTAGACAGTGTCAGGCAGCATTTTCAAACTGTTGCAAGTAAGTAAAGGTAGAATATTTAGTCCCTTCAGTTGAAATGTTTTCACTTGTGCAGTTGCTTTAGGATTTCTCTTCTAAAAATAATTCTACTGAGAGTTTTATTGAGTTTAGTCAACATTCACATTTCCTATGTAGAAAAATTGCTTTGGCAGTTTTCTACATAAAGTGATAAAAACTGTCCACATGCATAGATATAACAGCAAGTAAGAAGCCAGACTCTTCTAGGGTATGTTACATGGCAGTGATACTCAGCAAGATCCCACCTAATTTTAGGTACTTAACTAAGAAGGCTAATTTAGGAGTACTGGCCATCTTCCAAGACTCTGCTCATAACTTACCAAGACATATAGACAACTCCAGCAAACAATGGAGACCTTATCAGGGCTGATTTCTTTGGGACATTTCTCTGTCTCTACCAACTGTAGTGGAGACTGCAGGGCAACCATCCCCGCCTTGCCCCGGCACTTTGGTAACTGAAACTAGTTTTAGATGAATCTGGAGTCGAATATGTTTTCATATGGACAAAGTCAAACAAGGTTTATTTAATGTACCACTGTACACTTGCCACAGCGTTCATTGTTTGTGATAACACACTTTTATCTTGGTCTGTCTGTACCTGAGAGAGTTCTTAAATCTTTGCCAGCTGCCAAAATACTCCAGAAAAGATGCACTGAAGTAGAGATTAAACACTGATCAAGTTTGAATCTTGGTTTTCCAGCATTGTGTGCGCTGGGCAACAGACTTAGATGACTGCTTTCTGTTCAATTCAGAACAAAAAGAGAAAGAAGTAGTGATAGAAGACTATTTACCTAGAATAGTGTTTCTTTTTTATTGTTCAACAGGAGATATCCTTGAATAACAGTATGGTGCAACATTTACTCTGAACTAAATTTATATTAATTTAAAACCAAATGCTGCCACTTTAATTTCTTAATGGGGCAGAAAACTTCCTTGTTGAGTTATGGCATAAATAGGCCAATTTGAACTACACCAAAGCAGAACTTGAGAGCTAATGAAAATTAGATCTGTGTTAAATATGCATTGATTTTTGCCTTGTATTTCCTGCTGCATAACTTGATTAGTTGTGTTTTTCTTGGGTACTTAGAAGTTCAATCACTGTATTGTTCTGGTAGCTGATCAAATGTAACAGAAAGCAGATTCTTCACTTTTGTCACTATCTGAAGTTGACCATTCTTTCAATTCTGTGGGTACACTATTTTTTTTTGTTTGTGAGTAGTTCCCTGCTTATTTAGCATGGGGCATTTAGCTTATAGACAGAACAGTGGAGTGTGCATCTATAGCCGAAGAATAGATAGTAGAATAGGTGTTAATTCTTAACTGACTACACAAATGGTAGAATAATTCTTATTAGCAATTGCACCCATTTTGTCCGTCTGCTTATGTTGCTTTATATACCTTTTGTATTTCTTTCCCCAACAATTTATCTGTATGGAGTAAAGAAACTGACCTGATATCCTTATGTGACTTATCTGCTCTCTACAGTTCCAATTGTCTTCTATATTTAGGACTGTGCAGTGCTCAGTGCCCAAAGCATGAATATGTGACTGCTACAACTCTTGAGTTAAAAAAACCAACCGTGTTAGAGCTAGGTATCATAAGGATAATCTTAAACAATTTACAGATGTTATTTTGGAGCCTGAATAGAGAGACAACTAGGAAAGATTCCCTCCTAGACTTGTTACTTGTGAATAGAGAAAAACTCATGGGAAATAAGATGGTAGATGTCAGTATGGCCACTGTGGTCGATCAAATGGTTGAGTTCAAAATTTTCAGTGCAATAAGAATAAAGGACAGCAGAGTTGCTACCCTGGACTTCAGGAGAGCAAGGTTGCAAACTTTAAGCTATTCAGGGAACTATTTAGCAGAGTACCCTGAGAATCTGCTTTTGAGGGCTCAGGAGTCTATGAGTACTGATCAGTCTTCAAGAATGATCTTTCAGAAGCAAAGGAACAGGCACTTCCACTGTGTCCTAAGTCAGTCAAGCAGGACAGAAAAACAGCTTGGCTGAACAGTGAGCTCCTCGTGGAGTTCAAGAGGAAAAAGAAATTGTGTGTCTCTGGAAGCAAGGTCAGGCTTGGCAGGAAGATTACAAAGCTGTGGTTTATATATGCAGGGAGAATAAATGAAAGGCGAAAACTCAACTGGAGTTGAAACCAGCCAGCGTGGTTTCAGATATTCAGAAGAGCTTTTTAAAATATGCTAATACCATGAGGAGGTCTAAAGAAAACGTTGGACCAATGCTTGTTGAAGATGGTCATCGGACTAATAAGGATAAAGAAAAAGCAGGGGCATTCAATGTATTTTTTACCTTAGTCTTTAGCAATAGATAGACCTAGGACTGCCCATTCCCTTGAGTGTGGGAACAGTGGCTTTCCATTTGTGTACATTGAAATTGTAAGGGATTGGCTGTTGAATGTTCAGAGTCCATGGGGGATGATGGGGGTCATTCCGGAGTTCTGAAAGAGCAAGCAGATGTTATGACAGGACCCCTCTTGACATCTAACAAAGGTCTTGGGAGTCTGGAGAGGTCCCCACTGACTGGAAGCTAGCCAGTATTATTCTGATCTACAAAAATGGCATGAGGGAAGACCCAGGGAGCTACAGACCTGTTAGCCTGACCTCAGTTCCTGGAAAAATTTTGAAGATTATACAGGATGCTACTGAAAAGCATTTAAGGAATAATGCAGTCATCAGGGACAGTAAACATAGGTTCATAAAAGGAAAGTCCTGTTTATCTAACTGGATATCCCTCTATGCTAAGGTCACACGCCTGGTGGATGAAGGGAAAGCAGCGGGTGTAGCTTTTCTGGATTTTAATAAGGCTTTTGATACTGTCCCTCACAGCACCCTTCCAGACAAATTGTCCAGCTATGGGATGAGTGGGTTCATGATGTGCTGGGTGAAGAACTGGCTGAACAGCAGGGTTCCTTTGGACATTTGGACTATGATTAATGGAATGAAACTAAAGAAGTTGAAATGCCAGATCTTCCACCTAGAATGGAGTAATGCCAGGCACAATTTTAAACTGAGAGAGGACTGGCTGTAGAGTAGCCCTGCAGAAGGAGATTGGGAAAGGGCTGGTGAACAGCAGCTCAATATGAGCCAGCAGTGTGCCCTGGCAGCTAAGAGGGCAAACCGCATCCTGGGGTGCATCAAACACAGCTTAAACAGACAGTCAAAAGAGATGATACTCCTGTTGTATTCAGTGCTGGTCCAACTTCACCTGGAGTGCTGTGTGCAGGTCTAGGCCCCACCATTTAAGAAGGATGTAAAGGTACTCAAATGCATCCAGATGAGGAGAACAAAGCTGGTGAAAGGGCTGGAAGGAAAGTAGTATGAGAAGCAGCTAAAGATGTTGAGCGTGACTAGTTCGGAGAAAAGGAGGCTGAGGGCTGACCTCATTGCTCTCTACAGCTTCCTGAAGAAGGTTCTGTAATTCCCACAAGATTTGAGTCACTGAAAAGTAGCACGTGTTGTAGTTTTGTTGCCCAGAGCTGGAAGTGAGCTTACATTCTTTTAATGGTTTCAAAGAGAGTAAGACTGGACAGTGGGTCATAACATATTTCATAATTCAGGCAATAGACACGTGGCCTCATATCGTTACTAAGCCTCATAACTCATGATATGACTAGAATCTTCCTTTGCCCATTTACTGAGTTGTATTTTACTCCAGCCTTCTTGATAAAAGAACTTCGACATCATTTCCAGTTTTCATTCGTCTTTCTTTAGCTCCCAGTTATATGATCTTACGATGTCTTTCTCTCTGAAGAACCGGTGGCTGTCAGAAGTTATTCTTCTTCTTACAGGTCTCTAAACCTGCTTTTTGATAAGCTGTTTAGTATGAACTCTGGCTGAAGATGGATGACATAACCTGTTTTTTCTAGACTTAGAGTTACTAGAGAGATTTTAACCTTCTCTGAGGTCATCTGTCTGAAATGAATAAAAAAGATCAAGTTGTACTCAGCCTTTCAGCAGAAAACTTAAAGATGGATTCAAAAGAACTGTCACTGTTATTCTTTTTTTTAACCCAAATAATGTGTTGCCTGCACAACTTGCCTCAAAAGTAAGGTGTATAAACATTTATGATGACATAACCACATACATCATTTGATGAAACAAATGAACAACACTGAGGCAACAACCAGTTCCTGCAGAATTGGACTGATCAGACCTCTAAATTGTTGGTATGCCTGACAGTTAATTCATCAGTATGAGTGAGGTTGTGTACTGACATTTTTTTTAATATTTAGGCTGTAGTGAGTTACTAGAGCAGTGACATATAGTCCAAATGCATAAGTATAGCTCCTTCTGTTGATTGATCAAATATATTTATTAGGAGACTATGCAGTGTATTTTTCCAGGCGTAGTTTCAGTGAAGTGATTTTAACTAGGATTTCCTTGTTTCCCTAATACATTTATGTAAATCTGTGTCAGCTACCCACTCTAGGTGGGGGGTTCCGGTGTAAGCTTAAGAGCCCTGCAGGCCTGTAATTACCTATACCAGCTTTTCTGTTCTCTCTGGCTCACCTCCCAGCTCTCTGGATCTTGTCTAGTTTTTCAGGATTTATTAAAAGTAAATATCAACAGCCCAGAATATTTTTTTTCCAGGATATCTCAGTCGCTTAATTCAAGCATCTGGGAAGAAGGACGCTCTGCTAAGCGAGTATGGAAAAATATATGTTTTTAAGAATTTTTTTGGTTACCCATTTAAAGCCTTTGACCTGTTTAAGAACGTTTTTGAATATATGTAAGGGCAAAGGCAAGAGCTGCTCTGCAAGGAGTGGAAGTTTGCTCTGTTGATACAACTCCAGAAGCCAGAGCCTTCTGCAAGCCATCAGCATCACACCCTTCCTTTAATGCTGTACCTAACACCAATATAGATAATATGAATAATTATTAAAATAATTAACAATATAAATAATAGAAAAATAATTCATATTACTGTCCACGCTGCTGGAATAGCAAGGAAAGGCAATGTTTAGAAAGTCTGAGAGTAGTCAGGAGAGAATGGGCTAGAAAGGAAGCAGATTGTCATTAATAAAATAGCAGTCTGCATCTTAGATCTTGAAATAACATCTAACTTAAAAAGGAACAAAAGCAGTATTTTTCCCAAGTCAGAAGGAACTGGATCAACAGTCCCCAGCACATCAGCTGGCCCTTCAGACACGTGTGTCCCCTGTAGAGCTGCAATAGGCCACACAGGGAAGTCTCCTCAACACTAAGGAACAAAAGTATGTTCAGAGCAGCTTCTTTTTCTCTTAAGGCCTTTCAAACCTCAAGTTCTACACAGCAGAGCATTTTGATAGTGATTAATGCAAAACCAGACATGAGTGAACTGTAGTAGTATGCTGAAACACCAGGTTGGTTATATGCTGACCCTTAAGAAGGACTTTCAAGTCAGGCTTAACCATTAAGCAGAGAAATGTGATTCAAGCCACTGAGGAAGGAGCTGGGGAAATTGTATATGCTTTTGGAATAGCAAGGAAAGGCAGTGTTTAGAAAGTCTGAGCCTTGGACACTTAAAGCCTTCTGGGAAATGTGTGCATGCATACAGAGTCTGTATGTGTTGTTAAAAGTAAATAAAGAAGATGCAAAATTATGTGGACCCAGGTTGGATCTGGGAATGAAGGGAAAGCATGAGTATCTTTAACCAAAGTAGCTGAGGTAAGGTGGAAGTAACAGAACTTTGCCTTGTTAAATCTCTCACTTTTCAGGAAATTCACATAGCAGCAAAACTGTAATTCCTTGATGCAACAAAAGTTATTCTAGGAGTCCAAGGTCAAAAGAGACTGTTAGACTGCTTGCTCTTGTTTCATGCATCCTGTGGCATCAAATTCCTTCCAGTGATGCTTGTAGTGAGCCCACAACATGACATACATTAGGTCTTAAAGCAAGATTCAGGGAAACATGAAAGTCACTGAGAAACCAGTGTGTCCCCAATGTGGAACTCCACGAGCGCTTTTGCTTCACTGCCCCCCATCCATGAATCGCAAAATGAGAGCTACCTGCTTGACTTCTGGTCCTCAAGGAATACGTATCCACTGCCAAAAATGGGAGTCCTAGCATTTTACACATTGCATGAAAACCAAAGGCAGTAAGATTTGAGCCCTGAGAAGGGAAGGGCAATGATTTCTCCTTTGTAACACGTCTGCTTGGCTGAATGACTTCTGCTGCTTTTTCATTTCCTACAAGAAGTAACCAGGACAGTGGTTGATACTGCCAGCTGAAATCTGTATGTCTGTTGTGTAAAATGCATAAACGTGCACTTGCATCTATTTGAGCTCTTTCACTTTTCAAAGAGGGTCACAAGGGCATATCAATAACTTGTTGAGATAAAAGCCATGGAGAAAAGAAAACTTGTTAACACATGAAATACCTCCCACCGCAGCTGGTTTAAAACAGAGCAGTGCAGATCCTGTGTGGTACCCAACCCTCAAGCTCAACAGCTGGTGCCACACAGATACAGCACAGTCTGAAGAGCTCTGTAGTACCTTGCTTTTGACTTTGAAGGGATAGAATAACCAAAAAACCTCCTTTTTTTTTTTGCTAATAAAAAAATAGAATTATCCATTTTCCATAAATTTAGTCTTCTTTTACTTCTTTATCAGGTGAACTCCCTTTATTCATATTTTTCAGTTCTCGCATTGTTAGTAACACCTTCTATGTACTTTTTTGTTTGCTTGTTTGTTTGTTATGAAAATAGAGTATCTGCATATTGGGGTGTTGCTTTTTTTCAGACTTCTGTCCAGACTAAAATCTGCATATCCATAGTAAGTAATGTTTAACATTTATCCCAAAATATCAAACTCAGCAGAGTGGAATGAAAAGTTTGGTTTTGTTTTTATTTTCAGAATAGACAGAAACCAAATCATATCTATTTTGATGTGGGCAAGCATTATAGACTTATTGACTCCTCAGCTGAACCTGGCATCTATATTACTCTGCAAAAGGAATGTCAGCAAATAATTAAATATAAAATCAGACCAATATATTTGCTAGGAATACAGGGATGTCTTGCTTTTGAAAACAGACTATTTGTTAATCTGTCTACTTCGGTATGGATCGAAAGAAAGAACCCACAAGAATGATGATTGTAAAACATATTTACTTTTTTGTATTTAAGCAATAAACCTCTTCATAGATGTACGATTCTGGGTAATCACAATTACTGACAGCACTTAGTTCAGTAAAACCAGGTGAAAAATATCTTCAACTGCTACAGATATCCTTGCATTTTTCATTTAACCATTTTTCCAGTTGAGTTTATCCTCCAAATCTCCTCTGCCTTTCCCCCACCCCCTCCCCAAATAAAGAGAAAGCACATTCTGAAATATAAGCAGTTTTGAAGAAACTATTTTCCTGGGAAAAAAAAACAACCCAAAAACCAACAAACCACCCCACATTTATTTTAAATACCCTTTAGATTGAAGAGGTCATTCAGCTGTAGCTATTATACGAAATCTGTGTCTGTGTTTAATTTAGTTCCCCTGGCATTTATAAAGTACTTGACATAGTTGCACAGCATCTAACTTTGGGCTTGGAAAACACCAAGGCTACTTTAAATACTTATTAAGGTCTTTTTAAGAACTGAATTTTTTTATACAATTTGATAGGAAGGAAAATGTTCCAGTATATTCAGTCCCCTTTTTCAACAAATGTTTTGATTACTAAAATTTCTTAAAATGCTTGTATCATGGGCTCTTCTTTACTGAGTCCTTGTGTAAAGTAATAATTATTCTGTTGGAAAGGAGGAAGGTAGTAGACTTCTCTAAATATTGTCCTGACTTCTCTATGTGACATTTTCAAGACCTTTATTAAATGCCCAGTTACTGCACTGAAGTCTTGAGAGTCCAGACCTCGTCATCCACATTCTTGTGTGCTCATAATCCTTCAGCTACTTCCGTGGGCGTAGGAGGGTTATTAGTGTTCAATTATGTATAACATCAGTTTTAGAAAGCTGGGTTGAAATGATACTGGAAATTGAACCAGAAAAAGAATTTTTGCACATTATGTGAGTGGACGTACCTTATGAATCTATAAAGCAGATGGCTGCTCTGCAATCAGATGAGTCAAATATAGCCCTCAACAGCTGGTGATTAGACATGAAGACCCAGTAAGAACTAATTCTTCTGGCTATCACTGACAGCTTTTCTTTAATATTAAAAACCTCTTTTTAAGCTGAACAAGTTACTCTTCACTATCCCTGTCAAGATATAAATAAAGATCCTGTATGTGAGTTAAAATGAGGTACCTTTAGGGATATTTAAATCCTCCAAAAATAGTCCAAGATTGTGTCCACAGCTAAATTCTGATTTAAAGTCCGTGAAAACTGGATTTGTGTAAATTTTTTTAAACTTTTTTGTTGTGCTGATACTGCCCCCTTGGAAACAATTTATGAATTTGTGTTGAATCCTCATGCAGATTTGGCCAAAATCTCTTTGAAAAGAGTAAACACTGTTGAAAAGTTGAGTCTTGATATTTCAGTGGTTTCTAAAAATAAATGTTTCAATTTTTTATTTTGAAAGAATGTGTATTGAAACCAAAGAAAATTTTAGAGGCCTTTAAAAAGTGAATAAGTAACCCAAGATTAGAATAATTTTATTGATTGAAAGCAGGATAAAAACTGCAGAGTTTTCCCATTTCATTTCATCAGAATTGTCATTTGGAGTCAACCATAACTACTTCTTCCCCTAGTCTTGCTTTGGTTCAGCTGCCTGTATAAGTCCATTATTTACATAGTATTACTCCTGAGTTCTTGAGTCTAATCACCAGCTCCTTCAGGTAACCATGATATATGATCACTGGAAACTGTTTTTTACAAACTCCATTTTCAGAATTCCTTAGGTTTCTTTCATTTCCTACTCCCACCAAGTGTTTATCAACTTCTATTAGAAATCTCATTTTTGGTTATTTCCACAAATAGTTTAAGATCATACAGTTTGTACAATGTGATAACACTGAATATTGATTAAATATCTCTTCTTCGTGATTATTCCACTTGTCTTTAGGAAAAAATGGTATCTGTGTTCAGCAATTGCTTTGATGGGCCAAGCTCCTTCAGTTTCGTCTTGTGTTGAATACACTTCCATGACTTGCTCTTTCAATTGGGCCTTCTTTACTGTTGCTTCAGATTAATTTATGGATCTTGAACAGTGGCCAAAACTGTACATGGTATACAGGATGTAGTTTCCAGACAGTGCTGCTAATATCGCCTCATCTATACTGGAAATACTTCATCTATTAAAACCCAGGGTCATATTTAACATTTTTTCCATAGCAACCTGACACTGATGGTTTTTAGCCATTCTTGACCCACCCATATTCCTTTTTTTTTTTTCTTCTCTGCTATTTCAGTTGAATAGCCTCAGCTTAAAGCCAAAATTATTAATAGGATGTAGTCTTTTAGGACTCATATCTACCTCCTGCTCAGTGGTTGGATAGTTCAGAATTGGCACTGACATGTTTTTCTTTAGAAAATTGTTACTTTCAAAACCGTCAAAGAAGCCTCCAGATTTTTTGTGCTTCCATTTGTTTAATTCCAGCCAGCTTTCATGTACTTCCATTCTTTATTTTCTTCATGTGTGTTCCTCACAGATATGTTCTGGATACTTGCAAAACACTGATGTATTTTGCTCCAGCTCAGATCCCCCCTCCTCCATTCTCAGAGAGAGGTAAAACTCTCCCATTCCCCTGATATGGCTGCCATTATTGAATGCTTCCATGTCAGATGTGGTAGTTTCTGTATGTATTTCTCATTTCCTATTAGTCATGCTATCTTTCACCTTCTGTTCTTCAGGGGGAAAAAAAGAGAAAGATTTGGGAAACAAGTTAAATATTTAGATTTTGGCCCATTTTAAATTGTTCAACATTGAGCTCTCTTATCTCATCCCCAGTAAACACTCTTTGCCATTACAGTTTTGTTTGAGCTTGTGTTCAGATCACTTACTTCTGCAGCGGTGCCGTGAGGTCCCTCACATCACGTAGGATACATACTCCAGAAGCTTTTAATCTTTAGCTTAAACAAATTTCACTTCCCTGCTACATGTTCTCATCTCTTTCAAGTGTCTTCTCAGTTCAGAACAGATCTTCTCACTCATCCCTTTCTTATGTTTTTGGCTTCTGTCAGAAAACACTTTCAAGACTTCCAAATTACACATTTCAGTTACAGTGTCATAATACACTCCTTATACACCAGCTGTGTGACATGGAGCAAAAATCTTGAGCCCAGTTCTGGTACCTTAGTGTGAAAATACTACTCTTCTTTTTCTGGTTATTTCTTAATGTCTGTGTACAGTATGCGTGTAATTGAAGTTTGCTACAAATTGTTGATGATAAGGTTGGATAAATATAAGGGTTGATTTTCACGGGAGCGAATACCACTGCCAAGCAGTTTTCCAGATGTATGCAGCTTGAACTCAGTGTTATAGCTGCTCTGACAAGGGAAAGGAGCAGGGAGAGAAGAGGAGGAGGCAGTTTTTCAGCTCCATATCTTAGCTGGCAGCATTTGCTGGGGGAGCTCATCCACTCCTCAGCAAAGACTCGAGTCCATAACTTCATATTGGAAGATAATCTCTCTCTCTCTTACATCACTTAGGTGACTAAAGCCAAGCTGCATTTGATCTTTTAATGTAAATACCTCCATTTAAAATTTAAGGCACTTTTCGCCATCACTCCTTCTGCTATGTGTGGATTTTAAGAAACACTGAATATATTTTGCATATTGGTTATTTTGGGAGTAAAGTGAGTAAAATTAAAGACACGAGACAGATGCAATATTCTTCAGTAGCTGAGTTTTAAATTTTGTGCCAGGATCCAGAAAGTTGTGCTCACAGAAATAACCCTAATAAGTACAGTGTCTGTCCTGAAAAGTAATAAACTGGGTACACAACATTTTCCATGGAAGAGGCTAACTGGTCCCCATATCTGTATATTTACATCTGCTATATATTAATATTTCCATGTATTCTGTGGACATAGCAAAATCACTCTGGGTTCAGTAATTGGTTTCCATAGTAGTTTGATTAGTGCAGAAGAGAACATGGATAAAAATAGATACTTCACAGTTACGGAGGTAAGACACCAGCTGTGTTCCCCTTTCTGTTTAAAATCTGGTTTTGGTTACCTTTTATGGACCTATGTAGTAAAGATGGGGAATACCACTGCAGCATGTAGTATTCCCATCCTAACAAGGAGAATGCATTCCCTGCAACTCAGGCTTCCTGAGGGGAGCTTTGATTTGGGGGAGAGGGATCATTGCTAACTTCTCATGAGTTACAGAGAGTTGATCAAAAGCTTTTTTGAAGAACGAGCATGGGATTTGTTTTCCTGGGAGTGTTTCTCTTGGGAGAGCTCTTCCCCTTGGCTGGGAGGATGCTTCTGCTCACCTTCATACTCGGGATCAAGAAAGTAGCTGTGTAGACCCACCAGAAAAAGCCTTTCTGATAACTGCCTGACCAGTCCCCCCACCATCATGCTCTTGGCCCTCTTCTGGAGCACCATGTAGCAGCTTCACCTAGACCTGTATGCACCATTGGTAGTGTGTTCTCGTTTGGGACATCATTTCTCATCTGCCTTTGCTGTGACCCTTCTGACAGACCCAAAGCATGGTCCAGGGTGTCATGATGTGTCTAGATTAATGTTTTAGTTCAGGTCTTTAGAACTGAATATCCTGATTTTCCCAACGGGCTTTTGTTTGGTTTGCACCATGAACAGTATTGCAGTACCGTAACTGGTTTTCTCTGGAGTGAGAGAATCTGGAAAGATGTACCAGCTGTTTACACCTAATGTAGTCCAGCCACTAAGTGCTGGCATTCAGTTCCCAGGACCAAACTTCATTTGAGCTCCAATTAAACCCTCAAATTCCAGGTCCTCAACACCAACTGTTTTGTTATTGCATCACATTGTTTGTCCATTGTGCATGTCAACACACCTGTTCAGCAGCTGTACCTGGTAAGGAAGCTGAGGATAAGCGTTGTCAGTGTGTCAGAGAGAAACAGCCCCTTTCTTCATGCTCCTCAAATGCGTAACAGCACAAAATAGAGGTCCTCATTGCACATACCCGTGAACAGTTATGAAACGAACAGTTCTCTGAATAGTGGGGTCTATTGCTGAGCTGGGGGACGGGCAAGATAATTGAATGAAATTGTGACTTAAACCTGCATACTCCATCCCGCACCCATCCTTTTTTTATTTGCATCTTTGACAGAATTTATTTAAGTTTTTTTTTCATTTGTTTATAGATCATGTCATATTTATTGCTTCAGAAGGGAGTTCATCTGTTTTCCTGAAGGGATAATAAACTACATGTGGACTAAGTTAGTTATTGAAGTTATGAATCTAGTCCAGAGTATCTCTGAAGGCTAGTTTAAAATTGAAGGGAAGGAATGTAAGTAGCGTGTAATAAAGTGTGGCTTGTTCTCCAGACATACACAGTATTGACACTAATAAAATTTTTATTGCTTAAGAAGGGGAAAATAGTTTAAGATACAAATATTAAATTAATCATAAATATGTGACATATATGAAAACCTGTCTTGGGGAGGGAATCGTGTCCATTTTGCCAAGTATTGTACTATTTTTGGAGATTGTATTGGTTGGATATATTAACCTACTATTCTTGCATTGCTAGTTTCCTAATTGGTAGCTACTGTACACATGCTGACACAATGATAGCTATCTTGGTGTGTTGCTGAATGATTGTTGAGTGGTTATGTACATTTTATCTGGATTTGCAAAATTTGGTTGATCCAAAAATCGGACCGTAGTTCCCATCCCCTTTTGTAGGGAACTTGAATAATTCCAAGAATAGTTTCATGGAAGTCATTGGAACTGGACAGATGGGTGTCCACTGATTGATACTATTGGTTCATCACCGGGATGAAAACCAGAAGACATATCCTCAAAGCCTGCCTTAGCTAAGCATCAATAAATAAGTACAAAACATTAATAAAGAAGTACAAATTTCTGTTTCTCATTAGAGTACAGCAAAAATTGTGCAATTTTGCATGCATGTTTGCTTTTTTTCACTACTGCACTGATAATTAGGCCATTAATACTAGGATGACTGCAAATGTGCACACACTTTACTGTAGGACTGTGTTAGCATAAATTAACATTTTGTTGCTTTTGCCACCACACTTCCTCCTGAAAACACTGCTTGCTTTCTGACTCTGCAAACACAGCCAGATTCTCTAGAATGTGTACTATTCTCTAGCAATAGAAAATAAGCTTAATACTTAACCACACTGAGTATGTGTCGGCCTTGAAGGGATGAGGTATTATAAACACTATCACCACAGACAGTTGAAAGAAACAGTGTGGGAGTCACAATTATGGGTTCAAGAACCTATTTTTCTTTTTTCTCCCACACACGCTCATCTCTTGTCATATTCTCTTCCAATAGTTTGCAAATTTCACGGGTTTCTTAGGATGTCCTTCTGCTAAGGAGATTAATACAAATATTAACAGCAACCCAGAATCTGCATTTGTTCAAGGCTTCTCTACAGAGCGATAGATAATACAATAATGTTTAGATGGCAGAGAAGAAAAACACAAATTAGGTATATATTCTCCCGCTGACCAACAAGTGGGAGTTAAGGCCATGAAAGAGATATTTCTTCAAAGAATTTAGTGTATTGTGAACCCAGAGTTTTGTTGCAATGACAGGCAAAGGAATAAGTCAGAAATTGGAAGTCAGATGATGAACCAGAAGTAAACTTAGTCAGATTTATATGAAATATTCTCATCAGAAGCTCCGGTCAGCCCAATGTCTAAGTGAGTAAGAGCCATTGTTTGCTCAGACTTGTTGTCTCCAATCTGTGCCAGTAATGCTTGAGTATCAGAGTACAAGGTACTAAAGAGGCATCATAGTTAAAAGCAGTTGTCATCCTTTGGAAGTCATACAGAACCAAGACCATGTCCCTACTGCCAGTTAAAATGTTTCTTCCTCAGCTTTTAAGTACTCAGTACCTGTAAGAGGAGATCCCTTCATGTTTTCCTACTCGTTTTGTCTCTCCCTCTCTCTGTTTTTTTACTGGCATAAAGAACTGGAAGCAAGACAACTCAACAGCTTTTGTAGAGGTATAAGAATGAAAAAGAGCAGCTGCTAATTTGATTAAAATGGGAATGTGGCCAGAGATCTGAGGAAATAATTACAGTTGTTCTAAGATGCCCTACACTGTCTTCCCACCACAGAAAGAGCCCTGCATGGAGCAGTTGAAACAGTGCTGCACTTGAGTTAATGTAACCAGTTGAGAAGGGATGTCTGAAATGTTTCCTTTAAATCACCAGCATTATTTTTAAAAGAAGAGAGGAAACTGGAGGATATATCTAGCTTAGTAATTTTTTGAGTGCTATGACATTATATTTGAACATATAGTAATCAGAAATTCATTTTAAGAGTAGTCAGGTCATTGTACTAGTTTTAAAATCTTAAAATAATTTTATACAGCTTCAGAAGATGGCACAAGAGACAAAAATGGAAATTTACTTACAGTTCTGAATCTAGTAACAGTTCAAATAAAGTTCACTTTGCTTACCTTTAACTCTGAGTTGAGCTCCCTCCTAGTTCATGGCAAAAGAGAATTGCCAGTGGCTCACGGACTGGTTTGATGTTAGGAAAGTGTGCTGCTTTCTTTGTTTGGAGAGAGCTGATAAATCCTCAACATAAGAACTACTGAGGCACGTTTCATCCAGATCATTTACTTCCTTACTCTGTGTTGCAGCCTGGCAGCAGAAAACAATGTGATACCTGTGTGGCTGCAGGGAGGGAGGAATGAAGGGCAGTGAGGGGAAAGCTTCTATCGGTCTAATGCATCTACTACTCACTTCTTCATGTCAGATAGTATCTTCAAAATACGTTTTTGGAGGAATCAACACTAGGACATATCTGTCCCCTGGTATTTCCAGACAGCCTAGATAACATCAGGCAATATGACTGACCTTAAGGTAGATGAAAACTAACTGGAGCAACCCTTTTTTTGACAGAAAGAAATGCATTTTTAATCAGAAGTTTTGGGGTTGTTCTTCATTTCGTTTCTTCTTTCAAAAAATGCTGACCTGCTATGTAAGTTTTTGCGTTTCCATCCTAAATAAAAGTTTCTGAAACCTTCTTAAGGAAAGCTGCAAGGTTTTCACTTGGCTCAAGGAGTTTATAGAACATTTTATTTTTGGTCTCATCCTCTAGTCAGTGCATGTTCCTTTGATTTCCTCAGTTTCCAAAACCAAATGACATCAGAAGGTATTGTGGGCCTGGGCAATCTGGTTTATAAAGGAGAATGGAAATGAGAGATAGAAGAGTGACACTGACAAGCAGAAACATTTCCTTGGGGAGAAGGTGGTGACCAACTTCTGGCTAGAAGCAGTAATGCCACATGGGGCTAAATTGCACCCTGGACAGTGAGTTTATGAAAAAAGATTAAAGGACAGTGATTTGCTCCATCATAAAAGATGCCTGACAAGAGAAAGCTTTATATCCGTGACCCCAGATCTATAACTAGAAAAATAGATTAAGCTAGAAGAAAACTGCTATTCGTGGGAAAGAGAAGGCAGGCGGGACCTTATTCTTTTTCTGGGATACTCCTCGTCTGTCTGAAGACTGTCAAGATATGATCATTGCAATTAAAATTGAATTAAATACAAAATTTTCATTTGGGCCATATTTTGGGTTTATTTGGATGATGTGAGAGACTGCATTATAATCTTTCAATGTTTTCTCCGTTGGGGAAAATGAAGCCCAACTCATTGTGTCCCAATGGACTGCCAAGAGGAAATGCCCCACGTTGCATTTAAGTACTAATAGCAGAATACTTGGAAATAGCCTTTCCACCATGAATGCCTTCATTTACAGAGAAATATGTTTACATTTGGATAACTATGGCTCCAGTGTGGAAAGATTGAAGAAAGAGTACTCTCAAGTTCAAGTAAAATTAAACCTGACATCAAGAAATGTAGGCCCTTGGAAAGTTTTTTTTTAAGCCTTAGTCTCTTGCATTTTTATGGCAGTTTCAGAATAAACTGTGTTTCTTGTAGCCACCCTTTGATATCCATGAACATTATTAATTGCTTTGAATGAAAAGGAACTCGAAGGTATTACTGTGATCTCTATGACAACAGACTTGGAACGACTATTGCAGTCTTGGGCAATCAAGATTTCAGGGATTTCAAACAGAATTATATCAACAAAATTTGCTTATTCTTTAAACTTAAGAAATAAAAAGAGATACTTAAATTATAAAACACTAACAGAAAAAACCTGTGGTATCAGACATTTTTTGGGCTCAGGCAGGGAGCAGCACAGTGATAAGGACATGGCACTTTGAAATTTTGGCAGTTATATGAAAAGCTGGCAAAGTGAAATCTTTCTCTACAAGTTCTGCTTGAACAATTCACAATTTATTGTGAAATCATCATGCAACTATTCCTAGTTAGTAAATACCTGCAAAGACAACATGTAGGATTAGTGGCCAGTCTCATTCTTTGGACTTATATACCGGCAGTTAAACCAAATGTGGAAATACTATCCCATGGAGGCATACCTCTCTAAACAGAGTGCCCCATAAAGACTTTTCTATGGTATCATTTTAAGGTTCATTTCAGTGCTTAGCCACAGGCATCTGGTGCTGTTTGAGATGCTCTTGGGTCTCCTCCAAGCCACCAGCTGTGGCTCCTGGAAGATGTAGGTCTCCTGCCAGTTCTTATCTGCCAGCCCAGTGCAGATGTCTCAGATACCATAGTTCGTCTCCAGT
The DNA here is from genome assembly GCA_022605575.1 of Laterallus jamaicensis coturniculus. Taxonomy (NCBI): domain Eukaryota; kingdom Metazoa; phylum Chordata; class Aves; order Gruiformes; family Rallidae; genus Laterallus; species Laterallus jamaicensis. The sequence goes on along the minus strand of JAKCOX010000001.1, from coordinate 81,351,130 downwards.
GGCAGTGAGTGCCATATTTAGGCACCTCAATTCAGCCCTTAGTTACTGTGCATTTGGCCTAACTTCAAGTGGTTGTAATTTTCTACTGTTGATGTTTTCTGTCATTTTTATATGTCTTGAACAAAAGTTAATTTCACAATTAGGAAAATAGTGCGCACAAAGGTTTGCAGTGTTTCAAGTACAACGTAGGCTCTAGATCACAATGGTCATCTTGTGAAACCAGAAGAGTGCTAGCGGAAGCATGCTGTTGTTTATCCCTACAGTGCTCGGACAGCACGATGGCCTCATTTGCTGCCAATCTCCAGTGGCTCTCTTGAACAGATTATTGATGATGTGATTATGTGCAATCTTCTGTGTTCATATACCCCTATTTCAGAGAGTGGCATGCAAGTAAACTACACATTGTCTCCATGTATCTGAACATGACTTAATAATGTAATTTTTTAGAAGGTAAAGTGTAGAACAAAGGTAGGCTGTTCTGGCAGTCTACATTTACTGGGGAGAAAGGATTTTGAAGTAAATAGCTTTCGAAATAGAGACGAATAACCAGTCTGAATACAGACTGTTAGTTGTAGGAGCTGGCAGTTCCAAGCAGAAGAGTTGGTCCTTACTGTCCCACTTGGGTGTCTAATGGTCTTTAGGTGTGTTTGAGTCCCAGTGGAGAGAGCTATCCCTGGGAAACTAAAGCACTGCCTATTTCAGGCACTGGCCTTTGTGGTGAACCACGGCTGTTCCTCACTGACACCTCTAAGTTTCCAGCTACACAATTTACTCTCCTGAAGAGAGAAGACCATTGCAAGTGTGTTGAGAATCTTAGCTAAACGAGAAAGCAAGTCAAGTTAAGCTTGTTAAACATCTCTAAAAAACACTTTCTGTTTGTGGCAGGCATTCTACTGCAGTCAAGCAAACCAGGGAAACTAAAGCAACAGTTTTTCAAAAGTATATAAGAAATGTTGTTATTATGGATTTGTTTGGCTTTGTTTTGTCTCTTGTGTGGAAATGTGTTGGGGGAAAAGCATTGCCAGGACTCCTACTCCAGCACCTCGTCATACTGAGCCCTGAGTTCTTTTGCACGGATTTATTTTCTTCCTGTGCATGTGTGGCTGCCACCCATGCTAATCAAACTCAATCAGCAGTGGCAGTCAACTGCTTTGTATTAACTATTGTTCTCTTGACTATGTTTTTTATAATAGATTTTTAAGATCTGCAGCTGACTCATACAATGCATACCTAATCAAAAGTAAATTAAACTGCATATGCTGACTTGATACTAATGACAGAACAGCATTTATGAGAGCAGAATAGTGACACTCTTTGTTACATAAGATTTTAAAAAAAAAAAAAGTCCAGTGCTTTGATTGTTTTCTCAGTATATATTATGGTGTGTTCTTAGACTGCACTATGATTTTTACTTAGTGCTTTTATTCCAGGTGATTAAATATATAGCAGATACATGGGGTTTTTTAATCTGTCCTTAAAATTTCCTATTGTATACACCTAAATGGGGTAGAAGTTCATTAACAATGCAAACTCACAGTTTGATGAATTTTACTACAGATCTTTGTATTTTAAGGAAGTTATCAATTTTCACAAGCATTTTAAACCTATTATATAGTACTTACAATTATAGAATTACTATAAATAGTTGTCTCTCTGGTCATCACTAATACTTTGCTCTTTTGATACTGTAGTTGAAAACATGTCAGCATTTTTTGAGTTACAGTTTAGTGAGTTATAGTTTAACTATAAATACGAGTAGCAAACTGATGTCTACAGAAATGACACCAGTGTAAAAAATACAGAGGCAAGGTAGGTTAAACTACTTGATATGGATGCTGGTCAGTGTAGGCATCTACATGAGCTATGAAACGTGCTCAAGAAGCCAATTAAGCTTGGCAAGTTCATATAGAGTTGCTGAGCTTCAAGGCAGCTTCTGTCACTATGGATTCAGACCAAGGTATCAGGCAAACAGGGCCATATTATACATTTAACAAGTCCTTTCTGTGTAAAATAGACCCAGAATGACCCCCTCCTACAGCGATCCAGGAGGATTCAGCTCTTGACTCACAACTAGAGTTTTCCCATTCCAGAGGGGCTGAAGCACGTTTTGTTTAAACTAAAGTAGCTCTTCAGTCCCTGGTTGCAATCCCTATGAGGGTTTGCACATGCATGCAGATGCTGCCCCCCCCTAGATGCACTGTTCCCTAATCTCAGTGCCTTTCGAGGGACCCATCTTCCTGTCTTTACTCAAGAAGTGATCTTTTTAACTCTGTATGTCTCTTGCCCAACATGAAACAATAATCTTCATTGGCAACATCGGGAGTCCTGAGGATGTAATTCCTATTCTTTTGATTTTCCAAAAGATTCTCCTCATCTGTTAATACATAATGGCTTTGCAGCGTTTTTAAAGTATTGTCTGACAATTAATCCTCACAGCAGCCCCAGGAAGTAGGTAATTTGAGATATATAACATTATATTTGAGAAGGTCAGCCTTTTAACTCATTACAGCATCATACTAGTTGAGGTTAGAACAAAGTTTCCAGATTCCCAGTCCCACCTCCTTTCTTCCAGAAGCCCTGCTGTCTGCTGCATTACCCAAGGTTTCTGCTTAGGATGTGCATGTTTGATGCAATCAGAACAGCGAAAGGTAGGAGGGCTGCAGATGGAAATAGTGTTGCATATATTTCCTGTGGTTTTCTTGTGTATTTTTCTTTTTGGGACTCTAGGAGAAGATCATTAACCCTCTCATGATAATAAGAAATTGCTCATAACTTAGTAGTCTGGAGAACCTGGAGAGGTCCCTTGAGTCAGCATTTGTGCCAAGTTAGCTGGTTTATTTCTGGATTTTTACCTCTTTCAGATTCTCTTTTTTCTTTGGAAACTTATCAGAAAAGAAGGAGCTAGAAAAAGTCTAACATGATGTCAAAAGACAATTAAGAGGTAGAAAATTAGTCTAGATAGTAGTAAGAATTCTGCACTTTTATTAATAAATTACATAGGAGTTTAAATGAGAAATAATTTGTACAACAGCCACTAAACAAAGCAAATCATTAGTAGATATTATATCTGCTTTACGTTAATGAATCTAAAGCATTGTTTGAAGGAAATAGAAATGCATTATTTTAAGTAAATCTCTACAGGGAGGTGTCTTTTTAGTTCCTTCAGAAGATAACAGTTTGTATGATATATTGTCAGTACAGGTACACTAGTGGAAGTATTGCTTACGCTGTGGTATAGTGACTTTAGAAAAGAAAATCAAAGCACAAGAGTAGTTTTAAAATCCCTGTGGCATCTTAGGACAGTTTTCCTCAAGCTAGCGTGAGGTGGAAATACGAAAGCGTGCATCAGTTGTATATCATCAGCTCTGACAAGCTGTTCCTCAAGATCATAAAAAAAGAAAAAAAAAAAAGAAAAAAAGGTTTATTACCTGACTACTTACTTTTCTGTATGTGCGAAAACCCACTGGCTTTTCTGCCAAGTTATCTCTGCACCCTCTGATTGTGCCAGTGTTCAGTCATCCTATTAGGCCCAAACATGCATTCTTTAGGAGAATGGAGATCTTTAAAACCTGTGGCAGATTTGCATATGTTACAGCATGATTGGACCAAAATATGTTTTTGATCGTGCAGATACGGCCTTTATTTTCCTGTGATTTGATCAGCAGACTCCCCTGCAGTGAATTGACAATTCTGCACTAATCAGCAATAGCAATACAAAAATGATTTCAATGTGCTGTAATGTTCCGCTGCGTATACCATTGAGCAGAACTACTTAGACCAATTTAGTGGAAAAGAATTAATTTGTATTACCATTTTAAAATATTATCTGGATGATACTCTAGTAGAACTCCGGGAACATTCTATCACCATTAGTTGAGAGATTTGTATGCAAATTTGGCTAAAATGTGTCTCATCTTTAAAGCAACCTCTGTGCCTCCTTCACTTCAGTAAAATCCAATTTAAAAAAGAAAAAAAACCACCTTGTGCTTTTTTTTATTTTTATGCTCTGTGTTGTGATAAGCTTCAGAATAAACAGCAGCACTTTCTCCTTCCTTGCTAAAAGCTTATGTAAGGAGATTATTCTGAACGCCGTACACCTGGAGATGAAAGGCTTTTTCATTCCATATTGAGAGAGATGTTAAATTGCTATTGTTTGTCTCCTGTGTTTTCATAAGTAGTGTTTAATGATTATTTATTGTTACATTTCCACGCATATGCATGCATATTTTTTTTGCACCTTTTTAGGCCTTATTAGCTTTGTTTAAGCAGCTCAGATATCAGAGAGTAATTTTGGGGGGGAAGGGAATATTCATGCTGATATAATTCAGATTTGATATTGAAGAAGCTTTCACACCTCTACCAAGGAATTTAAACGATAGTTTTAAATGACTAACGCCCAGAGCAGGCAGAATGAATGTGTTTCTTTGAGCAAAGTATCAGGGCTGTACCCTCATTCTCTTTAAATGTGCGGGTTTGGAAACAACAGAATTTTAGAAATATAGTAATCCCTAACTGTGAAGTAAACATTAATGAGGTTCAGATATGCAACACACTGCAGTCTGAAAGATCTCATTGCCAAGCAGAGAAATCCGTACTGTATAAAAGTACCTCTTTTGCTGCATTCCCACTTGTAAAATTCTGCCCGTAAGTCACAAATTCATCTTCTGCCAGCAAGCTAGAAATGGAAACATAGTTGCCTGGGAGTGCATAAATTTTATTTGGATGCAGTTTTATTTCTCTAGTACATTTTTAAGCTGACTTTTATTTTTATAGACCGAGGGAGCGAGGAGGAGACGGAGACTAGAATTTCTCAAAACAGAGTGTTTCCTTCAGATGCATGTTGGCTGTGAGAGCCTTGCATAAAGAAATCATTGACACATGCCCTGGTAAGCTGGAGTTCATTGAAGTGACACTGTGCTGCCTATAGCCCTTCCAGCCCACAGGCAAAACATTCTTCTGGCAAAATGCTATCGAATTCCCACTGACTGTTCACTGGAAGAGCAATTCATAAGTGTGTGCCTTGTTTTTTTTAAAGGCAGAGGAGCTCTATTTTTCTGGCAGTCTGAGATGCCCAGCTCTGGGTAGGAGGATGTGTTTCCTCCCTCATTATGAAGGGCAGGTTATTTTAATTTAATTTAAAATTTTTTTAAACTTATTTTTTCAGTAACAAAATATGCCATGCTATGAATACTCTGCATTAAAAGATTAAACTGTATCAAATATAGCTAACCTTCATGGCTATGACATCTGATGGACAGAGGAAAGCATTGCAATACAAGGCGTTCTCCCATTCTGTATGTTGTATTGGTATTCAGACAGTGTTTTAAAGTGGGACATGGGGAATTAAATGTTCTTGACTTGCAGTCACAATGTGTGGAGCTCATTTCGTTTTGCATGTTCAGAGCAGAGAGCTGAAACATTTGAGAACATAATTTCAATTGCAAAATCGTTACAAAGGTAGGATCTATTGAAAAAACTATGACATATTAAAAGTAACAAATTCTGTTTGTGCTGTTCACATGTGTTACCAACAGTCTTATTTCTGATTTTGTGTTGGTTTAGTTTTAGTTTGGAGGTTTTTTATCTTGACTTCAAGGGTTGAGTTCTCTTTAAGTGGATATTAAAGTAGTTGCAATGGTACTATGCCTTACGGTTTTGTATACACTATGCAGTAGATTCCTAGTGTATATTTAAAGGTGGAAATCTTATTAACTGGACCTCTATTAGATCATCATTCCACATTAATGCTACAAAATCAGATGACCTATTTCATATTTTATATATATCTTTATTAAATATATTTTAGAACCTCCTGTACAGCTTTGTATCTTCTTTAGCCTTTGTATATACTGAGATACTCTAATTTCCATGTTGCATGTTCACATCATCCCTCACTGAATAAATAATCATTACATTCAGTTGTGATAGGGCCACAAGATAGATGGATAGATAAAGAGAGAGAGATAGAAAGAGAGAGAAAAATAGAGAGAGAAAAGAAAGAGAGAGTGAGAGAAAGAGCGAGAGAAAGAAAGGAAGGAAGGAAGGAAGGAAGGAAGGAAGGAAGGAAGGAAGGAAGGAAGGAAGGAAGGAAGGAAGGAAGGAAGGAAGGAAGGAAGGAAGGAAGGAAGGAAGGAAGGAAGGAAGGAAGGAAGGAAGGAAGGAAGGAAGGAAGGAAGGAAGGAAGGAAGGAAGGAAGGAAGGAAGGAAGGAAGGAAGGAAGGAAGGAAGGAAGGAAGGAAGGAAGGAAGGAAGGGAGGGAGGGAGGGAGGGAGGGAGGGAGGGAGGGAGGAAGGGAGGGAGGGAGGGAGGGAGGGAGGGAGGGAGGGAGGGAGGGAGGAAGGGAGGAAGGGAGGAAGGGAGGAAGGGAGGAAGGGAGGAAGGGAGGGGAGGAGGGAGGGAGGGGAGGAGGGAGGGAGGGATGTGAATTAAAAACTGGTACTTCCACAGGTAATTTTCTCATCATGCCAATACAGTATTATGTAGAGTGTGAATTTCCTATCAATTCTCCTGTTCCAGGGACTGTCATGTTCCCCGTGCCAGTTTCACTGATAACTAAATTCTCACCTGTCACTTCTTCACCTTTCTCCTTATCTCTCTGTTGTCCCGTGCCATTTTGTTATCCTTCCTCTGTGCTTCATTAACTCTCCCTCTCCTCAGTACCCTCACTTCCAAATTCCCAGCTTAGTTCCACCACTGCTTTCTCTGTTCTTTGTCTTCTACCTTTTCATTTAGAAACCTCGTAGATTATTTTTTAAGGATTCTTTTGTTTTGTAAAAGTAAAAGAAATGTTTTTTAAAAAAAGTATTTGTTATTATTTAACTGTCTAAGTGTTACAGTAGATACCAGTTAGGAGTCCCACTGTATCTTTAAGTCATACTGCTAGGTGCAGCCTGGCACTGAGTTGACGCATTGCGGGCCCAGTACTTCGGTCTCACTAACAGTGTCCCACTGGCCTAACTCATTGCCACAGTCAGATCAACTTCCGTCCATGTTCCTGTCTACAAGTATGACTTCATGCAGAGAGCCAGCCCCAGTGTCAAAAACTCCCACAAAGATGACTGCTCAGGCACGCTGAGCATCTTTATCCCAGTCCACAAGCCCTCACTCCTTTTTGCCATGGGAGCGGGCGCTGGCAGGATCAAGTGTTGTACAGCTGTCCCGCAGCGGATATCCGAAGTGCCACTCTGCCTGGTGGCAGAGCCTGACCCTCTCCTCTGGGCAGCAGGATTGCCTCCCAGAAGCAGCAATGCGGAGGGGCTCGTGTTGCACTGGCACCCTGCAGCATGCTTGTAACTTTGCAGTGCTGTCCCCAAGGGAACATCAGGCAGGAACAGTGAGGCAGGAACAAATGCCACATTGCACTCCTCAGAGTTCACAGGCAATACTCTTCATAGGTCTGGGTTCTAGAAGTGGGCTGGGGATAAAAGCTCTCTTCTCCCACTCGATTTGCTTGCTGTGTCTGCTCCGTTTGATTGCACTCTGTTGGAATCAAATTTCATTTGTCGACATCTAGTGCTGTATATTTCAAAAGAGGAAAACCAGATACCGTTTTTTCTGATGCAACTTCATTTGCGGAAGGGTCTGCAATGGAGTCAGGGTGGTTGAGTTCTGAATGTTGCATAATTGCCACTGAAAGATCCTGTAACTGCCAGAGCTGTTAACTCTTCATAAATTTTACACTATCCAAGTTCCTGAGAGTCACTGATGTGCTTTTGCAGATCACAGGAACAGTTGATTTTATTGGTTCAGTGCATCCTTTTGCTTCCTCAGTAAATTTAGTCTTAATTACTTTAAGAGGCTTATAAATACACTATTACTTTGCAGTAAGTAATGTTTTCTTGGGAGGAACGAATTTAAGTGTGCTTAGCCATACACTGGAATTGTCAGTGTAGATCTTTGAGAAATAAATAAGTTCATTATCTTCAGCATATTACAGTTTATTTGCTTACTCATTATCTCCTTGAAATGGAAAACCCTTATGAGCAATACAAACAACCTCTAAGAAACAAATGATCCTCATATAAATAGCTACATTTGCTGCTTTTTAACCAACCCCTATCTCTGATTATGTGAATTTACAAACCCCTGTAGCTGGAAATTAATCATGAAAATATACTGAGTGCCACCAAGGTAGGATCAACATTGCAGTGAATGAACTTGCCCTCTTCCATTCCTCATTATTCATCTCACAGTAAATGGTGTCTTGTCTTACAACTTAGAAAAAAAAAATAAAAATGATTGCTTAGTAATGCCAAAGTATTCCACAAAGTGATATGATTAATGCTCTTCTCACTAGAAGATCTGCTGACGGAAGTAAAGTCTTATTCAGTTTCCCGGTGGAGACACAGTGAACCAATATCTTCAGCAATAATTTTTAAGCAGGAAGCTTTCTGCTTATCTCAGCTTTATTGTAAAGTCATTTCAGAATGCACATTAAATATTTGGAAAGAGGTTATAATGTGGGTGGATTTTCCCTAAGTCAGGAAGGCTTCTTTCACTGAACAGAGATTGAGAGACTGTGATGGTGCTCTTTCCCTTTCTACCATCTGAGACTGTTTAGACTTCTTCAACTTTATTATTGTTTAGTAGAACTAATGTCTGGTAATATAACACTTCCTTAATTGAGTGCAAGTAGTTCTCTGTTCCTGATGCTTCTTTATTGGTTTTGGCCAACCACCTGCCACAGACAGTTGTTACATCTATTGCAAACATCAGATCGGATAGTTGACAAGACCCACCATTAAATTGTTATTGCAAGTTAGTTGCGTGATTCCTTTCATTGTGGGTTTGGGTTGGGTTTTTTCTCTCTGAAATCATAAATAAACATTGAACAACTCTTCTTCTCTTCCACATGTCATTATTTTAAACCTGTACCACAGGAGAAAGCTGAAGACAGAAACCTTTCGTAATGGGAAAGTAGCTACAAAATGCAGTATAAGCACCTCACCACTGAATAAGCCTTGCAGTTTGTGTTGCCTGCTATTGGAGCAGTGAATGTGCTGCAGAGGTGGGTCGTGGCAAATGTGAGCAGGAGCAAGGGGCAGTCTTTATCCCTGCCACTGCATGCTGGGCTCCCTTACTGTAGACCATCTTGGTTTAGCGTCCTGCTCAGTGGCATCTGCCTCAAATCAAAATTGGCAAGGCTGTTGGTTAAACTTAGAATATAAACTTAAAAGTTTAAAGTCCAGTTCCTGTTCCTCAGCAATTGATTTGCTTTATTTGGAGTAAAAAATATAGGTGAAGTTAATGCCTATGGCATTTTGAAAAAAGGAAAAGTTTTACTTACAAGCAAAAATAGTAAATTAACTCCAATCTGCTGCATACTGGGAAGAAATCATGCAGACCTTGTGGGGTGAAAACATAATATAAGCCTGGAAAACTTTTCAAAGTTGTAGAATCAGCAAGTCTTTGGATAGACTTTCACCATAATTTACAAAAAATGTGTTTATTTGCAAGCAAACCTCAGTGTGGTATAAAGCAGCGACTAGTGCTCTAGCACATGGGGATACTCGTGCACCTCTTCTAAACCTTCCCTCCTCTGTCAGACAAGGTCTGTAGCCATCTATATATTATAAGCAGCTGGAAAATTTCACACACCCACTGAAGGTTCCAGTGAACACAAAATACCACAGAACAGATGCCAATAAGAGGGTATTTTTAGTGGCTCATGTCACAGCTGCTGTTTGCTGCCACTGTGACAGCTAATGAGCTTTGAACGGCTGGGAGAAATAGTGCATCCTGCAGTAAAAGCCTCTCCTTTCTTCAGCACAGGCAGTAAATGCTTGCTTGGGGTCTACCTGAAGCTTTATAACAAACCATTGCAGCGGTTTTTCTTCACTGGTTAAACAGATTATAATGCAGAACTCCATTTCATGTATTTATTTCTGTAAGAATCTGGCATGACAGTTTACTGTTTGTTTGCTCTGTAATATTGGCTGCTAGAGGTAATGTTATTGTAAACAGAGCTTGACTGAGCCAGCATTTGTTACTAGCAGTTAATATAATTTTCTTACATTTTCTTGGCCTTGGACAAGGAGTACTTAAAATGTAAGGAAACCCATTCTGTACATTTTCAGCTGAAGCTGAGGATGTTTATCATTACATAATAGAAAAAAAAACCAACCACCTTACAGGTGTCATCGACTGAGTGAAAGAAAATCTTCCTTATGCTGGGATTTCTTACTCTTTCTCCCTTACTTTGTGCCATTATATTACACAGAATGAAGCATGTTCCATTCCCAGGAGAAAGCCAGATTGATATTGAATGTGTAACCAGCTGGGTGTTTACCCTTCATTATGCACACTGACAAGGCATGAGAGGAAGAAATAGAAGAAGAAGGAAATCTGAAGTTGTTGGAATAGTTGTTCTTTTTGTGTCAAAAAAACGCTGATTTGAAAATTCAGTTCAAGTGACTTAGGAAGAAAGCTCCTGTGCGCTCTTGCAGCTTACCTGCTATTTTTATGCTATGTAGAAATTCATAGAAATTATTGGCTGACATAGTGAGGTGTGTGGCAATCAGCCCTTTTTCTTTATAAATGGCTTTATCATTCTTGCACTTCCTGAACACCAGACACTTCGTGTGGTATTACAGAAGGCACTGGATGAACCTCCTTTTACTAGTCCAGTCTGGTTTTCACTACTCCAAGTTGTTTTACAGATGGTAGCCAAGTGTAAAAGTCTGTGTAAACCCAGAGAACATTACTTCACAAAATTTTGGAAGAGGGATGAATCTCAAATGATCAGTCTAATGCCTATGGGATTAGAAGTATGCATCCCAGAGAGGGAATCTGACATGGGACTTTGAACATGCTGTTTATTCTTTCTCAGAGGGCATAGAAATAATATGTCTTTCTTGACAAGAAACACATAAGTTGATAGTAAAGAGTTTCTCTCTTCAAGCCTGGTGTTCAAATTATCAGTGAGAAATATGTAAATAGGACTATTCGCTCTTGTTTTGTAGTCAGGAAACAGAAGCAGAGTGGCTAGGGGATTTCCCTGAGAGAGATACATTTCTGCACACCGAGACTTAAGCATGACCATGTAACGTTACTTGTTTAAGCTCTGAAACGTTCTTTTCGTGGGTACATTTAATTTCTGCTCTCCTTGTCTTTTTTCTTTTGAATCTTCAAAAATCTTGTTTCTATTTTCTGTTGATTTCAGAGGTCATTTGCTCATCTCCACTGCTTTTTGAACTGATTTGGCTGTGGACAGTTCTCTTAAAGTCAGTTTTCCTGGCTGCTGGCAAAGGCTAGGAGAGGCTTAGATGATCCCAAATACCCTTATCAAGCTTCATCCTCAGAAGTGAACTAATTCAGCCAGGGCAGAGGCCAAACTTTATGTCCTGATCTTCCATATAATTAAATGTTTGAATAGTTTTATGGTTCATGGGATGTTTCTGCCAAGGTCAACTGGATATCTTGCAGACATGTAAGCAGGAACCCCATACAGTTCAGGCTAAACGTGTGGCATTGGTCAGGGGTAAGAAGTGGAGGAGGAGGAGGAGGCTGGTGTCCGGCTGTGGGTTCTTCTGGTTGAGTGGTAGGAGAGCGTGAGACATGAGGGACATACAGTTGATGTCCAGCTTTTGGTCCAGGCATTTGCACGTCCATTCACAGGGAGCATTTTTATATCTACTAAGGTGGTTCACCAGGATTGCCTCACACAGGCAGAGGTCTGGTTTTCAATGCAACACTCTATTCCTGTCCAACTGTGGCTCATCACATAACTAGGAACACGGACACCTCATGAAACATGCTTGTAGGAGAAGTAGAAAATGACAACTTTAGCCCCTTACCTCTTGCTGGTAAATGTGTTAATAGTATTTAGAAGTACCATGATCATCTCCCTGCTCAGAGCTTTTGCTTTCTTTTGTGCCTGAGAAGGTTTCAGTTTGTTGATGACTGTTACAGCAAATTGTCTTTAGGTCATTGCTGGGGAACAGCCACATGTGATGTCTTCAGTTATTTTCTATTTTTCTTTGAAACTGTGTGGGCCTCTTTAGGTGGAGGAGACTGAGGGGTGACCTTCTTAATGTTAATAAATTGTAAAGGGTAGCAGTCAGGAGTATGGAGCCAGGCTCTTCTCAGTGATGCCAGCAATATGACAAAGGGCAACGGGTGCAAGCTGGAACATAGGAAGTTCCATGTGAATGTAAGGAAGAACTTTTTCACTGTGAGGGTGACAGAGCGCTGGCACAGGCTGCTCAGAGAGGTTGTGGAGTCTCCTTCGCTGGAGACATTCAAAACCTGCCTGGATGCATTCCTGTATGATTCCTGTCTAGTTGATCCTGCTCTGGCAGGTGGGTTGGACTAAATGATCTTTCAAGGTCCCTTCCAACTCCTAGTGTTCTGTGTGCCATCAGCGCAAATCAGCTCTTCTTTCTGTCTGTTTCCTGGTTTGTCTAATGTTTCTTTAGGCTTTCATTCTTCTTTGTTATTCTGTTGCTTCTTAGAGTGTTTTCTACTCTTTACCATCTGTTACATTCAGAAATTTGGTTTATTTTCTGTATCATGTATAATGGTCTAAGATAAGGTCTCTGCAGATTACAAGTGAAATGTGCCAAACCAGTGGCACTCTTGCTATAGATTATGATAAAATCTGTATATACATATTTGTATATATAAATAGCATTTTGAAAAAATTTGTTCTCTGCCAGTATCTTCTTGCTTAGTGGCAGGAATATTAACTATTCTAAATGGTTAACTACTGCATAAACTGGCATACCTTGAGACTTTCAGTAAACCCTGGAAGTTACTTTTCTGTCTACAGCAGCCTATTCTGTTGGCCTTCTGTCAGGATCTTGGATTTTTCACAGTTCTTCAGCTGCCAAATGTTGGCTATGAAGTTATTAGTTTCCTGAGAAATCCACTCTTAGCCTCTGCAATAAAGATAAATTCACTGTATTTCCATACCTCTAAAGAATAGGTTTTACACAAAGGGTACAGGTTCTGATTAATTCTGCTTGGATCCAATTTTAGTGACTAATTTAATCATTCACTAGCACTTCTATTTAGCAAAAACAACTTTAAAGTTTATAAAGAGAACCACCAATCAAATAAAAAAGGACTGAGCCTTGACATACACAGTTCATTCTTCTTTTTGAAGGTTAAGGCTGTTAATTTTTGCTAACTATTGGCAAAGGAGAGTGTGTTATGTAAAGAACTACAGGATCATCAATTGCGTCTGATTGTTTTCAATTCTAACAGCCCTTCTCAAAAGGGCTTTGCACATTGCATGGCTCTGAACATCTTCAACTGGCTTAGCTTTTGAAATCCTCTATGTGGTAGCACTGGAATATAACTAAGACAATGACGGACACTTCTACAGAAGCCCCAGTGGTCTTTCTTCTTTACCAGAGAATGAGATTTCAATTAAAATCAAAAGTTTGGGTTTTGGTGGGGTTTTTTTTTCAAAAAAAAACAGCCAACCAAAACAGCAGAACAAATCTGAATCACATTTTGACCAGCAAAATCGGAACCAAACCAGCAGGACTAGTCCAAGATTGTTTTCATGACCAAACCCTGTGAAGAGAGTATCACCATTGTTTATATGCTAGCCTTATTTATGATTTCCCCTCTAAATAAGGGTTTTGAAATGCAGAGAATGCAATTAAGTATAGCAGGGCTTCAGAATTTTAGCACTTTTCCTTCTTCCACAGCAGCTGGCTGTGTTCTCTTTATATTCCTGGGCAAATGTGGGGGGAAAACGGTTGCATGCAAGGATTTTTAGGTTTTATAAGGTGGATTTTTTTAGCCTGCACAACCTTAATGTCTACTTCAGCTTGAAATTTATCTTCTGTTTTATCAGTGAACTTCAGTGTTCTCAGGAAAAGGATTAACAATTTGTATATTGTAAAGGTAGTGCCTTACAGGCATCATTCTTTAAAAGTAAGGAACAGTGGCGGCTGTGTTTACTTTGTACAGGGAGTAAATTGATTTGTCTGAATTAGCTTTCAAAGTAACTTTATGAAGTGCAAGGAGAAGCAAGAAATGTCAGGATACTAGAAATCTACAGGAAAATAAAAGTGCACTCATAACTAATATAATAGGAGCAGTGGATAGAAAAAGTAAGAAGATAAAAGACATCTTTTTATATATTCACTGGAAGTGCAGCAGCAGATGTTTGCAAAAAAGGCTCTGGTATCTTCTATCTCAGGATTTCCTAGTGTGGTTGTGTTTTATATACTTTCAGTAGTAGCTGAAAACTGTTCTCTGTCATTAGCAACTTGTAAAATAAGTAGCAGATGCTGTGGCTGTGTGTGGCCACACAGGAGGTCGGGTTGTTCCATTCTGTATCCCTTTAACCAGAAGAACTGTTTTTAGCAAGCACTGACCGATCTAGAAAGATTCAAGGTAGGTTTTGTACTAAAAACATCTAAGCAGTAATTTAAAGATAAAACCAGGTAACATGTATTTCTTTAGATTCAGTGCAGTTTGGAGAAACTGAAGAAGCAATGGGAAAACACTGAGGTGAGGTGAGGTTGGTCACTTGGCTGTGAGGTTTAGGGAATTTTTTTAAAGGAAACAAGAAAAATCAAAATGAGAATATAAAATCAAATATTCACACTCCATGGACACTGTATAAATAAGTAGATGTACCTGGAGATAAGGATTTATATATACAATAAATGCTTCCAATATTTCTTACAGAGATTTTCCCTTGGGATGAAAACCAATTGAAAAAGCATCTCTTATGTGATTCTAAAATGAGCAAAAATTATTTCTGGTTAGAACCCCTGGAATTTAAAATGTATCACTGCAATATTGGTGGCAAGATTATTCTTGTGCGATTTCTCTAGATCCTGGTTTTACTTCGGATTTAATGTCATCATTTGGAAATCAAAATTGCAATACATGAAAAACTTCTTATTTTTTAAAAGCTGGAATATTCATGGAAATATGTGGATTTCCTTTGGAAAAATGCTGTTGGGTTTTTACTTTTTATTCTGACAATATTGGTTAGTTGTACTGGCTGCTTTGTGGCGCTTTATACACTTGCTTAGCATTAAATAAAAGTAAACCAGTTGCAAAAAAACCCATCAGAAATATAACCAGAAGAAAATTAAGAATTTAGTGAAGCAGAGGGAAGGACATGTTTTTTGATTCCCAGTTGGTTTTGGGTGATCTCTAATTTTTCAAGATTTCTGTGTTGCCACTTTACCTGCAGACTCTATGTGATCTTTTAATACACAGTAGAAATGATCCATGAATTAACGTAAAAATGATGCACATATTTGGCACCTCATAGTCAAGTATTAAGCTAACTGGCATTAGTGGTGTGGTGCAGGTCTCCACATCATCAAAAGAAGCAGAAAGACAAATGAGCAGGAACTCTGATGGTTTTGGTTTTATTGCTGCTCCTTCTTCACCTGGCTGTATGGGACCACAATACCATTGCAACACCACCACCTTGATATAACACCAGGGCTCGTTATCATGGTGTAACCATGCAATGATGTTGCTCTTTGCTCAGGGAATGTGACCACCAGTGAAAGACAAGAAAAGGGTAATCTGAAGAAAATGCAACTTTCAGGTGCCTGTTCTCGGGATACAAAGCTTAGAGTGCAGGTTGATGTCCCACCAGGGGTTCCTTATTTTATAGTGAGGTTCTGAAGGTTTGCAGTCAGTTTCTCTGTTTGCAATGAAGAAGACTTTTTCATATAAAACTACTGGTAACGGAGAGCAAAGCTCAGTGTTTACAGTGAATGGGGGGGAGAAGGTGGTGGGGGAGGGGGTGGGAAGTATGTTCAAAGGCAATGTAACCAGACTTCTTTATTGTGTCTTGGCAGTATCAATGGATTGATTGTGACAAGGTCTGTGTTAAGTACGCATGTTCTTTTTTCAGGTTTGGTAAATGACTGCAGAAAGGCAAAATGCCCACTTTTTCCAAAGCAGTCACTGATAGCCCCTGCCTGATTTAGAGCAGGTCTGGCTTGATTCTGAGAAACCAGGGCAGCCGCAATTCCCACTGAAATGCTGCCAAGCCGAGGACCGATTATTACAGCAATAAATCAAGGTAGGCTGTTTGGAACAGGTAGAACACCTCTCTGCAGGATTGTAGCATCCAATGGAAATGGTAACAGGAGAGGTACTGACACCACAGGAAAGAACATGTGAGTTTAGTTACTGTCTCACAAAACTCCTGGGAAGTGGCCTTATCTGTTTTATGTTTTGAATCTATCTGCTAAGGCAGTAGAGTTACCTGGGTCATAGGATAAAGCATTCAGAGAGATGTCACATTTTTTCCTTTTCTTCTAACAGTGCAGTATCATTTTGGTTGCTCCTTTGCACCTCTGTTGAGTAAAGTAGATAAGCACTTTTTATTTAAAATAAATTACTGACAAGAATACTGTCTGCAAGCTTCTCTTAACCCATAACTCCCCTCCCCATCTCACACCCTCCCCCCCATCCCCCTTTCTGTGATGGCAGGCCCCGTAAAAGTATGGTGGTGATCCAAGTGCTGTTCCCATGTGACTGATAATGGCTTGGGAAGTTGCTTTGAGGCTAGAAGGCAGAGAAGTGGAGTGGTGAGGTGAGCCACCTCTCCCTATGGCTTTCTGACTCTCAGGCTGAAGTAGTGAGAGGCAATGCCAGTCAGAGCAGCTGAAAGGTGGCTCCTGTTGCCATTGAACCAACACATCTGGCCAACCACTGGAAGGCTTAAGGTTGGTTTTCAATAGGCTGGTGGAATTGTTTAAATTCCTATAGGCACAGACCTGGAAATGAGGTATTATCATTTGGTATGTTGGAATAGATTTTGTCTTCCACCATGGAGGACCTGTAACACTACTAAAACTGCAACACTGCTATTTAAGTTAAGATTTAGGAAGAGAGGTTAAAGGTCTGCATGTAAACTGCCCCAAACCTCACATGTTTTTGTGGACTGAAGTTAATAAAGTGGATAGGTCCCAACTACTAGCATAGCTGAGGAGAACCCGTGGACACCTGGAGACCTGGTTTGTCCCATAGACAGTGGGAGGAATGGCCAAGGATATAATTCACCTTAAGATACACATCTTCTTTTCCCATGAACCACAGCTGTGTTCTCCAGATATTGAAGGGCAGCCTGAAGGAAAGACCTAGGAAGAAAAGATTAATTTGATAAATACTTAGAGGAAAAATAATGAAGCAACAGCTGCCTGCATGTGACATTGCCTCTCTGTTTTTTAAAATGCTGTTAAACATCTGCACATCATTCAAGATTTAAGATCCTCTTTAGTCAGTAGGTGAAAATGCATTGTAATTTAACAACTGATCTTTGTCAAACAGTTAAGTGCAAATGAAAAACTCTCTAAACTAAATAGAAAACTAATGGGAGATGAGATGTAAGTATATAATCCTTCACTCTGTCTCATCAGAATAAGAATTTAATTTAACTTACAAGGAGTATGCAAATGGTTTCTATGTGTTACCATTCACACTCCTTCTAATGGGAAGCTAATTAAAAGAAATGGAGAAGACAGAGAGGAAAAAAAGTCAGAGATAAGTTTGACCTAAAATAGATATTTTACATATCATCTTTAAAAAGGTTAAGAATTTCTCTGTTCTTAAGTAGAGTAGCTCAAAATTCCACTGGTTTCAAAGTGATTGCAAAGAAAAAGAATTGACTATGCTATTTTCAATTGTGAAAGGCAGAATACAAACCAAAACTAATAACCTAGGCAAAGCACAATAAATAATATTCTTAGAATTAACTATTCCTAATTAAACACAAATAAAATCTTGCTTTATCTTAAAATATATTTCTTTAGATTTTGTTAATTAAGCTAGGCATGCCCATGTTAGATTTACTCTGTAAGGATGTAGTATTTTGTAACAAGTTTTTGTAAATTAAAACCAAAACACGATACAAGATATCTCTTACTTTTAAAAATAACAGTGACTTTTTAGTGAAGTCTACATCCTTCATATTTTTTAAACAAACTAGTCAGAAGTCATTCAAATCAATGGTCTCATGTCTACTTTGGCCTGTCACGTTGTACTTGTAGCTTCTGACTCAGTCTGAGCCAAAAAGAGAAATTTCCATCTGCAGAACCAGTAATTGTTAATTAAAACTCTCTTTCTCATTTGCAAAGGAGAGATTGAGAGTGAGTCAGTTAAAAGAGTAAATTCTCAAAGAATCAGTAGCCATGTATGGCACAGGTTAAAAACTGGCTAAGTGGTAGGCCTCAAAGTTAATTTTAACTAGCCACTGATCATCAAGGGGACATAGGATAGTGCGGTAGATTTCCCCATGATTCTTGCCTCTGGACTATTTAATACTTTTATCAGTAAACAGATACTACAGGTGAAAATGGGAATAAAGAAAAATTATGTGTATAGTTGGGCTTTTTCCTATTGATACAGGTTATGCCATGGAGGTTTTATTATTTTACGGCATGGATGTGTAAAGTTTATTTTAGTATCTCAAAATCAGGTAATTTGGTAACCCCATGGATCGTGCAAGTTCCTAGTTCACACTGTATTTGCATGCATCTCTTTTAGATGCTTCAGTTCCCTTCCCCAAAGGATATCTACACTCTTCTTGGGGCAGCAGTGCTGGTACTCAAAATATAAATTGTAATTATTTGTGGTAATCTTTGTCAAAAATTAAAATAAGTAAGAGCAAAAAAACCCAAACCTCTTCAGTGAACTCTTCCTCCACTACTGGTTTTGTACAGTTCCTACACTGAATCCCGTCCATTCTCATTTGTGACTGGATGAACCACTTTAGCAAAAGGCATGCGGCCTCCCTGTGATTTGCTGATCTAAGGTATTGTTAATTGGTGGTTGTTTTCAAAACAATATAGCCTACAGATGTCGCAGATGTTCTACAAGGTGGATCAGAGCCCCGGTCACTGGCTGGTTGCCTGCATGAGCAGGTCATGGTCCATGCATGGGGCATGGGGATGTCTGATGAGTGAGCTGAGGGGTCAGCCGCTCTCCTGCCCTCGAGTTCCCTAGGCAAGTGGAGAAAATTTCAAGACTAAGATAAAAAGTCATCCTAATGCCATACTTGCTCAAGTCAGAAGCAGTCAGAGCAGAGGTTTGGAACTGGTTACCCTTCATCCTCTTGGACAAAAGTTTGATCATTTGATTGTTCTGGAGGAGAGTTAACTTCCTTTCTTCCTTCCTTTCTTTTCTTTCTTTTATTCCTCTTTTCTCACATTCTTGGTTTTTCCCATCTTTTATAGGCTTCTGAGCCTGAGAAATCTTCCCAATAAATTAGCTATCAGATCCTAAATGCTCTGAAAAACTTATTTTTAACTTTTTTTCTCTGGCAAAAAATTTGTTCTGTTGAAAAACATGCATCCAATTCCCAGTGTCGACATACCTCAGGTGCACTTCACTATTTTGCTTTTATTTATCCCTCTGGGTGCTGATGTTTTATCTGTGTTTAAGTGGCCTTCATAATTACTTTTTTCTTCCTGTCTTAAAGAAGCAAGATGCGCATGCGGAATGAATGTTGACCGAGAAATTTGCTGGGAACCCTGTCACAGAGTAATTTTACCTCTATTTGATAGGCAGGAAAATCAAGTCAACTTGTTTCCTACATGTGTTGATTACTTTGAAAACTGTAATTTAATGTGCCATCATTATCCATACTTTCCATTTCACTATATTACTTTTTACTATGTACATTATGCTAAGCATCCTAATACAAGGGACTTCATTGAGTTAGTCTTATTTTTTCCAGAAATGTTTTACTAATGAGTAAATATTATGGTAAGAATTTTCCCTTTGCATCTGTCCCGTTTAGGAAAGGTCTACTATTTCAAAGGCTTTCAGTGAGCAGTGAAATGGGAAGCAGAAGGTTGTTGCTCACTTACTCCAGTTTTTAAGGAAATATTTTTTAATGATTTCTTCATAATTAGGTCTACTTGAAGTTTATGAATCATAGTATTTGAGTGCTGCCTCTCTGTTTGATTTTGTAACAGAATATCAGCTTTCCATTCAACATTTAAGGAATTTTTGAAACAGACATCTCCATTTAGGAGAGTTTCTGAGACACTGAGACTGGAGAGAGGGAGAAAGTTTTCTTTTTCAAGCATATGTAAGAAATCTTAAAGGCTATTATCAAGTTATTCTTGGCTTTCAAAACCCTTTTTATTTGCCCCCAGTTTTCACTATATTTCTTGGAACTGGAAATCTCACTGACTGGGCCACACTGTGTGACTCTGCTAAGGAACCTGTCTGTCTCGAGTGATGACAGAAAAGGAGATAGGGAGTTTAGCACCACTGGGCTGAAGTTTGCTTTTAGAAATCCCCTGCTGTGTAGATGTGCTAACATCTACATATTTAAAACTCTGCATTGAAACAGATGGCTTACCACTGACTCAACTTATGCATCCAATTATATGTGCACTAATGAGAAGACTTTGCATTCTCTCATTTGCCATTAATTACACATTTTAAAAGGTGACCTTTTGTTTTTAAATTGATACTGGACCACCATTTGCAGCAGAATGAAACCGGCTAGGTAAAGAAGACAGACAGTATATGGTAAACAGAAAATTTTCAGCCAATGTATACAAAATGCAGCCAAAAGCTTAGAAGAGAAATGGAGAAAGTACAGATAGAGCAGAAAGCAAAGGAAACTGGTTTTGGTAATAAAGCATTGTGGAGTGATGAAGACATTCAGAAGCCAGACAGAAAGATGTTGGCACATGTGTGAGAAGCAGTGTATCCAAAATTCAAGTTAGTGTGGATCTTCACAGGGAAGCCACATCAAACTCAGAAAAATATGTGACTTCCATTGCTGGTTACTCTCCTGGTGTGATTTCAGATTAGCGTTGCATTAGAAGCTACAGCATGGAGTGTGTCTTGCAGAAGATCTGAAATGGGGACTTTAATGGTGTGGTTCACTGTTGTTTATGGGGTTTTGTTATTTGATAAATTAATAGTTCAGACTCTATAGTGATGGCATAGGCTGTTCTCGTGTTCCGAAGGATCTGAGGATGATGAATGGGGGGTTGGATTCAATGATCTCTTGAGGTCCCTTCCATGCCCTACAATTCTGTGATTCTGTGATTCTGAATCGCAAGCTGTAGTTTCTGACCACTTGCCTAAAACCACTCCAGTATTTGAGGATAAGAAAGTGACTTACCGGTCATTTCTTTTTCAAAGCACTCCAGAGAAGATCCATGAGAAGATCCATGATGTCACAGATGAGTAAACCTGTTACCCAAATGAAGAATTTTGTTATCCCACTGACATTTTTATCTTCTGAAATTATAACAAAGCAATAATCTGATGATTTAATTAAAATGCTCTTATACATAATAAGGCCGTAGGAGGTTATTTAAGTATAATTCATTCTTTCTTCTCAGACTGGATCTCCTAATGATTTGCCTTTCCCGTGCCATAGAAAGCAGGAGATTGTCATGTACTTAGACACTAGTCATTGTTAATGGATTAGAACCAGTGAAAGTGAATGCATCTGTCTGAGTTTTTCAGAGGTTACTAGCTAATGAGTCAAGAGAAACCCTGTGTAGAATATATCTAAAAATTTGAATCATGCAGAATTAAGGCCCTCTTAAAAGCTTGTTGGTGTGAAAAGTGACTATATTCACCTTGGAGTGATACGGACAGACTTAATCCCTACCTGCTGTATTGCTGCCAGCAGCATTTGCCTTTGGATGAGCTGAGCTTTGTGTACATGGGCAGGTGTGATCAGCTGAGGGTTTTAAAAGACCAAACTTTGAAAAGTGCAGTGTTAGCACAACCCTGTCACCCTTGCTGTAAAGACAGTAGGAGTAAACTGGAAGAACACAGTATGTTGAAATGTTCATGTCTCTATTATGTTAAACGCTGGACTCATGCAGAAGACAAATGGCAGTGTCTGTGGCTTTCCCCCTGCCTTCCAAGGAAGGGTTTTAACTCCTCTGGTTTCCTGGTGTCCAGCGGGGATGGCAGCATGGGGGTTTCCTGTGGTAGCTGACAGAAAACCTCATGTTTGGATCCTGCTGGGAAAGCTGCCCTCTGATGAGAAGCAGGTCACAAAATGAAATGCCTCCAGGTCCTAATCAAGCCTGACTTCATGTCCTCTGCTTATACAGCTATGGTGTTTACCAGTTTGCCAGAGGTGCACACTGATTGTAGGACATTCATAAGTGCAGGAAGCCTGCAGGAAAACTGGAGAGGGATTCCTTATCAGGGAGTGTAGTGATAGGACAAGGAGTAATGGCTTGAAATTAAAGTAAGGTAAGTTTAGATTAGATGTAAGGAAAAAAAACTCTTCCCTGTGAGGGTGGTGAGGCCCTGGCACAGGCTGCCCAGAGAAGCTGTGGCTGCCCCCTCCCTGGCAGCATTGGAGGCCAGGTTGGATGGGGCTTTGGGCAACCTGGTCTAGTAGAGGGTGTCCCTGTCCATGGCATTGGAAGTAGATGGTCTTTGAAGTCACTTCCAACCCAAACCAGTCTGTGATTCCATTATAACCGAGCGGGGGGAAGGGGGGGGCGGTGTTGGGTGTGGGGGCATGGGTGTGGTGGTTGTGCTGTCCAGGCATATAATGAAATAATATAAAACAAATTGGAATTTATGAGGGTTTGAATTGCACAGAATCACAAGGTTGGAAAATACTTTTAAGATCATCAAGTCCAACCGTTCTCATCCTGTGCTAAACCATATCCCTAAGTACCTGATCTACCCTTTTTTTAAACACATACAGGGATGGTGACTCAACCCCCTCCCTGGGCAGCCTATTCCATGCCCTGACATCCCCTTCAGTAAAAATTCTTTTTCTAACATCTCATCTGTACCTGCCCTGGTGCAGCTTTGTGCCATTTCCCCTTGTCCTATCACCTCTCAGCTGGCTGAAGATATCATCACCCACCTCTCTACAACCTCCTTTGAGGTAGTTGTAGGTGGTAAGGTACTACTTTGGTACTACTAACCCAGATCTTTCTATATACGTGGGCACCGGGACCCAAAGGAATTCTCCACTTTTAAAAAAAAAAATCCTTAAGAGAGATCATGAACATTGTGCATTAAGTCATATAAGGCAGCCTAAATAAGTATTACTTCTGTCTTCAGAGCCACAAAAGATAGTTGCTTTCATGAGGTGTTCGTATGCTTTTTGTTGCATAAAGTTCTTCATTGAAGTGAGTGAGGTAAACCTGTTATGTATAAATTAATAAGTAAAAAATAATGGAGAGCACATACAAGTGTATAAACATTCAACAAACAGGGGAAGAGCAAAGGTTTTAGCATTCAGGAACAGCTGTACTACCCTGATGCTGTGTGTTAAGTCTGAACTGTTGCCAGCCAACAGTTGTGCTGGGATAAGACAAAATTTGAACATAGAGCTGGCAGCTCAGATCTCACCACCGATAAAACTCGCAGCCACCCCTGTGCATTTTCTTGTCAGCTAAATAAAATGTCACTCTCACACTGGCAATATCCACTATTCTCAACTGCTGTCTGTATCTCTGCCAGTGCAAACTAAATGTAAATGGGTTCCTGGCACTGTGGGCATGACAATGGTAGCCGAGCATGCAGGAAGGACCATGGCCAGCAGGCCTGTGCCATGCAGTCCATGTCAGGGGGAAAACTGTTGGGATGGAGGAATGAGAAGATGTGCAAGAGGGATGGTGGGAGCGTTGCCTTGGCACTGAGCGAGTGGGCAACATGGCAGGGAGCAGGGCTCTGTCTCATTGCTGCCATTGCTGTTTCCCTGTGTGCTGTGAAACAAGGTGGCTGCCGTGCAGTAATACATTTCTAACAAATTCAGACCGCAATACTTCAGTTTTATCTGCCTTTTTAAAATTTTTTTTTCCTTTTTCTTTTTTTTTCTCCTTTCACCTCATGTCCATGGTTTAAGTCATCCCAGACCTTTCTGTACCAGGTGCTCTTTGTCCTGCAGCACTTTATGTGACTTCTGTGCTTCTCTTCATGTGTATTGTCTGTTGGAGATGATGAGAGGTCTGTATACATAAAAATTGTCACAGGAACCCCAACTATCTAGTTACATCTGTACGTAGGTCTTAGCTACCATCTTTTCCTACTTTAGATAAACTTGATTATGACAGTAGTCAAATATTCTTCTCATGGGCAATGAAGGCAGGTCACTGAGTTGCAACCAAAAATGTTCTGTAGCAATGAATACACCTTTGTCTTAGTATAGAGCATCCACAATGTGAGAAGCACCTTAGCATTATAAATAAAACGGATTAAACTTTGGAGGACTCTGCTCTAGTGTGCAGTAATCACATGGAATTACGTGCAAACTATTGGCAGAATTTAATAATGAAGCAATAATGTTTCACTGCAATTACTGTGAATCGACACTGATATCTTTTCTATAGAGATGTTTTCAACACATCCTCTAGAAATCCACACAACTCAATTATGTTCCATGAACTTTTTCTGGTATTGATTTCAAAGTAGATACCTCACAGGTTTCAATAGAAATTTTGCCTTTGAGCCCAAGGGAAAAAACAACACTAAAAAGATTTGAAAAGAAAAGTTGTTGGGTTTTTTTCTTTTACTACGAATTTATGTTAGGGAAAAGTGCAGTGTATGAGAAGATAAAGGGCAGCATTTCCAAAATTATCTAAGCATCATTGAAGCCTTAGTTCCATTTTCAAAGCAATGCAAGCACTTTGGAGCCTGAAGGCTCCAAGAGGTTCAGATAATATCCTTATTGTAGTCTAAAATTGATAAAATACTCTAGGTGCCTAATTCACGCAAAGTCCAAGTGCTCTGACACTCTCAGAAGCCCTGGTAGATATCTCTCTGAATCAATGTGAACCTAAAACCTCCTGAAAATTGGACACTCAATTTCACCAAAGTGCATTGGGATGTGAGTGCTAATGTCACTTTTTAAAATAGGCTTTAAAATCCTAAGCCACATAGGACCTGATTTTTAAAAACATGAAGCCACTTGCAGATGCAGAAATGGGTTAAGAGGAATTTTTCTAAAGCCCTGAGGACCTCGTGAGGTTTTCAGAGAGGGCGCCAAAAAGGGAAAAAGGAAGACAATTTGCATATCAAATATCTCTTCAAATAATAGATTCTCTACAGGTATTCACTGAATGAAAAGACAGATATCCATTCAGGCAAACATTACTCCATCGAAGCATTAATATTTTTAGGTGTTATGAAGATTTGACTTTTAAAGCTGCATAAATGGCTGGGCATGCAAGCAGATGTTACTTGTAGAAGTATGTATGCAGTTATCAGCTCCATACGAGTCACACAAGCACACCTAATCCCATAGCAAAATCATTTATTATGGTCTTGTGAGAATGGCACAGGATCTTAATTTAGGCTCACCCAGCAGGAGTGAATAGGTCCTGATTAGAACATCCCATTAGCAGCCAAGGACATGTAGCAAATACGTGGGAGAGCAGAAGTGGGATTATTGCACTCGGAAAGTACAGAAGTTACACTTATCCTAATAAACTAAACAGTGTCAGGCTGTGAGCCTGGATGCTGGTATGCGGTGGTCCTTTCTCTGTGATTGCAGGAATGTCCGCTGGCATACCTACGGGCATAGTAAGAAGCCCTTGCCAAAACAATCCCTGGGCCCTCCTGGGGCAGGGAATTGCAAGCCAGAGACTATTGCCAACAGGTGGCTGGGATTTGGATGTCTTGCTACATAGGGTTTGCTCTTCTGACATGATCCCAACTGTGTCATCTGGTGTGGAAGCTGGGGAATTTCTCTGGACCACTGATTTACTGTTAAAGGCATGGCTGGAGTACAGCAAAGGGTATTGTGCTATGGGAGGGTAGGACATGTGACACGGAGATTCAGCTATGAGACTAGTTTTGCTGCTCACAGGCTTACTTTTTCTATTAAGATTTAGCCTTAAAAGCAATTCGACATCCTTCATTTTTTTTGCCAGAATCAAGAAGGTGACAGTCCATGACAGTATAAAGTCAACAAACGCTGTTAGAAATGTTCCTGCTTTGTTTGTCCCTGTTTTTACTCCATTCCACTTGCTCGCAATGTGATGCTGCAGTACTGCATTACTTTCTTTAGGTGCTGATAGACAACATAAACAATGTCACCAACACTGTTTTCATGGCCAAGGATGCCAGAAACCCAGCATGCGTTGCAGAATTCTCCTAAAAGGAGAAAGGCAAAGTAGCAAATATGGAGAAACATGAGAAACATGCTTTCTGGAAAGTTTATGTTCTACTGTGATTAAGCTATAACATGTTTTCAATAAGGTAAGAGCAGAACGGCACCAGCTCTGGCAGTTTGTTCCGCCATCTCTTTGGAAAGTCAGTAAAAAGAGTAAACAATGTTTTACCACATATAGACCTACCTCTAATAGTTTTTGCCTTCAGTGCCTTTCTCCTCCTCCAAAGTGATTAGCTACTCTAGCTGTAGTCATAGTCAATATGGTGTATGTGGAAAACAGCAGGACAAGAAGGTCTCAGGTTGTTCATGCTATTCAATAGCATGAACTCTTGTTCAATTTAACTATCACCATATTAAAAGCAGTGGAGTTATGTTAATGCCAGTGTCTTTCATGAAAATGCCCGGTGCCTGTGCTCAGCAGGGATACCTTTCTTTCACCATGCCTTAGAGAAAATGCAGGGTGGTTTTGGTGGCTTCAATGTAGTAGTTCAGCAGACCTCACTCCCAGTTAACACAAGACTGGTTTCCACCAGTTTCCAGTCACTGTTTGGTGCTCTGACAGGGTGGAACTGGAAACGGAGGAATGAGTCTTCCAGTGAAGTGGAGGATGAGCAAGTGGAGCATCAAATGAGGGGCACAGTGCCCCTGCACATTGCCTGCCTTACCTTCATCCAAACAGCATAAACTCAAAGATGGGGAATACTATCCACTACACAGACACTTTGGCTTAGTAGATAAAGTTAGATCAATAGACTAGTAGTTAAAGTTAGATCTTGTTTCTATGGTTCCTATAGAGATAAAAGACAAATCTTTTGAATCGGGGGCAAAAGTTCATTGGCCTGTGAGTAACTTTGTTACTCAAAACAGATTTGAGTTTATAGCATTTGTGGTTGGGGACAATTTAGCAGAGTATATACTCCTACTTAGTCTGAGCAGTCTACAGAAAACTGACTAATAAGAACCTTATGTTGGGTATAATCCAAACCCTAATTTGAAGGGGTTTTTTCCAGTGCAAGATTAAACCTGCTTCTTCCTATTGATGAATATGGTGCCAAAATAATTTATGTCAGATTCATATGATGATAAAATTAAAGGGAGCTTCACTGGTGATATGATACTGTCACAGTGTCACTGCTTGGCTGTATAGACTCTTAACACATCCTTGGCTTGTAGTTTTTCATTTCTAACCTTTCCGTGTAACACTCAGATATATATTCCTGTAATAGAGAAGGCTTCATGAAAGGATTCAATATTCTGTCTAGAAATGTGCTGCAGGCAATGAGGGAATTGCCAATGTGTAGTAACAACACGTTTAATAAACAATATCTCTGAGTGATATTAATAGCTATACTAATGGCGGAAGGGGGAACAACGACACAAAGAACACACGACACAACACAACATGACAAACCAACTGAAATAAACTGGATTATCCCAGTAATCTGACCTGTGGAAAAAAGCTGGTCTTGATCCCAAATTTTCAGAGTAATTTGGCCGTGATCAAGTGAGTTAACACAGCAACCACATGTCTGAGAGCTGGAGAAGGCAGGAGAACAAGTGTTTGTCTTAAATGGCTGATCTCCAGCTTCCAAGTGAGCATCGCCCTTTTCCTGGTCTTCTCACTCTCTGTTTTTTCCAAGACAGCTAAATGTTTTCCTAAATCCCGTAGGGAGCTTTGGTTGGCTCTCAGTATGAGATTCATACAATCAACATTATAATGAAGGATGTTATGGTCCAGTCTGCTTTTAATTTGATGACACAAATTGGATACACAAGACTCACATTACCCCTTTTTTGTCTCTAGGGTTTCTCCTATTTATTTAACGTAGTCTCTTTCATAAGCTTATGAGAGTCATACTGAAACAATTTAAGTTTCTTGC
Organism: Laterallus jamaicensis coturniculus; assembly: GCA_022605575.1. Taxonomy (NCBI): domain Eukaryota; kingdom Metazoa; phylum Chordata; class Aves; order Gruiformes; family Rallidae; genus Laterallus; species Laterallus jamaicensis. Next base: position 81,323,182 of record JAKCOX010000001.1, on the reverse strand, counting down.
CCTGTATGACCATTCCAGAACTGTAATCCTCAGATGTTTAAATATCTTTCTGAAATTTTAAGCCTAAATTTATTCATGCCCCATTTATAACCAATTTTCAGTCTTGGATTATATTACATTAAAGTTAAAAACTGTTTAAATGAACTCTGTAATTGATATATATATATTTATTATATTTGTTACAGATACATAATTCAGTTCAGCAGGTTGCTCATGACAGTTATTTGTAAAACTCTTTAATGCCCTTGATTGATGTGTACTTAAAGCCATTAAGGCTAGCAGTATCTCCACCTGCTTCCAACACGCTTGTAACTTCTATCAACTGTTTATAAACATATATGTATTATATATCATCAGCATACAGCTTATTTGTGAAATAATTCATGTAATTTCACGGTAAGATACTGGGATATTGCAGCTTGTGTAAGTAACACAAAGTCAACAAGGAAATCTTTTCATTTTTAAATCAGAATAAATGCACACTTAGATTTTCACAGAGTAAATTCCTTCCTGTGGTAATAAAACCAGCATTAGAAACACCTCAGTGTGCATGGATGATCTTAGAAGGTTTGACTCCTTGACAATTAACAGAACAAGAACCAATGCACCTAATTCAGCAGCTGCTTGCAATGGTGCTGCTCCTGTTGGTTCTATAATGACACGAAACAATTACCTTGTTTTTCCAGTGCACTGCAATTCATAGAGACCTTTGTACTTCTGCACAGAGCAGAACTGTTTTTCATCTGATAACATCATATTATGCTGGATTTGTAAAGTTAAAGAGCTTATGCAAGCAGTGGGGAATCTGTACCTGGGTTATTTGATGCAAAGGAATTTTTTTCTTTTTAATTTGTTTTCTTCCGTTAGGTTAGGCTTATTCCATTTAGTGTGATATTTGAATTGTTGAATATATGAATACTGACATTGAAAGAAAAATTTTTTAAAATGGCTTATCCAGAGCAGAGTAGTTTTAGTTCTAATGCAAGGGGTTTAAGATACTAGAAGAAACCTTATCCAGCATTATCCTTGTTATGCACATATTTAGGAGTTGAATAAGTACCTTGAAAACAGTGTAAAGTTAACTTCTGAAAAATAAATACTAAAATTCTGCATTTTGGATATTTTGATTTTTGACTTGCATGATGACTTTTTTTACTATGCATGATTTTAATGGGTTTTAATATGTTTTCACTTTTTAGATGTTTTTTCAGATATTTCCTTATTCTGAGCAGTAAATCAGTAAGACAGATACAGTATCTAGGTACAAATCTCTGTTCCCAAAATAATGATGTATGGAATAGAAGCGCAAAAGAAATGTATTGTGTCCTAAAAATAGGGTGATAAGGGGTGATAAGTTTTTTAAAATTACATAAACAAGTCATTCAGCATTACAAATGAGATAACGTAGATTCTGCAAACTCAGAAATTTGAGGATTCAGGTAGAAGAAAATAGCAAATAAGGGATGCAACTGTTAAAAGTAAGCAGGGAAATAAGTACATACATACTGCTAGTAAAACAAAAGAAAATGCAAAATGCCCTTTGAGATACCTTGATTAGCACAATGTATGTTTTCTTGCAAGAGCACGTGCACCTAGGAACCAGGGTGGGGATGGGGGTCGCTGTTTTGTAAAGTAGTCCTTGCTTCAAAATGATTTGCACAGTTTTTGTACCATTTGGCCACACATTTCCTCGTGTATTAAAAAAATGTTATTTTCCTGAAGACTGAACACTATTCTAATCTTCTATCTGAATGCTGCATTAAAAGATTCCTTCCCCTTGGCCCATCAGTTTGACGACGTGATAAATATAGCTGTTACACAAATGGCAAATGCTGTATGCAATCCTTTCTTTTTCTGTTAAGCAAGATAGAAATGAATAAATCTGTATTTTGTGCCTCGGGCTTATCTTCTGCTTGGTGTAGTAATCCATTTTACATTTTTACATTCGTAATTGTTCTTATCCAGAACATAAAATGAGTTTGGAGTGACAAGCCATACAAATATAGCTGCTACCTACTATTATTACCTTGTAATGCTGTACAATGGATATTTCAGTTCCATGGTGTTTCATTGTCATGGATCTGGAGAAGAAAAACACCAGTAAAAATGATAAGCAAAATGATCTGGTTTCTATGTAGCAAGCTATCATCTGTGGTACTTGTACAGAGAGGAAGAAAAATGTGACTTTGGTGAGGAAACCTATACTGGTTGTGTGCCTGGGACCATTCTTGGGCAGCAACCAGAAACGTGTCCGCTAGCAAAGTGTTAGAACATCCACTGTCCCGAGCTGTTGAGGCCCATCCCACACCCCTCCCAGCAGCAGGCCAGCATGGTTTGCCATGAAAATGGTGCAGAGACCATTCCCAGCCATCAGTTTTCACACAGCCAGGGCCATGCTGGAGGTGAGAGGGGTTTGCTGGTGAGGATGCAAGCTTTATGTGCTTGCTGCAACTTTTCAGGGCTTTCTTAATTTGCTCATAGAGACTTAAGAGCCAAACATGCCTCTTTCTGTGGTAGCACAGAGTCCAGCGGAGGGCCACAAAAACGATTAAGGGCCTGGAGCATCTTCCCTATGAGGATAGGCTGAATGAACTGGGGCTGTTCAGCCGTGAGAAAAGAAGATTGAGAAGGGATCTGATTAATGTTTATAAATATCTGAAGTGTGGGACACAAGGGGAAATGGCCAACCTTTTTTCAGTTGTCTGTGGGGACAGGACAAGGGGCAATGGCCTCAAGTTGGAGCTTAGGAAGTTCCACACCAATATGGGAAGAACTTCTTCGTGGTGAGGGTGACAGAGCACTGGAACAGGCTGCCCAGGGGGGTTGTGGAGTCTACTTCTTTGGAGACTAAAGACTTATCTGTATGCCTACCTGTCCTAGGGAGCCTGCTTTGGCAGGGGGTTTGGTCTCCATGATATTGGGAGGTCCCTTCCAACCCCTACAGCTCTGTGAATCTGTGAGATAGCTGATAATACTGCTAAATGTGAACGAGACTGTTTTCTTGTAACATGAGCAGCACCATAAGAACACCAGAAAATACTGAATTGCTGTTTGCCATATGACCGTTGTCTCTACTGTGGGCTGAAAACCCAAGGATCCCATCAGAAATCGGAGTATGCCATTTCGTGACTATGTAATTACTGCCAGTAACCTGATGTATAGGTACAAGGATCCCAAATGAGGGTTGCCCAAGGAGTCTTAGCACCAGTATGTCCTAAGAGGGAGCGTTCAACTTTAAAACCTGAGCTTGGTGTGTGCTGCACGCATGTGTTTGGAAAGAAAGAAGTTTGTTACTTTTAACAAACCCACAGAGGATGAGAGTTTCTGTAATAATCACACGCCAGTCGACAGTAATTAAGAAAAGTCGGTGCTGTGGTGAAGCTCGTTACTTGTCTAGTGCCTTCATTAGAATTGCACAGCAAGTGGGAGTACCTGGCTCTCTGCAGGCTCACTGCTCTGTGTAGTACGGGTCTTAATAAGCTGTGCAAATACGTTCCTTGTTCATTTATTGTTAGCAAATTGAATGAGTGTCGCTGAGCAGGTTGAGCACTTTCTAGCAGCACAACATGTGTTCTTTTCTTCTGAAGTGATCCAAAGGGAACGAGAAGCTTTATTCCCAAACAGGTTTGTCAAGGCTGCTCTTTTCAAAAGAGCTGCAAATATATTCCCTTAATATCCAGAAAGATTTTGAGAAATGCTTTTAGATGGAAGGACAAACCATGAGGTGTAATGTGGATTTGTGAAGGAATGCATTTCGGAACATAGAGGATATTATACAGTTATCTTCGTGGGCAAAGAAAGCAGAAAAATTATAGCTATCAGAATAGTAAAGACATAATTAGTTGGAAGTATTGTTCCTGGAGTTCTAAGTATAGCTTTACTATAGCTATCTTAATAAAAAATGAGCTTCAGATTAGATGATATTGCAATGACATAAATAGATCTTTTTTGTGTGTGTCAGTGCTATTGTTGCAAGTACTTTGCTACGACTCGTCATTACAGAGATGATTTATTGGGAAGCGTCACTATTTCATTCTGATGAATCCGGCTTCTCTGGATCATTTAACTAGAAATATCAGTATCTTCTTTAATGTATAATTCAGCAAATGCTAAAAAGATACACCTTTTATCAGAATGTAGACATTCAGAGTCATGCTTTCATGCTTCTTTCAGCCTTCCTATTTTGACCAGCTGCCTTCCCACCTCACAAAATAAAGGAGAACTCTCTAGGTCATATTTAAAATAACTTCTAAGGATATTAACTTATAAGAAAAGGGCATTTCCTCTGTGAAGCAGTAACACAGTAACGTGACTTCACCTCTCTACAACTTTGAAAAAAAATATCCTGTGTGTGATGTAGATGTCCTAGATTTCACTGCATTTAGATTGGGTTTAGGCATTTTTTGGTAACATATATACAATGATCATTATCTTCTTTGCACCTGGAATACTATGTATCACAGGGACTAGAGGTTATACAGGGCTGTATGTCTAGTGTAATACTAAAAAAAAAAATGTCACGGATGCTGACTCAGCATTTACCAGCAAGTACATCAACAGGGTGCTTACTGTAGGCTGTAAATGTTTTCCCATGCTCAGATGCTCTGGCAGGCAGCAGTGGGAAGCCAGTGGTTTCAGAAGTCAATGCTGAGTGTAGTGCTAGAGTCAAATAATACTCACTGATTGAGGCAAAGGATGGAAGAATATCACCAGAGCAGGCTGTCTTCAGGGGCACATACCCTCCTCATTAAGGACTGATCTGAAAGCAATAGAAGAACTTCTAATAAGCCCATAAATCCCCTAATATTGAGTATAAAACGTAAAATACATTAGTCTCTAGGCAACGATGCTGAGACGTTCCTAGGAAGTATCTCTCTCACTCCATGGTTTACCCCTTCCGCTAACTGGATTGACAAAAATGATTCCTGGGTCTGTGTAGACCCAGAGAATACATCAGGGCTCTGTGCAATCAGGTTGTGCCTCACCATTTTTTAGTAAATACTAAATTATTACAGTATGGCCTAACCTTTTAGTATTTGTACACCCTGTTGTCAGCAGGACTACCAGCTTCAGACTTTGTATCAAGGCAAGGTGAAAAGTATGAGCATCAGTTGTCTTAACCATCCTTTTCAGATTTGTACTGCTCCAGAGAGCACAAAGGCAGCACTAGGGAGCAGGTGAGAAGGCAGAAGTCTCACTGCTTGGATGTGCAGAAGACTGCACATCCAAACCCTCAGAAGCACTTTGGTTAGTTGGCTCAAAACTGTGTTGCAAATGTAGGTTTCACTGACATATCAGTTGGAGCCTGCTCCTGCTATGCTATTCCTGCTTGATAGCTGCTAACGGGGATGGGGGATGGCAGCCAGGAATATGGTATTTTCACTGGATTCCAACTTCACTTTATATAGTTTTCCAGCTGCAGTAAACCCATCAAAATATACCCTGAGAAGTACTGCTAAATTAGGAATACATCTGCCTTTAGAAAATGGTTTCTTCTTTTACATTTCCTCAGCCATAATGTTTAATGTTACATGTTTTAGTCGGCACATCCAAATCCAGTATGTTTCCTAATAAAATTCAGAGAGTGAAATACTAGATCGCACAACGAAAATCGCAAAAGGAAATAAGATGCTTTGGTTTTACCTTCAGTTAATGCCACCTGCCTGTGAGATAAAGAATTGATTTTAAATTCTGAGGAAATATTCAAGGCACCTTATTTTAGAATCGAGACTTTTTAGTCGTCCATGCCCACAGGTAAAGTCCTTCACATTTCCATGGTGAATCTTTATTTCTTTTCTTCAAAATCTAGATAGATACCTTTGACATGCTGTCCTTTAGTAGATGGTCATATATTAGGCTGCCCTGGAAGTAAATTGTCTTTTGCTTTCTAAATCTCAGCCTAGAACACAAAGTATGCATTTTCAGCAGTGGCTCATTAATTAATTGTAATGTTTCATTGACTGTCAGCTTTATAGACAACATTAGTTAATATCAGAATACTCTGGTGCAGCTGATGCTCTGCAAAGAAGATTATCAGTATTATTATTTATTACAATTACTGTTAGGATTTTCATTAGGGGAGTAAACAAGATTATTGGTGATTATGACTGCGGCAAATCCAGATTTGTAGTTCATGTATACCACTACTTAGTAGTCTGTAGAGCTTTTGAGAAAAAAAACAGAACAGACAAAACTATTTCAGACAATTTATTTCATAAGATGATATGAAAAAGAAAAAAACTACCCAAAAAACCAAAAAGATACAGACAGTTGAGAATAATTGGAATATTGAGTTTAGTTCTGGGCATCTTATCATAGACCTCAGTTATCTTTCTAATACTTACACGTATTTCTTATGAGAGAATAGTTTCGGCATTGATTTAGAGCTGGACTGTATTCTCATTAAATGGTCACATCTGTGCTTTGGCTGCCAGCAAATATGCAATTGGGACATCATTGAAAAATTATGCAAACAAACATTACTCATGCGTTTAAATTCCAATGAGTGTTTAACTGACCTGTGTTCCAATTCGACTCTCTCCCATTTTTATTCTGGAGTCACTTTTTACACCAAAAAGTCCACTTGATTGTAAACTAATGCTTTCCAGTTGTCAGTTTTGCAAAACCAGTGATATTATTCTTTTTTAAAAATCAAATTTATCAACTTAATGTCTAGAAAACAGGCGGAAATACACATAGTATAATCCCTCTAGCATAAGTTTCATTTTGGTGCTTTATGTAAAATACAGACAATGTACAGACATTACACTTGCAAAAAATGTAACAATACAACCTTGCCATTTAAGGTAGGTCCAAGTGAACTTCATGTTTACGATACTTAATAAATATTAAGTAAATACTTGTTTCAGTAATACTAATGTAATACTAATAGCATTAGAGTAATAATATACTAATATTTACTATACTAAGTAAATATTAAATGGGGAAATAATGTAAATTTAATTTTATTGAGTTGCCTGTGGCTGCTGTTTTCCATAATTTTTTAGCTGTATCGGTATGAAAACACTGAATTTTTTGGGGAAAAAATGTCTTTCTTTTTTGAGGAAGACCTAAGATTTGCAAACTACCTTGTATCTGTTACTAGTATAGTAACCATTGTGTGTACAACTGTTACAAAAATAAGCTTGTACCCAGTCTGGATAAGCCCACTGATGTCACATACAGCCCACATCTCACTGTAGTTCAGGCAGCAGTTCAGCTATATGCAGCCATATACTTAGTAATATAAGATTTTAAATTAACTGTTTTGTTCATATCTGATTTTTTTGAGGCTTGGTAGTAATACGGTTGTGCTATCTCAAAATGTTGCCAAGGTGCCAGGTGGTGCCAGGGAGATACAGATGCTGTCACTCCAAGTCAGGCGCATCAACATTTCTTATATGAAATATGGTTGATGGATGTTTCTGCCCCAAGGGGCTCTGAGGAAAGTGTAAATTAGCTATTCACTCTCCAACTTTGGCTATGCTTTCCTCTTAACACAACAGCAACAAATTTAATCTCAACAAATGGATGAATAATCACTGTAAATTGAAGTAAAAGCGGTGAAATATATTATTCTGCCCCTCGTCAGTTTTTAGAGGAGAAGTCTTTAGCTTTTCATTTTTACACCATGTGATAACATGAGAACTAAAGTCAGTTTCTTTTAATCAGATTGGAACACAGTCTTTTTTTCACTTGCTCATATAGCATGGTAAGTTCATTGTTCCTAACTGTAAGATTTTTCACTGCATTTGCCATTCATCTAGAGGAGAAACTGAGACTTTCTAACAATGACTTGTAATGCCGCTTCACTGTCCTTTGAAGATTGTTGGCATGGAAAGCTGAGCTCATCAGTGTAAGAGTTCAGTTTAAAAGCCTGGTAGGTTCAAGCCCAGGAACTCTTTTTAGTGTAATAGGAGTGACCAGAGGCACAAACTATGCAGAGCACGTGATTCATGCTAGGAGGAATTGAAATATCTGAAGGTATCCTAGGCTAATGCGATGGATGTGCGAGACATGTCTGATGAAAAATTTTTCCCCATCCCTTCAAAAACATTGCATACACAGCTGTAGAAACAAAACCAAAGATATTGCAAAAGGATGAGCAGTAGTTTTGATGCTCCCTATTCATTTAAAGACAAAAATTAGTAAGTATTTCTTGATCATTATTCATAATAAGGATATGATTCTTAAAACACTAACATTAAATAATCAGCCACAAAGTTATTCTTAATGGTTCCCTAAAAATGCATTTAAGTTTGCATTGTTCTTGTGTTCAAATGTCATCTAAATATTGCTGAGTGATAAATCCTCTGTTGGGGGCAAATTTCCACGCTGAAAATAAACTCAACGGCCAGGATGACGGCCTGCTGAAGTTTTTTTGTGATACATCAGCTAAAGAAGCATCTTCATTACAACATTGCAAACCTGTTCAGAATAAAAGACATGCGCTAGAAATGTTTGAGCTCTGTGAAGCCTCTAAGGACTTCTTATTAAACTCTTCAACGTAGCTTGTAAAGCTCCAGATCCAACTCCCGCTGAAGTTAGTGACAAGTTTTTCTACCGACTTCAGTGGCAGCCCATACTACAACTGCCGCTGTCAAAACAACTAGAAATCAGTCGTTAGATCAGCCTGCAGACAAGTATATATTAATCTTAGCAGAAATTATACTTTGGGAAGCTTTGAAAAGAAACCAGCTTGACCTTACTGTTTCTGCAGCAACGCGTCTCCCGCCGTACTGCACTGTGGAGGAAGTGAGAGCTGTCAGGACTGTGTTTTGAGTATTCAGGCATGTGAATTGGCACTGAAAATCTGAAACTAAAAATAATAATAGAAAAATCTTACAAAGCCAGTAATTTGAACTCTATTTTTGTCTTCAAAAATAAATAAGTGCCCATTACATTTTTGAGCGGTCTCATAGGAGGTAACAATATAAGTCAGAATTGGTCAAGAACACAGAATAACTAAATTGCTCATGCAATTAAGGATAGGCCCAGTACTAAGTATAGTTACCTAAGCGTAGCTGCTGCGTATTCTGTGTATTGTTACAAGGGTGATTAACCTCTTTACTCTGTAATCAGGGCCTTTTTTGCAAGACGGTCTTTCCAAGGCAAGCGTGCTTGAGCCTGAGCTGACACATATTTCACTGATTTCAGCTAGGTACTAATGCACTATGTGAAGTGAACCAGAAAAGGAACTGGATTTTTTTGCTTTTCACAGTTAGACCCCTACATCTATACACTGGGGTTTTTTTTGTTACTGAGATAAAAGTAAAATGTCATTTGTAACATTCTGTAAGCTTCAGAGCAGATTTGCTTTAAAAGTTGAGTTCCCTGGAAGGGCTGTGTGACAAAAAAAAAGGAAAATGTGCCAACTTTAAAGAAATCCCTACTCTTTTTTCCCCTTTTGTTCCCAGTGACTTTCTGAAACCAAGTTCCTACTACCACTGTTCAGTGAGCTAGTTAAGCCCATGTGTTACTTCAGGCACTGGTGCACTTTCACTGGGTTTTTAAAGCAGATGAAGCTGAGGACAGATGCTTCTGCAAAAAAACATTCTGGGACATTCCTACCACCATTTCTATACTCCCAATCACTCTCTTTCCCATATGCAAACCACAGTGTGTTGCCTCTGCCACACATGGGCCAAAAGGATGAAAATAGCAAGAAAGCACCTCCTAAGCCAGCTCTGAGGCCAAAACCAGGACATTATGGACTTTCAGATGTCATATATATTTAGCGTTCACATTAAGTTGCTCAATATCAATCCAGAGAATTCAAAAGCATCTCCTAAAAAAAGTCAAGTAAATCTGCAGTGTAGGAAATCGGGATCTGCACACAGATACTGCTAAATCAGAAGGCTCAGTTTGAGCAAAATAATATTTGCAGTGAAATTCCTCAGCATGTTCCAAAGTTTATACAGTTTTTAAACAAATATGAGCATGATATTCAGCAGTTGAAGTTTTATCTGAATACTTTTTATTCTTTTTTTACTTTGCTGTAATACTATGGAAAAGCATAGAAGTATCATGTTGCAAAGGCCTGGTTCCTCAGAAGGGAGGGAAGGTGGATCATTGAACGTTCCCAAAACGTAAGAACAATTTTGAGGTGGGCAAATTCCATGCTGTGCTGCTCCAGTAACCATCTCGTGGGTGCAGAGCCAAGTCGTGCTGCCTATCCCCGTGTCACACTAGTGACTTGTGCTCCATAGCGTGGCTTAAGCAAAGGGACAGATCACATGAGGGTCTCCATCAGGTCAAGAAAGGACACCAGTAACAATTAATTCAGACAGGACAGCAACAGTTGTGGAAGGAAATAAAGAAATTTAAAGTTGGAAACTGTATGGATTGCAAACAGATTCATTAGGTGAAATCTTGAGGGTTTTCCTTTGGATCAAAGTCTGATATTCCAACTGTATTGCACCCAGCTGCCTAAATCCTACAGCAAAACCACCTGAAGTTCTTAATAATGAGGTAACATAGAAATGTTAATGCTTAGTTGAATTTGACACGTTGAAAGCAAGTAGTTCTTTTTGCTCTTTCAAGCACGTATTGCTGCAGACTATTGAAGTATTAGTATTATTAGTATGAGTACTTAAATCATAAGCATAAAATAGAAAACCGAATGGAATGTAAAATTCCCATGAGTACCATTAGAATAAAGTATGCTGTAGATTATCTGCTAAAATGCGTCTTTTGAACCATCATTCCAGAGAAGCAGTACACAAATTGGCCGTATATCTTAAGAAAATGGATCTTAATGTGTTTACATTTTAAATAAACTGCATTTCTGAATCAAGATTGTTACAGATTTGACCTTGATGTTACTGGTTAGCCGACAAGAGTTTGTAACAGAACAAGTCTGAAAGACTTTATTCGGACAGAGCAGGAACTATAAAACTGGCATGTGTAGTTAAGAAGCAAAAGCTCCAGTACAATGAATTGCCAACTGTGTGAGTGACAGACTTTGCATACTGGGTAGGAACTACAGTGGGAAAAATCCATTCAAGGCTATTTTCACTGATGTAATTATCAGGAACATTTATTACCGTGACTCCTAATATTCTGCTTTTCACACATCTATACCCACTGGGAGCGCAAGGACAGAGTGGATTTCTCTCTGTAAAGGCCTTAGGAGCACTTTATTAGCAGATAACCTGTATTAGCCAGATTCATCATGAGAGACCAAAAAAAGCCTTTGAAGAGATTCCTAGTGTGTCATTTCCTTCAGATGTGTCCATTGCTGAATTATCTGGGAACTCAGTACCTCTTCCTGTTTCAGAATATCCCCTTCCAGGTAGTCTGCAATCCCACATCCATTGCCAACCAATGACCTACCCATGGAGTGCAAGGATCAAGTAATTCTGAAGAGGATTCCACATTCTGTTTGAAGCAGGTAGTTCAGATGTAGTCAGAGAATGAATTAATTTGGGGTGTATTTTTTTCTGATGTCTGTACTGGCAACAGTTTTCCTGGAACTCTTAAAGAGCCTATGACAATACTATTATCCGCAAGGTGCTCTGGATTTTCTCACTGGACAGGAATTGGTACCCAAGAGTGAATGTTACATCCACTTCTTTGTTTTTATCTTCTTGTATTTATTTTGGTAGTGACTGTCTCTGAGCAGCTGCACTTGCAACCTGTAATCATGCCTTATTTCAAGAGCATTGGCCTTGGTTTCTCTAGTTGCTTAATGTAGCAGATTTCCTTGGTGAGCAGACATACGGTTATGGCTGTATTGGATGCACTTACGAATTTTTCCTTCAGTTGCAAGCTGTGAACTGTGTTCTTCCACTGAGAGGAGAAGCTTCTATAATGGGAAAGTCTCTTTTAGTTTTACTTAACTCGATTTGTTTTCCTATTTTTGTTGTTTTGATTTACTTAAAAGTAAGGCAAGATTTCAATGTCTGAATTGATGAAAACAGTTCATTTGCTGATACTGGAAATACCCTTTGTAACTTGGACAAATAAGAGTAATTATTTGACAACTAATATCCAGTAAAAACAACTGTTGACTCGGAAAGACTTGAAACCATGTAGATATCATTAATTTATGTTAATTCTTAATGGAAGTATATTGTCAATTTATTCTTTTAAGTTTTGTGTAATGACATACTCTTTCTTTGATGTATATTACCAGTCAGCAGCATTATGTAATATGCCCAGATATCCATCCTTTTTTGCCCAGTTAGAGTGTAATTTGTGAAGTTTGGCAAGGCAGCCTGTGTTGCAGCTGTTGCTGCTTTCTCCATATTACAACCTGTACAAGTATGCTTCCCCCCTGCCCTGTTTAAGTAACTTTGAAATAATAGTACTGAGACGTGCATGAGAAATTGAGGGTGCAGCTTTGAACCTCATATAAAAATGTGATTCTGCATTTGGGGAATAGAAGTGCAAATGGCACCCACACCAGCGGAGGAGTCCGCATGGCCTGTGAAGCGAGGCCATGTCTTGGACAAGATCTTCCCAGTTGGCCTCTTGTTTTGTAGGAAAACTACATTTACCTGGGCATTTAGCAACAGGAGATATGCAGATAATACAATCACAGAATCACAGAATGTGTTAGGTTGGAAGGGACCTATAAGGTCTCCTAGCCCAACCCCCTGCAGTAATAGACTGCTCCTAGATCCTTAAAGATCATTCACCAGTGTAAGCAACATTGTGAAACACTTTTCTACATTTTAAGTGGAAGACTTGACTTGTGAAAGACTTCTGGAGAACAGTCTGCTCTCTGTCATTTTTTTGTAAAATTGGTTGAAAGCAACAGTTTTAAAAATAAGCAGAGAACTAAAAATCACAGATCTTCTAAAAATACATTTTGAAAAGTTAACTTATGCTCTCTTAACATTTTTTAATATAGGTATGTATATATGTATTTGCAAATATTAATACAGGATCTGGAAGCCCATTGGAAGGAGCTCTTCCCAGTTTCCATGTAGAATCCAGAAGACAGGATATGGCTTCTCATATTCAGCTGTTTGAGCAGAAATTCATCTGTGTAAAAAATGCTTCCACACAAGAAAAGAGATGCTAAGCTGAAGCCAAGAGCTGGATTAGACCCCTGGCTGTTCATTCAGAAAACCAACTTCTAAAAGATAAATACCTTTCTGAATTGAGGTCAGCAAAACTGATGTTGGTGGTCTGTCATGACAGTGAAATACAGTATCAACTGTGTGTGATAGTAAACAGCAATGTAGATGACATAATTCCCTGCTGAGTTGTACAGCCCAAATCAATTTGTTTAAGAATATGAAGCATGTCAGACTGCAGAAACAAGGCCATGGCAAAGGGTAACAAATCTGCCACTGTTATTCTCTGGCTACATCGTCTTTCATGAAAGGAGAGCTTACACAGAAAAAATTTCCCTTCTTTAGGTAAAAATAAAAGCATTATCTGAGCAGCAGAAGCTTATTTTGTAACTTAATCCTTCAAAAAGTGCTTCTGAAGCCTAGAATATATTTTTCTGGGAGCTGACATCTTGTTTTATGGATATAGCACATTTACAGGCCTGCTTCTGTCACTTAGACATACTAAATTTCTAAACTGAATTATTGTTCAGCTGTATCTCTTCAGAAGGTGAAAGATGCAGAATGAATATAATTTTTTCTTTACATTGTTGCTACTGATTATAACTTAAAAAGAAAAAAATAAAAGAAGAAATGTGCACTGAAGTATTGTTGACACACATGAAATGAAAGTACGTAGAATTGTGGTTTTATATATATATTTATATATACGTTTAGGAAAACTAACTGAAGTTGTATTAAGCCATTTTCCACATTTTTTGATTCAAAGGAGAATATTCTAATGGATTATATTTATTTATTACTATTTATTACTAGAATACATAGATACATACTTTCATGACATGCATGTTGTAACCAATATAACCCCCACCATGCGATACTCTTGCATGAGTACTTTTACTGTTAAGAAACAGATTTATGTTTTTAATATATTGTTTTCTGTTTGTGAGACATACTTGAACAGAGTTTGCTGTAACCTGGCTTCTTGTATATGCAGTGGATACAGTAGAGAGATGGAAAACCTAGAGGAGTGGATGATGAAAACATCTGCTCTAATTTCAAGATCTTGTGATGGTATTTGGGCTTCCTATCACCCACCTATGCTCAGGGAAAATAGAAAGGTTTGCTCTTCAAAGCAAATGGCAGAACACAACTGTAACTAGATCTTCTCTCTGCATTTCTTCACGTAAAAGATAGTAGAACAGGGTGGGGGAGGAACCATAAAACTGGAATCAAAAGAATCTCATGTATTTCAGTGCATTTAGTGATAAAGTTGCTGTGTTATTAGCAAGCCATAGCTGGGTGTTTGCAGTCCATATGGGGTATACATGCCTGCCTGCAGTCTGATGACAATATAAAGTGGTTTTATATTTATAACTTCCTCATAATTCCCCTTTATTCCATTTACCTTCCAATTTGGGGTTACATAAATGCTGTGGGTTTGCACAGCCTTTCCAGCTATACCTCAATCTGCTTACAAGCTGATAGAAAATGAGACAGGAAGAATTTCCCACAAGCTTCAAAGTAGAGAATACACCCCAAGGTGCAGGAGAATGGAAGGGCTTGTTGGGGCAGCCTGTGGTGGGACTGAGAGGGGATCTCATCGACACTTACAGACACCTGAAGGGTGGGTACCTAGAGGAAGGGGGTAGACTCTTAGTAGTGCCCAGTGACAGGACAAGTGGCAATGGGCACAAGCTAGAACATAGAAAGTTCCTTGTCCATATGAGAAAAACTTACTCTCAGAGTGACAGAGCACTGACACAAGCTGCCTGGAGAGGTTGTGGAGTCTCCTTCTCTGGAGATATTCAAAACCTGTCTGGACACAATCCCGTGCAACTTGCTATAGGTGATCCTGCTCTAGCAGAGGGGTTGGATTAGGTGATTTCCAGAGGTCCCGTCTAGCCCCTGTGAATCTGTGACCCCAGAGAGGGCAGGCAGAGCAGTGGACAGCAGGAAGTTCTGCTTGGTTAGGCAGAAAGAGTGCTTTGTGTGAGCAACTTTGCATCCTGAGTGTGTTAATTGCTTTATACAGCAAGTGAAATACACGATATATGAAAAATATATCATAAACCAGTCAAACTGTCTTCTGCAAAAATTGTTGTAAGCAGCAATTTATTTTCTTAAAGGAGTAGACCCAAAGTGTTAATACCAGCTAGATTAGACAGAGTAACTGAAAGAAGGGGAAATAAAGCACAATACAATACATTTATTTATCATTACTATAAAACAGAGAGATTGTGGATGAAAATGTGTTTTTAAAAAAATATGTCCTTGGTGTTCTGCGGACTGAAATGTGTATCCAGAGGAATATGCTGGAGAAAATTTATATTTCCTATGTTTGGCATGTGTCATATATTTTTTTCATATCAAGACACACTGTGAGTTCCTTGATTTGTATAAAGTACAAAACCAAGAAAGTGACAGTCTTTATTGCATCTGTAAATGTAGCTTGCAAAGACATCGGTCCCATTTACCAACAGCCACATGGTATGAGCAGGGTCCATCAGGGCAGGGTCTGGCAGCCAGGGCATATCCCACCACCCCAGCCAGGAGCAGCGCAGCTGAGGGGGAACTGCAGTGGACTCAGTTCTGGGGACATTGGCCACCTTCCTGGGGACAGGCCAGGACATCTACATTTCCAAGACTTCACTGCAGTGCGTGTACCTGTGCTGATGGAGCTGTACCTGGATGCCTTTTAGCCATGATTTCATTGTGTACTTGTGACACGCTACATTTCCGGAAAGTTAAGATTCCCCTGATTTTTCTTTTCATGCTATAATACCCGAGAGCCTCACAGGAAATTGCAGGGAAATGTAACAGCTCCTCAAGGCGTTGCATAAAAGTTGTGTTAATTCAACCGGAGATGGGAGAGTCGCTGCGTAAACTGAAGGAGCCACTTCATTCAGAACAAGAGCAGAAGGGCTTTCATGAAAGCAGTGGCTTCTTTCCCCCAAGAGCTGTTTTAAATTAAAGCAGAAGGGAACTGTGGCCTATGTCACCTGTACTGATGGGACCTTCTTTAAAAGGGAAAGGACATGGAGAAGGTTTGAATTAAGGAGTACATCACAGTTGTTCCATTGTTCAGGGGAGAAAGAAGCCAAGCCAGATGACAGCC
Organism: Laterallus jamaicensis coturniculus; assembly: GCA_022605575.1. Lineage (NCBI taxonomy): Eukaryota > Metazoa > Chordata > Aves > Gruiformes > Rallidae > Laterallus > Laterallus jamaicensis. The sequence goes on along the minus strand of JAKCOX010000001.1, from coordinate 81,307,042 downwards.
TTTCAATGACTTTTTTTCCTTTTATTATTGAAATTTCTCTCAGAAATTCAGTGGGGTTTGAAAACTTTCTCTGGAAGAGCTCCTTCTGACTCATCTCTTGAGCCTGTCTCCCCCCTGTCCCTGATGAGAGCCGCAGATGACAGCCTGCTGACTACGCTGGGAAGGCTTGCTCTGCTGCAGCTATTGCGCACTGTACAAACACGTCAGTGTCATTTTTGGTTAGCAGGAGAAGGTTCTGCTGTCTCCGGCTTAAGGCAGGGACTGAGACCAGAGGAGCTGACCTGTCCTGCTTTACTGTGCCCCTGGCCAGCAGAACACCTTTTGCTCTAAACTGCAAATAAACCGGCACGGTCAGATATTTGGAAAGCTGAAAGAGCTTGGCTGGAGACATAAAGCAAAACACAAGCCATGCAACTGAGAGCATAGGTTCTAGGAAAGGATACAAACCCTTTACAGATATTTCTATAAACTGACAATAATCCTGTAATCTTTTACAGATATTTTGAAACTATGATGGTACCTGACCAGCCACTAGACAAGAGCCTGAGAAATCACAGGTCCAGTTTCAATCAAAATTGATAACTTTCTAACTTGGCCTATTATTTAGTTATTTTTTAAGCACAAACAGCAATACATAAAGCTCTGCTGAAGTAGTCTTATTGCTTTTGTCCCCAAAGACAGGTCTTGGCTTTGGTTTCTTTCTTTGTTTTAAAGTCCGGAGGTGTTAAAAGCCGTGCCTTCTGAATCCAAAACCAGGCTGAAACTGAAAAACATGTATCAGAAGTATTTCTTTGTGCAAATCCTTGCTCTGAAGTGTCAGTGAGGACTATGAAGCAAGAATTATTTTTCAGCATGTGGAGAAGCTGAGAAGCTATTCACATAGATAACTTCAGTGTCATGAAAGCCCTAAAGTTTTATTCCAACGTTTATGGATCAAAGTAGTACTACTCACAGTGGTCATGGCTGATAAACCAAATTTAAAAGTATATAATCTTTGCTACTTGACTGGGGTTTTTTTGTCAGTCAGCATAAAATCCCCAGAACCTAAAAATTAATTTGTCATTAATACTTAATTTCAACTTCTCATCACCGCTCTCTAAATAACTCTTAGAATCCATCTTCTTCCCATAATCATTAAATATAAGAACCTTTTATAAGGAAATCTACTCTTTCTGGAGTGGTGACTTCTGCCTGTTCCTGGGGAGGTCACTGGGAGCAGGAAGCCTCCTAATGACTATGTGTGTCCTCCTGAGACCTCCCTAGTGTTTCCTGACCGCAGGCATTCCAGCAGCCCAATCACCATCTATTGAGAATCAGGAAAACACTGCTAATTGATTTAATGAAGGATGTTGGTTTACTTCAGATGAGAATCTGCTTCAATAAATCTAGAGCCACTTGAAAGAGCAAAAATACCGTATCATGTATTAGTTGTTTGATCTGAGATATGTATTTTAAGCACTTTTCTCCTCTTGTTTGACATCCTGGACTGCAGGGAATTACTTCTGTGTTCTGTGAACTGCTTTATTTTATGAAGATAGATGTGAGTGGTTAGTCGTCCCTGTGATTTATGAGGTTTGATATTATCAAGTTAATTTTGTCCTCCATAGATGGGTCCCTCAGTATCTCAGTGCAAATCCCTTATTTTAAAAGTCCAGGCTGTTCCTGTCATATCTCCAAAATATTCTCGGAGACTGGGGATATGTGGTGGTTGGATAGCTGTCACACTCATGGCCTTCTCATGCCTAGGCATCCGAGGAATGTGGAAGCCCATGACCCAGGGAGGCCAAGCTCTAGTCTTAGATGAGATCTTGGGAAATACTTATAAATTCATTCCATGCATCTACTGCATTATAGTGATTATACTGAAAGCATTGTCCAAGAATATTTACCACTATCATGTCCTGTCGTGAACAACTTTTTCACAAGTTGCTTGTAAAGGTGTCTCTGGAGCTGGGATGTCACTTGATACTGCTGAGGGCTGCTAAGGAACTTGGGCTGTAATTGTTGAAGTGGGCAGCAGCATTATCTCTCCCCATGCTTTGTCACTTGCTATAGCATATGAGCATGAATGCCATTTTTCCTGTATCATGTGCTGAATCCCACAGCATTAGCAGGCTGGTACAGACAAATCCCAGTTCTTTCTGCCCCATGCTCTGAACTTGCTGTGCTGGTGAGGTGAGGTGCTGTGCAAAGATCTCACCAAGTGGCATCACAGCCTACTGAAGGCAGGAGCTATGTGATAACATGGTTTGTAAATGGGAGATAACTTGTGCTGTGGCCATTCAAACTATTGGAATAGGTGCCCAAGTCTGGCTGAAAGCATAGTCAGTTGTAAGGGAAAGGGGTACGCACACGGGAAGGTGAGGCTGAATTTCACAAAAAAAAAAAAACAACAAACAAACAAACAAAACAAAAGAACCCTGTAAGTGCTAAAATTTGGTGTAATATAACTTTTAATTTGGGTTTTGACCTTTCTCACAATGCTGTCTCTTCTGTCTATGTGCTGAAGGGTTTTTTCAAAAGCCCTTCTTTCTCCTGGGTGTTGATTCTTAAATTAAGTAAAATTACTCTCTGTACTATATTGACATTCTATAAAGTGATTTGGATTTTCCTAATGAAAACCCTTCTATAAGGGTTTTGCATTTTTCTTTCTTTTTTTAAGAGGAAAAATTTGTGCCAAATATATTGCCAGATTTATTCATTTATCTTTATATGATGAAGATAATGAAATTCATAGTTTACCACCTGCGTAATCTTTTATTTCAAGTTTACTTTGTGACTGATGCTTGAAAACTGGTGCCAGTTTGGCAAATCCCACATTTATTTTTACTTTAAATAAGCCTGAGCATAAAGTTAGTCTGAAAAAATGAGCTGTGCGACTTGGGATTATAGGATTTAGCATACTAACACCTGCTGCATAATTTTCTTCCTGTTCTGGCTGTGCCAGAACTTCTGAAGAAAGTGAAAATATTATATCAGACAGTAAAGGACTAGCTGGAAATTGGGAATATCTCTCTTAAACTTGAGTCAGGAAGTATTTAGCTTATACTCTCACCAGTGAAATTATCTCATTCATCCACAGAAGCTTTTTCTTCTCGAAATGTGAGTATCAGGAATGCATCAAAGTCAGACACCTTCAATCTAATTTTCGGAGGTTTAAGACTATAGGACCTTGCAGACTCACTTGTGTCCCTGAGTCATTTTTCAGCTTCTATAGACACTCTTGCCATATAACTAAGAAACAGGTTTGACAGTGAGTATATGCAAGGATGCAATTTCACAGATTGGTTAGTTGTGCCACTGACCCAAAATACCATATGGTTAGTTGTGCCACTGACCCAAAATACCATACTCCATACACCTTGACTCTGAATGCCCGAGGCTGTGCAACATGTTGACAAAAGTTTCATATTATCTGAATGCCTGCATTCAGATTCAGATTCAGGGGATCACTGCAGTGTATTCATAGAGTCTAATCTAGGGTTGATTTAAGCATTCCTTTTCATAAAATAGCCACTCCATGACCATCCTGTTGCCTTCACTAGGTGACATTTTCAACTATTCATAGAATCATAAAATGCGTTAGGATGGAAGGGACCTTTAAAGGTCATCTAGTCCAACCCCCTGGAGTAAGCAGGGACATATTTAACTGGATCAGATTGCTCAGAGCTTCATCAAGCCTAGCCTTGAATACCTCCAGGGATGGGGCTGCCACCACCTCTCTGGGCAACATGTTCCAATGTCTCGCCATCCTCATAGTAAAAAAATTCTTCGTAATGTCTAATCTAAACCTACCCTGCTCTAGTTTAAAACCGTTGCCCCTCATCCTATTGCTACATGCCCTTACAAACAGTTCCTCCCCAGATTTCTTGTAGGTCCCCTTCAGGTACTGATTAAATGTATTGTCCCAGGTGAGAACTTTTATAAGTTCTTGGAGAGGTTTTTTTAAAAAATTACACACAAAATTCCTTTTCCCGTTTTTTAATTCCTTCTTCCTAGATTCAACATAGAATCTTGGGATCATAGAATGGTCTGGGTTGGAAGGGATCCCAAGGATCATAGAGTTCCAGCCCCCCTGCCACAGGCAGGGTCATCAACCTCCAGGCCTGGATCTACACAAGGTTGCCCAGGGCCACATCCCATCTGGCCTTGAACACTTCCAGGGATGGGGCATCCACCACTTCTCTGGGCAGCCCATTCCAGCACCATACCACTCTCTCTGTAAAAAATTTCCCCCTAATATTTAATCTAAACCTTCCCTCCTTTAGCTTTAATCCATTCCCCTTGTCCTGCCATTCTCATATCACCATAGTGGTAGTTCATAGTCACCAGAGTATTAGCAGTTTGTATGACAAAGTAAAACCATGTCTGTTAGGGTTCATAATTTCAATTCTTCAGTTAGCCAGCAAAAGATGATGTTTACCCTGAAGGTCATCACACTGCTCTGTTCCTTATTAGCCATTTTATCAGAACTACCCTTGTTGTAAATCTAATTGATGGCCAATTTTGAAATTTTAATGTTACCCAAAAAAGGCTGCGTACATAACAAGGTCACATTCTGCCCCAGATATGTTTGTGAACCTCCCACTGAAAACAGTGGGAGTTCTGCACATAAACATGGGGCAGAGGCTCGCCCTTGATCTTTAAACTGTTAATACTTATGAAAAGGGCAAGGTTCCAAATCCTGAGTTTCTTCCTGCAGGTTTCACTTAAACTTCAGTGTATGTCATCATATTTTGGTTTTAAGGCAGAACTTCACAAAATACTTGCTAGCTGATGCAGTGTTCAGCTTTCAGCCTGTCTGCTTCTGGGATGACTTTAGGAATAAGCTTAGACAGTTTACTGTCTAAGTGACTTGAGACCTATTCTAAACTCTACTTTAAAAAGTAGACACTGAATTTAAGATCTGCTGAAAGGCTATGTGCTACTTAATGATCCTCCTATGGCAGGGGTTTGGACTAGATGATCTTTCGAGGTCCCTTCCAACTCCTAATGTTCAGTGATTCTGTGATTCTGTGTAATTTCAAAGTCATCTTTTAGTACTTCTTAGACTGTGAAGTAATGTGTTATTTTAAGTGTTAACCCTACTTCTCATTTGAAGCATTTTGAGGATGTTTGCATACAAATACTGTTCAAAGCAACAGTTATTAATGCTGCCACAATAATTTCATCATGTTTACCACAGTTTCTAGGTGGTATCTTCTGTCTTTTCATAGAAGAAATTGAAGATTTTTAGGATGTTCAGCACCTCAGGAGACTCAGTTATTTTTTCTCAGTTTCTTACTGAAAGATTGTTGGAGTACAACTAGTTGTAACTGATTCTTATTGATCCTGGTGTATCTTGAGGAATTGTGCATCTCCCAAATTCCTGCTCAGCATACAGTAAAGGTATTAGGTTGGAAAGCCACAGCTGCTAGAAAAGAATCCAAACTAGGTAAGTGATGCTTACACTTTGCTTACTTGCTCACTTTGCAAGCTTAAGCCAGAATATAGAATTGTAGGGCTTTCTGGCATAACAGATTTTAAAAAAAAAACCCCAAACATTTATTTATTTGTGGATTAATAGACTTTTATATGATGTACAGGGCTATTTTACAGCCACAAACAGATAAAAAAGCAAATTTGTGCCTGTAGGGCATTAAACTGGGAGTTGGGCTAGATGACCTGAAAAGGTCCCTTCCAACCCAAACTATTCTATGACATGTGGAACTGAAGAGCTGAAAGGACAGTTAAGAGTCCAGTCTGAAGAAAGCCAACTCTATCAGTGCTTATGATAAGCTGGAGTTAACTCCAGTTGTTTAATAGGTGCACCTCTGTTCCCTAAGGAATGAAATCTGCACTACACTGGGAGATTGGCCATTGAGTTGGGTAGGACCAGAACTTCACCAACTGCTTTCAAGACTGTAACTATTGATCCTAGGCTTTCAGTCTGGCCAGAAAAGCAGCTGCTGTCATTAACTTTAGTGCTACCTGCCTCTTGTGAGTGAAGTCCCTTTGAGCAAGATGTGGCAGCACTTTTGTCTTTCTGTATGTAAATTCATTTCACAGAACTGTAAATAGCAACTTTACCTGCAAAATGTATCACTGAGAGGCAGGGAGCAATTCCAACTGACTGGAGATTTAGAAAAAATATTTTTTTGTCCCTCTGCCCCCCAACAACAGTTTGGTCTAGACAGTCTGGACAAAACCCTAAAAGATGGGATTGTATGGAATCAGGGATAAATGTGATTTTTTTAAAAGGGAATCAGAGAGCTGACATTGTAGCAAAGACACATGAGCAGAATCTGAGAGGTCAGGGAGCTGTATCAAGCCTTGCTGCACTGATCTTCTTGACTGCTCCATCTTTCTTTGCTGTCCTCTGTTTAGCCATCTGCCAAATGACACCAGAGTACATCAGGCTTTGTTAGCAATGGCCAGAAAAGAGCTTGAAGAGTCCTGGGGAAAAAAAAAAAATTTAAAAATCACTACATATATCCAAGTAACATGAACACCTCCAGTGCACACATAGGTATCTTTGAAAAAGAACCAAAACCAAGAGCGTGAAAACGTTCATATCTCCAGAGGCACATAAAAATGTATTTGGGTTATAAAATTGGTTATACTTTCTCTGGAAGTAAAGAAGTAATTAACAAATCACCGTATCTAGTAAAAAACATTGTAACATATCATTATGTTCCATTAGTTGTATTGTATTTATGAGGATTTCCTGTGAAGATTGTTTTCTGCAATATAAACTATGCCATATAAGATACACATTTACTCCCTGCTGTTTTTCAAATGTGAGAAAATTAAGTGTCAACCAACAAACAACTCCTCCCATCTCTCAGTCTCCAGATAATAACAATAATGACAGGAATAGTCTTTATTAACAGATGCCATCATGCAGGATTACATCCTCGGGCTACTTTTGGATTTTAGGCATGCAAGCTTTCCCCAGAAGCCTAAGCTTGTTCCTGTAGTTAGCATGTTTTTTAAATGAGAAGGGACAGGTAGGAATAAATGTAAGAGGTGGTGTGTCTGACGGCTAAACCTGCCACTTGTCAGAAATCTGTTCTGAGATGATTAATCAACAATAAAGGACAAGAGTGCAGTACCATTTTATGGTTCCTGGGCTTCTGATTTTGAATTGTAACATCATAAGAAAATCACATGGCTATAGTAGCTGTAGACTTTGGAATTGAATTACCCACAAAGTCAAAGTATGAGTATGTTCAGGTAATAGGACGTGTATATATAGGTACATTTTAAGTTAGCATTTCACAGTTCTTTTAGCATTCACCTCAGTACAGCTGTGCATCTCCTGTGTTTCTTTGCTAGAATTCTTTTTGAAAAGTTTTTTTTCTATACAGTGATACTTCTGACATACAAAATCAAATTTCTCTTTCCTTACTAGGTATGTTACCCATTTTACCTGTTAGTACACCGAAGGAGAGAGAACCTTATGCTCAGTTTTATACTTACTAATTGATGATTAGGGGAGGAAATACCTTAAGGTGTATTTCCAGACTGAAAAATGACTGCAAATAGCCTTTAGGAATTCTGTGTGCATTATCACTGAGTGACTTCCAAATTTTTTCCTTTTAAAAGTCAGAAATATTTACTGCTAACTGCCAACAGTATGCACATGACCTGCGAACCTAAAGTCAAGCTGGATTCTATTACCAAAAGCCATCACTTCTCATTATCTTTGAAATCTTACTAATAAAATTTGTGGGAGTCGATGATGAAAGAGAGGGCAGAAATTGTAATCTAGAACTTGAATAAAAGAAAGAAATTCTCTTGATGATGTGGATTCATCCTGATTGAGTCCAGTTCCCTTTCCCATGCACGGATACTGAAAAACATCGATGAGGCCAACAGATGCATATGACTACACAGAAGGAATAATCTAATTTTTAAATAGAGATCTGTCTCACGAAGAATGTCAGAATGAAGGCACAGTTTTTCCTTTGTAGTAACTTCTCTAGATCTATCTGGGGTTTCAAAGTAGGTTTTACTATCTCTCATTATAGGCAAATACTGCTGGTCACAAATGGGGTGTTGGAGTAACGGTTTGCATCTATTGGTGGAGTGGTTATGCATGTCAAAAATAGGTTGTATGATAGGGCTGCACCTCTCCAGGCTGCCAGGAAAACATGGTAATAGGATGTGTGTAGAGTCAACTGAAGCTTCTCTCTGCCTTTGGAGGACCCAGAGAGATTGTAGCACCACAGAACTTCCAGGAGGGCAGAAATTACAGGTAGGAGAACAGGGAAGAGATAGCAAGTAGTGTTCAACTACAACACAGGCAAAATAGCAGTAGGAGCTGCAGTCAGCTAAGGAAACATCACCTGCTGTCAGACCACCTAGATGTTGGCCTTTTCCTCTTCTTGACCCTCCTTTTCTGCATTAAGCCTGTATAGCTATGTAGTAGCGAAACATAGAACTATGGAGAGTCTATCCTACATGAAGGTTGTGAAGCATCAGAGCAGAAGTTTGGGAAACAAGTGGTTGGGGTTAGTTAAAGAATCTGGTTGTGTTGCATGAAGTGTATCTCAAAAGAAAACAATGGTGAACACCTCACTAATTATGGACACCAAGGAAAGTTGAAAAATATTGTGAATATGATGCAACAGTTTATTATAATTCTAACTACTTCTTCCACATTAATCTAAGAAACCATCAGCATTTTATGCCCAACATAGAGATAAGTAAGAAAAGCAGGCAATGAAGAATTTCTGAAAAGGTGTTTCCAGGGAGAAACCTTGTGCTCTAGAAAAGAAACATCTGGAGATATGTTTTGTTATTCCAGTTACAGTGAAGTTGCTGATGTGTCCTATCCAGTCAGGCAGAGCTAGTACACCATCTGCTGCTGAGCTGATAGCGCAAGTGCCTGGTCTCTCACCTATTACCTGCCCAAGAAAACTGTAACCATATTCCAACATGTGAATTATACTTTGTCAGTGTTGTACCCTACAGATAAATAATGAGCTAAACATTGGGGGTTTTTTCCCATGGAAATTTCTAGCCATTAAAGATTGAATGGTTTCATGCTCGTGTAAAAAACAGGTTTGTGGATTTTAGTCCTTAACACCTTTTTCCAGACTGGAATAACAGGAAAAGTGATCCAGAAGCAATCATGACATAAATCAGAGAGAAATACTCATGCTGTGTTCAGGGCTAACCTGATTTGAAATGAGAAATGATTGTTCAGACTCCCCAGGGATCATTGCCACTACCTAAGAGAAATCCTTGTACCTCTTGGTAGAAATAAAATTGTCTACATTTGGGGTATAAATTTCAATTAAAGGTGAGAGGGAGAAGGGATATGCTAGAAAATTGGAGAAGGGAAAGTAGCATCTAAAGAAGACTCTGCATGTTTCTAGGGCAGATTGGGAGGTGCGGCATATAAATACACTCATGACAGTTCTGGTTCATTTATTTCAAATCCCAATGAAACAAAGATATGCTAAAAAGTTTTCAGATAGACTTCTAAAGCCCTTCCAGGATGGTGGGTACCTGGACTTTTGAGTCTGGGTTGGAATTTGGCAGGAGACATTTCCTGTAGCGGTAACTGAGACAAGCTGCATTCACAGACTCTGTGTGTATCTGATACTTCAGAGAGGAGAGGGAAAGGGAAGCCTGTCTGGAGCTGGCTAAATAAAATTAAGATTTATGAGCTGAGTAATTTGGGAAGGTCTTGCTTTGTATATATATTATGACTAGCAATGCTGAACTCCTACCCGAGGGCTTCAGAGTGTGTGTAACTTCATTCTCACTCTGTGCGCTGATATTCCACCCTGAAAGATGAAGTTGTGGAATCAAAAAAATTTGCTATGTCCAAGGCTATGAGGCAAGTCTGTAGCAAAACTCTGGAGACTACTTGACAGTGCTTTCTTTTAAATTCACACAGGGGTTCATATGTGTTACTCACAAGGTCCATCTGATTTACATAGTTTACACCTGAGTCTTACCAGATGCATCAGGTCTGAGCCATGCCAAAGTTTCTGTCAGGCCTCCAAATGTCTCTATGATTTTTCTCTTCACTGGCATCTCCTGTCTCTTTTAAGTGTATTAATGACTATGAAAGATAGCTGTCAACTGGCTGGGACTAATGGAAGGCCAAGAAGAGCTTAGCTGACGAAAGTGATCAAAGGAGCATGGGCTGGGTCATTGCAATGGCAAGTCATGTCAACACAGAAAGAGAAGAAAGAAACATGGGGGTTATGTGGAGGGCTGATTTCTGTAATGTAAAGGAAAGTAATTCCCTAATATCAGCTTCATGCAGCAGCTGCTAATCAATTATTTTAGTTTTCTGTGACAAAAAGAGATTCCAGTCTAACACAAGTGACTTGCCTTGCAATGAGACACAACGGAGCAGTGTGTTTCAAGGAGAAGCAGAAGACAGATTTAAAAAAATAAAGTACAACGAGAAAAACAAGAAAAGCAAGAAAAATCTTGTGGGATTTTTATCTTGGTGTAAATATTTCTTAGGCTATAAATGAAATGTTTGGTTTTGGGGGGAGACAGAAATCTGTCAGTAGAGACAATAGGCAGAGGAGGATGTTTTGTCCTTGAATCATTTGTGCTTTTCTATGACAAGCTATATTTAAAAGCATTCAATGATGAAAAAAAATCCTGTTTATGGATTCACTTGATACCAAGTGTCATTGATGAATGGTCAGCTGCTGTCCAAAGCCCTGGCTTTCATTACTGAGTTATTTAAATACATATATGTGAGTACTAGAAAGAATTGAGATTTGTCATGTTTATTGAGAGGAAAAAATGTCCCAGATTTGGAACACATCTGTTTTTCAGTTCTTGCTCCCACTTCAAAATCAAGTCTTTATTGTGTTTAGAAAGTACTTCTGTTCAGAAACGGCAATGCTCATCCTACCTTATGAGGCAAAATATACCTTTAGTCCTCAGGGGCATTGGGCAAATGGATCTGTCAGATCTGCCCTTGCTTCAGTAAAGTTATCACTGAAAAGTTGTCTGAAGAAAAAATGCAACTGTCCATCTAGTTGACCCTTGAGAGACAAGCTTCAGATTTTGCTTGTGGCTGTGAGCAAGTCTCAGGGCTTGCTTGTTAGCAGGTCTAAATCAGCAGAGTGCATTTGTCTCTGGGGCATGAAGAAAGGGAAATAGAATAACAATCTTATAGTGCATAAACTGTATTTTAGTGCTCAACTCCATACCCCAGTCTCTACTTCCCAATCCCTCCATTTTTCCACTGTGATGTTTGGGGTTGGTTTTTTTTTCACCTGTTGTTTCTTGTGTAGACAATCTTTCATGGGTATATTATTTACCACTGAGTACTGCTATAAAACAAATAATAAAGGCTAATAAAACTTATGTTTTCTTCTATTCCCTATCTGTTGCTCTATTCTTTTCTTTATGATAAGCCATTCTTTGATTATTTTTCTTTCCAGTTCTATTAGTCCACTGATATTCAGAATTTTAATTGTTTCCTTCATTAGTCTTCAGAGTCGCACTTTCAGAAGTAATTGCTAATACTGCTTATAGGAGATACAGGGCATCATCATGAGAAACATCTCTGGTGCGATTAGGTCAAACTGGAGCTCCTAAGCTAGTCTGTGCAATTCTCCATGAAAAGGAGAAGACTGACAATTATTTCTATGGAACTATAATGTGCAGTAATAGAAGATTACTCTTCTATTGCTCTGGAAACTTACTTGAGCAATACAGACTGGCAGGACCATCATTACTCTCTATTTCAGCTAAGGGCTGTTTGATAGCTAACAGGATTTTCTTTTGGACTCATTTTTTTTCCAGACCAGGTAGTAGTAGTCTGTAGTCAATGCAGGCAAGTTTCCTAGACTTCCAAGCAGGTGACTTCTCAAAAATTGTTTTACTTTAGTCAGAAAGGCTGCAGACAGTCTTCTGGTATTGTTACCAGTGAAGGCCCCTACGCTTTCCCCCATGATAGCTGGTAGTAGAGCATAATCTCGTGGTATCTTCCCCTTAGTCTGCTATGATCGGTCAAGATTACAGCAAGGTGAGCACAGGTTGATACCTTCAGTCTTACATGCCCTCAACATGACGAATTCATAATGGTGAGAACAAATGGAACAAGGATTTTTCTGTGGAAGAAGAAATATGACAGAGCAAAAATTTAATATGAATCACCTTACCTTTGCACAGTTTGAACACAACATAAGAAAGCAAAGCAAGTTGTGGACAACAGTAGTGTATTTGTATAATTAAAAGTCCACCAAATCTAATTAGCATAACTAAAAAACAGCCTGAACCCCAGATGCCTCTGACCTGTACTTCTAAAATACATGCAGGTACCAGCCTTACTTGACAAGTAATTGCTATTACTACATTCTTTGAAATCATTGAAGTGCAGTAAGATTAATTTATTTTTTTAACATATTTTTATTCATCAAGATAAGCATTTTTTATCAATGGAGTCAGGAGGTAAAACATACTTTATGTTTCTCTGACAAGATCCAACCTACATAGGAATTTTTATTTCATATGAAATGAAGAATTTTTTTAAAAACACCTTAAAAGAAAACAGGAGCATGATGAAGATGTGAATTTTATTCAGAGAAGATCTGAGTATAGTCATTTTAAAAAGTGTTTAACTAAAAGTCTATTCCATTAGCTTGCTAGACTTCCCTCTCTTAGTCTAAAGATAGAGGTACAGCAAAGATCTCAAAGGAGGTGGTATAGCAATCAATACACTAGCCATTAAGTAAAGACAGCATGATGCAAGGATTATAAAGCAAGAAACTGTGTATGTCATGGAAGGACAAGAGTCACCAGCTATCTCTCCCTGTAAATATTTCTGTGTCTTGTTCCTACACGTGCTTAGTGTTGTTTTATTCGTGCAATTTCTTGCTTGTCTGTGCCACCCCAGATCATGGTGGAACAATTCTGGGTAGTTTGTAGAGGCACTTGGGGTCTTTCTGTGCAAATGCACAGAAATGGGCACTATAAAGTCTTAGGATTTGTATTATCTTGAAATTTATTTCAAAAATGAGGCAGTGGACGGCTTCAATATGCTGCCCCAAAAGTGGAGATGAGCACTGCAAAAGCTCAGACTTAATCTAAGTAACAGTTAGGTCCAACATATTGCTTAGTCCAAACCGCTAAATTTTTCTGCAAAAAGGGTAGAAGAAAAGCCAATTTATGTGGATTGCTACATGTGTTTGTTCATTTAGTGGCATTATAAAGTATGGACTGTTGATAAGAGAAGCTAAAGATATCAGAAAGCTATTCTGATGAAGTGAAAATGTTTTAGGAATTTTGTTTATTGTACTTAAAACACCGCTTCTTATTAGTCTCTCCAAAAGTTGTTTAGGCCTATTACATAATGGAAATTTATTACCAAAGTTGCCAAAAACCCCAGATGTCTTTAATAAATATTTGTTAGGTATTTGGAAGGGAAAACATATGCATTACATGAAATTTGACAAAGGAACAAAGATTTCAAACAACATCTATTAGAGATAGATGCTATTCCATTAACAGTCCCTGCTGCTTCATTCCGTGTCCTCAAAGGGGAGACTTCGATTTCTAATGCTTTGCTGGTAATTCTTCATCATTTCTTAGAATTCAGGATAGATTGAAAGGACACTGATGTGCTGTTCCTCAAAAAGTGGGAAGAGTAAAACATGAGTCAAAACTAGTTCGCTTGTTTCTAGTCCTGGGCAAAATAATGGATATCTCTGAGTGCTTTATTGGAAAGAAAAGGGAAGAATAGGGATCAAGAACAATTTGTCTGATAAAGTTCTAAGGGAAGTTGTCCATGCAGACTCATAGTTGAATGAAGGTGTTTCTAGTGGTGACACAATAGACTCCAGAGGTAATGCTCATACTTTTTAGCTACGTGGAAGAAAACAAAAGAACCCCCAAAGCAAACACAAACAAAACCCAAAAAAAAGAATCTGCAAACTGGATTTGTAGATACATAATGGTAAATAGTGGTTAAAATATGCAGTGCTTTGTGTTCAAAAATGTGTATATCATTATAAAACCAAATAGAAACTTAGATAAGGAATTAGAGCTGTAGCTGCAGAAATTTGTATACTAGGCTCCAAAAAAGGCTATGGAGTTCACTGTTATAAAGTGGTGCAATTTGTGGCAAAAATCAATGAATATTTATACATATGTACATATAATACATGCCTCGTATGTTGATTCATATAACATTCACATATACACATAGGAACACTTGTATATCTGTATAGTATATGTGGCAGATATACATACAAAAATGTGTATCATATGCATGCATGTGGATGCATACACTATCATACAAATAAATATTTATACAGTGTTGAATGTTTAAACAGAGCAACAATGAACAGTAGTGAAGCAGTTTCATCTATGTAAGGTTTGTGCAGGAGGCAGCTTGGAAGGTGGACATGATGACACTATCAATCTTCATGGGGAAAAATAACAAGTTACTGAAGAACTCCTTAATTAAATAAGCACTTTCATAGCAGTTATGTGCTTTAGGATATACATAAATATATCCCACAAAATGTGTTTTGTTTCTGTGCATACCAGACCAAATTCGAGGTATAGCACATACATAGATAATTAGATTGTAGGCAATTTAGAGAGCTCCCTCTACTGCACTAGTGAAGAAATAGATTTGATATACAAAAAAATCTTTAAAAAAACTGGCACGTGTATTACTGATTTTTTGTTTTGTTTTGTTTTAAGGAATAGCATTCCAGCACTAATCTGCTGCTGAACAGGGTAATGGTGAAATTGCTTTCCCACTGATATGCTTTAAAAAAAATCAATGTGATTTATTACAGAGCAGGACAGCTTGTGAAATGTCTTTAATAAGCTTAGTTAATAACCTTCCTTATTCTTTGTTAATCACGTTAGTAGTCATTTGAGCATTTAATTATATTTCCAAAGGTCTTAATGGGAGTAGCAATGTTAGCTTATTATGTTTAAATGAACCTGAAAAATACAGGCCATTACCTTCCTTGTGCAGCCTCCTATTTCCAACAGGACATCAGCTTTAACAATTATATGTCTGCTTATTACTGCTATCTTCACTAGGATTGAGCATATATATGAGAATCATAATGAATCTACCCTTTAACTATTGCAGGATGTTTTCAGAGGTTCCTAAATGGATAAATGTGAAAGGAAAGTAACCTAACCCAAAGAGAGAGAATTTAATACAATGTCTTTTTGGTCTCATGCAAAAATATTTATTCATCTAGCTGCAAGCTATCAGGTAGACAGGTTTTTCTCTGACATAACTCTGTCACATTCAAGAATGAGTGGAGCTATGCCAGCAATGGACTGGGCCCTAGGCTTCCTAAAATTGCACAAATCCCTTTAGACCCTTGATCTCCAAAAGGCGTTTTGTTCATCAAGCCAACTTCTTCCCTGAGACACAATAGGCAATTTTTAAAGTGTTTTGGATTTTAGTTTTTGTCTTTGAGTCAAAGCATGGGAAGTCTCTGAGACTTCAGAAGCTGTCTCGTCACTACCAAGCAAAACAGATATGTGCATGCAGTATGCAAGAGTAATGGGAACTTGTGCTTGCACAGTATCATATACTCCACACTAAAATCAGTTCCTGTTAGCACTTAAGGATTTTGCATTGTCTTACACAGATCATGATTAGGGATCTCTGTAGAAATTTCAGTAGAATATGAACTGAAGTAAATTTAATACGAAATTTCATTCAGATTTGGAACTGATCTTCAGACTATGAAGAGGTTCAGAAACTTTTTGAGGTTCAGAAACATGAGAGAAACAATCTCTTCTCCTCTGACTTGTGCTCTGGAATCCTGTGTGTCTGCTTAGTGGTTTAAAGTAGTGTCAAAATAAGCCAGAAATATTTGCACCCGGTAGAAAGCTGAAGTGTTTGACTGAGGTGGATTCCTTGGGTTGTTCATCCAAGTAGAATTTTCCACACTCGGTAAGTGGTGGCATTGCCATAGCCATGCTGGGCAACTCACACCATCTTCTGTATGTCTGTATTTTGCTTCAACTTACAGACCTTAATTTTATTGTCACCAAAAAAAAAGCAGTTGGAAAGCTCCAGGTCATACTTGGCTCTTTTGAATTCATCCACAGAGCATTTGGTACAGCATGCCTAAGAAGAAAATACACGTCTTATACCCTCTGACAATGAAAAACAGCCCTTTCATTAATCTCCCATCTAATAGTAGTAAGTAGAGCAATGTGCACCATGTGAAAGTTAGCTTCTGGCCACAAGGCATGATAGTAAGAGGAATGAATACCTATATATTATATATTATAACAAGGGGGTGATTTTATTTTTTTTTTAATGGATTAAATATAATTTTAAATTGAGAAGAGATCAGAAAGCTATACGTCCACAGGGGGTCACAAATGAAATTTTTTCATGCTCATATACAGAGCATGCTTTCAGACAGACTTGCCCTTTTCATTACCATGCTTCATGCTCCATGTGTATATTTGATTGCAGTTCAGATGTCATTCAAGGTATGCAGGGGGAAATCTTGCACAATGTTGCTATCCTTAATGAATTCCCTTTTCTGCTTTCATGCCATGCTCCCTTGACTAAGTTTTCCATGACTTATTTCTGTAAAAGCTGAGCATGATCTTGCCCTTGGGACAGCTGTTGAGGTGCAAATTCGTGTTAAGGTAACGCCTGCAGACAGCAGAGGAAAGAGGGGAAGAGTTGGAGCTGTGGCACATGCATTCTAAAAGCAAAATGGGGTTACAATTGGGTCAAGCTTTTCATGTGGGGAGCAGAAAATGCATGTCACTAGATGGTTTAACTTTTCATCTCCCGACACTTAGGTGTCAGCCACACAGAGTTCCTCACAACATTTTATGCTATTTTTCCGTACAATAATGTTAAAAATGGGGCAGTGTAAGATGCTGGATATGGTACAGCATTTCAGTGGTTTTCTCAGCTGGTTCAGGAGTTTGTCCATGAAATAAATTAAATTTTGTTGTGAAAGTGCGGAAAAAAGAGAAAAAGAAAAGTGAGTGATGTCTATGAAAATATTTTTTGCTTGAAAGCAAATTTAAAATAGAATGTCATTAGATTTTGACTGATTTGGAAGGAGAAGGGGATGACAAGGTAAGCAATTCAAGTATGCAGTGGTGCTCATTTTCAGCTGCCTCTTTTGAAAAAATATTCCTTACTGTTTTAAGTACTGTGAAAGTGTAATGATTTTATAGCCAATGGAAAATAAAACAATTTAAAGGGAATAGCAAAGTGGAAAAATATCAGTCCCTCCAGACCAGTAAACATTCCAGTATCTCTTCAAGGAACTTGCTAATAAACTTGTGCCAAGTAATATTTCTGATAGCTTTATATATAAATAGCAGAAGAGGAGCAGCTGTAAGAATTTTAACTCTTCCAATATTTTGTACAACGCAAAGAAACACTTCCACTTTGCAGGGGGCTGATCCTCCCGCTTTGTTTGACAGTACTTTATCATTCTTCCATACCATATTCTTGAAGACAAACATACCACGGTGTTCTGTCCTATTAAAGTAATTTTCATGAAAAGTAATAGTATAGCCTCTGCTCCTGCTGCAGCCCAGTTACATGTTTTCAAAGGGTACCGCCATGTGAGCAATATACAGGAGTTTTGTTTTTGAATCAAGCATGGCATTGAGAGGGGAACGTAGGTGGCTCAAAGGCTCGTTTTCATACTTGGCCACAGTACAGAGGCAAGCAGTAGGCGTCAGAGGACACTCTTTGCACCCTTCATAGCAGCGGCATGGATGAACTTGGTTTTAAAATAGGCTGAGGTTTCAAGTTATTTCAAAATAAACTGCAGAGCCAAATATAATGGTGTCTAGGAAACTGAAATAGCCACCGGTGCAATACATTCAAAAGCATATTAAAATCATTATAAACCTCTGGTTTAGCTTGTGGATTAGTATACTGATTTATTTTTCTTGTGTTTATTTTTGCTTACACTATAAACTTCATTTATATCTCATCTCTACAGTCAGAGTTCTCCTGGGTTTTGTTTTCTTATTCTGTAGGGGTACTTTATCCCTTGCTCTCCTTGTTCTGGGGGGTCAGGTGTGCACATATGTGAAACATGTTTGTCAATATTAAATATAATTGAACAAGTTCAAAGGCAAGGCATAATCTCACCCTTTTTTTTTGTACAGTTATGTGAGCTGCTGTGTAAAAAATCCTATCTTCTGATAAATATGGACATATCCCTGGCCATCTGGGTGTTAGGCTCCCTTTTATGAGCTCTCCAGAACAGCTTCTATATTAGATTATCCTCCAGCTGCACACAGTATAAAACCTCTGTTGACGTTAAGATAAATACGTTTCTAACTTTTGAATGTAAATTAAACCAGAGCAAATCTTTGGAGAAGCGTGAGCCATTCCCTGCAAGAGTTAAATTTGGCACCCCAAATTATATTGTCACCTTACTTCTGATCAAGAGTCAACTGCAGCTAAGTCCCTTCCAAACCGTGTCAATGATCGTGGATAGCTGGCCTCACAAATTCAAACACTCGTGTATGGCCTTTCAGTCTTGCAGCTAGGACCTGCCTGGACACCAGCACAGAAGTATGCTGCTGCCATGTACCCATCTAAGCACACTGCCCCTCCAGGAGCAGGACCAGGGCCTGGGAGAACTGCCACATGTCCATCTATTTCTTTCCGGGCAGCTCCTTAGATTGTCCTTAGGAGAGGCTGGTCCTCCTTGAGAGAGCTCTCCACCTCCGATCAGTTGTTCAAGCACAAGGTTAATGCACAAGGCAACACTGGGAGATGTCTATTTGGGGAGAGAAGGGCAAACAGCCCTAAGCATTAAGTCTGAAATGGAAGAACTACAGTACCTCAGCTCTAGCACTCTTCCTTACTTTCTCTTACTTCCTGGCCATTTTTGTGATTTTGCATCTGTTACCTTCAAGCACCAAAGCATTGGCCTTGTGGGGGTGGTGGTGGCACAGGGGGAGACACAGGGCTCAAAATGGGAAAGGACGGAGCATGAAGAGGTGTGCATTTATCTTTAAGATACAATTCTTACAATGATAGCAAGGCTAGAGAGAAACCCTAAATCAGACAAGGAGGCCAAGAATGGCGTGGATGTTTACAAGTAGAAATTTGCGTTTTAGTAAGAAATTCTTATTAAAAAAATGCCTCCTGTCAGGAGCAGCAATGGCTAACTGCACAAGGACATTCTCTCCCCATGGGGTGCATCCTCCTGGGGCTGAGAACCAGTCTGGTAGTGATGGGGCCATCTCAGCACTTGGTGGTGGTCTTGGTGTGAAGGGAAGCTAAGGAAGCCAGAGCCAGGGACAAGGCCGGAGATGAGTTGCACCATAAATGGGGAGTGGTTCACCTAGAAGATGAATTTCCTACAGGGATGGGGATGGAGCTGGAGGCTGGCCCTGCTGTGGGACCACTGGAGCAGAGACCAGTGGCCTTAGGGGACTGAACGGGGTCCAGTCCTGGGCTGTGGGCAGGGCAGGGGGAAGCCTGGAGGGGTTAGGCAGGGGTGGTCAGGGCTTTGGGGCTCTCAGGCCCATTGCATCTCTTTTAAGCAAATTTTTTGTTAATTGCCATTTCTCGTAATGGTTACACACTGCATGAGCAGTGAGTTTTAGACAGAATAAGGCCAGCTGATGCACTACTGTGAATGTATTTGTGTTGCTAAATGAGAAGAGGAGGGAAGAGACAGCAAGCTATCAAGAGATGATTGCTAAGGGATAATAAAGGGAAAGAGACTGTAGCAAACATGTGGCAATTGCGGCTCAGGGACTCTTGCACAGCCTGTGACTCCTGCCATGGTGAGCAATGAGTGTGCGAGGGAGGCTGGGACAGCTGGCTAGGGCACAGGAAGAGGCAGGGAGGCAGATGACACCACGGGATGCAACATAAACAGCAAAACAAAGATGCTCAGAAAAGCAACTGCTTCCAGAACAGGAGAAACAGACTTTCCAAAAGATGCCTTGGCAGCAGTCGTGCTGCGATCAGGCACATGCCGGACAGAGCATCCTTCCGCCCCCTCCACCCAGATTGCCTCCAGTTCTGCCTACTCCATCCCTGCTTCCTTCCCCCTCTGCTCTGGGGTCGTGCCATCGCAGCTATTAGTTTTACTTTCTCTTCTGTTTCCAGTTCTGCGTCTGGCTTTCTCCACCCTGCATAATTCAGTGAAAACATTTGCATTAAAAATCAGCAGAAAGACTGGGCTTTTATTAGTATTTTACCATGATGGCTAGAGCAAACACCCTGCAAACACTGAAGTAGAGAGAAGTACAAGTAGTGTAGCAAAGGGCTATAATTTTACCTGAAATGCCATGTTCTATAACTGGCATTGTTTGGTTGTACTAAAAAGCTAAATGACGGGCTAAGCTGTATCTACTTCTGAGAAAGAGAAATGCTGGAATTGTTTCACAAAAAGTGTTGAGTAGAGGCATCGTCTAATACTAGAATGCAAAAATTTAATAGCTA
This sequence comes from Laterallus jamaicensis coturniculus, assembly GCA_022605575.1. NCBI lineage: Eukaryota > Metazoa > Chordata > Aves > Gruiformes > Rallidae > Laterallus > Laterallus jamaicensis. The sequence goes on along the minus strand of JAKCOX010000001.1, from coordinate 81,286,623 downwards.
GTGAGTTGTTCAAAAGTCTTCAATAAAAATAAAATAAATTTCAAACCCAGAAAAACTTGGTGCTTAGAAGTTTAAATGGAGAAATTGGATTTTGTCTGTTACGGTGTAAAACAAGAAAATAATATATCTGCATTATTTTAAAAGTTCTTCTGAATAACCACAACTATCTTAGAGTCTTGAATATGGTTGCCTGGTTTTGGTTGTGTTTTTTAATAGCATTTACCATCAGCCCATCTGAATGGAGATGAGACTTCCCATGGCAAAAGAAGAGTTCTGCTCTGAGAATAGTCTGCTCCCTAAGTGAAACTCTACTAGCAATAAAGATGTTTTTGTTCCTGAAAGTGTTTATGCTAAGGATTTTGCTGGCATTGCTTTGTCACAGGAGGGTGTTAAGTAAAGGTGTTAAGTGAAAGTGAATTAGTTTAAGTGCGCAAAAGCCTTGTTTAGATGCGCCTTTTGAGAGTTAAAGCAGTGAGGAATTAAGACAGCTTTGGTTATGAATGAGGGACCGCACCTTAGGGATTAATACATTTTTACTGATGCTTTTTTATTTCAAATGTTTAGTTAATTCCCCTTAATTTTCCTAGCGTACTGGTGTAGGCAGATCTCAAGGGACAGAGAACTGAGGCATTGCAGAGACCTATTCAAATGCATTGTCTAAGTGGTGACAAGATGAAAGATGAGTTAATTGATTGCAGATTTTTATTTTTGGTAAATTCAAACATGCTTCTTCTCTATGGTTTTGTGTACACAAGCATGTTGAGGAACGTTAAGTCAATTTAAATGAAAGAATGAATTCAGAACACATTAAATCACTTAGCCTGAAAAGCCCCCACTAAGGTCTCTTTAATTTTGAATAACAGGGTGATGTGTGATGTGCTCTTCTAGCTACATGTAGCTTGACTTCCTTGCTTGTATCTTACTGCATAAGCTCTAAATGTGTGATGCAAGCGTGTCTCACCAAAATAAATAAAAATTTTGCTGTTGGCCTCCCTAAAAAGAGAAGCAGACACTAAAAGTCCAGAAATGCAAGGAAATCTATTCCTGTGAATTAATGTGGGTGTTTTTCCATTTAATTTTTAAAACTTCAGGCTCCTAACAGGCTTAGAGTACAGTCATTGATCAGGCAAATGTTTTATTTCTTTCTGAAAGGTATTCCTTGTTTGAGAATAGGCTTGTGGTTTAAGATGTTTTTATGGGCCCATTGGTTGGCTGTTGTCACACTTGCTTGCCTTAAGCATCTAATTTGGCTACCTGAACTTCCGAGTCTGGTCTCTTGGCTACATGCAGACAGAAGTGATAAAAAATAAGCTTTTTAGGAGAGCATTTCAGAGGATCTCTTTCTCTCTCAACTGCACAAGAATCCTGGGAGGATCATCTGTATGAATAGCACCCTTCATTTTTCACAGATTCTTCTGAAAAGTAAAGCAGAAACCCACTCTTAAAAGGCGTCAATCAGTTTTCCCACTATATCTGCTAATGACCATGTCTTTCACTCTTCCCTGACAGCAGTGCAGTACCTGATTGAGTTGAAGGTTATTGTATTTGGTTAGGTACTGTGTGCTACTGTGCTTAGCATCAGCTCTTAGCTTGGAGGGAGGCTTCTATGAAGAACTCAAAAATAATTATCTTTTAATTATACAGCAGCTTTCAGTTGCTCACTTAAGTACTTGGTCTTCAAGCTGGAGAAATGTCTAAGATGCTGCCAAACAGGCTGCAGCTGAGCACACAATGTTGTTTAGTTTAGCTTTCAACAGGAAGCGAGGAGCACAGTGTGAGATTAGCGGCTTGATTAGCTGTTTGATGTATAATGTAGAAGTGTGCCTCTGAGTATGTGGTCTCATAGAGCATGGGACGGAAAGAAGCATAATACATCTGTATTGAACCTGCTTCAGTGGCTTCAAAAACCTTCCTACTAGCAACTGGACTTGCTGCAAAAAACTTTACACGACCTGCAGTTCATTGATAATAGATATATACCCATCATTTGCTGATTGGAATTCATATGTAGTAGTGCACTTGGAAAAACTCAGAATCACAAAATCTTTAAGGTTGGAAATAACCTCTAAGATCATCAGATCCAACCATCATCGTGTCTACTAAACCATGTCCTGAAAGTGCTGTGTCTATGTGCTTTTTGAACCCCTCCAGGAATGGTGACTCAAATTTACAAGGGTTTGGGGGGTTTTTTTCAGGAAAGAAATTGAAGAATTTCAAAGGCTTTACAGGAATATAAAATATTAGGAGGATATTTCATATTTCAGTTATTTCAAACATATGTTTCATTGGGGGTGTGTTGCAGACCTCCAGGTACAGCATGGTAGCAACTGGGCTGTTGCTCGGCTACTGCTCTGAAGTGGACAGTTTGAGCAAAGAATACACATCAGTAGATGAAACATGGCTGCTTCCTGTTCAAATTTGACAATTTTGCTTCAAAAACTTCTAGTGCTACTGAAGTCATTGCAACAGTATTTTTATTAGCTACCTAGATGGGGAACTGACCTGTTCTCTGCCTATTCACACCACACCTCTTTGTAAACTCTTAAGAGGTGTGAAAAACATTCTGTGGTTCATTCTTGCAATCTGTTAATAGATGGCACAGCAGGTTTGCTCAGGACCTTAGTGGCTCTGAGATGTGGTGAGCGTCTCTCTCATGCATGTTAAGATCCTCAAATGGGAAGGAGGTCTTAGAGCAGTGCATGACATTATTGTTTAAGAGTTTGCCGAAGCCTCGCCTAAAGGAACCCGGTCCTATGCCCAGGTGGTGCCTGCCCTTCTGCTTGTGGTTTCCACCACACGCAACAGATGGAGCTTAATGTGTGGTACATGTTCCTCACATGAAGTGTACCCAGAAATTAACCTTGTCTCAATTGCTTGTGACGGAAAGTGTTGAAGTATCACTCAGGCATACTGGCTTTCCAGTGCTGCTTTCATTCCTTTTCCTTTACTTTTATTATGTGCTTCTAAAAAATACTGTTTGCACTTTTGATGGGTAATAGCTTAAACTTCTGCCTTTTTCTTTTCAAGAGGTGGAGGACAATTATAACACATGTTCCTCTGTAGTTAAGAGAGTAGAAAAAATCTGTTACAAGATCTATACAAGATTTACTACAATGCTAATTTGTATACCTATTCTTGAAAGTTTTTGGCTTAAGCTATTTAAAGGATTGTAGCTGTTCTCAGAATTTTACTTTGACTTTTACAATGGTTGTAAAGCTAATAGAAAACTGGAGCTAGTTCCTTTTTGCACCATTGTTCCACCACAGCATTGTCATTTCACAGTCTCATCGCTGTTTTGGTCACTGATACAAGCTTTTTGCTCAGTAATAAAATTAAATTAACTAAGCAAAAATTGAAAGCCAAATTGGATATACTAAGCAGAGAGCCAGCCACATTGCCTCGATGTTACACTGAAGGCAGAATTTAGGTTGTCCCTGTTTTTCAGTAAGAAAATGCTGTTGCCATGATAAAAGCTGAAGTGGTTTTCATACATGAAGATTAAGGAAATTAAGATCTTGTATTCTTCTAAAATTGCTTGAACCACGCAGTTAGATTTATTGATATGCAGATAGTTTATCCTAACAAAGGCAAATACACCGTCCCCGCTATTAAAGAGGGAATTAAGCAATTTGATCTTTGGAGATTAAAACGCATTTTATGGGAATGTGAAGTGTTTGTGGATACAACACAAGGTTGGGCTACTGTAGGATGATCCAAATGTCAGAAGGGGGGGAAAGGGTTGTTTCCTTACTGCCACTGAATATATGCAAGATGGTGAGGATGACCTTAAATTACAGTCATAGCTAATACAGCAATAAATTAACTCATTGTTTCATATCACTGAGGTTTATTTTACAAATTGAGATTATTAATCCATCCCTTCAATATGAATCAAAAGTGCGGTGCTGTGCTCTGAGAAGCACATCTCCAGATCTTCCTTCACTTTTTGTATCTTTAACCTTGGGCTTTTTAACTGTGCTGGAAGCAGGATTTCTGTGACACAAGAAACCAGAGGCACGCTACTCTTTTCTTCCGTTTTAGTGCAAACTAAAAGCTGGATGAGCAGGAGAGTTCATCTCAAGTAATAAAAGAATACAAGTAGAAAGGCTGATAAAAGCTTCTGGATGCTATGTAACGGTAAATCGCTGTAACTACAAAGAAGGAATATGTAAAAATTTGAACATGATGAGTACATGTAATTGATACATGCAGTGATTGTTGTAATAAAACTAATAGGGACATTTAGGGCACAGCAAATACAAAGCTGAAGAAAGATACAACCCAGAGTGAGTTTGGGCAAAGCAGTAAGAAAATAAAGTAGTATCACTATGGGAATAGAGAAAAATACAGTACCAAAATTAAATCAGAGCAAGATTTAATTTAATTTAATCCAAGAAGGATTCTCAAAACCCTTTTCTTGGCCATAACTATGGAAGATGGAAGTGCAGAGAAAGTATTTTGCTTAAGTGCAGTTTGTGATCTTATGCTGGGGTTGTTTCACTTTCAGTGATGGAGCTGACAGAAGGTGAAAGTTGTGGTTTGTGTGGCAAAATCTACCTGGCAGCCCATTTGTCAAGCTGAAAAATGGCACAAGCCCCAGACTGGTATCACAGGAAACACGATGAGTGTGAAACAGCGCTGGTAGATGCATTAACCATTATCAGCACTGCACCCATTTCCCCTTCCTGCACACAAAAGAAAATCAGAATACTAAGCTTCGTCAAAAGCAATGTCAGTTAAAACAAAGCTCAATTAGATGGAAAGTAAGAGCAATAGTAGTAGTAACAAGTATTATTTGTAGTAATAATAATACTAGTAGCAATAATAAAGACAACCATAACTTCTAGATGCATATGTATGTATTCATTATGCTTTCATTTTAGAAAGAAATGGCAAAAAAGGGCAAACCTGTATTTACTCGGCTGCCATCTACAGACTTTGTCACTAATACATCATCTAAAAACCAGCCCACAGAGAAAGGAGATTTTTTAGAAGGAAATGTGGCACAGACCTTGCCAGGAGTTTTATGAGTGAATGCTAATTGCCTCTTCCTTTCTTTATTTTGCAGCACTAAAATCCAGCACTATACCTAGCTTTTCTTCCAAAACCCTGATGAATATTTCTTGGTATTCCTTTGAGGTTTAGTGACGACAGCCATGAAGCGCTTTCCCCATCCCCTGTGACCTTTGTCGCCTGGACTGCCATGCAGCACAGCGTGCTGGTTTGGAGGGACGCGATGTGAGGATGTGCTGATGTAGCCCATCCAGCGGGACAGTATGTGGACACACTGTCACACACTATGTGCTCACGTTTTCTGTGATCTGAGGCAGACAGGATCAGCTCTTTGTTTGCAGGAACTATGAGCAAATTAGATGTAGCTGTTTCCTATGCGATGCGTTTCTAAGGTGTATTCCTGTATGTTGCTCATGTCCCTTGCTAAACCCATCTTTTCAGGCTGCTTTGTCTTTCTGTGGAGTTACATGGTTACATTTGCCTCACCCAAGTGACCGTTTTCCTTATTCCTTCGGGTCAGGCTCCTTCACACTTCTCCTGCCAGCAGTCTGGCACTGTAACCCTTGCTGTGAGAGAAGGGGTGAGCATGGGGAGGCCTGGTAATGGGAACTCAAAGGCCAGATATTTGAAATCGGTTGTTGGTATAGTCTCCCTTAGGCAGTTCGCTTAACTTTTCTGCATTTTTGTTTCCTCATCTTTAAAAACCTGTGTCTAATACTCTCCAGGAGTGCCGTGTAAAGTAAATAACCCTGTATATGTTCAAGTATATAGTTTTCTGCAGACTGGAAATGCTCATAAATTACTCAGGTTTATTAAGGACTCACTAAAGCCATTAAAACAAAAGAAAAGGCAGAAAATCTTCATTTCAAACACAGCCCTTTCTAGCTATACATATTTCTTTTGTATATTTGGCATGAGAGTTTCCTTGTAGCCGCAATGCATGAGCAAACCAGAATCTGTTTTATGCTTCAGTCTTTGGTCAAATCAAAGAAAATGGAAGGAAACAGAGTCCCATTTTTTTAAAAGAAATGTTCAGGTCTCTATATTTTTTTAAAAAAATTTTACACTGTTCAAGCATGGAGATTACATTACTTCTTTGGCATTTTTGTAGGCGTCTCCTGTGCTTAAAATTATTGCCTAAGCATAAGTATAACTTAAGCATCTTCTCTTGATTGTTTTTGGCAGTATACAGCCTGTCACTCTCATTCTTGACTGCAGTAAATAATACCTTTATAGCATAAATTATAGAAAATAAATACACTAGAGCAAACAGAAGTTTATAGAACCTTTTGAATAATTTTAGTAAGATTGTGTTAGTAGAAGGTTAATGCAATTGCCAGTACTGTAATTATAGATTACTAGGAGGTCAGGAAAAACAATTAATACCACCTAAACGGTGGCTTGGGGCTGAAGAGTTCGTACAAACCACTTAGTCCTGTTAATATCAGAGAATTATATCCCAGAAGACTGCTTTTTTCTTAAGGCCTTCTCTCCGTACTATGGAAGTCGATTTCCTTTCTCCTTTGCCACATGCTAGAAGCTCTCAGAGGAGCTCTCAGAGGACCTCTCCTGTTCTAAAACAGAATCACAGAATCACAGAATCACAGAATCTTAGGGGTTGGAAGGGACCTCAAGAGATCATCGGGTCCAACCCCCCTGCCAAAGCAGGCTCCCTATCTCATATTACATAGATAGGCGTCCAGACGAGACTTGAATATCTCCAGAGAAGGAGACTCCACCACCTCCCTGGGCAGCCTATTCCACTGCTCTGTCACCCTCACTGTGAAAAAGTTCTTCCGCATGTTGGTGCGGAACTTCCTGTGCTCCAGCTTACAGCCATTGCCCCTAGTCCTGTCCCCACTGACCACTGAAAAGGGGCTGGCCAATTCCCCCTGCCACCCATGTCTAAGATACTTGTAAACACTAATTAGGTCCCCCCTAAGTCTTCTTTTTTCCAGGCTGAACAGACCCAGCTCACTCAACCTTTCCTCATAGGGGAGATGTTCCAGACCCCTAATCATCTTTGTCGCCCTTCTCTGGACTCTCTCCAGAAGGTCCCTGTCTTTTCTATACCAGGGAGCCCAGAACTGGACACAGGGGCCTGACCAATGCAGAGTAGAGGGGGAGGATCACCTCCTTCGACCTGCTGGATACACTCTTCCTGATGCATCCCAGGATCCCATTGGCTCTCTTGGCCACCAGGGCACACTGCTGGCTCATAGCCAACCTGTCATCAGCCAGGACCCCTAGGTCCTTCTCCATAGAGCTCTTCTCCAACAGGTCATCCCCCAGCCTGTACTGATACAGTCGGTTATTCCTCCCCAGGTGCAAGACTTTACACTTGCTTTTGTTGAATTTCATTAGATTTCTCCCTGCCCAGCTCTCCAGTCTGTCCAGGTCTCGCTGGATGGCAGCGCAGTGTTCCTGCATGTTAGCCACTCCTCCCAGTTTTGTATCATCGGCATACTTGCTGAGGGTGGATGCTATTCCCTCATCAAGGTCGTCAATGAAGATATTAAACAGGACTGGACCCAACACTGAGCCCTGGGGAACACCGCTAGTCACAGGCCTCCATTCAGATTCTACTCCACTGATCACGACCCTCTGAGCCCGGTCTGACAGCCAGTTCTCAACCCACCTCACTGTCCACTCGTCTATCCCTTGTTTCCTCAGCTTCTCTATCAGGATGTTGTGGGAGACAGTATCGAAAGCCTTGCTAAAGTCGAGGTAGATGACATCCACAACATCCAAACCCATTCCTTAGGCTCCTGGAGCTCCCACTGGGGCAGGCTTTTGTTCTCCATCCTGTCTCCCAGGATGGATCCATGCTAGCCTTTCGGGTTTTAAATGGTAGTGAAAGTAAGTTCATCAGTCACAGTCCAATCTGCAGAAGTCTCTGGACCGTGCATCCACCTTGGTTGTTTTAACTGTACTCAGCTTGTGGACTGCCATTGTCATTTAATCTTCAGTGACACCCCAGCATTCCTGCAATGAGTTTCAGCTTGTCTCTGCATTAAGGTTAATAATGCATCTGTCATGTGCGGTAGAATAAGGCACGTTTATAAAGCAGATCATTAATCAGGCTTTTCTAGGACCAGAGGTATCAGGAGATGACAGCAGGAGAGTGGAAAATCCCTCTTCCAGACAAATACGTGTTTTGTTGTGGTAAAAGACCTGCTTCATTTTCCTGCATCAGCTTTTGAATGGAGGTGAGCGTCAGGGACATCCCAACTACTTGTTGGGATTAACATTTGTTTCCTCTGCCATTGTTTGTGGTCTGCCAGCATGGCTCCGTGCCTATTCCACATACAAAGTGAAAAAACAGAGGTATTACAGACATACGCACTGGTAAAGGTTTTCAGGATGTTATTGCAGCTGTAAATTTTTGGAGTCATTTAACTAGAGTTGTTAGTGAAGTGTTTACTTCAAGAACTTGTTATGAGTGACCTGGCTACTGTGTTTCTAAAGGTGACAGTAATAATACTGTCACTGAAAGGGTGAAAAAAATGATTGGCTATGAGTCTTGGCAGGAGATCAGAAAGGGGACCTTGGCAGCAAAAAGGTTGCCGAATCCGTACCGGTGCAAACCGCAGAGAACTGAACTCTTCTCTGCAGCAACATCTGTACCCAGACATGGGCTTGCACGTAGAAAAGGGAACCTGTGGCCATATGCACTTGCGTCCTCCTCTTCACGCGCATCAAGTGCACTGTACACCCACAGAGAAATCCCTCAAAAAGAAAGACCTTGTATTTCTCAGTAAATTGCGAAACTCAGGGGCTTTAAACAGGCAATGCTTAACATGGTATGGAAACTCGCCTTTATTGTTTCCCCCGAGAATATTTGAAGTTAGAAGAGCATTCTAGCTCCACATACTTCAGACTTAAGTTATTTGAAAGCTGATATTATCATCACCATCAAATACATTCAGTTCATTCAATAGCTTTTGTCTGTCTTTCCAGCTATTGTTTTATGGTATTTTTTACTCTCATGATCCAACTACAAGTATCATTTCTGTTGCAACAAAGCTTAGAATCTCTGAAATAATGATAATGGAGATATATTTTTTTCCGTTTCCACTCTGTATTTGGGTTTCAGCCATTCTTGTGTGTGGTGAATATCGGTATTTGGGCATAGTTCTGCACCAGCCACATCCTGGAAACATTGTGCAGAACCCATGATCCTTTCAAGATAGGGAGAAAGTGCTCATCATTGATTTAATTTCAGTTTTCATTTAGAGGGGCCATTAAAGGTAATCCAGCCTTGAGTCTTCCTGACACACCACATTAAGCTGAAATACTTACGGTGGAGCTCAGCAAGTTGTGGAAAATTTCCTCAAAAGGTGCCTCTTGGAATCAGTCTGTCTTGCCTATTCCCATCCTCCTTTCTTTGTTGTGTCTTTGGGTTGCTTTTTTATTTCCATCAATAAATTTTCCAGGAAAGAAAATGTCATCTTTAGCACTTATTTGATCATGTTTTACCATTGTCAGAATCAAAGATTTACCAATTGAGATATTTAAAAGAAATGTACTTAATTTAAAAGGAGAAAGGAGTAAATAAGTGAACTAGGTCCTGGAGGCAGTGACCCTGTCGCTTCAGCCATGAAGAATTGTGGGGAAAAAGAAAAAAATAGATGGGCAACCAACATCTACAACAACTATCTTGTACTGTATACATTTTACACCAGCTTTTTAACCTGAAAAAAGTACTTTTTAGTTATCTCAAAATTCTTTAAAATTACATAGGAAGATTAGATTCTGTTTTCTCTTGAGTAATGTAAGAATAAACTTCTTTGATGGAACTTAAAGCTGTCTTGAAAAAGAATTTGCCTATTCTATTACACTGAGAAAATTATCAGTTTACAAAACCCCAAGGCACAGTAAAGAATACCATGTGTTTTCAATGTGTATAAAAAACATTAGTTGGAATATATACAGGCAGTATATTTCATCTTTCATTTTTAGGGGCCTTCCTAAAGGAGTTTTGAAATATAAATATTAAAAACTTACAAATCTTATTGACTAATGCTTGTATTGATTGAAAAATTTTAAATTATCTTATCAAAATATGCTTAAAGTTCACCTGATACTTATAACACAGTTATTAACCACAGTACTGTGATGAGCTTGTTGGGACATTTTCTGAAGGCATCTCAGCTCTGCTACTAGTCTTTTTTGTTCATACATACTGTGTGACGGAGATGGATGTGAGTGTTGTCAGATAAACTCACTTGCTTAGTTGAACTGGATGCCAGGAGCTTCATTACAATTTGGAGGAAATATTTGAGCTAATGATTGAATCCTTTTCTGGTGAGGTATTTAGATTTTTAATTTAAAAATCACAGCACATGGATCAAAATAATCTAAACCAAAAAAAGAAATCCAAAAGCTCTTGAGCCCTGGGACCCACGCCACACAAGTGAGAACTTTGTAGCTGCTTCAGGATGCTGTGAACTTCTACTAGCTGTACTGAGAAAAGACTAAATATCTGAAAAAGCAAGCCTTCTTGCTTTTGTCATGTGTGAGAAATCTCTGGCCAGAATCCTGCTGAGATTGCCATGTGCTTTTGCTGTGACAAATGAGTTTATGAAAATTTCCAGGAAATGCGTTCTTATTCACCTCTTGCTTTTGCAAAATCATTTTGATTGTATTTGCACTTAGAGATGCTTGAGCTTGTCTCTTTCTCATTTGCTTGCCTCCTTCTAAACATTTTTCATGCAATGTGAGATTGCAAGGACTTGCTCTGTCTAATTTTTAATGGGTTTGGATGTTGCTTTTTTTTCCTGAAGAATTTAAGTTGAACTCTGTATTTGCATTCAGTTTAGAAAAGAGCATGTGAAGGAAAGCAGCAAAGGAAAAAAAGCAAAATTAAACTGAAGGAATTAATAAAGGATCACGATGCAGAATTGAATGGGCATCAAGCTTATGTCTGAAGTCCTGATGGGACTCCTGCATGGGATTGCGTATTTCTGTCCAGGGTTTCTTATACTGCAAACCTTCTCAGAGGCTGCACGTCTACTCTGGTTGCACACAGTAAGTCAGTATTTCTGAGTGATGCACCACAGCACCTGTGTGCAACCTGGATGGGTACTTCCATTCAGAAATCCCAGAAATGACTGCAAAAAGAGCTTCAGGTGGCTGAGCTCTTGTAGCTACCAGTTATCTATAATTTCTAGACCTGATTATAAAGAATTCACATACAATTTATCTGGCGGTAAAAGTTCTTTTGGATTTTTTTTAAAGTTGTGAGAACTTATAAAAAATTCTAAGAGTTTATATCTGGATGTGTCATTGAGTCTAGAGAGGTTTAAGAGGTATGCAAAAATATTTTTCTTAAATATATACCATTTAATATATAATACTTTATTGCTTTACCCAGCAATCTGCTTGGGAAATGATAAAGGCCATATGCCATGTATGCTACTACATCACAGAAAATATGGTGAAAAGGGACATTAAGGGTCATCCAGTCCATTACTGTGCCCCAAGGCAAGTTCAAAAACATTGCATCCTATCATTCCCCACCCTGAGAAGCAGAAGGCAAATCTAGCCATGCTCAGAAAGAGGAGAGTGCGCTGCAAGATGGAGATCTTCCTCCTCTGGCTCTCTGTTGCATTAAAGGTTAGAGCAACTTGGAGTGATGCTTTCAGTGTACTGAACTATCACAATTAGGGATGCACAAATAACCAGATACACCTTCAGTCTAGTCATGTTCTGTGAGCAGCCATGGCCATGCTTAAAGAGTTTGGTTGCATTAAATGAGAACTATCATGGCTATATTAATGGGAGTGCAACTTATTGAAGCAACAGCTACACAGGTTCTTTGGGATTTCTGGTGATAAATTCACTGTGTGAAAAGCACGTGCAAATACAAAGAGTATGAGTAACACTGCTTGTCCAGAAACACATTAAGAGATATAAAGCGCCTCTATAGATATTTGGTGTCTCCATAGAGGCACTTGGCATAACCAAGTGTTTGAATCTTACCCAGAGGCATCCCAATGAGGGGTGAAGAGAAGCACAGCCCATCAACTGATCCAGAAGTTGGGGTGGATGGTATCTTCCCTAACATCTTCTCTCCCTTATGCTATTTTCTATCGCTTTTTATCTTTGAGGTGGAGCTTGAGTGACTAGTCGTACATATCTTTGTTATGATTGGTGGAAAATTTTCTCGCTTCAAGCTTAAAGGTATAAGCTAACAAATATTTAGAGCACATGTGAATGAGTGGCATGTGAATGTGGAGGCGGGGAGCTTTCGGGATGCAGATAAGCTTTTGTATTATAATGATTTTATAATGGGCAGGGTTTACCAAAGGATAACAATTTGTCAAATCAGCACAGACCATTGATTTAGGGTACAAAATATGCAGCTTATCAGTTCCTTGTACCTTCAAGTTCCCATACTGTCAGAGAGCCTGACCCGTTCCGTCTTCCATGCAGTGTTCTTGAGGGTTAGAACATCAAGCTCCCCTGAAGTCACCAACATCCAGGATTGCCTAGGAACTTATTGCAAAAAGGATGTTTGGCACATCAGCTGCTCTTCACCCCGGAAGTTTCTTGAATGCTGAACCTTTTCTTCAAGGATGAACATAAGTTTAATTTCTAAGTTACCTCCAGCAATTATTCCACACTCTCCCCTTCTTCCTCTTCCAGGCTAGAGTTTGCCCTCCTGGCCTTCAAAGTAGTGTCATGCTCACTTTTTTTCTTTCCTTCTTTTTTTTTTTTTTTTTAATTTGAATGTGTTTATTTTTGGCCTTAGTGTTTCAGAGGAAGTATATCTTAAATTGTCCGCAAAATGGAGTCGTCCAGAAAATTTGATCTCATAATATTTACATGAAGTAGCACTGCAAGATAACATTAGCTGGTGTTAAAAGAGAAATGGAAGCTTTATAGTCAGGTACAGCAGGAAAAGTTTTATGACAGATGAAGGAAAAATTCTGTAATAAGCAATGTGGGGAATTCTCTGTCATTAACCAAGCGTGATGTATCAGGGGCAGTAATTTTTAAGTTTTACATTTTAATAAGGCTTTGTTTTCTATATTTACATATTTGTGAAACAAAGGATTAAAATATATGAAGAATAAATAGAAAGCAGTCAAGTCTCAGAGAAGATCTGATGTCAATGATACAACACAGTTAACTTCTGTAATGAAGACACCTAGGCAACATAAAAGCCAGTGGTATCAAGCTGCAGTTAAAATTAGATCTTGCCTCACATAAAACTGACCTGACCTCATTTATGCTTTTGCAATGTAATATGTATATTAACATTATGAATTTCTTTGGGGATAATTAACATTAAAAGAGGAGTCAAAACCTCAAGTTTAGGGTGAAAAACCTCAGAAAGCGGCTTTGTTTCTAAATTTATCAGCTGCATCAGCACAGGAATGCTGCAGAGGAACAAATGCATATTTGTGTCTTTCTGAGAAGTCTGGTTTCCAATATTTTTATATTTCTTTAACAAAATCTGGGATTCTTATTGACAGGATGGTGGTATTTCAGTTGTAGAAAGGCATTTTATTTAGCTGTTGCATGACCATTTTCAATGGTGCTATGAAGTGAGTGATCCCATGTATTCACAGAATCGTAGGGGTTGGAAGGGACCTCCAGAGATCATCAGGTCCCCTGCCAAAACAGGTTCCCTAGGACATATCACACAGGTAGGCATCCAGACGGATCTTGAATATCTACAGATAAGAAGACTCCACAACCTCCCTGGGCAGCCTGTGCCAGTGTTCTGTCACCCTCACTGTGAAAAAGTCCTTCTGTATATTGGTGTGTATTCTTTTCATGCACGTGCATTAAGCAATCTTGACTTGGTTTATTTTGGATGTAGGGAAATTGTTCTTTCCTCAGGCATATTCCAGGATGGATCTGACTCTTATGTGGCACCTACTATAGCTACAACCGGTTACTCTAATTAGTTTCCAGCAGTAAAAAGCCTTTTCTAACACTTTCCCAAGGGCAGAAAACAAAGTATATGCTTTTTTTGGAGAGGAACAGCATTTTCCCAGATCTGTTTGTTTACCTCCATGGAGCTGTACCATGCCTGGTCCTGCGCTTCCACCAGACTAACCTTCCCATTTTTAAAGTTCCTTGCAATGCAGGGAACTTCTCTGGCTCATAGTACCAAGGGCTGTCATCATCGGGGTACAAATGCCATTCACCAGTACAAGTGAATAGCAAGCCCATGGGACGGAGAATTATTTCCATTTTATGGAGTTTTGCTGGGGATTTAACCCAAGAAGATGTGAAGAGGTCATTTCAAACAGATACTATGTTTAATTCAGCCAATTCATCGTACAATTTCTTGAAAGACCAAACCGCTCTTCTGCTTTTTTAGATTATAAACCAAAGTATATGGTTGATGATTGTATAATAGCTCAAACAATAGCTGAAAAATGTCGCTGTTTTCAGTTAAATGTCACTGCAGGCAGCAGGCAGGTGAAGTCAGTGCTCACGCAGTTTCTAAAACACATTTTCAACAGCTACTGCTACAGCCACAATAGTAAAATAGCTTTGCCATACACTATTTTTTGCATTATACCCAAGTATTTAAGTGCTGGACTGAAGTTCTTTCCTAAAATCTGTTTAAAAGCTAATATATAAAGACGTTTTGTGTGTCATGTTCTTTGGCGCTGTCAGGTTGGTTTGTTTTTTTCTTCAAGGAAGGAGAGAAACATATCTGCAATAGTTTTAGGAGAATTTTTAAATTGTGTTAGAAAAGTCGGATTGCAGTCTCCTTGGTTTTGATTAGGTTATTACAGAAAGGAAATACAGTCCTCTGGGGTTTTTTTCCCTTTATTCTCAGGTCTTAATTCTTATTTTTCTCTAGGGGTAAAATCAACCTCAGCAGATTTAATTCTGTTGCTGTATTCATGTAAGTGATACTGATATTGGGCCTAGAGGTGACTTTACCATATGGAATTCATTTTTGTGGTCTTTTTCTCAGTCTTCTGAAAATTCTGATTTGCCTTTTAACAGCATGTTTACCTGTATCACATTAATGAGAAAAATTTTATCAGAGTATGACTTGCTTTTGCGGTAAAAATACTTAGAATCCATCAGAAGCAACTTCAGACGTGCATTTTTCTCTTTCAATGTTGTTATGTACTTCATTCAATAGACATTTGAGAGGGATGGTTTAAATGTTGACATTACCAGGCTGGGCTTCAACTGAAGTTTAAGATACTTTATCAACATGCATGTAATTATCTGGAGACACACTAAGCACTTCATTCAGTTGCCTAAAACGTGGGTCTCTAGTGACATTTTAAATGCCCCAAAGTATCTTAAACATCTCTGTGGCATTGATAAGTATGACTCATGATCTCTAGCAGATTTTCAGCTTTTTGGTGCAGTAGCTGGAGGCTGAATGTACTTTAAGGTATGTTAAAGTATGTTCAGGAAAAAGCCGGATTGAAGTCACAGAGAAGTACACCTTTCCTATAGACAGTCACTGACATGCTTTTTTCTCTCACTTGTGTAGAGCAGTCAAGAGAATCCTAAATACAGGTCTAAAATCTTCATTTTGCTCAGTAAAAGACAGCTTCTGGGGAAGAGGGTGATTTACGTATAATTTTGCTAGTTATGTGTGTAACTGGGTTTGCCCTGGAAGTTTGCGGGGCAGGAAGGGGCCGCTGAGAGATGCTGGGTCAGCAGCACACACTCATCCATGCATGGTTGCAAGGAGGGATTTCATAGGAAGCGATACTTCTCAGACTATCTGCAGTGCTGATTGTGTAAGTGCTGTACTGCCTGTAAAAATAAGCAATTCACTGGAAACAATTTCTCAGGTTAGAAATTTCAGATACTACATTTGTTCCATGTCTTTTCTTCAGAGCAAGCAGAGGAAGGGTGTTTCAGTAGTGGAACTCCCATCTTATCACATTCTTCAGGCTTTCTAGAATCATTTTTCCAGACATTTTCTCACACACCACCTCTAAACCTTTGTTTTAATGTGTGGAAGACCACATTTGACTAGAGATTATTCTGTTGACCTTCATCTAAAACAAGTATGGACCAAAAAATGCGTCCTAATAAAAAGTACCATCTTTTCAAAAAGGCTTAGCACAAATGATAGCTTGGATGCTTGGCTCCACTAGCGCAGTAAAATTGTGTCTGACATCTGTTTAATACAACTACATGGAGCTTAAAAGTGAAGGGCAAGCAGGAGGATTCTAGCTGATGGAAACCTGCTGCCAATGCAATGTGTGTCCTCATGTAGTTTATTAATCTTGTCAGTTGTTATTACCTTTTTATCTGGATCCTGTTAACTTAGGATTTGTATGTAACTCATGGAAAAGATACGCTTTTGTTTTCTTTGTTCAGATATGAGAAGTCTGTTGGCATGAGTCTTCAAAGGCATTAAGTCAGTAGCATCATGGAAATTTGGCTATGTTTTGAGCACTTGAGTAGCTATAAAAATTAGACTAGGTTATTTTAACAGGCTATTGTTCCACAATCTATCTCAACTTTCTTTCTATGTTATTTTCTCTTTATAACTTTCAAGTCATTTAAAGCTACTTTGCTTTTATTCCAAAGTTCAGTAAAAGCTATTACTTAGTCTGTGGGACTTAGTAATTCCAATATTATATATCTAGTAGATATGTCAACAGTACATAGAAACAATACAAACAGCTGAGACCTTTGCCTATGGAAGACTATTGCTCTATAACAGACAACTTCTCTTAACTTTACTTTCTTAGGAAAAATAAGGAAAAAACAGTAGAGAACAAAACAGTAGAAGAAATTTATTTGATCATCTATTTCTGTAAGTGCTCTGATTCAGTTACACTTGTTTGTTAACATCTTGTTGTATGAACTCTTTGCTGCACACCCTTGGCAAGTGTTCTACCATTACCTTCATACTGAGGAAATGGTATGACACTGCAACAGGGGAGGTTTAGGTTGGTTATTAGGAAGAGGTTCTTTACTGAGAGAGTGGTTGGGCACTGAACAGGCTTCCCAGGGCAGTGGTCACAGCACTGAGCTTGACTGAATTCAAGAAGTGTCTGGATGATGTACTCAGTCCCATGCTCTGACTTGTCTGTCACTATGTGGAGCCAGGAGTTGGACTTAATGATCCTTATGGGTCCCATCCAACTCAGGAGATTCTATGATTCTATGATCTAATCCTTACATTTCGTCCCTTGACCCTCCTGACAGGAACAGACAATTATACTCACATGTCCTAAAGTACAGTTATGATCAGCACCCATCCATGCTCCCAGAAAGTTCTTCACTGCAGAATCTTCCTATATACGTGCTGAGTATCTTTACAATCTTCCCTTTGTGAGCCCTCCACTCTCATCTTGCTGTTATTTTCAGCATTAAAGCCATGCCTACACCTCATACTTCCAAAAAGGTTCTTAGCTTGTGCAGTGTGTAAAATCATTTTATTACCACTTTCGATACTTGAAGATAATCACTGTTGTTTTGGGGTTTGTTGCTGTTATGGAATGTTATGTAAGAAGCAGCTTAGCAATGATTTCCTGAGTTACTTTATGTGTATTTTTAAATTAAACTCTCATATTTTGTGGTAATAATTCATATAATTCATCATTACTATTACTATCCTACATAATATGCTACCTTTAGTTTTAGTTTGTTTTCAGGTCTGTCTTAATCAAAATGGCTAAAGACTTTCTAGGGTTTGATTTGTCAAGGTTTTTTAAGTGAAAAATGAAGTGGGTCTTTTTTAACAGCCCACACAGAGGCTCCATAAACACGCTGCTATTCCCTGCACTCCACCTCCAGCTCAGCAGCATTGAATGTCTCCTCACTGGGAGCAACTCTCAGGGTGATACACCGGTTTGGCAAGTAAAGCTGATAGTCCCTCACCCACACAGTTAATAATTTGGATGGAAACCTGATAGAAAATGAACTGGCAAAAGCATTGATTTGATGTTCCTAAATATTTTGGGATTGTGATTGGCTGTTAATGTCGTATCCCGGCCCATGATACTCCAGCCAATACCATGCCATCTGTATATGGAACACTATCAAGATACTCTCAAGGAACCACAGCTTTCCTCCAAAAGATTACCATCAGAAATCTGGTCCCTTTTCTTTATTTTAATACTGTAAGATGCACTTTTAGCAATGGGGTTATATTTTAAGCTGTACACTTTATTTCAATCCTTCTTTGAAGCTGTGGTCTCCTAGTTTTAACCAGTGTCAGTAATACATCACTACTTACATCACATATACTATGTGGTATAGGTGAAGACCCTTACTGAACTGTAGGCAGACAATATTGTCTTTCATAGTACCTAATTTTAAATCATCTAAATGCCCTCCAGAATTAATCTATTAGCACTTTACGAGGGTTGGATTTTTAAGGAAGTCTGTAGAAGGCACAAAATTTGAAGAACTTCTGAAAAAGTTCACTAAGCACAAATTTTCCATCTTTTGCAGCTTAACACTGATGGAAAATGTTCCCTTAGGGTCGTAGCATTTGTGCAGCCCTCACAGCAGGAAGCTGGTTCTTGGTTTCAATCTTGGTACTGCACAGTTGCCATGCAGATATCTTTGACTTCAAGGTTCATCTTGCATCATTGTCCCTCATGTACAAAAATACTTGTTATTAAAAACACTAGCTGCTTCTCAGAAGAGGCTGGAAGGGGTACTAAGAAAGTAGTTTTCCTTCATAAACAAAGCTGATTAGTGGTGTGCTGTGTTTATTGCTGCCTGCAATGCCATTCAAAGCACTGCAGCAGGGATGCTAACAGAAGGAAGGAGACATTTGGAAGTGCTGCTGAAACACTGTCCTCAGCTTATTCTGGAGGCATTTACTCATTGAACATCAAGGTGTGTGTTGTATAATCTTTTATTTTTTTTAAATTTATTTATATCCATAGACTTGCAAGGACCAGCAGTAGTGAGAAAAGGTTCCTCTCTATTGCAGGCACGTAACTTAGTTGATACTCAGTATAAACCCTGAGATTTGCTTCTCATAATGCACAACATTTCCTGGGTTCCATTTCATTGAAAATTTCATGCTTTTTCTTAACACTTATTAAAGACATTCTGCTGGGTTTTTAAAAAAAACTTGAATTTTCATAAGTCTGCAGAAATTTCTATGTAGGTGTGATGATGAGGATAAACCTGGTACTCTTCTGTAACAGATGCTTTGAGAAATTTATTTTGGATATTGCATTGTGGATTGTGTTCTTAAGCCTGAAAAATCTCTGATTAAGTCAGCAGGAGCTTTTGTGGACACTTGGGAGATAGCTTCTCTGCAGTCAGCCTGGGTAATGATAGTAGCGTAATTGTGCCAGGCCAGAGCGCAAATATAAACTACTCAGCCTGTCTGGAAAGCTGGGTGAATAATGGGACAGCTAGCCTGAGCTAACCTCTGTGCTTCTTTGGCTGCACTTTGTCAGAACTTGAGTTAGCTTGTTTAAAGCTGACCTTGGCAGGCTGACACACGCTACGGTCTCACTGTGTCTTCACACTTTTAAATGCAGTAAAGGCTCGTCTTTGCTATGGCTTTACTGGGGTAAGACAACATGTTTCTCAAAGGCTGGATTTGTTACAAAAAAAAAAAAAAAAAAGGGACTGGTTTCCTTTCAGGAAATCTTAACCCTGTTAATGTCAACAGCAAAACTCATTCGTTCCAACAGGGATGGATTGTCAGACCAACAGGTTCCACCCTACAAATGTGGTACTTGTATTTCTGCATCTCTTAGCAAGTATAATATGTCTAGGAGAAATTCACAGGAAGTCTCTCTGTACCGCAGTGACAGTTGGGAAGGGATCTGCTCATGTTAAGCCTCTTTCTTTACTAAACCAACCGGACTCAGAGAACCCCCAAAACATTTCTGCGGCCTTGTACTAGATAAGTAAAAGTACTCTGAAGGATGAATTAGTGTGAGTGATTCATGAGCCTAAAAGGCTGACCATTTCCTCTGACACTTCTAAGATGAGAGAGACAAAAGTAAAACAGTGTCTTTCTGTCTGCAAAACTGAAATCATGTAGATGAGGGTATTTTCACAGTTAAACGCTCAAGAACATGCTACAAACTATGCTCTGTGTCTCCCTTACTGAAAACAGGGCAATTGCTCCAGTCAAAAGCGAACACATCCAGTTGTTGGTTAGTTACAATACCAGAATTGATGGCTTGTTTATCCAAATGTTACAAATTCTCTGGTTTTCAGTTTTCCTTTTGCGGTAGCTGTTGCCTCTACAGTATAAATGTGGTTACCAAAATGTGGTAACTATATAAATGAGGGAGAGAGCCTTTGGTGAAACTGATGCAAAATATGCAAACAACTTCAGCTAAACATAGCTTTACCATGGTTTTGTTATATAAATGTCAACTTGAAATTAAATGTTATGGAAACATTTCTTTTATCTTTATGGACTCGACCAGCTGCACAGTTACAGTTTTCTCAAGTACAGTTTACATTTATGATGCTGTTTAAATCTATCGCATACATTCAACGTGCACAGAAGAATTTTTTAAAAGCAAGCTGTTTGCCTTTGTGCAGTAATTACGTACAATCCAGCTTCGGTCTCCTCATATGCAAGAGAAGTTTGTGCTAACTCCAGGGATACCAGGAGTCACTGAAGCTGTTAGCAGCAGTTTGATTTTTCCAGAGACTAATGAGCTGAAGAATTCTTATACGTGCATGTTTCAGGACTTGCACTGTATCATTATTGGGAAAATTTCACAGTATATTAGCCAATTAGGTGTGGGGTGTTTTTTTTACTTTGGATATTTTTCAATGCCATTGCAAAGATTCCGGTTTAGCCCTTATTTTTTCTCCATACATCTGATTTGAGACTTACCTAGTAACTGGAATAATAAGAAAAATAGCACTTCTAAAATAGATTTGTATTGTCCCAACCAACTCCTCTTATCAGGCAGGCTGCAAATATATTTTTAAAACAGTAGTGTCCATTTACGTAATAACAATGTGTTATTGTCCCTGTGGTGCAAAGTGTTAATATGAGGTACTATAGATATAGTTAAAGCATTGGACTAGATCAGCCTCATAGTGTAAGCTGTCTCCAGTCAACACATCTGGTCATGAAGCTACAGAAGCAGGCAGGCAGAGATTATTCCAGACACATCACCTCACTGTGAGTCATGAAAAATAGATGCTGGCGTTCATGAATGCTGCTGGCCTGCTTGGCCTGATATGGGCTGGGTTCAGTGGTCATTGGATTAGAATCTGGAAATTAGAGCTCACTTATGTCTATGTCTTTCCTAGTTCCTGAGAAAAGATTTATTCTGTACCCACATAGAATAATGATTATAATGTCAAGATGTGAACAGAGCGCATGAGCAGGAATGGTGATTAACTGACTCAGTGCCACACAGAGGTGGCATCAAGGCAATTATTAAGTAGGGGTTTAGGCAAACAAATTACAAGTTGCATCTTATAGAACTCATATTTAAACTTTGTAAATTGTTCACTGTTTGTGTATGCATCCTGCAAATACACATGGACTCCAGAACCATGATTAAGCAACCTGATGCCAGAGGTCTGTCCATGGGCA
Organism: Laterallus jamaicensis coturniculus; assembly: GCA_022605575.1. Classification (NCBI taxonomy): domain Eukaryota; kingdom Metazoa; phylum Chordata; class Aves; order Gruiformes; family Rallidae; genus Laterallus; species Laterallus jamaicensis. The sequence goes on along the minus strand of JAKCOX010000001.1, from coordinate 81,265,103 downwards.
CAGCCTGAGGTTTTGAGAAGCCCCTGTGCCCCAGCCTGCTGGTAAGAAACGGGTTTGCTACCTCCACAGGGGAAAGCCACTGCTGCAAGGGCTGGTCATCCAGAGAGTGAATGGCATAGCACGTCATTGCAAAGTTTGTTCTGTGACAAAGCAGGCTTGCATGGACTTTCACTATTAAATTTATTTTTTAAAAAAAAAATAATTTTTTTTTTAATTACATGCTTGAAAAAACACATTCAACCAGCCAAAGGCTTCCTGAGGCAATAGGCAACAGCTTGTTATAAAAGAGCCAAACTGAAAACATGGGAACAAACCAAAATTGTCATTTTACCTTCGTAAGTCTTTTAAAGTGTTTTCTGTCTAAAGATGTTTTCATCCTATTTTTTTTCCTGCTATTGCAAAATTGAATTTTTCAGAAGAAGCTGTGATAATACTGTCATGTCCTCAGCAAGATTATTAGAAGTGAAGCTCAGGCATAAGTGCTTCAGTTGACAACAACCGAGTGGAAGGGTTTGGAGTTTGTTCTATTTGTCCCTGAAGCAAAACTGACCAAATATTTTTGTTTCCCTCTCACCTTTCCTCTGAAGCAGAGAGCTGTGACAACTAGGGCCAGGCTACCAGATACATGCAAGGCAGAAGCCTAAAATAGTAAAGAGAAAGTTTTCTTAGGTGCCTTCATTCTACCTCTTGTCACTTACTGGAGATCAATCTGGAGGGTCAGTCTGGAGTCAGGAAAAAGTCTTCCCGCAGGTCAAATTGTCAGGGACTCAGAGGGTATTTTGGCTTTTCTTTGCATCTCGGTCTGCCCACTGCAGTCATGCAGTCCTTCCTATATGGTGCTTATAGCTGCAGGGCTCTGTGGATGGGCTGTGCTCTCCCAAAAGGCACAGAAAAGTTCAGTCTCCCAAATTGCAGCGGCTGCTGGTACCATTCAGGAGCCCAGCTAAGTGACCTCACGATCACTCCCAGTCATAAGCTCTAAGAAATAAGTGAATATTTATTTTTTAAAGTAATTGTCTCTGTTTACCTACATACTTAAAAAACATTACAGCCGCCGGTGGATACGTGTGCTTTGCAGCACGCTGTCTGAAGTGCCTTTTCGTCTTTCAAACAGATCCTGTAGGTATCTCATTACAAATCCCCATTCTTCATCTAAAGCCAAAAGAGCTAATAAGGCAGGCAGGTGCAGCGTGTGACCTGTTGGGCTGAGGCCACAGGTAGAAGAAACATGTCGTGAAAAGACATCCATGCAGCCTGTTAAGGATGTGATAAATACATTTCGAAATGAAAGCGCTCTACTACTGGACATCTGAATCTCAGCCTGGGCACTTAATTACTAGCTTGAGCCTTAGAAGTGCTCTACAGGCAAACTAGGACTCCTGAATATGTCTGGCCCTCAAAACAGCTACTGGGGGCTTCTGTATCTAAAAATATCAGCTAATAGCTGAAAAATCATTCAGTGCTGAGATAAAAATGTAGAGATAAAAATGTATATCGTCAAGATACCATTGACATGCATCCTGGTTCTTTTTTTTAACTTGTGGCCTGGGTTTGGTGGGATTTTTTTCAGTAATGTAAAATAAAACCCTCTGGAAAAATAGAAGGAATATAAACAAATGAGGTGAGTTATATGCAAAGTAAACCATGTCTATTATTATAGTAGAAATGGTGTTTTAGCTTTGTCCTTGCCCGAGTTGTGGGAAAAATAGCAGGCAAAATAAAAGGAAAGAGAATGCCAAGAATCACAACTCAGATAATGAGGATACTACTGAGAACTGTCAGACTATTTTAGGCCTTAATATCTGACCTCAGTGCTTCAATGCTAGGTTTACAGATCTACAACCCAAAGGTACAAACTCAGTGAGGTTATTGGGGTAAGGAGGTGATAGCTATAAGAGATTAGCACCAGGAGGATGAAGATGCAGAGCATCACAACATCCCAACCCATCAAACATACTCGTTCACATGAGTCACATGAGACTGTCATTTTTATTAATTCACAGAATCACAGAATTGTAGGGGTTGGAAGGGACCTCAAGAGATCATCGGGTCCAACCCCCCTGCCATATTGCACAGACAGGCATCCAGACAAGTCTTGAATATCTCCAGGGAAGGAGACTCCACCACCTCCCTGGGCAGCCTGTCCCAGGGCTCCCTCACCCTCACTGTGTAAAAGTTCTTCCGCATGTTGGTGCGGAACTTCCTGTGCTCCAACTTGCAGCCATTGCCCCTAGTCCTGTACCCACAGACCACTGAAAAGGGGCTGGCTAATTCCCCCTGCATCCCATGTTTAAGATAATTATAAACACCAATTAGGTCTCCCCTTAGTTTTCTTTTCTCTAGACCGAACAGTCCCAGCTTATTCAGCCTCTTCTCATAGGGGAGATGCTCCAGGCCCTTAATCATCTTCGTAGCCCTTCTCTGGACTCTCTGAAGGAGATCCCTGTCCTTTTTACACCAGGGAGCCCAGAACTGGACACAATACTCTAGGTGGAGCCTGACTAGGGCAGAGTAGAGGGGGAGGATCACCTCCTTTGACCTGCTGGCCACACTCTTCCTGATGCACCCCAGGATCCCATTGGCCCTCTTAGTCACCAGTGCACACTGCTGGCTCATGGCCAGCCTGTCATTCACCAGGACCCCCAGGTCCTTCTCCACAGAGCTCTTCTCCAGCAGGTCATCCCCCAGCCCGTACTGAAACGAACGGTTGTTCTCCCCAGGTGCAAGACTTTACACTGGCTTTTGTTGAATTTCATTAGGTTTCTCCCTGCCCAGCTCTCCAGCCTGTCCAGGTCTCGCTGGATGGCAGCGCAGTGTTCCTGCATGTCAGCCACCCCTCCCAGCTTTGTATCATTGGCGTACTTGCTGAGGGTGGATGCTATTCCCTCATCAAGGTCGTCAGTGAAGATATTGAACAGGACTGGACCCAACACCAAGCCCTGGGGAACACTGCTAGTCACAGGCCTCCAGTCTGACTCTGCTCCACCAATCACAACCCTCTGGGCTTGGTCTGACAGCCAATTCTCAACCCAAATTCCTTTTGTAAAAGAAGCTGGTCTATCTTGAGGTTTGATAGAGATTTATATGATGATTTTAACAGACAGGTCCTTGGTTCTGTATTTGCCTGGGATCGTCTGAGCTCGGTGATGCTCTTGGCGTACTGCAAAACTCTTTATTTCTAACAGTTGTATAGGAAAGTTTGACTAAATGATCTTGTTAAGTTGAAAAGGGTTGCTGTTGCTTTAATATATTGTTGATTGGGTTACTTTTTTATCTGTGTGCTCTCATGTGGCTGGATGGATATTGTTACATGATTTTTCGATTAAATCAGGCTGCCTAGTCCTGCTCAGCATTTATTCTTTAAATCTCCATTAATAAATGTTCATAGCAGGTCACAAAATATATGAAAAGAAGAAGGTTCAGCTAGCAGAATTCGCTTTTTACAGATAAACATATACAACATCTTTGGCTCACCCTTAATCCACTCTCTTGCTTGTCAATTTCCCCAAGCAATTAGGAGACAGGCAGCCATGCATCTCTGCCAGAGAAAGAAAAACACTGCTCTGGCTGCAGAGGTGCAGTCAGCTGGTGTGTCTCAGCTAAGAGCGATTCCTGGCTGTGTGAGTGCTGTTTTGGTCACACACATAGCTGAAGTAACTTCTAGCCTATGAAGGACCAATTCTCAACTCTCACAAACTTCTCGTTTTAACATTTGAAAAACAATTAAGCCTTTTAGACTCTCAGGAACTCAGGATTTGCAAAAGCCCTTCAGCATCTAGCCTGTACTCATTTTTAATGATAATCTTTATGAAACATAGGAGGCCAAAATATCATGTGTATCTCTCTGCTCTGCACTGTTAATACAGAGAAATTACACTACCATGGCTCATGATGGAGTTGTCTGCTCTTAGTACACTGAAGGCTGTAAGATACTGTGGTAGGAGTCACAGGGATACCTCAGAGACATGTTCCCTTTGCACTCGCATAGTCAGGAACCATTCTTAGCTGAGATACACCAGCCAACTGCCCTTGTAGAGAGATGTTTTTCTCCTTCCAGCAGAGATGCATGTCTGCCTCTCTCCTAGTTCTGTGAAGTTACAATCCTGTTCACTAGGACGTTCTATACAATTACTGAACACTAATACTTTGTATGTTGAAGCTCCAGAAAATTACTTTAACTGTGTGGTTATCAAAGGGATCTCCAGGGCTTCTTTTCCAGCCTTGAAGCGTACAGTCAGTGTTTGGAAGTATAGCCTCATAGTCATCTCTGATTAAAGTGTGCACGTGGACCATAGAATGGTTTGGGATGGAAGGGACTTTTAAAGACAGTCTAATTCAACACTTCTGCTGTGGGTTGCTCAAAGCCCCATCTAACCTGACCTTCAAGACTTAAGGGCTTACAGGATCAGCATCTGTGAAAGGAAACTGATCTGCTAAAGTAAAATTCACATAAAGTTATCTCTGTGCATGTAACGTGGCAGAAAGATGCAAACCTGATTCGCACTATTCACCTATTGTTTCAAGTAGACAAGCAGAAGCTTTAATATGTTTAAGGAGGTCAAAGGGCAAGTTTTTCCCTGTATGGAAAATAAGTGATCGCTTTGTGTATTTAACGTTTTACATAAGCATACTACTTGTCCCAGAACCTTTGCAACTCAGCATTTATTAAAACAACTCATTATCGAAACAGAAATATTATTGCTGCCAAAGCAAGTTATAAGCATACCACTGGTACACAGAAGCCAGACGTGTCAGCAGCCGCCGACTTCCTAGGAAACATCCCAGGGGAGGCAGATCCTGCTGTGGACAGCAAAGTGCTGTCCTTCCACGCCGGTGTGGCCAGTCGCTGCTGGTGTGCTTAGCAGCAGTACATTGTGAGGACTTCAGAATACCTTGTTTGATGCACAGGAGAAATTATGTGGCCCTCTTTCCAATTGCAGTGATTATGAGATAAAAGACCCTGAAAAATAGAGGAAAATAAGTCACATCATTGGGCTTTGACTGGAAGGACTCAGACAGAATAAAGCCTCATTTGGAAAAGTGGGTGTTACATCTTACTTTAGGTCACTGTGGGAGCTGTTCTGTTCTCAAAGCAGCGTGTGATACAAAAATACAAGCTGTTTGTTGTGCCCACATCAGCATGGCCTTGTGCTTGAGAAACTGTGGATCTGCTCTTTGCTTTTAAACATCAAGAAACTTAAAACATACAAGGAAACAGGTGAACACCCCACTTCCCCTCTCCCCTCCCCACCCCACCCCCAGATTTGGGACTGTGCTGCTTTCATGTTGATACTGTATGGGTGATAATAGAATCCTATGGAGAAAGGAGATAACTTGCTATAAATATATCAAACCCAGGAAATTATCATCATCATCTGAACCCTTCAAGATGGGATTCTTACACTTTTGCAGTCTGACCTGCTTCTGCCATCGGGTCCGGGTCTGTTAGTAATGCTGCCTAACAACAAGAAAGGGCACTTCAGATTCCAGAAAGTGCAGCATTTATTTACATAAAGGAAGACAAGACTAATGGTGTGGTATAAAACTGAACACCCTTGAGCTAAAGTGCAGTGATTGATTTTTAGAAGCAAGTTTAATACTAACACTGCATTATGTTGGAAAATTACTCTGTGTTCCACATATATTCTTGTTTACTACTGGAAGAAAACTATAGGAAATTGTCAGGATTTTCTTTGCTCTGGTAATATTTATGAATAAGCTCATAATTCCCAACACAAACCACACTTCACTGAATCACAGAATCACAGAACATTAGGAGTTGGAAGGGATCTCGAAAGATCATCTAGTCCAACCCCCCTGCCAGAGCAGGATCACCTAGACTAAATCACACAGGAACACATCCAGGCGGGTTTTGAATATCTCCAGAGAAGGAGACTCCACAGCCTCTCTGGGCAGCCTGTTCCAGTGCTCTGTCACCCTCACAGTGAAAAAACTCCTCTTTATATTCACATGGAACTTCCTCTGCTCCAGCTTGCACCTGTTGCCCCTTGTCCTGTCGCTGGCCATCACTGAGAAGAGACTGGCTCTGTCCTCCTGACTCTCGCCCTTTACATATTTATAAACATTAATAAGGTCAGCCCCTAGTCTCCTCTTCTCTAGGCTAAAGAGGCCCAGCTCCCTCAGCCTCTCCTCATAAGGAAGGTGTTCAACTCCCTTAATCATCTTGATGGCCCTGTGCTGGACTCAAGGAGTTCTATGTCCTTCTTGAGCTAAGGAGCCCAGAACTGGACACAGGTGCGGTCTCACCAGGGCAGAGTAGAGGGGGAGAAGGACCTCTCTCAACCTACTAACCACACCCCTTCTAATACACCCCAGGATGCTGTTGGCCTTATTAGCCATGAGGGAACATTGCTGGCTCATGGTCATCCTACTGTCTGCCAGGACCCCTGGGTCCCTCTCACCTATGCTGCTCTCCAACAGGCCAGTCCCCAACCTATACTGGCACCTGGGGTTGTTCTTCCCCAGGTGTAAGACCCTACGCTTGCTTAGGTTAAGTCTCATTAAACTTCTCCCCGCCCAGCACTCCAGCCTATGTCTCATTGAATGGTAGCACAGCCCTCTGGTGTGTCAGCCACCCTCCTCACAGGTTTGTGTCTAGACTTTTACCGAAGCCAACTGTAAGTTTTTACTGAAGACCGAAACTCAGCTATTAGTTAACAGGAGTACATTAAATTAGAGAAAAAAGACTTACTTCTTGGTACATTGAAGAAATTTTTTAAAATGTTTGTTCTTGATGCCATTATGATGTTATTCTGCCAGGTTTAGTGAGCCCTGGCATTTGTGGCTGCTATGATTTCTGTGATACCTGTCAGGGGTGTTGGAGCTATATGGTAGCCCGGATGCTTATCCTTACCATTTTTTTTGAAATTCAGTCATAAATATATGGTGGTGTCCAAGGCAGACCTAGTATTTCATCCTCATTCTCCTAAATGGAGTGTTTAAAAATATTCAAGATTTCGGTATATTAAAAGGTGATAAATTGCTCCTGTCTTAATCAACCTGCTGAATGGAAGCTGGTGTTTTTAATTTTTAATCATTTTGTACTATTTCTCCCACAGCCGTCGCTGGCTGATCTAGTGGTGATAATACAACATTTAATTGTGATACAATACGCATCAATTGCACTCAGGTACTCTGATGTTTCCACTGAAAATACCTTTTTCTATTAAAAAGAAAAGTGTACTTTATTGTCTTCTCCAGTGTTCTGGTAACATGTGAGACTTAATAGTGTTTAATAACAGCAAATAAACTGGAATCCTCATAAAATGCCAAGTATCCCATTGTTTCTTCATCTATAGCATGAAAGTGAACGTTGCTGCCATAATAATTGTGTTATTTTGTAGTCTGAAAAGCTATTTTTGGAGGATTTGTGGGTACTAATTTTTTTCACTTCTGGAATAATAAAAAATTGTTGAGCTAGCCAAGGGTTACTGAGAGGTCTGCTTGAGGGATATGATGAACAGGAGTTTCTTTTACTCACATACTGTAGTAGTATATTTGCATGACTATATTTGAGTAGTCATTTCCCCTGAAGAACTCCTTTAATTCTTTGTTTCTGGACACACCCCATTGAAAATCAAATTTAAAGCTGAGGCAAAACCCAATATATAATAAGATTATGAAAACAAAAATAGGATAAATAAGGAGATTGATTTATGTTCCCAAGCTCTTCAATAGGATGCAATATTTTGGAGGAAGATGCACAACTGATCCTTGGGTACTGCTGACAGTATCAACTTGCCGTAGTTATGTTGGGCTAATTGTCTTAATCCCCAATCTTGCAAGTAGTTTAAACCAAATGGGTTTTTAATTAAAATTTGCCAAGCAAGCACCTGAATTTGAATTATTAAATTTTCAGTAGACTTTGCCTCCATCCTTGCCTTTGATTGAGATGTAAAACAATACTGTAATATCTTCATTGATCATAAATTACAGTTATGTTTTAAATATGTTCATTTGGTAGTGCTTGGGTATGGATTTAAGTATAGAACAATAGGGTTTCAACACAATAACTTGACATCCAGAAGTACCTGTCCGTAGTAAAAGATGTACTCGCAAGTTCACAGGAAAATTTCATTCAGATACATGCTAACTCCCAGACTGTACCCAGAAATTGTCTAGGAAAGTGTTATTTTACCCGAGCCAAAAGGATGCTCCTGTCAGCCCTCTCCATTTAACAGTGTAGACAATGAGGAGACAACAGTGCCATTCTCTGGCCTGGTGTGGGTTACTAGGGGTCTATCTGAGTCATACTAAGTGGGACTAACTCCAGAGACTAAGTCGGACAGACTTTTTTTCCCAACCTAGTATGGTTTCTACTTAGTTTTAGCCACCAGAGCCATGGCACTGTTGGCCACTGATGGAGATTAGATAATGAAGGTGAGTGATGTCTGGCCCCATTACAATCAATCATGCCTTAGCTTCAGCAGAGCCAGAGCTGCACTCTCAGCACTGAACAAAGGAGAGATTATTACTTGTGGCATAAAAAACACCCAGCAGTCTGACAATTCTTCCATTCTTTTGATTTTGCTCTCTTACTTCGAAAAAAAAGAAAAAAAGAAAACAAACACCTGGTAGTGGCAGTATATCCATCTTAAAATCTGAAGACCTGAAAAGCTGAATTTTGAAGTGGATTGTGCTGGTAGTTACCAGAACACATTTCTTTCTTACACATCTACACATTTCTTCTATGAAGTATTATTTTTCTGGTTAGCAAGAGATCTGAGTACAGTGTGTTAGCAAACACTTTTCCAAAGAATAGTTATTTGAGTATTTCTCTTTGTCCTAGATTGTGTACAAGGTTAGAAAAAATAGACTGCAATGGAAAAATGGCTTTCAGTGGATTTCATATCTCCATTGGATCATAATCAGTTTTTTTACCTTAATTTTGTATATTTATCTCAATGCTGCAGCCAGTGCCCAGTGATAAACACAACATAGATTCTATTTGTGTTTTAAATGAATTTTCCTGGGAAATATCTGTGGTGAAGCAAAGCTTACTAGGTGAGCTACCAGACTTGTCGGTGAGAGTTAGGGCTATTTGATGCAAAAAAAAAAACAACAACCCAAATCTATAGAGTTTGCTAAAGGCCGATTTTGTTTACTAAATTAAGCATTCACATTTAAAAATTTTGGTCTACAAAAATACATACTCTTTGGGTGTGATAAAAGGAGAGGTATGTCATTTTCTACAGATACGAGGTACCTGGAAGTGCAAACAAGGATCCTGGAATGCAAATCAGTATCATAGTTCCCAATCTTTAAAATAATTAAAACCTGGAAGAACACATGCTTTATTCTTATTTTTGTGTCAAAAATGCCCCTTGTTGAAACCAATGAAAACCTTTTAGCAAATATCTGGGTTGCAAGTATATCTTGAGCATTAAACCCATCAGAACAAGCACTTCTTGTTTTATTTTCTCTTAAACTGAAGAATGATGCCTGCTTTATAGATCTCTGGAGAAATTTACCGTGTTGTTTTGGTTTTTTGTCTGGGATGTAAAGAATTATCAAATGTGCACTTAATGACACTTTGATTAGTGTCCCATAGGTATCTGAGTAATTTCATTTACTTGGTTTTGATTACATCTCCTGTTACAGCCTTTTCGTTGCTTTGTCAATTGAACCCATATGCAATCTCTTAGCAGACACTTCTAAAAATAGGACTCCTTAAAAATATGACAGAAAGGGTCAATTTAGGTTGACAACACTTTTCTGACACTGCAAACTTAAAACTCTCTCAAACTTGATGAACTGTTCTAGTTTTTAGGGTCAGTAAACATCCTGTAGGGGAATGGAAAATAAAATATTGTTGAAATAAAATTTAGTCATTGCAGTCTGACAAAGCTCATCTTTCTAAATGAGTTGCTGCAAAAGAAAGCTGCATTCTCAAAAAATTTCAGATGTAAAATTAAGTTCAAATATATATACTTCTGAAAAGGGTATCAATTTATCCAAAGAAAGAATATATAAAAGGGTTTTTTTCCCTAAAAAATTGTTTTTAAAGTTTCCTATTCAATTCCACCTCTCCATAGACAGGGTGTTGTGTTGTTTCAGGGTAGGAGACAGCATGGTATCAAGCCCTTAATGCGTTACATGTCTTTCACTTGAAGAAAAGTTTTGAAGGTTTGAAGTGAGAGTCATTTTAAGGAAAGCCTACAGGAGAAATTTATGAGCTTTTTTTCTACGGGAGAGGGCTTATTCTCCATGAGGCTTTTGTCAAACATTTTTAACAAATTGTAATAACCTTTGTCATACCTCATTTTCTTGCATAAACAAGTCACATTGAAACTATAAATGATGGAAAATTTAATCCACATGGCTTGCACTATCAAAACTGCTAAACTGTGCTCTTTTCCACCATGTCAGCAGTGCATTATCTGTTTTATAGAAATGTTGAAAAGATTACTTTTTAAAGGTGACACTACAGGACCTGTGTCAATGTCCTCCTCACGCCTGCTCTAGTTGAAGTTTTCACTTTCAGTTCTTCCTAAAGATGGGAAAATGCTCCACTGTCTGTCTTTCTATATCCTATCGGAGAGGATATTTCCTCCCTCCTCCAAGAACTGGCTGCTCAGAGACACCAGGAGGCTCACCAAGGCTGAAAAGAGCTGTCAGATTTCTGCTGCTTTCCTCTCTTGAGCATGCACATCTGCTCCAGGACGCAACATAGTACACCAGCTCTTGGTCCAACAATATTCATTGTTTCTTTTCTGTGGGAGCTTCGTGCCTTGCAAATTGTGTGTGTGTGTATATATATATATAACAGTAACTCCCATTCCAGGAGATGCTGTTTTTCAGCTCCATGGCACACTGAATCCATGGAGTCTCCCTTTCTCACACACCAAGAGGGGTGAGAGTGCTGACAACATCTAGCTAACAGCATCTAGCCGAGGCTGGGACCTCATGTACACAACCTGCTTATCAAATATCTTGTCACTATGCTTTTTGTGAGATCTGTTCACCAAAATTAATAGTCCCAATGAAAATATAACAGTGCCACAAACGAGTGCCTTCCTTCCTTCCTTCCTTCCTTCCTTCCTTCCTTCCTTCCTTCCTTCCTTCCTTCCTTCCTTCCTTCCTTCCTTCCTTCCTTCCTTCCTTCCTTCCTTCCTTCCTTCCTTCCTTCCTTCCTTCCTTCCTTCCTTCCTTCCTTCCTTCCTTCCTTCCTTCCTTCCTTCCTTCCTTCCTTCCTTCCTTCCTTCCTTCCTTCCTTCCTTCCTTCCTTCCTTCCTTCCTTCCTTCCTTCCTTCCTTCCTTCCTTCCTTCCTTCCTTCCTTCCTTCCTTCCTTCCTTCCTTCCTTCCTTCCTTCCTTCCTTCCTTCCTTCCTTCCTTCCTTCCTTCCTTCCTTCCTTCCTTCCTTCCTTCCTTCCTTCCTTCCTTCCTTCCTTCCTTCCTTCCTTCCTTCCTTCCTTCCTTCCTTCCTTCCTTCCTTCCTTCCTTCCTTCCTTCCTTCCTTCCTTCCTTCCTTCCTTCCTTCCTTCCTTCCTTCTTTTTTTACTGGGTATTGCATCCCCTTATCTAAAACTGTAATGGATCAGTTGGTGCCATACATGCAGTAAAATCTTGAGTACATTTATTGATCTAATACCTCACATGGATTTTGTGCATTTAATAATTTTTAAAATCATTAAAAGGTTGTACTTGGGTACTCAATTCATCAAGAACCTGATCACTGTTAAGAAAGCATGGGCACTGCTCCTGGCTGTGTGAAGGAATTACTTTTGGAGTGGCTTTAATAGCTTCTTTCTAGACTCAGACCTTGTGAATGCAAACAATTTTCTGTAAGTTTGCAGGTGGCTGCATTAGTTCTGACTTTATACCAGTGGGAAAAATATGAGCTACTTTTTGGTCATAGTTAAGGTCAGTAAAAGCTTTCAAACCTTTTCTACCTTCCATGCAACATTCAGGGTAATGGCACTGCCAATGTTTGGCAAACAGTTTTTGTCAGGATCCTGAATGTCCTTGTACTTACAGGGGTTAAATCAGACCTCAGATAATACTGGAACATAACTCTGGTGGTCTAATCACTTAATTATGTCACTTTAACAGTGATACATTTTTATTATTTGCAGAAGAGGTCATAAAACTGTTTGCAGATGTTTAACTTTAGATTATTTTAATTCTAGCACTAAATAATGTAGCAAAATAGCTTTTAAAGATCTTCCCTGAGTGCATTTTTTATGCTTACAATGTTCCCTCAGTAATGTTTCAACAATTGCTTTAAGCTTAACTTCCTTTTCCATATGAACGACCCTTAAATCACAAACTATAGTAAAATTCTCTTGAAAATTAAATAAACGCAGAATTGGTAGTTCCTAATTAACCAGTAAGAAAAGTTTATGAGAGGCGGATTGAATAAATATCAAAGCTTCTAAGTTATATTATCTTTCATAAATTGGCTTTTCTCCAATTAGTGTGTGCTTCTAGAAGCAGGGGAATAAGATGAAAGGATCTGCATCAAAACTGATTACTGCTGAAACAAAATGGAAGTTGCTGCTTTTGATAAAATACAAGACTGTGGCAATGCTTGAATAATTTTATGGGAAGCTACTGCCTGAGGCATATGTTTTACTGTCTGATACTGAATGCATGAGGGAAGACCATCTGGTTTTTTCAGCCTGAACAAATACACAATCCAGACTGAACCACTAGAGGCCAAATATAATTTCCCCACGTTTTGCTTTGTACTGATCTCTACCTACAACGGCATCATCTTATGCAGCATGTATCAGGGCACACAGTTCAACTGCTGGCATTCAAAAGCACTTTTTCCTCTGTTGAGGGCTATAAAATGACTATTCAGGGCTTAATGCAATCCTCTACATTTCATCTGTTGCTGGTGAAATTGTTCCTGATAAGAAAGAACAACTTCTGATACACTTTGACCACCGTGGTGCTTGAACCTCAGGGATGAAAGGTGTTGCTGTGTTCCCCATGCCTTCAGTTCTTTCTGGGGAAGAAGAGACCTGATTTCATTGGAGGGCCTGAGTAAACAAATTAAATTAAAAAAAGACAAAAAGTGAATCCTGACTATTATTTTACTTTGAAGGAAAGTATCTCAGGGGTAAATAAACTACAGAAAATAATCCAGAGCACTTATCTTAATTTTGCTGTTAGTCTTCTGTTTTACAGAACCTAAAATTATGCTTTTAGTTTTGCAAGGCTGATAGTACTAGGTTTCTCCCTTCCCCCAAAGCGCTTACAGTCTAATTTTAGACATAATATGCTGAATGGCAGTAAAAAAAAAAAAAGTGTTTGGAGGGACAAATGAGAGATAGAGGGGAAAGATTAAATGGATATTTAAATGGATAAGTGCAAACATTTTTCTCTTTTTTCCTTTAACAACAACAACAGTGATCCATTCCTTGTAGAATTTCTGTAAAAACCCAAGAAAAAAAGATCTTTCCAAGACTGTTCTTACGTATGACTGTAAGGATTGTTTCTGCTTTTCATGGGTTACCTGCAGAACTAGGTGTACCAGGTGCTAATAGAAACTGCACCTGGCTTTCCTGAATAGTTAGCTTTATTTAGATTAATACACTGCTTAACTGTACCGGCTCCATTTCCTGACTCACTTTTCCCATCTATCACGAATTAACACTTTACCCACAGTGATCTTCTAAATCACGGACTTGAGGAGCTGTGGCAAAACAAATGGTGGGTGAGTGGAGGATGCTTTTGTGACTGCAGGACTGGGCTGGGACTTAAAAGGTTCAGATTTATTCCACATATAAAGACTTTCTGTGTAGCTTTAGGCAAGTCCCTTACCTTTTCTGTGCTGTGGTCTCCAGCTGTGATATGGGAACAACAAACTTTCTTTTTTTTCCTGCTGCGTCTGTTTTCTATAATTGTGCTATAAGAGATTTCCTCCAAGTGAAAACTTATGTGTTTGGACAAGACCCAGTATAACCAGGCCTCCAATTTATTTGGTATTACTGGAATACAACTAAACAAGAGCAATTTTTAATACCTAAACAGAAAGGAAGCAAGAAAATATAATTTTAACTGATTCAGGACTAAAGAAATTCAGGAAAAGGAAATTACATCCTTTTACCGTAAGTTCTTAGTCACTTCTTAATTTTATTTTGCCCTCTGTGCAAGCCTTAACAAGGAAAAACCACATTTATGTCTATGCCAGTAGGATGTAATTATAGGGGGGTTGTATCTGAAGGCTGCAGCAGCTGAAAGTATCAGCAATGTTCTTGGAGGTTTTCCTTGTTTAAAAAAATGGGGAGAAAGGGAGCAAAATTGCTCATAGGATGTATTTTTGTCACTTGAATGAGTTTTTTTATTAAGCCTTTAAAGCATATATATCCCGATCCTTATCTTTCTTCAGTCTAAAGATAGACTTGCCAGTGGTATGTGCCAGAGACACCATTTACCCTCCTATGTGCCAGAGACACCATTCACCCTCCTGGATGCTGACTTATTTACAGTTCTCAGTCCAGTTTATATGCAGGGTCCTTCCAGGTTTGATTTTCAGAGTGGAACTTCACCCCAACCATTAAGTGATACACTACAAAGTGTGCCACTGATGCCTTACTGCATTGCACATCAAATTTTATTATAGAAATTCTGAAGAAATTGACTTATTTTGTCTCATGTACTGCATGTATTACAGCACTATCCAAAGTCTGTATTTAAAAATTTTAGCTCCTGAAGCGCAAGTGGGGGCAGGTGCAATAATATATGAACATTTGTATCCAGTTGTTAGAATTTAGGTTGGAAAGGCCTCTTTAGATCTTTTAGTCCAACCTCCTGCTCTAGCCAGAGCTCACTTCAAAGTCAGACCAGGGTCTTTTCCAGTCAAGCTCTGAAAATCCCCTGGGATGGTGATTTCACAGCCGCACTGGGCAACTTGTTCCAGTGCTGAACCACCTTGACTGTGATGGTTTTTTTTCTTAGAGTGAATCATAATTATTTCCCTTCAAATTTTGTCCTTTCTGCCTTCTTTATAATCAGAATTAGATAGCTGAGGACAGCAGTCCAAGGTCTTGGGCTTCCTTTATCCAGGCTGGACAAACCCAGCTCTCCTCATCCTCTGCTATGTATCATGAGCTGCAGCCCCTGACCACCTTGGTGGCCTTCCACTGAGCTCGCCTCAGTCTGTTGCTGTGTCTCATGCTGGGAAGTCCCAAAATAGCCACAGCACTCAAGATCTGGTCTTCCAGATGTCAAACAGTGGAAACTAATTACTTCCTCAACCTGCTGGATATGTCCTTGCTAGTAGAGCTCAGCGTGTGATTGGGTTTTGTTGCCACAAGAGCACACCACTGAGGACTGTTGAACTTGGGCACTAGAAAATCCCCACACATACCCTCCAGTATTTTTCTTAAAAGCTGCTTTCTGTGTCCTCAGAACTGTTGTGTTGGTTAATGGAAACATTATAATGAGGACCATGTGCACCCTCTACATAGATCAGTAATTTCTATGCTTTTTCCTTTTGTCCCTGGAAGAGATCTGAGACCTTTTTGTATAAGGAAGGAACCAATTATACTTTCTTGAAGATACACATCTGCATTAAATACAATACCTATTCAGGTTGGCTTAGAACATCTACTGAGAGTCCCAGAAATTCAGACAGAAGCTAAAGGCCTGCCCTTTGTCGGTTGACTCACTGACCAGCATGACTGGCAAGTGTTTTAAGAAGGAATTTTGGAAAACATTAATAGAAACAATTATTACTTCTTGCAAAATCCAGTGCAAGAATTTAAAATACAGAGCATGCACCACCTTGCACTCATTCAGTGCACTGCCTGGCTGCTGATTAGGCAGTTCATGGTGTTGTGGGTGAAATGAACTTCTCTTCTGATCTGATTCATAGATGGTTTCACCAGCACAATGGTATTATTATTGGTGGAACAGTACAATAGGAAAGCATACTTTACCATCCACAGTATATGTCTCAAAGTAACGGCAGCTCTGCACAGCACATCCTGTATGCTTTAAGGAACAGACATGGGATATGCAAGAACTTCTACAGTGATACCAGGTGTTTGCAAGTTCCTCCAAAGAGATTTAGCAACTTGTCAGTGCTTTGCTTTGCCTGCCTGTATTTGATGGTACCATGAAACATGAAAGCTCAAGCAAGCTCAAATTGCCATCAGGTTTCTCCAACTGTAATTGCATGACTTGTGTAAGACTTTCTTAATTCACTCTTTTGTTTTGACTTCTTCAGTGGATTGTATGGTATTAAGTTAGTTCTCGGAATGGAGACTGCTCATTTAGGGCGGTGATGGCATAACTTAACTACCACTCAGCTTCTGATAGTTCACGGATGAAGTCTGTGGCTCAGAAGGAAGTTGTTTCAGATGGACATTAGTTGCAGTATGTATCTTAGCTCTTCGATAAGCTCATACAGCAGATACATGTGGTCAGTTGAGGGAGAAATGATTTTTCAGACTGGGGAGAGAATTCTCCCTTTGGTGATCTTCCTTTAAAGTCACTAAAAGTATTTGGAGTGTGTAAAGGTATGGGACTGTGATACCGAGTGCATCTGTGTATATTGGGTCATTTCCTTAAGAAAATTGTTACTTCTGTTTGTTTCTATCAATTCTGCCAGCACTGCTCAGAAGCATGTGGAAGTTAAGTAGCAGTTTAATTCCCTTCTATTAATGAAGACCATTCATTGATAGTCTTCTATTAATGTTGATGAAGTAGGATCAATATAGATACTGGGTCAGGGTTCTGCAAAATATTAACAATTATTAATATTCTTTCTTTTTCAGTTTTCTCCTTGTGTTTGGTTGCTTGATTTTGTCCGTGTTTTCTACTATTCCTGAACACACAAAACTTGCCTCTGGTTGTCTCTTCATTTTGGTAAGTGAAACTTCTAAATACAAGACAGTTTTACAGATACTTTTTTATATACTCAAATCCGCTCTCTTATCATGCAGAAAGTAGTATAATTCCTGAACGCTTTAAGAAACCAGACATTTCATCAGAATGATGATAAAATAGAGGATGTCAACATCTTTTTCTTTAAAAACAGGTCAGATCATATGAGAGTGTTAACAAAGCACTGTATTGCATCCCCTTCTTTGCTTGAGAATTGCCATGGTTTGTAACTGATAGTGTTTCTACTGCAGTTTGTCAGTGACTGAGCATGAAAGATCTCTGATTCTGTTGCTGCCATTTATAAAGTCAGTGTGTAGTAAGAGGCACTTATACTTTAAATAGGAAATAATTTTGGTATCTTAGATACCAATTTGTGCTAGCTGTTGGTAGATGCTGACATTTTAGTGGCAGTTGCTGCAGTCGGATGTGGTAGTTTCATTATTTCTTCATAACACGTGCTTTTGTATTATGGTTCTCTCTCTTATTTCCCTTCTGAGGTAGATATGAATGGCTTTAATCCCTAAAAGTGCTTAACATTTTTCATGCATTGTATGGACGCCACTTTATTCATCTGCTTCTTGATGGGCCATTTAGTTCAGCAAGTGGTGGCCTGAGGATAGGTGGTAGTAATCATTAAAATGTCACTATATACCCAGAGTTACCATGGTTATTTCAGTGCCATGTATACAGCAGACTGTGGCTCATTAGGTAGTGCCTGGGGTGAAGTAACTGTTGACAAATGCCGACATTTTAATTGTCATCACAGCATATATCCAAAAGCCCTGGTCTTCAGAACAGCTCCCTAATTAATTATGGCGTGAGGAGGCCAATAAGCATAATTATGGTGTCTCTGCAGCACAGTGTATCACTGCATCAAGATACCTGAACTAAATATCCTGAGCTGGCTAGGTGCAGGTGTGTGGTGTTTTGCTCCATCTGATGGTTTCTTAGCCAGGCTAATTAGGGAGAACTGTGCTAAATGTGGTATTTTCCTTCCTAGCCGTATTAGTGCTTTTTCTTTTTCTGCAGAAAATACCAGGTGGCATTAAACCTGTTGAAAGTGCCCAGATTTGATCCTACACACCTAGTCCCATCATTTATCTGAACAACACTTTGCAAATGAAATTTTGTTTGAACGTACTGCAACTAGTTATATTATTGCATCTACTACACTGGTATAGAAAATCGGAAATTTTGATTAGCCTGAAAATACTGTATTTCTAATAGAAGGTGCTTTAGTGACAAGTAATCTGCTTCCCTGTATACTTATGCAAATTGGTCGTAGAAATACCATTTGTTCTGACATAAAATATGCATTTCCCATGAGCCACATATTTGTTGGCTGTTTTGTACTCTTACTGCTGCTGCTTGCTCGGCTGATAAACACGTTCCCTGTGTTTTGCCATGGATATCCTGATCTCCCAAGTGCCTGAGTGAAGAGTAGCTCTGCGAAGTCCCGGGTTTGCTCCCAGTGCTGGGCAGAGATGTGGTTAACTCTGCTACACCTCACGCAAGTCCTTGTAGAGGCATCCAACAGCAGAGTGGAGCTGCTGTGTGTCTGCAGCAGGGAAACTGCAGCATTTTCTGCTGCTGTGGCTTCAAAGATGTTTTTTTTGTCTATCTTAACAGTTCTGAATGTACATGCATGACATCCTCTGAACACAGAAATGGCCTTAAGGAGGAAGAGAGTGGATGGTTAGTCCTCAAAGTACCAATACTAGCCTGGTCCAACATTTCTATCCTCTAGCCCAGGGTGTTCAGCAAACCCTCAGCAGGAATAAATCTAGTGATGACGAACTTTACAGCTCCTGCTGCGGGTCTCTAATGGAGAAAAATATAAATACAGCAAAGTATGAAGTTCCAGAAGCAGGCTAAAGCTGACCGGTTTATTCCAGTTTCCTGATGCATGAATTGCTCCTTCTCCACGAATCATTAGCTGTTACTAGTAGTGTTATCAAAGAGGGCTTCTGCAGCCACAAACCAAGAGAAAAATACATTTCTACATTAACTTGGGAGCCGTTGTTTTGGCTGTGTCAACACATAACTGCAGTCACCAGAGTTTTCGCAACCTTTTCCTCGCAGTGATTCACACAACTCTTACAAATGTGTCATTTAGCAGAGACAGCTGTATTAACTATCAGAGAGCTGGTTTAATACCGCTTTGCTTCATGCTTGGGATGGAAGATAGATGTTTATTTTCTAATGAAGTACCCTACCAATACAGCAGTCCGTTGAGCTGCCTGCTGGTTTTTTGTGAACTGTTTGCTCCGCAGAGTTATTCCAGATGGTCCCCCCACAGCCATGTTAATTGGCTAAAAAAGCCAATGTAATGTTCCTTCAGCTTAATACCTGGGCTGCTGCCTGTGCTGGCACCTGTGGCTTTTGACATATTGAAGCTATTCACAATTACACAGCAAGGTTAAAGAGAGAAGTGTAGATGAGGTGAATAAACTTTACCCTCCTTCTCAGAAAGGCTAGAGGAGCAGAGATGATTGTTCTGCAGTCAGTCAATTCCATTTATCTCCCTCAGCCTTGCCTTACGAGGGAGCAGAAAACGTATCTCCTAATCACTGCATTCTAAATACTCTCAGAAACATAGAAGAGCATGTCATAGCTCAAAATAAGTTGGGTTTTTTAAGGAAGGCAATATTAGCTGTGGGCTTCTGAGCATCAGCAGAAGTTAATGGGCTTGTCCAGACTGCAGAAACACCCAAGCACTGCTCATGGAGCTAACAAAAACCTGGCCCGTTGTGTCACACCGTACCCAGCCACTTCAGGCATCCACACAAGCACTACTGTATTCCTAGGCATCTTCTGCTTATCAGGAGGCCTGTCAAGGGAAACACGTTTAATATCTGAAATTTATGCTTAAAGTGAAAGCCCTGCAGATAAGTTAAGTGCATGTTACATGTAGCAGTGTTGGATTGTTACAACAGTAATGAATTTGGTTAGATTTGTTTCCAGAAATAATAGGCCTAAGCAGGGGGAGAGCATCAGATAAAACTCCTTATACCTACAATTATAACTATGTTTCAGCCTCATCTCTGCACACAACTTCTGGCACTGAAGTTGTAGCAGTGATATAGCACAGACAGTAGAATAAAATCTACTTCAACATCAAAAAAGCTACAAGCAGCTTAAGAATCCAACTAACACAGCAGGAAAATAATCTTTGGTGTATTGCTGATCTCCTACATTTGCTGGCACTTTATCAAATAATAAACACAAGACAAGTAAAACTTAGGCTGGGACGGCAAAATCAGATCTTTTGGGGAAGATAGCCAAGAAGGAATATATCTGGAAGTGAAGGTCATTCACTCTCATGACCAAACTCTATATTTTAGGATCATTTTCAACTAAAGCTATGTGAATAACTGGTTGACTTCTGTTTGTTTGCTGCCAGTTCAAGGAAATAAATAAAATATTTTGAGTTGACCCACAAAGATTTGAAAATAAAAAATTCCAAAAAAAGTCTTGGTTCAGATGAAATGTTTTATTTAACCTGGCATAAAATATTATTTTTGTATTTGAACATTTTGGGACTTTTGGCTAAAAGTAAAATTGAGACTATAGAAAATAAATGTGATTTTTATTTGGAGTGACAAAGCATCACTTTTTTTTTCCATAATTATCATTTTAAATCAAGATACTCAAACTCATGTGAATCTGCAGGACTGGTTTTGTCCCATCTGTTTTGTGTTTTCATCTGAAAAAGGCTGGGGTAGAAAGCTGTACCCAGCTCTGTAGGATTAGGGCCTGTGAAAATGTACTCTAGGAACACATTCTTCAGCCAGAAATAACTCCCAAAAACATAAAAGCAGACAGCATGCAGTAAATGAGTCTAGCTTCTTTTATATATACTGTGGTCACTTACACAAATCCAAAAGGAGAGTCTAGTTAGTGCTTCTAGCAATAAAGATCTTACTAACATTCCTTCTTTCTCTAACATTTTCCCATTAAAAAAATGTAGAAAGAAGTTGAACAGTGATAAGAAGTATAAGAGTATAGCTGCTCCATAGCAGACAAGCATGTATTCAATTTGCCTCTGCTCTAGGAGAGTGAATCCCTCCACAGCAAGGCAATCATACAAATCCGCAACAAAATTTTAAAGCTGGGAAGAGTGGAATTTAAAAAGGGAGATGGATAGTGCTCAGTTCAAAAAAGTAGCATTTATCAGTTTAGATTTGTTGTCCCAAAACTTGAATGCTCTTGCGATGCTTGGATAAAAGACCACCAGACCTGAGCAGAGGACTGGATGGATGGCTCTGTAGGACTGTGTAACAATGCATAAAAGGAAGAAATGAATGATCTTGAGAGATTTCAATTATAGATACATTTCTAGAAAAAGAAGGTAGGATACAGACCACACGTTATTTCAGGTTTTTTCAGCCTTGTTCCAACGGAAATAGATTAACTGATCCCTGAGCTAAAAAATTAATGATTTTCAAGTTTGCTAGAATTATCTAAACTTGAAATGAATACTTTTCAGGAAATGCTAACCTTCAATGTTTTCTTTCATGGACTCAAAGAATGGCTTTGAAAATCCAAAATTTCTGCATAGAAATCTCTGAAAAATTGCATCTGTTAGACATACAACATTGATGTTATCAGACAGAATAAGAGAGGGAAATGTAATGTTGATAAGGTCAATGCCTTCATTTTTTTGTCTTGATTGGATTCATCAACATTAATATCATAATAAGGTGATAAGCATAAACCAATTCAGCCATGCCATATTAAACTACCTGTTAGCTTTGGAAGAAAGTATTCTTACTATATCACATTAAATAATTTCATGTCTTTGCTGGTTAAATTAATACTCTCCTATTAGGTAAACACATTTCATCACATCAGAGTTGACTGTAGTAAAAATTTGGACCAGATCTTGTCACAACTGCTTGAGCATCTTTGTGTGCAAACAGAGAAGAATTCCCATTGGGAATGTGAATGCTGGTTGCTCTCCTCTGAAAGTAAGAGTTACTAGAAGGAAGTCTGACAAGACAAAAATGTGAATGAAAATGTGAAGTTATTTTAAAATATATTAGTAGATATCCTCAAAGCTGTAATTCTTCTATCAGAAGGCAGTGTTGGCACTCCCAACCAAGTTCTTCAACAAATAAGTGCACTCTGTAGCTATTGAGAAAGATGAAAGTAACAAAAACTATTTAATAATAGAAGAACACGGCACTGCACATAAAACTGTAAAGGCATCTATGAAAAATCTATTGTCAACAGTGCTGAGGATAATACAGATTTCAAACACATCAGAGAATAAAGACATCTCAATACTGGCATAATCCTATTATTGATATGGTTATGGGCTTGACTGCATTGGTAGTAATGTTTTGCCCTTTCTTTTCTTCTTTTGTATTAAACAAATAACCTTTGTAAAGAGAAGAATGAAAAATCACACATTCAGTGGAATAATTTCTAATTTGTAATTTAAAAAGCCAATATATTATAGATTTACTGGGAAAATTTAAATGGGTTTGCTGACTAAAGATAATTAAAACAGCATTATTATAGATGAAAAAACTCATAAGTGAATCACTTAAGGACGGTACAGTAACTGACTGATCAGTTACCTCAAGTGCTATAGCATTCAACAGCAAATGCAGTAGAAAGCAAGAAGGAATTTCAAGAGTCAGTGCCAGAGCATTTCACAGGCAGGCAGATCTACCAAAGAGTTACACTCAAACAAGAAATCTGCGATTATTTTCAATTCCTTATGAATGAACAGGACATAGTATAGAGAAATGGGTGGTGCTGTGTAATGAAGGCTCAAAATAGCAAACCCACAGTATCAAATTTAACACAACTCATGACCTGGTACAATTTTAACATTAAAATGACTAATCTGTAGTAAGAATGCCAACGTTGATTTTCTGAATAGGTACATTATACTCTTTCATATTCTTATTATCTGTTCCTATATGAGATCTGTCACTGAGCTTATCTTGTCCATGACATTATATGGCTATATGCAGAAAGTCAGGAAAGAAGGAACTAGTACTACAAACAATCAGTTTCTGATTCCCCTTTTTTTCCCATCACAAGGGGGACTGGTGTTCCAAGGTGGGGAACATATGATTAAGCAGGAAAGGACTGTCCATATTATTCAGAAAAGAGCCTTATAGACAGCCATTCAAGGGCCCCGTTTCTCTAGGAGAACACAAAATCTCTAGAAGGATTTTAAGATTAAGAGTGGAAAATAGGGAGGACTAGATGTTAGTGATGGGGTGTCAGGATTCAGATGAATAGGGAAAAAATACTTTGTGGAGGGAAGTGCACATTGCATTTTAGGCTAATCAGTGCATTGCACTAAAGGACCAAACCAACTGTTCTTGATATACTTTAAGGACAAATGACCAACACTCCTTGCACAACAGCTGCTCTTCCATGACATGTCCTCCTTATTGTTTTATTAGTTTAAGTGATAACAAGGTAGCATGGGAAACCACTTCCAAGTCATAAATGTAAGATTTTCCATAGGTTCAGATTTGTAATAATTTATAGTAGACCCCGCAGTATTGAATTCTATTGCCTTCATGCCAGAGTTTGATCAGTATCCAAACTTGTCATATGGATGGCAGGAGCTACCTCCTTAAACCAGGCAACAAACAATTTAGATTGCTAGAGTAAAAATGGATGGATGTCAAACTCTCTATCAGAAACGCAGACTTGACCCTTGTTAGGGCAATACTCATTTGCCAAATGGAAATGCAGAATATGTCTCC
Organism: Laterallus jamaicensis coturniculus; assembly: GCA_022605575.1. Classification (NCBI taxonomy): domain Eukaryota; kingdom Metazoa; phylum Chordata; class Aves; order Gruiformes; family Rallidae; genus Laterallus; species Laterallus jamaicensis. The sequence goes on along the minus strand of JAKCOX010000001.1, from coordinate 81,241,505 downwards.
AGAGGAAAACCAAAGTACATGGTTATAAATAATATGCAAATACCAAATGTCAAAAGGAAAAGAATGCTGAAAAAGGCAGAACATCACTGATAATGAAAGCTGTTTGGAAACCTGGGGAACACCCATCATCTGAATAATATACAGAAACCATAATCCACTCAGTCACTTTGCACAGGCGTGATGAAGTGTATAAAGATGTAGCTTGATACTATCAAAGTGTAAACTTACCTCAAGTGAGAGAAGAAATTTTTTCACAAGACTAAGTTTTGTAACTACGAAGTCAAACAAACAAGTATCAAAATACAAGCAAATATAAAAAAATATCTATATGGATCCAGAGCAGACATTCCTATAATGCAAAAATCCAAAGAGAGCTTAAAGTGTAGGTGATGGTAAATACCCAAACACACACTGGAACCAAATCCAATCCTGAGGACAGTGAACAAAGATGAATTAACAAAATAAGTACTGATAATTTTAAACCTGTAGACTGCCATAGAGTACCTAAGGAAAGGGTGTACGTCATGCACAGGATAATACTTCGGTATCAAATCTGAACCAGACAGGAATTGGCTGATTGCACCATATGAAGATATGATCACAGGAAATGAATGTCCCAGAAAGATATATGGATGTTTTTGAGAGAATGCGGTAGGGGTCTGTTCTTTTCTTTTTCCAGCAGACCAAAATTCCATAAGCCTTGAAAAAAAAATAATAGGAAAAGCTGAAAAACACTGTGAAAATGGCATAATTTATAAAATATAAGACTTGTTATACTGGGTCTCAAAGTCTAGTTATTGACTAGAGGGGACCAAGTAAAATTTTTCACTGAACCTAAGGAACCAAATAAAAATACTGTAACCAAAGATTTTTTCAAGTAACAAACATAGGGTGATATGACAGAAGTGAGCAATCTTCAAGAGACTAAATGCGTAACCAGGATTTTGGCAAATTGGGTAAAGTGTCAAGCAGTTTGCCAAAAGCTACCAATTGTCAGAAAACAGTTTCTTAAAAATGCTTTCTCAACACATTCAGTACTTAAGCGTCTCGGTGTATATTGTCCCAGGTGTCCATCAGTCACCCAGTACATGCATCCATGTAGTCCTCAGGTAGCTCTGTTAAGGAGCTTTGCAAACTGGGAAACTGCAAGAAATCACTCTCAGTTTGGAAGAACACAGCAAATATTATTTGCAGAGTATCTAGGATTTAACAGCTCCAAACATGCAAAGACCAAGAAGTAGAAGAATAACTGTCCCATCCCGCTCTACTATACAGCATGTCAGATGTTGCCAGTTAATTCACATACATGTGCTCAGCCATAACATTTAGCCTAAACCTCTTGCATCAATACAAAATTAACGTGGATGCCAGAGCATAGAAGGATTCAGACTGCACTTACCCTTGGCACCCGTTCCAAGTTTCTTTTGGACACAGCAAAAACTACCAAATTCTTCACAAACACTTAAATAGGAGGATTTGGGAGCTACTTCACCAGAGAGACATGTGCTTGAATGTCTGCCTGTAACATGTGACGTCAGAAACGTGACTGCCGCAGAAAAAAACACATGAAGAAATCACAAAGGAAATGCTGAGGCCTGGGTACAGCTGTACAGAGCCTCATTGTTTTTCATATGCAGTTAACTTTAAAACCAAAATCAGACCATTTACTGCTGATACCTCACTACAGAGAAAGAAAATGTGAACAGGCACAAAGAAGGATGCAAAAATATTTGGAAAGTAGAAAGTTATTTTATAGTGTGAGTTTATCTTCTTCTAGCAATTCTCTCAGAAATGTAGTTGTATCTGACACATAAATGGTCCGGCACAAAGCAGTAAGTATAAATGTGAGGGACTGAAACAAGCCACATATGAGGGTGATGCTCTGTCTGGGGAAGAGTAGGATAAACAAAATGGGTGGTGAAGTCAACATTTCCCATTGCCAGTTTCCCGATTTGAAAAAGGGTTTTCAGGTGATCACCAGGGTCTTCGTAGAAGAAGCACATTCACCAAAATCCAAGAGTTTTGGGATGTGTTTTCCCACAGATGCACTGACATGGTAATTGCAGCAATCATGATGGGGAGAGGCCAGAAGTACGGCAGATCCTCAGTGGCCAGTCCGTGGTAGTGGTGGTGGTGTGAAGTGGGTCTGCTGCTCTGGGAAGGACGAAAGCTGTCTGTCCTTCCTTTGTGGATACTGAGGAAGGTTATAAGGCTGTTTCAGTGCTAGGAACTGTATATTGGGTCTAATATGGTAAATATGTGCATGTGCTCTATAAGAAATGATGAGAAAATTAAATGACAGCGACCTAATTCTGGTGCCGGGTTTTACCATCCGATTCAAAACTGGGCTTACTTGAGATAAAAGCACTGGGCTTTTTTCTGTTGCAAGTGAATAAAGAAACATGACTGATGGACGCCATTTCAAGTAATAAACACAAAAAGCTAAAAGGGAGTTGGATGGTTAAAATCCTGTGTAACATATGGCTAAGTAAAACTAAGCATATCAATGGGGTTTTAGTATCATATCAATAGACTTCTAGCTGGGTATTAGGCTAAAAGGCACAAAATGATTTCTCCATAATCCTCTATTAGTGTAGAATCAACGTGGGAAATCTTAATAATCTGGAAAAGCAAGCGTAGTAAAAGTATCACATTTGTTATAAAACTGATAAATGATAAAAAGATGCATAAATTTCATTTCCTGCTTATTGTGTGTTGTGTTGGGAGCTGAACTGAAGTCTCTGGTTGTGATTTATACGCCACTAATAGGGTCTATTCTGGGTTACATTTTCAGATTTATGAAGGCTTCTCCCACTGTTAAACTGCAGTTGGAAAGAATTAAAACATCAGTTCCCTAAGTGTATATATACACATGAAAATATGGTTGTTAACCGTTCAGATCAAAACCTCCCCTTCCAGTGCTGAATCGGGAATAATACAAGTGTGTGTGTAAATTACACTAATATTTTGAATTATAATGTATGTGTTATGTATGCACATACTCATATCTGCTGATTTTAATCTGGAAACTGACCTGTATAACAGAAGTGCCCCTACTCTTATATCAACTATTTAAAGCTCAAACCTTCCTTGGGTTTCTCTGAGACAGACTAGTGTTGTGCTTACTCTCACATCCCAATACTATCTGTTTTAAGCATAGCGCCCATCTCTTTGAATCAGAAGAATTGTGGGGTTTTTTTACTTGACAGAGGGCTGCAGAAGATGAGGTGTTACATTCTTGCTCTAACTGAATGAGAAAACAATTTAATCATCTTTGATGATGGATAATAAAAACGTTGTTTGAATAATATCAACTATTCATAATGTGTCACCATAAAAAGATTTTAGCAGCTGATGACACCCTTAAACCAGTCAGCCATAAATTAGAGGATGGGACCTCCCTGTTTATGAGTTTTTGGGGGTGAGGGGGCATTTCCTGAGCTATATGAGATGACATTGCTCTTCCAGTTCCTACTGTTGTGTTATTGTTGTGAGTCTATGCTGATTTACACAAGATGACCATGTGCAGTGCAGTTACACTGCAAAGATGTTGTCTTTAGTAGGGAAACGCTTCTGGTCTTATTTCAGGGAATTAGTTTTATTCTAATCCATTTCCCCGTCTTCTGATGTCACTTGTAGACCTGTTTCTCCTATGAGAAGGCAAGCAGCTCCTTACATCAGCCTGCAGCTCTGCTGTCCTACTTCACTAACCTTTAGAATATTTAAAACTACACTTTCCATAAAAGAAATATCACTAAAATCATAGCAGAGCCATTGTCTTGTGGGCAGATTTCTTATATCCAACCTCTGCTCATTTATGTGTTGCAAAATAACCAGGAGCATCCTGGAGGAACAGCACAGAGTGCTCAGGTTTGATCATTCTCATCTTGAAAATGGCTCTAATTCCCAGAAAGGATAGTCTACAACCAGTGCACCTAATCTCAGCAGCAGCAAATTATTTTAAGTTTTAATAAGCACTTATGTTAATGAACAAGAAAACTATGATAAAACCCAGGTTTTTTGTTGTTATAGTATGCATAGGAAAATCCTTCTCATTAAAAACTACCTGAGAAGCACAGAAATGTAGGCAATTTCTACAAATCATCACTTGGATCCTAATTAGATGGGGAGGGGAAGTGTTCATGGTAGCTGGGTTGTACAAAGTATGCTTGATTTAATTAATTATCAAACCTGTTCATTAGAGTCATCCAGAACCATCTGTTCATAGAATCCTTGCTCTGCATGACTTCGTATTTCTGTTTCCTGCCATCTGTGTGACCGTTGCTCTTCCAGTGGCAGAGTAACCAAGGCACATGCAGATGTAAAAAACTTCAGGAGCACCTGTGATCCCTGTGCCAAAAAGCAACCAAACCTTTTAAGCCCACGTGCTTCATCCTTGCCCCCTTTTGCATCTCCATATTTCCCCGCAACAACTGGAGCTGTGTATGCAGAAACATGTCAGAACTAAAAGTTCATCAGTCTGGATGAACTGTTCTTTGAGAAGGAAGAGTTTCCACTGTTTGAACCACCCGTGCATCTGCTATAGCACTTACTGTGGGGGCTAACTGTGAGCTTAAAAAGCAAAACCAGATACAGATTGTGGTAACTGTGGTGCAGAACCAGATGCAGCTATGATTGGAAAAGGATGAGAAGACAGGGGAGAAGAAAGAAATGGCAAAGGCCAGGGCATCCCTGCTCTTTTTAGGAAGGGGCAGGTTAGGCTTCCAGGAAATCTAAACTTGCTCATCAGCCTTGTTGAATTTTGAAGGATGCCAGATTTATCAGCAGTGCAGGTTTTCCCCATTATGATGTAAATCCTGTTATTCCTATCACATAAGTAACACAAAATGAATGAGGTTCCATCACATTATATGTAGAATAGAGATACTTGGAATGTATTATTTCTGCAGCAAGCCTATGAGGCCTAATGATTTATTCCATCACATGCCTTTCCAATTATGTTCTGATTTTCTATTTCAATTGCTAAGGAACTAAACCCAAGTTATTTAAAATCCTAGATTTATGCTTCATTTTGTAATAAGCCATTCCAAATGAAATTTAAAAAAAAAAAAAAGTCTTGTTTGGAATGCATCCTTTCAATTTTTGCTCATGGAGAACTAAGAACCTCATGACTATGCCAGCTACCATGGGAAAAAATAATGTCATTCCCTGGCCTGCGTTAACCTTGACAAAGATTTGACTCTATATTGTGACTGAGTGCACTGATTACTATGAACCATGACTTTTTTTGCAAGGGTGTGGGATTCTTTGTCTCTCTCTGGTTTCAACCTGGACCAATCCATAATACCACAACAAAACTATCATATACACTGCTATGAAGAGTTTCTGTTTCAATGCATTCACAATTTCTAGGAAAAAACCCTTACCTTTAGACTCTATTCATGATGATTTGTCTTCCCTTCGAAATCAGTTGATTTTTGAGGAAGTAGCATTGACCAGGATATAAGATCATTTTGAAATATCACTATTTCATAAAGTGCTAAAATAAGTGTGGAGCATCATCTCCATTTATTGGCTTTTCCTTTTTTAAAGCTTACACTGTATTTCAAAACCTCCAGGAATTTGGTATCTGTGGAATAAAATCATACATCATATTTTTTTTAAAATCAGCATATCTTTCAGCATCCAGTGCGTGGAGCCATATTTAATGTATTTGAGCTCACTTGCTGTAACTACAGTGGCTGTTGTTATGTACTTAAGCAGTAAAAGCTTCAGTTAATTTTGAGAGAATATCGCCACATAAAAATCTTAACATTAATAGAAATGCTATTTTTCTTGAGGAATGAACAAAGGTATTTCACATTGTCATTGTTTTTCCAAGAAAAATCTTAAGCTCCTACTCTGCTCTCTAAAGAAAAAATATTGAGAAAACATCCTTTTGCTTCTTTTCTTTCTCAGAATAGGTGTATCTCCACTGTGTTCTTCCTTGAAGTATAAATATATATATATTTATATGTATATGCATTTGCACGTGTGTGAGACACAGATAGGATTTTGGCCCCTGACACGAGTGTGCTGTGTAGCACAAGACACTCTCAAACTCATGCTTTCAGCACATGACTTCTTGCCAGCATAGCAAATAGTAATTGCTATTGGTTGTACAGATAAGGAATTCAAAGCTCCATAGAACTAATGGGAACCAGAATATTAAACTATCCAAAAAATTACCTCCTTTTAACTTGTACCGACAGTTTTGTGATATTAATTTAGCTGGATTGAAGTTCTAGACTAGTCCTTCCAGAATCATCAAGTACTTTCTGTTCTCGCCAGTTCTCCATCAGAGGCCCTACTGTGGCCAAGAGTATGATAGAGGACACGCTCCTGAGTGAGTGGATCAGATCCCATAGGATCCCCGTCACAAGTTCAGCGTGCTTACAGAGCAGAAGGTGTTTCTCATGCATCTCTCACACAGTATGTTTTCTAGGCAAATGAGAAACTTTGGTCAAATAAAACAAATTTTAACAAGGAAATTATTTTATTGGAAGCAAAGACTATTTTGTACTTCACTGGCCTCATCTCCTTCAGTATCTCTTATCCTTGTTCCAGTGAAGAAACTTCATCAGGAGAATCAGCTGTCAAAATGTCAATAGCATCAACCCCCATAAATTCAGAGACACCATCTAACAATGTGTAAACCAGACTTAGCAATTCATGTTTTAACTACCACTATAAAAGAGGTAGTTAAATAACTAAAATACATCTTCTTCTCTTTTTCCAGCTGGCTTGTGCATTTTCTTCTTGGCCTACACAGAATTTCCTACAAGGAAATGTACTACATGGTAGCCAACTATTAAGAATTATTGTTACTATATTTAGAACTTTTTTCAATTTTGCACATAATCTTTCTAACATTGTGCGGTAACTCTGTCCATGGAATTAAGCTGAAGTTTCTTTTAGCAGAACAGGTAAATAGAAAACCTTAAGCAATCATACTCATTTCCCCATGTGTTCTTTTCTGACAGAAAATAGATTTTCTTTAGCTGTGTCCTAGCAGAAGGGTTTCATTCCACTTTTGTCATTTAGGAATTCAATATGGAATTTCCAAAACTGGAAATGCAGACACCGAAGAAGGTTCTAAAAAACGTTTTCAGTATGATGTAGTTATACAAACTGACATGTTTTAGGAAGAAATACTAGGTTTTCTGATTGTTCTGTGATCGCAGAAGCAAATTAAAATCACAGTGTTTCAATGTACTGCCACTAATCTTAAGGTAGTAAAGCACCATTACATGACACAATACTAATAATGCCAGTTGTTCAGGTAAATTAATGCCTGAGTTGACATACCTGGTATTTACAGCCTATTGGCTTGCAGAGTTGTAGCGTCTCAGAGTCTGAGAACACGCAAAAAAAGTCAATGTTGTGTCACACCTACCCTTGCAAATACTCCTCTATTTAATTCATTTGCAGTGTTTTCTTACCAGTACCATACTAGTTCTCATCCTGTAGGAATAGCAAATTAATTAGTTGACAAAGAACAGCTTTCTCCTGGATGTGAAAATACATTAATCTGCTAAATAAAATACAACTTTCATTCTCTTTTTCCTGATGAACTGCTTCAGAAGCTCCTTCACATACTTTTTTCCTTCTTCTTGTTAACTCATAATTTTTTAATTTTATCATTTCAAACCCCATAACTTTATGATGGAATATAAATTAAGTTTATAATCCATACAAGTGTGGGTATACTATATCACTGGATATTACAGGTATTCAGATTTCCTTAAGATATGGAGCTGAATTGCACTCCAAGCCCTTTTGCTGCAACTCTGCTCACCTGTCTCTTTTATTGAAAAATCTCTTCCAATAAAAAATTGTGTAAATGCAGGTTGATGCTATTGAAAAGGACAGTCATAAAGAAGGTTGACTGTGAAAGAAAAACAAACAAGAAAAATTTTACATGCTTTCATTCACAGGTTGTCCAGGAACAGTTATGCCTAGTGTGAACATTCATTTACTGTCTTACATAAGCATTGTGTGTAATTACACTTCTGTACATAATTACATCTTAACTTACTTCTGGGAGCAAAATGATTTCCTAAATGCTTCTGCATCATCTTAATCACTTCACCTGTATATTGCTACAATGAGAATATATCTACCGAGAAATTCAACCTTCAAACTAAGAACTGATTTTATGGATGTGGCTACATAATGTGTATTCTTCACAAGCTGCCTAAATTAACTGGTTGATCCACAATATCCAAAGTCACTGAATATTGGTATTTTTGAGCTTGATTCAGCCCTTTGGTGATTCATACTTAGTTAGCAGTCAATCTTAGCAGATATTTACTGTTACTCAGGTTAAATTTGAACCGTTCACCAGGAAGCACTGCGGACTGTTTTGTGTATAGATGTGCAACCTTTCTGGGGAACAGGGTCCCAGGTTTGGCTTGGGAACTTCAGGTGCTCAGGGTATATTGGTCACATAGTGGCCGTAAGTTTCCTTACGCTTCAGTGTTGGTTATTTGTTACAGGCATTTTTCTTATTTTCCATTTCTAGGAATTTGTCATGATTGTTGTCTTTGGTTTGGAATTTATTATTCGTATCTGGTCTGCTGGATGCTGTTGTCGATACCGAGGATGGCAAGGAAGACTGCGCTTTGCAAGGAAACCATTCTGTGTAATAGGTGAGTGTCCCAGCTCTAGCTTATTTTAAGACAAAAATTAAAGCTGCCCCTTCTGTTTTGCTTCTGAATGAAAACGAGTAGAATCAGATTCCTGGAAGTAACCAGGTCTAAATCCACCCGTCATCTGCCCAAGGCTTTTCTAGATTCAAAATCACAATGTCACTAGCTGCCAGTCAGCCCATGTTTCTTAGGTTCTCCAAAAGACATCTTCCAATGTCTTCTGGCATATCTATCAGAAGAGGGACTGAGAGATAATCTTGAAAATCATGGGAGCTGTATGCATTTAATGGGCATGAATATTAGACATCTTGTATATACATGCATACATGCCATAAATATATGTGTGTACATTGTGTTCTCCTTATTTAACCTCTTTGATCAGATGGGCATATACTACAAGTTTCAAAACCTACCTAGAAATATCTTCTGACAATGTTGCTGCTTCTTATGCTGCTTTCTGCATAACAGTACAGGTATCTGCTCTGGCATAGGATATAGCATCCTTCTACAGCTATTCAAAGAGGCTCTTCCTCCCTTTCTTTGCTCTAGAAATTCTGAGAATGGCTAACCGAATTAACCCGATGATTTTTTATTTTTCTAATGGTTTCAAGAAAATGGTTTTTACAGGACATCTGCAGAACTTCAGGATATCAACGTCCCAACGTCTTCCTCAACCTCCTTCCTCTCTCCAGTTTTTAATTTCATCTACTTGTATTTTAAATTGACTTATAGATTGATTTGGGCAGGAAACCTATTTTCCCATGCAGCAGCTAGCACAGCAGAGTTACATTCTTGTAGCAGTTACGCACACAGCCTCAGTGTAAACAGCGAACAGCAATATTATCATGTAGATGAATGCAAGCCTGCTCTAAAATAGTTTTCTGTAGTGTCCTGTGGTATAGCAAGCAAGTGCACTGGTTAAGATTAATGTGGAAAGCAAGTTTTGCTTTCAGCCTCTGTCGTGGTTTTGCCCCAGCCAGCAGCTGAGCACCATGTAACCTCACATTTCCCCCCCACAGGTGTATAAATGGAGGAGAAGGAAAACAAGGGAAGACAAAGGGCAAACCTCATGGGTTGGGATAAGGACAGTTTACCAGGACAGCAAAGGGAGGGAGAAATAATTCAGGCAGTTGTCCTAGCAAAGGCTTCAGTGAGCATTGAGGTTTCCTTCACTTGATTGTGGGTTTTACTCCCTTCTCTGGAGAAATATATATCGAGAGGCTTAGGAGGTGAGATAAGGACAGGGAGAGATCATTCCGCAATCAGTGTCATGAGCAAAACAGACTCAACACAGAATAAAAGAAAGAAAACTCTCTAATTTATTACACTACTCTACACACTCAGTAAAATGACTGGAGTTCATCTGCTCCCCTTGTTGCATTTATTAGCCAGTCTCTAAACTAAAAGCATCTTCTCTGTCCCCTTTGCAACTCCATCATTTGGTAGCAGAATTAATTAGCCAACAGATTTGTGCTTGTGCATACCTTCCTATGCTGGTTTGTTGGATGAAAACGGAACTTTGTACTGCAAAACACCATCCAGCTTTGAGTGCAGCTGCTGGAAACTAAACCAGCAGCTTGAATTTATTGCTGTTAATTATTCTGTGTCTCTCTTCTGCTGATTGATTTTATTTTATTTTTTTGTCCATTTCTGGACTTTAGCATCCCTGAAGGGAGTTTTAGGTGTTCAGCATCAGGAAATATTTGATCCTTTGTGGAAGAATCTTTAGTAATCGTCTTGCAGTTTTTCCCACTTAAGGCACCTCAGCTTTGTCATGGAACTGTGTGCCTCAGCAACAAAGACCAACAGGTTGTATTAGCTAAAGCTAATTAGTCCACATTATTCCATCATTAGTCCACATCTAAGATACTGCATTTCATTTGCCCCTTCCAATGCCATACATGAAAAATGACAATAAATTGAAATGAATTCAGTGGAGGCCACCAAGATGATTTGGGCTGAAGCACTTGGCCTTTGAGGACAGGCTGGGGAACCTGGAGAGGGATGGCCTCAGGGGACATGCACTGACCTCAGTACTGAGGTCTCCTTAGAAACACATGGCTGGTTTCAGTCTATTACTTTTCATTTATTTGTTTAATTATTTACTTACTCATCCATTCAGTTACTTGTTCTGCTTATTGTTGCAGTGAAAGAATAATATTTTAGAAGATTTAGTCTGTTTACTATTAATTAAATTTGCTATGTATCTCCAGCAGATCTCTTCTCTGATTATTTTTGTGATCAAACACAAATCATATAGGGGGGTGACCTAAGAGGTAGAAATAATAAATTTGAGGACTGCCTTAAGAGCTGCATTCGAAGATTTTTTTCTTTTTTCCATTAATAACCTGATAACAAAAACCAACAACAGTAACAAAATATTCAAGGCCAAGTCTTTGTGCTTACAGTAGTGTGCCTGCAGTGTCACTACCCTAACAAATTAGTTCATCAAGCAACCCTGTGTGCTACCAGGATAGTCACAATATCCATCAAAGTATTTGACAGTCTTGTTCCCTTGTTTGTTTCTGTGAAAATGGGAATAATAGTGTGGTGTTAAACCTTGATTTGTATTGCTCTGTGTCAGCAGTTACCTGCCTTCTGTTATTTTGTCTGGTTGTGTATGAGCTCGGGTACATAATGGAAAGGGCCTGCCAACATACCATCCCAGGCACCTGAAGTATGTGCTTAAAGATGTGCTTATGGCTGCAAAGCCTAAATTTCCCCAGCATATCTGTCTGAAGCTTTGCTATTAGTGCTGGAGAGTAATGCTGCTGTGTTACACTGTGCAGATGTGGAAATCAAGGCCCCACGTCTCCTGACGGCTGCCTCTCGGTGCCAGGAGCTCCAGTGGCAGGACAAAAATCTGTATCTGCCTGTGCCCTAGGGGAAGCCATGATCCCTGAAGATCCCTGCTATAAAATAGAACGTCTGCTAATCTGGAAGGTAGTAAGGCATCCCTTCCTTGTAATGCCAGTCAGGAGCATATAACATTTCTCCACGGCAACTAGACTTTCTGGTGGTACAGCCCAGTGTAAGATGTCATGTATTTCACTGAGTCCATTAGCAGCTTTCCCCACAGCTGCTTCTATTTTACCTCTAGGAAAGCTACAACATGATGGAAATGTCACAAGTTCAAATTCTGTTGAGGCGGCAGAATGAACAAATTCCCAACAGGAAGCTTAAGTCCATTATCTGTAATCAGGCTCTTGAACTTCATGGCTGGCAAACCTCGTTTCAGAGCATTAAGTGATAGCAGCGGCTGTTGCATATTACTGGATCTATTTTTCATTAATTAGAGTGGTAATGAACCATCATATGGCACTTTTGTCAAACCTTTCTAAACAAATCCATATCTAGTGTGTTGCCAGATCTGCTGAACTTTTAATTAATTCAGTGTATCTATGTAATGACACGCTGTGTGTCTGTCACCTTGGTATTTAGACACATTATATAGTTTAAATACAGACAGATAGTAAATATGCTGCTCATGATAAACAGTGTAAACAGCCCCTTTTCAGTATAATTTGAACTCTAAGTAACTCAGCAATGGTTTGTAATTAAGTATACGCTTGACCAAGGAGACACATCTCACATCACATCTCATTATAACTCTTGGCAAACCCAAGTTCCAGTAGGAGCAAATTCCAGTTTGGGGGGGTTTCCTGCCAGCCCAACTTGAACTCATCTCAAGGTCTTGCAGCCCACTTCACCCCAGAAAATACTCTGATAATAGTAAAATTACTAAGATTTGAAATTGAAATTTCATCAGACAATCTCAGCAGCCATAATTATGTGCAATGAACAGAGGTGCTCTTTCAGCTAAATCAATGCCAAATTGTGTAGGGTTTTAAATCTAATATTTAGCGGTGTATCTTCGTATTTGGTAATCCTGGCAGTATAGTTTTAGAAAAGCTTAGGAAAAATGTCTTCTCAATATCTTCTATGGACCTGATTCTTTCACATGTACTTTTGGCAACTACTACCCTCCCTACTGAGAACAGTGCCATTTGCTAAGAGTAAAGACATCAGGCTCTGGTCTTATATTTCTAGAAGCTGTGTATCTGCTCTTCGAGAGTTTGCTAGTTTAGTATGACACAGTTCATGTTGAAATTTCTTTCTGGTATAGGTCTGTATTTGTTGATTGGCATGGGTTTGTTGTTTTTTTTTAATCTTACACTAGTGTCACCACTGTGTTATTTTGAGCAGCGCCTATCATTAATTGGGCAACATGAGTGAGGTGTTTAACAACTTCTTCTTTACCACTGGGCAGCTGTAGGTAGGGTCACATTTAATCTCCATGAGGTTTGGAATTCAAGGTTTTGATCTGAAGTCTTGATCTTTTTTTGCATCTATATTCTGTGCATCTGCTGGGATATCTGTGGATGAAGGAAGTCAATAAGGCTAGTATAAGATTTCTGAGGTACTGATTTTTCATTGAAAAATACTAATTTAAATAAAAATAATTAATGGAAACAAAGCAATTTGTTTTGAGGAAAAGCATTTTATATTCAATTCACTTTTTTGTTCTCTTTATCATCAAAAGTAGAAGCACTCTTTCTCCCAACCATGCAGAACAGCCAATAATACAATTTCTGCCTCTGGGTAAACTATGGTTAAATACTTGCTCTGTGAGATTTGGAGCAGGAAATTACAATCTCCCAGCCACACTAAAACTATCCAAACATCAATAAATTATTCTTAATTGGTCCACAGAGAGATGCTGATTTACCCCGTCATCTGGTGTTAATTGTAGTCATCTGCTACATGAGAAACTTTGATTTTGTTCACCCAAAGAATAATCAGTCATTCATAAGTATTCCAGCAGTACAAATCAGAAGAGGTCCACACCAGAATGGATGGAATAGGTTAGACCAGTGGGATCTGAAGAATCAGAGAATGAAGACAGGTTTGTGTTAGAAATCCTGTTAAAACCCAGAGACATTTTACTAGAAAGAATTTATTTGTCATATTAGAATTATTTTTGTAGAAACCAGTGACAAATATTTTAGTTCTGTCCATTCCAAACAAGACTGATATAACTCATGACCCACACTAAAATGTTTAGTGATTCCTAATTCAGTTCACTTTTGTTAGGAGTGTCCTAAAGTCAAATGTCACAGGCAAATGATTTGGAAATAATGAGGTTCTTCTGTAAATGATTTATGGAGATTTTCAAATGATTGATGATTTCTCATTTTTAAGTAGCAGAGAATATATTGTAGTGTAGTATAATATGACTAGTAATATTTTTCATATATTACATACTATATATGTATATGTATATTATAGAACTTCCAGTGCTGCTTATGAGCCACAAGGTTTCAGTGACTTGGAGGTGTACAGTAAAAAGGACATAAGCAATTGACAGACTAAGATGCAGTCAACATTTTTTGGTTTTAGACTTGGTACATCCAGTTTTGCTCACAATTTTTAGGGACTGGCTTTAACCTTGTTGCTACTAGAGGTACCCTGTATACAGAGATGCTTAGAGAAATGCCTTTCTTTTTACTGCCTGTGCTTATTCAATATGAGATATTCATATCCTGCCTTACTATGCTGAACTCCCATCATACCCATAGACAAGATAGTGCTCAGATTTCCATACATATGTGTTAATTTTACAATACAAAATTAAGCAGTTGTTAATATAGGCTCTGGTGTGGTAGGTAGGATTGTGCCAAATTTACACACCTGCCTACATCAGCCAGATATGGAGTCTCAAAAGCCGTCAAATGGTTTGTTTTGCAAATTTTGTCATTCTCAGTATCTAAAAAGTGTTTTTAGTTAAGTAGGCAAATAACATGGCAGAGCCTAATTGATACACAAGAAAATACTCAGCTTTCTTGGCTTCTTTCCAGACGTGCTGCATGCAGATCAGTTGATTTTAGTGTGTGACATTTCTTGTAACTCCCATTTCAGGTCATCATCAGCTCTTTCCCATAGCTCCTCTGTGAGAATTGTTGTTTTGGTGCCTGTACAAGTTTTCCTTTTGCAGCAGCAAATTATGCTCTTCAGGCAGACATCTGAATCATTTAAGAACACTGTCACATTGGTCCAAAATATCATCCTATTGGACTAGGTGTTCACTGTTTAAGACTTTTGCTACTACCCATTACTCTGTCCTTGGCCTACCTGCAGACTCTCACTGGACTGAGATATCCCTGACTTGCAGTACTGCTTCTTTTGAAGTGAAGTAAGAGCCATTTTTAGTGTGTCTTCTATTTTACCAACATATATACGCTTACTTAGAGGTGTTTTTGGCATCTTAACATAAATTTCAATCCTAATGCCTTGGTGTGGTACATCACAGAACTGCCAGTCTGACTATTGGAGCCAAGATTAACTACTCCTGCATGTGTTAGTCCAACTGTGCTTTCCTTCATGGTGTCCCAGCTCACCCCTGTCAGCCCAAATGAAGAAATTGGTCTAAGTGGAGTTATTGGCTTGGCACACACAGCAGGAATATTTCTAGAATGGTTTGAAATTGCTGTGCCGATAGGGGAAATGTAGTGAGAAAGGAAGGGAAGGGAAATATTTCAGTTGGAAGAGACCGACAGTGATCATCTAGTCCAACTGCCTGACTAGTTCAGGGCCAACAAAAAGTTAAAGCATGTTATTAAGGGTGTTGTCCAAATGCATCCTGATTGACTCAGGTCATCACCTGCCTCTCTAGAAAGCCTGGTCCTGTGTTTGACCACTCTCTCAGTAAAGAAATGATTCCTCATGTCCAGTCTCTAGGGTGATCTACTTGATCACCCTTGGTATTGTATTGCAGGCAACTACCCCATTCACATTTTTCTGTAATAGCTACATTTTTACTAATCCTTGTGCACAGATCGCTTTGTTCCTTTTACATTCACCCTGCAGCACACAACAGCAAGAAACACACTGCTATCTTATATTTGCAATATGTCTTGCTATCTCTTTGGTGCTTTTAGCTTATAATTATTATTCTTATTCCTGTCTTTGCTGAAGACTAGTTTATTTCTATTCAGGTCATCTGTGTGTGAGTGAGGTCTCCAGGAAAAGGGTTGCATGTGCAGTCATTTAAAAAGAGTTGTTTCGTTTTGCTTGGATATATTGTTGTTTAGAAACTTAGGCATCTTCAGTTATTTTAGAGATAGCGTTGGTTTCTTCAGTTTTCTGGTACCTGCTCAGCTTTAATTTGTTAGCTGGCAATGCCAACAGTTTAAAACAAGATTTGCCCACTTTTTATGTTTAGTATAGACTAATTGATTGCCAGGTGTCTTCATCCAGCCTTGCAACCAGCTTATTAGTGATCACAAAGCTTGAAGAAATTTCGGTTTCCACAGATGTTTCCATTCTTTTACATCACTTCAGAGAGCTCTGTGTTGCCTTCAGTGCTGCGAAAGTGACTGATGGGCAGAGCAGTCCAGTGGGAATTGCAGGAAATCTCTATTTTTATGATCATGTCTTGAATGGTTACACTCCAACTGCTACATTAGGAAAAGACTTGTGTATGAGAGAGAAAGTACAGGTTTTTAATTCCTCCTTTTTACAGCTGCTGCGTTAAATACAGCAATTAGGAAGGCTTTGTCAATGTAACAACATTGTTACATTGTGTAACAGTTACAGTATTTATCTCTCAAGTTTATTACTGCTAAGTAGAAATATTTGCATATTTCTAGATGGCAAATTGGGCATGTTCGGCACATTTTACTTTCCTCCTTTCCCTGAAGTCCTGGATTCCCACAACTTGTAGCCTCCTCTTCCAGAAAAATTGCATTTTTTCCCTGTAGGTTTGTGTTACCAACTCACAAAAGTGAGGATTTGACTTTTCTGCTGATAGATAATGTTGCTGTCAATAACAGATCTAAGGAAAGTATCCACCAGATCTATTTTACATCAACCAACATAAGCTCTGAAATGGTGTGAATGCGTATTTGAGCATGGCCTAAGCTCTCCCTGCCACAGAAAAAGGCAGCTCCAGTTGCGTAGTTTCATCTTTATGCCACCAAGTCCTGGTGCTCCAACTGATGTATGCAACCATCTTGGGAGCAGCCAAGGTGAAAGCAGGGTCCCTCTGGCCCAGCATGCTTTTGAGACCTCAACGCTGGGAACTGCTTCATTTCAGATGAAAATGTCATGAGGCAGTGTGGAGAAATTGCCATGCAGAATGTCATCATCTACTGTATTTAGAATCTCATTTTGGGATTGCCTCCTGTTGGGTTTGTGAGAGCGCTACCAGATTAAGCTTTTTTCCCTCTGAGAAAAATGCTCAATAGAGCTTCTATTTCTTTCTAAACATCTCCTACACCAGAAATTCTCGAGGGTGGCTGCAAGGTGCCCTGCTCTCATGTTTTCCAAAACATACAAAGCTTCTTGCTGGGACAGTAGTCCATCTTTGGCTACCCACCCACAAAATGCAGGTGGGGTAGCAGCTGAGGGTAAAGAGTGGCTGGAAATCTCTTGTTCTACATCATCTGAGCAAACTCTGTATTTACAGAAACAGGGGAGTCCCAGAAGGCACTCACACTGACTGTGCAGACATCTGAAATAGTTGTGTAGGTTAGGAATGCACATTCTGGGATTACGCAGGAGGCAGAGGTATATGCCTCTGGAGGACAGCTCAGAAACCTTAAGATTGGAATTCATCTCTTCAGTCAACACTGAGGAACCCATGGTCCTGCCTTCAACACCTGCATTAGATAACTCAGCTAGATACTGGATACCTCCTGTTTCACCCCACCCCAGGGAATTTGAGAGCAGATTTTTAATTCTCTCTTCCCTCTCCAAGCCTACAAGTAGGTTTTTCCTCTCCTTCAGAGACATGCTCTTCTCTCCCCTGCTCTTTTCAGCATCTTTACTTCTCGGTTTCTGCCTCTCCAATTTTACCCTCACACCCAGGATTTTTCTGTTCCTACATGTCTTGGCTTTTTGACTCCCATCCTACTGCATTGCCTTCTTTTATGCACAGCATGGGAATGCCTTAGACAGATCCAGACACCCTGCTCTCTGGCCCCTTCCCTGAGACATTACAGTGTGACTGAAAAGGCTGTGAAAGTGCAGGTTCCTGCCTTTAGATTCCTTCCCGTGTGGTTGCCAGGACCCAGCACAGAGGTAGCACTGCTTCTCCAGCTGGGCTGGGTCACGTAGGAACCCCCTTTGGTGTCTTTCTACACGCTGTGACAGATACCTCTATAAAAAGGTGTTAATACATGTCTCTCAAGTAGCCAACCACACAATATCTTTGTTCGGACATTGGGTAATCAGTGACTGACTCAGACCGGAATTTGGATCCCCCGAAAAATCTAATTCCAGCGGTTCCAGGAGAAACATCCAATCTTGTCTTTAATTTTACCTGCTAATTCCTTTATATCCCGGGGCAATGAATTTTACAAGTTAATTGCATGTTGTATTTCTTTTTATCAGATTTAAATCATCTTTTGATCTCATTTTTATAAGGAAGGGTAAATAGGAGGCATCCAACACACTTTCTTATCTCCTGCTTTTTTTGCATGCCTCTATCTGCCTTCTCATATTTGTCTTCTGACTAACCACTGCTAAATTATTCAGCCCTTTCTCCACACACAAGTCTTGCCATGCCTGTAGCTGGTTTGTTTTTTCTTGCAGATAACTTTGTGGTTTACTTACAGTCCAATCTAATGAGCCTTTTTATTCACTGGGGGTGGTGGGGGTGAGAGTGTGTCTGGCTACGCATCCTTTCCCTCTAAAAATCTTCCGTTTTTTTCTCTCCATGATAACTTTTTTCACTGAGGTCTACCATCACACAGGGAAAATCCTGAGACATAGTAAATTGACTGGTACACCCTTTTATTCCCAGGGCCTGTAAGGCACAAAGCAGAATAAAACTGGGCAGAATAAGTGGACGTGGTTTAGTGGTTGGACCTGGCAGTGCCAGGCTAATGGTTATGCTTGATAATATTAAACCGTCTTTTTCCAGCCAAAAATGATTCTGTGATTCGAATATCAATGGGAAGGATCTTATGGTTTGGACACAAATTGGATTGGCAAACGCTGGGTCCAAGACACAGTTTTAAATGTGTTTCTGTCAGCCTGTCTTAAAGCCACATAAAACTCCTGCTGAATAAATAGTGCTTTATTCCTTCTGGCAGGCATGTATTAATAATGTTAAAGATCAATTATTGGGAAAGGCTAATAAAATATAAATCCATGAAAGGCTTGCGATTGAACTTAATCTTAGCTTGCAGGAGGCCCTTAGATTTTTAAGATTTATTGAACCAGCTGTTAATAATATAAAGATGTTTGCTGAGGACTTACTCAATCCATAGAAGGAGTGTGTACTCAACAGGGCCATGAACTTTAATTGCTAGCAGTACAAAGACAGGTGAAATGTTCCCATTAATGTCGTTATTCTTATCTGGACTGAATGAAAAATGGTAACCATAACTACAATTTAAAATTCAGGATTTGCTGAACTACTGTGGTTCTAAGCCCACAGAGAAATACTTTGGCTATCTACCACAAAAGGTAAATTTGCATATTTTTATATATTTGTCATCGTGGCCTGAAAGTGTGCTACTTTTACACAGGAAGAGTGTACATACACTTTGAGTACATTGACATAGTAACAAGTAACATCTGTTGATCCATTCTTGGGGATGGAATTAGGATCTCATTATACCTTGATTAAAAAGGACAAAACAAAAATCTGGCCCATCTTCCTCATTCTGGAATTTCATCAGGAGATATTTCTCTTTTACATTTAAGAAATGTCCAATATTGACTTTTTGAAAATGCACCTTGTTTTTCTCTCTCAAAAATTGCTCAACCTACAGAGTCCAAATTTGTTGAATTTGACTGGCTTTACTGTGAAGTGTCTTTGGCTTGTTGCCAGTTTTGTTTGGGGGCAACATACAGTTGCATTGTATGGTAAAGTGCTTTATTCAAGGTGTAGCGAAGGCATGCTAAGATGCTTGTGAAGAAAAGGATTTACCTTTTCTCCAGGTGCAGCCTGGAGTATTCATAGGTAGAGGAAACATGGGGTAGTTCTCCTTGACATAGAAAGACTATACTGCTCCTTTCTGTGATTGAAGCGAGATATCCTATGCTCATTGTTTTTCATTAGGATAGGCTGAAGAAATACACTAAGTGTGGGGCCAGATTGAAAATGAATGTTTAGCAGAAGGGTGCGTGAGTTCAGTTTTAGGTGACAGGTTTGGTCTGGACAGGACTTGTTGGTGACAGGTTTGGACAGGCTTCTGCACCACTTTGGTTTGTAGTGTCTGCGTGTGTGTGCTAGGAGTTGGTGGCAGTGATTTACACACTCATCCCCTTTGATGTACCACAGAGCAGTAAGCTGAGCTGCCACCATATTGTGTTTCATCAGCTACTGCCAACCTCAGCCAAGGTGAGGTCCCAAACAGCTTGAACCTGAGATGGAGTTCCATATAGTCTGCTCTCACGTGGACCAGTGACATGCCGTGGAGGTTCGGTCCCATTTGCACACAGCTGCTTTGCAGAACTGACCTCATCCCCAGCACCAGACTCTGGGAGCTCTCATCAAATCTGGCATTTCGGTGTCAGGGTACAGTGCTGTAGCTGATCCTTGCAGTGTTTGTAGCTATAAAAGATTTTAATTGATCTCTTAAAGCATGCTTGCAGTTTAATGCAGTTTATTTTCCATGGCACTGAAAATACGTGAAACATAACCTACTTTTTACTCTACTGTGGCAGGGTTTAACACCAGCTGGCAACTAAGCACCACACAAAGGTGCTTTTATAATATAAATACATACATATGTTGCATATTGTTTCATTATACATATTTTATAGGTTTTCTACATCATGTAAATAATACTATATATTATTTTATATGCCTGTTTTAAAGTTTAGTTTAATTTATCTTAAATACTTTTAATTCCTATCATTTTCTCTTTGCCAGAAAAGATAGCTTTACATGTTGGTGAGCTGCTTTTCTAAATAGATTCACTTTAGCTATATAAAATTTACATATACCCTAGAAAGAAGATGTCTGTATTTCCAGGAGGTCACTTCCATTTCACACTGAAAAGTTCTCTCACTCACATGATTTCAGTACATTGCAAATGAAAACTATAGATGAAGAGAAGGGTTCAAGATGGTTCATCTCTTTCATTCTCTTCACTGGGATATTGTTCAGCATATGAGTAAGAAAACTGCAAGTTCCTATGCATAGAACAGTTTTACTGGACTCCTTAGAACTGAAGTCAGTGACTAATATAGTCATTTTCCATTGTTAAAAGGGGAAAAAAAAATCAGTAGAGTAGAAGTAGCAACCTCTGGATTGTTTTGTTAATTGCACTTCAGTGCCTAGAGAGTATTATACCTTTTTTATACGTTCTTTCTCTTCTATGTGCCACTGCCATACATCCCTATCTTCCTGTTTTTCAACAGCAATAAAAGTCAATTTTCACACTCATCTGTGGTTATCTCTCTGTATTATCTCAATACACAAAACTATTTCACTTTCCTACTTCTAAAAATACCAAGTTGTTTTGCACCTTGAAAAAAGATTACAAAAGGAAGCAAAATCACCACCTTGTTTTGCCTGTAACGAAGATTACGATGGTTTCCATCCAGGGAATGTTTTATATATTTGAAAACACAAAGACCTTTTGGCTGGAGTGACAACAACATCTGCAAAAATCAAATGGTGTCATCCATCCCAAGAATTTCCTGAAGATATCCTGCCAATTACTTTTACTAGTAGGTGATGATTAATCATAACCTTTCTGGCATCTGAGCAGAGAGATCTGATCCCTGACCAGAAAGAAAAGCTATACTCAGGCATAACTGAAAAAAAATTCTGCCAGGACTCAAGATCCCAAGCACCCTTATTTTTAGTATGTAAACCACTCAGACTGTCTCATACTGCTTGGGCAGCTTTGTTGTTGATGGTGGAGTTTAGGCTATTTTTCTCTGTAAAACCGATGCCTTACTGCTGTTGATCTGCTCAGTTATTTGTGGGAGGTGCAGAACTCAGGTTCCTATCTCTCCCAAATTATTCTGGAGATGTTCAGGTGATATAATTCAACGTCTGACATTAAACTGCTGGGGTTTGTTGAGAATAAAGCTTGAGTGTGTCATATTTCAGAGGGTGTATTCAGGTGACCTCAGAAGACCGTACGTCTCTGGAGTAGCCTCTAAAAATCCAGTTTGCAGATTTTGACAATCTCACACGTACCAATTTGTACTTTATCAATAAATAGTTCTCCTTTTTCCAATGGGATAATTTATACAATCTGATAACATTCATTATCCTAAATACGACAATATTGATCATCTCTCTCTTCAGAGAGGTCATTACAGGTTTAATCCTTTAAATATATATATATTAGGCATTTTAAAGGTAAAGGTACTGAAAATTTGTTGTTTCAGGACTAAATATTTGCACAAGGTCACTGGAAGTTCAGCCCATATTAAACCAAATTTTTCTGCCATAACTATGTGAAATATCCCACTGATTTCATAGCAAGGGGACTATTCACAGAGCAAAGGAACTGCCACCTGGTAAAAACATCACAATTTGCCTCTTTTTTAAATTAACTGTTGCAGCATACTCTAATCATGAATTTTATTCTTTGTCCTCTTGAACTCTTAGAAGGAAGTGGTTAATTCCTTGTTTGAAGCTAAAAGCATTGTTGCAGCCAGTTATGATGAAATGACCTTTTCCGTTCTATGACCTTTCTCAACAAGTGCTCAAGCAATAATGACAGAATTATTTTCCTCACTGAATACCCCTCTATTAGGATATTCTGAAAACTTAAACTCTATGAATGTCTTTTTTTTCTTTCTTTTTTTTAAAGCTAGCCCATAGGACCATAAAATGCACCAATGCCAAATATGTTACTAGGCTGTGCAAAAAAGCTGTTGTTCTTATAGATGAGTTTGTATAAACAGAGCTTTTCTTTTAGGAATCTGAAAAAGAGCAAACTTCTTTTCATGTACTGGTATATGGCCTAAGTCAGGCACTGGGCACTGGTCATCAGACTATACCTTAAAGTGCTTTAAATTGCCAGTTTATATCAGTTTAGGACAGAGCCTGTTGAATATGTTTTTGTTGCCATGTTTCTGTAGCATGACATGCTCGAATACCATACTCTGGAAATGTGTGTTGTGTTAACTTTGAAGTGTAGTGGTTGATTATAATTTAAAGTACATTTCTACATTGATTCAATGACACCCCCCAGTCCCAACCAGCTATCTGTGGAGATTATTGTAGGCGACTTGAAGGGAGTTCTGAGAATAGCAACAAACACAAGGAAGATATCGGAAAGACTGATGTACAAAGAGATATTAGAAAAAGTGAAATGCTGGTCTTTCCCTCCCTTCCACCACTCACACCTAACAACTCAGAATAGAAAGTTGTTAATTATTTCTGTGTAGTTATTGTTGTAAATCTGGATTAAAACTTATTAAACTCCTTGGCCAGTGAGGATAATTGTTCGCTGCGCTGCAATACACACATATACATAACCTGTGTCGTGCAAGCAGATGGAGCCAATGTCAGAGCTCTCTTGGTGCATTTAGTCATTATGGAGCCCAGCGGGTCTATAACACTGCAGAATCAAAGTGCTGGTTCTTTCAGGATAAATGAATTGTCCTGAGAACTATTCATAAGAAATGACCACTACAAGCTGTGTCTTTTCTCTGGATGTTAGATAATAACTCTAGCCCAAAATTAGACCTTATAAGGACAGCCTGAGGGTAGTCTAAATTTGGTCATATAGTTGCCACTTAATTTCCTTTGTGAGTTAATACAGCTGCAGGCTAGATAAGATGCACTCTTGAGATTTTCTGCTTATGCCTGCAGTTTTGGGGGCAGATGTGTCCTGCTTTTGTCCCAGCTCATTGCCTCTCTGTGCTGTTCTGTAGCCAGAGTAGACACAATAATTGACAGCCACTGCATTCTCCCATGTATCCTTAACAAGGATGTGTACATTCAGAGCATTTTCTGTGACTCTATAGCAAACACTATTTTGATGATATAGTGATGATTCTAAAATTATTAATTTTCTATTCATACAAAATCTGAGGGAAAAAAATCACAATATTCATTTAACCTGTATTGGCTTAAATTGTGATTTGTATTTAGAAGGAAAGAACATTCCAACATATCGGGATTAAATGCAGGCAACTGGAAAACCTCTCACTGACATCTTCTTATACTCAAAGACTCTAAGAACAAGAGAGAAAGATAATGCAAGTTTGTGTATTAGTTTGAGCGTGTACACGAACTTTGAGCAGGTGAGAGATTGTCATGGTTCTGTGATTAATTAAATTTCCTAATGCCATCCTGACATTCTTTCTGTAACTTCAGAGATGGCACATCAAGGCTTTGGGGTGTTTTGCACCATCCAAGTAAAGTGTCTATGTTCACCCTTTACCTACGTGACTGGTCCATTAGCGTGACACATACTAATCTCTCAGTCACAGAGTTACCATTAGAAGTGCTTCCAGCTTAGAAATGGTAACCTCCACCACTGACCCAAGTGATCCAGTTTCTGACCCAGCTTGAGCACGGTAAGGCAGCCTAACATTAGCCTTCCTCTGTGAAGCAGGGATCTCAAGCTGGCATGCGTCTCATGAGCTATTTGAGTTTCAGGGTGTTGCATTACTGAGCTTCAGTTACTTGTCTTTACTTATACTCACTGACTGAGATTGGACAATATACAAGTGGAATCCACTACACACTTGAGTTATGGGTTCATCTTCTTTTACTTTTCAGGGGAGACCCTGAGTATTAATATGGTAGCTGTCAACTAAAAAAGCCTTTGCTAAGTCACTATTAACAAAACTTCTATGAAATCTCAGGGGTTTGTTGAGAGGTACTAGTTGAACCTTCTGGTGTGGAAGAATCCATCATTAGAAATTTAATTTGAAATTAAGTGTTCAGTAGTGAACATTGCAAAAGCTGCTGAGAAGATCTCAGGCTGAAATTAATGGAGGATGCTATCTGCAAGGATAAAAATATGAGACATTTCTAAAAAGTAATTAAAATCAGCATCATAGCTGAAGAGGCGCTTAACATTTTGGAAGATAGTACACAAGATAGTAGCTTGGAAAAAATCAAAGTAAATGGACATCAGAAATTTCTGTCTTCTAACATGTCATTACAGAGAAGTTTGGAATTATACTGCACATTACCTACCTATTCCAAACTTCCCTGGTGCTTTACAGCAAGATTCAGAGTGAAACTTGAGTCCCCATTAAATTAATTGAAAAGTTGCTATTTACTTTGTCCTGGTTTCTCAGTTTTGCCACCAAAAGATAAAGAGGAAAATATTGATACAAGTTTGTAAAGCCTTTTTAAAACCGAGAAATACCATGGAGATTTTAGCTAAATTCAAGTGGAATATGGAGGAAGTTCAGAAGAGTATTTTTCTCTCTGGTTTAGAAGAGGGCAAATGACACCTGAGATATGTAGGATAAAAATATGTCAGGGAGAGAATCACAAAGTACTTAATTTTTCATTTTTCCAGGGTACACTTAGATAAGAAAACCATGACAGTTTAATGTATTCAGAAGTGACATTCAACTACTGCAAACTTTTCTTTGGGCTCTGTTTTAATTCCAAGAAGGGTCTATTTTGATGTATCTTACACCTGCTCCTGGCAACTTAAACTATGATGAAATAATGTGCCTGCCTGCCTTCACTGCCTTGGAGGGAAGCACAGCCAGGGAGGGCTGCCTCAGGCAGTGGACATACTCTTTCCTTCCCTATTCTCAGCCTGAGGAGTGGGTGAGGGTGGTTTGGGGCGAGCATTAGGAAGAGGTGATGAGAGCAAGGTGTGAAAAAACCCACCATCAGCCTGGGAAAGTTCTCTTCCATGTGTCTGATGTGTCAGAGCATTTTCTGCTCCCCCGTTTCTTCAGCCTCTCCTCCTTTTGCCTCTTCCCATCCCTACCCTCCATCTATCAAGATATACACAAGTAGGTAACTCCCTGGGACTAATACTTTTTAAAAGGGAAAAGAGAGCTATGCTGGTTTTGGCTGCTTTGTCTCTCATGGTCAGAGGGAACCAGAGACCCCTCAGTGGGGCAGGGGGTTCCCAGCAGCACAGGGCAGATGGTGTGCAGTGCTGGAAAAAACTGTCATTTGAACTTGTTTCAGTGGGGGACCTCCAGGAAACTCTGTGTTATAAGGAAAGCTGTCAGAGCTCCTGAAATGGGAAGGAGAAAATCATAGGCTTTTGTACAAAATTGACGGGTTGAGAGTGGTTGAGGGCACCCAAAACCACCAGTCAGGGATTCAATATTTTCTGGACCAAATGCGTAATTCATTATACTTGGGTGACCTTACTCTTTTTAAAGGTCTAAAAATGACTTGCAGGAGTACACGTTGCTTTTCTAAACATTTCTGATTTGCTGATAGCCAGTCAACAGTAATTTAAAAAGGCTGTTTAATTTGCTGTGCCCAGAGCAGTGTAGGACGAGCCAGGGACACTCTTTCTTCAATACAGCCCGTATTGCTCAAGACTTCCCAGCACGTTCTATGTGAGCCTCAGATCCCGATAGGCACATCTAAATATAGAATCTTACTTGGAAGTGGGTGTGTGTGCGACGTGTCTATACTTCCAGTATGGTCAGTCCAGATCTAGGGCTCCATTCAGCGGAGTACATAGAGGTTCCCCCTGTTACATGATATTCCCTGCTCCCTAGTGACTTCTCCTGAAGGGCACAGCCTTCCTGGGCCTGAGAGCATAGCTATCTGTCTCAGATACCTTAAGGCATCTCAAATGGCACTGGACAAATAAATTCAGGCAGCTGAAGGGAGACTTTTTTGTACCAAGCCCAGAGTGTGAGTCAGCAGGAGCCTTCCTGAGGATTAGCTGCACCTCTCTCAGTTGACGTGATTTCCTTGTGTTGCACAGGGAGTTTAGACACCTGCATCACATGTGGAGACCTAAATCTATATGTCTTCACATGAATCTGAATCCAACCCCAACTATTTTTCTGATCTGCATTAGAATTTGTTATGTCTTTAACTTTTCCTGGTCAGTTGTCCTGTTTCTGAATTCTCACCCAGAACTCCTGCATCTGGTTACTGTGCTCTTGAGATTTGTACTGTGCAGAGGTGCCTCAGGCTGGTTTATCCACTTCTATCTCTTCTTGGTCTCTGAACCTGTTGAATTTATATCTAGAAGCAAACCCTGGGGTTTTTTGGTAGCCAGTTATATAGAATACACATGCGATGCACCTATGTAGTAGCCAATGTAGTAGCCAAAGCCATTTTAAAATGTCAGAGCACAAGACAGGCATAAGGTCAGCCTAGCCTAATACACTATGTCCTACAGCGACACCAGCCAACAGTGAGCAGTCAGGGAACATTACACAAGCAGGGCAAAAATATAGTGATACTTCTCCATAAGAGCCTCTCAGGCTCCAACGGCCTGCTACAGGAGACATCTTGAGCCAGAATTGGGCTCTTGGTATTAATTAGTCCATGAAATCATGCCACTGGCATTGAACCTATGTAAATTTTTAGCATCTTCTGACAAGGATTTCCGCAATTCCACAAGACACCCTTTAGCCACAGGTTGTCTGTACCCTTAGTGTTGTAATAAGAGGACAAGGCTATATATGGGTGAGTTCAGCGAAACCCGAGGTGTTTGCAAGGAGAGGTATTTGGACCTCAACTTACTTCGGTGGCTGAGCAGAGTGAACCACGGCTATTTCTTACTGTACTGGAGCAGGCTAAGGGAGCAGTGTCCTGCTTGTAGGTACAGCCAGTCTCAGGGTGGGGGTGCTCTTCACTTACTGGGTCATTCTTGACTTGTAGGAGCTGCCCTTGGGACAAGAGGAGTGTTCATAACCAACATAAAAGAAGCAAAACTCATGTTGACAAGAACTTCCTTCCAGTTCTTCACTGGCAAACATGGGTTCAGATTATCCTTGCATACAGACATACAAACACTACAAAACCCTAAGATTTAAACCAGGTACTTCTTACAAAGGCTCTCTAAGCTTTTAAAGAAGGTTAGGAAATTAATTATCAGGTGATGAAGTAACACAGAGCTTGTTCTGTGCTTTTCCGCTCCGTGCACACTGGTGTGTCAGACTCAATCATCATAAAAGTACATTATACCTTCTCACAGCATCTGTGTGCCATCACTGTGCCTCTTCTCCTCATCTCCCATTAAATGCTGCCCTTGCTTTAAGGGCAACTGGCTGATTAGTTCATGCAGAACAAACTTGCTCTCACAGTTTGAGTCTGTGACCTGAAGAAATAAATCCTAACACTTGCTGGGCTTCAATAAACTTTACAGGCTGCCAGCTGAAAGAATCATTCTGAGTACCCAGCACTGTATTTCTTCTTTTCTAGGAAATGGCACATCATAGAATCACAGACTGGTTTGGGTTGGAAGGGACCTCAGAGACCATCTAGTTCCAACCCCCTGCCATGGACAGGAACACCCTCCACTAGACCAGGCTGCCCAAAGCCCCATCCAACCTGGCCTTGAGCACTGCCAGGGAGGGGGCAGCCACAGCTTCTCTGGGCATTGTGTTTCAGTGCTCCATCACCCTCACAGGGAAGAATTTCTTCCTTATATCTAATCTAAATCTACCCTCTTTCAATGTAAAGCCAGCATCAGGGAAGTTGTGTCCGGAAACATGCCTTAACCATACAGTGTACTCATGGGAAATTAATATGTGCGCTTATAAGTACGGTTCCACTGGACTCTCACCACTGGGGCTTTTTTTTCTTATTTTTTTTCTTACCTTTGTTCTTTTTTGCCTTTTCAGAGGAAAGTTGCTATGGAAAACATAAAAAGGGAAACAGTTCTTATCCATTTACTGATTCGTAGTTTGCTACTCTAGGCTTCAAAACTCCTAGATGAGGTTCCTCCTCTTAACCATATATTTTCAAAATTAGTGCCCTCAGTTTTCACACTGGAGGCTCTCAAGGAAGCCTTTGACACCAGCCCTGACCTCACATCCCTAACTCAAATGGGAATCTCATTGCCTCAGATTCCCACCCACTGCCAGCATCTCTCTTTCGTCCCATCATTCAGCTCATGTACAAGTATGTGTTACTTACCGGTACTTGGACATTAATGTTTTCTGTAATGTATTTCTTTCAGACATCATTGTTCTCATCGCTTCAATAGCAGTTGTTTCTGCAAAAACTCAGGGTAACATTTTTGCAACATCAGCACTGAGAAGTCTTCGTTTCCTACAGATCCTTCGTATGGTGCGCATGGACCGAAGAGGAGGCACTTGGAAATTATTAGGTTCAGTAGTTTATGCACACAGCAAGGTACGTAACCCTAGATGCCGGTTTGGCCTGGTTGATATCTTCACTTGATGTGATTTGACAAGAGGCTGAGGAAACAAACACGTGTCAGTTTTGAGCAGAGTACCTAAAATTTTCTGAAGTAATGTCAATTGTATTGGGCATTAACAGAGATAGAACAGGCCATGTTAAAAGCTATCAGTTTTTAGATATGTTGAAACTGTTGTCCTTGACGTGCAGTGTAATTTGATATATATTGGTGAAGTTGCTGATTTGGTCCACTTTTAGAGAAAATTTGCACCCAAAGGGAAGCATTTGACTTCTAACAGCTCAAATTAAAAAAAGAAGTACATAGATCTTTTCATTGTGCCTTCCTTAAAATGCCATTGTGTTCAACCTTTCAAATGGATATTGATCTCTGATTTCTTTTACCTAGGAATTAATCACAGCCTGGTACATAGGATTTTTAGTACTCATCTTTTCATCTTTCCTGGTTTATCTGGTGGAAAAAGATGCAAATAACCAATTCTCCACATATGCAGATGCTCTCTGGTGGGGCACAGTAAGTACAAAAAAAAATAATATGCATCCTTTAACCACTGTGCTAGAGTGCTTTGAATTTCACCTGCTGTGGATTTTAACTTAGTGTGCTGCTCAAGTGAATTGTTTTCACTGGCAGAAAACTCGCCTGAGAAGCTCCCTCCTCCAGCTATTCATTTGCACATCCATAGTTCATTTCACCCCATCCTGCAGAACAGCTGGTTCTGTGTTTCTGCTGCAAACCAGATCACTAAATCTTCAAGAGAAGAAAGCGTTTTAATTTTAATTTAGTTGAGCTCATGCTTAACTATCAAATCAGTTGGTTTTGCTTGGTTAAAAACTGTGGGATCTAAGTAGATGCCCGATTGCTTTTCTTAAGGAAGGATTATATGAGTGGTTATATGTTTAAATAAACTAGGCTTTATATGATAATGAAAACCTTTTTTTTTAATGGTATAATGCACAAGGGGGGTTGTTTAAAAATACCTTATAGTGAGCTAGACTCGTGCGCTGTACTTAGGCACCTTAAGAAAACTGCCCCAAACAAAGGGTATGGCAGTATAAAGCTGCTTTTCTTTTCCTTCTGATGCAGCAGAACACCACGAGCTCTGACAGTGTCTGGCTAGTGAAATGATGCCTGTGAGATCATTAATGCTGACATAACCTAGAACACTCATTAGTTTTCCTGGAATAAGTGTGAGACCTGAACCAGCCTCTGCCGCCTTTCCTCATCAGAGGGATGCAGAAATGAAGCTTTCTCACCTCAGGCCTTCTGCTGATAAGACTTTGTCTGGAGTCAGTAGTATCCACAGGCTCAGAGCACACATGGATGGACTGTGCCCTTTCCAAAACGTTTTAAATCCTTGAGAAATATTTTTAATAAGTTTTGCTTACATTTTGAGCAAAGGTCAAGGTAATTCCCTGTTAGTCAAACTAGTTTGTGTATTTGAAATTTGTTCATCTAAGAGTTAATAATTTGCTACATGCCTCCTCTAGAGACTAGATTTCTGTGTTACCAGTGTGCAAAATTGGGAGCCTGGAAATATCAGATCTTTCTAATCTGCCTCTGTTGACACAGTAGTGAAGCATCTGGCTCGTGATGCTGGTGTCCTTGCTGATGGCTCCCGCAGTCTTGCAAACACCATTGCCCCTTTGGTAGGGGCAGTGGGAATGTGGTCCCTCAAGAGACCATCCTTTGGCAGTGCATGAGCTGGGAATACATGTTTTCATTCAATTCTCCAGAAAACACAGAATCACAGAATCATTTGGGTTGGAAAGGACCTCTGGAGGTCTAATCCAGCCTCCCTGAGAGATCATCAGGTCCAACCCCCCTGCCAAAGCAGGCTCCCTAGCTCATAGGGCATGTCACACAGGAACACATCCAGGAAGGTTTTGAAAGTCTCCAGATAAGGAGACTCCACAACCTCTCCTGGCAGCCAGTTCCAGTGCTTCATCACCCTCACAGTAAAGAACTTCTTATGTTCCAGTTTGTGTCCACTGCCCCTTGTCCTATCACTTGGCACCAGTGAAAAGAGACTGGCCCCATCTTCTTGACATCCACCTTTAAGGTATTTATACACAGCCTTCCCTTCTCCAGGCGAAACAGACCTGGGTCCCTCAGCCCTCTACTTCTCCATAAAGTAGCATGTGACTTAGCACTGCTTAGACTGAGAGTTTGGACTAACCAGAGGATTGTACCCACCTGCCAGTAGGAAACAGGGAGGGGAAACATATACACGAGGAACTAGAAAGTCCCAGCAAATCCAGAACTCAGCTCTCACATCTCCGTGAAGCTCATGTTATATCCACATCCTTCTCCCTGAGAAGCCTAAAGCAGGAACAAGATCTTTTATTTTAAAGTTTGCTTCTCCACTACCTGCTGACTGCTATTTTTTGAGGAAAAACCCTGCTAAGGAATAATCACTGTATAAAGTGGTGCTTAAAATATTTTGTACACTATGAAGTGAAAATGTATGACTCATAGGTCAGATAAGTAGTGCAACTGAGAAAATAGGAATCTTTTCTTTACATCAGCAGGAAAAGCAACAAATTGTAATCAAAAACCTGAAAACAATCTATATTGTGCATTTCTATATCTTTTCTTCTTACCCCAACATGTTACATGAATACATTTAAATTTTTAATGTGCTTAAGTACAAAGTTACTGAAAATCAGTGTTCCCCCTTACCTGTTATCTTTGCCATTTTAATGATAGTATTTTTGTATAATATGTAAAACAGTATGTGGGAAATGCATAATGTGCTTCTTAGTCACGGGTGTTTTTACTGCCAGAGTAACCCACATGCAGATTTTGAAAAGGTCAGATTGTGCAGCATTCTAGGGGAAATCAATCCTTGGCTTCATTGATTTGTTTATTTGCAAAAGTTGTTCTAACTTAAACCACAGAGTGTCTCCCAAATCCCAGCCTCAATTCTGAGAAGGAAGAGGCACAAGAAAGAAAAGAGTGCATGGAAGTCAGGCACACGCTGACACCTTGGATTTCAAGTTTTTCTAGGCACTTAGGTGTCTGTTCCCCCCCTTAATGGGACCATACCCCAGCATTCAGCAATCAACCAGTTCATTAATACAGAGTCACAGAGTTGTCAGGGTTGAAAGGGTCCTCGAGAGATCATTGAGTCCAACCTCCCTGCCAGAGCAGCTCCCTAGCTTATACTACGCAGATAGGCATCCAGATGAGTCTTGAATATCTCCAGAGATGGAGACTCCACCACCTCCCTGGGCAGCCTGTCCCAGGGCTCTGTCACCCTCACTGTGAAAAAGTTCTTCCGCATGTTGGTGCGGAACTTCCTGTGCTCCAACTTGCAGCCATTGCCCCTTGTCCTGTCTCCACAGACCAAAGAAAAGGGGCTGGCCAATTCCCCCTGCACCCCATACTTAATATACTTAATACAGATTGTTTGAGGTTCATGTCCTGCAACAGTCATTTCACCGACTCCATTTCTGAAGCCTGTATCTTTATGCTGAAATGAAAGGCATTTACATGTGAATACTGCACTGTATTTGCAGTTGGGGCCTGTGGTTTAAACATCACCCTAACGCAGCCACTCTGGATGTTCCATTCCCGTGGCTGGGGGTCCCCACGGTGCTGCCTCACGCAGCAGCGCACAACACTCTGTGTTACGTGAAGAGCTCAAGTTGAAAATTTGATCTGGTAAAGAAGGTAAATTCAATCAACAAAACAAAATGACTATTCAGAACAAAAGGTCAAATCAAAAACTTGGGTATTTCAAAGCCAAACCATGCTCTGAGAACCACTGTGTGTTAGCTGAAACTGCATGTGCTTACAGTGGCATATAGTTTGTACATTAATTAGTTTTACCTGCAAATATAATGCAATTAAGATGCTTTTGCACATTTGACAGATTTTGTCTTAATAAGCCATTATTATCTGGTAGCAGCCAGTAGTTACAGTTGGATACAGCATGGCTCTGGCACTCCACAGTGACCCCTAGGTGAACAAAACATATTACAGTGAACAATATTGTCACAATTACTACCTCAGATGAGTTAATATTGATGACATTTTTCGCAACTTAATGTAATGATAACATGAGCAAATTATGTGGGGTTTTGGTTTTTTTCATTTAATTGATGTCAGGTAAAGGTTCAAAAGGTAAGTACTGCTAGCAGAACACAAAATGACCTCAGAAATAAATATTACGGTAGAGGAGGGCCTCCTGGGTCCTATCACATCTAATTGAAGACACTTAGGTTATATAATCACATCCATTATTGTATTACCTCATTTATTATTAGCATATTTATTAGCTCCAGCAATGAGATATAACAGACGTTCTATCATCATTGTGAGTTTTGAGTCTAGCCAGGTGACACTGCCTGCCTTGGCTGGTCTTTCCAGACTTCTCATTTATAGAAGCAACCAAAACAGAGTGGTTTGCATCTGGTACAGAAGATAGGGCTCAACTAACTCGTTTAACCATGTAGGTGTGTGATTCAGTTGCTTGAACATAGGCAAACAGTGCCATGGAAGATCTGTTAGAGAGTCCACTGCCTCTCCTGTGACGGGTCCCTGTTCAGGTGTCAAAGAGCTTCTCAGGTGGCACTAGACATTTGCTTTCAAGCAAGCCTAGGTCCTACATTTTAGGAGAGGATGAGTTATCTCTTTCCCTTGTGCATGTTGCAGTGCCGAGATCATAATAAACAACTAAGCGGTTTATTTTTCAAGTTGGATGAAATGAATCCTATACAAATAAACTCCAAAAGGTTTTGTTTATTGCGCTGGTTTAGGCTATGGTGATCAGACACAGAGCTACTTCGTAGGTATCCTCAGAAAGGCAAGATTTGCAGACCTTGTTATTTCTTTTGATGTATCTTGACCGTCTTTTCCAACATTTTGCTTCCTTTGACCAAGTCTCCTCTCAAACGAATAACCTGTCCCTTATTATCTTCATAGGTTCCCTACAGATTTTCTTAGAATCACATAATAGTTCGGGTTGGAAGGGTCCTCAAAGACCATCTAGTTCCATCCCCTGCTATGGGATTTCTGGAAAAATATCTTCTCAGTTGTGTGATGAGAGGAATATAAAATGATAAAATGAAGATTGAACCAATTTGTTCAGTGTTGAATAAGATGATATGTAACGGTGGTGACACCTATACACCCACAAAAAGACTCTGTCCTGAGATAAAACTGCTCAAAGTGAGCAAGAAACCACTGATATTCTTAATAGTAGACTGATACCATTAAGTCCTCAGGACCTAAAAGACTGGGGGGAAAGGCTTTAATATGGTCTTGTTATTTTCTTTGGAGAAATTCCAGAGATACAGTCTGTGTGACTGCCTCTGGTTTTGGATCACTCCCAGATGTCAGATCCCAAAGGTTCAAGTTTATCTTCGACTTCTTTGGAAGACAGTTCAGTGGCAATATCATTAATATGCAGATGACACTTAGTCTGTTTCCTTCTTGTCAGTACAGACAGGAGATATCTCTGTACTTTCCAGTGTCTGGCTGAGATAGTGAGATGGACAGAAGCCAAGAAACTAGGCTTGTTCCAGAGCTTCACACTGCTTCGCAGTGACTGGCCTCGAAACAAATTTTGAGGAACTTTTATCCAGGGATTCATTTGTTCAAGTGCTTTGTTGCTTTTCACAGAATCACAGAACATTAGGAGTTGGAAGGGACCTTGAAAGAACATCTAGTCCAACCCACCTGCCAGAGCAGGATCACCTAAACTAAAAGACACAGGAACACATCCTGGCGGGTTTTGAATGTCTGCAGAAAAGGGGACTCCACAACCTCTCTGGGCAACCTGTGCCAGTGCTCCGTCACCCTCACAGTCAAAAAGTTTCAGGGCAGAGTAGAGGGGGAAAGGACCTCTCTTGACCTACTAACCACACCTCTTCTAATACACCTCAGGATGCCATTGGCCTTCTTAGCCATGAGGGAACATTGCTGGCTCATGGTCATCCAGCTGTCCACCAGGACCCCAGGTCCCTCTCATCTATGCAGCTCTCCAACAGGCCAGTCCCCAGCCTATACTGGGACCTGGGGTTGTTCTTCCCCAGATGCAGGACCCTACACTTGCCCTTGTTAAATCTTGATAGGCTCAAAGTGTTCTGCACTCTCCCTTTGATGAGAAGAACTGGGAATACTTTCTTCAGCAACCAAACCAAATCAAGCCCCCCTGCGAGGCCCAAATCGTCATTGAATCAGCTCACCTCTGCTCAAAAAGAACAAGCTGCATTTTCATCTCCCTTCCTCCTTACTGCTCCATCTCAGTCAGACACTGCCTTGTGCAGGATCTGGAGCTTGTTAGGCACCTCCATGAGCAAACACAACTCACCGAAACAGCAGAAATAAACCACACAGAAATGTGGATAATTCTTTCCACGTTCCTGTGTTGCATTGGCTCTCCAAAGAGTCCAGCAAGAGCCAGGAATTGGGCATGAGGCAGGGAAGTGAAGAGGAGCACAGAAGGAGGGCAAGACCTGATAAGCATGAAAGGTGGTATGGTTGTGACCAGGCTAGCATTACAAAACTTGAGACCTGATAACCACTTGAAATTTCAGCTGCAGCTTTAATTCAGCTCACTCTCTTTTAGTCACTGTGGCTTTCTCAGGGTAAATTACACCCGCAGCTTGTTCCCAACAATGGGAGCAATTAAAAGCACTGTTTACTATCTACAGAGCCCTAAATAGTTGAAATCTAATTACTTCCAAAAGACTTTCCTTCTTTTGTCCTGTGGTGACCCTGGCATTAAATAGAGTTGCTTTGGCCGTCTTGCCTAGGAATGAACTTTGAGGAAGCTGGAAGCAAAATAATGTCTCTAGAAGGCACTTTCCTGAAGAATTCATTCCTGCCAGAATATTTGCTAAGCCTGAACTTGCCCACATTTGGTACACGATGTAAAATAATTCTCCATGCACATGTTCTCTGCTAATAACAGGCCCTGGAGTCCTTGGCATTCAGCCTACTGTTGTCTGTCTTTGTCCTTTAATATCGTGTGCCATTGCCTGAGCATGCGCCCTGCAGCATCTCACCCAGTCCTTGGAAATCTTCTGCTCTGCTCTGCCCACACCTCCTCCTGCTGCCCACACCAGGCAGCAAGCTGGGTCCAAAGTCCCCAAGAAGGAAGCACAGAGACATGAGTTTCTCCTGCCAGTCTGGTCCCCAGGTTTGGGACCTGCACTCTTCCCAGGCCAGGAGCAGCCTGGAGGACATATCCTTGGCTTGGGGAAGACCCTCAGCCACACACAGACATGAAGCCATAATATTCTGCCTTGTAGATATGCTCAGTAAACCACAACCATACACCATTATCCCAGCGGCATTTGCATACGCAGTGTATTCCTATATGGCCCGTGGTCAATGAGTTCCATGTGGAGAGAGCTCCCACGTGTACCAACCTGTGACATCACCTGCATTGATGCTACACGGCAGGGGCACTGGCCTCCAGAGCACAGCTTTTGAAACATCTGTATGTTGAGCCTCTGATTACACTCACCACACAAAGGGACTGCAGATACCCTCCTCTTTCTTTTAGACCTCTCCCCACAAAGGTCTGAGCTAACATTGTCCAACAGTCTGAGGTACCTCTGCTTCTGCTACAGTGTAGTAGTCTTTGGACCTTCATGTTAGTAGTGACATAGGTAGTAGTAGTGAGCCTGCCATAAGCAAGGGGAAAAGACCACAAACATCTTAAAGTTCCATCAGCTTTTGATTAGTGCTTTGTGTATTTCTTAAGATAATGCACTTCAGATTGTACTGATGGACTTGTAGAAAATGCAGCTGCTTCTTGCTGTTACTTTGACTTTGTATCATCTGTGAACTTCAGGTTCCTCCCTACTGTATTCTTCCAATATGATCTCTGTGTAATTTTTATTTGTGTAGCTGTGCACATACACACAGTTATATTTCCCTGCAGAAAATAGGTGAAACACCTTTACACCCATGGAAAATAACCCTTTTTTCTGCCCAACTCACAGAATTTCCCATAATTTGCCCCAACTTTGAGATTGAGACCTTCTGGTCTAATTTATTGCTTATTTAGGCATTTTTCTCACATTTTTTATTTATCTCAGTTTTAATCAGTCACAAACTGTATTGTTTTCATTGGAAAATGTATTAATGTTTATTTATGCTTGTTTTTCTTTTAGAAAATTTTTTAGAATATTTGATGTGTCTTGGATTATTTAGTGGAAATGCTGTTTCATGCAGTGTAAATAATCTACATCTAATCCCTCAGTGACCTCTGGTAAACCACGATGTTCGTTCATTTCTTTTTAGATCACGCTGACAACCATTGGCTACGGAGACAAAACTCCTCTTACTTGGCTCGGAAGATTGCTTTCTGCAGGGTTTGCTCTGCTTGGCATTTCTTTCTTTGCACTACCTGCTGTGAGTATGCCAAATGAAAGGGTTAGTGTTACTGCTTGAGTTTTGGGGAGTTTCTTTGGCATGGACAAAACTGGGAAAAAATCCTTAATTAGGTAGCATACTGTTGTGTAAGGTTCAATTCCTTTGTTTTATTAGGAATTGTGGCTTATATATTACCAATTTTCTTTAAGATTTTTGCGAGAAAAAATCAGCAGATAAGTTTTTCTGAATAACATGCAATTGAAAATAAAAAGAGATATTTGTAATAGCTTATCCTGTAAGACCATCTTCAGGCTACCAACAGAGAGTAGTAGAAAGCATTAAATCAACAACAAGTTAATGTCATTGAGTGTAAAAATGCAGCTATTATTTTATGTGTATGGTTGTAAATAAATATTACAGTTTATGTTGCTTTTATCAATGCTCAAGAGACTTTAATGGAAATTGAAATCACCTACTGACTAAAGTACAGCGTAGCTTCAGAAATAACTTTTCATTTTTGTGAGTAATTTTTTTAATTACTACTGAATTATTTTAATTTCTACCAAATAAGTATGAAATTGGAAGTGACATTTTTATTTTGTTGTATTGCATCCAGTGCAGCATATACAGAAAATCAATATTTTAAACCTCAGATTCATTCTTTACAGACCACTATAAAACATGTACATTATAATAATACATTTTGTTTTCAACCATACAGAGAAACGAAAAATTAAAAGTCAGCATTTGCCAACAGCACTGACTCATCTCATGACCTGAATTTATTTCTTACTCTAAGTACAGAGAGTATTTCAGTATCTCTGGCATATCATAATGGATTATAATTATAAAGTGGAGATTATAATTATAAAGCATTGCCTGTTTGTGAATCTTTGACATTTAATGGCAGCTACTGTAATTAATTCCTTTTGTTACCTAGTCACCACTAACAAGAAAGTTAGTTTTAGCAGTACTACAATGAACATTTAAAAGATTAATAACCTTACGTATTATAGATGCCAGAACTTTTGTTCCTCATGTCGTATCTATGTACAAATACTCATTTTCCTCATAAACACTTTTGTAGTGAGTCTGTCTGTAAAAGTAGACATATGTGAGAAACTTGTGCATTTCTAATATTTTATCCTGACTAAGAATCCAGTGGAAATGTTCTTCCTTATATCGCAGACATGTCCACCAGAAATATTACATTCCTTGCAAGCCAAGGAGGGAAACATTCCCAGTCTTTGGGTCTTTTCAACAAGAGTCAAATTTATCTTACTTATTCAAAGGTAAAAAGGCTAAAAGGGGAAAGGTTTCATCATCAGCCTTTTTTCATAGTCTATAGAATGGACAGTGGGGATTAATTAGATAGGAAAGAGTGAGGAGAAATGGTCTTGATATGTCAAGCAAGGTGTTTTCTAACTTCTCTAAAATAAAAAGTTATAATAAGTACTGCAGATACGAACTTTGAGGTTCATATATATACATATATATATATATATATATATATGGTTTATGTGGCAGCTGGTCATTTCATCACTGCTGGCTTAAGATCTTCTGAATAATCCTTGACACAAAAATATAGAAATAGAAATATATATCTTCATGGCCTTTAGAGCTGCAGGAATATAGTGTGGCAGAAACTCAAGCAACAGTTGGGATGACTGGTCAATGGTAGCACCAGAGATGTTACCTCGTAAGTAAGGAGTTTCCTACTTCACCAGAAAAGGGCTGCTGTTACATGCAGTCGTAAATGTGTTATGTTATACGTATGGTGTAACGAGTTCACAAAAATCTTTGCATTTAATTATGCCTTTTTCTTGAAAAAAACTACCTCCATCATGATAAATGTCATGTTGTATTGCAGGGCATCCTCGGCTCAGGATTCGCATTAAAAGTGCAAGAGCAGCATCGTCAGAAACACTTTGAGAAAAGAAGGAACCCAGCTGCCAGTCTAATTCAGGTAAATAGGAAATCAGTGAAAAGATAACAGTAGGTGATTTAAACTATATAGTGGAGCAAGTTTTATTATTTTGAATTGGAAAGCTTTGTGGAAAAAATGCTTAACAGATAGGTTAGTTAATGAAGTTAGGTGTTCAATGATTGCCAGGTGTTACCATAACTGTGTATACAGTGTAGGTTTTGGGTTCTATCTGTGCTGAGGAAACTAAGTTGAGGATGTCAATTGCATGCCTGCAGTTAGCAAATTACTTGGAAAAATAGAATTGATCCCTAGACAACCCAACTGGCAGCACAGAGCTCTTGCTATATTAAGCTACTTTTCATCTACTACAGTGCTCCAATGAGTGATATACTTGGTGAAAATGAAAAGTGACCTGCCCAGAGAATTGCTTTCTCTATTCGTCAATTCAAAAGCTGGAAATGTAGGCACTAGCAATTCCAAAAAGTCTGAAAGTCTGAAGACATTTCAGCTCCAATAGAGCCATGATGATGCAAATCAGTGACTGGGAAAGATTTTTTTTTTTTAAGCAAGAGTGTCATGATATTTCTTAAGTTTGTTAAGGGCTGGTTTTTATGGGTTTTCCCTAAATTTACAGTCCTAGTTAGAAATGAGAAAGTCCTCTACAGAATTATTTTGCACAAGCCTTACTCGATGCACTGGGGGGAAAAACAAAAAGAAAGAAAAAGGTGGTGGTGGGAATAATATTCTCACATCCTAGTTTATTTTCTTGGGATACCAAATATTCTATGTGTGCTGTTTATGCTAGGTTTTTTAATTCTGGAATAATAAATCAACCAGAGAAGCTACCATGAATTTGCTAGAGCAGATTCATGCCAAGCTGTCTCTGAAGTATTCTTAACAAATGCTTTCCATTCTTACTGTTCAATGGCTACCAAATACTAAATATTTTAGTTTTAATGTTTATTAGAATAATTAATAAACATAAATGCAGTCCTTTTTAATCTATTATACTGTAGAATTACTGTCTCAGATATTTTCTAACACATATATTCTACTCTAATTCTTCCAAGTTTGGTTGCTAGAGGAAACACACAATTTAGGTCTTAGCTGTCACTCTTCTTATCACTGCATGCCAGTTCAACCCAACTATTTAAAAGACAGTGTGCTAAAAAGATTAAGAGTAGCTAGCTGGTTGATTTCAGAAAGTGACTCTTAATGGGGAAAATCTTGTGAAAGGAAAACATTGGTGGTGGGATCCCATGATGAAGGCTGTTCAGCATTTACATGTTTATTTTCATGTTCAGCATTTTCAGTCATGTGGAAATTAATATAAAGTTGGTGATGGAGATATTTGCCAATGGCACAAGGCCTGGCAGAATAGGAAAGATGAGGGCAGGCAGACAGGAAGGAACCCGAGGACAATCTGGGTGACCTTACAAGGTAGAATGATTCCTGTCTCCATATACCAGATCTAGAAACAATGAATTCAGAATATTGCAAGAGTCCTCTATCCCAGTATCAGTGATTCTGGAAAGGATTTGAAGAAGGTTGAGAAGCACAGAGAAGGAGTGGGAGAGAAGGATCAAGAGCTTCATGCAAGTTCCCAGTGCTTTAGTCCAGCTGGTGTGTTAGAGTCCTTAGATACAGAACCAGAAAGATAACAAGTCGGAGAAGGCTAATATTACCACTGTGTATGGTGATGCTGGTACTAACATGCTACATAACAACTCGGAATCTACAATTTGTAAATGAGTGTGGAAAATTAGAGAATGAAAAGAAAGCATTGGAAAAAATTGAGTCCAGGACTGGAGAAAATTCCATGTTTATAAATTCAGGATGTGTCTGAACTGCATATCATCGTCTACTGTAACAGTGCGCAGGGTTTTTAAATTGTGTGTGTGGATATTGATAATGAAGTACCATGGAAATCAGTGTGCTCTAGCTTATCAGCATAATATCTATTTTCTAATCAGTTACTCTGCAGAATCAGTCTGTTGTAATTCCTCTGTTGCCATAGATATACCATCTGCTAGAGCCTTTACCTGACTTAAAGATAGCTAAGGTACCACTATAAAGAACTGAAATGTTTCATACGGACATACTGTTCTCAATGTCTTTAGCTTATAAGTAATATTCAGTGTGAATATTATTTGAACACAAAAGTTCAGAGAGGAACTACTGGAACCTACATGACTAATACAGCAGACAGAAACATAAGAAATACCACAGGATCATAGAGTGGTTTGAGTTGGAAGGGGCATTAAAGATCGTCCAGCTCCAACCCTTCTGCAATGCGCAGAGGGACACCTTCCATGAGAAGGCTATAAGCAAACCCAGAGTAATGTTTTTTAATTTTAAAACAGAGTTTAAAATTAAAAATGCAGAGAATATTTTTGCAATGAGAATAATCAACCAGTGGAAAAATTCTCAAAGTGACAGGTTCTCCATCTGCAGATGACAACTAGATCTATTTCTGGGAGATATGTGGTAGGAAAACACAGGATATTAGATTCCATACAAGCAAACCTGGATGACATTTAATGGTTGACAATATACAGGAAGCACAGATACTCGGCTAGTACAAATTAATATAGTTATGCTGACATCAGGGAAGCTGTTCCAGTCTGTAGAACTGAGGATCTGTCTACATGTAGTTATAAATCTAAACTGTGAATACATTTTCAGTGCTATGCTTTGGTCACTCACCTTTGAAATGATTTATTTTGTGTTTTTAAACATTTAGCAGTGCTTCAAACCACAGAGAATGCTCTCTTTTATTCTAAATGCTTTTTGTCTGGTTTTCATTATCATTTACAAAATGTATTATGACACTTCAGACTGCAAGTTTGTGTGGGTGTCCCCTATGGACTTGTCACAAATAAATCACTGCAATGCTTTTTTTGAGCACCTTTATGCACAGAATATCTTCTGTGCTTCCACAAAGCCAGTAACTCCTACTTTACCATGTAAAGTGTACTGTGATTCACAAAAGTTTTAGTGGGTTTCCACTGATATTTCCTTAACCAACCTGGTATAAAACACATCCCAGTCTGAGCAAAATCCCCCCTCTCCGTAATCAGTGCGGTGGCATTGTCACTTCATGTTCTTGGTTCCTTTGTGCTTTTCTATTGTTTCCTCATAC
Source organism: Laterallus jamaicensis coturniculus (assembly GCA_022605575.1). Taxonomy (NCBI): domain Eukaryota; kingdom Metazoa; phylum Chordata; class Aves; order Gruiformes; family Rallidae; genus Laterallus; species Laterallus jamaicensis. Next base: position 81,199,184 of record JAKCOX010000001.1, on the reverse strand, counting down.
CAGGCTTCCTGGCGGTTTTATTCTACCGACGCCAGCCGAACAAACCTGACAGCCACCTGGCGATATTATGAAAGTATTCTTCCTCCCCTCAGGCATGTATCAGTGCTATGAATGATAAAAGACAGCCATGACTTGTATTGGTTACTAATCTGCTTTTCAATTTTTTTGTTTCATCCCCTGCTCCCTCTTGCCTTGTTTTTTTCTTTTTTTACCATATATCCTGCACGTAGTGTGTATGGCGTAGTTATGCGGCTGATGAGAAATCGGTTTCCATTGCTACCTGGAAGCCTCATTTGAAGGCCTTGCATACCTGCAGCCCTACAAAGTAGGTACAAATATGGCAGCTGGTGCTGTTCTCGATGTCTGTTCAAGCTTATAGAGAATTAGTATTTGTCTGTTTCATCTTGTTTTGTCTTCTTAAGTCTTCTCATTAAAAACTTCAACTAACAAATCAGATCAATATTACGCAGGAGTCTGGGACAGCGGGACAAATACAAATTGTTGCCATTTATCTGAGAAATACCACTGAGCACAGGCATTAGAAACATTGCAAAAAACCACTCGTGTATCAAGGGTAATATTTCACCCAGTTCCAAAATATCTCTAAGGAGGAAAATAGCAAGTTTAATGCAGAGCTTGATTTAATGCTGTTTTCGTGGCTGTGCCTCTGTATAAAGCTGTAGATACTCTGAGGGAAGAGAGCCTTGTGGTATTCTGCAGGTGAATGCACTGGGGAATTTGCTCCTTCTCATCATAACTTCTGATACATTCAGCATTGCCTTAGGGCAAATTATATCCTCAGTTATACACGCAGTCAGAGGAAGATGACTAAAAAGACCCGATGTCACAGTTGATCAGACAAGGAATATTTGATGTCCTAGTTTGGGTGAGAACTCACAGAGCGTTGTCAGCCCAAGACTCTTCAATAATTCAGTAAAAGATTTACCAGAAGGTAGCGAGTTGACTGATTCAATATGAGCACAAATCAGGAGGGAAAAGATAGAGATCAAAAAGGAGAGTGCTAAGACCCTGATAGGAAAGCTCTGATAATCGTCTTAACTGTCCTTATTGCTGACGGTGCAAGAGAATTAGTGGTTTCTCTCAAAGCTAGGTGATGAACATCCACATGACAGTAAAAAAGGTAATCATGTGCCAAAAAGCTCAGCCAAGAAGAGGTTTGGCTGAGTACCCAAAGCTGATCTTTGAATTTCAAAGAGTTGACAACAACAGAGCCATAAGTAATCCATTACCAGAACTGTAATTCCAAAGTGCTCCCAACTTAAAGGAGCTTTTAGATTAAAAGTTACACAGAATATTGATTTTTTTCACATAGACGAACAGGTTGAATGCAAAATATGGTATAAATGAATGGATATAAAATTACACAAATAATGAAGCTGCATCCCACCTAAAATACTCTAGAACATGTCTGTCCCTCAAAAGTGCATCTACTTGGTATTTTAAATAAGCATATTGCTGTGCTGTCCTAAGATTAAGCTTTTTTATCTACCAGAGATAACTTTATATAATAAGAGCCTACAGCTTTCTGTTGTATATGTGTCAGCAGTGCATTTTGCCTAAGTGCTTTGCCAACTCAGTCTGCAGTGGTATGTACTGAGCATGTTGTGCATGTGTTAAAACAACTCAAAGATTTCTTTTTCGGAAGCACTGTAATTACAAGTCTTGCTTGAATGTTTTTGTGGTTGCAACGTAACATGTGTGTTGTACACTAATTAACGTATCCATTTCTGTTTATCATGTATTTAACATCATCTGTAACTAAGTAATGTGATGACTATCTGCATAACGAGTATGTTTTTCCCTCCCACTCCCTGACCTGAAGAAAAGAACAAGGGGAAGCTTCTAGCAGGTTTGTAGTTTCTTCTTTTTCTTTTATCTGTGAAATTGTTGGTTCTTAATGGATGTTAGATGTTTCAGGTTCTGTACAGTAGGTTAAATGAACTGTAACTGCTAATTGATAATAATTGCAAATTGTATTTTTTTAAATTCGTATCAGTAGACTAATGCTGCTGAAATTTGCTTGGTCCCAGTTTTTGCATGGAAAAAATTAGTAGCTTTTTGCATTTTAACTCTGAAGGGGAGCTCAGTTTGAACAGTGGCACAGTAGAGGGTGCAGCAGCCTCCCCAGAGCCAGCTCCTGAGCAAAGATGCAGCCCCCAGGTCCTGCTCTAAAACTGATGCTCAAGGTTTCTCAGAATTGCAGTGAGTGCTCCAAGCCTGTAGCTGAATTTGGCTTTGTGAAGCAGCCTGTCAGTCCCCTATCACAGAGAGAATCCCCCACCAAGGGCAATGGCTGGCTGTCACCTCAGTGAGGGTCTGTGCTGCCCTGCAGGAGCATCCTCAAGGCTTCCTGGCCATGCCTCCATGTTTTCCAAATGTTCCTGCCATCCCCTCCTAAAGAGCAGAAAGCTCCAATGGCTCACCTCCTTCCAGTTGCAGGGTTTGTACTCAGGTGGAAAAGGTAGCCTGGTACCTCTCCTTAAACAAGCCCCACTGCTGCTGACCAGGAGGGCAGGTGGGACTTCCACCGAGCCTGCAGGCTGAGGACCGGCTGCTTTCAGTGTGCAGAGGTAGGCTTGGCAGGGCTGTAATCCTGGGATAAGAGACGCACCATGCTGAGGTGGTAAGAGGAAATGCTGGTCTTTGCCGTACCTATAGCTTGAATCCTTACAGATGGGAAATTAAAAAAATTGCACTACCTCCAATACTCATTGCAAATGGGAGTCCACGGGTGTCCAGCAGCCAGCACTGCAGTACCAGCATGATCAGAGAAAGTCGAAAACAATGAAAAGCTGAGAAGTGTTGGTGACACATCAACCCCTGAAGTACATCCGCCCCCCCAGTTGTATGGTGGTTCACAAACTATTCAGGGCTATTCAGTCAGGGTTGGAAAGTCTTCGTATTGATTACCCATGTCCTGTTCCACTTCCCAAACTGATCCTCAGGTGCCTGACTCCATCCTTTTCCCCGACGGGCGCAGTAATTTGAGGGGACTGGATTTACTCTGAGATGTCCCTCACGAATACTTCAGCTGCTCCGTCAGTTCTGTGACATTTCATATATATTACCTCCATATAGGTTTGCTAGCAACGTATTGATCTCATTAACTTATTACAGCCTGATCTAAACTTTTTGCACTTGCCAGCTGTGTTTCCTACTCCTTCAACAGTAACATTTAAAATTGACTTCAGCTTTTTTAAAGGTGAGCCTGAAGTTGGCAGTAGATAAGTAAGTACCTCCAAAATATTGATTTGTGCAGAGGGGAGAGGTTACTCCTGGTTGTATCTGCAAGCTCTTATAGAGACAAATTTACTTACAATAAGTGGAAGCTATATGCTAAAAGACTAAAGCAAGCCCAGCTTGACATGCTCCATGATAGTGATACCTTTCGTGTTTCTAAAAGTAGTCAATGACTCAGATTTTTTTTTTTGCTTTATTTTCACTGAATAGAAGATACTTGTCCCTTCAGAAATTCTTAATATGCGCAGTGCTGCAAATTAAAAAATAAACCAGTTAACTCCCGAGATCCCAGTTTACAGTAAAAACCCTGCAGATCACTCAGTGCCTTTTTAAAAAGGTGTGCTTTGGTGGTGGCTGGTTATAGTTCTTAGCTGACATACTATTGCCGTGTGTTTGTATCAAAATACATGTTGTGTATGTGGGTTTTTTGTGGTAAAAATGCAAAGTGCTGCAGTGTACTTAGAGATAACTGTCCTCGACTATTTAACTTCTTTCTTACTGCAATGCTGAGTGACTTGCATTGGATGCTATGTGAACTAAATAAGCTGCTTCTTGTTTCGCTCCGTAAGTGAAGACGTGTTTGCACAAGTAGTGCACTGGATTGCCTCCTGAATATGCTCTTTGCTCTGTGCTCCATTCTAATAGCAGTGGGGAAAAACTTTTATTCATTTAGGTAAAAGTTAATTCTCTCTTCTTTCTTACCAAAATGACTTTTGTACTTGCAGAAATGAATTCTGGCATTTTGTCATGCAGAGGCCTACAGTCTTTCATTAGCTAGCCAAATGTTGCTGTGCATTTGAATTGAGAGCTGTGCTCACAAGGCTGCAGCTTCATACTGATTTTAAGAAAAATACGTATGCTGTATTTCTCAAAAATATTATACATAAGTATTCAAATTAATCATTTATCAAAAATAACAGTAGACAGCCTCTCTGGTGTATCCACACTGTAAATGAGGCATTTCTGTAAATACTTTATAGAGTTCTGCACGCCATTTAAAAAGCCTCTATGTTAAGTTCTCGGTATCTACAAATGTTCACACTGAACACAAATAATATTTATTTCTGTTCAACTATACAATGTGGCTGAAGTTCTTTGTGTGCAGGAAACTAGACCAGGACCGATGAATCTTACCACATCCTGAGAATGCAAGCTGTCTTAAGCTGTGTGTTGGACATGCAGTGGGTGTCTGCAGAGAATGAATGTCACCCATCTAATTGTTGTAACTAGTGAGCCTGGATTGAATTCCCTGTTCAGACAACTCTGGTGCCATGAGGAGGAGTTTTGCCACTATAGGAGCTTGGGGGAAAAACTCATCCCTGCTCTGATGGAAACAAGTAAATTGTACTCTGGAATTCTCTCCACCTCCTATATCATATCTGTTTCTAAAAATAGGCTTAATGTAAACTTTCTGCATGCACCACGTGAAAAAGAAATTGCCAGTGATGCAGAATCTAACTTGAGGTGGAAAGCCTGACCCCATACCTAGCAGTGGAATGCCTAGTAACATGGTCCTCTATTTCCCCTCACTCCTAGTAAGCTTTGTAGTAATAAACAGAAGCTCTTCAGGATGTACACCCCTCGGAAACATAGGTATTCAGCATCCTGCCTATTCACATGATGTTTGAGAATGCCAACTAACATCAGGTGCATGATTCATTTACTTCCTTCCCCTCCTTAATGCTTTAAAGTTCCTCACTTCTCCAAAGGAGGTTTCTTGATTTATTTTTTTTTCAAGTGCTTGTGATACCCCTCGTTGCTTGTTGCCTGCAGTGACATTAAGACAATGGCAATAACACCAGTTCTTTGAATGCCATCTGGTCAGACAATTGCAGTGTGCAGCACGGTGCCGTTTGCCAAATCCTGGTTCCCTTTCTCTGCCTGAGACTTGAACTTTTGGAATGCATTACCCTGCAGAGATCTAAAACGGGGGCAGAATATTTGGGTAGAGATACTTCCCCAAGTCCAAGAGGATTTTTATAACCACAGTAGTTGAGTTCTCCATCTAATAATTAGTGGGGAATATCAAGCTACAACATGCTAGGTAATATCAACAGTCAAAATGTGCAATTATTGTTGAGAAGAATCCCCTTGGACACAGCCTGTGGACGGAAAGTAGAGGAATGCATGTGAAAGCAAGCATCTGCTTCAGCTGAATTCTGTGGAAATTGTGTCTCTTACCAAAAATGGTAATGCCTAGAGAGATGGATCTTATGGGAAGAAACCCTTGGTGGATAACTAAAGTATATTACTGGGGGTTTTTTTCTTATTTTTTAAAAATAATTTAAAGGACAATAGAGATACAAACTGGTGATAGAAAAATTAGATTTAAAATAGTTTCTCTTCATCTGGAAACTGTTTTGCAAAAGGAAAAATACACAAAACCCTTAAACTTCTATTTTTTTTCTGCTCAACAATTGAACTTCAACAAAGGAAGTGCAGGCATTGTGTCCCTGAAATTCTTGTTATTACTCATTGAAGGTATGAGATATAACACTGCATTTCTTGGGTTCATGCTCCTAGCATGAGACTGGTGGAGAAGTCTTTAATGTGCTACCCATTGCATTTGCATTTGTTCAACTTAGCTTAATTTCAGTAAAGTCAATTGTAGGCTTGGTAAGAATCTACATCTATGTTAATTGGAAGTTCACTGCTGAAAATTGGCATATCCATTTGCTTGCTGTTGTTTGTCATGGGTGATAGTTTTTGGCAGTTTTATCTTCTGTCTTGACCCAAGATCCAAAGCATTCTCCTTCATCATTCAGGACCTCCAGTTACTTCTGATTCATTTCAATTTCTTACACCATCCAGCTCAGTCTGAAAAGCTGAAAAAGAAATCAGAAATTGTAACTAGTAGCAAGCAGGGGTGCTACAGGTCTGAGGCTGAAGCGGGGCAGATGATAAACTTGACCAGAAATGCAGCCAGGGAGATAGAGCAATGAGACTGGCAGGAAAAGAGATGCTCAGTTAATCAAGAAGTACAGTTAGATGCCCCCACTCTGTGTACAGAGGAGAGAAAAGCAAAGGTTTTTAAGCATTTATCAATTAAAACAAAATCTTACCAAGTCTAGTCATTTGATTCGTCAGAGAAGCATTTGTTCCCCCTGCAGTGAAGCTACAGTGGCCTCTAGTGTCCCTAAACACCTATTCCTTCATAAATCAAGGGTGGAAAAGACAGAATTTTTAAAGAGAAGAAATAAGAACTAGAACATCCTTCGGTATCCCAGGGAAGTGAAGGTACTGACAGGAGGAATGAGCAGTAAAAAAATCCTGCAGTTGACTTTCCAGAAGGCAAACAAATGCAGAAAAGTCACTTGCTTTTTTTCCCACAGCAGCCAGTTGCAGTTGATCTCCACTAAAAGATGCTTCAAAGCTTCAGTGTAATCAATACAAATACATTACACAGGTAGCAACCTGCCAGAAAAGAGGAGTAACAGGCCCAAAGAGATAACCATTGACAGGGAAGATTGAAACAAAAAGCAAGTATGTATATAAAACAAATGGAATAAACTATCAGTCATATAAGGTACAAGAAATGTTGGACACACATCTAAAAGAGCACAGAGATGACTGGAGATAGCTGTGGTTCTCTCGGATCCCTGTCTTTTAGGTCTGATGCAGGAAACTGTAATTTCAGAAAGCACTCAGATACCCATGTTCCTAATTCTTTCCCATGGTTTCTGCCTTTTGACCAACATTTAACTTAAAATTAGTTACAGGAAAATGTGAATTTCCAATGGCCATTAAAAGGTTTACATTTCCTTTGGATATCTCGTAAAAAGAGAGGAGAAAAGGGGAAAGATAAGACTGTTATAGGTTAGGTCCTGCAAGTAGTGAAGGATTTTTAGCACGACACAGGACAGTGCTAATCCAACCAACATTAAATCAGAGGAAAGGGCATTAAAGGCTTTGGTGGCCACTGATTCAAGTGCAGAATGCCCAGGATGATTGAAAGGGCAGAAGATTATCTCAACTCTGCCTCTCTAATGCTTTCTCCATCACTCTTGCAACAGCAAATCAAGAGCTAGGAACTCTCTAACCTATAAGGAGGGGAACTTTCATTGTGGGAAAAAGCCTAGTCAGGAAGCCCTCAAAATGCTCTGTTTCAGTTATTCCTTCATGATCTTTTTATTTATCGTGCATAGAGGAGCCCCATGGCATGGTGATCCTAAGGCCAGCTGCTTTCTTCTCCCAAGCATGGATTGTCCACTGCTGCAAGTCATACGATTCATACCTACACTGAGTAGGACACAGTGACTTCAAGAACATTTCCCACCAGTCTCAAGATAGGAACAGGGATCCAAGAAGCAAAGAACTGCTATCACCAGTTTTTGGAGAAACTCTCAAGATGCAAAGCAGAGTTTCCAAACCGTGCTTCCTTCAGGGTCTGAGTTTCTCTTCACGAAGCAGCATCCTCCGCATGGCCCCTTGGCATGCCGTGACACTGACATTGCTAAAAAACAGAATTTATTTTTTTCAGTATGAGGTTTGCTTTTTAAATTAATATTTTCATTCTCAGTGTTGCACTTTTGAAAAATGTCTCTAGTACAGATGAGGTGTCTACTGTTCCTTTCACCATTGCCCAATTGCTTTGATTTGGAGAACTAAAGATATTCAGGTTAAGTAGCTATTGTGTACCATTCAGCTTTTACAAATGAAATAACTATGTGTAAAAAATTGTTTAAAGGCATCCATTGCTTTCATTAGTACAAGTTAATTCACAGAAGGACATGTGTGCTTTTTTCATTTTTCTATTTTCATTTTTGGTTTTTATTTAATGGGAATATAAAAAATACAATTCATGCTGATCATTTTAATGGTTGTTTTATCCATTTCCCTTTCCTTTTAATTAGTGCAAGAAGAAGAGAGCTGTCCAAAAAGTTTTTACTACGAGATTTGTAAAAACAAAACCCAAAACATCATGCTTCAATAGCAAAGACAATTTGAGCCATAAGAGGATTTAAAAAAAAAAAAAAACAAACACAGGGGACACATGCCTGTGAATAATACCTATAATAAATCTATTTTCATTCTGTTGCTCATGCTGTATAGTATGACAACCCAATGATGTGGTTAATAAATATTTTACAGCATATATTTTCATTAAGCTGTATATTGCAAAAGATTCCTGAGCTGAAATGTAATTCTGTCTTGAAATGTAGCTTTTATTGAAAATTAAATTTTAGAACTCACTTTTCTTTCAAGTAGTAGGTTCTGTGGGTCTTCTGTACTGCATATGCAACAGCACAGAGTACTGCAGGTGTGGGTAACAATTTGCAATGGAAATAGATAACATTTCCAGCACCATCATGTGCTTGTTTCAACAATTTCTTTCTTTGGGCAAGGGAGGAAGGGGATTACATTCAGAAATTATAGTAAAGGTATTCTTTCAAGTGATTCAACATGCCATATAGAAATACATTTCTCTAATAATCTTTCTACTGATGTGCTCATTTTTTAGCATTCTTGAAAATTATCTCATTACAAGCTTTCCAGCATGTTCTTTGCCTGGTACAAACTGCATCCTTTCTGCTCTCAGTGATGTTCGTATTCAGAATGAAATGCGATGCCCTGCTATGCTGTGCATGGACAAAGCTATCTGATTATCTCAACATTTCACAGCCACGGAAGTTTATAACTACTTTCCATTTCATGTAATTACATATTAACACTGTCTTTTCAGAGTGGAGTAGGTTAAACGTCTAAGAACCACAAAATCCATTAGTTAGTTATCTGCAGAATTCATTTCTGATGGAAATATCTTACAGGCATGCTGACATTAAATGGAAAGACTTTGAGAGTACTAGAAAGTATCTTAACTTTATAAATAATTTGCAGGTAGACAGTATTTGCTATAGGTGTTTCAAAACCACCCTCAAAGCCTATGCCAGGGCAGTAGGACTGTAAGACCCAGTAGCATTGTATCGTGAGCAGCTACTGCATTGCTCCCATCATCTCTCCCCTTAAAAGAACAGGACCACTGATGAAAAAAACTGTTGCCTTCTACAGGTGATGGAACTTAACCTTGTAGACGAAACAAGGTTTTCAAACCTTGGTAGCTGACTTTTTCGGTTTCCCCTTTGTGCCTTCTGCTGCAGGAAAAAATAAATGAAGGCACAAATGTTAAATAGTGAAAAAGGATAGGCAGATAGTTATGGTGACCATGGGATGTTCATCGGGTATCTCTGAACAAAGGTACGTTAAGCACTGGGAAGTAGAAAATCTACATGTCCCACATCTAGCACAGGAGGGAAAACAAAAATCAGCTTACGGCTGGCCAACTTTAAGACCACAGGGCAGCCATTGATCCAGCAGTCACAGTCACAAGCTTGGCTGGGCTCTGGTGCCTGTCCTAAAGTGCCAGTCCAGTACCACCTGCAGGCAGTTGGCTCCCAGCCTGATCTACAGCAATGACTAGTGAGCACAGAGCATATCATTACATTCCCATTAATTGGTCATCCTGCTGTTTCTTGGATGTTTTGTTAATTTTGGTTTCATCTGTCCAAGTAAGTGTTGTAATAAGGAATTCTGGATATAGATGATCACTAACAATGCATATGATATGTTGGAAGTGACACATCTTGAAAAAGCATGAATATACTAACAGTATTTTTTGCCTGCTTAAAAAAACCCCAAACAATACTACATGGCATGCAGTTATAAAAGAATACATTTTGTTCTTGTTTATCTGAAGAGATGGCTAGAAATGCACTGAGCTGGGCTGAATAAGTTGGAAATAAACCTATTTAAATTTCAAGGAATAGTAAAAAAAAATCCTATCTATAACAATTAGGTAAAATTTGTTTCTTTTTGTTAATTTTAATTTCCTTTACAAGGTTTTTCTGTACTGTAAGATAGACTGCCTTTGATAACGTCTCTACCAAAAAACAATTACATTGCATCAGTTTCAAATGAAATATATTAAATGAAAATGAAAGTGTGTAAGAAGCAGATTCGTAATATTGAGAATTTTGAAGAAATTCTTTCCTATTACAATATAATAGAAGAGAAAGGGGTGGAGGAACCATGAAATAAAATACATTTCTCCTCTTCACAGTCAAAAGCTAAGTTTTAAGGAGCGGGTCCGGATGGCCAGCCCACGCGGTCAAAGTATAAAGAACAGGCAGTCTTCAGTTGGAGATCGCCGGTCACCCAGTACTGACATTGCCACTGAGGGCAGCCCAACCAAAGTCCAGAAAAGCTGGAGTTTCAATGACCGAACCCGCTTCAGGCCCTCACTGCGGCTGAAGAGCTCACAGCCCAAACCCGTGGTCGATGGTAAGAGTTTTTATTGCCTCGTTTGCCGTTGCGCGCTGCTCACAGCCTGCTCACTCTCTCCCATACCCACACTGTGAATGTACCTTGCTTGGGTAAAACAGAAAGAGTCCTTGTATCAGTGCACAGGTACAGGAAAGCTGTAGCTTTCTTCAAACAGAATGCTGCCGGGATAGTTTTTTTAATACAAAACCTTGTGTCAGTGGTGCGTAGGGAGTGACCCAGGGAAAAGGGGGTCACTACAGAAAATCGCAGGTGGGCTAAATGCATCCCACGGGTTTGGTTGTGGCAGCTCTGCCATCGTGGCCCCTCACCCTCCACCAGGCACAGCTGCTGCCCAAACTCTCTGCCTCTGGCTGGCATGCCCACTCCCTGGCCAACACTGCACTGGCTGTGCCTTTGCCAGTCAAGAGCACAGCTTGTACTGCACCGATGCCCCCAGGCAGAGGAGCTTGCTGAGGGGCTGGGAAGTTCCCTATTAACTCCCGCCAGGGATACAACCACCTGCCACCAAGAAATACATTACTGGTGCTTTAAGTTGTACAGGATTGAATCTGGTTCGGTAAGGCAAGTGGCTTTACAGACAAACCTAGTGTTATGTATTGCTTTATAGAGGGTATTTCAGATACAGAAAGGACACCTAACACATGAATAAGTGGATCTTTGTGAAACTGCCTCACTGACCCCACAGCAGGCAGGAACATAGCCTTCCCTTCATGCTGCCTGGCTACAGGAACAGATGCTGCCCCTCCCTGCTCTCTGTTCACCACCTAAAGTCCTATTATTAAATTAGCCTTTTCTCAGGCAGAGATCTTCATCTACAAAAGCTTGCCAAAGCAGAGACAGTGACTCCCTAACTGGGGAGCACCGAAGCAGGTGAGAGCAGGCCCCCAAGAGGCAGGAGCTGAGGGCATGGGATGAACCCAACCCATGTAGAGATGGGTCCTGTACTGAAAGGTGCACTTGGACAGTGCAGGACTCTGGGGGTACTGCTGCCCTGGTGGATTTGGATTTGGGTTTCTCCATTCACATTTTTCACAACTTATGAATGTTTTGTTCTTTCCTGGGCTTCCTCAGGCAGAAAATAAGGGAAACAAAGTGACCGGCTACAACAGGAGTTGGTACCTCTGACCGTATGGGAAAGGTACAATGTAAATAATTCGATCCAAGTAAAGAGATATGGCTTTAAACTCTTTCTGTGATGGCAATCATGCATGTCACATTCAACAGCTGTAGTAAAATTAATGAGACAGAAGTGGGATTTCAGTGTCTGCTTCCTTTTAAGTGCACATATTATCACAAACATATATATTGCAAAATACCTACTGAACTGAAATGCCCCATCCCTCAGCTGAGGATGTCCTACGCATCACACCTCTTCCGGAAAAGCCTGGGTAAATAAACACTTCCTGGAGGGCAAGTCAAGATAAGCCAACAGTGTTTGCCAAGGTCATCATTCTAGGCTAGCCCTCACCCACAGAGACCTCTCAGATGCACAAATCCCAAATTTGGCTGCATTACAGTGAGATTCTGGGTTGTACCAGCCACCAGGCTGCTATCCAGGTTGCTCAACACTCCTCGCTCCATCCTGGGGCATGGGCCCTGGCTTGTGTCCCATGGCAGCTGCACAGGGGCTGTGTGATGCCAGCCTGGGTCTCACGCTGCTGTGGAGCTGGGATAAGAACATGTGCTTCACACTGTGAAGTGAGAAATGCTCTAGGTACCAGAGTGGGGTTCAAGCTACCCTGTCTAAATTTAGGCTTCCTACATTATCACTTACATAGCACGAGTATCTCCCTAAAACCATGCCAGAAGTGATTTCATAGGTTAATCCCCCATAACTTGCACTACGCCTGGAAGTGACCTAAGAAGAGAGTAATTTGTTGAGCACACTCCCAGGGTATCAGCGTCTCACTTCTGCTCCAGCCCCACAGCCTGCACCTTGCTCAAGCATCCGTTTAGTTTTTCATCAGCCCATTTGTCACAGAAACATTTCCTCAATGTGTCCTCTGTTTCGTCCTGTACATATTGTCGTTAATAGCAATGATCTGCATAAGAAGATCGTGTTCCCTCTTATTGTCTGCCTTTCATGGAAAAGGTGGCATAAACAGCACCTTGGGTATTTCTGTAGATAAAAGATAACAGAGCACTCATTGCTGTCTGTAAACTCTTAAAGATCTTCCTGCTCCTCAGGGCAAGCGCAGTCTGTTTCCTTGTCAGAGATTTCCAGCTACTAGTCCACCCTTATGAACTGTGGCCAACAGATATGACCAATTTCTCATCCGTGGCAGGAGAAACAGCTTCCATTGTCTCTAGCTTTTAGGCAAATGCCAAGTTTCCACTCCGGGACCTCATCCAGCTACTTCTAGGACTGGTATCGTCAGAGAGATGTCCAATATGCTCATTGCTGAAAGGCAGCTCCTTGCTACTTTACCCAATCCATTGCAGGAATAGTCAAGTCAGGTACTAACAACCTTGTTTGCTTTTTATATACATAAATACTTTTTTTTTTGCTTTTTCTCTTTTTTTTTTTTTTGGTGTTACCAGTGTCATAGTTTGGTGCTCTCTGCATTTGGCAGCTCAAGGAAAAGGATCTGGAGATCAGTGGTTTAGTATATCTTCCATTTTTCACTGGATACAGTATTTTCTTCGTTTAATTAATATCTCAGTTGTCAGGTCCTCCAGTTTCCTCCTTGAGGCATTCTCCAGCCAAAGGATTAATTATTGGTATGCTGATTTTCCAGCCAACTAGAAGCCACACTTTTCTAGATGGAACTCTGGACACAAAACAGTACCCTTGAACAGCTGCTCCTTCTGGTCTTACATCTCTGTAGCATGGTTGGTGGTGGGGAAGAAATTACACTTTCAATAGACCCTTCCGACAGAAGCAATATGGAAATGGGTATCCTGTCCAGTGTCAAAACTTTCTATCAGTGGTCTCATGAAAAAATAATAAACACTCACTATAAACTTCCTCTTCCAAAAGAGAAGACACTTGTATATTTTCTGGATTTTTCCTTCACCATATGAGATTTGAGGTTGTAAATGATCTTCCATTAGCACATGCAGAGGAGGAACTACCTCACTAAGAAGATGAGATGTACTGAACTGCATGAAGATAAAGCAAAGAAACAAATATATAGGTAGAGGGTTCAGAAAGGAAGAGAAATTGTTAGCATACGAGGATGATCTAAGGCAGATCACCAATGCAGTGACTTTGCAGGGCTGACTTATGATAAAGGATGTGGTTGAAATCTTGGCCAAAATGATCAGAAAGAGACTGTTGGCAAAACTAACATTAGCAGTTAGAAACTGTTTCTAATCCAGACAGGAGCTTATGGAGGCAGCCAAGAGGAAAACATGATTGAAAATGTAGTAGCCTTCCTCTTAGGCTACCCAGTAACAAAAGCTTACTAACGTTCCCCCGCTGCACACTAAAACCACAGAAGGAGGGTTTCTTGGCAGCAAGCAAAACGCTTAAGCTGGCCATAGGTATCTCCCAAAGGGATTTTGGCATAGCAGCCTTAAAACAGTATGGCCAAAACTGTTGCACAAATGGCTTTATTTATGGGTAGCAACAGTCCTCTGAAACTGCCTATAAACCATTTATTGCTATTGCCAAAGTGGGCCTGGCAACGGCAGCAATTATTTCAGCTACATGTGTGCATTTGCAAATTGAATCCAAACCTGAGAGTGCTTTGACGGCTGGAGAAGGCCTTGGTAGTGTGGCTGCAGATGCTTTCTAGAGCATTTAACAACAATGTAGGGGGAGAGCAAAAACGGAAACCAGTATGTGGTTTGTAACTGCCAGAACCCTTGCTGAAGAGCCCCTGTGCAAATTAATGAAGGTGCCAGGATGCTGTATTTCCAGTTTATGGAAGGATGCTTGTTTTCAGTTTAAAAGGGAATTTTTGGGGCCAGGCAGGTCAAAGGGAAATCTTCACCCCCTAAGAATGATAAATAGTTAAATTTTACAAAGTAGACTTAAAAGGATACAAGGATGGCATTGGGTCATGCAAAAAGCCTCCCCCGAAGAGATGCCATGCCAGACTGGCGAAGATGCTGCCTCACCTTGGAGCCACATGCAGCTGCCACCATACCCATTCACCAAACAAGCCAGGAACCACCTCTAGGCCCAAGGCCTCCCCATGCAGTACAGCTTGTGTCCCCATGGGGAACACCCTCTGGCTAAACCCGTGCCAGAGTCTTGGCAAGCGATGAAATAGTACAAGTGATCTCATGCCATTGCTTAACATGCTGTGCCTCTGCCTTCTTGTATCCAGCCATGGAGACTCACCTCACAAAATCTCTGCCTTTACTCTTTTCTGAGGAAGAGAACGTTTTCTGCTTAAATCGTGCTCCAGTCTTGCACAGGCACAGCTGAAGTAATGAGCAGATATTATGTTGCACATGCAGTTCTCAGCAAGGGACAAAAATGCCCTGTTATACTTGCTTTCTACCATCCCATACTTCTAAGTCTCTGCATGAGCTATTGTGCCTTTACTGTAACCTAGAGACACTGTGCAGCTTTTTGAATAAAACATCAAAAGTATTCAGCACTGGAGATATTACAAACATACTTCATTTGATTAATTAAAAAGAGCTCTCTAAGGAAATATTTAATTTCTTGCACCATGCCTGAACATTATACGCTCACACGACCTCTAGCCTTTCATTCCCTGCAGAGTACTTGCACAAAATCCTCAGGGTAGAGTATATTATAAGAGCCATGGAAAGAATGCAATTGTGCATTTCAGCCCCCATGTCCTCAGTTACTACCATGTAATTTATGTATTTCAAAAATGACAGGTTTTCCTTTCAGTAGCACAAACATCTTGACCTTGTGTAAGGTTCATTTGACGTGGCAAAGGTCCTTAGTTTCACTGGTTTTACATCGAGGTTAGCTTAAATTTGCTGATCCGAAATGAAGCTGCAAGATGTCAAAACAAAGCTGCTCAATTTGTATAAACCCCATATGATGAGACTAAATGACAATTTATTAGCAATAGATCAATTTGTGCTAGACGGGTTTATTTTCTTGTGATTGTTTAACTTAACAGAGGTCTCGGTTATTACTGTTGTCACTGTAAATAATTAGGAAGATCTCATAAAAATAATCTGGCATTCTGATCTAAGCTCCAAGTCATTTTTTGATTTTATGTAAGTAAGTGCAGGCCATTGGTTTTGAGGCATTATTTTAGTTTATTCCAAGGTCCTGACCAGGAGTCCAAATTTAGTCTCCATGCTACATCTTCAGGAACTTCCTGTGCACCTTTGCTCACTGGACTGACAGTTTACTTAGTGATTACTAGTGAATGGTTAGCAACCTCAGTTCCATGAGGGACAGCAGCAGCCCACCACACAGAAACATGATTTGCGTCAGACATCGTATCAACAGATATGTGCTACAAGGTCTTGCAGAGAAACAGGCATGACACTTAGCTCATTAGTCCACACTTCTAGATCTTGTCATATATATATATGCACTTTCTTTTCCAGTTTTAACTTCTTGCATGGATTGTGCATAAAATAACAGAGGGATGTGTATCTAAAAATATGCTAAAATCATGCGTTTAGAGTCACCTGTCATTTTTCTTTCTTACTCTTCCCATATGGTCCCCTTAAGTTGCTGGCTAATGTGTCACTATTTATAACAAGATCAGCCATTTTAACCACACAATTATTGTGCATATAATGAATTGTTTTTAGAAAGTATGCTGGTCCTCAGTATCATCATTCAAAATGAAAAGGACTCCTTTTTAATTAAGTAGTGGGAGCTGTTCCATGAAACATTGCCAGTGCAGAAAATTTTTGAGAAGTCAAATAATAACTAAAAATAATTGAGAGTTGTTAGAACGGAATGCTAGAATTTTAGATATTTGGAACTTGCCTTCTTTATATGATAACTGATATAAATTAGGTTTCTGGCCTTAAAAAATTGCATTTACAAAGAATGGAGACTAGATAATTACACACAGAATAGTTAAAACACTTTCCACCCATCCTGTCTTCCATTTTGGCCAAATCTGAGCTTTTTTTAGAAATCCTTTCATGTATCAAATGTTGTTAGGGATATTCTTTATGATATTCTGCTTCATATTTCAATGCAGCTCCCAAATTTCAGTATTAGTGTCCTCTCCTCCATCTGGAAATATTTGCCTTTTTCGTGAGAAAGACAAGGCAGAAAGGAAGGGGCGGTGCATACAATGCTGTCGCATTCCCAGTAGGTACTGACTGCAGGGTAGAGGCTCAGGTCACGCAGAAGGGAAAGGGAGCTCCTACAAGCTCATGCAGAAGTCCTCCTCCTTCCAGGAGGCACCAGTGTCCTTCCTTTCCTGAGAAAATTATTTCCAGTATGGAAATGTCAACCATTTCATAGAAATTCTCTGTAAACAATGTTTTCAAATTATGTAATTCTTATTCCCTCTTTCTTAATTTTGATACTTGAATACTGTTTGTACTACCAGAGATTTTTGTGTCATTTTCTAGAAAATTATTAAGCATCTAACATGAAGAGCACACTATGGAAGTTTACTTCTCCTGTCTACTTGCTTCTATCATGACTAGATGAAAGGGGTTTTTTTTATTGTTATTTTTTTGGGAATCTAGGAAATAAAATACATGATTCACTTCCTTGGGCCTCCTTTTTCTGGCCTCTCATCTGGAAAGCATGTAAACATGGGGTGCTGCCTTTCCCTTTCTGGGGGAGTTTTGGATATTCTTATCATTAAGCATGCAGTTAAGTTCCATCCCAGATTGTGTTGTTTTTTTCAGTTGATTTTTCCTATGGAGCTTAGCAAGCAATCATGGTAAAAAAATTGTGTGAACTCTTTACTGAAAGTCAGCTTGTTGATGGTTTAAAGTAAAAAAAAAAATTTGAAAGAAAATCACTTCTAGGGGTAGTGAAGAGAATTTATATTCATGGTTCAACACACAGGAAAATAATGAGAGCTTGTGAAAACCTGAGGAGTTTTACCAAATTTAAACAAAGGCACTAGGCTGATACGTTGTATTTGATAAAGGGAGTTATATGAACATGAACAATTAAGATTTGTACTTCAAATCATTTTTGAGGAAAACATAACTGAGCTTTTGTGTAACATTATGTGCATTAGTACATTTGTGGGAAAACCATAAAATATGTTCAGAATATCTTATTTTGGGGGAAGAATATGGCCTACATTCCTAATTCTCTGCAGCAAGAAGAAAGGTATTCCAAAAGAAGTGTGAAGGTGAATGTAAAAAAATGTAAAGCTGCAT
The DNA here is from genome assembly GCA_022605575.1 of Laterallus jamaicensis coturniculus. Lineage (NCBI taxonomy): Eukaryota > Metazoa > Chordata > Aves > Gruiformes > Rallidae > Laterallus > Laterallus jamaicensis. Next base: position 81,181,388 of record JAKCOX010000001.1, on the reverse strand, counting down.
GTAAAACTCTGTGCTTGGATGAGGCTTCCAAGAGGCATGGAGAGCAGGCTGTGGAGAATTTCTTGGACTTCAGTTCCCAAGATGAGCTCTGTATTTTGAATGATAGTTATAAACTTGGCTTGATGTAACTCAGCATGTGTGAAAATTAGGCCACCATCCATTTTTCACCTTGAGTCATGCATTACAATAAAAATCAGTCAGACATTTTTCCAAATCAGTGGGTTTTTTATCAAGTTGAGACAACACCGTGCTGTAACACAAATAATTAAGAGACTAGCAACTTCAGGCACCTATTTAGGTTTTGCCACATCTAAAAGGTGGGTACTCAGCCCCACCAGAATGATTTAGACCACTGACATCCCTAACTTCCTCCTACACAGTCAGACTAAGGCCTAATGCTTCTGCTGGTTTCCAAAAAACAAGTCAAAGGGTCTATGTTGGTATCACTGTACCAATCACTATGTTGGGGGTGCTTCCACAGGACTATTCATGATATAGGTACACGCAGTTACTACTGCTGGATTGTTGTTGCCAGTATATGGGAGTTCCCATAAAACAGTTTCAAGAGCTCAAAAACTTTGCAGTTTTGCTCAACATGCACATAATTATTTGAATATTTCTGACATTGAAAGTATGGAGCTATGAGAGTGATCAAAGAATTGTCCCAGTTGTCTCGACCCCAAAGGATGTTATTGAACAACAGAAAACTATTCTAAGAAAGGACATGCAATATTGACAGAAATAATAAATCAAGCCTTGTGTGCAACTTTTGCACAGAGGCATATGAAATGCAGCTACAAACTTGTAAATTTTTTGTTGGTGACATATAATGTTTCAGAACAGTGCAATTTTGACCCATTCATTTGGGGTGATCATAATTGACTGGAGTTTGCATGAGGAATGCATAAATACTGTGACACACAGGGAAATATCGAGACAATTTTAATGAGTTGTGCATGCCTCCTGTTTCTTGCTAATTGCTGATTTGCTGTGTGATTAAATCAAAGGCTGCTCTTTAAGGAAGAAAGGGAAAGAAATTAAAAAGTGTCAAAGACAAGACTTTAGCCCAAAGTAAATAATGTCAGAGTTAGTAAGATAATGGTAGATGCCTCATCAGTTGTGAAATAAACACTTTCCAGATTGACATTTAGGATCAAAACACATCCTGAATTGTAAAGAACCTGGTACTGGGAAAGGGGAATTGCTTCTGGATTGTCAGACTGACTGGCATCCCTTCTTAAGGAGACTTGCAGGGGGTATGTCAAAATCTGTATTGAGACACTTTGGCCATTGTCGAGACCAGATTCATGAGCTGTCCAAGCAAGAGACTTGAAAGGCCTGTTTACCTGTTGGTAGAGACTCCTGGAGAGAAAGAAGGACTTATGCTAATCCTAGGAAGGCCTGTCAGAGCAGCCAGATTCACGTAGAGCAATTGCTGCCAAAGATTGCCTGTGTAGTCTGCTTGGACCACAGCCACTGCAATGAAGAGCAGGAGATGATGTGGCCCAAGGGTATGGGGGAGCATGGCGAAGCAGGGCTAGGCATCAGATGGCACTGGAGGTTTTACCCACCCAGTTAATGATGGAGAGGGCTCTCTCTGGGAACGGGCCGCAGCATGGAGCAGGGCACGTCAGAGGCCATAGCTTAGCCCTGTCTGGGAACTGGCAGGGATTTTAACAGCTGGAGCCACTGAAGCAGCCAAACTGGCCCCAACACAGCCCTGACCTCGAAGATGAACTCAAGAGGGACAGAAGCAATACAAGTACATCTCACCTCGTAACTATGTTGTACAGAACATGAGCTTCCACTGGAAAAATTCATCAGAATGTGAACTTTGATTTCAGGGGAGGGGGAGGAGTGAAGCTGGAAATTATTATTTTTTTTCAAAATTGTTACTATGCATTTCCCAAACTTTGTCCCAAGCCTGCTCAGTATTATAACAAAACATGAATATTTCCCATACGAATCAAACAAGGTTTATAGCTTTTCACAGATTTTATTGACGTGTGGTACCAAAGGCCTGCCTAATGAAGGAAATTCCTGTCAGTGGGAATATTAGAAAAAGAAGGTGATTTATGAGGAACAGTATCTCTTCTTAAAGCTGGCTTAAATTTATAAGAATTTCCAGTGTCTGACTAAAGTTTCTGCTGATTTTTGTATCCACATGTGAGCAACACAGAATACCATAATTGCACCACAGTGTTCTGAAAAAGATATACGATGTTAAGGAAGCCTTTTCATTAATGACACCACACTTGGCAAACGACCCAGGAACCGTATCAGTGAGAGAACCATTCAGAAACATGTTTATTTTAAACTTCCAAGTTGGAGTCTCCTGTTTCACTGAGTTTACATATGGTTGTAGCCCTTGCGACCATAGCAGAATTATTCCTAATTTATACTGGCATAACTGAGTCAAGTCAAACCTTAGAGAGCCACTGGAAATACCAGTAACATAAAAAGCTCTGGTTTTAGTATGGCATTTAGAAATGAGCTGGGGAATTTCAGCACTGGGAGAAGTAACTGGAGAGGCTGATCAGACATGACACCTGGAAAGTTGGTCTTGTGGAACACTTAGTACCTTTGGAGATAGAGTTTTAGGTAGTATATATACCTATCAAACTAATTACATAGTTTATTTTAGCTAATTACATTTATGGCCAGGGATCCAAATGTTAATTAGGCCAGACAGGTGGAGAGACATATATATTTTATCTCATAAGCTGAGTCAGTAGCAAAGCTTTTGAAAGAATGCAAGAAAAAAGCACTCATCATCATTTTAGGCACAACTTACAGTAATAGCATGGAAGGGAAGATTTTAAAGTTCTGTACGAAGATTTCACTTTTACAGTGTTAATATTTTAAGGTTGCATTTAACTGTGTCATGTGTAAATGAAGACATTATTAACTTGGCTATGAACTGTCTTTCTTTTTATATTACCTTCATCTGTCAAAGATAAACCCTCCTGCTCTTCAAAGCTATGGTAGATGTTCCTCATGGATATGCCAGTTCAGCAACAGTCAAAAAAGAAAATATATTCTTGAGGGTAATGATCTAGCCAGAGTCATTAAAATAAATTATTATAATCAAATATTAAATCCGTGAAGACAATAATGTAGCAGTACCAATTCTGAAGATGCAGTCTAGTACAATGTTGCTTATTCTAAGACAGCGTTCCTATTAGATTTGCAGGGTTCCATGAAATTTCCAGGCACTTCTGACTGCCAGAGAGTATTTTTTCATCTTTAATTTACAGTCTTTGTAAAAAAAGAACATGAGGGGGAAAAAAAGGTTCTGCAATCATTTGTGTCTGATGGTGCTTCAAATTTGTTTATAATAGAAGCCCCTGAAATGGATTGTTTGCTATGTTTCTGGATGACTAACCCTATGTTTTAAATAACAGCATGAATGCAGGTAGGGACATAGGACTGGGAAGAAATCTCCTCAGTTACTGAGGATTACTGAATCCAATCCTTTTGTCTCTTTTTCATATTGTCAGTGTCTCATTGTGCACTCCCTTCTTTATGAAGGAGACACACATTGAAATAGGCTGACCTTAAATATTATTTTTCACCTTGGCACTTGGAATTAATGCAGGTGAAAAGAGATGGTTTGGGAGGAGAAAACATCTATTCTCAAGACAGGTTTCCTGTATTTCATCTGCCTTTGAGATCCTACGCTCCTTGCTCTATTTCCACTCCAGCACGTTATAAGTTTGTAAAACTTCTTTGTCCTGCATCAGTCCCTGTTTTCTCATGAACTGAGGTACATAGAATCACAGAATCACTAGGTTGGAAGAGACCGTTGAGATCATCAGGTCCAACCATACCCATCCTCTACTAAACCATATCCCTGAGCACCTCATCTACCCGTCTTATAAACACATCCAGGGTCGGTGACCCAACCACTTCCCTGGGCAGACTGTTCCAATGCCCAACAATCTTTTTGGTGGAGAACTTTTTCTTAATGTGTAATCTGAACCTGCCCTGGTGCAGCTTGGATCCATTTTCCCTTGTCCTGTCACCTATTGCTTAGGTGAAGAGACCAACACCCACGTCTCTACAACTTCCTTTCAGGTAATTGTAGGCAGCGATAAGGTCCCCCCCAGCCTCCTCTTCTGCAGGTTAAACAACCCCAGTTCCCTCTGAGATTTCTAGTTACTTCTCAAATGATAACTGCAGAGGCAGTGTTAGGAAAGGGCAGAAGATCCATTTCTTTTCAGGCAAACAAATGCAGTGACTTCGCTTAAGTTCCTACTGCAAAGGAAGTCTGCAATATTTATATGGATCTGAGGATCTGGATGGATGCCATTATTAATTTCTGGCAAAAAGATACTTCGTTTATTTTCACCTGTAATAACATGTTGGGTCATTCCACAGCCTGCTTAGTAACTGAAATGGATCATCTCCTGTCTTCAATGGCAGGTGGGCCTGCAGTGGTTAAAAAACAAAAAAAACCCACCCCAATTTTAGTATAACTTCAGCATCTTTTGATTCTGCCATTAAACCTGTTAGCTCAGCACTTCCCATTAAGACAGAGAATGTGATAAAAAGCAGCAAGGTATCAGGAATAGACATACTCATACCAAACTATTAATTTGTTCAAAAAATAACAGGACTTTTCTTCCTTTTTAACTTCTTACACTGGGAACTACCCAAGCCTTTTACGACACAAGTGCAAATACAGGCAAGTGCCTCCTACAGTTTGTAAACTGATGAAGCTCAGTACTGCTTGATTTGAAGTCCTTTTTTTTTCCCCAGAACCACTCTGCAGGTGATTAGAAAACACTAATGAAGACACTTTTAAAGGCTACTTGTTTTGTCTGCTCTTGTATTTTGCAGCTGACACCAGTCTTGGAACAGATGATGTTTATGATGATAAAGGGTGCCAGTGTGATGTGTCAGTAGAAGATCTCACCCCTGCTCTTAAAACTGTCATCAGAGCAATCAGGTGAGTAAAAAATACGGGATGAATACATATTTGAGATTTCTTTAATTAAGGTGCTAATTAACAGCATGTCAATTAATAAAATGGTAGTTGAATTTATCACATGGCAATATTTGTTACATAACTAATGTGAATACTGTTTATTTATGCTTCCTATTCATCAGTATTTTATTGCAAGTCATAATATTTTATCTGTTCTAATATCAGCCTTTCAATGCCTAAAACAGTTACATGATTTGATTCACTGAAGAGAGTAACGAATGCTGGTTTCCACTATATTCCTGTAATCCAAATTACTGCAATCTAGTTTGATGTAGTATTACTGAACATATATCACCTTGCCTGGAAAAGTTACTTCCTTGAAAAGTTTAGGGGTTTTATTGCATTTCTGTATTCCTGAAACTGTCTGTCATACGACTTCAGCCTTCTTCTGGTTACAGCAGAATAATTACATTCACTCAGTTGTGCAAAGCCTTGCCTGCCACTATCCATCCACTGAAGTAAACATAACCCAAATAATTTAAAACTAATTGTCTCCTTCTCCAAGAAGGTTCCAAATTGTATTGAATTTCTAAGATTATCAGTACTGAAAGCTTAAACTTGGCATTCACCCTCCTGAGACTGCCAAGGCTCTTCTTCCTCCTGAATATTTTGAAGGGCAAATCCTGAAGGGCTGAATCCCCACCCTAAAACATGCATCGCAAGCAAGGAGAGCTCAGGCATTCCCTCTTTGCTGATGGCAAACCCAAGGTCATTGCTGGGTGTCACCCCATCGGCTTCGCATCACAGTCCTGTCAGAGCCCGGTGCCTTTCTTGCAGGCAGGCAGCAGCCACAGGATTTCTGGAAAACCCTACAGAAAGATGATGTTTTCCTGCAGGGAGACTCTTGCCGTGGTTCTCCCAGCCCTATGGGAAGAAAGAACTCAAGCTCTTTATGACATAATTTCATACTGTGATAACCTACTGACTGCTTGTATCCTCTTCCCCTTTCCCCACTGATTGCCAGTGAAGACAGATATCAAGTAAGGCTGTTTTTAGTATTTTACTACTAGTACAGACAGCTTGACTGATCATTTGCAGATGTCATGTCTGTTCCAACAATTTTTCCAACCTGCCTGGAAGTGACCTCACAGGATGTGTCAGATACCAGGTCTGTGTCCACATCCACTCCAACCAGCAACTCAAATGTTGCCACAAAGAACTATCTCTTGCCCGTAGTATTTCAGCAGGAGACAGAAATCATTCTACACAGGACACCTGCCTACAAGGCAGATCCCGTTCCTTCAAATGGAAAATGCTCCAATTAGGAACAGTCAGTGTAATCCATTTGCTCTGGTGTCAAAAATCTTTTTCTGTGATGCTGCACTTTAAATGGACTGGTTGACTCCTGGCAAGTGCACGTTCCCACTGTACTGGCAAGTGATACCAATGCTCATCTCATTTTTAATACTGTCCAAATTTCTTGAGAGCAACCTAATATTTTCATACTAAATTCATGGAGCTTGTTTTGAAAGACACCACCAGAGACCATTCAGTGCATCACCTGCTTCTTTTCTTAGTTCTCCTGGTAATTATCAGCTCAAATGGAAAGTAACCAAATGTGAAGGACCTAGCTGGCAAACTTTCTGCACAGTGTCATCTACAGAAACTTCCTAAAAAGAGCAAATACGCAACAGTTTGAGTGTTTGAGACATACACAATTTAACTGAGTCAACCTTTGAGATTACCTCCAACTTTTTCTCTTCATACCTAGCTTACCAAAACCCAACTCACTTCACCTCACCTCTGAGGGTGACAGTAACAGTTCTGCATCTTCACTTGCTACCAGCTGGTCACAAATCTCTCCCTCCAAATGCTGATGTTTCACTAGACTGCAAGCAGCGTATACCTCTTGCTACAGAAAAACACTCTTCTGTGAGATCTGTAAAGCAATGACATGCAACGATATTCAGACTTTTGTTAAATGCTATACTTTAATCTCTCAAAATCAAGAGACTGATAATTCAGTTCATCAGGTAGCCGATACTCCTCTTTCTGATTATTCAGAGTATCTGTTACCTGACTACACTGGGATCTATGCAAACATCTGAAGGATCTGAGACACTATATAGTAACTGTAGAATTTCAAGATGATAACATCTGCCTATATGGAAACTTCGTGCCTCATTTTGAAGTTTGTTTTTAGCAAGGGCTTTGAATTGCAAAGGCTGTGGGGGTGGGGGAGGTTGTTCTTTTCCTGCTGGTGTACAGGAGCAGATGAAGACAGAAGGGACTTGAATAGCTTCATGAGGCACTATTCAAAAGACCTGAAATGTAAGCACATACGGTTGAATCCATTCTGGCTACATCATCTTGAGAAACTGTAGTAAGGGAGAGTAATTATTTTTTTCCTGCTTAGAGCTGGGCACAAATTGTTTTACAATGATACAAATGGTCCTTTTTGTTTGGGGGGGGGAGGGGAATAAATTAATTCATGCCTGTGGGTTTGCATAGGTAAAGCCTCTCAGTTTTGGAATCAGAAAGAAATAGTTCCTGAAAAAGTTCTTAACTTATTGGCCCTTTCAAAAAAAAATATGACTCCCAAAACAACCCTACTGAAGACTCACTGGGCAGACCTGTCCAGTATCACGTCAAGCTGTCAGTCTCCACTCAAGGCCCCCCAAGCTGAGCCTTCCACAGCCCATGGCTTGTGCTGCCCCCTCCACCCCCCCTTACTGCAACCTCTCTGTTAGGAAAGATCAAGTGAGGCACTAGGGAAAATAAGGAAAACATGCTTAATGCATTTGCATAATGCTGGGGAATTTGCACGTTGTTGAGTAGGGAAGAGACAGGTAGTGTGGTGAAACATGATGTTCTCCACAGCATTTGTCAGGCCAGGCCACCATCAGTCTTGCTCCTCCGCAGCCTCCTCGAGACTAACAAAAACCATTGTATTTTCCCTATCTGTTAATTCACAAAGATGAATGTATATAAAAGGCTATAAAGAAGATGAGGATTCCTTGTTTTCACACATTATGATATCTCTGATCATTTTTCATCGCAAGAGGCACTAAATTCTGTAATACTCTCCACAAAAGAAATGATGGAATTATTTCACTACTTATGGAATACAAAATTAGATTTGATATGCATAAATAAATATGCAACATGAAATAACTGCAATGGCAGGAAGATGAACTTGCTGACCTAAGAGGTCTTTTCTCCCTTTAACTGTAGTGATTGCATAGATATGTTTTCATTTGCTGTTAATAAGAAATAATAATAATAATTGCAGCTAAGTGTCATGAAATTTGAGAATTCTTGAACCGATAAGCTGTAAAGTTGAAGTCATACATATTTAATAGCCAAAGTAGGAAAATATAATTTACTGCTTGTGTTCAGTCTTTGAAATGTTTCTGCTACACCTATGAAACATATTTTTAGGAGCCACTTTGAATTTGTTCAATGGAGATGTTTCAGAATCCTCTATGTCTTTTAAATCCCAGCACACTGCATATTTTCTACCCAGGTGGTCTTCAGAGTCTAGGCAAAGCTTCTAAATGTGTCTTTGGCTGTGCCTGGGAGAAAACAACACCTCTGACTCCTAGGGGATGGGTTAGTCCAGGTCAGGACCCAAGAGAGGAGGCAACATTGACCTCACATGCAGTGAAACTACCTCTCAGCCACCTTTGTCTGTTGGCCTCTCTATATTGGGTCCTGATCTCTTCTGCACATAGCAGTTTGCCAGGAAAAAGGACTATTTGGCAATCAAAGGGTAGAGAGACAAAGGAACTAGCACAACTACATCTGTGTGCACCTGCTTTCCTGACGTAGTAAGTGAGCAAACAACCTGTGGGCACCTCATCTAGGTATGGGCAAAGCAACCTACTTGTCTTTTTATCTTCAAGGCAGGAGCCATGTGTGAGTTTACCTGAAACCCAGTGGAACGAAGTTCCATTTCTTCCTGAGATAGAGACAAGAATAATAAGAAATGAGTTTAAAAAAAATAGCCTGTGTACGACAGGATTGGAGATGTTCTGACTCAGTGCCAGTCGCAGCAAAGTGCACAAATGACAAGCAGAATAGCTTTTAGGACTGGAAGGGGCAACACGAATGGAAAGTAAAATGCAACAGATGCCAGGAAAGAGCTGCAACCTGCGCACTGAGAGAACACTGTAATGCTAGCTCAGTGCTGATCCTGCACTTGACAAGAGTTCAATGAAATGGATGCTGCTTTTGGCTGCTCCGGGTAAATAAGACAAAAGTTGCTATTTGAAATGTAACTTTCTACAAATTACCAGGCCATGGAAAGAATAGAGGGACCTGTGGTTTAGAAGTTAGCTATAGACAAAGCACTTTGATATATTGGACCAATTCAACACAATTATTTTTTTTCTCTGCTCTCCTCTGGATGCATCATTGGAACAGCCCCCTTTTTATGGCTAATTCCCACCAGAAAAGCATCATGCTTGTGGTTTGAGTACTTTTCCAACCACGTACCGCCTGTTATATTAGACTTAGGTTTTAAGATACCACCTCGCTACGCGGCGTACGGCAATTAAAAAACACAAGTAACGCTTTAAAAATGTCACGAGGGCTGGGCCTCAGTTCTCCGTGGGTTAATTCTCACCTCCGTTACCGCTGCTTGACCAGTGCCGGCAGCTCGGAGCAGTCTGCGGCGAGTCTCGCCTGCCCCCGTGCGGTGTAACTCCAAATTACAGACTCGGCTGCCGCCGGCTCTGTTTCAGTTTTTGCACACTGTATGCAATTCTACATATTCGAAGAATAAAAGAAGTAAGCGATATGGGTCTGTTCCAAACCCTGCTTGATTTAATTAAGCTGGCAACACCCGAGTGAAGAACTAAACCAGCAGTGGTACAGGTACACCCCAGCGACACAGGTCCCGGGTGGGACTGCTGGGCATTATGCCTTTATAACCAAAAAAGCCTGTTCTAAAGATGCAAAGCAGTAATGAAGGCTTTTTGTGCACACTGATTAAGACGCTTCTACGGCTGTTAATAAAAATTAGTCTTCTGTCTCTTCTCTTGTAAAATCACTCGGTTGTGATGGTATTAACCCGCTGGCTCTGCTCTTCTAATAGAGTTTCATCTATTTACTTTATCAAGCATGTGAGGTAAGAAATTGTGACACCCAAACCAGAGAGTAACAAAAAAGAACAATACTTTCTTGTGAATGTCAGCTATCTCGTTTATTCCTCGTAACCTGAACAAAGAACTAGATTCCAGGAGATTGTCTGTGCTGCCAAACTACTCTGAACACAGCATCTTGGCATCATCTGGCAGCTAAAAGAAAAAAAAAAACAAAACCTATCTGCATCTCAGCTTCAGAGGCCTTCAGATCACAACAAAGGCTGAACGCCCTTAGTTTGTAGAACTGGCTGAACATGGAGAAGAGGAAAGTGCGTCATCCGATATAGTTAAAACTGCATGGAGATCAGTCCTGAACTGTCAAAGTGATCGATTACCCCTAACAGGCCTTTTCCATTTTTAATTTCTATAATCAGAATCATACTTCAAGCTTTCTACCAAGTGACAAGCAATCTTATTTTTAACTAGAAAATCACCAGAATGGGAAATGCCAACAACCTAGGCACTGTGGGAAAAGGCTGGTCATTATTTGGAAGAACATTTGCAAGAGATACAGAAACAGTAGAGGATTAGTATATATAATTAATCTGTCTCTACATATTTATTATCATAATATCTGTCCTAACTATAGAAAGCATGAGTTTCCTGAAGTTCACTCAAACACCACTGATATGTTTTTGTTAGGATGAGAGACATGTTTTAGCTTTTATTAGCATTCATTGCCTTACAGCTGCTAAATACATACGGAGGAAATATATTGCCATGAAATACTGGGATTTGGAATAGGATATCAATTTACTGTCTCTGCTTTTTAAACTGCGATAGAGAGCAAATATCAGCAGCTAGGCCCTAACAGGGATTGATAAATTCTGTAACACAGACCAGAGGAAGCCAACACACCACATCGCTTAGCTTCTCTCCCAGCTCTCCCACGGGTTCTCTCTTCCGCAGGCCTCACATGAATCAAGGGGAACCACAAGTTTTACCAGCTGACTTGGAAGTTCACCTCACTGTCATTTCCTCTACAAATTTGCAATTTCTATTGCTTAACATTTGCTATTTAATACCAAGCTTTTTGTACTAAGAAGGATGATTCAGTGGACATCACACATTCACACAAGCATCACTGAAGCTTGTGCAAGTCTCTCATAGAAAACACACACCATTCATCAACTTTGGATTATTTACTGTCAAGTGATACTTACTATTCTGTGGTAAAATTTAAGGGAAACTTTGCCAGTGCTACTTAAACAATAATTTTGTTATTGGAATATATTGTGTTGTTTCACAGTTGTTGAAGATTAATCTGTAACATGATTTTTCCCATCAGAATTATGAAATTTCATGTGGCGAAGAGGAAGTTTAAGGAAACACTTCGACCCTACGATGTAAAAGATGTCATTGAACAGTATTCAGCAGGTCATCTAGACATGCTGTGCAGAATTAAGAGTCTTCAGTCACGGTAAGGAAAGAATAATTTCTAGACTGGGTAAGCACCTTATGTCCTTCACTGCATAATTAATATCGGCAACATTTACCATTCCTGTGTGATACTTGGATACAAATTGCCATCCATGCTTCAGCCCAGCCTTTCCTTCCATGAACACAGCTGAGCCAGAAAATACATTGTGAGCAAAAGGAAACAAAAAATATATGTATCTATCTAAACTGTCCCCAGAAAATGGAAGTCTGGACAATAGAAAAGATAATCCTTTATTTGTAAGGTCCATTTGTAAACAAGAAATTTAGTGAGGAGGTTGCCAAAAGCATGAGGTCAACATTGTGAACTGCCTTTCTGCTATTCCAGATGTATTTTTTCACATAGGAGAAATTTGCAAGTACAGGTAATGTAGTATTTATGTAGGTTTTATGTTCTAGATTCCCAGCAATAATAATTTAGGGGGGAAAAAACCCAAACAAAACCAACATTGTATCATGTGTATCATTACCAGCATCAGGGCTGAGATTTCTGCTTCAAACTGACAACCTGCCCAGGACTCAATGCTGCTGTTAGGACAGGAGAGCTGAGTGGCAGTGGTATGTCTATGCTTTCGTGACAAGAGGCCGCTGGAGGGGCCACCTCCTCTCTCCCCCTTGCAGCAAGTCTTGTCCCAACTCTCCCAGGTGTTAGCTAAGGTCTGGCTTCTGGTTAGTGCCAGTGGAAAACAAAAGCAGTATAAAATACTCAAAAATCACTCGTCATAGTTGTTGTTCTTAATTAATAAAATTAAGTTTGCCATCTTTCTCAAGTGCTTTTCTGAAGTACTGTGGGTTTAATTTTTAATGTATGAATATAGCGAACAATTCCATATCATCACCGTTTCCAGAAATCATGGGAGCTTTTGATTTCTCTTACAGCGTTGACCAAATTCTTGGGAAAGGACAAATCACAGCGGATAAAAGAAACAGAGAAAAGAATCCTGCAGAGAACGAGACAACTGATGACCTCAGTATGTTAGGGCGGGTAGTCAAGGTGGAGAAACAGGTAGAGTAATTATCTGTGTCACTTCTGTCTTGCTCAATTGCTCATGCCTTGTATGAATTTCACTGCCAGTTTCAAAGGCTGAACAGGTAATTCGTTTTTTTCCTAATACCTGCTTCATTTACATGTTGAATTAAAATTGATACAAATGTATTACCTTAACTGTCTTTCATGTACAGAGAAGTAAGTAAGGAAAAATCACAGGTTACTGTTTTCCCTTGTAATAGCTTGCTTACGAAAAAGGTACATGGCTTTTGACATTATTTTTCAAGGGTAAATAGTGTATACCAAGCTCCTTCCATTTGTCTCTTCAACAGTGACGTTTTCCCTTTGCTTGGGTTCCAAATCAGCGTTTGGCATTGATGTTAACTTTGTCCTCTCCTCCTGCAGGTACAATCCATTGAGTCAAAACTGGACTGTCTCTTAGATATTTACCAACAAGTTTTGCGAAAAGGATCTGCGTCCGCACTCACTTTGGCTTCCTTTCAAATGCCAGCTTTTGAGTGTGAGCAGACTTCTGACTACCAGAGTCCATCGGACAACAAAGATTTGTCTAATTCTGCACAAATTAGTGGTTGTGTATCCAGATCTGCTAGTGCCAATCTGCCTCGAGGCCTACAGCTTATACTGACACCAAATGAATTTAGCACTCAGGCTTACTATGCTTTTAGTTCAGCTATGCATAGTCAAGCAACGCAAGTGCCAAACGATGGACCCGCAACGGTTACTAGTACATCAAACCAAATAAACCAGGCGACTAAGCCAGCAACTCCAACAACGTTACAAATACCACCTTTCTCATCAATGAAGCATATCAATAGGCCTGAGCCCGTTCACATTATTCCTGTAACCACACAGGAAAATATTTCTGATGTCACCGCTTGCCTTGTTGCGTCAAAGGATAACGGACAAGTTGCACAGCCCAGTGCGACGAAGGATCTCGCATGGAGAAAAAGCCTGGATACAGAAGGGGAACCTTTGCTCTCAGTTAAACCTGTGGTGCAAATGGATTTAGGAAAATCTTTATCTGTACAAAACCTTATACAATCAACAGAAGAACTGAATGTACAGATGGCTGGCAGTGACTCCAGTGGTTCCAGAGGTAGCCAAGACGTATACTCCAAATGGAGGGAGTCAAAATTATTTATAACTGATGAAGAGTTGGAGTCGGAGGCAGGAACAGAGACTACTGAAGCCATCTCGCGCCCGTTAGTGGAAACAACTCTCTCTGCTGACTCTCTAAGGACTGGAATATCAAGATCATCTCAAAGCATTTGCAAGCCAGGGGACGGTACAGAAGCACTCAATCTGCTCCACGTCAAACTTAAGTAACAGCTTGTGGGCTTTCTTCATTGGCTGGGTCGTTCCTCTAGTCATACATATCATAGCATGAACTGTTTTGAAAGCCTTTTTAATAAGATAAAATCACAAAAATCAGGATGAATCTGAGAAGCAGTTGAATAAGCCCATAACTCCTAGTTGCATGAAAAATGCATGTTTAAGTGACAGCTGACATTCAAATTTACACCTACAGTACAGCAGCCTTTATGTAGTACGGTAGGTTTAAATGATGAGTTGCCTACAAAGCTAATGCTGCAGGATGTATCAAAAAAGCAAAAATTTGAGCATTTAGACCTAGTGCCGTTTCTACAGGGCAGGAGTAAAAATTGTAAAGTTTAAAGCACTTTGCTTCTGAACTAATTAAATATATATATAATGTCCTGATTTAGATGATAGTTTATGTTTACAACGAAAAAAATATCTACAGCTGCTAGCAAGGTACCAAGGAAACCAGTAACATGGAAGTAGAAATGGCTGCCAGTTGCAAGATACACACATTAGCTCATCAGTAATCAGTTATTTTTAACTCTGAAAACCAGTATGTTAATATCCATCTGATTTTTGGTGATTTAGTGCCGTGGCAAAAGTACCTGACACGCCACTACTATGTTGTTCTTTATAAGAAGAACATTATTTTGCTACGAAAAGTTTGTATTTTAAAGGATTGGGGCTGGCCTCAGAAGTGGATATCCTGGGTGACTGCACTAAAAATTCAGGGGAATCTCTCCTTCTTCCAGTCCCATTGAGGAGCTATCTTGTGAATCTGAAACATTTCAGCAGCAGTAGGGGAAGGAAGGAAGCAAAGGAAGCATGTGCTGCCTTTATTATAGGAGCAGTGTTTCCTTCTGTGGAAATTTTGGATATTTTCCTTGCAGTCCCAGCCTGATACCATGACAGCACTTTGTAGTGCTGGGAAAGGAGAGAAAATGAAGAACTGAAATACAGAGTAAAAGTAAAGAGGATATAACAGGGATGAGGGAAAACACAACCAATGAAGGAAAAAAATATAAGATGGATTCAGATGGGCAGGAAGGGAAAAAAAAAGCCAGGTAGGCAATCAGAAATGGAAATAGAAGTAGGGAAGACTACCTTAACTGAAAAAAAAACCAACCTGGAGTCAAAGGGGTTTTGTTTTTTTCTTGCTTTGTTTTGTTTGTTTGCTTTTTAAATAAAAGGGAGGAGGAGAGAGGGGAAAGTGGCCACACTTATAGCTCAACACTGTGTCACAGCTGCAATCATTTTTTGCGAACTTTCAAAGAAAGGACCTTCAGACTCCTTCCTCCTAATACCTGAGTTTTCAAATTCAAAGTCTACATCAGACCGAGCATTCCTGCTTGATGCACCCTCTCTTCCTCTTACCCTAAACTACCCTTCACTTCTGCTGAGACGCAGGAGCAGTGTTAGTGCCTGTCTGCACATCCCCAGCAAGGCTTTGCCCCTGGGACAACCCTTGCGGAGCCTAAATGGGCTTTCACTCTTCCCAGCAGAAAGAGGTTTCTGTGCGTTGCCTCTCCCCTGCCCGCCCCCAGATTTATACCCCACCTGCACCACAGGCTTGTAGACAACCTGACTTGGGCTCAGCTTCCCTCTAGCAGCAGGAACACCGAATGTACGGGGGTGCCAGTGCCAGCTCACTCAGGGCAGTATTTTCTCAACGCTCAGACCTGCTGGGAACTTAACTACGTTACACCACAAACGTCACTCCAGTCTTAACCATGGCTAAATGCTGTAGATTGTATTGTGAAGGACTTGATCTGTTTACTATGAAACCATTGTAATTTCTGCTTCCATATTTCCTTTACAGAAGTATTCCTGGATGTTACATGATAACCTTATTATGTGAAAGTACATGCAAACTGTAGAGTGTATATATTGCGTTGTTAACATGGGGTCCATGGATGGTACGCTGTGTTCCATGGCTTATGCTGGAGCATACTTCAGCTGTCAAATCCTGAAAGACACCTTGAAGCACAAGTTCCTCACCACTGATTTGCCATATGATTTACCACATTCAGTCTTGTTTTCTTTTATGTGCAGTCTAACCATACTGAAGCCTGATTACAACAGCAATCCTGTGAGAATAAATAGGGGGGGGGGGGGGGTTTCCACATCTCAGTTCATTTAACTATTAACTTATTTGAATGTCTGCAGTTTATCCAGACAGCTCTGTAAGTTTAAAGTCCTATCCAAAATTTTAAAACTTACGAGTTGGGGTTCCTTTTGGCTTCTCTTTCTTTTTTGAATGGTTTATGGTGCCTTTCTTGCCTTTCATATGAAGCCTCCTTGCTGGCCAGATCATAAACCCGCATTTAGGTTCAGTTCAGGAGCAAGAGATTGGGCACATAGCAACTGTGTGTTCAGTAACAAAACTTCCCCTCCTTGGTGAGATGGAAAAATCATGGCATCATGAATTTGGACACCACTCTTCCACCTTCATCTGCACAAGCAGATGGTTGCACCCCCGTTGAGCCTAGAAGGCATCAATGGGAGAACTGAGCATTGGCCCGGCGCATACGGATTCTGCACAGAGACAGGGCCTTGGGTTTTGCTCATAACTTATCTCACAGAAACTTGGTATTTTTGCCTTAAAATACATGCTTGATTCCTTCTAATTTTAAGTTAATTTATTTAATACAGTTTTTTTGTGCACAAAAGAATGAGTTCTATAAATTATGTATGAAAATGTTAATGTCTTTACAAAGAACTAATAAATCCAGAAAATTGTATCTGTTCAAATTATGGTTTAAAAATCCTAATTTCTTTTTTCTTTTATGCTCACCATTATTATTTTTGTAGCTGCAAGTCTTATCATATAGGAATTTTTTAACATGATATTGATAGAGTAGTGAATATATGAAATTCTGGAGAGAAAGAATTGTTTGTTTGGATTTTTATAAGCTTTGCTCACATTTCCTCACAAGGAGTTTCCTGTTTCTATGCTCTCTCTTTAAAAGACAGTGTCATGACTGACAGTCGTTCATGGGTTTCACAAAAGAAGGAGCTGTTTGGCTTTTTCGAGTCTTGTCCTGAGCTGCTTATTAAAGTCCGGCTCATGACAGATAAGAATCATTCATGACTAGGGACAAAAGACAATTATTATTTTCTTCTGATTTGCAATCCACTTGAGGATTGTTGAAGAGAGAATTTGAACTTAAGTAAGAGCTTCAGGAATTAAGCCTTATCCAAATAACTGTTTTCTGGTCAGTGTGTTTCTTGTACCTGATTGAAGAGAGAACCGAACAGAATAGTTTTGATGATTATTATTTGTTTAAAAATTTGTATTTGCTCCTGGCTTATATGGTCTATACTTTTTATTTAAATATGAATATAGTGTTTTAGCCTAGGGTTCAAGATTGCAAAGATCATACACTTTTATTCACAGTGCCCACGGTTGTTCCATATGTTTTTGAGATAATTCTCCTTAGAGTGACTGCTCTCATAGTATGGTGATGAGTAACTCACCTGCTCTTCTGTGATAAGTCAAATCATACTGAACTGCTGATGTATAGTAGAACATCTGATGTACAGTAGTATTTCTGGATTGGGACCTGCAATCCTTACTCAAGCAAAAATTCTATGGAATTCATTCATTCTATGGAGTTCAAGAATTTTTCTTGAATCGGGAGCTCAGATTCAAATCCTTATTTTGTTGGGCATCTGTTTAAAGTGAAAATGGTAATATTCCAGTTATTTCCTGAGGAAACTAATACTTAGCTGAATTTACCCATGTCACATTGACTATATAAAAAAATAACGCACAAAGTATTGATGTAAAAAGGGAAGAAGAGGAGGGACATTTTTAAAAAGCACAGAGAAAAAGAGAATAATCAGGAAAAAAAGGAGTAAGCAGGAAAAGAAAATACAACAGCAAAGGAACGAAAAAAGGGTTTAAACACCTGAGGCTAAATTCATCCTTGGATGGCTTCACTGACTTCAATGAATTTGCTGCCCAGCTGGGTGAAGTTCAGTCTCCATTGGGATAACCAGGCTCAGTTCCACTGACCGCAAAGGAACTGAACCCACCTCTATACCAGGAATGAACTTGCCTCTCTGGGCCAACTTTTATCCTGACTCATATGTCATGCAATCCTTTTGGATTCATTAGGTTTGAATGAAATACAGGTCAGAAAAGAATTTGCCCCAGATATTTCTGCTTCACTTTTTTTTTTTTTTTCAAGTGTGTTAATTGACTTAATTCAAATGGATTACAACATCACACAAAGTGCTGTCACTGTCTAAAAAAGTTAATTGGTTTTTGAAATAAGAATTGTCCCCTGCAGCGTCAGTGGAAGCATGTAATTCTTTCCTGTTCATTCATCTGGATGTAAGCATGGCCATTCACTCAGCCATGGCCACACAGAGGACAATGCCAGACATACCCAGTATCACCTGCTATTTGGAAGCATTTTTTACTTCTTTGAAAGATAAAAAGTCTGTTTCATAACAGGCTTAGAAAGCACGAAGGCTGCTTCCACTGACACTGCAATGACATTAGCCAGTACATTACAATGTTAATTGTAATTTCTTGACAAAGTTGAATCCATATTGTTGTTAATAAAAATTATTTGAAAAGTACAGTGCTTATTGGTGGGTTTTTTTTCCTTTCATAAACAATTGTATGGGGCAAGCACATATCAGGCCAAAAAAACCAAACCAAAACATCAACACCCTCCCTCCCAAAAAAAAGAACCCTACAACCCTTATGGTTTTCCTTTTGAAGTTTATACATCTTGTTATTAAATGGACCAAAAAATCACAAAGGAAGTTTACTAGAATAAAATGTTCACAAACAAGCCTGATATGTTTAGTTTCTGGTAACTGTTTAGAGCAGAGTTTACTTCAGATGTTTCAGCACCTCTGTGAGAAATTAGTTGGGAAGTGATTACCAGCTTCTCTTGTTAGATAAGCAGGAATTGATTCTGGGTTGACATCAGGAGTCTGTGCCAGGAGTAGGATTCCTTAGGGAAGGCTACATAGGTGATTGAAGCTCTTTCCTCTGTGCTGAATCATAAAAGCTGCTCTAGAATGCTACTGCACCAAACCTACAGCCTTCTTTCCTCACTTTGCTTTTCTTGCAGCCCTGCTGAAGATAAGGTGTAAAGATAAGGTGTATTTGAGTGTAAAGTATCAAATATAGAAAGCCTGTGCTTGTGTCACTGCCTCCTTGAAGGCGTCAAAATACAGAGGGACATGGCCAGCCTCTTTTCAGTTGTGTGTGGAGACAGGACAAGGGGCAATGGCTTCAAGTTGGAGCACAAGAAGTTCCAAACCAATATGAAGACCTTTTTCACAGGAAGGGTGACAGAACACTGGGCCCAGGGGGGTGTGGAGTCTCCTTCTCTGGAGATATTCAAGACCTGTCTGGATGCCTACCTGTGCAACCTGTCCTAGGGAACCTGCTTTGGCAGGGGGGTTGGGCTGGATGATCTCTGGAGGTCCCTTCCAACCCCAGATTCTGTGAATCTGTGAAAATCGGAGCAAAATATTTCCATGCATAGGTGACCCCTACCTCTCTGATGAATGTAATCTTAGATACTGAAATTCAAAGATGCAGTCTCCAAAACCACAGATTTTCCATGTCAGTCATTTATACCCACTGGCAATGTGACCACTGCCAAGCTCTGACAAAGAATAAACAACAAACGGGGAAAAAGGCAAATATACATGCATGGTCTTCTCATGTTAAACCTGGATGTTTTGCTTTACACACACATAGAGGTAGTAGGGAAGGGTCAGGCAAAATCAGAGTGAACTATTTCCTGCTGAGTTACCCTGGAGCACACGACGACCAGGCACAGGCAGTAATGTGCATCCATAAAGAAACACACATGTACCTTCACCGGTCAGCTCTGTAGAACAGGAGCACAGGACTACACCTAAAGGAAATTTAAACCCTCGTTTAGCAGATTGTCCGTTTAATTGAAGAGGGGTGGGGACGAAGCATGGACAGGATTTTGTCTTTTGTTTTTCTAACGTTTTACTGTGAGAAAGCACTGGCACAGGCTGCCCTGAGAAGCCACGGCATCTCCACACTTGGGATACACTCCAAAATCCCCTGGACACAGCCCTGCGGAACTGGCTCTTGGTGTCCCTGCTGGAGGAGGGGGCTGGACTGGATGATCTCCAGAGGTCCCTTCAACCTCAGCCCTTCTGCAACTCCATTTCCCATACCGTATCAGCTGTAGTACACTGGACCATACGAAAATCTCCAGTACCGTTTGAGGTTAAATATTCGGACTTCCCTTAAAAGCCCAGACCGCAACGTGCCGGCGTCACGGCAGTGAAACTACCCAGTGCCCCAGCCGCTCCACAGCCGCCCCGGAGGCCTGCCTGCCTGCCTGCCAGCCTGCCTGCCTGCCAGCCTGCCTGCATGCCAGCCTGCCTGCCAGCCTGCCTGCATGCCAGCCTGCCTGCCGCCACCACCCACCCCACAGACTTCGGCGCTTCCCACTCGGCGAGGTCCGAGTTCTTCGCCTTCACGTCCTAAAACACCTCCGCCTCCCCCTCAGCGGAGCCCACGCAGGGCTGCCCCGGGGCCGGCAGGGCAGAAAGAAGAACAGCGAGAAAAGTGAGAGCCGCGCTGCCCTAACGGCCGCGCAGCGCGCACCCGAACGCAGACCAGCCCCCCTCTCTTGGCAGGGACTGACATAGGTTCTACCACCACGCGGCCTCGCCGAGCCAGCCAATCGCTGCTTAGAGAGCGTCCGGCCTTGGCCAATCGGCGCGCCCCTAGCCTAAGGCGCGTCGAGGACCGCCGCATGGGTCACGGAGTCGGAGGTTTCCGTTGCCATTGCCGTCGCCATGTCTGACTGGGAAGAGGGTAGCGACGAGGATGGCGCTGCCCCGCGTCAGCTGCCGTCTTCCGCTGCCGCCTGGCGTCCGCGGCAGGCGCCGGTGACCCCTTTGCCTGTGAGGGGCGGTGAAGAACGAAAAAGTGCCGAGTGGCAGGAGGCAGCGGCCAGCCTTGGAGGGGAGGAGTGGGAGCTTCGAGGCGCTGAGGGCTCCCGCGGCCCGGGGGAGGCGGTGTGGCAGCGGCCGCCTCGAGCAGCCACCGGCCAAGCTGGGGACGTCACGCCCCCCCTGTGCTTCCCCCTCGATAGCGCGCTGGTCGGGGCTCTCATAGGTAAGAATGCTCCTCTTTACACTTCCTTCCCCGCCTACCCCCGCGCATGCACCGGGGTGCTTGGCCCGTGTGGGCTCCTGCTTCTCTGTCCCCTTAGGAGGTGTATCCATTCATTCTTTCTCCCTCGCCCCAGAAGGGCTCCGGCCACTTGTTACTCCCTTGCAGCTTTGTTGCCTAGGGGTGGCAGGAGGGTTTTGGAGAATACTGCCTCATGTGTGGAACTTGCCTGCTTGCCAGGGGAGCTGAGTTTTTTTCTCCCTAATCTGGTTGGGTTGATGGCAGATTCTCGTGGCCTAGTGTCTGCCAGTGGGCCAAAGCCCCTCTTTAGTCATGCCGAGGAAGGAATAGTGCTCTCTTGAGCTGGTTGCTTCTGCTTTTCAAATTACTTGCCTTTCCCCTTGCCCTCCTCTGTTTGGCTAACTGGCAGAAATTAGCATCAGGTTTTTTCCAGCAGTATGGTGTCACAAGTTCATTTATGGATGTGTGCACTCTTGGGAAAGTCTTGGGTTTTGGTCACAAATAATTAGAGTTGCAGTATTTTGAATTATAGTTTTAACAGGTTTTGGTGCAAATCTCTGTAATACCTGCAGTGTATCTTTATAACAGGTCGGGGTGGAAGTAAAATAAGAGAACTTGAGGATTCTTCAGGTTCCAGGATAAAGGTACTATGTGCTGTGTGTCATCTAGGCCTGGACTCTATTTGGGTTGTACTTTGTTTTTCTTCCATGTAAACCAGAGTTACTGCAGCATGTGGAAGAGTGTTGCAATAGCTGTAATAATTACACTTTTTACAAGAATTGATAAAAACGAAGTGGCTTTGAGGGTGTAACTTGACTGGGATAAGAAAATAGGAAAAGCTGACTGATTTTTTTCACTCTAAGTATGAATTTATTTCCATCTGGTTTAGAAAGGGAATTAAGGGGCCTTTTCCTGATACGTTCGAATTCAGGAACGTATCTGATACTGTTCTTAATGTACCTTTTTCTTCATAGTATTAAAAAACTTAGTGAGGTTTTATCAACGTAGGTTATAAAGGGAACCTATGAAGCTGAAGTACAGATTTTTGGCAGTGTTGCTGTGCAGAACAAAGCCAAGATGTTGATTGATAATACTGTTACCAGATCTGGACAAAACTACATTAGAGGTGGGACTGAGAAAGGTAAGAAATGTAGTTTTTAACAAAAATAATACTATGGATTGTCTCTCCATATATTTGGTAGTTTGCAGGAGTGTTTTTATGTCATTAGTATTTTACCAAAGTGAATTAACTTTCACCTTGTTCTTGGACATGCCTTCTTAAAACAAGAATATCTCTGTATCCTCCTCTTTCTGATATGAACAGCTTTTTCCACCCCTTATACTGATAAATTTCTATGAAAATCTGTTTCTGTGTGTTTTCAACCATTTTAATGAAAGCTGAATGTTATGCTACTTGGTTTCTTGCATAATCAGTCTGATTGGCAATAGCTGCAAATTGGAGCACAGGAAGTTCCGCAACAACATGTGGAAGAACTTTTTCCCAGTGAGGGTGACAGAGCCCTGGGACAGGCTGCCCAGGGAGGTGGTGGAGTCTCCTTCTCTGGAGATATTCAGGACCCGTCTGGACACCTATCTGTGCAGTATGAGCTGGGGAGCCTGCTTTGGCAGGGGGGTTGGACCCGATGATCTCTTCAGGTCCCTTCCAACTCCTACTATTCTGTGATTCCTCCAACATACCACCTTTGGTTCTGGCTTAAGTTTTAATGCAATTTAATAAGCCTTTATAAAAACAGTCTGTAAAGCAGATGCACTGATTATAGCATGGACAATGCTGACTTTTTCTGGTGTTGACAGGAAGCGAGCCATTTAGATTTGATGGTGCACCTCCTGCCTTTGCTGAGCTTTGTTGTGGTAACTATTTAACATGGATATATCAGTAACAACTGTATGTTGAGGTGCTGCTTATGTTACTGGAATTCATCTTGTTTGCCTGTGCGAGAACTCCTTGAGAGCATACACAGCATCAGTTGTTGATCAGAAGCGTTGATGAGGAAAAAGGGATCTGAGAATTGTATTCCAGCATTGGAATAATGAATGGAGCAGTTGCGAGTTTTGAATTTAGAAGTGCCCTGGAAGGTGGATGAGTATGTTTCAAGAAAACAGAAATAGTTAATCCTTCCTCAGTATACGTGACTGTTGTTTTCCCCATGCTTCCTGCTTTTTCCACCAATACATACTTGTGTTGTCATTTATAAAACCTTTCTTTAAGAAGTGTCAACCTCATCAAAAAAGTGGTATGCAGTATTAAGTACACTGAGACTTCATTGTAACGGATGCTTTGGAAGTAAACCTTGCTGTAAAGGATTTTATCTGTGTGTCATCTACTGGGTTCACAACTTTTTTCAAAAGCCTGTTGCACAAGTTGTATTTATAGCTGGAGGAGATTTGAGAACCTAGGTTTACTTTCTTTCAATAGTTAGAGATGTTGAAATACTTCTTTTTAATCTGAATTGGATTTATATGTTTTTTTAATGATGTTTCAGGCTAAGAATTTTCTAGGAAATTTCTATTTAAAGCAATAGAAATTTAGTAATAGGAATAGAAAAATAGAAATAGGAAAGAATTTTCTATTTAAATGCTTCATGCCTCTTCAAACTCACATAAGAGCCTTTACCTTATATCCTCTTTCTATTGTGTTTGTTTTGAGGGGGGTTTCTGTCCCACCCTCCAACAGATTCCATCAAAGAGCAGCATTTTGATACTAACTCCATAGGAAAAACCTCTGACATTGTTGCGCCTGAAAATAATCCAAGGAAAGTGGTGATTAACTGGGCCTCTCTTCGAGAGAACAAAGCTAAATATGAAGCTATGAAGTGGGCAGGTGAGTATTAAAATTTTGATTTTTATGGTACTTGTCTTTGTATGATAAGTCTGTTGAGTGCTTAAAACATTTGCAACTTTTGCTTTGAGTTGACTGAATCTTTTAGTGTCCAGATTAATTCAGTATTTTCAGTTAAATGACTGTGTTGGTATTTCTCAGCGTGGTCATGGAGTGCACTGTAGTTGCTCTGTGAAGACTTAAACTTACTATTCAGTATTTTGACTTCACCCTTGAAAGTATTGCAGTTTGTATGTGGCTGCAGAGAACTCTTAAATGTATGTTAACAGAAATTACTTGAGAATTTGAAATGTGGGGGAAGTGGGTCCTTTGCATATACCAAAGTGTTTGTCTCGTTCTTCATCTTTTACATGAGCAACAATAGTCTTCAAGCGCTTTTGAGTAGTTTCCTAGTACAAAGCACCATCTATGTCTTTGGGATTTCCATCTTGAGCTTTAGCTGACTTCCTGAATCTGTAGCATTTTCTTACTGACTCTAGTCTGCTTTTTCTGATTGTTTAAGGCTTGCCTCCAATTGAGAAAAACTTCTATAAAGAATCATCAAGAACTGCATCTATGTCACAAGAAGAGGTGGAGCTATGGCGGTAAGATCATTTCTATAGGGAATCATCTGCTTGGTGAAAGTGACTATTAAGCTATAAATCCCATAATTCTCATAACTGACATACTCTTTAGGAATTCAGCAATAATGATCACATGAGGTACTATAAGTTGCCTGGAAAACTAACGCGGGATTAGCTGCTTCTCTAAAAATGTTCCAGTTGACTTGCAGAAAGGAAAGATATCAAGACAGTTCAGTAACTTTTGGCTGTTTCTTTGCATTTCATGAGGCAGCACGTTCATGTTGATACCTCTTGGCTGCCCTTTTTTCCCCCATGTATTTTAGTCAAATAACATCTTCAAAACGGATTTCATCTTCTGTCTGTACATCCTGGTGAGTAAGTGCCTCAGTCAGGAGTATCTGTTCATTTTGATCCAGCAATCCTCACTTTTCAAGAAAAGCAGATTGTCTCTTTCAAGTGATTCTGTTCGGGCCTCCTAACAGTTTCAACTGGTTTTAGTACTTCTAACCAAGCTGGTGAACGCTCTGGAAATGTTACCTTTTATTACTTTTGTGTGGTGTCTGTTTTTTCTCTTGCAGGCCCCACACAGAAACCTTGTCACAGTAAACAAGGCACTGACACCTGTTGCCTTGCAATATGTGTATGTGTTAGA
The DNA here is from genome assembly GCA_022605575.1 of Laterallus jamaicensis coturniculus. Classification (NCBI taxonomy): domain Eukaryota; kingdom Metazoa; phylum Chordata; class Aves; order Gruiformes; family Rallidae; genus Laterallus; species Laterallus jamaicensis. Next base: position 81,156,314 of record JAKCOX010000001.1, on the reverse strand, counting down.
GCTGCTCAGTTATGCAGGCTCAGCACATGCATTGAGGAATAGCACTTGTGCGTTAAAGGAATGTTTTTCTTTTCATCTAATCTATTTGCTTTGAGGAAAAAAAATCTAATTGAAAAAAATGAAAACATAAGGAGAAGTTGAATTACCCATTCTTTTCCTAGCCCACACCCTCTCTGAAGTAAAACTATTTGCTGAATGGAATCTTCAGAACAGTACGGAATGGGAAGGAAGATAAATACTTACGCATATTAATACTGCCTAATTGGGAGGATCTTTAGAACCTCCCTTTTTAATATAGCTTTTTGTGCACAATGTTGTATTTTCAATTTTGTTTCTTCAGTTTGACTTTGAGGTTGAGGGATTAGGGGTTTTTTTGAGCTTGTCTGACTAGCCACATTCTGTTTTCTAAACTGCTCTGTTTGTATTTTCTAGAGCATCCCAGAAGCTGCTCTGGAAATATTTCAGCAAGGCTTTTGTTAGAAAATAGGGTTCTGACAAAGTCCAATCCATTCATATGAGTTCTAGGTTGTATTTAGGCTTAAAAAACTGGTCACTGTTACTTATTTTGCAATAGACTGTTACTGGAGTCTGATATAACAGGACTGCGCTTCATCTTAATATCCATACATAACTTTGTCAGAATCCTATTTTCTAACAAAAGCCTTGCTGAAATATTTCCAGAGCAGCTGGAATTGGTGCTTGCTTCCAAGAAAACTGTTTCTGTAGTAAGGCTTTCTTAAAAGTTAGAAAAGTAGTTTTATTCAAGAGCCCAAACTTAGTTTTTGTTGTTTCAGGAATTTAAAAAAAAATACAAACAAACCTAGAAAGGCAGCCTTTTGTGGTAGCTCTACTTTTTCAGATAACAAGACTTTAAAGCAATTGCACTTCTTTAATTCTGTAACAGGAAAGAAAATAATAATATAATTTGTGATGACTTAAAAGAAGGCGAAAAGCGCTGCATTCCAAATCCTGTCTGTAAATTCGAAGATGTATTTGAGCATTATCCTGATATCATGGCTAATATCAGAAAAGTTGGTTTTCAGAAGCCTACACCAATTCAGGTACTTCTTCAATTTTGATGACTCTCTAACTAAAGGTTAAGCGAAAAGTACATATAAGTATTTGTTGTTTTTTGTTAGTCCCAGGCATGGCCGATCATACTCCAAGGAATTGATCTTATTGGGATAGCACAGACTGGTACTGGGAAGACATTAGCATACTTAATGCCTGGATTCATTCACTTGACTTCACAACCAATGTAAGGACTTGTTTAGCTGTGGATACTTCCCCCCACCCCCTATGTTGGGTTTCTAGTAAAGAAGATATTTCATAAATTGGAAAAAAATTAAACACCTAGTGGAATACATACCAAATGTGTCACCCTAGGTTCTGCTTGCAGCAGTGTACTGAGAAAGCCTAGAATAGTATTAAAAAAAATAAAATAAAAAGTCTGACTTATAATGGCTTATATGGCCATGTTCTAAAGATACTTTATTGCAGACCCGGAGATCAGCGTGAAGGGCCAGGAATGTTAGTCCTTGCTCCCACTCGAGAACTGGCACTTCAAGTAGAGGCAGAGTGTTTGAAGTACTCATACAAAGGAATTAAAAGGTAAACTTAACTCTTGCTTGTTTGTTTAGTGTATCTTTTTCCTATTAGTTGTGGCTTAATTCACCTGCTAAAATAACTTCCATTTGATAAGGAAGGGGGGGGGAAGGTAGTAAATGAAGAATTCCTATTTTCTCAGGTTTTCAGAATGTCTGCTTTAACTACTCTTACGGTGAAAATCTGTTCCTTGTGCAGCTGGAATTCTCTTGTTGCAGCCCTGTCTGTGGCTTCTTGTCCTTTTGTGTGGGCAGCTGAGAACAGTCTGGCTGTGCCTTCTTGGCACCTTACTGTTGAGTAGTTGTAGACAGCAACAAGATGTCCCTGAGTCTTCTCCTCTTCAGTTTGAACAAGCCTGGTTATCAGCTTCTCATGTCATGTGCTCCATCCTCTTGACCATCCTGGTAGCTGCCTGCTGGACTTGCTCCAGTATGGATATATCTGTCTTGTGGTATAGGTGAGGGGTATAAAAACTGGCTATTATTTATGCTTGAGGTGCAGTATCACAAGTTCTGAGCAAAGAGGAATAATGAGTTCTCTCAACCTGCTGGCTTGCTTTTCTGTGGGGTTGCACTGCTGAATAATGTTCTGTTTCTTGCCTACCCATTTCTTGTCTGTAAAGCCATCCTGTAGCATGTTGGCTCTCAGCCATGGGGTAATTCCATCCCTCTGGTTTTTTTAAACTTTGTGGGTTTACTGTCAGCCTTCTGTGTGTCTTTCAAGCTACAGCCTAGCCTTCTAGTTTGTTGACTGCTCTGCTCAGTTTGATTTCAGTCAGAGGCTGCTGAGAGTGCACGACTTCATTTAAGCTATTAAACAAATGTTACTATACTCCAAAACTTAATTTTTAGGGTGCTCTGGTAACTTCGTATAGCATTCAGAGTTAGTCTCATAGTCATTGAATACTGAGATGTATGTTCTGCTTTCTTCTCAAAGATACTGAGACGTTTTACAGAGTATATTAAGTTTGTCTGTGAGCCTAGCACCTTATCGAGTGCGTTGATGGCTTTACCATCAAAATCAGATGTCTTGTGTTACTGTTTAGAAAATCATTAATCCTTTCATAAGTTCATCTGGTTTTTGTGTGAATATTTTCAGAACAGCCCAAAACGTGCTCATAACTTAATAGCTATCTTCCTTCCTTTCATTATTAATTTCACTGCAATTTTAGCAGAAAGCTAAAGGGAGGGATTGTCATTCAGTGTTAAGTCCATTATTTACTGTGATGCTGTCAGTCACACTTGCTGCATTTCTTCCTCTTGGTAATTACAGGTAATACCTTTTAAAATTAAGCAACATGGTGGCATTTATTTGAAAAAGATTGACTTTACTTGAACTGTAATACACTGCTGCTGTGAAATGTTTTGTTTTTCAGTATTTGCATATATGGCGGTGGAGACCGAAAAGGACAGATAAACGTGGTTACCAAAGGTGTGGATATCGTTATTGCTACTCCTGGCAGACTGCATGATCTTCAAATGAACAAATTCATAAACCTGAGGAGCATAACATACTTGGCAAGTAACCGATACGGAAAGAGTATTGCGGCAGCTGGGACATGGTTGACTGAATGTTATCTTAAGCTTTAATGAAGTTTTCTCTGAAACTTTTTAAGTCTTAAGGCAATATATCTTAACTTTGAGATTAGTGTTGGGAGGGATGGTCCATGCTTAGCATAATTGCATTGCAGATGTAGAATATTCCCTAGGAAAAAAAAGTAAAGTAGGTTTCTAGCACAGCAAGCATTTTAAAAATGCTAAATTGTTATCTCGTATTAGTGTTTGCTGTTTTGAAGTTCACTTTGGCAAGATCAGTTAATGGATGGAATGCTTTTCCCAAGTTGCCTCCTTTTTTAAAGGTTACCAGTGACTTAAATTCTAATAACAACTTGGTCAGTAGGCACCAGTCACAAACAGTTGGATATCTAAGCGATTGCATAACTGACCATCTTTTGATCTCAGTGGGGAAAATAGTCATGTAAACATTGCTAGGAGTCCTTTTGTCTTCATTTCATTCTTGTCTTTTGTTATACTGGGCAGTTAAAATCATTGCTATTTTGTAAAACACTTTAAAATATTCACATTACTGCTGAGTTATCTGACTAGCTGGTGAATTCTTGTCTAGTTTGGCAGTTTGGCCTGCTTTTCTTCCCTTAACTCCACTCCCTCTTAAGGGTTAAATATTCATTACACCATAACAAGTTAACTCCCAGTTCTGTTTGAAAAGTTAAAGGCTGTTTGTTTCTGGGGTTTGTTTTTTTTACCAGATAAAACACATTTGAGTTATGGGAGTTCTGCTGTGTCCTACTGTAAGCCAGAATGTAGAGTCTGGCTTTTTGTCTTACTTCTAATGAGGAAGTAAATTGATATTTCTGGTCTCTTATGAGATCTCTTAACAATGTAGAAATGAGATTTCCCCTGTAAATTACCAAAAATTTCTCATTGAAGTTACGTTGTTCAGGGTTCCCCCCCCCCAGATTTCCTTGGTTTTGTTTTTGTTGCTTTTTTAAAAATTCTGTGCTTAGTTTTAGGCACCAACCAAATTGTTGTTAAAACAAACAAGGTTTGTTTCTTCTTTATTGACTTTACCTGCTCTTAAAGGTTCTGTGGGTTTTCTTGTTCTGCCTGTAAATGCATTACTAGATGGAAAAAGCTTCAAGGAAACTGAAAATGTGAACTAGAAATAGAAGTGGTTTTGCAATACATTATTGCTATTAAAATGGTAATGCTATGTAATGCCCTGCCAACACCCTTATCTAAAGGAACCTGACACAATAAACAACCTTGTTCTGAGCAGGTTTTAGATGAGGCTGACAGAATGTTGGATATGGGATTTGAACCTCAAATAATGAAGATCCTAATAGATGTGCGGCCTGACAGACAAACTGTTATGACCAGGTATGTAGGCGTAATAGTGCTCCATAAATAAATGCTGTAAACATAAGACTATTGAAAATAAATGTGTCAGTCTTACTAAGACTTGTACTAGTCAAAATGGGAGGGGCATCAGTTTGCTTTCTCTTCTGTCAAGTCGGTCCTAATGAGTCATTTGACAGTTTTATTTTCATTTCTTTCCTCTCCTGATGTTTGATATCAACTGTAGAAACAACTGAGTTCTTCCCAAAAAGGAAGGTGTCAGGGAGTGCTAGGATTTGCCAGATCAGTTTGAAATGCCAACTTCTACTTCCCCATCTGGGAGCAAAGATGCATCCTAACATTCTGATCTGTATCTTGCTCATCTATATCTGGGTTAATTTTGAAATTATGCAGCTTTTAGGAGCTTCCCAGTAGAATGTCCCGATAATAATCTGTGTTACCGGACTTGGTGTTGGAGCTGCTGTTGTTTGAGATAGGCTGGAAGCTTGCTTATTAGATATTCTCAGACTACTTAGAAAGGTTCCATAACAGTTGCCTGTACTAATAACCTTTATCTTTAAAGCTTGAGTGCTGCTATTAATAACTTCTTAAGATAATTTCTAAATAATGTATAAGCTCACTACTGTTAATTGCTTACTCAAGTGCTTCGCTGGTAGATAAGAAAGAAAAGAAAGATTGTGATTAAATGAGTGAATCGGAGAAGATGCTGTCCTCTGTTCTCACATGTGTGTTTTCTTCTTCACTTGTCTAGTGCTACTTGGCCTGATGGTGTTCGTCGCCTAGCAAAATCCTATTTGAAAAATCCTATGATTGTATATGTTGGTACTCTTGACTTAGCAGTAAGTTGTTAGGCATCTTGTCGTTTGTTTTTTTGGGGTGGGTTTTTTTTGGGGGGGGAGAAGAACCTACAGTTGCATGTAACTATATAGTTAAGTAAATGCATGTAACTTTAAAATCAATACAAACTTCTTAAAAATAAAAGTTCCATATTATTCTTTCAAAACTTCATTAAAAGTTTGGAAAGAACTAAAAGGAAAAAAAAATCCCAAACCCAAAACAGTTGAAAAAGAACTTTGTTCTTCTGAAGATCTTGAAGTCCTAAATCTTCAGTAGAAGATGCCAGTGACAAGTATCAATCAAATTGAAGTTCAAGTATTGTACTTCACTGTGCCATGTGCTTATGGAAATTGGACCAGGGTATGGAGATCTTACATTATGAAGTTTTTCTTTTAACTTCTACTGTTTAATGCTAGGGAATGAGGAGACTTAAAATCCAATGCACTTTTAGGTAGAAGTAGGGGGAAAATGTACTTTTCATCTGTTCTTTTCAGAACTGTGCTTTTGTCAAAGGGTGTTACTTGTCAAAGATAGGATCAGAATATGAAAGATACCAACTGCTACTGTAGCTCTCTTGTCTACTGCATTCATCTCTTGTAGGACCTTCTCTTAATTGAAGAGGTCACCTGAGCAGGGGGAGGAGCTCCCGTGTGGAGAGACTCTTTTTGTGTATTTGATTCTTCAGCCCTTGCTACAAGATTATGATGCAGTGCCATGAGAACATCTAGATCTTTGTAATAGTTACGCAGTATACTGTAGACATTGTGTGGCAGCCTTCAAATACAGTGGAGTAAAGTTTGTTTGGTTTGGGTTTTTTAACTAAACTCCTGTTGGAAGAACTAGATAGGACTGATCATTTCTTGTTTAAAAGCTTGTCCTTTCAAGTCTGGCATTGTTACAGATTGCTCTGGATTAACGTAAAGTTCTTCAGTCTGATCCTCACTGATAATAGGAATATTTCACCTCACTAGACTGCTAATCTGTGCCCTCTAAATCTCTGCAAAGATATGATTTGGCAAACTGCTTAAAGATAAATTTTGCTGTTCTCCTAAAGCACCTAAGAAACAACAAATAAGCCTGTGTTGTTTGAACTCCAGACTGATATTTTGAGTTTGAAGTAGCTTTGCATAGTATGCTGCTAGTTTTATAGTATCATAATATGGTAATTCACAGAAAAAATACTATTCTGATCTGTTTCTACTTAACATCCTGTTTTGGTCTTTAACAGGCAGTAAATACAGTAGAACAGAGAGTTGTTGTTATTGCCGAGGAGGAAAAGAAAGCTTTCATGCAGGATTTCATTGACTCTATGAAGCCAAAAGATAAAGTCATCATTTTTGTGGGGAAAAAACTTACGTATGTAGTCAGTTTCCAGTATTACATCTGTTCACTTTTTCTTTTAGAAATACTGGCTTGTTTCTTAGTTCACATAATAATTACCAAGCGTAACAGCTCTATTCAACAGTGTGCTGGTAGTAGTAGTAGTAGTTTTTCTGGTTTATTTAGTATTCATTCATTCCTCCAGACCAACTGGCAGTTCATATCCTTTTCAATATCATGAGCTGTGGTGATAAGTCTTGGTTTCACATAGTCACAGTAGATGTTAAGGCTCTTGGGGATATAATAATGCAATGTATGGTTTACTTGCATATACAGCTGGTGTGTACAAGACCTGATTTGGGGGGTAGGGGAGGTGGTGATCATTGTACCACATGTGAGCTTTTTACGTGAAGAACACAAAAATAATCTATTATTTCTCTTATATATAAATAAAAGCAAATGTTTTTGTGGGGAATAGTCTTAGTTTTATACTGTTATATAATAAATATCAGATGATATAGGTAAGATTCTGTCATTGAGCGTGTGTCTGTCTTTATTATCCTTTGGATCTAAGATTAATAAGAATCATTGTTTTATTTCATCCTAGAGCTGATGACTTAGCAAGTGACTTTGGTCTCCAAGGAATTCCAGTACAGTCCCTTCATGGTAACAGGGAACAGTATGATCGAGAGCAGGCTTTAGATGACTTCAAGAAAGGTATGTTTGTACCTAAGTATTGGTTTGGTAGCCCAGGTTTTTAAAGCTTGTCATGTGCAGAACATTGTCTTTTTGCAAGTACAATGTCTCTCTAGTAACAGAGAAATGAAAACATTAGAACTCTGAACTACAGGTCTACTTTCTTTTAATTTTTACCAAAAAAACCCCACCCCAAAACCAAACAGATAAAATTTGGAATGCCTACTAGTTAAGTAATTTAAAGTCAAAATTGTGTTAGTCTCCAGAATGGTAGAGAGACCAATTATGATGAGGATTAACAGTGCCAAGTGTGGAGGTCTGCACTTGGGACATCACAACCCCGTGCAGTGCTACAGGCTTGGGGGAGACTGGCTAGAAAGCTGCCTGGCAGAGAAGGACCTGGGGGTGTTGGTTGACTGCAGACTGAATATGAGTCAGCAGTGTGGCCAGCAGGTCTAAGGAAGCAATAGTGTCCCTGTACTCTGCATTGGTGAGGCCGCACCTGGAGTGCTGTGTCCAGTTCTGGGCTCCTCACCACAAGAAGGACATTGAGATCCTCGAGCGAGTCAAGAGAAGGGCACCCAGGCTGGTGAAGGGGCTGGAGGGCAAATCCTGTGAGGAGCAGCTGAGGGAGCTGGGGATGTTCAGCCTGGAGAAGAGGAGGCTGAGGGGAACCTTATTACCACCTACAACTGCCTGAAAGGAGGTTGTAGAGAGGTGGGTGATCTTCAGCCAGGTGACAGGGGATAGGACAAGGGGAAGTAGGACAAGGGGAAGTGGCACAAAGCTGCGCCAGGGCAGGGTCAGATTAGATCTTAGACAAAAGTTCTTCACTGAAAGAGTTGTCAGGCCTGGAACAGGCTGCCCAGGGAGGGGGTTGAGTAACCACCTCTGGATGTGTTGAAAAAGTAGATGAGGTACTTAGGGATATGGTTTAGCATAGGACAGGAATAGTTGGACTTTATGATCTTAAAGGTCTTTTCCAACCTTGTAATTCTGTGAAATGACAGTGCTGTCACTGAAAGAGTTCTGCTCGTGACCATGCTGTAGGGTTTTATTTCAGGGTTATGTGGTCACACGCTAATAAAACAAAGAGTAATCCTGCAATAAGAATGCCAGTTGAGAATATAGGTGAAGTTTGTGTTCTCTTCACAGACTTTTTATAGCAGCTGGGCATGTTTCTTGGTTCTCCTGCACCTCCTGTTCTGTATTTGCAATACAATAGTCAGATGACATTTTGAGTGCTTACTTACCACCTTGTGCTTGAAACTAATGCAGTGTGACATGTAACAAGCAACTTTTTCCTTTTACGTGTTAAGGATAAGGGCATTATATGCTAGAAAACCAATAGAGTGGAGCGTACATTCTATTTATTCAATGAATTTCCATTTTCTTTCTGTTGGACTTATTTTAGGCAAAGTCAGAATACTGGTAGCTACTGACTTAGCGTCCCGTGGCCTTGATGTTCATGATATTACTCATGTTTTCAACTTTGACTTCCCTCGCAACATCGAAGAATATGTTCATAGAATCGGCCGCACTGGAAGAGCAGGGTAAGCCTTCACAAGAAAATAGTGATAGATTGTCAGTGTTTTCTGTGCTGCATAGGTGTTGCTCTTGATCTTGTTACGCCTAAAGGTCGTGGGGAGTGAAGACTATCAAAGTTTGTTTTAGATAGTAACACACCACTTTCATCTCTTGAAATTAATTCAGTCTTAAGTTTCAGGCTAGCAAGTTTTCCACTTTTCTGTTACTTCATTGAAATGAATGCGAATGAGCGATGTTTGAGAGATGGTTTAGATGTGGGGGTGAATTGCAGTTCAGAACAACTTCTGTGTAGATGTTCTGAAATACCACTTCCTTGTTTGTGTCTCTGAGAGTTCCTGAGCTGTTCAGTTAACCAGGCAGCCCATTAGGAAAAAAAACCCCATAGATAAATTCAAAGTTTTCAGCCTATCATAACAGTGTTGTATATGCTTAGGATATTTGAATGCTGTTTACCTAGGTTGCTACAAGTGTAAGGATATTTTTTTCCCCCTTGTAGATGTGTTTATTTTAATTATTAAATGAACCTAATGTCTCTTTATACTTAAATATGTTGTCTTTATGCTGGGTTTATTGTCTAAAAGTCTAAATTAGTTGCTCCTTTGCTCCATTTGAGATGAATCATCCTATTCTGATCTTTAGGAAGAGTTGCTTCCTGACATGTGGGTAGTAAATGCTCAAGCCAGTTTTATCTTTTGGTTCAATAATACTGCCTGTACCTACAACTTATTACTGCATAGGTCAGTAAGAAAAGCCCAGCAGCAGTTGTTTTGGAGACCCAACAGTTATTTCATTCTTTGTTTAGACGTACTGGAGAGGCAGTAACGCTTGTCACTAAGAATGATTGGAGGGTTGCGTCTGAGCTGATTCAAATTCTGGAAAGAGCAAACCAAGTAAGAATACTTCTTTTTGGGTAAGCTTTATGTTGGTTCTATATTATGACCTGAAACCGTTCAGGAAGGTCTAAGCTGACTTAGACCTCTCTTGATGAGTGCAGTGTTTTGGGCAAAAATGGGTACCTGTCTGTCCTCGATATTGTTAGCTATACTTCCCCTTAGAGGTTAGTTCCAGAAAGAACCAGAAACTTTAATCAAAGCCTTCCACGTCCCAAGAAAAAGTAACCAACCTACACACACGTAGAGGTCTGCAGAGGAATAACAGGGTCTTTGTTTCCCAGTGTTTTATTCCATTTGTGTTTCACTTCTGGACATGTGTGCCAATGATCTTGTTTAACAGTGTAAATACTAACAATATTTATATTGGAGGAAGTTCAACTGTTTATAAGTTTATTATGTCTGAAAGTTGTGATACCTGCCAGTACTATTCCAAGCTATTCTTTTCCCAGCTGTCTTTCTTACAGAAGTTTGTAAATAGTATGGGAAACAGGACTGGAATGGGATTTGTTTATTTTAGAGAAACACTTTTTTTTGGTTTGTTTTCTTGCTACCATGTCTAAAATAAGTGACAGTTATGTTACAGCTTCTTGTTGTGGCAAGAAACAGTTTTTTCTGATTTATAGTGAACTCCTAGTCTATACTCTGACTTGAGTTGATTTTTGGTGGGGTTTTGTTTGTTTGTTTTTAACTTGGGGAATTGGAGCTTGATGAATGCAAACTAAATTGCTTTTTACCTAAGACCTGCAGTTGTTGTTGTGGATACTTATTCAGACTTTAAATCCTGAATTCGAACTTCACCTGAATCTTCTGTTTTATGGCTCTTCTTTGAAAGATGTTATGCCACTTACTGCAAACCTCGTAAGATGCTCTTGAAGGAGGGAGGTGGGGGGAAAAAGCACCAAACCTCCCAACAGGAAAAACCCAACTGACTGTTGTCCTGCACTTCCTCCCTTGTCTTTTAGCCTTGTTTTATCCACATGAGAACCCTTCCTATGGCAATGCTTTCTTTAAGCACCACAGTTTCTCTTCAGAAGCTGTTAAAGCTTGCAGAAGGCATTTAATATCAGTCATAATAATGAAACATTCAAACAGGTGTATGTAGTGTGGCATCGGACACTCCTTCCAGCTATTCATTATCGCTGAAAGATCTATTTCTGTGTGCAGTACTAATGCTTTAATTAGCTGGTTATATGTCGTCGTCAGATATGGTGATGCTAGCATACATACGTAATTGGAAGTCCAGGGACACTGTGCAGATTATTTTTCAGTGTAATCTTATGTAAAAGGGATTTCTCTGTATATCTTAACAGAAGAGACAGGAGACAGATAGATAAATCAAATTTGGGTACACCCAAATTAATAGTTTAGATCTATTTTAAACTGACTTTGTTTTTGTGCTGCTTCCTTGTCAGGTAGTTCCTAACGACCTTATTGCAATGGCAGAAAGATACAAACAATTTCAAATCAGAAAAGAAAATGAAAAGGATATACGAAGATCTTACAGAAATTACTCAAAACAACTAAACCTTTGAAGCTTCTGAAATGAAGTGAGTGATTATAGTCAAGCATTAATATCTGTGGTCTTGAATTTAGAAGTTTCTTTTCTCAGCTGCGTGTTCTCTGTACCTGTCCCAGTTAAATACCCTTAAAAGTGGCTTAGGAAAGAAATCTGGATTGACTTTATATAGAAATCTAGTTTTGTGCTTGGACACTATTTTCATTTAAGAAAAATTAATTTCCTTACTTTTTTCTTGTGTAACGTGCATAACTTCTAAAGCTGTTATCTACTGGTTAAACGTTAGATTTGTTTGGTGTCTGGGGGTTTTGGTTGGGTTTGGGGTTGGTTTGGATTTTTCTTTTTTTAGTTAAAATGCAGGGTCAAGATTTTAAAAAACGTGAAAGAAAATTTTTCCATTTTCAGAGAGCTGGGTTAGTGAATGGAAGCAGTTTTCATCAGTGTGGCTTCAAAATACTGCAAGCAGAAGTGTTTCTAAGGCTAATTTAGCCAAAACTGCTTCTCACAATAACTGATGTTTGCTGAAGCAAAGGGTTACGTTGTGGGGTTTCTTTCTTTTTATTTTAAAAACATAACTTTGAAAGTCATTTTTGTTAGGGCTTGTGTTAAGCATTTTTTGAGAGAAATCTGCATTTCCTAAGGGAGGAGAGCCTAACAGAAATAGGTGTTTGTGGCTAGCCGGAAGAAAACCCGCTTCTACTTTTGTTCCCATGGATGCAATTTTCTAGCTTAAGGAAAAAAAAACTGTTTACTAGAGCAAGGTTAAAGTCATGGAGAAAAAAAAACATTTGAAGATCACCTTTTATTTCAGATAAAGTTGATTTCAAATTTTACATTTCATTGTCAGGTTCTGTCACACCAACTCCTAATGATAACGGGGTATGGTTTCAGTCTTTGGAAGTGAAATGAGAAGGAGCTAATCTTTCACTGGATGTTCGGTCTGAAATTCTGTTTACTCATGTGTCATGAGTAAGTGAAAATATAATAAACTAAGATTAGAATCTTTTAGTAAAATTACTCTAAACGTCCTTCTGGCCTCTCTTTTTATTTGCTCATAACTGAAGTGAAATATGGGCACTATTTAAGGCAGTAGTTCTTTTTCCTTCAAAAGAAGCATAAAAATATGAATTTCCCATGGTTTCTTTTAGGAAAAATCAAAATATTTATCTAAGTACAGCACAGCAGTTTGCAAATGCTGTGTGTTTATCACCTGCAGAGTTTCTGTAATAGGAAATAGCATAGTTATTCATTCTTCCTAATACAAAAGTTCATCTTCAACAGAAGAAAAATTAAGCTGAATTCTGATTCCAAGAATTTTGGTTTTGAGACTCTTCCTCCTTGATGTGAGTTGCAGATTCATTTCTTTCTCCAGGATTCATCCCACATGTGCTCACTGGCACAGTAAGTTTTACTGTGTTGCAGCACATTAGATAGCAATCGCATCCCATTCAAAGTCCAATAGAAAGATTTCATTTGCAAAGCAATTCTGAAGACTCCGAAAAGTTACTTCAGGAACCTTGTGTTGTTTTGATACCATGTTCTCTCTGCTCATTGCTGCTGGTGCTTGTCCTCTGCAAAACATCTTCATCCGCCCCCTTGAACTGGAGAAGTTGTTCTGGTTTATTTTGTCAGAGTAACTCCAGTGAATCTCTTTACTTTGGAAAGCAGGAGTATATTTAGATGTTCTAGAGTTGATCTCATCGTATTTGGAATCATAGAAATTACATCTGGGAAATTAACTATTGTATATTCTCCTACACTTTTTTTAGTATACTTAGAAGATCCTTTGTGGGTGATGCCCACATTTAGATAGGGAAGATAAACATTTCTTAAAACATCCTATTTCTTTTAAGGGTTGTGTCTAAGCGGTGTGACTGCAATGTGCCATTTTCTCTTCATCTTCCTGATAATATGTTTTGTTTGGTTTTTTTTGTACTATCAGACTACTGAGGAGTAATTTAAGGTGCGGAACTTTTGGCTTTAAATATGCAAATACGCATGATAGCTACTGTAAACAAAGTTCTTACCTCTCCTGAAATATTGGGAATCCGTTGTTCAATTCATAGTTTATTTTTCTTAAAAGGAAGTGACTGCTCACTTTATCTTCCTGACCGAGCAGGTTGTATTTGGGAATAAAAAAGTGCGGGAGCTGAGCGTTTTTCAGGCAGTCTAGAAAATAGCCCACGTATCTCTGAAAACAGTAATCCAGGTCTTCCCAGTGCCAGTCTCTGTCATTCGGCCACTTCACGCACGAGTTGAAAAAAGCAGTTTTGACATGGTATGAGCAGATTTTTTCCAACTCTTTGGTATGATCCTGTTTAAGCTTCTCTAGAAGATACTTAAGAAGCTTAAGACAAGCCTTCCTGTTAAATAAATAAGAATGTATTAGGTGCTTTCCACATAGTTCTTAAATTTTAGAAATTTCCTTGGTCTCGAGTGTAATCTTGTTCCCAAAGCTCATAAAGCTGAGCCATCGGACTTTTAACCCCTCTAAACAGGGCTGGGAAAGATGATTTAGCAAGTCACATCTTGATTTCTAAGGCAAGTCTGGAGTGCAAGCCTGAAGTCTTCTGGCTCATTTCCACCTCTCGAAGAAGTGCAAGTCAGGCATTTGGCAAGTGCCTACAATGTTGTACAGCTCTAGGACAGCGATGCCTAAAAGCCCTATTCCTGCTCTGCGTTATGAGTAATTAGGCCTTAGATCAGATTCTTAATGTTACTGATGCAGTGCTAGACAGCACTATGGCTCACGCAGACTTACAGTAACATAGTCATCTGAGATACCAACCTACAGCACTTTGGTCCATCAGATTCGCAGCACGTCTTTGAGCTGCCGTGGTTCTTCAGTATATCCTTCTCAATATGGGAGAAAGAGAGTCGCCAGGTGTTTCCTAGAGTCAAGTAAAAGATTGTGAAATATTTACACAGCACCACTGTCTGTAACTAGGTAAAAAGCAGAGATGGTTTATAATTGATTTAACTGCCAGCAAGTTCTTCACACTTCAGAAAAAAAAAAAAAACAGACATGGTATTTCAGGGACTACTATTAACAAATTTCTCCTTACTTACCCACCTGTTCCACCCAAAGACAATTAGAATGGTACTAATATGGGACATAGTAAGTATCTAACTATTTTCTCAAGGATGTTTGGCTTTACTTTAAAGTTAATTCTGAACTTTCCTACAGTTGTTAAATGTAATTTGGGGAATTGCACTACTCCTGGAAACCTGTGACCTTTGAATTCATTACATATTGTTAACCCTACTGCATAAACTTTCTGCTTTTGAAATTTAAAATATTTATTGGTTTCAATTTCTCTGTGCAAGTAATAGGCTTGTGAGTGCATCGCTGGTGGCCATGCTTTATTTTTGCTTCTCTGATGATGTTTCTGAGAACAATGATTAACATGACCCAACTCTGTTTAAAACACCAGCAACCACTTTTATCTTCCTTACACAAGCTCAACTGTTTCCCTTGCCTGTTTGGTTCTGTTACTCTTTGCATTTAATTGTCACAAGAAGAGAGAGCCAGTAAAGCAGTTGTGATTTGTTTGGTGTTGTCACAATGGACTCACTAATTAAAAAAACCAAAACAAACCACAAACCAAACTAGATTGCCTGATCTCTCTTTGCTGAAATTCTCAGCTCTCATGCAATGACATGTCAGGATGTTTCTGCAGACTGAAGTAGGCTTGGTGTGACAGTGGTCTGGAGAGAAAAGAAACCATGTTGTTGCCATGCCAGAGTTCAGTGAGAAACGGTGTGTCTTGCTAGAAAAGTACCGAGTTTCCTTTCTGCAGGAGTAGGTAACCTGTGCGAATGACAGTTTATAGTGGTGTTCCTGGAATTTCTACATTACTTTTCTTACAAAGCAAAGGAGTGGATGTTGCTGTTAGCTACAGCATTAGTACAGGGAAGGACACTGTAGAGTCAATATAATGCTCTCAGGAATGGTTAGTATGCAGCCTGGGAGAGTATTTTGTCTTTAACTTTCAGCACAGGACAAAAGAATGTCACAGCTAGGATGCTTTAAAGATGGTTTTCAGTTTTCTTTGGTCTGGATATACCCAGGATAAGATAAAGATCTGTATCTTGAAGGCAGAAAAGAGAACTGAATCTGGATACCCTTTTTATAGCACTTGTAAGTGATCAAGATGTAGAGAAGATATTTTGTAACCAAAGACTTATTGGCAGTATTTACAATACCTTTTAGAACCTTTTCTTTCTTGTTCTGTTTTGCTACTAAATAAATTGATTCATTTCTGCACTTCAACCTAACTTTTGTTCCCAGCCACTGTTCAATTCTGAGGCCATCCGCTGTGCTGGGGGGCCAGCTCTGTTGAACTTCCAAAGTTAGGATGATGTCCACTGATATGTCCCCCGGGGGATGTTTGATCTGAAGAGTTATTGCAGGGCTTCCAACCTTTTTCCTTTTTACAGATACTTCCATATCTAGTAACAGAGAGAAAAAAAAATACATATATGTTGTTTTAGGAACTTTTGTAGAAGGTTAAGGTTTTTACTTAAAAGGAATTTATAATCAAAAAAAATACCTGGGTTCAGTCACTGGCTCTTTATCCTACAGGATATCGATTTTAAACAAAGCATTAAGAAGGCCTGTTGAGGAGTTCTACGAATTAAAGAACGCTCTTCTCAAACTGCTGTGTTTGCTTGATTTACTATGTCTACAGAATCTGAAATACAGTAATGTTTTCAAATGAACTGCTTCAGTATTGGAAACAATGACACTGGCAGTTTTTCCCCAAAGCCTTCAGAAGCAGAGCACCCTAAGAGGGGATGCATCCTCTGTAGAGGTTGATAGAAAATAATAGGCAGTGTATAAAATAAAGCTGTTCCTTTTGCTACAGTTCAGCAAATGGTGCTCTGTGTATGGCAGGCAGATTCAAAACACATAGGTCATGGAGGAAGTACCAAGCATGCAACAGAAGAACCCTTAATATTTACTATATTCATGTGGAAGGAAGACTGCATAGTGGAGCAGTGGGTTAATTGCATATTGTGATTAGCTCTGCTGTGTTTGCGGTGATTCCTAGCAGAAGAGCAAACTTGAGATACCGGGGCAGGAGGGGTTATCGTTATAGCTACATCGCCATGTAGAGTTGGCTGGAGTGGCATCGCATCCAGCAACAGGGCTATGCTTAGTTATACTGTGTATGAGTTTTAGCACTCTTAGGTGAAGCTTGCTCTGTCAGTACTTACTTTGAATTTTTTTTACTTCTCGTTTAATAATTTCTCTTAGTGACTGAAGAATTTGAAAGGCTGATAATTTTCCTTCTTCATCTACAAACTTAAGCAAATACTTCTCTTTTGGATTTCTTTTGAATGTTAGATAATAATAGGCTCCAGTGTCATCACACTCATCCAGCTGAAGTCTTGAAACAGGCATTAGAAGCATTATGTCAAACTCATTTGGTTCAGATATCTGCAAAATAGGCGATACAATGGTTAGTGTGCAACTGAGGTTCTATTCTCATCAGGTTTTTATACCGGTTGCAGTTTTGTGTCCAAGTGTGTTGGTGTGAAATACAAACTTAGCCCTGTGGATTTGTGTAACAAGGTTGCTGTGCGTTTCAGTGGAGAAGAGCAGTTTACTGACAGCAATTCAGTCGACAGCTTTCCAGTTTACTAATTACAACAATCTTAAACTGTTTGGAGTAATGCATAAATGCTCATCTTGGTCATCCTCTTGCACGTAGGAACTAGCTAGCTGTGAGGAAAAAAATACTTCAGGCATAGCAATGCAGCTTTTTAATTAAAGCGTCTCATGTTTGACTTTTGTCTCAGATTAAGCTAAACCTAGAAAACAAGTATTACTATTTCACCCGCTTTTTTTGGGAGGGGGAGGGGAAGGGGGGCGGGGCAGAGCCAAAGAAGAACCCCCCCCCAAAGCTAAAAACTAGCACGGAGCCTTTCGTACACTGCAGTATCGACGCGTCGCCTGGTTGCGCCCGGCTTACCTGCGTGCTGTGCAAGGGCAGGGGCTTGCTGCTGCTTTAAAACGAGTCCCCTTCAGGCAGCGTCCATTACTAAATGCACACACATTCCGCTTTCAGTAGGTTAGCTATTTCTTAATTAATTGTAGTTAGTTAACGTAGTAATCCTTAACGTCCCTTCCCGTCGGGAAGGAGAAGCTTACCGCTGTTCTCGGGCGGCAGGAGCCGGGCGCCTCGCTCACCGTTGGCTGGGCTCTAGAACCCCACCTGCATCCCGTTCCATCCCGGCTGTGCTGCGGCGCCGACCCGGGACCCGGCCTGGTCCCTGGGGTGCATCCCGCCCGTCGGGGACCCACAAACCCGCCCCCCACCCCGGGCGGGCGGGAGAGGCGGTACCGGCGCCGGGACGGCTGCGGCCCAGCACGGCTCCCCCGTACCCACCTTGACGCGCTCGTAGTAGCTGCCGGCGCCCAGCCGCTTGATGGAGCTGAAGGTGCCGCCCGTGCTCCGGATGGCCGGGATCAAGTACGAGACGACACGGTTCACCAGATCCGACGCGTCGGACACGTCCTTGCGGCACAGGCTGAGCCGCGACACCACATCCCGGAGGCGCAGGGCGCCCGCTGCCGGCGGGAGCGGGCCGACGGCCATGGGGACGGCCACCGTCCCGTCGGGCACCGCCGTTCGCCTCCGCACAACGGCCGTTCTGGCAGCCGGTGCCTTGCTCGGAGGAGCGGAGGGGTTCTCTCCACCATCTGCTGCCGGGCCCGCTGGCCTCCCCACAGTGGGGGCTCTGGCGGCCGATGCCTTGCCCGGAGGAGCGGGGGGCGCCTCTCCGCCGTCCGCTGCCGGACCTGCCAGCCTCCGCACAGCGGGCGTCCTGGCGGCCGGTGCCTTGCCCGGAGGAGCTGCCGGACCCGCCGGCAGGCTCCTGACGGAGGGAGCTCTCTGCGCCGGGCGGCCGCGCCCAGCGGTGGATCCGTTCCTCCGCGGCGCCCGAGGGGTCGTGCCGCCATCCGGGCTGCCCACTGCGCCCCGGTCCGGCGAGGGGCTGCGGGCTGCTCCCGTCGCCGCGATCCGGCCTCGTACGGCTACGGACCGCGTCCCCCGCCTGCCCCGCTCCCCTCTGCCGCCCGCGCCGTCCATAGCCGCCGTTCCCTCTCCGTAGCCGCGGAACAGTAATTGCGGCTCTCCAGGAGGCGCGTTCCTGCGTCTCGCCTCAGCCAAGTTCCTCTTCCAGGCAGCGCGCCTCCAACAAGGAAACGAAACCCCCCGCCGGGAGAGCGGTGCCAAGCCCCAGAGCTGGAGCCGCTCCGCTCTGCCCCACAGCCCGAGCGCGGGAAAGCTGCGGCAGCCACACCGAGCTGGGCCATCCCTGGGGCGCGGCTGCCTGCTCGCCCGCCTCCTCCCTTCGTCTCTCCCATCCCCTGAGAGCGCTTTCCCGGCACTAGGCGGCCTAACCTGCGCGCGGGAATGGAGCGCTCCTCCCCAGCCCTTATCTGCCGCCCCTACGGCTTCGCTCCTCCCAGCCCGGGACAGAGGAGGCGCGGCGGCTGGCCCGCCCCATGCTTCCGGCCCTGCCCGCTGCCCCGCTCGGGCGCCATGTTGCTGCGCGGCAGGTGGCGCCGCCTGCTGTTCTTCCCGGCGCCGCTGCCCGGGTACCGCCGGGCGAGCAGCGGGGTTGCGGCGGCACCACCGCGCTACGAGGTGGTGGTGATCGGTGGAGGCCATGCGGGCACGGAGGCGGCGGCGGCGGCCGCTCGTGGCGGGGCCCGCACGCTGCTGCTCACGCACAAGATCGGCACCATCGGTACCGGCGGGGGGGTGCCCGGGTCGGGTCGGGGCCGTACGATGCCGGGGTGGGAGACAATGCAGCGGGTAGCCCGGGCCGGGCCCGTTTCCCGCGGGCGCCTTTGGGCCTCCGCAGCGTGCGGAGCGTCCCTGAGCCGGGGAGGCTGCGGGAGCTTTGGGCGGCGGTGGTGAGGGGTGTCCGTGTGCCCGCTCCCTAGGGGAGATGTCCTGCAACCCCTCCTTCGGCGGCATCGGGAAGGGGCACCTCATGAGAGAAGTGGACGCCCTGGACGGGCTGTGCGGCCGGGTCTGCGACCGCTCCGGCGTGCACTACAAAGTGCTGAACCGCTGCAAGGGCCCGGCGGTGTGGGGCCTCCGCGCACAGATCGACCGGGGCCGCTACAAGGAGAACATGCAGGTGAGAACCGGGGCTGCCAGGCGGGCGGGCCGTGGAGGCCGAGCGCCCCTCTTCCCGCGCAGGGACGATTACGAGTTAAATCTGGCTTTGTGCAGCCGTAGGACGGTGCCTGGAAGGACGCGGCCGGGGTGCGGGGGCGGGACGCGGCTGCCCTGCGGCCGGAGCTGTGTGCTCGGACGGGCGCTCGGCGGGAGGGCGAGCGGGCTGGGCGGCGTGTCCTCGGCTCCGCTCTGTCCCCCTACTCGGCGCCCAGAGGGCAACCGGCTTCCGCATCCCCCCAGCTGGGACGGAGCGGGGTGAGAGGCCATCGACTCGGGAACGGGAGAGCGAGTAGCCCCGAGGTTATCCCGGTTAAGGATGAATTAACCACCTACAGGGATATCCACATGCACCGTCTGGCGGCTCTTGAAGCTGCTGGCTAGTTCGAACTGACGGGGTTGTTTGTGCGCTGTAGTATTACGGTGAATTACTCAGATCGGAAGCGTTAAGGAAAACCCCTGAGGATGACTGGGGGCATTTTTGGTTTTAGTGTTTTCCTGTAAAATCTGGATACCTTTTTGTGTAGCACTTTTAGTTGAGCGTAAGGTTTTGGACCTCAGCATAGTTTTAAAAATTCTCTGGAGTTCTATATACAGGTTGGGCTTTGTGACTAAACAGTTTCTTTTGAGCTTAAACTTTTATCTCTGAGTTGAAGGTTTTACTGGGTGTTTCGGGATAGTAGAGTAACTGAGTGTCTGCCAAGTGACCCGGTAAGAATGGAAAAGGGAAGAGGGCGACAGATGTTTTGGAAATCAGCAGGTTTTGGGACTGCCCACGTGTCTCAGAACTTCCTAGATTTTTGCAGTAACTCCTTTCATGACAGAAAGAAATCCTTAACACACCACTGTTGACAGTTCGTGAGGCATCTGTGGAGGATCTTCTCTTGACAGAGCCAGAACCAGACCATCCTGGGAAATGCAAAGTCACGGGAGTCGTTCTGGGTATGTGCACTTAGTAACTTGGTGAGCGCTTTCAGTTACTGTACACTAAGAGCAGCCTTTGGGGTTGACATTTCTGATGGATGGTGAGAAAGGTAATTAGCTGATGGAGGTGATTTAGGCCGAGTGTGAACAAAACTAGGTTAGTATGTGTAATAGGAGGAAAAACATACCTGCGCTGATAGGATATGCACAGTGTCACAGAACACTAGGGCTTGGAAGGGCTCTCTGGAGATCATCTAGTCCAACGCCCTGCTCAAGCAGGATCACCTACTGCAGGTTGCACAGGATTTTGAATATCTCCAGAGATGGAGACTCTCTTGGAATCTACCCTTTAGATATTTATAAGTGTTGATCAGAGCCTCACTCAGTCTTCTCCAGGCTAAACAGACCCAGCTGTCTCATATGAGAGATGCTCCAGGCCCCCATCATCCTTGTAGCCCTTCACCGGACTCTCCCCAGTGGTTCTTTGTCTCTCTTGAACTGGGGAGCCCAGAACCAGACATGGCACTCCAGGCGTGGTCTCTCTATCGGGAGGTCACATAAGTTTAATTTTCTTCATGATAGAATTCGATGCTGTGCTTTGAGACTGTATTTGGTAAGTGGCACAGGCTGCTGACAGTGTTAGGAGGCAGCGCTATTCTGTCAGTCACAGATCTATGCTGTGTTGCCCCTTGTCACTCTAATGAACACCTTTCCAAAATAACGGCCTGGACAGGATTTTTTTTCAGGAGTGGATTCTCTCTGTTAGGGGTAACATACTTTGGGAAGTACAGGAATAACTTTGTGCTGCTTATTGCAGTTATGACTGTTAATGCTTTTATTATTGAAATGCTGGTTGTGCTTAATACTAAAGATGGATAAACCCACAGTGACCACTGTTAGTCTAGTTTTAGACCGAAGAGCCAGAATACCAGGGCTTTGTTGTCACTAAAATATGTGGATCTCTGAAAACTTGCTGTTTCAGGGGATGGAAGCACTGTACATGCTGGGAGTGTTATCCTGACCACCGGTACATTTCTGAGGGGTATGGTCCTCATCGGACTGGAGATGCACCCGGCTGGGCGGCTAGGGGACCAGCCAGCCATTGGGCTGGCTCAGACTCTGGAGAAACTGGGATTTGCTGTGGGCAGGCTGAAGACTGGGACGCCGCCCCGACTTGCCAAAGACACGATTGACTTCAGTGGTCTGAAGGAGCATAGACCTGACAATCCTCCTGTGCCATTCAGCTTCCTCAGCAAGGCCGTGTGGATCAAGGTGGGGCAGCACATGTCAGATACACACAGAGTGAAGTGAGGTTGTCATGCTTGTAATCAGCCATGGGGTTGTCTGGGAAGGGGAACTATGCTGGGTTCGTACTGAAGGCATTATGTTTCTGAGGAGTCTAAGTGCAAAGGGAGAAACTTTTTTCCTCTTTACTTTTAGAGTCAGAATTACATGAAATGTGATACCAGAAAAACTTGCAAAATTGATTATATTCCTACATGGTGTAGTTAAAGAGCACAGAATTAAAGTATGAGGAGTTAATTTGCCCAAGAGTGCATATAGGAATTGCAGAAACCTATTATAATTGGGATAAGGGCAAAAGTAGTACCACTTAATGCCCTTGTTATGCGTAGGAAAGGTTTTAAGGAGTTGAGGTGCAACTTTAATACTATTTTGAATGTGAGTCTGGTAACTTTCTTTTTCTTTTTTTTCAGAAAAATAAGTGAAATAGTTTATATGATGTTATTTTTTCCAGACCTTGAATTTTCCATTTTAATGGCAGGGTTCTGTGAGATTTCTTCTGCCTCCTGTCATGTCCTATGTGCTGTAGGGTCAGCACTTCTCTTTCTTCAGAGCTGTGAATTCCCGTGGTTAATTTGAATGCTCTGATAAAATATGTTGTTTTAGTAGGAATACCCGTGCTGTAATTAGGAACACATAGAACTTGAATTCTCAGTTATCAAGTTCTGCTCTTGGTCTGCATTTTTGCACATTGCTCAAACTCTCTGATTGCTCATGTTCTGTCTGTATAGCGGGTATGCCAGCACTACCCTTGTCTCCAGGAAGTGAGAGCCAAATATTAAGGAAAAGCCCTGTTTGAGATTTTCTGAGCTGTGACTGGATTAAGTTACAGTGAGCTTTTGCCTCTTTCAGCCAGAAGATCAGCTGTCGTGTTACTTGACTTGCACTACCCTGAAAGCCCAGCAAATTATCCAAGATAACCTCCATCTGAACAACCATATCAGGGAGACAACAAGGGGCCCACGGTAAGTATGTGCCATCACACGAGCTGACAAACTGTCTGAAACTGCGTGTCTGCCCTGCTTTTTCTCGTGTCAGGTGGTGCTCATGGCTGTTTACTGTTGCAGGTACTGTCCCTCTCTTGAATCAAAGGTTCTGCGCTTCCCAAACAGAGAACACCAGGTGTGGCTGGAGCCTGAAGGCTTGGAGTCCAATGTCATTTACCCCCAAGGCACATCGATGACGCTGCCACCTGAGCTGCAGGAGCAGGTGATCAAATCCATCCCAGGCTTGGAAAAAGCCAAAATATTACAACCAGGTGAGGGGGGTGAATAATTCTTAATCTTTTTGTCATATTGATTGCCAGTTAATAAAAAACCAGATTTTCTTTAGAGCATAGCAAAACAAAACAAATGAGAAACAAAATTAATTCTTGGCTTCAAGGATTTTTCCTTTGCTGCTTTTAAATCGTAAATAAAAAGTTGATGACAGAAGTCGTTCTGTCCCACCAGTTGCCTTTGGTGATAAATAGGGATGCTCCAAGTCAGTCCTTCCCTAAGATCTGTCCTTTTGTTTGCCATAGGCTATGGGGTACAGTATGATTTTTTAGATCCCCGTCAGCTGACTGCTGCTCTCGAGTCTCGTCTTGTTCAGCGCCTGTTCTTCGCGGGCCAGATAAATGGCACGACAGGCTACGAAGAAGCTGCAGCTCAGGTGGGTGAATGTGACCGTGTTTACTCCCCGCTCAGACAGGGATTTTGCCTTGGCATTTGTCTTTTCTAGGCCCACCTTGTGCTCATGAGGTGTTTCACATCGCTCACCCCGATTCCAGACTTGCCCAGACAGTTTCCCTTTTAGTATCTACGGTTGCTGCTACCGAGTAGGGAAAGTCATTGGCAGCACCGTCAGATGTTTCAGCATGGGGACTCTGCTGGATAGGAATAATCAAACACATGCAGGAATTGCCTCCAGCCATGTCAACAGGGGCCTAGAGCCCTTCAAACACCCGTCATACCACCCGAAAGAAACTGCCTAGGTTACTAGCACAGGCCATTTCAGGGTACAGTTTGACACAAGTCCTTGGAGGCAGATGTGCTGGTATTTTAACCACGAAGAGACCAACAAATGTTCTTTGCTTTGTTTTCTGTCTGCCTAGGGTGTGATCGCTGGCATCAACGCTTGCCTACGGGTTCATGGCAAGCCCCCTTTCATTGTCAGTCGCACTGAAGGCTACATTGGTGTCCTGATCGATGACCTTACCACTCTGGGCACCAGCGAGCCATACCGGATGTTCACCAGCCGCGTGGAGTTCCGCATGTCGCTCCGGCCTGACAATGCCGACGCCAGGCTCACGCTCAGAGGTGCTGTAACGCGGCGGCTCTGGCAGCGAGCAGCCCTGCCTGGCTGTACCCTTCTGTCTCATATGCCATCTGTCTCTGCAGGTTTTGAAGAAGCTGGGTGTGTTTCACAGCAGCGATACGAACAGGCGGTTAAGATGAGAGCTGCTTTACAGGATGGAATTGCAACACTAAAATCTGTCGAGTTGAGCATATCCAAATGGTCCCAGTTACTACCAGAAGTTCCCATCAGTAGTGGTCGAAGGTCACCAGTCAGGTAACAGTTACAGCTGCAGCTTTCTGGTCTGACCTGTGCTTGCTTTAGCTCATCAGCCTCGTTTCACTGCATTTATCCATCCTTCCTGAACCCGTTGGTACTCCCAAGATTCCAGCTTTATCACCTGCAGGGGACAGACATTGAATGTTTGCCTGTAGAGTAAGTGCGATGTTGGTGGTTCTGCTCTGCCTCCTTTCCTGATGCTGACAGAGCAAGGGGGTGTTCACTGGCCCAATGAGATCTTTGTACCCTTGCTGAGACTGTCACCAAGCAGTGACTGTGCTGCATGGGTTGCTGCTTTGCTGAAAGCTTGTGAAACAGTGATTGATTTCAGGCTAGTGTCAGATGGTAGCTGTTGTTGCACACGGAAGGCCCTTGGCTTCCCTTACCCATCCTTTATCTCACCTTTTCTGTTGTTCTTTGTTCTCCACAGTGCCTTTGAGATCCTTCAATATCAGGAGGCCAACTTGGAGGTGTTAGCAAGGGCTGTCCCAGAGCCCCTGGGAAAGCTTGCTCAATGGAGAGAGCTGGCTGAGAGATTGAAAATAGAAGGTAGAGTACAGGAGTTCATCTTGTTCAGTAAGGGGAGAGCCAACCCATTTGTCCCAGTGTGTTTCATGTTGCGGCTTAATAAAATGCTGTTACCAGAGCACGCACCTTTTACAGAATCACAGAGTTGTAGGGGTTGGAAGGGACCTCAAGAGATCATCGGGTCCAACCCCCCTGCCAAAGCAGGCTCCCTAGCTCATATTGCACAGATAGGTGTCCAGATGGGTCTTGAATATCTCCAGGGAAGGAGACTCCACCACCTCCCTGGGCAGCCTGTCCCAGGGCTCTGTCACCCTCGCTGGAAAAAAGTTCCTCCGCATGTTGGTGCAGAACTTCCTGTGCTCCAGTTTGCAGCCATTGCCCCTTGTCCTGTCTCCACTGACCAAAGAAAAGGGGCAGGCCAATTCCCCCTGCACCCCATACTTAAAATATTTATAAACATTGATTAGGTCCCCCCTCAGTCTTCTTTTCTCCAGGCTGAACAGCCCCAGCTCTCTCAGCCTTTCCTCATAGGATAGATGTTCCAGACCCTTAATCATCTTCGTAGCCCTTCCCGTGCAAGCACGTGTGTTTCACTTCAGGGTGTGAGTTCATTATTCCCATTCCCTCCTGAGTTCCACCTCCTTACTGTTCTGCTAGACAGAACATCCTTCACTGGGTTGAGAGGAAAAGCCAACTCTTGTATCTTAATTCCCATACCAAATTAAAGACTGACTTCTTCTGAAGCAGCAATGTCAATTAGTCTCTTCAGTCGGTGAGAATGGAAACTTCTTTAGGAACTTTTTACCGTCTCAGTGGAATTGTTTATTCTGCTTCCAAGAATTCCTGCAAGTGACCTGTTTCACATGAACATCTGTATCTGGTCTTCTTGTTTCCCTGGTCTTCCATCACAGCTGTTTATGAGTGGTGTGTCATCAATCAACAGAAGGAAATAGAAGAAGTGCGTCGCGATGAAGCCCTCCGGCTGCCAGAGGACCTCGATTACTTTGCCATTGATGCATCGCTTTCAGCAGAGGTGCGGGAGAAACTGGACTCTAACCGCCCGCAGACGGTAAGATCCTGGGCCACAGCAAGGTTGAGCAGCAATGAAATCGCTTCTGTGCCTTCCCAGGGGACGTGGGTGGTGAGGAGAATCCGGGCAAGGAACGCCCGCAGGTTTTGATCTCATTTCTCACTAGCTCCAGCCTGTAGGTCTGTTCTTGGTTAACTGGTTCCTGTTTCCACACGCAGATTGGTGCCGTCAGCCGCATCCCTGGAATGACACCAGCCGCTATTGTTAACCTGCTGAGATTTGTGAAGACCAATCACCAGAAGACACAGAAGCTAAAATCCTCACCTCAGACTGGCAAGTACAGGGAAAACACACTTGGAGAAAGCACCGTCGCAAAGACAGATTTCAGCAGAGTTTGCTGAGGAGGAGCCCCGGTACCTTTGTTAAACTAGCTCTGTAGAGAAGAGTACCCCTCCTGCCAGAGTACGTGGTGAGATCACCAGTGCTCAGAGCGTCTTCACAGATAAAACCAGTGCTGGCTGGATCCCAAGCAGTTCTGGTTGTGTCCTGGGGCAGTAGCACCAGTAAAACGAAGATGACGACTGTGCAAACCTTAAGTAAACACTTGGGAACCTAAATGCAGCCTGTGGTTTTGCCAATCCAAATGAAAAGACCGAGGAATGTCTTTTAAAATTCCCCTCATTTAGAAGATGTCAGATAGTCAGTATCTGTTCTAAGGCATCTTGGAAAGGACAGTGTTTTGCTCTTCTGAAACAAATGAGAAACATTTTCACAGCAGCACGAGAGGATTTGAGCCAGACAGTGTGTTCCACCGACTTCAGCGTGTGTGTGTGTTCATAGCTGTGCAGTGGCTACGCAGGGTCTGATGTTCCCAGTAGGAAATGTTTGGCTATGAAGATGCCTGCCACACAAGGCTAACTCAATGTAAACACCATATCCTGGGGTTTTTCTCTGTTAAAACAAATAAAGCTTACCTTGGAACTTGCTGGAGAACTTGTTGGTCATTTCGCTTTCAGTAGAGCCTTGGCAGTTCACTGGGTCATGATGCATGCAGGCAACCTGGGACAGGATTTGCTACAGAGCTGGTGAAGGTGGCTGGAGCCAGACTCTGCCTAGGCCAGGGTGCTGAGGAAGAGGGGCAGGGGGACATCGGAACCTGCCCTAGAGACCTCAACTCCAGGCAGGGTGGTGACAGACCGACTTGCTGGGGGACAGTTCTGGGTGCCTTGGCAGCCCAGGGGAGAGCAGGACTAGGGGTTCCTCACCAGCACTGGTCCTGCAACTGGTGGTAATACAACTTTCATCTGCAAGAGACAGGTTTCGGGCAGTCAATTTGTCACATGCTATCAGGAACCACAAACTCACAGCTGTTGCTGTGCACCTACTGCATCCTTGCCTGTCTTGGGCAGCAGCCTGCTGACTGTCTCACCTCTGAATGTCCTCTGCAAGGACAGAGCCTTGCAAACCAGTTTTGTTGCGGTTAAAAAATCATTTTGGTTGGGAAAGACCCTTGAGATCAGAGAGTAAACCATGTGTATATAGCTGTCACTCAGAAATTCTGATCCTGGACTTTTCTCTGTATTTGCTCTGGGTGAGTGTTCCTTTCCTGTCCAGAGAAAGGAGTCTGTTGGCAGAGGCCCCGTGGTGCAGCAGGAGCATGAGCAGAGCTTACAGCTTGCTTTGGGGCATTGGCTGCCCACCTGGAAACATCTCCCTGTCACCAGCTAATGGCTTGTACAGAGTGGCTTTAGGCAGGCGACCTGCGGGGCAGTTCACACCCAAATGGCTCAGAAAAGCTTATGTCTGCCTGCCCCTTTATGTCTGCCACCCATTTTCTGTTCAGCTTTGTTGACTCAAGGGATTACTTCAGCCTCATGCTCCTGAAGTGCAGGGTAAGGAAGGCAGGTATGCCTTCCGTGGTGGAACAGGCTCCGGGCATGGTGCTCTGAAGGTTCCCAGGAAGCCCAGAACCCTGCGTGTCTCTGCCCCTTAGAAGTGGCAAGAGATTGTGATCAAGCAAGTTCACGCTTTCTTTACTGCGTTACCTTTGCGTTGTGTTTGGTTTTGATGTGCCCAGAGAGTAGGAAGTAAGCCCTACAGCCACCTCCATCCTCTTGAGCAGATTGTGTGATCTCAAAACTGCACTTCCTAGTTCTCATCAGCTGTCATTTGACCTTGATTCTGATGCTGTCTGTCCTGAAAGGCAAGCCCCTTGCACCCTGCTGTGGAAGCAACTGCTTGGTCCTCTGCTTTCTCCCCTGAATTTCTGTGCTGTGAAGGCCTTGGTTTGGGCTTCGCATGGGCCACTGTAACTCCAAGGGTGATTGCCACTGACATGGGCTTCGCTAGTGGCAAAGGAGGAGCCGAAGCAGTGGGCTTCTGCGCTTCTAATAAGGGCCAGACGTGCTCCAAGCATTAGAAAGGGGGGAGAGGGTTAGTTAACTGTGGGGAGAGATTGAAGTCAGAAGCACGTGGAGGTGTTGCTTTCCTGCAGATCTTCTGCCACAATAGCTCTCCAGATTTCATCATGAGGAGGGCCTCTGGCCATGGGTGAGCTCCCTTGTTAAAACAGGGTGTCCTCTGCTCACACACGTGGGTTCATCTTGTCCAGATTTGCTGAAATGGAAAACCTGGCACATGCTTGCTCCAGGTTGAGGACTGGCTGTTGTAGTTTTGTGTGGCCAGGTCCTGGTGGCGAAGGGGGGGCTGCAGGGGGTGGCTGCTGCAAGAAGCAGCCAGAAGCTTTCTGCAGGCTCCAGAGAGCAAACACCAGCCGGTTCAAAGGCCTGAGTTGTTCCTGACCAAGGCTGAGCCCATCAGCGATGGTCACAGCGCCTCTGGGAATCACATTTGGGAGAAAAAACCCACAAACAGCTGCTTTTTGCCACCAGAGAAGGGAGTGAGACGATGTAAGAAACTCTGCAGGCACCAAGGCCAGGGAAGAAGGTGATGGGCGTGGTGAGGTGCTTCAAGTGCCAAGGAGAAAGATTCCTCTGCAGCCCGTAGAGAACACCACGGTGAAGCAGGCTGTCCCCCTGCAGCCCATGGATGATGATGGGGCGCAGAGATCCCATCTGCAGCCAGTGGAGGACCCCACACCAGAGCAGGTAGAGACACCTGAAGGATGCTGTGACCCCGTGGGAAACTCATGTTGGAGCAATCTCCTGGCAGCAAAACCTGCAGCCTGTGGAGAGGACTGTCCCCCATGGGTGTGACCCTACACCCCAGCTAAGAAGGGAAACACCTCAAGAGGCACTGACCAAAAACCCCCATTCCCTGCCCCTCCCTATTCCACAATGCAGGGGGGAAGAAAGGAGCGAAATCATTACTAAAGTGAAATCTGCTAAGAAGGGAGGAGTGGGGGGGAAGTTGCTTTAAGAT
The DNA here is from genome assembly GCA_022605575.1 of Laterallus jamaicensis coturniculus. Lineage (NCBI taxonomy): Eukaryota > Metazoa > Chordata > Aves > Gruiformes > Rallidae > Laterallus > Laterallus jamaicensis. The sequence continues at coordinate 81,127,101 of JAKCOX010000001.1, read as the reverse complement.
CTGGTTGCACGTCTCATTACTCAACTCTGGTGTCACTGTGTGTGCAGTGCAGTGTAATAGTTTCTTTCCTTTACTCTGTGTTGAGCCTGTTTTGCCCATGACGCTGATTGTGGAATGATCTCTCCCTGGCCTTATCTCAACTCCTGATCCTCTTGATACATATTTTTTCCCCTGTCCAGCTTAAAAGGGGAGTGATAGAGTGACTTTGGTAGGCATCTGGCCTCCAGTCAGGGTCAAAACACCACACTGTTGCTCAGGCATTAAGTTTCATGCATACGGCGCTTGCCACAGCGTCGTGTGCTTGTAGAACTGTTCTGGTTCAAAAAAGACTTGAAAAGAAATCATAGCTAGAGAGTTTCTATTTGTTTTGGTAAGAAAGTTAACCAATAATGGCTAAATAATGAGCTGTACATAGCATGGCCTGGTAGAACACAGCCACCATGCCCTCTGCTTTTGAACTCCAAGGGGAATTTATTACAAGGCCCGAGGTTTGGCTCTTCTACAAACTGAGCTTAGGCCTTCACAGGTCCTGGGGTCTCCTGGAAGGGGGAGAAGGTCAGAACCAAGGACCAAAACTTTAACATGGGGGACTGCTTACTTTGCCTTGGCTGCACTCTAAGGAATCACCTTTTGTCCCACACTGTGACCAGGCAAGTGGGGAGGTATGATGCACAGTAAAGTTGGCCTAGGTCATTCACTGTTTCAATGTGAGTCTCCCTTTTTTGCCCTCTTGCAGAACACAGTCCTCATGATCAGCAGTTTTCCCTCGGCCAGATTTGCTCAGACCTCTATCATTTGATCTACCAGATTCTGGACAACTGTTGTCTTCCGTCCCTATTCTAGCTTTTATTTTACATGGGTACTCGGACTGCCCAGTTTCTTTGTCTTTCTGCCTGAAAGATGAGAGCAAGAGAAGACCTTCTACACTAGGAGACACTAAAGCTGTCACTGCCCAATCTTTGATGGTGTTGGTGCTGCTGGAAGGCTTGTGATGATGCAGTACCGACTGTGCTAAATGTCTCTCTAGTCCCCTGCTTCCCCGGCCCTTGCGAGAACAGATGGTCTCCTAATTGAGCATCATCTTTGTGCTTTGGTGAGCAACAGCCTTCACTTCTGAATTCCTTTTTGGTGTTCAGGGGTTTAGTTGCTTTGATGCCTACAGCTCCCGGGTTATGCTCCTCCACCCTGGTATCTCAAGACCCTATTTAGTGAATGCAGGAGGAACCCGCTGTCCCCTGGGACCTGCCATTTCCACTAGTGAGGTAGGTACTCTCTCTGCTTCTTCCCAAACTCTGGCCTGGGCTCAGAGTCCTTCAGGGTACTCATTTCACTCTCTGGCCACAGCTTCATGGGGCTAGTGAGAAATAAAATGTCTTTTTCCCCTCTTGTGCTGAAAGTTAGTGGTGGCCGGGGCATTCAGCTGGAACATGGTGACTTGCTCTGCAATTGCTATTATGAGGGCAGAGAAGGGGTTGATTCTTGATCTGTCGTTTTTAACCCCAGGGACGGTTTAGGGAAATGAAATCAGGCTTTTGTCGCTTTTCTTTCTAAGCTGCTGCGTAGGCTTAACCCTGCATGTCACCCCTGAGGGAGGGGACATGTGTGGCCTCCCATCAGAGGCTTTCTGGCTCCACATGGGGTGCCTGGTCTCTGACCACTGGGCCAAGGTGCCCAGCAGTAGCAAATTTCACCTGAAAGATGAAGGCTGCAGCCTTTTCACCCCTTTGCAGGCTTAAGTCCAGACATTCTGTGAGGCTGTGATGTCTCCTTGGGGTGCTCAGCTGTGAAGCACAGGCTCAAACATGTCCCTGCCCTGTTTCCCCAGCTGGGTCCTTGCAGAGTCAGCACCACCAGCACCGTGGGAGGGGGTCTGCAGAGCCCAGGGAGGAGCAGGGGTGAGCAGCGGCTGATGCTGCGGTGGAGGTGAGAGGCAGATGGGGCGAAGGGTGAAGTCATTTGCTACCATCAGCTGCAGCACCCAGCATGAGCCCCAGCGCCGGCTTTTGGGAAACGCTGGGGACCAGGAAGCACCCGCTCTTTGAAGTAACTGAGCGCTTGGCTAAGGAGTGGGCATGGAGCCAGGTGGGAAATGAGCTCATCCTGCGCCGCTCAGGGCAGCAAGAAGAGCGGGGAGCTGAGGGCAGGCTCGTGACCGGTCTCCTCGGTTGCAGTTTGACGTGGCTTAACTTGGGAATCGTGACCGGCTGGTGGCTTGTGCTGCCGGCTGCCGGCGTACGGGCCTTTCGGAGCTGCAAGCAGAAAGGCTGCCGGGGCTGCTCCTGCTGAGCTTCAGCGAGGCTTTTGTCCTCATCACTTTGCACCTCGCGGGACTCTGGCTGGGGGGGGAGTGGGCCATGGGCTGGCTCAGTGCCACTGCCCCGGAGTGGGGCAGGATGATGGTGATGGGCGCCAGGCAGGAGCTGGAAGTGGCGTGGAGCGGTCACGTCACACTCCGTGATCTCCGTTCTCCTCAGCTGCGCCACCCGTGCAGAGGTTCTGGGGATTTATATTTTTGCTTCTTCCTGGGAAAGGCTGTTGAAGGGTTTGTGTCACACACAGGCAACTCCTGAGTCTCCAGGATCTCCGTGCCCTGATAGCAGAGCCATGGGCTAGCTTATGAAAAGAGGGATTTACTAAATATTGAACAATGATGCCCAAGTATATCATAACAAACAATACAGATATTTGTTAGTCCTAGATAATATTAATAACAAGATATTTGATAATTTTTTGGGTTTTTTCACCCTGTTCACTAAGGAATTAGGTTAGGATCCAGCTTCAAAACAGGAACTGAAGAGTTTTAAGAATTCCAGCAGTTGCAATAATTAAAACACCAAGAGAAAGCAGGCACTGGGGGGCTGTGTGTATATATATGTTACATATAATATACGCAATATATGTGTGTATATGTTTATAAAAAAAAGGTGGGAATTTGCTTAAGATGTGCCCAGGTGGCTGCAGATAAGCAGAATCTGAAACTTTCTTCTACATTTCAGCCCAATGTGCCATGAGGCCCCCACCTCCACGGGGGGAGGTTGTCCAGCCTTTCCTTTGCTGTGCAGGTTTGGGATGGGCTGCCCAGCCAGCCACGCCAGCACAGGGACCTGGGGTGGGGAAATGGACTGTGGCTCTTCCCCTTTTTGTGGAAAAATTCAGGTTTTACTGGGCTGAAAGTGAAAAGCTGAGGGACCACAGCTGGCAGGGCCCTGAGTTAGGGGTGAGCTGGCTCTGGGTATTTCACAGAATCACAAGATTGGAAAAGACCTTTGAGATCATCACATCCAACCATTCCTGTCCTCTACTAAACCATATCCCTGAGCACGTCACCTACCCATCTTTTAAATGCATCCAGGGTCAGTGACCCAACCACCTCCCTGGGCAGCCTGTTCCAATGCTCGATAATCCTTTCTCTGAAGAATTTTTTCCTGATGTCCAATCTGACCCTGCCCTGGCACAGCTTGAGCCCATTCCCCCTCATCCTATCCCCTGTCACTTGGGTGAAGATACCAACACTCATCTCTCTATAACCTTTCAGGTAACTGTAAGGTTTCCCCTCAGTCTTCTCTTCTCCAGGCTAAACAACCCCCATTCCCTCAGCCGCTCCCGGTAAGGTTTGCTCTCCAGCCCCTTCCCCAGCCTGGTTGCCATTCTCAGGACACACTCAGGGCCTTTCTTGTAGTGAGAGGCCCAAAACTGAACACAGCACTCAAGGTACGGCCTCACCAATACCAAGTATGGGGCACAGTCACTTCTCTGGACCTGCTGGTCAAGCTGTTTCTGATCCAAGCCAGCATGCTATTAGCCTGCTCAGCCACCTGGGCACAGTGCTGGCTCCTATTCGGTCGGCAGTCAACCAACAGCCCCAGGTCCTTCTCTCCAGGCAGCTTTCCAGCCACTCTGCCCCAAGCCTGTCGCACTGCATGGGGCTGTTATGTCCCATATGCAGGACTCTGCACTTTGCCTTGTTGAACCTCATCCCATTGGTCTCAGCCCATCGATCCAGCCTGTCCACATCCCTCTGAAGAGCCTCCTAAAAGGCTCCTCTCATTTCAAGAGACTATGCAATAAAAACCCTAAACCAATGTTAATATGCTATCATATGCTGTCTGCACAAACACAAGCCACAAGGTTACAGGACCCCTTCACTCAGAAGAGCCAGGAGAAAGCCCTAGCTTGGTACATCAGCACCCCAAGGGCAATCCTATTGCAACAGCATCCTTGAAAGCATGCATGTGGCCCACGAGGGAGGTCTTACCAGTCAAAGCTCAAGTACCTTTGAGGTGTTTTGTTTTTTTTAAAAGGAAGAAAGAAGCAAAACCTGTACAAATTCAAAGCTGTTCAGCACAGGTACAGCTCCACAGCAGCCACCCACCTCTCGTGCACCCCACTGCTGCCCTACTGTCCCACTCGCCCTCAGGCTGAAGATTGTGCATAGGGGACTCTTCAGTGCTTCATCCAGCAGCTTTTGAGGAAAACGCATGTTTAACTGTCACCTTATCGATGCAGAGAAGCTTGGAGATTTTAATTACGTTGTGCAAATATTTGAAACACAAAGGATTAAAGAATTACTGACAGGCAGCCAGAACTCAGTGAAGAGGGAAAAAAAAAAAGCAGACAGTGATGCAATTGATTCATGACACAGAAATAATCCAAAGTGACTAAAGAACATTCAGAAAAGGCTAAAAAATGCCACAGCTCTTGTGTTTTGGAAACTGATGGGGTTTTTTCTACCAGGCTCTTCTTCCCTGCGAGGGCAGTGGTACAGGCTGCCCAGAGAAGCTGTGGCTGCCCCCTCCCTGGCAGTATTCAAGGCCAGGTTGGATGGGACTTCAGGGAGCACCTGGGCTAGCGGAGGGTGTCCCTGGCCCTAGCAGGAGGCTGGAACTGGGTGGGTCTCTCAGGTAATTTCCAACCCAAACCAGTCTCCTAAAGGTTACAAGTTTTCCTTTGTCTCTTCTGCACCCCGGGTGGCCTCTTTCTCCTCCTGAACTGAAGAGGTTGCAGCCTTACCCTTGGTAAGTCATAGGGGCATCTCAGCAGAAACATTATCATTAATTCTGTTTATTGGCCCAGTTTAGCTCATGATTATTTAAGACCGTAATTCCTGGAGAAAAAGTGCTGCTTAGTGCAGCCAAACAATGTAAGGGATTTGAGGATGTTGAGACCTGGAATCTTCTATACTCCACCGGTGTTGATAGCACCCCTTCCTCTAGCACCCTCTCCTCTAACCCCCAGTCTCCTCTAGGCACTACCTAAACACTTAACTAATGTAAACAAAAACCAGGCGAGTTGTATTTGTGATCAGGATTAAACTTAGGCTGTTGGTAAACAGACACTGAGCTCCAGTGATGAGGATACCCTGGCCAGGACAAGGTTTGCTTCTCTGTGATTTTACCTTGACCAGACCTAAAATTTAAAATACGTATTAAGAGCAATTACCAGTAACTTGTCATTCATCAGTATCCACCTGAGTCAGCCACAATCAGAATGCAAATTAAGTCTCTGAGCTGCAGCTTCAGTGAAATTGCCCATTCCAGCTATTTATGATAATATTTATAATATATATATTCCATCATACAAGCTGAGCCACAGCTTCAAAACAAAAGGGCAGCCACCCAAGCAGAGCCCCTCTTATCCCAGCCTAAAATACTCACCTCAGCAAACAAAACTGACCAAGAAGTGACTTGGCTACATCCACGGTGCTCAATTTCCCTAGGCAGACCAGGCTTTGTTGTGTCCCCACATACTTTCCCCACCACCACCAGGCATTTCTGGAGTATTTCTCTGTACAAGCAGCCTTCCATCCTCCCAAAGCATCATAAACTAGGAAAGAAATTATGTTTCAATCTTCCCCTGCCACCTTCAGCAATTAACCTACGGAACAAGGTCGATATTCTAGCCCCTTTTCTGCTTTCACAGCAGAAATGCTCTCACCCAGCCATGTAAACATCACCAGCATGGCAGGCCACAATGGGGAGAGCTAAGGACAGCTGTCAAAGTTGCTTTAAAGAAATAAGCAGTCTGAAGACAAGCACAGTTCTCAGCTGTTAACATTTATTAAAACTTTGACCAAAGTAGTTTTATTCCCAAGTTCTGTTTACAAAAGTTTAACCATTTCCCCCAGTAGTCAAAGATTAATAAAAGAACCGAGACTGCATTGCATTAGTGCATTGAAAGCAAAACTGGTCTACAGCAGGAAAGAGAAAATAAATCAGGATTAGTGTAAATTGAGGCTTTAATACTCGAAAGCAATCAGCACTAGTGTTGCAGGCAGAACCTATTTGTTTCACTGCATACGTGAAGTTGTTAGCTGCAGTACCTGCTGGGTGCTCTAGGCTTTAGCCCTTCTTTGCCCCTCTGAGAATCAGAACCATCCCTCCCCCGCCCAAACCAGGCAGCCAACTCTCACCTCATCTGCTGGGGAATTTCACCACGAAAAAACCCTCTCCAGCCCCCGCGCTCTGCGGTTTTCCTGACCTACACACAGCTGAGAAGGAAACTGACCCCTTGCTAAAGCTGCACAGCCTGAGCGGGCCTTCAGTCCCTGCTCCTCCAGCGCCCACTACTTGCCATCAGTAGCACTTCAAGTGCCAGAACACTTCTGCAAACTGGAGGCTTCAGTTCAATCAGTTGCTGACTCCAAATGGCAGCTCAGTGCAGAGGAGCAGTGTGAGCCCAGGCAGCCCAGCCCAACACCTTGCTGTGCCTGCACGGGAAGGGAATAGACCTAACGCCACTGAAGCCACAGTCCCTGCCAAAGCCGTTTTTCTTTCCACCAAAATTAGAACTTTGCCCTTTGCTGAACCGGTTTGACCAAAGTCTCTTGTTGAAGAAAGGCAGCGGTTTAACTGAAAAGTGTGCATAGATCGGGCTGGGTACTTCTGTTGTTACAGCAGCAGCACAGCACCCCTGCCTCAGCCGGACACGTTACATACTTCCCCTCATCCTAGATAAACTAAGAAGCCTCTAGAATTTAATCAGAATGGTGAGATTCCTTTGCTATGCGCTACAGTCCTCTAGAGCCTCAAGTGCTCCAGCTCTTATTTCTGCTGTACTCAGTACACCCTTACAAATGGCAACACTCTGAGGTTTTACTGTAGTTCAGACACAGAAGGTGAGAAGAGAAAATAGAAGGTCCAACCAAAGCAAACAGTGTGAAGCTAAGCAAAGGCAGTTGAGGGCTAGCCACATGTATCCAAGCAGTACAGAGATGTTACGAGTTCCTGCAGAGCACAGAGCTGGAGAAGGAAAGGAAAACAAACGAGAGAATACAGCCGTTACAGACAGAACACACACACTGCTGTCATGGAACAGCAATCCTTTGAGACAGTTCTTTTTTGAACTTGGGAAATTCATGTTAAAGGTTAGCAAAACAGCTGCATCATTACACAAGCCAGCTGATTATCCATTAACTGCCTGTCCCCATTTACCAATCTGAAGCCAGACTGCATTCTACTCTGGAACCAACATTTATTGCAGCTGGTCATCTCCTACTAGTCCAGAATGTTTTATTATTTACCTAGTAACTAGCAGCTATCTCTTGGACTAGTTACCCAACCCCGCTTCAACTGACGCATCCAAATCTCTGACCCAGTACTGTTACTTTTCCAACAACTATAGAGCAGAGTCCCACCCTGTTATTTGATGCTGTCACAGCAGTGCACATACCACATCGTTTGGGGGAAGGCACCAGAATATTCTCCAGGTAGACACCACCCTAGAACTACCTTTGACCCAAAGCTCAGGAACTCAAGAGCACCACCGAGCAGGATGGGTACAAACTGCACCCCCCGGTGGGAGGCAACAAAACACCTGCTTTCTCTTGACTTTGAAGAGCGAGCAGAGAGGCACTGCAGCAGGGGTCACTCAGAGATGGCCCAGCAAGCACCAAAGCCTCCTTCCAAGCAAAATTTCCTTTTGGAATTTAGCTATTGAATGTCTTTGACAACATTTTTTTGAAATGTTTTGAAAACATCTAGGTACAAGTGTTTAATCTTGAAAGATCTATGCAAGACTTAACTGGTGCCCCAGGGAAACCATGTTTCTGTCGGCAGTCAGAAAAATCTGCGTAGGAGAGTTCTGGGGAACACAACGGCTCGGTTCTTCACTTAAACATTTAGGAGGTTAAGTGTCTCTTTGCTCATGCTTACCTCTTCCCTCCAGTATTGTCTTGTTTACTCAAGACTTCACAGAACACACCAGAATACCCTAACCAGTAGCTGGTGTCTGTGCTATGCAGATTAGAAGTAATCTTTAAAGCAGCAAGCACCACAGAAGTAATGCTTGGCTTTTTCCCCAAGGCTTAGGGTCAGTTAACCACTAACCCTGCAGCTCAGTTTTGGTCTTGCCTTCAGAAATGACACATCTTAAGTATTTGCATTGCAACTTCTGAATGTATTTAAAGGATCAACTCATCCTTTTTTCTGATCCCACCATGACTGCACAGAGGTTTCTCTATTACATCAACTTAAAGAACACAGAGACATAGCATTGAAGTTTTGTTTTAATGGTCTCAAATTCTGTGACAGATTTTTGGTTAAGTTTCCATTTTTAAAAAATTTATCGGTTTTAAAGACTAATAACTTAAACTGCCACGAAACAAATGGTCCACAAACATTCCTTTCCTTCTGAAGCTTTTACGATGCATTGTAATCATTAACCAGTCTTTTACTATTAAACTTAAATGGCCAATTGAGACAAACAGTTCTGAGACCGTTCTTCCACCACTGATTACAACTGAGGTGGCAGCTGATGTACAGAATTTTCATTTAGCCTTCTGGGCCTTCTGGGCAGACTTTGTGACCTTGCCAGCTCCACCAGCCTTCTTGTCAACTGCCTTGATGACACCAACAGCAACCGTCTGTCTCATGTCACGCACGGCGAAGCGACCTGCAAACAAAACACAAGGGTTTGTGACTTTCACCTAGGGCTACCAGGTACCCGCCAGTGTGAAATCATCCAGGCACAGCAGCATCATGCAGCTCGGTGTCAGTGAGCCAGCATCACCCCCAGGACACAGCAAGCTGCCCGACACTGGGACAGACACACTGTTACCTAGAAAGTGACCCTGTTCTGCTGAAGTTTTGGTTCCACATCCAAATTTCTCCTGAAGACACAGCTTTTACAGGCATTTGGCAAAACACTACACCCCTGTAACTGGAAATCAAGGAGCATCTTTTCCAGAGATGGAGATCAACAGTTTTTTAGGAGATGCCTTACCCAGAGGAGGATAATCGGAGAAGCTCTCAACACACATGGGTTTGCCTGGGATCATGTCAACAATGGCAGCATCTCCAGATTTCAGGAATTTGGGGCCATCCTCCAGCTTCTTGCCAGAACGACGATCGATCTTCTCTTTGAGCTCAGCAAACTTGCACGCGATGTGAGCGGTGTGGCAATCCAGCACAGGGGCATAACCAGCGCTAATTTGGCCAGGGTGGTTCAGGATAATAACCTACAACACCAAGAGAGCCAAGTTAACACCAGGCTAAGTCTCAATACTGACGTGTCCCTAAAGCCAGGGCTTTCAGATTACTTGTATCAAAAGCAAAGACACCTCAGAACACAATTCAGTGTCACATTATAGCTTAGCCTACTAGCTAAGGCAGGTGAAGTCTTCAAAGTGTTCCACCATCCTGAGCTACAACATTCCAAAAACCTTTTGAAGTTACCTGTGCAGTGAAGCCAGCAGCTTCCATTGGAGGATCATTCTTGCTGTCACCAGCAACGTTACCACGGCGAACATCTTTCACAGACACGTTCTTCACATTGAAGCCAACGTTATCACCAGGCAGAGCTTCGCTCAGGGCTTCGTGGTGCATCTCAACAGATTTTACTTCAGTTGTAACATTGACAGGGGCAAACGTGACCACCATGCCGGGCTTCAGAACACCAGTTTCCACACGGCCAACTGGTACAGTACCAATGCCTGCAAAAGAAAAGCAACGTTAAAACATTCAATTCCAGAACTATATTCCTTTATAGGAGGAATTGAGTAATGTATTCTGCGTGTGCCACTTAAAAAAAAAAAACACCTCTTGGGCAAACAACTTTGTTTCTGTCCCATGGACGAGCCGTTTCTGGCAAGCAAGACGCATAGCAGAGAATGCATACCGCCAATTTTGTAGACATCTTGAAGAGGCAGGCGCAGAGGTTTGTCAGTTGGGCGAGTTGGGGGCAGGATACAGTCCAAAGCTTCAAGCAGGGTGGTTCCGCTGGCATTGCCATCCTTCCGGGTAACCTTCCACCCCTTGAACCAGGGCATCTGGGGAACAAAAAAAAAACAGGCCCAGGCATGAGCTGTCTGCCCAATTTAGTGGAACAAAGCTACAAGATGACTAGGATCCTATTGTTAACCTTGGTGCATCCAAACACAAGTATCAAAAAACCATAGAATAGTAGAATGCAAGTGTTATGTCAGGAATCCACCTAGCTTAATTCCTTAATATACACAAGTATCAAACCTACATTAGAGCTTGGCTCCAGCATGTTGTCTCCATTCCAACCAGAAATTGGCACAAAGGCGACAGTGTCTGGGTTGTAGCCAATCTTTTTGATGTAAGTGCTGACTTCTTTGACAATCTCTTCATATCTCTTCTGGCTGTAAGGTGGCTCGGTGGAATCCATCTTGTTGACACCAACAATCAGCTGTTTTACACCCAGGGTGTAGGCCAGAAGGGCATGCTCACGGGTCTGACCGTTCTTGGAAATACCAGCCTCGAACTCACCAACACCAGCAGCCACGATCAGGACAGCACAATCAGCCTTTGAGAAGAAAGGAAACAAACCCCTCATTGTAACGCCTGCACATGTGTCAAGGTCTTACGGAAACCGCCCCCCTCCTCCCACCCACGACCAAGGAACAACCTGCCTGAATGCACACAATCCAGAGTTCTATTCACTTACCTGAGAAGTTCCAGTAATCATGTTCTTAATGAAATCTCTGTGTCCAGGAGCATCGATGATGGTGACGTAGTATTTGCTTGTTTCGAATTTCCACAGGGAAATATCAATAGTAATACCACGCTCACGTTCAGCTTTCAGCTTGTCCAAGACCCAGGCATACTTGAAGGAACCTTTGCCCATCTATGGATTAGAAAAAGATTTCTTTTGTTCCACCATTGTTGTTTTTTCTTTTTTTTAAAAAAGAGAGACCGATATATATTTGCATTGACTTCAGAAAGATTACCCACTGGCCTAAAATTGAAACCTAAGAATAGCAAGTGGTGTAATAGTGAAAAATGTTTCTGCTTGTAAGAGAAGCAACAAGATACACTTGACACTAGGAGTGAGAGATGCCAACTGTCTTCTGCTAAATAACCTGCTGACAGTTCAGACCTCTTGACAGCTTGTTAATTGCATTAACACATCTTTATGATAGAACTCTTGAGCCTAAGCACTATCAAGTGTCCTCTACAAATTTAGGTTCTTACTAATGCAATCCCTGCGATAATCAACACTTAACTGCCACTCAGCCTAACATCCACTATGTTTCATTCTGTGATATGCCTATTAAGACCTATGCTGTATTATACAGGAAAAAAAGAATTTTAACTGATGATGATTAAGACTTTCAACAAGTTGAAGTACCAAAATCCTCATCTTTTTCCTTTTCAGAAGTAAGTCGTAGCTGAGCAGCTTCCTTACTTTAACCTCAACTAAACATATGCTAAGACTGAAGCCGGGAACTCCACTTAAACATTCAACTCCAGGCGCAATTATGCGGATGTCGCTTTAGGACTACCCCTCCTTTCCCTTTCTCTACGGCTCACAACTCGAGCTTCGCAAGGCAATGCGATGGTGGAATCCGCGCCCGAGCGTTTATTCACCTACGGGGACAAGCGCAACCAAACCGCCGCCCCGCGGCCACGCAACACTCGGGCGCCTGTTCAGCTACTGGGACGGTGGCGGCCAAACCGCCTCCCTGTGGCCACGGAACAGTTTGCAGCTCCTATCTGACGACTACGCCTCTCCTTATTCAATTTCTGCTGGATGCCCCGGGCCCACACACCTCAGCGGCTTCCTTCTCGAACTTCTCGATGGTTCTCTTGTCGATGCCGCCGCATTTGTAGATGAGGTGGCCGGTGGTGGTGGACTTGCCAGAATCGACGTGGCCGATGACGACGATGTTGATGTGGGTCTTCTCCTTTCCCATTTCGGATATTAGTCAAGGTCTTTCGGCGACAGAGAATCGACACCTGGAAGCCCCCATCGCCATTAGAACACCAGTTACGCCTTGAGTGCGCGCGCCGCCGGCGGGGACCCGGCCGAGGGGCAGCCGGCGGCCATGGCGGCCCCGCGTGCAGGGCGGCGCTGGCAAGCCCGGCCGGGATGGAGGCCCCGGCCCCGCCCCAGCGGGGGAGGGGAAGGGCGGAGCGGGCGGGCGCCGGCCAGGGGGCCCCCACCGAGTGCCCCTCGCGTCGCCCCCTCCCCGCGCCGCCAGCGGGCTCGAGTTACCCCCCGACGGCCGGGTAGCGGGGCGGCGGCGCGAAGGGCCCGGCGGGCAGCGCGGAGGGCGGGGCCGGCCCGCTCCTTTGTGTGACTCACCCCGCCCGGGCCGCTGCGTCCTCCATTTTGTGGAGCGAGCGGCAGCCCGGAAAAGCGAGCGGCCATTTTTTTACTCGTGCCCCGTGCCCCCCTCCCCCATCGCCGCTCAGGCGATGGCCAACGGGCCTCACCAGCGCCGCCCGCCACGCACCGCGCCTCCCGCCACGATGCCCCCAACGCCACCCGCGCATCTCGCCGCCACCCGGCCGGGCGCCTCCAGCCCCACGCGGGCACGGCCACGCCGCTCCCCGGGCCCGGTCCTGCGCAGGGGATCGAGGGAAACGACGCCTCACGTCTCCCCTGCGCGCTTTTCCCCACCTGCCCGGCTCCTTCGCCAGCGACGCCAGGCCCTCCTCCCCACTCCCGCCAGCACACCCCTTCGCGGCGGCACCCACGGCCGGGCTCGACTCCCGTCAGGACCCCAGGACGGGGTCCGGGCCCCCGGCCCCTCCCCCGGGCCAGTCTCGGCCTGCCCCACGCGGACGCGCCTCACCTGCACAGAGGCAGCAAACCCGGAGCGAAAAAGACCGACGGCGTGAACGCCGCCCCTTATATACCCTGTTCGGGGGCGGGGCCTGCAGGACACGTCACCACTCCCGGCGGCCCCGCAGCCCCGCCCCCTCGGCCCCGCCCGTCCGCCCGCGAGGGCAAAGGGCGCTCCCCGCCCCCCACGGGGCTACCCCAGCGGAGCTGAGGAGTCTGGACGGCCCGGGCAGCGGCAATCCCGGGCCCCTGCCCCGTCCCACCTGTCCTCGGCATCCCCCGGGAGTGGGGCTCTTCCATCCCCCGCGCTGCGGTAGCAACGCCAGTAGGGCGGCGCCAGGCCGCGCTGTGGGAGCGGGGGAAGGCGGGAGGTGACCCCGTCCTCCCTCCCTCCCTCCCTTCCTTCCCTCCCAGCGATAGAAGGAGGCCGGGGCTCCCTGACGGGAAAGGGCTCCCTCCTCCGAGGCGATGCGGCGCAGCAGCTGCCCCGGGGGGAGGAAGAGGAGCGCCGCCGCACCGGCCCCGGGGCCGCTGGGGACGTGTTGCACCATGGCCCCGTCCCGGGCGAGGCGGCAGCCGGAGAAAGTCCCCTCGGAGTAGCCTCAGGCGAATTAATTATGTCTCCTATTAGGGACAGGAAAGCAGCCGGTCAGCGAGGCGAGAGCCGTGCCGTTGGTTAGCCTGACGCACCGGAATTCGTTACTTGCTGAAGGTGACGAAGGCGAGAATCTCCTGGTTCGTGAAGCGTGGGTAGCGTGGGGAGAGGGAGAGCAGGCGTGTCAGGAAGTGGCCTACACCGGCGTAAAAACCATCAGCGTTGGGCTGTAAAAAATAACCCCAGCAAAACCAAGGCTGGGCCTTTCCCCTTGTTCTGTCAGAGAACAGAACTTCAGTACAAAATACAGATAAAAGCAAAGGTTCATCAGAAGCACGAACGTGTTAAAGATCATCGTGTAGGCATCCAGGATACGTGGCTTCAGAGTAAGAAACCCAAACTGTGAGAAGTGCCCCCATGAGAAAACTGGCAGCCCTTGCCAGTTATTTTTTGAAATCGTGGCAGTGAGGAGTCACAAGAAAAGGTCACACCACCAGAAATGAAACCCCACGTGATTCCAAGGGATGGGTCTCTGCTTTACTCCTAAGTCATGTAAGAAAATTCGCTAAATATCCAACTTCCTCTCTCCTCTACCTGTCAAAGTGAGATTAAGCTGATAAGCTGAACAAGTAAGTATTCATGTTTGCTCTTTTAAAATGATCTGCAAAAGAAACAAAGCTATGTGCTCTGCCTTCTTCTCCAGGTACGTTGCACACCTGTGTTAGTGTCACACACCCAACTGCATTCGCATTCAGTCGTCAGTATGCTCTTCAGAGCACAGCTGTAAAGCATGGGAATAGCTTCTTGTTCAAAACCAACAAAAAACCCTCCAACACTTACAGCATCAAATTCGCTACATTAGAGAGCCATAAACATATTTCATGGACTGGTGTGGAATTGAGGTGTTTATACAATGCCTGGTATTTTTCCACATGCAGAATTAAAAACTAACCCAACAAACATGCATGTTGTAAAAAACAACCAAACACACACAAAACCCAAGTGCTGCTTGAGAGACAGTCATGTCAGAGAAGATGCTGAGTTCAGAATACATCTTTTATGCAAAAAATCCAGTTTCAGAGTAAAATCTGCAAAAAGGTTCAGTTATCGTTAAACAAACTCAGTAGTTTTTAATAAAGAAATAAAGTCATCGAGTTCTTTCTCTTTCCCTCCTATGTTGTGAGGCAGAGATTAGTCACAGGGGGAGAGGGGAGCTAGGCATGGTTCATCTTTCCTTGAAACAAAACGTTTAGGGGCAGTTACTAGTGAAGACATTGCATGTGAAAAGAAAGGCAGGGAAAGGGAGGTGGATCACATTCTGGAAATGCATTTCCATTTCCAGAAAGTGATTTAGTGGCTCAGGTTGAGGACCAAAAGTGTAATTTTTTGCTAAGAAAGCACTTTCCAAGTCTTCTACAAAAGCAGAGGCTGTTTGCAAACACAGCTAAAAAGCGCTATTATTCAGGATGGTTTGAAGTTAATATCTAAAATGTGCATTTCAGTAGGGGGTATTTTTAATGGACTGTTCTGTCAAACTACCCATTCTCGTATAAAGGTAGTTTAACACTTTCCAAATGCACTTGATGACTGGTGCCTCCGGAGGGAGGGGAAGAAGGAAATGTGCTCCTGATTGTACATGGCCCTTACTGAACTGCACTTTTGGTTTTTTTTAAGGGACTTTTTATTTTAGAAGACTTTAGTAAAGGCATTTAGAACTATCTTAAGATCCCAATTTCTGTGGTATGTACACAGCTGAAAGTTATGAAAGCCAAATTTGTTGGATGAACTTTTAAACCATGGACCTACTTCAAGTCTACCACATTTGGGTTTTTTCCCCTCCTGCACTTCTTTAATTGAGTTTTCAAAAGAATTTTATTTTTCCCCCTTTAATCTGTCCAATGCATGCCTTTATTCTCTCAACAACCGGTATATCTTTCTCATTGTCCATTCTATTAGTGGAACATTCTTATTATCAATCTCACAAATATTTATACAGCTGGGGAGCTACATATCTATGAGTCGCCTCACATAATTCAGTGGAAATGCATTCTGAAGAATCCTCTCAGCTAACACAGACAGGCAGACACTGGACTAAATCCTGCATGCAAATAGCCTGTTAGAGATTTTAGGCTTTGTTCATTCGGCAAAACTGATCTCCTTGATAGGAAATACTTTGGAAGAAAGACAGATAAGAGATTTCAAGAAGTCAAGGTCTTTCTGGCTTTACAATAGTGCTGATCTCAAAGGTCTTTTCCAACCATGATGATTCTATGATTATTAAATCCAGCCTGGCTTCAGAAATATGAGGACTTTGTGGGGAAAAATGACTTGTTCTCCCTCAATGACGGGTGAGCATATGCTAAACTGAAATAACCTACTGGCCATGTATGCCTGCGTGTAATAACACATAGAAGGGTTCTCTAAAGCATTTCTATTGTAGGAACCTATACCATAGCCACCATTTTTAAAGGATTCTCAGATCAAGTGATACAAAAATGGAAGTTATGCTGTCAGTATATCTAAGCCAAATATTCTAACTTTTAAAAATAAATATTAACTGGATTTTGAAATCACAGAAGCTGCTGCAGCATTACTTTGATATTAGCATGTGGCTGCAGCACAATCAGAACGTCCTATAGGTTTAGAACACAGTCACAGTGGAATCACACTAGAAAACAAAAGATGTGCTCACTGAGCACCTCTGAAGAAGTGGTATCTCTTTTGGTCAGACTCCTGCGCAAAGGAAGGCAGCAGTTTTGCAACTATTTTAACTGCAGTGAACAAGGTCATTCAGGAGTGTAAGCAACCAGAATTTATAAGCACAAGACTTTAAACACAGATCTGATAACACACAGTTTATCAAGCACACTGCATATGGAGGAGGCACTGAGATTTATTTTTTTTTCTTTCAGGAAGCGTGATGGAAAAGTAGTCTGAAATTACCAGTAGTAACTGGTGATTAGCAAAACCAGAGTCTGGTACACACCATCATTTTGTAAAACAATTAACCTCACACTTACTGTGAAATGTTTTCTAACCCCTATGTTATGAGTATCATTGTATGTACATTAGTCCAAAAGGTTCTACATAAACTACAGCATGAACAAACGGCGTTACTTCAATCTATAACTGGTCTTTAATGTACTGATTCTAATAGAAATAAAAAGCAGCTACATGTTATGAAATCCTTTTCCCCACATGATCCTAATGCTTACTACAATCATCTGTTTAATGAATGAAAGAACAATTAACAGAAAAATGGTGTTATTCATGTATGAAGAGATTAAAAGGAAAACCTGTTTTTTAAAAAAAAATGGTTTAACTGCACTGGGTTAGTTAATCTAAAGTTTGGGGAGAACAAGTTACTTTTGAAAGTTATTTAGGTCTGTACTAGTGGCTGGTATTTTTATTTAAATGAAGTTACTTTGTAAAAGGAAGAGACAACAATAAATACACTTTAAGTTACTATCTTAGGAGTCAGCATAAAATTAACACCTAAAACCTCGGAAGTCATTAAGACTTGGTCTAGATAAAGCCCTTGACAACCTTGTCTGATTCATAGATGACCTTGCTTATAGATTCAGAAAATAAGGTCTTACAGTAGGAGAGTATAAGAGAGCAGCCTTCAAAACTTCTGAGAGTATTACTGGGATGAATAAGCAGCTTCTGAATAACTTAACGTGAGCCTCTTAAAAAGGCATTGTTTCCCCTAAAACAAGGTTCCTGTGGGAAGCATTGCTGCTGCTCCAGTTCCAGCTTTACAACAGGTGAAGGTCTGACTAATGCCTAGAGGACAGTCTGCTTTAGAAAAGAAGAAAAAAGAAATCATCCTTTGGACAATCTTTTCAAACCATGTTTATCCACATGAGAAGGCTGGGGGTTGGACTAGATGATCTCTAGAGGTCCCGTCCAACCCTGGTAATTCTGTGAAGGCTAATTTATGTTGTATGGTTAGTAGCAGTTGAACCGTGATACTGAAAGGTTTTGAATCCGGCAGAGCGGGTACACTGTAGATGCGACCAGATCTCCCTCCTGTATTTCAACCCCTGTTCTGCAGAGGTCTGCAGTACTGTAACAGAAAACCAAAGTACCTGATTGAGAGCAGAAGCCTCCTAAGTGGGAAGGCAAGAACCTCACAGGAGTCTGTTTCACTATGACTGACCTGGAACCGAGCAGTGAATGGGAAGATACACGCAGACTGGAAGATACATGGAGGACTTCAGATCGAAGTAGTAATCCCTCTTTCAGTTTAACCAAAACATGACCCGTTGTTTGTAGACACATGATGAAGCTTCACATACCTCATTAGTGCTAGGCTAGGATAATTTACATCAACTGACGACCTGGCTCCAAGCAAATAGCAGAGTTACTAGACAGGTGAAGGGCTGATGAAATATAACCACCACTATTATGGGGACACAATATGATTTATTAAACTGTTCTGTGGTTTTGCATTAGAGTTTTCCAACAGGCTACAGCATTTGTTCCTTCTCCCCAAATGGAATCACATTTTTACTGTATCTTACCACCTTTCAGACACCCTAAATCAATAGAAAGCCTTTCTAGGAGTTGCATTTAAAGAACCACCTACATGGCAGCGTTTTTTAAAAAAAAAAAAAGAAGGTATTGTGCATAAAGAAAGAGGCTGTTACTGAACAGAAATCCACCAGGTGAGGCCAGTTTGCCTCATGTTCTCAGTGTATCATGAACTTCCAATATTTCATTTTAAAGCTCTGGTCTCTTGTGCTAAGAATAATTTTGCCAAAAGCAAAGTATTTGACTTTTTATGCTAATAAGCCTGTGATGAAACCTTTAAGTGAGACCTCAACTCCTCACCCACTGACCATGTATTTTAGTTCCCTATTGAGCCACACAGCAACTGAGCTTTGCTCAGTGTCTGCTCATAGAGCTAATCATGCTGCCTCTCACTGTAGACAGTTTGGAGCTGGCTGGTACGCTTAGCAAGCTGGAAGTGCACCAACAGAAAACCTGTAATTCCCAGTTCTCATCTTCCGCCCTTTTGCATTCCCCCCCTTACTGCCTCTTCTTCCAATTAAAGCAGAGGCAGACAGTCCATAGGTAGATTCGGAGAAGGGGTTTATAGAAAACAAGCAAACCAGAGGCCACGTATGGCTGCAAGGAAGAGAAACATAATAAAGGTGATTTTGGTCCAGGCTGCAAAAATATGCTACAAATTGGAGACAGTGTATGGATAGGCCAAAGGCAGAAGGAGGGCAGTACCTGAGACTTGGGCTAGTGAGGACAGTGCAGGCATGTCCAGCCATGTAGCTGAAGTGCCATCCACTGTTCACTCTCCCATCTTGATCTTGGTGTGGTTTTCAGTCCTGGCATCACTCAGGCCTTAGCATCAGTTTCCACTGCAATCACGGGTCCATCATTCTTGCTATGTGGTAACCGCAGTAACCAGAACCGGTGCAAGTCAAGTGATTTAGAAGCTTCACTCAGATGGAGTGTGTATAGCACATGCTTGACATGTATTCAGTGAATTTAGATTTGAGACCAGTAAAGTTTGGAAAGGTTTCACAGAAGAACTATGGGAATAAATCTATATCTAGAAAGGTACTTACACCTGACCTGTTCAATCCATGCTGAGTTTACCAAAAGGAAGTTTGGAAGTCTCCAGAACTCCACA
Organism: Laterallus jamaicensis coturniculus; assembly: GCA_022605575.1. Lineage (NCBI taxonomy): Eukaryota > Metazoa > Chordata > Aves > Gruiformes > Rallidae > Laterallus > Laterallus jamaicensis. Next base: position 81,107,824 of record JAKCOX010000001.1, on the reverse strand, counting down.
AGACAGAAAATCCTGTAAAGGAAGAACCATGAGTCTGGGCACAAAGACACAAGAGGACCCAAGATTGTTGGTAGTTAATTAGGGTACAAATAGAAGTCTGTTATTTGTAATCAGCAATGAACAGTGGGACCAGCTTGCTAAAAACAGTAAGTCAACAGATCAAGAAGTGCTCCATATTTAATGATATTAGTAAAAAAACCCAAAACACAATGAAGAGCTTGATGGAGGGGGGGGGGGTCGGGGGAGAAACTGGAGGGGATGTTTACTTAAAATGATGCCTTTGCTTTTAGTTAATGGATCTAACACAGTCTCTCTGAAGTACTTGGTCAGATGAAGCTATCTCAGAGCTACTATTTATTATCTTCAAAAGACAGAGAGAGGAGAAAAACGGAAAAGCACACACATGAACTGGGAAGTTTTGGAACAGTGGGTCTAATTTTAATTCCTGGGAAAATATATTGGAAGAAATGAACTATTTTTAGAAGATAATAAGTTGGTAAGTAACAGCCCCAGGCTTGTCAGGAGGAGATTGCATCAAACTAATCTTTTCTGCTGTGACAGGTTTAACAGGCTCAGAGAGGGGGAGAGGTGGATATCGTTTAACTTAAGGGAATATTTGATGCTCCTTAAAAGTAACTTGCATAAGTAAGCTCAGCAAACTGGACAAAATAATAGGTGTGCAGGAGACCAGCTGATGATCACATGCTGTCAATGACACACGTGCTCAAAAGAATTGCTAATGCCACTATGAAAGGTTCTATCAAATGAGTCTCTGTGGGCACAGACATTATTCTGCTGTACAGATATACAGCTATAATTACACACAAATGTAATTTTAAATTGCACACTTGGGGGGGGCACACGCTAAGCACTTCAGAGGTCAAGAACAGAATTCAGAATAACATGGGCAGGTTAGAGAAATGGTCTAAAATAATTGGGAAATAAATCAAGGTTAATATTTGCCCTTTTTAAGGAACAGTTCACTGCACAAACACAGGAGAAGTAGCAACTGGCCAGCAGTCCTGTCAAAGAGGGCCTGGGGTTAGAGTGGATCACAAATGAACATGAGTCAACACTGCCTTACTCTTGTGAAAAAAGCAAACATACCAAATGTATAAACAGAAGAGCTGTAAGATAGGCAAAATAAATGTTCCACTCTACTTAGCAGTCATTAAAGCCTCTACTGAGATACTCTGTCCATCTCAGGAGTCACACTTCAAGACGATACCTAGTGACAAAAACAGTGGAACTGATTCTGTGGGCAGCCTGTGGAATACCCATCAGTACCCAACTTTCTACAAGCATCTAAATACCTATCAGAAATGGTTCAAGTATGACAAATGCTTCCTTACCTATGGAGTAAATATCCAAAAGTCTCTTTAAGCTTTTATTTCCACAGGTTTACATTACTTAGAAGACCTGTGCGATCACAAACAAATTTCTTATAGCATAATTCCAGCCTACGTAGTTTACATTGATAAGGAAATCTCCCCAGGTCTTTAATGTGTTTCTATCAGCTGAAGGTCAATTTTTTTAGTTACAGTAGTCACATCTGAATGGGAATCCACAAATATTTCAACCACTAAACGTGCATCTAGCTGTATAAATCCCATCCTAAGCACTAGGTGATCAGATACATTTTACTGGAAACTGAAAAGCTAGCCTAATATAACTGAGAGGTGTGAAAAGAAATGGACTAGTCAGTCCTAAGCTCTTACCAAGGGAGAGTCGGGCTAAAAATTGATAGAAGAAACTTTGTACTGCCCACTTGCCCTGCCACAGCCCGTGGCAGGTTATGTTAGAGCCATTCGGAATGGAGTAGGTCCTGGCACGGCATTATAAAGCATTTATTCAGTGGTGCTTTCTTATCTCAGTGAAATGCTGGAAAACATGTTTGGTTTCCTCCAGCAGTTTCTAAACAACAACCAGAAGATTGCTAAAAAACAGTGCACATGACTTTCCCATGGTGATACCATGGCAGGAACTATCAACTAAGGAACATTAGGAGGGAGGTCAGCCCTATCCACGGCTTCTCCTTGTAGTCCCTTCTGCAACAATCCTTGTGAAAAACAACAGCTGTGGCTTTGCAAGGCAGTCCCCACAGGACAGCATTTCAGAGGTTAAAAGCTTGTACCACCCACTGTATAAAGTAGACTTCAGCCCCTTTAGACTGGGAAAGGGTGTTGAGTCAGCTCTCTGCACCGAAGCCAAATCTCATAATGAAGGGGAGCCAAGGCTGACACGCCATCCTGTCAGGCCATGATGACGGGGGATACAGAGTGGGGGTGGGGAACAGACACAGGGAACGTGAACTGTAAGAGACTGATGCTTGAGACAAGAGAGGTGTCTGTCCCACAGGCCAGGATAAAAGTAAAACAAGTAAAAAAAGCCAGTACGTGTTAGAGGAGTGCAAACTGATTGATCCGAGCAAGCCCTGTGTTACTGTCCTCTGGTGCCTGAAACAGGAACTCTTCTCCTCGCAGCAGGAGATAGCCTGTACTGCTGAAACAGTAACAGCAATCAAAGGATCCCCTTTGTGCAAAGCTGGAAGACCTTGGAGGTCTACATTGGTTACTGGGCAGTCTCCATACCACAGTCTGTGCCATTCCTAAGGTGACCAGAGTTTTTAATACTGTATGCTGTTTCCAATTCAGCACAGAGGATATTAAATCAGCCCCTAGCTGTTTTATGTACATACTTTGTCATTCACCATAGAAAACTGAATTGTGTGTGCACACGACATAGAGGTACAAGCACTGTAATTACAAAGGACACAGGAGTGCACACAAGCGGTTGCTCCCCCGCATCTAAATGGGAGGTACCCCCACCATCTAAAGCAGGGGTGCATGAATGAAATGGCAGTTGTAAAGAGATACTGCTTTTTAGAAAGCAAACCTTGGCTCCTTCTCTAAACTTAGCTCTGCAGAGTCATTAGAGACAAAGTGCAGTATCACTATTTATGGGAAATAGTTATACTTGCTTTGCAAGCTAATGCAGTCCCATTGACTTCACAAAGCTGTGCTGTGAGTCACGTTGCCCAGCAACACTCACACACCCATGTGAAGCAGAAAAGGAAGCAGAAACTCTTGCTCACTTGCTTTTGCCTTTCCTTCTGGGATGTCCTTGAGAAACAGCATCCACTAGCAACAGTTCAGAGTAATGACATTCCTATAAAGCAGCCAGCGACTGGCGTGGGTCAGACAAACCGTAATACAGAAAATATGACAGGAAAGTCTATTCCAAAATAAATATTTAATTCCCTCTCTAAAGCTTACATCTGAGTTCAGCAAGTTGAAAGGTGTTACTCCATGTCAAAATGAAACCTATGCAGCTGTGAATACCTGCCAAAAGAATTGCATTTCTCCTTTATCCAAAGATCTCCTCCATTGGATCTGGTGATTGCATAGCTGGAAGGGGAATGGCAGCAGTGACGCTATCCACAGCAAAGCTTGCGGGTTTTGTTTTAGTTTTCTATTCACTCACCCAGTTGACCAAATTAACTCCATGGTTACCTGATCCCCAGATTCAGCCCACAGGAAGTCAGATACATCATTTAGGTGGCACGGCTCAGTTACACCAGATTAGCTACAAATTGAAATGGCACTCTTATTTATTCTCTTGACTAAGCTATGTGGCCATTAAAAGCATCACGGCTGATCTGGGCTGTCACATACTACACATATACCAAAGAAGCCCAGACCTACATGCCAGGCTTAAACCTTGTAAAAATACACTTACCTCTTTCAAAAAGATTCTGACTGTTTTTCCACAGCAACTCTATTTCTCCACTGCTAGTTCTTAAGCATTCATTACTCAGCAGAGAGCTCAATGGTAATATGCCAAAATAAAGATTAACTTACAACCTCACAAGTTTACAACAATATTATATTACTTTTCACCATGCACATGACTAAGGTCAGACCATCTTAGTCATCCTAGAGTGACCTTAATCTTGTGACAGTCTGAATTCTGAGTTCTGAACCAGGAATTGAGTAGGATTTTTAATTTTTTCTTTCTTTCTTTCTTTTTCTTGCTCTACACTCCTACAATGCCTGCTAAAGTGTGCTGGGACTTAAAGGGTACCATCTCAAAGCATGCAAGCAACAACAGGCAATACCCAGATACACACACAGTTCAATTAATGGTAATATGAAATAATTACATTTGATTAGTATTGTTCACTTTCTATTCAATTAATTCTTTTAAGATATTGAATAAGCATCAATTAGAGAAGTTCCCAAATGAATCCAGAGTTTAAGTTTCATTGAATATTACTTAGAGATTAGGGAAAAAAAAAGACAAAGTATCTTATGCACCACCATGCCACCATGTTCTTATGCCTTAGAGAAGCCAAACCAGGGTTTTGGTATTTCAGAGTGGTTAAGCAAATATACATACCCTTTAAGCAGAAGTTGATAATACTCTGTCATCTATGTTCTTAAGTAGCTTTTAAAAAAGCCTATCAACCCAATATGCTTTCCATTTCGATTTCACAGAGCACTCTATTCTTGCATATTTTCTCTCTTCCAGACATAATGCATTTTGATATCCAGCGATTGCCTAAAGCACAGCCTGTGGAAGGGGGTGTGTGGGTGTGGGTGTGTGTCACTGCAAAGGAGAGATAGAAGAGTGACTTTTTCGGATTATGAGACCAACTACCTCAGGGTTTCTTTAAAATGCAGTATGAAAACAAAACTATGACAATAACCTGTGCCATGGCTTTGAAATTAGTGTCAGCAAAGTTTCCAAATGCATCATTGGTGTCTCCCAGAGTGTCAGCAGTGAAATATCTAAAGTACTTTTGCTCTGATTGGGCTCAGAGCAAAGGAATGCAGACTGTGCCTGGAACAGAAGCAACACCTTTATCACATTTACCTGTGGGTCGCTCCTACTGTCCACAGGATATATGGGATATATAGGGGCATGGCCCAAAAGTTACCCATTTATGAATGAGACTCTTGTTTTCAATGCAGAAAGTACAGACTAATTCAAAGTGAAAGAGAAAAGAGAAACCACAAACATGTCAAAAAAGCCCAAATCTGTTTTTCACTACACAGATTACCAGAGATACTCATTATAGCATACAACGTATCACAATCATTTTCCCTTAACATACATATAAGATGGTTTCAGGTGGTTCTATCCAGCTACACTCAACAGAACAGAAATTGCTCCTGCTACCAGAACTGGTTTTCAAGGTAAGCCATAACAATTAAGTGTGATTTATAATCCTGTTGTTCTTATAACATGCTGGACAAGTCTCAGTCCAAAAGTACCCACAAGGTTTAAAAAAAAAAAATAAATAGATCTGTCATCACTGTACTTGAGAGCATCAGCATATAGTTCTCAGTTACCTTCTAATAGGCACGTCAGAGGTTTCAAAATAGACACAAAATTCCCAGTGGATGAATAAAAGCAGGTCTCATATTACTGCAGCTGGAGCTGCAAGCAAAACATTTATTAGTATAACATTTATTAGTATTTTTTCTCTGGTTAATTTAAGGCAGATACAGTTTCTACTGCAGTGCCACATTTGTTGAGAACATAACAGAAACTACAGATCTAAAAAAAACCCCAAAAACAAAACAATGAAAAATCATCCTGAACCCCTTTCAACTAGAGGAAAGCAAGCAAGAGGTGGGAGTCTAGCCCTACCTGCCAGAAGTCCCTAACTGCAGCGAGAGTGAGATGAAACGAGGATTTAAATGTAAAACTTGCCACAGGTGTAGTGATTTTAAGGTTTTCACCTCCACAGTTTGGTGGAATAACATGGCAGAAGGCTTGGTGACTGTAAATAAAGAAGAATTAACTGGAATAAATAAATCACCTGGCTCTGGAAGTCAGAAACTTACTGCAAATCTAGAGACAACTACTCCATGCTGAGAATTATTATGAGCAATACCGCTTGCAGTATATAACACACAAGCTTCCGCCTTTTAATTCCCCTCTCATTGCTAAGCATGACAGCTTAATCTACACCTGCCTTTTCTCATATTTTATACTTTGATCATTGACTTTTGTTTTAAACCTGAATAGCTGCTGTGTGGATGCCAAATAAAGTATCAGGTTATTAGGAAGGATCACATGACTGACTCACATTCTACACAAAAAATAAGAGTTTAAGTAATGTTTTCTTTTTCCCAAATACTAAGCAAAATCACTCTATACCAGGAATCAATTACATAGTTGCCAATTTACTGAAAAAACAGACTTGCATCATACTGATGTCCTTAATAATTTTTAACTTAGCTGACATATAAAACGGGAATCTAATTTTATGCAAAAAACAGAGACTGCACTGACCAGATGCCTTTGCTGGAGGAAGCATTACCCAGGGCTAGAATCCCTTCCCAGTGATGCTGCTTATTGCTGTGCCAGAGCCTCCCCCTTTCCAGACTCCTAGTTTGTGCCTTCATAAAAATTTAGCCAGTGTTCAGCTTTTGGTTCCCCACCTGTGTTACCTGCTTTCTAGATGCGAGAACCTTCCACAATGCAACCAACTGTATTATGTAGCCTGACAAAAAAGTAACAAGAGAAAGCCATTCACCCTCACATCTCACCTACAAATAAACCTGCTCATTTAAATCACAAGCCATTTGCTGATGTTTTAAAGCTTTGGGGCTGCAGACCCTCATTTGCATGGTACTGAGGCTTTAAAGAGCAGGAAGTCACTGGCAGTGCTGGTTCCTGCTCTCCAGGCGTGCCCTTGCTCCCCATCTCTTCCGAGTAGCTGCCTGTTACACTACACCATCTCAGGAGCAAAGGCATTAAGGCATTACAGTGCCAAAAGTGTTTGAAGTCACTCAGATGGGGACACTAAAGACTGGTTCTTCATACGTCATTCATGTATCACTAACCAACATATTTCTGCCCAGTTAAGGTAATTTTTCTCACTGAAGTCATCAAGTGGGTCTACTTAAAACCTTACAGGGCAGAACTACCATGCCAGGCCTTTCCTCTGGAGGATGATAACGAAGGTTCAATCTGAAGCCATGTTCATTTACAGCAAAGGCCCAGGGACTCAGTTACAGCTGGAGGCTGTGATTTCAAACAGACTGCATGGGGCTGGAGGAGCCTTGGAGAATACTTTGGGGCATGACTGAGGCCTATTTGGGAATGTCTGGTACATTTCTTTGGGAGTAGTTCCCTCAGATCAAAATCAAGTGCAGTAAAGGCACCATGCACACAGTGAAAGTAAATAATTTTGACTGTGTTAATTGACCTTAGATTTTTGAAGGATCGACATTTTAGGAGAAATTATTTTCACCCAATTGCCTTGAATTCTTCTAACGCCTTTTCTGTATTGTCCTCTGTACCTTCATACACGCAAGTGAAACTGCCTCCCGGGTGGGTAGGAGAGGGGGTGCTGGCTGAGGACAGCTGTGCTGGGCCAGGGGCCTGCCATGGCTCACGCTCCATTGTTGCGGAAGCATTCACCAGCTCAGCACTGCCCCGCCGCGCACTCTAAATCCTGGCTTTTGTGTTCCCTCACTGCCAGAGATAGCTGTGCTGCACAGCAGCCTCCTTGCCTGGCGCCCCGAGACAAAGAAATGTACAACCGCAGAGTTATACCTCATGACTCAGCTGAAAAGACACGAGTCAAACAGCAATCTCCTCGGAACAACGGGAGCTGCACACCAACCAGCCATCTGTGAGCGCTGTTCTGATTTTGCTTCTTTTTTTTTTTTTTCTTCTTGGTGATTCAGAAGAATTAAGACAGGCCCAGAGGAAGAGGAAACCTGTAGAGAGATTTATTTTTGTCTCCCGTAGGAAGACGTCTGCCTTTGCAAACGTGTGTTTGTACTAGCTGCACGTTCTCTGAACAGCGAAACTTTTCATCTGGGCTTCAAAGTGACACACTTGTGATTCAACTTTCATTGAGCAGAAGCAGACAGATGGATTTAGTTTGGAATTTTGTTTTGGTCTGTTGCCTTTCTTTTTTTTTTTTTTACCCTCAGATCCTCAGTTAGAAATGAAGCCAGCTGTTTATAACTCAATTCCAGCAATTCAGACTGGTTGCTTGCATTTCGACTGCTGCTTTAATATAGTTGGTATTTCAATGGTCAAAAGTAACCTTTGATGTTAGCACCCCCATTAAGGGGAGAGCTGGGGGGAGGAATCACAGCTTCTGGGGCTTGTGATTTTAGCGGGATTGAAGACGACTGCTCTGGATTGATTTTCACAGCCTGTTTCAGTAAGAATGGATAATTTGAATCCCAAGAATGTAGCAGTGCATGCAAAGTTATTAGGTATCTATTACATCTAAGCTAGAGCAAACGCATTCTGCGTGCATTTTCACTGGGGTAGTCAAAACCTCAGCTGCTGCCCAGCTCAAGAGACAGAGTTCTGCCCACCTATGTCCATGTTTTACATTAAAAGGTGCTGGCTGCACACAGGTAGCTACGTAGACCTTTGATACGCAGCTGCTTGGTACCCCCATTTTCTTTCTAAACCTTTCACAGCTCCACAAACACCACGCAGTCCTTGTTCTCAGGTCCTGAGGATGAGTGTACTGATCAGGTGGGCTGGCCACACAAAAAAAAAAAAAAAAAAAAGCAGCTGCTTGTTTTCTCTAAATACAGGGAGCACATGCTGATTATTTAATTCCTCCCCCTCCATCTGTGACAGAAGGGGAATGAGTGTGATTTCCACCCTCTGCCTGCAGGAATACAAGCCTACTTCTCTCATGGGAGGAGGGAGAGGCTAGGCCTGTGACAGAGAACTCTGAGTTCTGTTGCTGGCAACGTGGACTTTACCAGTTACAGATGACAACACAGCTTTGCCATGTGCCATCTCCGTTGCTGATTTGGCTTTAGGTCATACTACAGAAAATACTTTAGCAGGAGCTTAGCTCTCAATAACTACTTAGAAGTACCATTGGCAGCAACATAACTCTACAGAGAGATGTGAAATTAAAACCACTATCCCTATGTGAATGTTCTTCTACGGCATGATCCTTCTTTACTGCTACATACATCTTATATTTGTCAGCTTTCTCTACTTTCAAAACCATGTGGAGATGCTTAGCAATTCTATCAGCTATGTATTAACAATTCAAATACCTTGATTTCTCATTCTCTCCACACAAGGATTTTTAAGCTTAAGCAGAAGTTATTTTCAGAACAGAAAGCATTAACATAAGTAACTGCATTGGAAGTAGATTCCAAAATGGGCACATCTCTAAATCCAGAATTAAAAAAAGACAAAGACAGCACTAACTAAGCAACACTCCAGACAAGAAATTAAGCCCTTCCACAGCCATTCCAAATGAATTCATACTTCAGCTTACAGTTGAACCAGTTACCCAGCTATAGATATTTTAAAAGACCCTTCAACTTCAGTCTGAGAACTTCAGTGAGGCCTGCTGACTGCAAAAGCAGTGCTTGACTGTGCAAAATAAAAGCCAGTTATGATGAAGGTAATCACAGGGACCTGATGGCAAATCAGACTGTGGCAAATTATAAACTCCTCTATAATTGCTATGGGCTTTATTTTCCATCATATCTGAGCAAGGAAACATTATTACCTCCTTTCTAATGGACAACAAAAATCACCCTCCCCCTTAAAATTATTATGTACTTTCCCAGGTGAACAAAACAAACATGCAAGAGGCACTGACCACACATAGGATGCAAATTTGAAAGCATCGTAAGTCAGTCAAGTCAAAAGCAGATTTCACTTGGTGCCATTTTGTACATTCATACAATTTAATTTTAAGATCCTTCAGAAGACAAACAATTTTCTGTGTTATTAAAGGATGTGCCATCCTTTTTTTCTTTTCCTCTCCCTCACCACCAGCCCTTCATGAAAAAGGCAGTTGAAGTGGTTTTGCTTAAATAATAGCATTAGAGCTACTTATGCCCCATGGAACTGGCAGAATTAGGTGAACAGACTAGACTAGGAGTATGTCAGTTGGAAGGGACCTACAATGAACATCTAGTGCAATTGCCTGACTGTTTCGGAGCTGACTACAAAGTTAAAGCATATTATTAAGAGCATTATCCAAATGCCTTTTAAACACTGACAGGTCACATCAGTCTTGAATTAAGCTACAAAATATGCTCCATTTCATGATTCTGTCAGTATCATCACATTATCACAAAAACTACCTGTGATTTTTAGACTACCTTGTTTTCCTGAAATCGCATATGAATTATCAGTTGCACAGGACTCTTACTTAATTTCTTTTTAATGAATACATGGCAAGTTCTTTTTTCCCCCCTCCAGCAGAGACTGTTTAAACTTGCAGATAGGGAAAGCACTTGTCGCTTCTTGTTCTCCATGGAGCTGAGATGGTCAGGGAAAGAAAGAGTGGGAGAAAGATGGTTGTGGGTTTGGGGTTTTTTTTCTTTTCATTTGCCTTCCCTCTCCCTCCCCCCCCCCCACCCCCCCCCCCCCCCCCCGCCCCCAGTCAAAACCAAACAAACCCTCTGGCTCCTCATCTATTAAGTCTTCCCAACTAGCAAGATGATTCAGAAATAGATTAGTCATTTACTGGTAGAACGTTTCAGCAGATGAGGTTGTCAGAGAAACATCAACAGAACCATGTTTTCCACCAGAAAACATGATGATATCCAAGTCTGGCTGAGCTAAGCTTATTAAGCTCCTACATTAGAAATTAATTTAGAAAAAGACCAGAGAAATTAATATGTTAATTTCCTGTTCTGAAGCAGCCATATGGAAACTTCTGTATACTACAAAAAGATTTTAAGAAATTCCTTTAATGAAATTTCCTTCCAAAAACACTTTATGAATAGCTGGTATCACTCTTCACTCAGCTCTACTCTATAGCAAACTGATCTTTTAAAAGGAAGGGAAGGCAACCAGAATTTTGACTTAATAAACTAGAGTTTCTTCCCATTACTATGCCTTGGGCAACTCCGTTAACACCCTCTATTGCTGTGTGTTGCAACCTTGTACAGGTGATGTTGCAATAAGAGTAAAGTTACCAATTATTCTAAAGTTAATCTGCATTCACTTGAAAATGCACATCAGTACCTGAACCTTCTTTTTGATTACTCCACTACTTGAGTTAAAGTTTTGTGTCCGATCCAGGACTGAACTCTGCCAATGTGCAATCTCATTAAGTAGGCTACTGAGAAGCAAAAACCAATTCAGCATTTTTGGAGCTTACACAGGATAAAAAAAGAATGACTTCTCAAGAATAAGACATGATTCTTAGTACAGCACTGCTTAACTGATAAGGCTAAACAGGTAACATTTGACATGGAAATAACTTTTCTAAAAAAAAAAAAAAAAGAAAAGCAATATTCACTGGATTGCGTTATGACTCGTCTGAGAATTACATTGTCCAGATGTGTATTGCAGCTTAGAAATTACTAAGCCTTGCATTCAGTCAGATCAATGATTTTACATCCAATAACCCCCAGCCAATTTCTGTGTCAAGGGTTTGAATCACATAGATGCATGTTTAGTTTAAGATGTATGATCAACCACCATTATCATAGCAGCTTATCATAGAATCATAGAATTGTAGGGGTTCAAAGGGACCTCGAGAGATCATCGGGTCCAACCCCCCTGCCAAAGCAGCTCCCCAGCTCATACTGCACAGATAGGCATCCAGAGGGGTCTTGAATATCTCCAGAGAGGGAGATTCCACCACCTCCCTGGGCAGCCTGTCCCAGGGCTCTGTCACCCTCACTGGGAAAAAGTTCTTCCACATGTTGGTGCGGAACTTCCTGTGCTCCAACTTGCAGCCATTGCCCCTTGTCCTATCCCCGCAGACCACTGAAAAGGGGCTGGCTGATTCCCCCTGCATCCCCTGCTTCAGATAATTATAGACATTATTTAGGTCCCCCCTTAGTCTTCTCTTCTCAAGGCTGAAGAGTCCCAACTTACTCAGCCTATCCTCATAGGGAGGATAGGGAAGGAGAAGTAGAAATGTTCCAATGCTGGTTTAAGTTTTGCACCCAAGGCAGCATTTTTTTTATCCTCTGGAAGGCCTTTGTGTGCTCCCACCTCTATTTACTACACAGTTGTTGGTGCCTTCTTGCAGTTCTTTTTTTTTTTTTTCTGGCTATTTGAACCTTACAAAATGTTAATAACTATGTCCTGACATAAACCACTTAATGGGGTTACATGGAACTCTGATGGCTGGGGGGGGCAAGAAATTCAAATAAATGAAACTCACTGTTTTACTCCTGTGTTAAATGTGGCAAGAATTACTTTTGCACACACTATATACACCATCACATTGCAAGTGTAAATAAATGAACCCTTTAAGCTATTTTTTCAGAATTATAATCATAAGGTCCATTACATACAGAATGGTAGAAATATTCATAACTGTTGTATGAGCGAAGCGTGAAGCAGGCAAATCAGCACAGGTTTAAGTTGGCTCTGGCATGCTCTGATATGCTAGATTAAACAAATGTATATTTAAAAAACAGTTCATTGTATTTCTTCATAGAAAAGAGACCAACACAAGGCTAAACAACTTCTCTATGTACTTATTCCCATGAGATCCTCTTTCTATCTTCAGGATTGTCTACTTCACTGCTGGTCAGAACACTACTGCTGATGTGGCTCCCACTGAGCACAGTAATAGCAAATGTGTTAATACCAAATCATTCTTGTCAAATGATAGCGTTTCCTTCGCTTCAAGTCACACATGCCATCTTCAGAATTAACTCAGGCTGGTGCCTTTGTGCTAATAGAGACAGCATCTTTACTGACAGGTCTCAGAAAAAGACTTGGCCAGCTGACAACTATATGAGTGAGAATCATTTTGATTTGTTTTGATTTGATTGCTCTCAGATCATGTGATTTAAAGAGTAGGCATTTGGCTATTTGAGATACAGGTACCTAGGAGAAATGGGAGATCCTCTTAGGATGCTACTAACTCTAACAGCTTACAAAATGCAGTAGCAGGGTTTTTTAGTTCTGATGGTTGACCTCATAATGTAAAAGAAGAGGCTTAAAGTTTAAAAGCATATTTCCCAGACATTCTAAGTGACTTCTAACAGGAGATGCTACCTTCTCATATGAACTTTCTCTCACTTATCTTTGTTATGTGTAGGCTGGTTCACTCAGAGCTTCCTGTCCTGACAAATGCTAAAAATAGTGGAAGACCTGTTAAACTCAAAGGTTAGTTCGTTTATCACAGAATCAAACATTCCCAGAAAGCAGAAGAGGGGAAACTGGCCAATAAAGAAGTGATTGAGAGGAGAAGCCAGAAAAAAGATAGATCACAGGAACCATTTAACTTCTGGGAAATGAATCAAGATAACCCTTTCAGATAGAAAATACCATTGTTACAGAGGAACACGTAGATGAGCAAGCACCATGTATGGGTGCCTATACATTATGAAAGCTTCACTATTTTAGCATCAAAAAAGCCTGCATAAGTCAACTCATATTTTTGTGTGTCAAATACTTCAGATTTCTTTAAGGTTCATGACTGACAGCACCCTTGGAACATGAAAATAGCAAATTGAAAAACCACACCCATTACTTTGTGGCCTTTCCTCTTTTGAGGAAAGCTTTTGAAAAGCTTGATGAAGGCTTTTCCTAAGCTGTAAAAGACTGCTTCAGAGCTCAGGTAAATACCTATGCTACATGGTGTAGAATATAGAGCTCTGCACTAAGTGTTCCAAAAAATACTTAAGCAGAACTCTGTCAGAAAAAGACATTGAGGAGAATGAACTTAAAAATACCTGGTGACACTAAGACCTGCTTCCACAGCAGCAATTCAACTTCTGCTCTGAAACCTGGTTTTGAACCAACTTCGCCCTGACCAGGTTTTCATCCTGCTTAGAGGTTTCTTGATGGAATGGAGAGCACAAATGCTTTGGTATACCTGTTAAGGAAACACAGCAAAAAACCAACAATCACAAATGCTTTCAGGAAAACAGTCACCACAAAAAACCTGGCAAATGTTTATCAAGATCCTGTGTCACACAGGTGAATGGAAACAAGAGGTACTCAAAACACTTGTTACTTCTGAAATGTTGTTTTTTAAACAGATTAAACTGACAGAGCAAGCTGTGCTAATACAGCAATGCAACCGAAACAGTATAATGATCAGTAGAAAATATTTTGACAGCTTTTTCCTGCTGCTTTTCCTTTTTGCAAGAAAGGTCAAACTTAAGTGTTACTGGGGGTTTTCTTGTTTCTTAAGGGTTAAAAGCATCACTGATCAAGAGTAAGAATCCCAGCCTACGTTTTCATACTTATAAAAATAAAACTGGATATAGATATGTGCTACTGAGTTAACTGTAGCTTCTTGTCTAGAAATAATATAAGGATTTATAGCCATTTTTTCAGTCCCACTTTCTGAAAGCATGGAAATTTCCAACTTCAGAACAGGTGAAATAGCAACCCTGTCCATATATTGCCCTGCTCGTGGCAAAGGCAGAAAAGCAAAGGCAGAAATTAATATAATCTATATCCAGAAGCGTTTTTATCTTTTTAAACTTCCCCCCCCCCTCCATTTTAACCAAGGCTACCAAAAGAGCACAATTTTTTTATAAATGCAAAGTGAAATTATTCCTTTAATTACAGTGTCAGGTAGAAGATAGAACTCACCCGTAAAGCTACACAAGAACATTCTGAAGCAGGTAATTTTCCAGGAAAATATTAACCATCTCTTAATCCAGTCACGACTCATATTCAGCATACTCTGAAAATGGTGCTCTAACTTCAGGGAAATAGTAATTTTCAACAACAGATGCACACGTAAATAGTCATTCCATTTATTGTGGAAACACTGAAGACACAATATAGCTTTAACATACTCCCACTGAACAACTACGAATTTAATCTGAACTTCACACTGCTTGTTAAGGAAATGCTGCAGATGCAAACACACATTTAAACACAGTTCCACCGGGAGAGAACGTGACACCTCAAGGAAGGCCAAAACAAAATGGCTCTTAAAGCTAAAAAGAAGAGGCAGATGTCATTTCCTAGAAATGAAGGAAGGTAGGCTCCACTGGAGCAGCTTTAGTACTGGGCTTTTCTTTTGGATTGGTGGTAAATGAAAAACCCAGAGCCCAGTGATTTTTCTTTTTTACGTAACTGATCCAATCCAGGAATCTTTGGCACAGGAATTTTTCCTTTGCGTTGTGACTACAAGATTATTCAGTCACTTGTTCTTAACAAGGCCACTGTTTTCATACAATACATTTAATCTTTCTGTGTGGCATTTAATTGCATGTTGTGCAAAGGATGCTCTTGAGTGTCAAATTCTACATTGATAGGAAACTAACAGCACCAGCTTATTGCACTAGTTCTTTTTTACTCTACTTTTATTGAGCTAAAAAACTAGGCTTTTAGAGAAGAGAACTTATTTCCCTCATTATTCCCTATAATGGCCTTATTTTATAGCATTTAAACTGATAAGCTGACACATCTACATGCAAGAGGAAAGAATCCCATTGCACTGATTTGAAGAGACAGAAAACGAACTGCCAAACTGAAAGTTATTTTAAGGTGAGCATGCAGACATTCTATTTCTAGTTCCCTCTTGCACACTGCCTAGATTTAAACCACAGAGTTGCACTTGCTTCTTCCTTGCATGGCTGAATGAAATTAAGGCCTATTTAAAAAACCTGCAGCACAGAGAACGGCAACACATGGCTTATTCTGTCAGTCACAATGGTATGTTTTACTTCCTCGTTGTTTCTGTATCAGTTGTGGAGCTGCATTCATGAAAAAGGGAATGTTTATATATTGAAAACTTGTGCGTAAAATAGAATTAAAATCGTGTGTGCATTTCTTAGACAGCACTTAACACACTGACAAAATAAAAGCATTATAAAAGATTGTAGAAAACTAGAGCTCTTCTAGATTTTTAAACAGCAAAAAACCTATCAATCAAACCACTTTTTGGGGTATGATTCGTTGCATGCCATTCCTCCTTACAGTGCTACACAATCACTTTGCTTTTTCCTCTCATTTCAGTATCAACAAACATCTGCCTACACATTAATTCAGAAAATATTAATAAAAAAACTGGAGAGAATTGGAGCCTATCACACTGATTTAAAATGTTGTCTCTGATCATATATCTGATATCAAGTCCTAGCACGAAATTGTTATATTTAATCCAAGTAGTTTCTTGTTAGGAAATAGCACACATATGCTGTCAAATGGTTTTCAGTACAAAAGATACACAGATAAAATAGTTTAACTGAAAAAGCTCTGAAGATTCCTAGGCATCAGTGGGGAAGGCACTTTTCCGGTCACGTAATTCTAGCACATTGGGATTCAGCACAGCTTTGGTATTTCAACATCTCCTTCAGTTTCTATGCAGGTGATATCCACTGACTGCCCAGTCCTGAACTTCTCCACTTGCAAATAATGCAAAGAAAATTGCTCCAAATAGATTAATAGAAGCAGCAATATAGAAAACAGTCTGCCATTCTCCCACAGTATTCTGTGAAAAGGGAGGGAAGAAAAAAAAAATGCAGTCAATTTGCAGCTCTACACCCAAGAAAAAGTAATTTTAAAATCAATGCTACATGCCTTGCCTATTTAAATGTAAATGCTATTCAGCCTGATGTCATAGCAACATAAAAGCACTATAAAAGATCAAATCACTAGTACAGTCAACTTCATTTTAAGAATACAGCTTACACAGTCCTATTGGAATTGCATTAGACTCTCTGGACCAGTTTGTAATCTCAGATGCAGAAGCTCCATATCAAAATTCACACTTGCACAAAGGCTATGGAGATGCTCAGAAAATGTTAATGTAAGGGGAAACAGCCAGGTGATCCAAGAGCTGAAGTGCTCTGTACTATGCAGTAAGCTATTTATAACCACTATATGAATATTCCGGAACCGTAAGCTTTTTAGCCCAAACTATGTAGCTATCTTTACTCAGATTTCAAGATGAATCCTCACAACATTTAAAAAGGTATTTAAAAAAAGGCCTTAAGACATGAGTACCAAAGAACTGTGGTTTGTTCCGATTTGTGGGCTTTTTTCTTCTTCTTTTTAAATAAAGAAGCATTATCTGCAGATGTCTTAGGCCTTGGTTTTCTTTTTATTTTTTTTTTAAGTTCCAGCTGACTACTGTACAAACAATACTAGAAAACCAGAATAAAACCAGAACAAAACCAGAACAGTGCATTAGTATGGGGGGGAAAACCCCTCAAACGAAACAACACAAAAAAATCCCACTTGTTAAAATGCCAGGAAGAACTAGTTTATTTGGATTCATGTATTAATGAATATTTCATATAATTTAAAATGATGTTATTTGAGTGATTACCAACTCTGAAAATTTAATCCTCCAATTTTCCTTTCTAAAAATATTTTAGAATAATTCATATAGTTGATTTTTAAAAAATTACATTTCAAACAACTCCTAACTCCCTTTTTCAACACCAAATCATCCTTTGTCTAAACGATCTTAGAAATCAAATCTAACACTGTTAAAGTTAGGTGTCTTGTAAAACTAACACGTCTTAGAAGTTCCCAATCCCGTAATGTACGTATGAAGGGATGCATTAGGAAAGCCACACATTTGAATCCAGTTCCTCGCTCATCTGACAAATGGTAACCTTACAACTCAACACCTCACAGGAGAGACTGGTTTAAAAAAACCAAAACCAACAAGTAAGAACTTCTCTGAATTTGCTAAAATAAAACCACAGCTGTCTCATCTAGCTGGCATTTTAACAGAGTTGAACCGTGATAAAAACGTATTCCATTTATTCCTAGAGACTAAAAGGGGTGAGTCACTAAAATTTTTAAAGTCCTACACAGGTCTTTGATTTTACCTTTCTTTATTAAGTCACTCATAGCAGCAGAATCACTACAACTTACATGTACAACCCAGATTTCATTTAACGACTGCAGACTTAAGAAGGCAGGATTTCCTTTCAACAGAGATAAAAAAAGTAACCACTGAAAAAAGAGTAAGCAGACTTACATTGTGAGTGAGGTTCTTGGCAATAACTGGTCCCACCATTCCTGGGATAGTAGCAAAAGAATTTGTGATTCCAAGGAGAATTCCAGCATACCTGTAAGAAATTGTCAAGATTGCTTACTAACTTACCCTGCTTCTCAGTCACAGAAACAATTTTGCTTAACCCAATAACATAGGCCTCATCTTGAATGCACAGACAAATTAAAACACAAATCATAGAATCACAGAATTGTAGGGGTTGGAAGGGACCTCAAAGGATCATCAGGTCCAACCGCCCTGCCAAAGCAGGCTCCCTAGCTCATATTCCATAGATAGGCATCCAGACAGGTCTTGAATATCTCCAGAGATGGAGATTCCATCACCTCCCTGGGCAGCCTGTCCCAGGGCTCTGTCACCCTCACTGTAAAAAAGCTTTTCTGCATGTTGGTGTGGAACTTCCTGTGCTCTAACTTGCAGCCATTGCCCCTTGTCCTGTCCCCACAGACCAATACTCCAGTGGGAATGGCTTGGTTGTATTCTAGTAACAGCTCACTGAAAACTTGGTACGTATGTCTCTTTTCCAACAGCTGGTTATGCAATTTAACTTAAATTACTCATGGCTTTGCTCAGGATCCATAATCCAAACCCACATCCCCTTTGCTTAAGCCACAACCAAACTGCCTGGAATGGATCCATTGGAGGAATTAGGAAAGAAACATTACACACCTTGAAGCAGAAAGGCAACAAGGAGTATGACAGAGTGCTGCTTGGCAGCAGTTAAGCTGGTTCAGGTGTCATTGCTAAAAAGCATCCCCCAAGAAGAAAGTAGTCACCGGTGCAGATGGATATCCCTGGGCTTACACGGCAGAGCAAATGTTCTGAAGGCCTGAGTTCAGAGCGCTGCAGCAGGCCTTCCCCTCAGCTTTCTGTGGGTCAAAGCCAATCGGAAATGGGTCTGCCTTAACCAGTTTTTCTGGTTGCTATTCCCGCAGCTCCATTCTGATGCTAGCACACACACGTATGTGCATATGCACCAGCAGCCGTAAAAACTTGCTGAAAAAAGCAGGCAACTTGCTTAATGTATGAGTCTCAGCACCTCATCTCTAGGCAGCTGAAGATCTCTCTCACAGGGCTGTTGCAATTCTGAAAGATCATGTTTGAAACTGTACCACAAGTGCAGTCTTGTGAGAGGATGAAAAGAAATAAGAACCAGGCTCGACCTTCCAACCATCAGAGCACAGATCCCTGTAGTTCAGATAGTCAAGGTGGATTTGCTGGCTGAAGAATCATATAAAATACTACCAGTTGCAGTTCAACACGGGAGAGAGAAGTTTTCTCCCAGCTACCATTTTAGGCTGTTTAGCAGCGTAAAATTGGGTCCTCACCAATTTTAACCTAACAGAAACAGAATTTCATTGCTAAAGAGAGATGCACAGCTTTGATACTTTTATTTGCTGAACCCGGGGAATTCAAGCATTCAGTGCTGTTACAAAAGGTTGTGATATATATATACATATCTATATATCTATCCAGTCCAACGATATTATAGAAACATGCATGTTTCTATAATGAGAAAGTGTGTCAGTGATCTAGCCTACTAGCTGATTTTTTTCTTGAAAGTCAACTCTACTTACCAGTAGAGTGGCAAAACATGGCAGTATATTTTAGACAGAGGTCAAATACCTTAATTGAAATTATTCTTTTTTCTTATAAACGCAACATGTAGTCTTCTTATGTCAGTGTTTAAGAATTAATAGGCCTTTATGAAGCTGAATGTGAAAGTATAAAAAGAGAAGCACATACAACAACATGTAAAGCCTTTAACAGGAACCAAATACATTTTGCCTTCTACGTGTTTAAGCACTACATTACAGCTAACATACACTTTCAAAACTAAACATAGTTTAATAGTTCCCCTGGTTGCCAAAGATCTTTGCCAATCAACTGTTGGCTAAATGTCTCTGGTTATGCCTAGCATTTCTGACATAAGTTGCATCCTTGATAATGCTTGCTGTTTGATGCAGATAGCTGCCGGGCCACTCCCTCAGCACAGTGGAGACTCCCATGTCAAATGGGAAAGCAAAAAGCGACGTGTCTGTAGAGCGATACTAATTGTAAGCTCTTGGTCAGGTTCTAATGGCATAGTGGGGTAAAGCAAATACAAATAGACTTGCAGAGCAGCTAGGTAATAAAATCAAGAGTGAAAAAACAGATATGTGAAATGTTTAGCGTATAACAGAACCACAGGAATATTATGAGGTCTCATAGTAACAGCAATACTAAAAAATTGAAATGATGGCAACATATTGATGTAGATTAAAAAAAGCTATAATAGAATACATTTTCTCCACAAGAACAATCTTGCCTGCATTCAGTCCCTGACCACCCTCCAATTCAATACACCGATGGCATAATAAAAACATGTTAGAAACCAAACCACACAGTGAATGTTTTTTTCCTTCAATATCAGTCTTTTCATTCACTTTCTCCTGTCAATATAATCATTATTTCTTTGGTATAATGCAAGTTTCAGTAGCAACAAGAGATCCTTTGCTATTCTATTCAGCATACTTTTAAGCAATTAAAATAGGTATTTAAGTGCATATTTAAATTGCTTTGAATCACTTCTGGTTATTCTAATATCTTTCATTAAATAAAGGAAAAAAGAAACAGTTCTGGGTAAACTCGTAACAGAGGTTTTCTTCACAATTTTATGTAGACCTCTCTTTCAGATTTCTACAATATTCACATATCCTTGAAATTCTGAGTGTCTTCCTTGGCCATTTCAGCCAACAGAAGTTCAGACAGTTGCAAGAAGTTAAGTAGGGAGGGTGAAAAAAAAAACCAACTTATTTTTCCTCTTGTCTTAGATGTTTTTGTATTTCTGTATTTGAAGAATTTTTTTTTCTATGACCTTTGTTACAAGGACATGCCCTTTTCTTTCTCTGTCTCTATTTGGTCAGATTTACCCTGAATTAAAGCATGCATGTGCTGAACAGAGTATCACGGATTTCAATAAAACAGTATCCATCCTGACCACATTCCCATCCAGGAAAGTCTTCCCGCACATGCAGCCATTTGTCTCTAGAGGCAAAGCTGGGCCAAAGTTCCTGAACTATCACAAGAAGACACCTGCCTCTCCTGCATTCATAATCAGTATGCTCCCTTCAGCCTATCTGAGAGAAAAGAAGGGCTAGAGGAACTTCTATGGTTTAAAAGCAAAGGGAATAAAAGCAGGACTTTGTCAGGGATAGCAAGAATAGGGTGGTATTTGGTCAGAGGGATCAGCAGCAGTGAATCTAATTATGCCTGCTGACATGTATCAGCGTTGTCCTGCGTGGCTTTTGTCTTGCAGGTTTTTTTCAGCACCTAAAATACTCTGTACACTGTCATAAACAAATTCACCCTTGAAATAAACACATTGGAAATGCAAAGTGAAGCATCTTTCAAATTAGAAAACACACGTAACACTAATTCTGGAAACCTCAGCTGTCACACAGAAGTTCCTTGTGCACATGCCTCACAGAGGCAGCACACTGCAGTTGCATGATTTCCTTTTTCCTGTGACAGCTGTGTTGTTCTCTGTGGACAGGATGAATTGTATTCACTTGATGAAACCCATTTAGGATTTTGTTTCACTTTGCTTGCTCAATACATGGACCCAAGCCTTACTTTCTGCATTGCATTCAGCTGTTGCAAGTAAAATTTTTAGTAATCCTAAACACTTCACAGGAGAGCTCTTGACAATACTAGTTTATTTGCACAGTACTCTTGAGAGATGGAGACAACAGCGTGAGACCCATCCTATGGGCAGGAAATTAAAACATAGGTCAAGAATGTATGTGCCTACTGAATGCTTGATTTGAGATCCTCAGTTTAAGAGTATTTAACAACATTGGTTATTCAATATTCAAAGCACAGCTCCACTGACTTCTGTCCACACTCTGAGTAATACCATTTTTGCAAATCAGAACTCTGTAGCCTGAAGATGCATATGAAAAGAAGCAATAAATCAGCTAGGCCTGCATTAATTTCACTGAATCCAACATCAGCTTCTCAAGTAAGATGTTTAAGTTCAGATTCTGTCTGCTTCTGACTCTATTTACATATTATGATAGTCTAAACTGGCCTCAGGAATCCCCCAGCACTCTTCAGAACTAAAGACCTTCAGATTCCTGAAGCCAGAGGGTGTGAAAACGGTCCTTGCAGATGCCTGCACTACAGTCTGATACAACTGACTTACCACATGCAAATTGTGAAAGAGGACTGAAAGGACTGAATTCTGAGGAGCAGTGTTCAGCTACCTTAAACATGACCCTTATTTCTCCTGTAATGTCCTTCCGCAGCCATTATGTGATCTCCAACTACTACAGCTATAAGGTTGAGTGTTTAGGAATGAATGCCAGTCTCCCTTTCTATACAACACTCGTTCATTTCTAGAGCAGGATCCAGCCTGTGCACTGAGTGAAGAAAAGCTCCTGTGCAGGGGAGTATTACAGGAATGACACAAAGACTAATTTGTGGTGCACATACAAAAGGAAGCAAAACAAAACTGCACAGACATCCATACTTTGTCATTAATTTACTTATAGTAGTGAAGTCCTCTTACGTTAATGCTTCTGTTTTCTGTTTCTAAACAGAGACATAAAATAATTCCAAGTCCTAGACAACATTTTAATTTTTCAGGAAACGCACTGCTGTAGTTCTGCAAAGCTAAGCTTGAGACCAAAGTTGTATCATGGTCCTATAATAATGCAGATGCACTACTTTAACTACATCATCTAAGTTACTAATTCTACTTGATTTAAAATCAAATGCATCAAGGAACTGAATTCTTCCTGCTTTCATATTCAGTTCATAGTACGCACTGTTTATAGCTTGCCACCGAACCCTTCCCTCTTGCTTGCTACCTAGTCTCACCTGCTGAGATTAAATGGGCTCCCACTATTTCACATCCATCTGTTAAGTCAAAACCTGTCTGTTGCTGTGGCCATGACCACCATCCTTCCAATTGCCAAAGCCTGGATACCATCTTCACGTTGGACTCAAGGTCTCTCAGATCTGAAGAATTTTTTTCTAAGTAATATTTCTACAAATGTTTTTTCCCCCTCTTCATTTACCTATGACTCTTTCATTTTACACATGAGTACAGAAACACTCTCTTCACTGGTCATAAAGTCATTTGACCCTGCTGATATCTAAGTGCTACTGCAAATAGGTAAACAAATGATAAAACAAAGTAGTTGACTTTTCACAGAATCACAGAATCATAGAGGTTGGAAAGGACCTCAAGAGATCGAGTCCCACCCCCCTGCCAAAGCAGGTTCCCTAGGACAGATCGCACAGGTAGGCATCCAGACAGGTCTTGAATATCTCCAGAGATGGAGATTCCACAACCCCCTGGGCAGCCTGTTCCAGTGCTCTGTCACCCTGACTGTGAAAAAGTTCTGCATATTGCTGCAGAACTTCCTGTGCTCCAACATGAGGCCATTGCCTCTTGTCCTATCTCAACAGACCACTGAAAAGAGGCTGGCTATCTCACCCTGCGTTCCACACTTAAGATATTTATAACCATTAATAAGATCCCCCTCTCAGCCTTCTTTTCTCAAGGCTGAACAGCCCCAGTTCATTCAGCCTTTCCTTGTAAAGGAGTGCAAAGTACATTTATATGGACTTTCAAAATAATAGACATCTGTAATGAAGTAGAGAAATTACAGCCTGAAGTCTAACTTTCCATTCTTTAAAATTAGAGTCCATTAAGGGCAATTGTACATATCTGATTCATCACCTACTGGTAACGGGTCACCTATGCATAAGATTTTCATACTGGTGTATAGCATATCTTGCAACTACAAATAATTTGCCTGTATCACAGTGTTTATATATGGTAACATTCATGCTAAAGGCTGACAACTGAGATGGAAAAATGTAAATGACTGAAACAATTGTATTGTGCTCTTCCAAAACCACTGCCCTATTAAGTTCATGAATCAAATAGGACAAAAATTCTATAAATACAGATACAGAAAATATATACTTTATTACTGCAGGATCAAAAATGGAATTATTTTAAACTGTTGTTCATATCATATCCTCTGCCAAACATGCACATTTTGCTTATACAGTGCTTAAAACTGCAAACCTGAGTCACTGTCAATGTTTACTTTCCAGGTCTGTACAGTACATGCCCCATAGCTAAACTTCCCAGGAATCGCTCAATTTTTTGGAGTACCAAAAAACCCCAAATGGTCAGAAATGTATCACGTGCACTAACAATAGCCCCAGCCAATACTTACGAAGGTGCTATGTCCAGATGGTTGATGCTGTAGCCAGATGTACAAAACCCTCCTAGTGTTGTTGATATGGTCACGAATGCAACGGCCAGTGCATAGTTGCAGCCTATGAATCCAGCTGCTACTAAGAACACCGCAGGTCCAATCATTCCTTTCAGAGAGAAATACTAGAATCAATGGACTTTTAACACCAGACATTAAGAGGCTCTGAAGCGGTGTATATCTTTTCTATGCAACTTCCACCACCACCTAGTGTACAGAATTCGGTATTGCACTAGATGGACAGTGGACCTATTAAGGAAGAGCAGATGGATTTCAAACCTGTTGCTGCCTCAGGAAATGATAGACAGATCAGAAAAATTCCACTCTAGCTGCAAAGAACATCAACATATACTGAAAGTTACTTCAGAAATTAATTTTACTTATTGTTATAAAAATAATAGAAGTCATACTGACACTGGTAGCAAAAACAGTGCACTGCAAAAAATTATCCCTATTTAACTCTCTGGGTTTCAGGAGCAAACACTGCAGATGATGATAAAGCAGAGCTGGAAGGGTTCATATAAATACATATATATGTGCACATACACACAGATGTATATTTCTCCTGTAGACACAGAATCACAGAACATCAGGAGCTGGAAGGGACCTCGAAAGATCATCTAGCCCAACTCCCCTGCCAGAGCAGGATCACCTAGGCTAAATCACACAGGAACACATCCAGGCGGGTTTTGAACGTCTCCAGAGAAGGAGACTCCACAGTCTCTCTGGGCAGCCTGTTCCAGTGCTCTGTCACCCTCACAGTAAAAAAGTTCCTCCTTATGTTCACATGGAACTTCCTCTGCTCCAGCTGGCACCCATTGCCCCTTGTCCTATCACTGGCCATCACTGAGAAGAGCCTGGCTCTGTCCTCCTGACTCTTGCCCTTTACATATTTATAAACATTAATAAAGTCACCCCTCAGTCTCCTCCAAGCTAAAGAGGACCAGCTCCCTCAGCCTTTCCTCATAAGGAAGGTGTTCCACACCCGTAATCCCTTAAGACTCCATGTGCTGGACTCTTTCTTGGAATTCTGTGTCCGTCTTGAACTGAGGGGCCCAGGACTGGATACAATATTCCAGGTGCAGTCTCACCAGGGCAGAGTAGAGGGGGAGAAGGACCTCTCTTGAGCTACTAACCACACTGCTTCTAATATACCCTAGGATGCCATTGGCCTTCTTAGCCACAATGGCACACCTTCTAGTATAAGTTTTATTTCACATTTACAAGCTCTGAGTATCTATACTGGAGCCTCCTGTACAATTTTGAGAACCCACGTTAGCTTTAGAGACGCCACATCAGGTAGTGGGGACAGCTGGAGCTGTCATGAGTTAGGAGCACACGCTGCTTCCAGTCTGCAGTTAACTTTGGCAGACATTTCCTGGTACCAGAGTTGGTCATTTACATGACCCCATCATGATTCTCTGAAAACCACTCCAAGTATATGGTTCTGTTGATGAAGCCAACCAGGAGTCCAGCTTTTATTAAAACAACAGCTTGTTTCTTCCTCAGTTATCATACCTGAGCGTTAGGCCCTGCAGTAAACTATGTAACCAAAAAGGTGTAAGCTTAAAATATAAAGAATGCTTGAGAGTTTATTGTAAGAGCTGCTTTAAAGAAAGAAATTGAATCAGCAGAACTGAGAAGGCAGCAAGGATAGGCATATATCAAACAGGCTGCAACTTACGCAGATCCTGTGCCTAATCTATTTTTGTCCTTCTTTCCCCTGCCCCCTCCTTGAATCAACATCAACTTCTCCTTTCTAAATACAACATTTAAACCATGTTCACTAAAAACCTGATTTCGTTGATCTCTTGGCAATTTCAGATAATTTCTCTTCCCAATTAGCCAATACAATTTTGGATTCTATTTGGTCTTCCTAACCTGGTAGCAACTGTAAATTTTGCAAGTGTATTCCTATTCAGTTACTAAGTCTGAAATCAACAAAACACTGAACAATACAAGGCTGGGAACAGGCTCATGCAGAACAACATCCCATCTCAGTTTATTTTCCTCATATTGATACAATGATACATTCCAAGCAGTGGATATCTGTACTTACCTATCAGCGTAAAGCATTTGCGAACGCAAACAGTGGACAAGTTTTGTTTTTCTCGTAAATAATCAGCAATCTGCCCAGACAGAATTATGCACAACCAGCAGCCAAAATAAGGGAGGGCAGATAGAAACCCATTCTGTTAAGGAAATGAAAACAAACAAACACACACACACAAAAAAACCCACCGTTAAAACACTGAAATGACAGTTCAGTATGCTGAAAATCTCTGGCTCTGGAGCATTAACAGAGACTGAACCAGAGGTGTCAAAACTATAGATATAAAAAGCAAAGCAAAGTTACCAATGTGTAAACTCCCCATTGCATGACTTAGTCCATAACTACCAATGCAGCCAGACCAAAACCTCAAAGGTTTAAATCAACAGCTGGGTACAGGAAAAAGAAAACTAGATATGAATGTATCTAGTACCTATAGTATCTACTATCTATAAGTATCTGAATGTATCTATTATCTATAGATAATTACTGGTAATTTTACCTAACCTGTGGTTAGAAAGGTATTTGGATAGCTATTGGATAAAAATACTCTAACATTTATATGCTATTATAAAATGTATATTTGCCAAAGAAGAAGCCAGAGCTTTCTTTTGAAGGCAGAGAAGAAACACATCCTCACCTGAACTCACTCTATCAGCATGCTAACATGCTGCCTTCTAGGTTTCAATGCTCAGCTTACAAAAACAGTAAGTAAAGTTTGAAAAAATAGAAGATAGTCTCAGTAAAAAACCCCCCAACTTCTTTTGAAGCACTGTTCAAAGACACAGCATTATTTTTAAACAATCCATTTATTTTAGGATGGAAACTGGTGGACTGTACAGTAGGAACTGTATAAAATTTTTCAACAGTAATGCAATTTCCATCTAAATGTGTGGCAACAAAGTTAGTGCAACACTATTATGCAAGCTTTTTTTTTTTTTTTTCCATGTTCACAATAGTCAGTGCTTTTAAGTCACTCCAAGGGCTGTGCTAATAAATTACTTCATGGATCTCTATTCAGGCTTTCCCTCAAGAGACATCATAAGAAACCCAAGAAGAAACTTCAGCTATGTTTTTTTCCCCCGAGATGTTTTGCATATTTCCTACTGCAACATTTTCATCTAATGCTGAGATTCCCCTTGTTTTCCTCCTAAGACTGCTGGCATCATGTCTTTGTTGCATGCTGTGCATCTTGAGTTTCCTGTAAACCAGTCTCACGTGTTAAATCAAGAAAAAAAACAATGCTAAACTTCTTGAATTTTCTGGTCACCTTCCTACTTGCTGTACCAGCTTCTCCAGGAAAAACATCCTATCACTGAAACTTTCTCATTAAAGAAAGACTAGTACAGTCAAATTGCTATAAATAAGAATTGCCGTAAGTTTTTCCTGATAAGTAATCTTTTTTTTTTTTTTAAATTCCCTTGAAAGGTACTATATCTACACCTTAAGCTCATGGTTTTGTTTCACCCTATTTACCTTACTTAAAAACAAAACAAAAAAGAAATTACCTCTGCTGCTTACTGAGGAAAGAAAAGGACAATTTGAAAATGGATCCAGTAAGATGGAAGCTCCATCCCCCCACACCCTTTTTAATCTCCCCTCTTAAAATACTTTAAAAAAATGCCACTTGGCCTTAGTTTTGTTTTTCAGTTTAGCTAGTAATGTTCTCCTTTATGAGTGAGCAGGTAAGTAGCAGACAGTATTTCAGAAGCCATAAAATAAGCTATAAAATCTGAAGCAGCCATACAAACCATACAACAGAGAAAAGTATTTTTATAGTTATTGTTTTAAATCAGAGCCATTAAAAATGGGTAACGTGCATCTTCAGCTGGAAAAATGAGCTTGAAAACTAGCATTAAGCTAAATGTCAAATAAATCCTAAAAAAAAGTAGAAGATACAAGGCAGGCAACATTTATGATGCACCCACTTAACTGCAGACATTTATTTTACCATTTTCCATCTATACATTTACATTTCAAGGTTCTTAACTGGTTCCTCCATTTCAAAGAGCAAGGAAGATCTCTATTGTGTAATTTCTTTAATTCAGAATAAAGCGACTATATGTTTATCTCACCTCCTGTGCATCAAACCGTAGGATCTCCTTCATGTACGTAGGCAAGAGTGTAAGAAGTGTATAGAAGGTCCAATTATAAGAGAAGTGTGCTACAACGATAGCCCAGAGTGGAAGGGACTCCAGTATAGGTCTCCAGGGAACAGATTTCTGTGTAGAAAGCTAGCAAGCAGGAAGCAGAGGAAAAAGGGAAGAGTAATTGGGTCGTCAACATTAAGACTTACTAAATACAGTGGTTTGATCCTATCAAGATCTATGCTGATCATTGATTCTGGAGGGCACAAAATGAGTCTTAGTCAATAAATGCAAGTCGTCAGCAATGAATTAATTACTAAGTTCAGTTCTCACTGATGTATGGTACTGCTCTGTTTTACTATTGCCAAGTAAAGCAATTACTACTATGTTCTCTAATCAGATTTTCAAAAAGTATGCCTTCCCTTGTTGGGATCTGTTACCTCCTGCTTTTACTATAAATGATTGAATAAAGTCACTCCTCACATATTTATTTAGCTGAATCTTTCCTACTCAATCCTAGATACTAACTTTGGTCTCTCAGACAGCTTCACAGGTTGTAAATACAATCCCAGTCACCGGAATAAACTCTTATGCACATTGGAACTGGCTCCTTAGCATTTTCACTATGTTTGCTCTGCAAACATAATCTCTTTTTTACACTGAAAAATATAAGTTGTAAAGTGCTGTAGTGTAAAATTTAATGACATTATACAGGACTGGATCTAATTGAGAGACATGACAGACTTGAGCTTTTTATGTAAAAAGCACTGCAACAACACCTGTGAGAAAAGGCATTATAAATGTTTTATTACTGCTTCATTCTTGCTTAATTATTCAGTTTGACAACTTCTGTCTATCTTAGATTAAGAATGCTTTTCTAGACATCAACAGAACATGACACTAGTGACTATATTTATGTTCTTGTTTAAGCAAGTATGACTATGCCAAGGTGCTGTACCTGATCTTTTAGAGAAGAAAGTATATATTCTCTTTCCGCGTGTGAAATGCTCCTGTGAGTTTCTGGTGTGTCACTAACCAACCACATCCAGAAGAAGAACCATAATACACCCAGTGCACCTATTGTTGGGAAAAAAGGGGTAAAGAAAAAGAAAGGAAACCATAAGCAATTACATAGAGGAAATAGCACTCTTGGATTACTTACTTAGAAAATTAGTGTTCACCAAAATTATATTAGAGTATTTGTAAAGAACTTCTATCTACTTACAAACTGCAGATCCCCAAAGTGGCTTAACAACGCACATTTAGAGGTAATAAGCAATAAAGAGGACTAAGCAGGAAAGTGGTTTTTTGTGGGGTTTTTTTAATCTTTTCTTTTTCTTCCTCTTGGAAGTGCCTCATACAGCAAGAAAGTTGTGTACCCATGTATTTTTATCAGTCACATGGGACAGTCACAAAGGATATGGCTCACCCAGAGGAAATAAAAATTCACATTAAGTTTAATCACAAAAAAATGCTTTGTGCACATAAACAGACTATAACTAGATAAAGCTTAGATGATGTACCAATCCTCCTTTTTTTTTTTAAAGTCAGAATCCAGAACTGCCATTTGAAAAAAGTAACCAATTGTCAGTCCAAATCAACTGTACTTTTATATAACTTATTTAATCTTGTCCAGTTCTTCATTTTGAACCCTTTTTATTTATATGATAATCGCAGGTAGTTTTGTTGATGAAAGTGTAACCCTTGTCTTTTATTCCAATTCTCCACTCCCATGCAGAACATGAAACTGCTCAGACATGTAAACAGACCTATAAAAAGCACCAGCTAGATTTATGACACACTATTAAGAAAATATTTTTGTGTTTGAGTTTCTAGAACATAACTCACAGCCTTGTATTTTGGACATTCCTTCAAGGTTCCTGTGACTGCTAGAGAGATTTCCCAAAGTATCCATTTAAAGCAGCAGTAACTTTTCACGTGTTTTTTTCATTCAGAGTAGAAGTTTGTTCCGGGGATTAAAGTTATTAACTCAATTTCACACTTCAAGTAAGAAATCTCAGGCCGTTGTTTTCAAGTGGTGGGAGAGTTAAAAGCATTTGACTTGTACTGGCTTTTGTTCAGTTCTAAGACAGCTTTGCTCATTGGAAGAAAGGCTTACAGAGCCACACACAGGAATCTACTTAGCTTTAAATATCTCTAATTTCCCAGGAGGAATAAAATAGAAACCCTACATGTCAAACACGTTTTTAAAACTTAAAATATAAGTTTTATGACATACCATGCTTTTCTAAAACAGTATGGATTGTACTTTTAATAATTTAAAAAACATACTTACCAAATATGTAAAACACATAAACCCAGTTCATATAGTAGCAAATTAAGCCAGACAGTGGCAGAGACACAACAGTTCCCAACTGTGCACCTATCAGAAGAAAGCGAAACAAAGTGGAAACCTGATAATTATGTCTCAAATAGACCCCTTATTTCACAGTTATTTTATTTTTCTGTAATAAATCACGCAGAAAAGATTTGTCACCACCACTAGAGGGTTGCCATTTCAGCTTAAAGGAACATGGGTACAATAAGCTGCTTTGGCAGCTTCAAGTAAACGAGTCAAAGTCCTAAACATCCAAAATTACAAGCAAAATGCAATAAAGTGATGGCTCTAGTACATTAAAAAAATGCAAATCAGTTAAATAACATTGCTGCAAAACAAGAGGGGTGACCACAGTACAATTATGGACCCAGGGTGGGGAGAAATATTATGACTTAATAAAATCAATTTGCATTTCTGATAACTCCTGCTAGCTCCACAGAAACAGGAATGCTAGAAATAAGAGCCAGAAGGCATCCAGTGGGCTCATAGCCCTCGGTCCCTGATTTTGATAGGAAGGGAAAGATGAACAGTTCCAGTTCAGATACAAGCCAAAAGCAAGAATGAACGATTTTTTATTTTATAACTCAATATACATTTTGCAAAAGATGTCCAGTCCATCCTTTCCAATGTAAATCAGAAACCCAACCCATATTACTTATATACTTAGAACTCCAATGGTGATAAATAGTAGACCTTGTGTCTCAATGTTAGTTCTCTAAACCTAATCTTGACTCAGAAAACATTATAGTATGTTGATATGCTAACTGCCTAGATTCCACCTTCATGGAAACAATATTTGTTTTTGAGGCAGGAAGCTTCAACCATGAACAAAAAAACCTATATACTTCATGCAAAATGTAAATCCAAACAACTACATATAACCTCAATCATATGTTCACTTCAAAAAATCAACATGATCGTGATTAAATAAACCACAAGACCCCATGACTGCCAACCATGGAGATGTGTGAAAAGGAAGCACTCTGGTAAGTTTACACAAGACACCTTATCCATCCGTGGCTGCTAACAATTGGCAGTTCAAGACCACAGCCTCTTCTCCCACTAGCACACAGTTTCACAAGATACAGAAGGACTATTTAAAAGCTCCCAATTATTAGAATGCACTGGATGTGAATCCCAGCCCTGTGCTCTCTGCTTAATTTGTGCGCTGGCTTTCACATAAAGACTTCTTTTAAAGCAGATTTAATTCACTAACATGGCAGAAAACAAAAAAAAGGAGAAAAATATTTAAGCTGCACTATGGGTTAAAGTGGCTCATGGAAGGGTCTGATGAGTGCCTGAAATAGCACTGAATGAGACAGTAGGCTAGGAGGGAAGTGAGGAAATGTGAGGAAGAAAGGACTACGGCTCCATTCCTTTTGGCACAAGTAAGCCATGAGACTGGCTTAGCTGCTTGAGAAATTGTAGGCACAGTTTACAAGGTATAGCCCCATCTTCTTGATGAAGCCCAGGTGGAATAAGAAAGCTGTAACAGAATTAATACTCTCAGTGCTCTTTCTAAGTGAGTAAGCCAAGCCATTATGTCATTAAGTGAATGAAAAATGTGTCACCCTCAAAAAAATTACAGTAATTTTGACTAGCAAATTTAGAAAGCTCCATTTTTTTACCTGCCCCACAAATTCTGCATCAAGCAATGTGAATGACCAATAAAGCCCTAAAACAGATGAAGGATAGGAAAGAACAATGTGTCCATGAAGCTCAGAAAATAATACAGGGCGTGACTGACCACAGCTGCTGCAAAGAAAGCTGACTTTATCACAACACAATGGGGACTGGAAGGTGGCCTTTGTTTTAGATAAACAGCTATGCCACTGAATGGATCAGCTGACTATATCAACAGTTGAGTGCATCAGCTGGTTGTGCAAATGTTTACCCTGAACTTCATTAAAAGGGTGACTTTCTCCCTTAGTTAGCCAGGCCAGCATGAGGGGGGTGAATATGTGGCTTAGCCCAACATAAAATATAAAAACTAAACAACTCACAACAGAATTTCTAAGAGAACAACAGACTTGAGCTGCCTTCAACCTATGTATTCCTTCATTCCTGACAAAGATTCCCAGCATGGTGACAGTGAGCATATTAGAGGCCAGTAATCCAAGTACCTCTATCCTATGATTCCACCCCATTTTTTTTTCCTTAATACTAAATCTCCTTTATTTACAGTGTCTTCTACTAATCAGCTTCACAGTAACTCTTTGCACCACTTTATACCAAAGTTAGTCTGACTTTTGTACTTAGTTGCAGATCAATACCCTTTCTCAGGGTTATAAGAGCCATGAATAAATGAAGATAATGAATGCAAGGCAAGATTTAATTCAATTTTATGCTTTCCAGATTAAATGCTGATTAAAATTTATAATGTAAATCCTTTTGATTTAAGTCAATCCTCCCTGTTACTGCAGTAAAAATGTATAATCCCATTATCAGCGTGGGAATTTCTCACCTGCATATGAAATACTAAGGAGCTTGCTGCGTTCCAGTGGAGGAGCCCACGAAGACCACATTGAATGCATAGCTGGGAAGGTAACACCCTAGGAAACAATATTTCATGCTGTTGAAATGCAACAATTTTAGAACTCCTTCAACTTTACATGTTTCATAGTATATTTCATTAAAAAACAGTAGTACAATCTGTTAGTCTCTCTTTTAGCAAGAAGCCACCTTTTTAGAGTGTGCAAGACATGAGAGTAAGTAGGCAGAATGAATTTCTCCTGCATTTGGTTCTGAATGTACTTGAAAAGCTGAAAGAGTACAAGCAACAGCATTCTGAGCTCCTGGTTTCTAACAAATGAGAAGAGATAATTCTAGTTTTTTCTCAAATGTGCTCACAAATGAAGCCCTCTTCTTATCTTACAATGATAGGCTAAAATACAGGGCAAACTTTTAAAATGTTAAAAAAACTGTAACTAAGCTCCATGAAATGAAACACTCCATATACTACTCCAGCATATCAGCACCCACAAGGTCTAATCACTAAAATTTATTATTAAAATGCTCAGATACATTTGAAAGTTACATAGAGAAAAGAATTACCTCTCCCAGGCCTTCCAAGGCTCTGACAGCTATGAGGTAGCCAACTCCCAGATTTGCGGCTAAGGGAGTAAGCAAGGTGAATACAGAGGTACCAAAGATGCCAAACCCCAGTAACAACTTCCCTCCAATTTTGCTTGCAAGATATCCTCCTGGAATCTGAGTAATGATATAGCCATAGAAAAAAGAACCAAGTATCCATCCCTGAGTATCAGCATCCCAAGAATACTTTTCCCCCTAAAATGAGGAAAAAAAAAAAGAGAAAAAGAGAGAGAAAGAAAATCACAACAAAGTATAGTAACTTCAAAATAGCAGTTTCTCTGACCATATTTTGTATAACTCTCATTTTGTTCTTTACACCTACTTTACAAATCTTTGATAGCCTTCTCCCTAGGGTCTCCTTCCTCTACACACATCTATACTGCAATCAAAGTTGCATTGAAAGCTAATTCATGTAGTTTACAGTCTTTTCAGCCATATCTAGTTCAAGTATGAAAATCATGATGATGGGAAATATAAGTGCTCAGGCTGTTATCCTTTTTCAAGTTCTAAGCAATTTTGGTTAGATGGCACAGACACAGACTGTATAGTCTGCACGAGTGCAAATCCCACTGCTGCATCACAGCGTTGACATTCTGTCATGCTTTAGAAAGTGCTTTTTCAGAAAAGAATATGGACAGAAAAGTAAACAGAGATGCTTAAATTTAATATAAAGAAAAAGAGAAGCCAAAGACAGGACTCGTAAGGGTAGGTGGAAGAACAGGATAAGCACAGCAAAGGGAAGATGAATTTTGTGGACAAAGTAATAAAAGTAAAAATGATGGAGATAAGGAGCCAGAAACTACAAAGGAAGACAGCAAGAAGACATGAACTAGTGCCCAATAACGTGATTTTGAAGTTTGTGATCACTTCCAAAAGCCCAATTTATGACCATCTAAATGAGCAGCATACATTTAGAAGTGATGTCTTCTTCCCTTAAAGTCTGCAGTTATAATTTGGTCGTGATAAATAATGAATGACCTCTAAACAAGAAAACAAAATGAAGGCAGGAAGACAGCAAATGTGCTCAGTAATTAATTTCAATTATAAGATGAGATCTATGCAATTCCAAATTCACAGAGTTGGTTAGGGGGTTTTTTTGTTGTTTGTTTTTTAAAGCATTTTCTCATGTCCAACAGTTCTATTCAGTTAAGAAATGTGAACGTAAAGATTACTGGGAAGTAAGTCAGAGATAAGTGATACAAAGACAAGAAATATGACCTGGAAAAGAGATTAAAGAAGTGTGAAAAAAAAAATTACATGTTAATTTGTAATGAAATTTTGTGCCATTGAGACTGTATGAAGAACAGGCAAATATGGAAAGTGATGGGAGCTCAGACGCAGATGGAACAGGAACATTGGATCACTGGCATATAAAACAGTGAGTCATAGTAGATCTACAAGGTCAGATTAGCCAATTTGTAAGGAACAGCATGGAAAGGATGTACATAAAATCCCCTGACCACATCACTTCTAAATTAGCTAGTCATTTAAGGCTATTATTTTTCAGAACAGCTTTAAAGGAACCACTGGAAAGACCATCCGGTAAAAAGCAGCCTGTTCTCCTGCCACCCAAGCGTGAATCAGCGATCCCAGACTTCTATTAAAAACACTTTGACACACCACATTACAGGACTGTATGTTTTGAGACCTCACCGTTGTGTTGCGAGGGACATTTATGGTGGAAGAATGCTCTGGACACACATTGGAAGTCATATTCTTTGCTAAGCTTGTGTTAGGTTCTACCATATCCACCAGAGCAACGCTTAGGTTCACACGTAACGCGTACAGGAGGAAGAACCCAAAAAAGGCCAGTAGTGCTAGATTGTAGCGAGCTGAGCAGCATGCAGGGACTGAAACGAGAGTAAATGAAAAAATGTTTGTTTTAACAGAAACTAACCAAATAACAACACCTGATAAGCAATTTTTACTGATAATCTCAGAAATGTATGGGTAAGAAAAACAGGCAAGAAAACAAGCTAATTGTTCTAGTCTCAGGGAGTGTATTCAAGAGGGGTAGAGACTGGGGGGGGGCAGGGGGTGAAAGAGCCCAGTTTTCTACTGATGTGCAAAACAGATGTAATTCTGGTTTACACAACTGGTAGCTACCCACACAAGTGGAAGCTTGCAGTGGCTGCAGAAATGTGGTGTGTGGTCTACGGAAATGGATTTAGAAATATAGTTTTCAAAAGTCCTCTCCAAAATACAGTAATATTTATTTAAAGTAGAACTTCACACTAAAAAAAAAACAAACCAAACCAAACAAAAAAAAAATCCCAAAAAACCAAACCAAAACAAGATTAGTGGGAAACCTGTCATATCTGTGAAAGCAGTTCAAGAAAAAATAGAGATCCTTAAAATAGTGTTAAAGAACACTCATTGAGATTCCAGGCTGTTTTCTTGCACTAATTTTCCTCCTCTGTATGCTTATAAAGGAATATGCATGTGCTAACAGCTGGCAAACAGAGAAAACTAGTGGACAGGGGAATGGAAGACACTGCAGTAGCACTGTGAAACAGCAACAGCTTCCCTGCTGCTCACTGTACCTCTTTTCTGCAGTCATCATACAACAATAAAGTCGACAAAAGAAAACGAGTCCCAGTTTCAACATAAAATTGGTGTTGTGGCATTAAGCTGACTTTACCAGGTGTTTAAACCCAGATATCAGACTTTGGACTGTAACACAGTTATTGATTCTCTTTTACAGCACTACACAGCAGCATTTAGCAAAGATTGGCCATCGGTACAAGGAGATTCAGGTCAGAGCTGAGCTGTGACTTGGCCAGCTGTCCTGGTTTCAGCCAGGGGCTTCAGCCAGGAAGGGGCTAACCTGCTGGGCTCGGGACAAGTAACTCAAATTGACCAATAGGATCATTCCATGCCAGTTACATCATGCCGAGTATAAGAAGCAGGGGGTGTTGCAGTGCTGGCGCGCGAACAGCAGGGACCGGGCAGCAGTGTGCTTGGGGCTCGGGGCTTTGTTTACTCGCGGCGCGAGCTCGGGTCCTGTGTGTTGCGGCTGGGGTTTGCGCGGGCGGCGGCGCGGTGTCCGTTACGGGGAGTGCGCGATCTGAACTGCTCATCTCAGCAAAAGGTTGTATTGTTCATTGTTATTTGTTCTTCCCCTGTTATTTCCAGTAAAAAATACCCTTATCCCAACTTGCGGGGCTCGTGCTTTGGTTTTCCCCCCCCCCGCTCCGGGGGAAATCTGAACCCGTGGTCCCCGGCTCCGGCAGAACCACAACATATTTTGGCGCCCAACGTGGGGCAATAAAGGTTGGGATAACGGTAGATCTGACTCTGACCCGGTTGCAATTACGGTAAAAGTTGTAAGGATGCTGTTTAAGATGCTGTGGGTATTATTTATAAAGGTGTGGTCCTGGCTGTGGAAAAAAAACCTCAGCAGGCTGTTTGCAGTCCTGGCAGGATGTTGTATCATCTCGGGGCTGCAGCTTCCCTGCTTGTTCCCATACTTTGCTCTAGTGTGCTTTATGACAATGTTTTATGATGCAGTTATATTAGTGACTATGAGTTTAATCTGGAAAGTGTATGAGGTTTTGCGGTCCTGTCTAGTCCCTGGGCTGAGAGGGGCTGGTGGTGGTGGCCATTTTGGTGAGAGCACAGAGGGAGAGAACTACACTGGTTTTTTCCTTTCTGGGCTAAACATAACAGCTCTTATGAGAGTTTTTGAAAACTTTCACCATCACCTTGACATGGAAACTATGGCCACAGTGCTAGAAGTTCTTCTGCACTTGATCCTGCTTTCATCATATATTAAGAGCAGGTTTATGAATACTGCTCAAGAGGTTTCCCAAAGGCAGGATAACCACGAGGGGCAGGACAACCACGAGGGGCAGAACATAGGCCATTACCTAAGTACGGCTCAAACACTGCTTGATATCAGACAGCGCTGTCTGCATTGTCCGTACTGTCAGGGGGGAGGGGAAGAAAACAGATTGTCAGATACTGCAGCAACCCCTGTAATTGGCACTGCAGCTGCGGCAACCCCTGTAATTGGCACTGCAGCTGCGGCAACCCCTGTAATTGGCACTGCAGCTGCGGCAACCCCTGTAATTGGCACTGCAGCTGCGGCAACCCCCGTAATTGGCACTGCAGCTGCGGCAACCCCCGTAATTGGCACTGCAGCTGCGGCAACCCCCGTAATTGGCACTGCAGCTGCGGCAACCCCCGTAATTGGCACTGCAGCTGCGGCAACCCCCGTAATTGGCACTGCAGCTACTGCAACCCCTGTAACTGGCACTGCAGTTACTGCAATCCCCACAGCAGACACCACTGATGATCAAAAGAAACAATCCCCACCAGTGTCTGTCGCCCCGGTTCAAAAGAGAAAATACACAAAAAAATCAGTTCGTACAACAGCTGATGATGATGATCAACCGGGCCCATCAGGGGGATATCAAGATGAGGCAGAACCAGAGG
Source organism: Laterallus jamaicensis coturniculus (assembly GCA_022605575.1). NCBI lineage: Eukaryota > Metazoa > Chordata > Aves > Gruiformes > Rallidae > Laterallus > Laterallus jamaicensis. The sequence goes on along the minus strand of JAKCOX010000001.1, from coordinate 81,069,606 downwards.
TTGTCACCCGATCCCTGTCCCTGAGTGAGCTTCGTGAGGTTAGAAAGGATTTTAGCCGCCAACCTAGTGAGCCCATTGTCACCTGGTTGCTTCGGTGCTGGGATCATGGGGCTAATAGCTTGGAGTTAGATGGCAGGGAGGCCAAGCAGTTGGGATCCCTTGCCAGAGAAGGAGGCATTGATAAAGCCATTGGAAAAAGGTCAGGAATCCTCAGCCTCTGGAAACGGTTACTGTTAAGTGTGAAGGAAAGGTACCCCATAAAAGAATACATTACATGCCGTATGCCCAAGTGCGACAATATGGAAAGAGTTGTCCAGTACCTTAGAGAATTAGCTGTACGGGAGATAATTAGTTATGACTTGAACAATTCACAACTCCCTGCCGATCCTGATGAAGTCCCGTGCACCCCAGGCATGTGGCGAAAGGTTGTACAAAGTGTACCATCAGGGCACGTCAATTCACTGGCAGCAATAGACTGGAGTGATACGGATCTACCAACTGTAGCCGATGTGTCTTATAGGCTCCGCAAATACCAAGACAATATTTCCCTCTCTGTCATCGCAGCGGTAGAGAAACTGGTCCAGCGCCTTGACAACAATGTGTACAGCTCCCGACCCTTGCAGAGCAGTGTGGCAGCTTTTGGAAGAAGGCGTCCATCATCCCGAGTGGGAGAAAACCGAGGGTACTCACCACGAGGTAAACTGTGGTTTTACCTGGTTGACCAAGGGGAGGACATGAGGAAGTGGGATATGCAGCCCACTTCAGCCCTTCGAGCACGAGTGAACGAGCTGCAAGGTAAAACAATCGCACGTCGAGATTTCACCAGGAGGAACGCTGCACCAGTTACCACCGAACAGAACCCTCGACCAAGCAGAAGGCCTATCTACACTCCTGATATGTCTGATCCTCTTGAGGGAACCTCCAAGTCCTTCATGCACTCAATGAACGGCAAGTATGATCAGCAGCAATAGAGGGGCCCTGCCTCCAGCCAGGTGGAGGAGAGGGATAACAGAGTTTACTGGACGGTGTGGATTCGATGGCCTGGCACGTCAGACCCACAAGAGTACAAGGCTCTAGTGGATACTGGTGCCCAGTGTACTTTAATGCCGTCAAATTATAAAGGCACAGAACCTGTTTGCATTTCTGGAGTCACAGGGGGGTCCCAACAATTGACTGTATTAGAGGCTGAGGTAAGCCTGACTGGAAAGGACTGGGAGAGACACCCCATTGTGACTGGCCCAGAAGCTCCATGCATTCTAGGTATAGACTATCTCCGTAGAGGGTATTTCAAAGACCCAAAAGGGTACCGGTGGGCTTTTGGAATAGCTGCTGTGGAGACAGACGAAATTGAACAGTTGTGTAACTTGCCTGGACTCTCAGAGGATCCTTCTGTTGTGGGGTTGTTGAAAGTTGAAGAGCAGCAAGTGCCAATTGCTACAACAACAGTACACAGACGACAGTACCGAACCAACCGAGATTCTCTGCTCCCCATCCACAACCTGATTCGTCAACTGGAGAGTCAAGGAGTGATAAGCCGGACTCGCTCACCCTTTAATAGTCCCATATGGCCAGTGCGGAAGTCCAATGGAGAGTGGAGGCTGACAGTAGATTATCGTGGCCTAAATGAAGTCACTCCAGGTATGAGTGCTGCTGTGCCGGACATGCTGGAACTCCAATATGAATTGGAATCGAAAGCAGCTAAGTGGTATGCCACGATTGACATTGCCAATGCCTTCTTCTCAATCCCACTGGCGCCAGAGTGCAGGCCACAATTCGCTTTCACCTGGAGAGGTACACAATATACGTGGAATCGTCTGCCCCAGGGGTGGAAACACAGTCCCACCATCTGCCATGGACTAGTCCAGACCACTTTGGAAAAGGGTGAAGCACCAGAGCATTTACAGTACATTGATGACATCATTGTATGGGGCGACACAGCAGAAGAAGTGTTTAAGAAAGGAGAAAAGATAATTGAAATCCTCTTAAAGGCTGGCCTTGCCATAAAACAAAGTAAAGTCAAGGGTCCTGCACAAGAGATCCAGTTTTTAGGAATAAAATGGCAGGATGGACGTCGTCAGATCCCCATGGACATTATCAATAAAATAGCAGCCATGTCTCCACCAAACAATAAAAAGGAAACACAGGCTTTCTTGGGCGTTATAGGTTTTTGGCGAATGCATGTGCCAAACTACAGTTTTATTGTGAGCCCACTCTACCATGTGACTCGAAAGAAGAATGACTTCCAATGGGGCCCTGAGCAGCAGCAAGCCTTTGAGCAGATTAAACGTGAGATAGTCCACGCAGTAGCCCTTGGACCTGTCCGGACAGGGACAGATATTAAAAACGTGCTCTACACTGCAGCGGGGGAGAATGGCCCTACTTGGAGTCTCTGGCAGAAAACACAAGGGGAGACTCGGGGTCGACCGCTGGGTTTTTGGAGTCGGGGCTACAAAGGATCAGAGGCCAATTACACTCCAACAGAAAAAGAAATATTGGCCGCCTATGAAGGAGTTCGAGCTGCTTCAGAGGTGATTGGAACTGAAGCCCAGCTCCTCCTGGCACCCCGACTGCCAGTGCTGGGCTGGATGTTCAAAGGGAAGGTCCCTTCTACGCATCATGCCACTGATGCTACATGGAGCAAGTGGGTTGCATTAATTACACAGCGAGCTCGAATAGGAAATCCCAATCGCCCCGGAATTGTGGAAGTAATCACAGACTGGCCAGAAGGCAAAGATTTTGGAATGTCACCAGAGGATGAGGAGGTAACACGTGCTGAAGAAGCCCCACCTTACAACACACTGCCAGAAAATGAGAAGCAATATGCTCTCTTCACCGATGGTTCCTGTCGCCTTGTGGGAAAGAATCGCATGTGGAAAGCTGCTGTATGGAGTCCAACAAGACGAGTAGCAGAAGCTACTGAAGGAAAAGGTGAATCAAGCCAGTTCGCTGAGGTTAAGGCTATTCAGTTAGCCCTGGACATTGCTGAAAGAGAGAAGTGGCCAATGCTCTATCTCTACACTGATTCATGGATGGTGGCCAATGCCCTGTGGGGGTGGCTGCAGCAATGGAAGAAGAACAACTGGCAGCGGAGAGGCAAACCCATATGGGCTGCTGATCTATGGCAAGACATTGCTGCTCGGGTAGAGAAGCTTGTCGTAAAGGTACGTCATGTTGATGCCCATGTACCTAAGAGTCGGGCCACGGAAGAACATCAAAACAACCATCAGGTGGATAAGGCTGCTAGGATTGGAGCAGCTCAGGTAGATCTAGACTGGCAACGTAAGGGTGAGCTATTCATAGCTCGATGGGCTCATGATACTTCAGGTCATCAGGGGAGAGATGCAACATATAGATGGGCACGCGATCGAGGGGTGGATTTGACCATGGATGCTATTGCACAAGTCATCCATGAATGTGAGACATGTGCTGTAATTAAACAAGCCAAGCGGTTAAAGCCCCTTTGGTATGGAGGGCGGTGGATGAAATATAAATATGGGGAGGCCTGGCAGATTGATTACATCACTCTCCCACAAACCCGCCAGGGAAAGCATTATGTACTTACAATGGTGGAGGCAACAACTGGCTGGCTAGAGACATACCCTGTGCCCCATGCTACTGCCCGGAATACAATCCTGGGCCTTGAAAGGCAAATCCTGTGGCGACATGGTACCCCTGAAAGAATTGAATCTGACAACGGGACTCACTTCCGGAACACCCTAATAGACACCTGGGCCAAAGAGCATGGCATTGAGTGGGTGTACCATATTCCGTACCATGCACCAGCTTCTGGGAAAATTGAGCGATATAATGGACTTTTAAAAGCTACATTGAAAGCAATGGGGGGTGGAACATTCAAGCATTGGGACACACACCTAGCCGAAGCCACCTGGTTAGTCAACTCCAGAGGATCTACCAATCGGGATGGCCCTGTCCAAACAAAGTTTCCACATACTGTAGAAGGAAATAGAGTCCCAGTAGTGCATCTGAAGAGCATGCTGGGAAAGACAGTTTGGGTCATCCCTGCTTCGGGCAAAGGCAAACCCATATCTGGAGTTGTTTTTGCACAAGGACCTGGTTGTACCTGGTGGGTAATGCAGAGAGATGGAGAAGTGCGATGTGTACCTCAACGGGATTTGATTTTGGGGGAGAATAACCAATATAATTACTAAGTAGAAATTGTAGTATAATGACTGTAAAATAACTTGTTGTTGTATATTCATTACTGCCATAATTATAATTGTTATATGTTGTATAAAAGATTTTGTTGGTTTTGGTTATGACGTAAATGGCATGGAATGAGGGGTGGATGATGTCCTGGTTTCAGCCAGGGGCTTCAGCCAGGAAGGGGCTAACCTGCTGGGCTCGGGACAAGTAACTCAAATTGACCAATAGGATCATTCCATGCCAGTTACATCATGCCGAGTATAAGAAGCAGGGGGTGTTGCAGTGCTGGCGCGCGAACAGCAGGGACCGGGCAGCAGTGTGCTTGGGGCTCGGGGCTTTGTTTACTCGCGGCGCGAGCTCGGGTCCTGTGTGTTGCGGCTGGGGTTTGCGCGGGCGGCGGCGCGGTGTCCGTTACGGGGAGTGCGCGATCTGAACTGCTCATCTCAGCAAAAGGTTGTATTGTTCATTGTTATTTGTTCTTCCCCTGTTATTTCCAGTAAAAAATACCCTTATCCCAACTTGCGGGGCTCGTGCTTTGGTTTTCCCCCCCCCCGCTCCGGGGGAAATCTGAACCCGTGGTCCCCGGCTCCGGCAGAACCACAACACCAGCGCATCACCAGTGGCGATAAATTTTGTGCCTATACAAGATACAGTTTACAGCTCTGCAGATACTCTTTATGAACCAGGGATGATGCCTGAACATACGGAGCAGAAATGTTGAGAAACCACTTTAATAATCTGCTGAATTTACAAAGAGTTAGGGAGGGGGGGGAGTTTCACCCCTTTGTGAGGAAACTATGGTGCTAACGGAAAATTATATAACCTGCATGTCTGAAACTCCAGGAGGGTTGGGGATCAGCACCTGCAGATACTGCATTGGTCTACAGTGATCTCATCTTTCTCTGACTATCCAGAATTCAAATTACAAATAGAAAAAAGTGTATCTTTGAACAACAGGACTGGAGCCCGATACGCTACTGCAGTATGTCTCTGGACTGGAATCTCTAATATGCAGTAGGAAGCAAAAAGTATGCCCTGTGGACTCTCCCCTTCCTAGTAACCTCCTTGAAAGAAGCAATGAGTCTATGCCGTTCTGTCATTTTTCAGCAGGGGCACCAACAGAACCTTGCTGCAAAGCTGTATTTTTCCATGAAAGTAGTAGAACTTTCCCATTTTTGAAGTCTCTAACCATGACCAGCTTTATGAGAGGTTCATTATAGCAGCACACATTGTTAAAATGACACAGAGAGGCTGGTTTTGCTGTGTTCATTTACTAAATGAGAAATAAATGAGCCTACTGTACAAATATGCAAAATGCCTTCCAGACCTGCGGTAATTCAAGTCTTGCCTCAGCAGCATTTGAAAAAGGCATATCTGATTTTTAAATGGCTTGAAGAAGAGCAGCCAAGATTTTATTGCTTACTTAAAAAACAATAGGCACCAAGAGGAGGAAGTGATTACTCTACAAAAAACTAGTCAGGCAGCTTCATTGTCCTCTATTGTTATTTATAGAGCAATTTGCCTTATGTAGAAAATGTAGAGTCATAATTTATAACAATAAATACAATTACAGGTACAGCTACTTAACCCTTCCATTTCCTGTCTTTCCTTGGGTTAAACAATAATAACAGAAGGTTGAATATCACACTGCTGATGTAACCCTTCCTTGGAAAGGCAGATTAACTGGAACATCCATTACTCTTCCTCTGGGTGCCTCTTCCTAGTATACACCTTGTATGGAGAGCAAGCTCCAGAAAACAGATATGCAAGAATTTAAGATCACTAATATCAGATTTTTTTCAACTGTAAATAGTTTATTATCCAAATCTAACAAACATGGAGATCAGCAAGTCTGAAACAAATGGCTGCTGAATTATTGCTGCCCTGTCTTTCCATTAAGTGCATCTGCAGTCCCTGAGGACATTGTATCAGGTCAACAGAAGATCTGAGAAGATTCCAGATGCATTTCAGCCAGCCACCTCTTTCAGGTGACTTCCATAATCAAAAAGACAGCGACATTCATCCCCCCTAAAATTTAAGGCAGCCGAGCATAATGTTCAAGGTCTTACCTTGACCAGTAGTCTTGGGTCCTACATCTATAGTTAATTCTGATTTCAAGGGCATGGTTTATAACACTGCAGCTATAATTGGACAAGATTCTTAAAATGCAGTTAAAAAATAGGTCTGTGCTGCCAAGTTGCACAGCAGTTAAAGGAAGTTGCTCTCCTGCTGTATTTTCCTTGTGGGTGAGGTGAACCACCTCAACTGGAGCATGATGAATTGTGCAAACTCAAGAACGTATTGCTGTAACAACCAACGTGAACTCAAATTTCTCTCTTTCTGTCAACTTTTAAGCAGCTTTTTTTTTGGGAGGGGGAGGGGGAAATTAGTTTGTGTTGCCCTTCTTGCTGCAGTGAGTACACTTCCCAAGCGGGTTACGGTGTTTCCACACAGCATACTGAAGAACCTCAAAACCCTACTCTTTATGGTTTGCCTGTTCTGGGAGACCGAACAGCAGAGACAACCCCCCAAACACACTAGGTCTGCTGTGAAGCCCTGATGCCATAGGGATCCTCTTCCCCTGTAACTACAAGGCAACTTGGCACATCGCTGCACCTCCCTTCCCCTCCATACTTCCATTCCAAGCGATTAGCTTTACTCGGGTTCTGCTTTAAATGAAGTGCAGCCCTGACCCGGGTGGATCCCAGAAAGTGGTGACGGCTGGGCTGGCGTCTAAGCAGGGATCACCCGCTTGTCTGCGCCGCCGAGGCGCCGAGCCGAGGGCCGGTGCTTACAGGCGAGCTAAGCGGGAGGGCTCGCACGCCCGCTGCCAGCGCCGAGGACGCCCCCACGACCCCTGGGCCGCGTTTAACTGCACGCCCTCTGACGCCGCCGCCACCTCAAGCCCAACTGGCGGGAGGCGAAGCCCCCGAGGCCGCGGAGACAGGCGCCGCTGCCGCGGGACGGCCGTTACCTTGACGGGGAGGGGGACACGGAGGGGACGGGACTGGGGACTGCCCGCGCCAGTAAGCAACGCCTGCGGCGGGCGTGGGGCCCGGCCCCCGCCGGGACGCTCTGGGCCCGGGCCCCGGGGCTCCATGGCAACGCGACGCCGCAGCACTCGGGGCGCGGTGCCGCCGGGGAGGCGCCGAGGCCCGGCCCGCCCCCCACGGCGCCGCCGGGCTCCGCGGAGCCGGGCCGGCAGATCCGCAGTGAGGCGGGAGCCCGGCTGAGTGCGGATCGCCAGGGCACCTGCTCCCCCGGTGCCGCCTCCCGCTCCTCTCACCCGTGTCGGGCTGGGACTCCTTCAGCAGCGGGGTGCGGTCTTCTCCCTCCTCGGTCTCCATCTCGCTGCCACCCGGACCGCGCAGCGCGCCCAGGGCCAGACCGCCGGTCGCCACCGCTGACAGGGCGGGAACGCGGCCCGCTGCACCGCAGCCAGCCCGTCCCGCTCTGCCCGACGGTGCCGGGCAGCGGCAGCTGCAGCCCCCGGCGGTCATGTGACGGGCGCTGGAGAGAGAAAGTGGGCGGAAGTGAGCGGAAGCGGCCTCAGCCGCCGCGTGGCACCACTCTCAAACCGGCCCTCGGCTACCATCTTTGATGAGGGCAGCGCCCGCGGCGGTCCGCCCATTTTCGGTGGGAAGGCGGTCGGTGCCTCCCGCTGGGGCGGGTCTGTCTGCCTGCCTGACGGGCGCCCGGACGGACGGGCCGCGGGTGTCGCTGTGCGGCCTGCCTCTGCTGTTTTGGGGACGAGTTCCTCGCATTCAGGACAAACCTCACCATGCGAATCACGCCTCCCCTTCCCCGCGCCGCCTGCCCTCTTCCCTGGCAGCCGCGGTGAGATGGCGGCTGCGAACGTGCTTCAGACTTTGCTCTAATAGAAACGCCTCAGTCTGCGTCCCGCCAGGGCGGGAACTGCTCTGCCGTGAGGGCTCCTCGGCACGGTGGCAGGCGGCCACCCTATGGCAGCCGGCCACCCTATGGCAGCCGCCCGCGGCTGTTGGTGAGCAGAGGCGAGCGGCTCCCCGTGCAGGTCAACTGTGGCAGCCACGTCCCAGCTGGGGAAGGCTCGCTGTGCAGGGGTTAGGTTTCTGCCCAAACAACAATAAATGGCAGTATCTGCAGCACAGGACCTGTCTATTCTGCATGAGTGTGATGTGAAGCCTTAAAATGCACCCATATAAGTAAGCAGCGTAGCGTACATACCAGAGCTCTTCATCCCAGAATCCGTGGGTATCAACCTCAGTGAAAGCTAACAACAAGGTAGACATCCTTAATTTTACAGGTTCATACTCAAGGAGTGTCTGTGCCCTTGCCAGGGCTGAGTGCTGAGTCATTCTGATGATCCACTGAAGCCCTTGGCTTTGCCAGGTGCCCATGGCATCATACCAATGTGTAAATAACTGCCTGGAAAGTCTTGCATGCTGGAAAATGAAAAAAAAGTAAAAGATTCCTAGCAGCATATTCAGCTATATCATTTTGCACAAGATACATACACTGAATTTGTGATTATCAATAGAATGATTGCAAGAGTGTGCCAGTCATACAGTGTTATGTCTATGCAGACATGTGAAAGAAATCAGGATTTTCATTCTGGTTCTGAAATTTAGCCTAAGAGTGTCTTCTGTGAGTCAGACTTACCTGGAAGTTATTCCTCTAGCCAAAAAATGAAAGCCTTTGTTCTGACAAAACACACTTCAAACACGTATTGCAACATTTTATGAGAAGTAGAGATTTGGTCTGTAGACTGTAGCTTTGCATTTCACACATACTGTACTCTTCTTGGCCTTTCTGTACATACCGCCAGGGAGACACCCCAGTGCTGGTACCAGTGTACCAGCACCTAGCCACTGAGGAAGGAAGCCTCGGAGGGTATATGCCAGGAATGATGTGCTGCATGGTTAAAACACAAGCTCTCACTGCTCCACTCATCATAACACAGGGAGGACAGGGACTCCAGACTACAGCAGTCAACAAAGCTTTTCTTAGGCTTCCTCTTTTTTTACCATAGTTCTTCTCATCAAGGTAAGTTGTATCTTACTGTGGTGGTTTGGCCTTGCTAGAGGCCAAATGCCCACCAAGCCACTCACTCCCAGAGAGGAAAAAGGCAGAGCCACCATGGGTTGGGATAAGGACAGTTTACTGCCAAATATCAAAGCGAATACAGAACAATAATGGCTAGTCACACAAACACCCAGTGCTAAAACAGAGTACCTTACCGACCCAACAATTACAGAGGGCTGCCTGATAGTAATAACCAACCAACCTGACATCCCAGCCACACTCCACCTATCCTAGAGGCAAAACCCCAGCCCCTACCTTTCCCCAACCAGCTGCTTTTATGGGCTAGTGGTGTCAGGTAGTGTGGAAAACAGCTCTGGCTAACTCAGCTCACCTGGGCTGACTCAGCTCACCTGTGTTGGCTGACTGGGGAGGTCACCCCTGGCCTGGCCAGAACCAGGACACTTATTTACACTCTCAGTATGAGAAACTGCAAACATTGCAATAGCAAGAAATGTTAATTTCTTTGTCCTGCTGCCTCCTCAGATCTTACTTTGGATTTTGGACCCTCACTGGTGAGTGAATCTTCCTTGCTTAGTGACACGCTGCAGTTGATTGCGTGGCTCCAGCGTCATAAGAAGAGACTCATAAATACAGGTTTAGGAGTATGTGAGGAGCAGTGACCTTTGTCACAGCAGATGATAACATCCTTCCTATTCCCTGGGAGCTGACTTTGTATATAGCTGTATGTAAACACGTGTGGTTTGCCTCTGGCCAACCTACAAGGCAATGCTGGTTGAAGCTTGTGCTCTGTTCTGTCCATCTCTGCCATACTTGTGATGCAGTCCTGATGTAAAGTATTTGAAGTATTTTCTGTCTCAATGTCTTTTTATCTCTGAGAAGTACTGCTGTTTGCATTCAACCACTTTTGCCCTGGTTACTTTCAATGCTGGATGCAGCTGCGTTCTCTGAGAGGCTCAGGAAGTGGGGGACAGCATTGCTCAGGACCCCACTTCCCTTGTCACCTGGCTCCACAGCACGGGAGGAGAACAGGAAAGGTTTGCACTTCATTCCCTATATCCCACCCTGGCGTTTCACATCACGAAGACGACAAATGCTGCAGCATGTCTCCTGTAGAGCAGCAGATGGCTCTCTTTCCCCTGATGTCCGCTTGGGAGAAGAAACCTTGCACAGTGCCTGGGTCCTAAGAGAAACTCCAGCCTTATTCCCTCCAGCGCCACGGCTCCTTTGGGCAAGGTATCATACTCATTCACCGGTGCAGACAGGGTAGAGCTGTGATGGTGTAGGAAGATGCCTGTGTTTTATTTCATGTTTTAAACTCTTTTAACACTACCAATACTAAGTAGCAACTCGATCTAAAATGTTGCCACTAAGCACCAGTGCTTAGAAGATGAAGGTGGCTGACTGGGATAATGTATCAATGGTGTTAACCTAAGTCACAGTGTTGCCTCATGGAGCAAGACGTCTCTTCTGTTAGATTATGAATTTTTATAGGATATCATAATAAAAAAGTTTGTTTCTGATTTCCTACATAATGTATCAGTTTAAGCTTTAAAAAAAAAAAGTATTACAATATACCAGTATTTACTTAAGCCCTTTTCAAGAATCTGACTTTCAGAGTCTTGATTTTCAAGATAAACAGAGGAAAGGAGCAGAGAAATACAGATTGCACTCACAGTGTAAGAATCACCTGATTATTCTTAAATAACTGGAAGTAACATATGCAGAATTCAATGAGAGGAGACTGAAATATCTTTTTTTTTTTTTTAAATTTGTCTACAGTCTCCTTATGTACTGTACAGCATACAGCATTTTTGTGCTACGCTAACAAGGATATTTATATTTTAGACCAGTAACTTATAAAATGGAAGAATATAAAGTGAAGCTATCAGATCATTTGGATAAGAACACTAGATATTCATATGTATATCCAAGCAAAGATTATCTCAGGTTTCCCACAAGATAGCAAGTTACAGTAATTCAAAAAGGACAAGAATTAGGATGCCTGTAGCTGTGCAGTCCTACTGTAGAGCTGAATACAAAATCATTATTAAATCATGCATAAGATGATGCTGACCAAATCAGAAATGGTTTATGGGACTCTGGCAGTACAATGTGTTTTCATTTGTCTGGAAATACTCTGTCTGCTGCAAATGCCTCAGGGCTCCCTGTTGCCACGGATATTCTTGCCTGGGGGTTTATGCTGAGACATTCATCAAACTTGCCCTTCTTATCATTGCTTAGCAGAGGCACTTCATGCAGTTCAATTTTTGGCATTGGCCGTGACAGCAGAAAGCCTGGGACTTTCCTCAGTCGGCAGCATTGCTTTCATGTGGAAGACAGCAGGCACGTATGTCCTCTACAAAGTACCCCTCTGGGTTAATGTGGCAACACTCAACTGATTCACAGAAGCAACTTAGGCTTTGTATTGCTCAAATGTTAGTGTTGTGGCAGCCAGTGGAAACGTAGATTTGAAATGTAGGCAATCTTGATGTCTAGACTTCTTTACTTAAAAGCATTCTTCCCAAAGGAGAAGGGAGTAGCTGTGATGCTGGACATTTCCTATTAAACAGCTGGCCTGTGTACAGGACACTTATCTGTGTGTGGAAACACAAATTCATATTTCTCCTCTGCCAGTGGCATTTAGTTTTACCTCTGCAGTGAAAGCTAAACCCAGGGGCTTTGCCGAATCCTTTTTCTTCTTAACTCTAGTTGTTTCCCTATGTGTAGAAACCATGGATGTCCTTAGGGAAAAGAAAGGGTTTCCCAAGCACTGCCCCTCAGGTCTGTGGATGAGTTCTGTATTTTCTGGGTTAATGGCTTTAAATGCTTCCTGTGGGTATATGGACTACTAAGGGATGTGTGAGAGCTCACTAAAAGCAATTCTTTTGTTGGTAGGCTTATAAAAACATATGAATAGCTATAGTGTGTCAGACCAACAGTCCATTTCTCTCAGTATCCTGTCTCTCACAGCAGTGAATGGCAAATGCTGAGGGAAGGACACACACAGACCAAACATAGGGTGATACATCCTCTGAATGGTTTCTGCATGCTTGAACACTCTGACTGGTGACTCAGGTCCTTCCTGAGCTGGATGTGGTACTTCTGTATTCAGTAGTTCCTGACAGATTTGTCTGTTGTGAAGTTACACCATCTGTTATTGAACCCACATAAAATTCAGTATCCACATGCCCCGTGACAAGGAGTTTCACAGCCAAATTTTATGTTATGGATAGATGTTTGCCTTTACAGTCTTACATGAAGCATGCTTTGAGAAGAAATGCTTATCTTCTGAATCCCTGTTGAAGACTTGCCTCTCCCTGTGCACACAACTAGCCATAGAAACATTGGTTTTTAAGGTATTTTACTAGTGGAGAGTCGGGTGCTGAAATATTAGGGATTTACAGGTTTAGGTGATATATCTTATGAATTCTAATGGTGTGCATGCATGTTGTACTTGTGCATTCAGCTGCATGACTCAGCCATGTCTTTGTACCTGCCTGGTGCCAGGCTAGAATGATTCTCTCAAGAGTTTTTACCCCACGACGTGGTGCATTATAATACTGCAATATTGATGCTGTTCATACCTGTGGCAAAACCAAATTAATCTGAGTTATCCTGTCATGAAAAATAGAATGATGAAGATAAAAGATTCTGGTACCTCACAAGTTAACTCTAGAGTTCTGTCCTGTTCCTGCTGGGTAAGCCTGCTGGCAAATTCATTTGCAGCTGCATTTGCTTAGAGATGCAAAAAACCATGCTGCTGCTGTCACTTAAGTGACTCCTAACTCTTTCTTTGAATGCAGGTTCTATAGTGAAAGTTAAGGATTAAACTTTTTAAATGTATTTCCAGTGGCAAAGAAGCTTTACTTAATCTTAGAAGTGCTGATATGTACAAAATTGCATTATAATGGTGAGATCCTGAAAAATGTTTCTCTTGTCAATAACTAAATAATTTTTTTGCAGAGATTTTAGGAAGATGGATGCAACCTATCATGCAGGACAAGATGACATTATTTTTATGCTCAAGAAACACAACATGCCAGTTAAAGTAAGAACCTGTAAATTAGGTACTTAATAACTGGTCATCTCTAGCATGACAGTGAATCTAGGAGGTTTGAAAATGTATGTGATATCATGATATCCCTTAGACTGATTGGGAAATAGAGAATGACTTTGCTGATTTTTGCCATCAGGTGTCTGAGGGAAGGTGTAAGTCTGAAGATTCTCAGATGTTTGGTATCTAGGTGTGCCCAGCGGAAAGAAACAAGAGTATCTTGAAACAGTAAAGACGCATCTTCTTTGATATGGATTTCAGTTTTGAAAGAGTAGATGTGATCTCCACCCTGGGATTTGGAAACTAATATATATGTTTAAATTCAAACTTAAAAATTCAAAGTTAAAAATTCTCAGCTAAGTTGGCCAACACTTATGAACATCCAGTTTCTGGGTGACGTTTGTACTTTGTCTTTCCCCGTGCTTCAGAAAACAGCAGGCAAACTGTTCTTTCTGGCTAGCGTGGAAAAATCTTCTCCAGTCTTTCATAATTTTTTTATGGTCTTTAAATAACCTACAAGTATTTTCCTTCTATTTGCTGGGAGGGCATTAAGTCTCAAGGGCCGGAACATTTTAGGACAGATGTGTGTATATATATACATATATATATATATATATATATATATATCTCCTTGAGAACAATGTTGGGGAGTAAGCCCTGGCTGGACTCTGTCAACACATTGCTCAGGAGCCCTCTTGGTACAGCCTGGCCATATACACAGTGAATATCAGTCCTGGCCTGATGCCTACCACATAACCCTTTGTACCTGCACATTCAGACCTCTTTCTAGCATGCAACACATACCATATCACCATACCTCACTGAGAGCACCTGAACAGTGCTATCATGGTGTACATGTAAATCTCTGCTTCCTTACCACCAATTCTCATTTTGATTGCATTATGCACTGTAGAAGAGCTCTTTGTACTGTTGTGAAAATTTATGTTTACTAGAGAAGGGGAAACAAGGCGATAGTAATTACTGTAGTCATTCAAATCACAACCTAGTTGTGGTTTACATTATTTTAATTAAGATGAAAATGTATGAGCATTGCAGCTAAGCATAAGTGAAGTGCAGCTGGAAAATTTTAACAGCTCTGTTTCAGGCTATTAAGGAATGTAATTCCAATTCCAAACTTCTGAGCTCTGTATCATCTAGCCATCAGGTTTTGCAGTCTCAATACTTGGAGGTTTTCAAGACCATTCTGGATAAAGCCCCAAGTAACCTTGTGTGACCTCACAGCTCACCCTGCTTACCCAAAACAGCAGGCTGGATTAGAGCTCTCTTTCCACCCTGAATTTTCCTATGATCCTGTGACCCCTCTCAGGAGTGAAAAATATCATGTGCACTAGGTGTCTTAAATATAGTTTGTTTGGGTTTTTTTTTAATATCCAATGTAAATTCCTGCTAAGGAACAAAATGAGAAGAAAAGAAAAGAAGAAACTCCTGGAACTGCTGTTAGTGGTCAGAAAAATTACAGGGTGAATCTTTACCCTAAAAACATGGCTAGGAGGCCTTAGAAAGTTGACCAATATAGGGCACATTTCAGAGGTACGACAGCAATTCCCAAACATTCAGTTGCTACAGTAAGGTTTGGAAAGATGTAGCTCTTGGGTCCACACCCTCTTCACTTAAATAAACACGGCTGCCGCTTTGGGTGGTTGGCAGTGGAACAAACTGTTGCTTTTTGAACAGCGTGAATGAATATCCTAAAGTGACATCACTCAGGGGCTGAATGTATTTAGAGATCGGCTTATTTTGTGACTTGAAACATGAAACCTTTACTCAGGTCTTCCTCAATTACTGAGATTGGACTTCTAAACCTCCCTCCTTTCCTGTAGGCAGTATGTGGTAAGAGTTAGTCCTCAGGGAGTGACAACTGATATTTGCCTATGTCTAAACTAAACACAAACTTCTATGCAAGTTTTATAAATAGTTTGAGTGTATTTTTAAAAATTATTCTTAATCACTTACGTCTATAGAAACCATTTTAGCTGCTACAGAAACTGATTCTCTTAAAGGAAACTTGTGAAACTGAAGAGCAGCTTAAAACTTCTTAGGGCTTTATATTTGCTTGAATTGGACAATTTAAATGGGCCAAGCTTATCACACTACCCAGACTATTCTCTGCCTGTCACGGAATCACAGAATGGTAGGGGGTGGAAGGGACCTCTAGAGATCATCTAGTCCAACCCCCTGCTAAAGCAGAACCACCTACAGCCTGTTGCACGGGATCATGTCCACGCAGGCCTTGAGTATCTCCAGAGAAGGAGACGCCACAACCTCTCTGGGCAGTCTGTGGCACTGCTCTGTCACCTTCAAAGTGAGGAATCTCATGTTCAGATGGACATTCCTGTGTTCCAGTGTGTGCTTGTTGCCCCTTCTACTGTCACTGGGCGCTATGGAGAAGAGTCTGGCCCCATCCTTTTGACATCCACCTTTTGGATATTTATAAGCATTGATGAGATTCCCTCTCAGTCTTCTCCAGGCTAAACAGCCCCAGCGCTCCTAGCCTTTCCTCACAGGAGATGTTCCAGGCCCTTCACCATTATTGTAGCCCTCCACTGGACTCTCTCCAGTGGTTCCTTGTCTTTCTGGAACTGGGGAGCCCAGAACTGACAGCACTCCAGATGTGACCTCAGCAGGGCAGAGTAGACAAGGAGGATAACCTCCTTCAACCTGCTGGCCACGCTCTTCTTAATGCATCCCCGGATACAACTGGCCTCCTCATGTTATATGATTGTCAAATGGATGACATGTAAAATTGAATGGAGGTTCTGAGAGGTTTTATCTGCATAATTAATGTCTACTTACCTCTAAGTAACTACTGCTTCTTGATACCATGGTGGAGTTGGTTGAAAAATGAAGGGGGGTTTTCCTCCTCTTTTTTAAATTTAAAACCAAGACAAACTAAATTTAAACATGGTCACAATTTTAGCTTTTCACCAAGCAGAAAGTTTGGGTTTCATTTTTAGAAAGAAACAAAGCTGTCCTGTAAGAAATCACATTCTATACAGATTTCTCATTTTAACAACTACTTTGAAATCTGTGGGTTTTTTAGGGTTTTTTTTTTTATGTTAACCTTTTATGGATGTGCCAAGATGGAGGAAACCTGGACTGAAATAGTATAGTCTCCATCACTTAGGTGCTTTTCTTCACCTGTTTTCAATTCTATTTTATTTCCTTGGGACCAGATCCCTGCTCTGTACTTCTGAGATACATTCATCTCTCTGTGTATGATTTTGGTCGCTTGGCTCAAGAGCAACCTTAGGGATTTTTGTCATGTTGCCTGGAGAACCCTGAGCCTGATTTTCTGTGTGTCACTGGAGTGCAGAATTTCAGCAAACTATCCCTCTATTTAGCTTAATTACTTGGGTTAGGCTTTCAAAAAGGCATTCGGGTTTGAAGGAAGACACAAAAAGTAGCAGCAGCCACCACTGGTCCTTGGTAGCATATTCAGGAAGATGATCTCTGTTGATAAGATGTGCCTCATTCCTAATTTGCATTTGATTGGCTTGAATGCCCATTAGTTCTTTTCACACTTTTCTCCCATTCTTTTTATACCCTTCTCCCATAGATCAGCACCTGTTATTTTCTTCCTCTGAAGGTGTCTCTCAGTCTTTTCTCTCTGATGAGGATATGCATCTCTAGGCTGTGGCTTTAGGGCATTGTCTCCACATCTTGGCTGATTTTGGTATAAAATGTGGGAAATGAGATTTGTCTACATTATGAATTGCTTTCAGGTCAGTCTGCTTTGGAAAGGAAGCTGCCTCTGCCTACAGGGACACACTGTACTAACATCCCCCAGTTTATGGGTAGATGAATGTTGTAAATAGCTATTGCAGAAAAACACACATTCATTACAGAATCTGCCACTTTTTATGTACTTAATTAAAAGTGAAGTTACAATGTATGAATGCATGTACTCCAGAATATACTACTCTATGGCACTATGGAAACACTAGTTTTAGAAATTCCTTTTTAAAAGGTGTAATTTACATTTGCAGTTTAATTATAGGCTATATTTTAAGATAATTGAATCCTCAGAGAATTCTCTCCATCTTTAAAATGAAATAGTGTTAATGCACACTAAATTGTTTAATTAAAATTAGATTTTTCTTGACATTTCAGCAGTATTTGCAATGAGGAGGGGGTGCACTAACCTTCTGAAACCCCTCAGAGACTAAAGGGAATAAGGGCAGCTAAGAGAAAAGGATTCATTAATCTTGGCAAATGGAATTTCATCACACACTGCCATAGGAAAACAGATTTTTGAGGACAACTTGTCATCATTTGTGAAAGTTTTAAACTTGTCTCACTTTCATAAAAACAGCACATTTGTACATGTTTTAATATGCCCCTACTGAATGATTGATCATTTCACAGTCAGGGAAAAATGTTACAATAAGATTCAGGCATAACTTTCTACTTTGCAATAAAAAAAGGCATCATGGAAACCTGCTGCTTAAATGTTCTGCTTATATGTATCAGATAAGATACAGCATATCAAAGTTAAGACATTAAAAAACCTCAGTTCTTCCTATTGAAGTTAATGAGATTTGAGTGAGGTGGAGGGTACAATTTTGAGTCCTGACCTCACAGAAGCCAGTGATGTCAATGCCATTGATTTCTGTGAAGCCAGGAGCCTAATTTGAGGATACCTGCAGAGGAAATCTGAAAATACAACTACACACAAAACCTGGTATGGACACTTGTCACAATCCACAGCTACATAGACAGACGTGGCAGAGGTTAAACCCCTTTGCATTCCAACCAACCTCAGATTGCTCTAGGTGGCTGGGCTTAACCCCTGAGTGATGTCCAATTAGATGTTTTATAGTGACCGAATGTTTGCGTTTCTTGGGAACAGAATTAAGACTCAAAACGGAGTCAAGTGTCAAGTCACTCTATTTGGCCCACAACAAGTGTGCAAGAGAATAGGAGAAGAAAGTATAAGAGGGACATAAAAATACTAGAGGGTGTCCAGAGGAGGGGAATGAGGATGGTGAAGGGTCTGGAGGAGAAGTCTTATGAGGAGAAGCTGAAGTCCCTTGGTTTGTGCAGCCTGGAGAAGAGGATGCTGAGGGGAGACCTCATTGCTGTCTATGGCTTCCTGATGAGGGGGAGCGATGGGGCAGGTGCTGATCTCTCCTCTCTTTGGTGACCAGTGATAGAACCCAAGAGAATGGTATGAAGCTGAGACAGGGGAAGTTTAGATTGGATACTAGGAAGAGGTTCTTTACTGAGAGGGTGAATGGGCACTGGAACAAGCTCTCCAGGGAAGTGGTAAAAGTACTGAGCTTGACTGAATTCAAGGAGCACCTGGATGATGCAGTCTGCCACGTGCTCTGACTAGGCTGGGCCTGTGTGGAAGAAGGAGTTGGACTTGATGATCCTTAAGGGTCCCTTCCAACTCAGGAGATTCTATGAAAGAGGAAAAAGAGTGGAAAAGAGGGAGAGAGTGTGCAGTTGCTACCAACATGGACCTGCAGTGTCCCATCAGTTTGATGTCTTCAGTTCCAGTGGAGGAACGTTCTTCCTCATATTTGTTGGTCTTGCCTTTTTACAGTGTTGTGTCATTGCATAGTCAATAAATCCTTGGCATAGCCACTCCTTCCACCTGGTGGTGGGATGCATGCCCATTGCTATCTCCAGAGGTCCCTGAAAGTTTGTGAGGGTCTGAGCCCCCTCAGGAGGGTCCAAGCCCCTCACACTTTGTCCTACAGTTGACCCTGGGCCTGGGTGCATGCACAGAGGACTTGGGCTACATAATTCAAGATAAGCCACTCTGAGGTAAGTGAGATGTGTATATTCAGTTTGTTACATAGTGATGGTTGTGATGGGGTTTTATAGCAATTGAGAGACAAGAAAGAGAGGGGTGGATACAGTTAAGAAGAGAGAGGGTATGGTTCAAGTCACTTTATTTGCAGCAATTGTTTGCAGTGATTGAGAGAGAAGAAAGAGGAGTACGGTTCTGTCAGCAGTTGTTAAGGCATGTCTCTAGTCCCTTACAACACTACAATTACTTGCACCTTGGAGGACTTCCAGCACATCAGTAACGAGAACATGGGGTCATTCTGCAGTAATGCATTATGGTTCTGTAAGATCCATCCACTGCCAAGGACTATTGTTCTGAGATAAACAGGGGGCATGGTCCTAATTTTCATTCCATTATGGATCTCCTGGACTGCTCAGACAGTTAAAAAGGGCTGCACGGCCAGGGAACTTGGTGACTGAGGTTTACCTTTGCTGTAGTGGAACTCCTAGATTGTGGATTTGCTCCTCAGACTTCCACATTTCCCACAGTATAACTTTGTCATTCCTTAACTCCCTTTATTTCTGAATCACATTTCTAAAAGTGAATCTTTCAAAACCTTGTGAAGACTTAACCATGAAGTCCTTCTACATTTGATGTGTTTCCTAAAAGCGCTTTACTTTGTTTTATACACAAAAAATACAGTATTTACAGATTTGTGCATTATGGTTAAAATTTGTACAAGTATTTTAATGATAAAATAAAAATATTATGAAAATATAAGCACATAATTCTGAGATAATAAATTATTTTTATGCTATATTAACAAATAAATTTTCTCCTATTTCAAATTGCTCACTTGTTCTTATGCCAGCCTTTGAACAAGCAAAACCAAAATCTGTTACCTTCAAACAGACCCTGATCCAAAGATTGTCAACATTTGATTCATTGAATACTCAATGAGGACACTTAGGATACAGACATGCTCTGGGGATAACAAAGCATATTTTAACTACTTGTCTTGATTCCCTGTTTAGACATTTAATAGAAATTGGTACTTTTAAGGATGGGATTCACTTGATTCATTTGTAAGGTGACTTTTTCATGTCTGTTCATTCAAACTTTGGTATCTTAATGCATCTTGTAAATCTGGACTGAAAAGGGCCTACTTTGCTCCACTCTTTACCCAGTGAATTTAAATAACTAGCTGTAGACAATTACAGTCGACATTTGACCAGGTGAATCCTTCCCACTGTGCCTCCTGGAGTAACAATTCAACTGGAAGTCAATTTGCAAATAACATTATTTATCAAGAGAGATGTCTTCGGGTACTATGAAAAAATATCTTAATTGCAGTGCAGACCAGATTTTCATACTACTCCACCCTGATAGCTCAGGGCAAGTTTCAGTGCATGGCACACCCTTTGTCAGCGTAGTGTAAAATGTTTTGACACATTCCATCATTGGAACCAGCATCAGAAGTGTTATTACCGAGCACTTCTGGGAGAGCTTTATATCGTCTGTTCCTGTCAGAACTTTCCAGCAAATGTAAATTCTTCAGGCTTACATCCAAGCAAAGAATGCGCCTTCCTACTACCATGAAATGATCTATCTCCCACCTATTTTTAGTATTCACTATACTTCTTGTCCACTCACTATGGGTGATAAAACAGGCTTTTGCTTCCTTCCTAGTTCCAGGAGCTGCTGAATCACAGTATCTACTAGGACCTCATCCAAAACCTATTGAGATTAATTAAGAGATTTATCCATTTCCTAAAGGAGCTTTGTTGCAGGCCTTGAGTTCGGTGATGCGTAAGGCAACCAGCTAAGCTTTTGAAAAGGCAGAATATTGTGCTGAAAGAGACTATAGTGATCTTCTGGTTCAAATTTCCATATAACATGGCTCTTCAGATTTCCCTGAATTTGCCTCATTTCATGGAAACATGCATTGTTTGTGCCACAATCTGGTTGAATGTCTGATGAATCCAGCTGACTGTCCAACCAGCCAAGTTCACTGTCTAATGATAAAAGCAGGATAGGGCATTGACCATCCAAGTCCTTGCTGTCATAATTTTTATCAAGTTTTTTCCTGGTATTTTAAGTACTGAAAAGCTTAGTTTTTTACACTTAACAAACTGTATTATTTTCCACATGTGATACTAGAGAAAAGCAGACCTTGTTGTACGTGTGTTTAGTTTATTTTATCATCGTACAATTAGTAGAGTTTACTAGGTGCTGTGATTCTTCTTACTTACCAAGGCAGAAGTTGCTTTCCAGACTCATTAAAGAACCATTCTGATTCTTTGTCTTAAACATATTTTTACTTAGAGTATACCTAGGCTGTAACTCAAAGGTGTGATTTCAGCTGATACTGATACATATATTTGGTCTAGACTTAAACTAAATTGTATAGGAACAGACAATAGCTGTTAGCTGCTTGAGACTGTGGCCAGTGCTGTAGATGACTTTTGCAGACTTTACAGGTTCTATTTGTAAGAGCTGGTGAAGGATTAGCAAATTTAGGTTCCTGGGGAGCAGTGAAAATGCAATTTTCAGTATGGTAACATATCACAGATGGGTATAAAACTTGAGTCTGGTAATGCTTACCTAATTACAAAATGTGAAAATTGAAGAGAGGGAGATTTTTCATCCAGTTTCCCTGGTTGGCATGCCGAACACAATGACAAACTGGTTTGCCTCCCAGACTGTGTCTCCAGAGTATCCACTTGACTGGCTTGGAGCTGTTGAAGATTATTAAATCCTTTCATGCTAGGTTATACTCTTTCAAAATTATTCCTAATATGCAGAAATCAGGTCCAAAACAAATCTCCCTCACATAGTGATCTCAATAAGTTGTTGTGCAGTTCCCTGCTTCCAGTTTTGTGCACAAATTAGTCTCTCAGGTGTGTGTCAGAGCAAAGCATTTAAAACCTACTTAGGCCTGAGACACTGCCAAATGGTTGTTTCCATGGTCTTCAAAACGACCTGTAGCTCAGCTAAGGTTTTTTGTTTAGTTAAACACAGGTCTCCTAGCATTTTAATAGGCTGCTTCTGTGTGGACAGGTATTTTTTAGCTGAGGATGTTTTGTGCCCTCTAACAAAAGCTAGTAGGTATGCAAAAGCTTTTCAAATCCAGGTGCCTCTAAGTTTAAATTTGACCAATTCAGCACAAGCTGAACCACTGCTTGTTTTCGTTTGAGTTACCAGTCTGACCTAGATCAAACTAAACAGTGACATGAAACCCTAGAGTACACAACTGTAAATGGGAATGAGCAGATGAACAGAGCGTGGGGGAATGCCATGGTCCTGCAGTCGGGAGGGTTGTGTGATAAATCATGCTTATGTGACACACAAGGCCAGCAAACCAAATAGTTTAACACTTAGTGAGCATGAATAGGATATCAGCTTGGCCCAATTCTCTGTGAGCATGCTTATTTTCCAGTTATCCCTGAGTGACTTTTATCCTCTGTGTGCAGAGGAATGTGCAGAGGAGGCTTGAGATACTTGGTGTAGTTATAGCATACACTCGCTGTAGGGCTGAAGTTGGCTTGAAATATCCTGTTTTCACCTTGTATCTGCTCACAGTCCAGAGTTTCCTAATGACCGTGTGTGTGATGGTAGCCACTTGTGAGGCTGTGTTGCAAATGGGATCACTGAAATGAGCTGTGTTTGAAGTAAATCTCTCTCCAGAAAGAGCTGCATGGCACAGGCTGCAGAGTAGGGCTGGGAGGGCTGCGGGCTGCAGAGCTGGGACGTGCTGAGTGGAGAATGGGAGAGGGAGCTCCTAGGGGTGACTTTCCCACAGGAAATGTCACACGGTGTGACTACTCCCTGTGTG
Organism: Laterallus jamaicensis coturniculus; assembly: GCA_022605575.1. Classification (NCBI taxonomy): domain Eukaryota; kingdom Metazoa; phylum Chordata; class Aves; order Gruiformes; family Rallidae; genus Laterallus; species Laterallus jamaicensis. The sequence continues at coordinate 81,046,770 of JAKCOX010000001.1, read as the reverse complement.
CACCAAAAAAGGACTATATTTGATAATAGAATGTAGGAGTCAAAGTGGTGTTTCAAGGAAATCACAACTTAGCAGCTGCAGAGCACTTTTTTAGATGCTGGAAAGAGGTGACTCTTAAAATTATGCCTGAAGCAGGCTATTATGTATTTGTTTTCTGCAAACTGGGACCTTACTGAATGCTTACGTACCACATTTGATTCCTAAATGGTATGTTTAATCATGAAAACCCTCTACGTGTACTTACAGTGTAGTATATCCTGTTTGGCAACGAAATGGTAAAAAGGCAGAGAGAATCAGAGGGTAGTATAACTTCAGCAGAGGAAACTCCATGTTGGACTAGGAAGGGAATGAAAGGGGTTATGTTCAGAGGACTCAGTGCTTCAGAAATCTCCCAGTGGTAGGATGGTCCTCCATTAATTTAACCTGTCTCTGAGTACATGGATATACCTGTAAGAAATGGTGCTTGCTGGTTGTTAATGGATAAAATTATTTCTGTTTATCCATTTCTTATCAGTGGTGAATTTATTCAGGACAAATGAAATCATGATACTTGTAGTCCATTTCTTCTCCTACTTCCAAATGTAGGATTCCTTTATTGGTATTTTTGCAGAAGAAGAGATCAAATACATATCCAAATGTATCTTTAAATCACAAGCCATTAGAAGAGAAAATAAAAAGAAAGGAAGACAGGAGTGTACAATACTGCTGCACAAATAGGCAAAATCTGTGACATTTGGAAGCACTTTCACTAACAGACTTCTGGGCTACATTAATTAATGAATGTAGGTAATGAATTAAACAGTGCCAGCAAATGTCCTGGGGACTGGAAGTTGATTGTCTTTAGCCTCAAGTTGACCTTTGCATGATTTTGCCCAAGCCAGCAAGTGCTTTCTAGAACAGTTTGTGGTGTGGTTTGTGGGTTGGTGTGGACCATACCCAATACTAAGTTTGGATGTGGCCACCTTGTTTTGGAGACAAAGAGAGGTAATTAGTTTGACAGGTATGGTGCAGTGCCAGTTGGGTTTAGTGCCAGAGACTGGGAACGTGTGTACTCCGAATACCATCCGAGGCTGTGGTGCTTGGGATGCAGCACTACTTGTAAACGCTCTTTCCTGCCATCTCCAAGAAAATGAGTGGCAGTGACTGTTCATCTTCCCTGACTGTTTCTCATAAGCAATGAGTTAAGGACGTAAAAATAACAGCAAACATCTCCCAAACTTGGCCTCACTGTGCACCTTTTACAGGTGAGGAGCTGCCAAGACTGACCTTCCAGGCATCAGTATGACTCCTTCCTTAGTCTACAGATGTGGCATCCTCCTTCCTGTCACTACGAAGACCAGTGCTCCAAAAAGAAGCAGGAGAGGTTTGAAAACTTACAAAAGCAAGTCAAAAAGATTTTTTTTGTCCTGGTTTTGGCTGAGACTGAGTTAATATTCTTCACAGTAGCTGGTATGGAGCTGTGTTTTGGATTTGTGCTGGAAACAGTGTTGATAACACAGGGATGTATTAGTCACTGCCGAGCAGGGCATACACAGAGCCAAGGCCTTTGCTGCTCCTTACCCCACCCCACCAGAGAGGAGGCTGGGGGATGCACAAGGATTAGAAAGGGACACAGCTGGGGCAGTTGACCCCAACTGGCCAAAGGGACCTTCTATACCATGCAACATCAGGCTCAGTATATAAAGCTTGGGGAAGAAGGGAAGCAAAACACACATCACATTCAGAGCAATGGCGTTTGTCTTCTCAAGTAACCATTAATACTTGATGGAGCCCTGCTTTCCTGGGGATGGCTAAACACCTGCTTGCCCATGGGAAGTGGGAAATTAATTCCTTCTTTTGCTTTGCTGTGTGTGCAGCTTTTCTTTACCCATGAAACTGTCCTTACTTCAGCCCATGAGTTTTCTCACTCTTCTGATTGTCTCCCTCATCCCACTGCAAGGGAGTGACCGAGCAGTTGCATAGTGCTTAGTTGCTGGCTGTGGTTAAACTGCAGCAGTGTGAAAAGACTCCATGACTGCCTGGGATACTGTTAGAGCTCAGTGTTTCCATAAATGTACTGTTCATGTCTGGTTTTTATAGAAAAAAAACCACAAACCCAACCCCTAAATTCACGATGCTTCTAAGTTCAGGTATATAGCTAACTATATATTGTCTGTAACACAATGCAGAGGGTGCCAGCCCAGGACTTCTGAAGAGACAAGACTTCAAAAACTGTGTTGGACTTGTGCAGGAATGAAAGAGTTCAGATGAATCAGAACATCATTAGATGTGTCATGTCTACACAGTTACAACGAACATGCTAAAGGAGCAGAGTCTCACACAAGCTGCTTCGGTACACTTTTTATACTCTTCAAGTGGGTTAAGAAGCATCTGCAGACCTGACCTTATTTTACAGATATTGGGCACAGAGACAGTCCAGCCAGAGCTATGTTGCCAATCGGTTCATGTGTAAGTAGCTGTAAGGCTCCTTGAATTTCTGCCAGCATCATTCTCCCGACTTGCCTTTGAGCCCGAGACCAATGCCAGCAACTCCTCAGAGGACTCTCCAAGCCTCTCTAGGTCTTTGCAGGGCAAAGCCTTCACGACGAAGGAAGAGGCAGTTCCCGGGAGCGGACTGCCACCCCGCTCGGTGCTACAGGCTGCAAACATTGCTCTGGGTATTCATTTTGTGGGACGTCGCCTTGTCCGAGATTCCCACCCGCCCCGCAGCTGCATCTGCCCGAGGACACGAGGTGCGAGGGCTGCGGGGAGCCGGAACACACCCGCGGATACAGATGTGCCTGTGTATGTGTCTCCCTGCGCGGCTGCTCCCCCTCCGCTCCCCCCGACCGGCCTCGGGAACGCCCCGCGGGTGCTCATGCGGCTGCCGCCGGCGGAGCGTGCCTGGCGCTGGGGCAGCAGCGGCCTCTCCCTTCCCTCCCCCGCCCGCGAAGGCGGCTCCCGCCCGGTCCCGGCCCTGCGCACAGCGGTGGACCCACCGGGCTGCGGGCAAAGCGGCCGCGGGGCAGCGCGCACAGAGCGCCATGGCGCGGACCCGGGGTGCTGTCCGCCTCCTCCTTCTCTTTCTCTGCAGCTCCGCGGCGGCCGGGTACGTGGGACCGAGTGGGCCAGGGCCGGGCGGGTGGGTGCGCGGGGTGCGGCGCCTCCCCTCCCCGCCCGGCGCGGAGGCTGCGTGGGGCAGCGGGGCGCTTCCCCGGGGGCTCCCGGGCAGAGCAGCTCTGCCTTCCCCGCTCCTGCAAACCCTGGGTGCGCTGGGTAGCGCCTGGTGAGTGAGCATCACCTCCAGCCTCCGCCGCGGACTGCGACGGGAGCTGTGCAAGATGTGTCTATCCCACGTTGTTGTATGCGGACGTTGTTACTTTTTTGGGGATTGTATTTCACTCCCTGCCCTTTCTCCCTCTGCCCGTTTGGATTTTCCAGACCTAATTTCCTGGTGGCAGTTCCCTGGAACATCAGGCCTGGAGCAAACGTGACTGTTGGGGTAGCTCTGCTGCCGGACAGCCCAGCACAGGTCACTGTAAGGGGCGAAGTGATCAGAGATAACGAGACCATCCTGAGCAAGGAAATGGTCTTTGAGAAAGGTAAGAGAACGGGCTTGGCTTGAAAGGGCTTAGAGTTGCCTTCTGCCACAAATGTTTTGTTGCTCCCAAAATATCCCAGCTTCTAAACAGTACTGAGGGAGGAACTGTGTTTTACCACGTATAGGTTACTAATAATCTTGATTGGCTCTGTGTGTAGGTGAGCCTTTGAGCTGCATAGCGAGTGATTGCAAGGGTGTCCTAACTCACTGTGAACTCTGAAAATAATGAGATAGCAGCAAGGTGTGATGAATGTGGGGTTTCTGAGGAGCCACAAAGTATTCTGGTCAGTGATGTGTGGCCACTGAGGAAGAGATGCTCACTGGTAGGCTTGTTAAGGTACTAGATGGAAACAAGTGGGATAATGGTAAAGGTGGGACAAAGAAGGTGATAAAGCATCTGGAGCTGGCTGCTTCACATGCCCTAAGAAAGGGGGGACCTGAGGACAACAGGAAAGTAGAGATGACCGTGTCAGGCACCATTTCTTGGAAGCTCTGTGCATTTGCAGAAACAAAATTCTGAGGATCAGGAACTGAATTGTGGGACAGGCTGGGATTGAAGATAAGTAAACTTTACAGCAGGCTGGTTTAATGTATGTCCCCTGGGCAGCCATAGAGAACATGGTGGCAGTTCTGAGTACTTGGAGAACTGAAATATCCTGGGCACTGCTCCTTTTCATAAAAAAACATCCGAGAACAGAAACAGAGATGTCCTGCCTAAGATTTGCCCTCATGAGAAAGAAAATATTTTGTCTGGATAATCTGGCTTTCAAACTGCTTTTAGCACGGGCACTATAAATGGCACCCAAACTCTACTTTTTATTTGTCACAAGTAGAGTCCAGTGGCAGTATGAGGTCCTAGGAAAATCCACCCTGCACTTTCTTCTTGTTGGTGTCAACTAATTTTTCAATCAGTGCCTTACCTTATCTACAAGATGTCTTAATTGGAAGCATCACACCTTCTTTTCAAAGCCTTCATGAAAGTCCACCTTTTAACAACCTGTGGAGAATCTGAGGCTTTGGGTCTGATGGAGTGAATTTAATCAGATCAAAAAATTCATGGCCCCATGATGCAGAAAAGCACAGCTGATCAAAACTCTTCTTGTTACTTCAGGTATTCTGAAAAAGTTTTGCAACTGTTTGTTGGTAGGTTTAACTTCAGGTTGGGTATTCTTTATCCATTCTCATTTTATATTGTTACAGGTACATGCCCTCCAGCAGCTAGTATAAATGCATAAACCTGAGGCAAATGTCCTGTGGTGTTATGGCTAATTAAAAAAACAAGAAAAAATCTAAGTGTTCTTTCCTGATTTAAATCAGATTTATACACCTGTTCTGTTCTTGTCCAAATCTAACACTAATAGTTGTGGTGATCTGTGCCTAAGGCAGTTCCTTTAGGAGGACTGATTTGCTGGCACCTAAAATCTGCTCGTGAGTAAAACAGACCGACTGTCATGCCTACAAGTCCTTAATCTTAACTCACCATAAAACACTGCCTGCCATATTTAGGTTTTGCTTATTCAGAAGTACAGACCAAGCCCCTTGGACCAGGCATAGTGGAGGATTCAGCAGTGGATAAAGGAATATTCTTGCTCTGTGGAGAAAATAACTTTGATAGATTTATTATGCTATTAGTATATAGCATAATGCTATTAGCTTGCCTTTTAAAGTTCACATTTATTCTCCAAACCTTTCTTCTAACTATTTTGACAAAAAATCAAAACAAACACACCTACTGTTTTACTGTTTTTCAAGGAAAAACTGTCTACTTTTCTTCCTCTAACTATGCTTGCTTCGATTTCCCGCTTCTGTTCTGCTTAAGATCAGTTTCAGTGAGGCTTGCATGAATTTCAACCTGTCTGTTGTTGTCCTTTTCAATATTAAAGAGCAGACAAGCAACTGGTAATTCCAAGCATGTGAAAATGCGTGGATCTCTCTGTCTGCACAGCACACAGAACGATGCTTTGACACTGGGAGTTGCAGAAGTCAGAGGGAACAGTGGGGGATCAGGAACAGGTATGACACTGTATCAGGCTGGGTACAGTGAGAAAAAAAGGAGAAATGATACAGTACATTGCTTTAAGTGCATGGATTTATTGTTAATTTTAAATTTTTCTCCTGACATTTAGTTTTGAATTTTTCATACTTTTTAACTTGATAAATGGAATATGGAAAAAAAAAAGTTGGTGAGCATGCAGTATATTTCCTCTTGCAAACCTCTAAAATTAACATTAGTATGTGACCATCCATTCTTTAAAAGTCAAGTTATGTAATTTGTTAGTCATTTGTTCTCTGCGAACAAACATGGAAGCTAAACTGTTACAGGCCAGGAGCAAGGGAACAGCCCTGGAACAGAGGATGTAGTGTTGAAGGTGTTGTGTCCGAAGGTGCTACAGGAGTGGATCAATTGTGAATAGAGTTACTCAGAGAGAAAGCAGTTTGTCAGAGTAAGAAGCCAAAGCTTTAATTTTTAAATGAAAGCTTTAAATAAAGCTTTAAAAAAAGCTTTAAATATAACCAAGGAACAGTACAACCCTAAGATAAACTATGTAGCAATTTTGTTGTAGCTGTGTTAGTCCGGAGAATGTGAGTGAAGGAAGACTGGGGGAGATTTTATTAGGCCAACTGTTGGAGTTGAAGGAAAAAAAAAGGTGCACAAAATCTTCTTTAAATGACATCATGTTGCTTTATCTGTCACTTGGGCCCATTAGGCTACACAGAGTGGCTAATACAGTGGTATTATTGTTCCTGCAGTGCCCATGAGTTTGATGACTTTTATATCCATGTGTCTATGCAAAATAAGTATTGAGAGGCAAGGGGTAGCTGAAGTTGTTGATTACTGAAGATCCAGAAAGCTGGAACTGATTGCCTGCCTTGGTTAGGCTGCAAATTCAGTGGTACTGTTGCCTAAGCTGGCTCAAATATGCTCTGTGTTTTTCCTTGCATGGTGACAGTAAAACCAGGGGATTAACTGCTTTGAGAAACTGATCCTACTGAAAAATAAAGCTTTTATTTTGTTGAATATTTTTTCAGGCAGACGGGTTCCCTGGTTCAGTGTGCAAACATTTGTGCTGATGGAACTGAGATGGGCACAGTGTTGGGACTTGGATGCAGAGGACAGCATTTTTATTACTTCTGTTTAATCTTGCAGGCTGAGTTCAGCCAAGAACCTAAGTGTAAGAATGATTACATACCTGTCTGGCAAAGTGCATCTGCAGTTGCTTAAAGTTAAGGATGTGCTCTGGTTCTCTGGCAGCAGCTCAGTATGGTCCATGTCCTGGTCTAAATTTCTGAGTTACCTCTAAATCGGTCTTGTTGAATTAGAGGCAGAGTTATTGTTTCTTTGTAAAATACAACTCTTCTTTTATTTAGAAAATAAGAGTGTTTGATCTCTGATAGCTGATGAAACATTCACAGGTTCTGTTGTTACTAGAAGTGGAATTTTGATATCTCAGTGATTCTTGGCAAATTGCCCATTGGAGAAAGACTTTAGTTGTGGAGGTTGGTTCACATCTGTATTGTGCTTTTTCATATAACAAAGGGAAAATATGTTTATTAATAAGTGGCTAGTTTGTATTCTGTGGAGTGAGGGAGAAAGTGTGCATGCACATGCATTTAAAGGAGTGTTGGTATTTAGAGCTTGGCTCAATATTCCAGAATCCAAGTGCACTGTAGCAAAGGAGATTATTTAACCCCAATGTTTTGGTACGGAAATTAAGCTAATTAGATTAAATGTAGTGAAAACAGACCAACTGAATGTCTGCAAGCAGGATGTTGCTGCTACAGGTAAACTTTGTGTGGGCAAGCACGACTGAAAAAAAAAATCAGTGCGTCACCAGGAGAGAATAAGTTTCTATTCTCTGCAATGGACTCCAGAAAAACACGAAGCACTAACTAAAGCTGTTTCTGTGCACCGTACCAAGCCTTGACACATTTTTCTGTGGAGATGCAGTATCAGAAATATCCTCACCTTGGTTGGAAATGACTGAAGAAGAGAATAATGGCTCATGTGCAATTTGAGCTGTTGGGTTTTCTGGGTTAACAACAACAAAAAAGAGATGGGAATAGCAGACTGGCAAGTTAAATTTTATGCACGAATGGCTTGGTTTTCAGTGATTACAGTGAAGGGTGACTCTTGCCATGCATATTTATCCAGTCATTGATCGATAAAGACGTAGTTTGAATTGGCAAGAAGTGTTGCCTTACAGGGTTTGCTACCTAGACATTGCAGTGTGTGTTAGTGTATGGGAAACCTTATACCTCAATTGCGAGAGCTTCTGAAAAGTCTTTTTTCCTTGTTGGTGTTAGAATGATTTGGAAAGAGTAAGTAGCGTGGAAGTTGAGAAAACAAATCAGTTTTAGAAGAAGCTTTTATGTGTAATGAGGTGTCATCATTAACCAACTGCATGAATGTTTTTAATTTTAAAGAATAGGATTTAGTTAGTTTCTTGTACTGAAGGTGCAACCTAATGTTTTTAAGGCATGGTGAGTGACAACTAGTTTAAGAACGGAAGAATCTGGTTTACAATAGCATGTGTAGTTTTGGTTCCCTATAAATTATTTGTACATGATCATTAAATTGCACTGCTTTTCTGTATTTCTAGAGACGAGTAAATATACTTATTACCAGAGGTTTCTGAGCTGGAGTGTGGTAAATACTCCCCTAGGATTTATGAAACTTGACAGAGTTTGTAAGTATCTGTCAAGCTCAGGCATGTAGTGATCATCCATGTAGACAATGGAAAAACTGCTTTTACCAGAAGGCATGTTTTGCATACTTAATAATATGGTTCTGACCAGCTTAGTATGTGATACAGTGAAAAACACTAGGAATAGTAAGTTGTAAAGTAGCAGCTTAATGGGAATTAATGGCTTAAGTGTGCCAGTCCCTTTTGTTAACCTTGAGTTGGGTCTGTACCTTATTTCGGAATAAAATGACTGATTCATTGGTGACCACGAAATCTGCACTGAAAATCTGAGGGATAAAGGGTTTTGCAGTTTAGCCACCAGCTCCTTTCCACCTAATTCTGCATCGATGCCTAAAAAGCCAAACTGCAAGAGAGCAGGGGTCCCATGATTTTGCATCCATGACCTCCACCTCCAAAACATGTGTGTAACTGTGCTTCATGGAAACTATGCTGTTGAACAGCACATGCAGACAACCTGTGCAAAATCAGAATGAAGGAAAAGTTTTGAGGAAGATGTCGGAGCTGGGTCCAGAGACAGGGGAGCATAGTAGGGAAGAGGGCACTCTCTTCAGGGCTGTGCTGTTGCTGGAGTATGTGTAATAAAAAACCCCACAAACAACCCAGGCTTCTGTGCCTGTTTGTTGAATGCATCCTGCTAATAGGTCCATTAAGCAGTTTGCAGAAAAATAGAAGTAGCAATCTCATCCAGGACTTGAGCTTTATCTTATTCACTGGATGCTGTTTGAGATTCGAGGGTCTTTCTACGGCTGAAGGTTACCAGTTCGTATGGGAGGTTGTTCTGCTCACCATGTTCTTCAATGATACCCAGTCAAGGAGAGTAAGGTAGAGTGCTACAGGCTGTTCCATGTTTCTCGGGGTGGGTGGAGTAACTCATTCATTCATATGGAAATGGTGGCAGTGGGGCAGCTCTTACAGAGGAGGGAACATCACAAGCCAGTGTGGGGTTCCCTGTTGCTGCTGTGAACTGGAGAGGCTTTGTAGCTTTTAGGAAGAGGATGACAGAGGAAAACAAAGTAAAGGCTGTGAATTTGTGGGGGAAAAAAAAGAAAAGTGATGTCAATATAGAACAGGAACTGGGAGATAAGATGGTATCAGAAACAAGAAGGAAGGGAACCAAAGGGAGAAAACTCTTGAGGGGTTTATATTACAGGGATAAGTACACATTACCCTAACATAGCAGAAGGGTGAGAACTAAAGTAACTAAACATGGTTTTATTGCTGGTCAAAAACAACAGAAAAAAGGAAAACGGAATATAAACTGGAAATGGGATCAGATTACAAAGGCTGAACTTAAAGGAGTAGCATGGGTAAGAAAGGACAAAACTGCAAAGGCCAAACCACAAATAGGAAAGAATGTGGAGGATCAGGCAGGATTTTTAAATATCATGTTGGTAACAAGAAAGGTAGCCCAGGATGTGGCTTGCAACTCACTCTGATGAAAGGTGTTGGTCAGTGATGCTGAGAGGCAGGAAGTCTTCAGTCTTAACTAAAAGGATCAACTGACTACCATGGAAAAGAACTAAGGCAACAAAAGGGGAGGAACAGGTTAAAGAGTACTTTGGTAAAGTAGCTGTTTAGGCCTGATAAAATCACCTGTAGATTATTTGGATAATTGTTTAAAATAATTTAAAAATTGCTAGTGAAGTTTTGAGAGCATGAATGGAGAGATTCTGGTAGATTGAAAACCTGGAAATTAAATACATTGTACCATGGGCTGGTAAGGGTTGTAAGTGGAGAAGCAGCTGGATATTCTTATATCTTGACTTTATAAGGTTCTTGGTAGTCTGGCGTGGCACTCTGACTAGCCAGCTGGGAAGTGGGGACAGCATAGAACTCCTACAAAATACGTTTGTGGCTGGAAAATAATAGCCATAAAGTAGGCCTATGTGGTTCACTCCCAAACTGGGAATGGGTTGCCCTGAAATGGTATTGTTCAGTATGACTGACATGATTGAAAAAGAGAGAATGTTTATTAGATTAGTGAAGAGGTGGTGAGGATGCTGGGAGAAGTAGTGGATGCCCTGTCCTGGAAGTGTTCAAGGTCAGGTTGGATGGGGCCTTGGGCAACCTTGTGTAGATCCAGGTCTGATTTGGGGTACTCCCTATGGAGGCTATGAATTAACTGGAGAAATTCCAGGGAGAGCAGAGGGAAAGATCAAAGATCTCTCAGGAGACAAGTTCAAACCAGACAGAAGAAGGTGGGCCTTCACATAGGATGGAAATAAGTAGTGGAACTCCACGTCTCAGATGTCATGGATGGAAAACATGATTGCACAAATTCATGAGACAGAAGTCCATCAAGGGCTGGTCCAATATAAAGACACTGATTTTGGCTTTTCAGGTCCCAAGCCTCAGGTTGCATAGGCTGGGAAGAGTACCCAAGAAACGGTCACTGTGTACTTACTCTGTTTTTAAGCTGTTCAGATGTGTCCTTGACCATTGCTGGAAATCGGACCTTGGACTAAACAGACTTCTGGTTTGACTCTGTGAGTCTCCTACATTCTGTAAAGCATTTAAGGAGAGATGGGAGGAATTGGGCTGAAGCATGAGAAGTATGTTATGCACCTGGTTCTTAAGTAGCCTTCTGGTACCTAAAGGGGGCCTACAGGAAAGCTGGATAGGGACTGTTTTCAAGGGCTTGTAGTGATAGGGCAAGGAGTAGTGGCTCTAAGCTGAAGGAGGGTAGATTCAGATTAGATATTACATATATGGAAGAAATTCTTCCCTGGAGGGTGGTGAGGCTCTGGCACAGGTTGCCCAGAGACGCTGTGGCTGCCCCCTCCCTGGCAATGTTCAAGGCCAGGCTGGATGGAGCTTTGGGAAACCTGGTCTAATGGAGAGTGTCTCTGCCCATGGCAGGGGGGTTGGAACTAGATTGCCTCAGAGGTCCCTTCCAACCCAAACTTTTCTGTGATTCTATGGTTCTATAAAAAGTAGTTTTAAAAAGAAAGGGGTGGGAGCTAACAGTGGATCTCCAGGTGGGTCTAGGATGATGTCCTTAGTGGTGTCTAATCAGAAAGATATCCAAATTAAAGTGCTGAGGGTTATAGAACTGCCTGCTGTGGCAGGAAACAGTTGGGGAAGTCATGGGCCTCCAGTCATACACAGGTGACTTCTCTTCTCATGAGACTCTTTGGACTATCTGCACTGCCAGCATTTCTGGTTCCCATGCTCTGCTATCCCTGACTACCTGTTTGCGAAAGCAGAGTTGAGATCCTATCTGCAGAGTCTGAATAGCACATGGCAAGAGATGATGTTGGTTCACTTGGATTCACTGGAGTCCAAATAAGTATGTGTGTAGAAAATGTGAACAAAGTAACAGACCCTTTCTGCAGCTTCCTGGAGGTGTGTCTGTGAGGACCAGGTGCTTATTTTCTATGATTAGGGATTTATATTGACTTTTATACCATTGAAGGAAGTCTCTGGTAATTTTTTTTTATCTATCCAAATAATGTGATTTCAGAAAAGTTATATGGCTTTGTTATCACAAACTGAACGCATTCCAGAAATCGTAGGAAAGCCAATTTACAAACAAACTTTCTTCTTTTGCTCGAAGAAAGAAGTGAATGAGTTTGAGAGGTGACTTGACTTTGGAATTTTGCTCTCCAGTTGCAGCAATCGATGCGATGAGGGTGGTATTAATAACTGCCAAATCTCTGGCAAGGACAGGCTTAGACACATTTTGTCCTACTGTGATTTAAGTCGGAATGAAAACTGCAGCTGCTTAAAATTGCAGTAATAGTTGCTTTGTCTGTGTTTATTTCATAGACATCAGAAGGGATAATAACGATGGCCAACGGCGCCTTGAAAGCAGGATGTGCAGATGCCTGCGAGTTTGTGTGTTTGTGTATAGTCACCAAGGGAGAACTAAGTGAACGAAGTGAATTTCCCATTCAGTTGGGTAAAAGGCTTAAGTCTGAGATTATTCGGAATCGCCTCTGTAGTCACATAGACTGGATCTGACGTCAAGGAAGCGTTCTCTGTAGCATTTGCAACTTGTCTTGCTAACAGCTGTAAATTTGTAGTCCATGGGAATATAGCTGTTTATGCGTGGTAGGCAGAGGTAATGTCATGTGCGTGACAAAAATGCTGTGGATGGTTCCTAGGGGCTGGTCTCATGAAAAAGTTGAAAAGAGCCTTGCGTTTAAATGACTGGGATAGTAGCTGCTGGATAGTTTGTCAGAAGGTCTCTGATTAAAGAGATGATTTTGGTTTAGATACATGAAGGCATTTTGTTTTCCTACCCTGCATGCAGTACCTCAGATGAACCATGGGGCGTTCAGAGTATTGTGATGTTGCAACTGGCTCCTTTCTGACCACTCAGCTGAAAGTGGAATTAATAGTATAATCCATAGAATTAGTTGTTTTACTTTAGGAGACTGAGTGGAGAATTAAATCTCTGAGTTACGACCTAAGTAAGAAATTAGGAGGCCCAGTCTGCAAGAGAGATGGTGCTTACTTGTGGAAGGGATCGTGGATGCGGCAAGGGTCTCCCAGCATCAGCAGGGTCTGTCTGTCTGTCTCTCTGTCTGTCGTAGAGGGTGCGAGATGGTGTTTTTCCTCAGGGTTTGATCTGGCAGCACTGGTGAGAGAAGGGGCTGAACTGGTAAGACAAGCAGGGAGGTACCATGACTCCTTTGCCATGTGAAATAGAGAGACACAGGGAATGCCATGGTGAGGGAGCATCACAGAGGTATGTACCTTCTGGTAAATCTGTACCTGTTCTCACCATGACTGTTTTTGATTGTGGTTTTATGGTTGTGTTTCCACCACTATTCTGATTGTAGATTAAAAGCAGATGAGTTTAACTGGAGAAGGTATTTTTGTCATGAATTGTCCTGTTTGTTAGGAAAATACCCTACACAACTGAAGCAAGAACTTGTTAGTACCCACAGAGTTTGGTAAAATGTGGTTTCAATTGCGGAAATGACTGTGCATGTTGCCTTTCTCCTGTCCTCTAGAGCCATGTCTCTTGACCAGACCCTCAGGTGATAATTTCTGCTCCAGTTCAGATTGTTCCTCCTGTCCCTTTATGTCCTTCTCCATGGACAACACTGCTGCTCTCCCTCTCTCTTCTTTTATAATTTCTGAATGCTTTTAGCCTCCAGAATTGCAAAAAAGACCAAAAAGAATAAGGGGCAGTGGAAATAGTAAGTAAAGTAATGAGTAGCTGTGGGGGGAAGTGTATGTAGTGCTGGCAGGCCGGAATGATTTAGGAGGCTTTGTGGAACAAGTATATACTCCTTTGTTACAGGACTGTTGGCTTGATTTAGCTCTGGCTGTCAGCCTGTATACTAATGTCCACTAGCAATCCCTCCTCCATGTGTTTGAGTGCTGCATTGCCCCTCCTTCTATCATCTGCCCCAAATTTAACCATAACTTAACAGTAGTGGCTTGCACTTTATGTTTTGGGCCACTTTCATAACTAGACAGTGCTAATTTTGGTGCTATTTAGGATAATAGATGAGGCATATCACACATTTAAAGATGATGTGAACTTGACAGATCTGCAGGTCTTCTCCTATGAAGAAAAAATGTATTTCTCTCCCTGGGCAGTTCAGGGCTTGCTATTTATGCTTCTTGCTTTTTCAACACACACACAAATATATATTTTGGAAGGAAAATCTGGAAGGACATGGAAGGACATTATTTTTTATTTCTATGATGTGAGTTTTTGAAACAGACTCTGCAGTAGAAAAAACCCCATTTACCACTGCAAAGAAGATGTTTTTCTGTAAACGTTTCCTAAGCATGGATTCGTAAGCACAGCTGCCAGCAGAAAGGCATAGCATCACTTCAGTTAATCATTTTGAAGTGATTCCAGTTTTATTTTTCCTTTCTTACACAGGACTAAGAAGGAACGAGGACGTAGGTAAAAAGTTAAGTGAGAAAGTTGTTCGTAGCAATACCTGCCACGTGAGCTACAATATAGAGTCAAGAACCCAGTTTGTGTAAGTTAGTTAGGGACTGTAGTGCTGCTGTACTGATTTATACTGGCACAAGCTCTAGTTCACTGTGCCAAGCCATACAGTCATTTTTTTCAGAAACATCTGCCTTTTTTTGGGAAGTGGAAGCAGAAGCATTTCTGTCTAGTCTTAGTGCTGGTGGTGTCAGCTCAAGAAGGGGTAGCATAAGTTTCTGGGTTGGGGTCAGGCCCGTGCAATGGGAAGAATTCAAGATGCTATCATTCGAGCGGCTCTCCATAAGTCCAAAAAAAAAAAGGCATGTATTTGGCTCTGTAGAGTTTTTTCCTGTTTTCTTTGCTGCTAACAAGACTGCTAGACCTCCAAAAATGGCATGGTGGCAACGCACATTAAAAAGATGACTTAATTTCCCACTGCTGTCTGTACTGGTGACATGTAACTACCACACTGCCTTTGGTTCATCTTCTGCCGGGCTGTCCTAAATGCCAAGGACTCTGAGGGAAAGGATGCAGGACAATGTGGCATTTGTTGCCGTGGTTTTTCCATATATTTCCTCAATGCAGTATTTATTGAATGAATACAGTGCAAGCTTCAGGAATTCTGTGAGAGAAACGATTTTGCGAGTGATGAGGAAGGATATTTTTTCTTAAAGGATCATGTGACTCCTGTGGGGGTTGTTAATTTTCCTCAAGATAATTCTGGAATGGTCCACTGAATGTTTCCTGCCTCCTGCTCCAGCTAGGGCATTGCTCGCAGCTGCAAGCTTTCTTTAATTTATCCCTTGGGGTAGCAGGGACCCGTGGTCTCTCCTGGTCCTTCCCTTCCCCTCTGTGGCCTGTTCCAGTTGTGACAGTTAGTCTGCTGCTGCGGAAAGCAGATGTGATGAATCAGGAGAAAGCGTTCTGTGGTCTGTGAAGCTTGGTGCAGGTAGCATAGCTGTTCTGGCCTCCTTCCTAAACCTACTTCTACTGCCTGGAGTTAGTTATCTGTAATCAGTGGGAGCTGTGTTTAGCAACTGAAGGGATCCTTTGCAGGAATGTGCCGAAGGGGGGTGACAACTGTTGCCATTTCTGGGGATAGGGGACTCAACTGATGTCATGTGTAAATCATGTGGAAATGTTACACACTGCATGTGGGTAAAAATGTCTCTCTGTGTGATAGCGGAGCATCCAGCAGAGCAATGCCGTTGGACTGTGCTTAACTCCTTATAAACCAGAGACTGACATATGGTTAAATATAACTTTAATTCAGTAGAAGAATGTAGTGAATTTCAGCAATTTGGCATTGGCATAAAGCAAATGCTTTGCTTACGGCGCTTGCTTGAACACATCCAAAGCCATCCCTGGGCGTAGCTGAGCAGAGCTCCAGGGGTTTGATTGCAGCCTGGTAGTCTTTGAGAACATGGGAAAATCTTGCATGTCAGGGAAATTCTCTGCAATGCCAAAGAGTTTCGGATCTGCCCAGGCTGCGCAGTTCCTAACAAAATAATTACATAATGACGTGAATTGGAAGATTACCTCATGCCCCAGAGCCTCTTTTATGATTCTCACTGGCTGGGAATGAGACAGTGCTCTGAGCTTTATCAAGGCAGCCAGGGAGGCTGTAGCTCCCTAACACTGCTTCAGAAGGTAAATGCTTTCTGAATTGCACAAAGGAGAAGCGGCTGCAATTTAAATCTCCTTCCTCCCCAGCTGCTTCCCCCTCAGCATCACAGGTATATATGGCTCAGATGTGACATTAGGTCTCCTAGGCCTGGGAACATGGAAGAGACATATTTCTATTTTAAGATTTCTGTCTTTTGCATGCTAGTTCTCAAAATAGGTGGAGGCAAGCAGGCACTACTCTAATGAGAAAGCTGCCAAGAACATGCCCTGTTAGATGAAGGGTTGCTTTGAAAGCTGTTAGATGCTGTGCAGGGCGATGAGTAGTGGTCCGCTTTGGTATAGGGTCCTCTTTGGTATAGTGGTCCCCTTCAGTATAGCAGCCCCCTTTAGTGCTCTGCCTTTGCAGTGCTGTGTACTAGTGTGTTTGCATTGGTATGAGTGAAGTTGGAAATAAAAACCCTATGGTGTGGGCTATGTTATGAGTATCAGATTTGTGCTCAGGGTCTCCCAATGTACACTGCTATAGCTGTTGCTATAATTAGCTGTGTTAGATAGATTAAACCTTGCGTAGCAATTCTTGCCATGAGCACAACCACACAGATGCATGCAGTAAATAAAACTGAGCTCCTGTTCCTTGATAAAAACGGATTATCAAGAGTGACAATTTTTTTTTTTCCTTCTGATGACAGTGTCATGGGCTGTGGTCATACAAACACCAGTTTTAGCACCGCCTTATTTCACAGAGGGAGCTAGAGAAGGGTTAGGCTTTTAGTATAGAACTGAGAGAAATGTCAAGAGGTAGCTTTGTACCATCTCTGTTGTTGCTAATTGCCCTACATCCAGCCTCCTTTACCTATGAAATGTCACGATAGCTTAAAAAAATTTCTTCCCAGTTAACAGTAACTCCTCTCCTGAGTTAGGAAGACACGTTTCCTTTTACTAAAATAATGTCTCTTCTAGTGTGATTGGTTAGGCATGGAGTTGTTTGGGTAGATGTTGGGAATAAATATATCAGCAGGCCTACAAATTGAGCACACTGTGGGTCTGTTAACTCCTCTCCTGTAGCTGGTCCTGTAGCCCTGCATGCCAAACAAGCTTGACTGCGTGTGGGGCTCCCTGCCACCATGCCAAGGAGTAGGGTGTCCTCTCCATTGGCTGCTGAGAAAAGCGTCTATTTTGCCTGAGACTCCTCCCTGGAAAACCTCAAAGGCCGATGAGGTTGTTCAAAGTCAATGACTGCATGGGCTGCTTCTCAAGTGAAGAGGAGAGAGGGATGATAAGAAAAAAAAAAGTGGCTTCAGCAGTAGTGTAAACATATTGTGGAAAGAACTGTGCAGCTTAGTGCCTGATACCACCCATCTCCATCAGCTTCTGAATACCAGAATGAAGTACTGGAGTTTGCTACCCAAAAACTTCATTTGTGGGATGTGAGTCATTTGGTTTAACCCAGGTTATTCTTTGAATAGATGGTACATACTGGTTGGGATTTTTCCTTTAGCTCTCCGGCAGCAGCCAGGACAACCTGTATTCAGTCCACTGAGGCTTACTTAAGGAAAGAGTTCCTTGACTTTTAAAATTAACTTTTATTGGACTTCAGACGTCAGGTGATTGCATCATCTTGGAATGCTTTTATGTCCAGGATCAAGGAGGACATAAATTAATTTGATTTTTTTGCTTGCTCCATGAAACAAATGAGTAAAAGATGAGGTACAAACCCATTGCTTTTTAGGAGATATGAAAAGGTCTAACTAAATGGAATCAGCAAAAGAAAATATGAGTTCGTATGAGTCAACAGTGTGCCCTGGCAGCCAAGGGGGCAAAACTGCATCCTGGGCTGCACCAAACACAGCGTAACCAGCTGGTCACAAGAGGTGATTGTCCTGCTGTATTCAGGGCTGGTCTGGCCTCACCTGGAGTGCTGTGTGCAGTTCTGGGCCCCACCATTTAAGGATGTGAAGGTGTTCAGATGTGTCCAGAGGATGGCAATGAAGCTGATGAAAGGGCTGGGTCAGATGTCCTATGAAGAGCAGCTCAGGACTTGGGGCTTGTCTAGTTTGGCAAAAAGGAGGCTGAGTGGTGACGTCATTGCTCTCTACAGCTTCCTTAGGGAGGGGAAGTGGAGAGGGAGGTCCTGAGCTCTTTTCTGTGGAATCCAGTGATGGGATGTGTGGGAATGGTTCAAAGTTACTCCAGGAGAGGTTTAGACTGGACATTAGGAAGCATTTCTTTATCAAGAGGGTGGTCAAACACAGGACTAGGCTTCCTAGAGAGGTTGTTGATGCCCCAAGCCTGTCAGTGTTTAAGAGGCATTTGGACAATGCCCTTAATCACATGCTTTAACTTTATGTCAGCCCTGAAGTGGTCAGTCAATCGGAATAGATTGCTGTAGGTCTCTTCTAACTGAAATAGCCCAGTCCTATTCGTCTCTTTTCTCTTCCTTTTTTTTCTCTTCCTTTTCCCTCTTCCTTTTCCTCCTCCCCCTTTCCCCCTCCCCCTTTCCCTCTTCCCCTTTTCCCCTTCCCTTTTCCCTTCCTTTCCCCATTACATAATTAAAATAAACGTCTCTGTGATGTAATGATATGCATCAGCTTCACAACACATTTGTTTTTATTCTAAAAATATTTGAGGCCACATTACCTAAAATAGTTAAAGCAATAAATTACATTAACCCACATACATTATTATGTTGGATATTTATTGCCATGGTTGGTGATGTAATGCACTGAGGACAGTTAATTCTGGGTGCTCTTTTGCTTAAGGGTGGTAAATCATAGAGTCAGAATATACTGAGTTGGAAGGGACCCATTGAGCCCGACTCCTAATCCTCATCCTGATCCTGAAATCCAGCCTTTGTCTGAGCTTCAGAATCAGTGGAAAATAAAAATTTAGGTGGAGTAGATAATTGAATAGACTATGGATAGGTGTTTCAGTCTAGGTGAATGTAAAGAAAAATATTAAGTGGAGAATATGGACATCAGCCCCCACCAAATAGAGAAATCGTGTTGCTGCAGAGTTCATGCTTCTGCAGCCCTGCAGAAGGTGTCACACATCTTCCATCAGCCACATTAAGGAGGAAGGGGTGGAGTGGGTGTATCTGGTGAAGGGAAGGCTAAGAGCCATGGCCAGTGAATAAGCAGTGTTAGGTTGCCACAGAGGGTATGACTCGGCAGAGACAGCTGCCACACTGCTGGCTTTGTTTCATAGCAGTGAGGCCACCAGGTAGGAGGTTCCCACTGGAGGGAAGGGGAAGGATTAAGGCAGTTTTTAACCACTTGACCTTTCTCCAATAACATGTAGCTTAAAATCTTCTATTTTATTCCTTCTTGAAAAGTTGTTAATCTTGATGACTACAAAATGACTACAAAAAGTCGTCACCTACTAAACTGCGGAGGAGGTTAATACAAAATATCCTAGGTTTCTCTTACTTAGGAAGGAGTCGCAGAGTCAGCTTCTTTGCAGAGCAGAGGGTTGCTTTGTTCTTAGGACAATGGTACCCAAGAGGGGAGTCATTCTCAAGGAGAGCAGTGCCAAACCATGCCCTCCTTATTCAGGTAGCTCCCAGCTGAGACTGTGTTGGCACCCTCAGATCATTATTGAAGAGTAGCACTGCATTTGGATTTTTCTGGTCTGTTCTGCTCTGCCTGGTTCTTTTAGCATGTTTGTAAGTGATTGTTAGGGACTTGCTGAATCTGGTGAGGATATTGGGTCTCTGATGGGGATGTTGGGGTTCCCCACTGCTGGTGTGCCTCTGGGCTTGTGGCAATGGGTGTGTGATGGGCCGAGTGTTGGGTGTTACTGGGGTTCTCCCACCTGCCTGCCTTCCTTTGTGCTCCTTCACGTGTCTTCGGAGATGAGCTGCTTATCCCATAAACTAGTGGTGGCTGACAGTGGCCTTGACAGAACTTGGGAGGGAAAAATGAGTGGAATGAGATGTTGAATGAAGTATAAACACTGACTATCAATACTGACTAATGCCAGAGTTGCTCCAGACTGTATATGTTTTAGTTTCAAGTCCAGATGGTGTTTGGCAGCAATCAACTGGCCAATAAAGCATATGCATGCAGGCCAGCTGGTCACAGCCATTGCATGTGCGTTGGCTGGACAGTCTGTGTACCCTGAGCAGTGGGTATTATGGGAAGTGTGGGAATGAGGGAAGAGCACTGCTCGTTTAATTAACCTGATGATGTTGATGGTTTGGTAAGTTTGGTTTCTAACAGTGTGATATTTCTTCTTTTTTATTCAGATTCCTTTGGGACTCTTGTTCTTCCAGTAGTAAGTATTTCTTTCCTTTCCTCCTTCCTCAGAGAATGTTGACGCTCTGTAACTTTTCATCAGTTGGTGTTGATGACATGATGTATTTTCTATGTGATCTGAGCTATTTTCACATCCTCAGATGATTGTATTTACTGACCAATAACCCAAGGAGTTTTCAGATCAAATGCCCTGCAGCTTGTTACAAGTAATTACAGGATTTGGGAGCTGAGTTCCAGCATCAGCATAAACTGTCATAAAACTTGAACATACAACTTGGCTTTATGGGTTTTTGGTTTTGACTGCCTGATACCTATATGTCTATTTCAGACACATCATGAATGCTATCTGGAGCTGAAAGATTTATGCAAAACAATAATTGAGAAATATTAAAATGAAAAAAAAAAAGTCTTTTTAAGCATTTGGAAACGCTCATTCAGTGCATACTCATAAATAAGCTAACTGGTCATCAAAAATGTATAGTGTTGAATTGTGTATCAAGTATCAATCCTGAATTTATAATCCTGGATGCTCATCATGAAAACTTGATCTAAAGAGTTGCGTATTTATGTAATGAGAAAAGTTTTACCAAAGCCTTTGTTTTTTTAAAACGTCAGTAAGTCTGAGAAGTCCTAAACCTAGTGGATTTAAATTCTGATCTTAAATAAACTGTATATTTTATGAAGTGATAGGGAAACGTTTGATAGATAATCAGTAACACTGAGCAACTCAACATTATGAAGACTACTAGATTCAAATACAAATTGCAAATTAACAAGCATAGGAAATTATAAAATAAAAAAAAAAGCTGCCTTTGCTTCAGTCTTTACTGCTAAGGAATCCCAGGAATCCCAGAGCCCCGGAAGTAGGAGAGAAAATCTGGAGAAAGGAAGATGTTCCCCTGCTCGAGGAGAGCTGGGTTAGAGAACATTTGTGCAAACTTGGCATCCACAAATCCATGGGCTCTGATGGGATTCACCCATGAGTGCAGATGTTACTGCTATACCATTCTCCATTGTCTTTGAGAGGTCATGGAAAGATGTCTGAGGACTGGAGGAAAGCCCGTGTCACTCCAGTTTTCAAAAAGGAGGACCTGGGAACCTACAGCCTCACCTCCTCTGTGGAAAGGTGATAGAACAACTTGTTTGGGGAGTCCTCTCTAAGCATGTGGAGGAAATGAAGGTTATCAAGTGTGATCAGCATGGATTCACCAAGGGGAAACAATGCTTGACCAAACCAATAGCCTTCTATGAGGCATGTCTGGCTGGGTATATGAGGGAAGAGCAGTGTTGTATACCTTGACTTGAGTAAGACTTGACACTACGTCACATAACATTCTCATAAGCAAGCTTAGGAAGTGTGGGTTGAATGAATGGACAGCGAGGTGGATTGAGAACTGGCTGAATGGCAGAGGGCAGACTCTAATTGGAGACCTATAGGTAGCGCCCCAGGGGTCTGCACTGGGACTGGTCTTATTCAGAATTCATCAGTGACCTGGATGAGGAGACAAAGTGTACCTTCAGCAAGTTTGTGACAGTACAAAAATGGGAGGAGTGACTGACATACCAGAAGACTGTGCTGCCATTCAGTGAGATCTGGACAGACTAGAGAATTAGTTGAATAGGCACCAAGTTAAATTCAACAAGGGCAAGTCCTGCACTGAGGGAGGAATAACCCCAGGCACCAGTACAGCTTTTGGGTTGACCTGCCAGGATGCAGCTCTGCAGAGAAGGACCTGGTAGTCCTAGTGGACAACAAGCTCTCCATGACCCACCAATTTTCCCTTATGACCAAGAAGGCCAGTGATATCCTGGGTTGCATTAAGAAGAGTGTGGTGAGCAGGTTGATGGAAGTTATCTTCCCCTTCCACTCAGCCCTCGTCGCATCTGGAATATTACTCTCACTTCTGGGTTCCCCAGTTCAAGAAAGACAGGGAACTACTGGAGAGAAGTGAGCCATCGGAGGGCTACGAGGATAATTAGGGCCATCTCTCCTATGAGGAAAGAGTGAGAGGGGGTCTGATCAGTACTTAGAAATATCTAAAGGGTGGATGTCAAGAGGATGGAGCCAGACTCTTCTCAGTGGTGCCCAGTGACAGGACAAGGACTGGTGGGAACAAACTGGAACACAGGAATGTCCATCTGAACATGAGAAAAAACTTCTTCACATTGAAGGTGACAGAGCAGTGCCACAGACTGCCCAGAGAGGTTGTGGCGTCTCCTTCTCTGGAGATACTCAAGGCCTGCGTGGACATGATCCCGTGCAACAGGCTGTAGGTGGTTCTGCTTTAGCAGGGGGTTGGACTAGATGGTCTCCAGAGGTCCCTTCCAACTCATACCATCTGTGATTCTGTGATAAACTGGCCACGTGTTAAAGTGTTCAAGCACCTAAAACTTGGCGAGGTGAATTCCTCCCTCTCTTGCCACTATCTGAAGTGATGAAAACTGACTAATTTTTAATTTTTTTCATTTTTGTAGCCACTCTAGACTTATTTTTGCCTGAAGCATAGTTGGCTGGTAGCAGAAGGTGGGTAGTAAGTTTCTGGTTTCAGCTGTCATCTTTTCCAGAGGAAATAATACCTTCTTTGTCTGACATGCTTGTGTTGGTGGCAGGTGTGGTCAGAAGTATGAGAGGTCCTTTTCCTCTCTTACATTAGGAGTCCCAAAATGGGTGTAGTAATACCATTCACTTGGGGATGTATTGACTAAGATAAAATATTTTCATAGCAATTTCCTACTACCTACTATTAAAAGCTGTCTTGCTCATTTTTGGGATAAGAAAAAGCCCTTTAAAGAAGGAGTTGTTGGGACGTTGGTAAGTAGTTACCATTATGGGGCAGTAACCTTCTGGAAGTGTTGTTAGTGCAGTTTCTGTTGGCCAATATGCATGAACCAGAAGGTGGGTTACTTTGCACCTCAGCTCTCCTAATCCACTTCTGTGGCAGTGCAAACTTCACTGCCCCTGGCTTTTACATCAAGAAAGGTGCAACAAGTGGTTTTGTCACCATGTGGCAGGAAGGAAAGATTTTTTGCAATATAAGAAGTATGAAAATGGAGTGGCCCATGCTAGCTATCATTATTCATGATAGGAAAACGATACAGAAGAATGTATGAGGTTTTTAAATGGCATTTACAGACTTTTAAAGAAGAAACAAAGACAGTCCTTGCAAGTATGTAAAAATAATGCTGGAAGAGCATAATTCACTGCTACAATGAGACAAAACAAGCTTATATCTCCCCCATTTTGCTTTTCAATGTTAATAGTGTTTCCTGGTCTTCTTGTAGGGATCCTGTCTGTGATTTAGGGAATGGATCTTCTTTAATAACTGGTAATATTCATAAATGAATTAATTTTGAGGTAATATTTGACAGATGCAGTACCTAAGGCTGTTCCTCCAATTTAATATATTCCAGAACACTTGGCATGGAAGTTGGACAGTGTTGAAATATGTGAATCATATGTTCTTGGCAAGCATATACATAAACCTGAAGTTGAAGAAAATGCAGAGTCTATTTCAGTGTCGTGCATTGCCTGTAAAATTTAGTTATATAAGTCCAGATTTTAAAGGGGGAATCTCTTCTTCCTCTGTCATTCTATGCCTGCTCATGGGTGAAAAAGAGAGGCTGTTTCTATTTCCGCTTCCTGAATTATTTTTTTTCCCTGTGCCTTCTTTTTAAGAACAGGAAGTCAACAGGGAGGGATGAAATTGTAGGTGATTCCATTTTATAGGTAATCACATGGAGAAGGAAACATATTAAAACAGACATTTGTCATTTGTCACCTTGTGATGTTTTTCCCTATTTGGGAATTTCTGTTACCTCGCTGTGAGCTCTTCAAATGAGTTTTGACAGCACGACAGCCTTTCATTATAGAGCTTGGTAGGATACTTTTGAAGTGCTGTGCCTGGTGAGTTAACAGCTGTAATTTGCATTACCAGTGCAAGAGGAGTGCTTCAGTTCCATATGTTATACTGAAAAATGCTAGCCTGTCTGTTTTAGTTGTCTTGACTTCAGAGGTTTTACTCCAGATTTACTGTTACAACTGCAAACAGAAGCATATGACTCTCAAACTTTTTTAGCAGGGCTACTTGTTGGAACCAGCTGTGCGTTGTGTTAAAACCCTTTTCCTTCTTCAAACAGACACGCTTAAGCAGGCAGTGATACAGAAGCCGGCATCTGGTCTGGGAAGTCCCTGGGGTCATTAGTTGTCTGTGCAGACTCGGCTTGAGGTGGAATTCCTGAGTTGTGCAGCAGTTCTGCTTTGAGCCTTTTGACCCCCGTGGCTGGGATTCCTCCCACCTAACTTTAGGAAATGAACTGATGCATGTGAATTATGAGCTGTAGCTTTCCTCTGCCTGCTGGAGAGACAGAGGGAGAGACCTCTGCATGGTTATTCTGGTCTTAGGTTGTCTAAATTTCCTTGCCAGAGATGTCTGTCTGTGTTTACTGCCAGCACTGAAGGAGCCTTCAATGTCTACTCTAAATAAGTTAACCCTTTAAAATGCCTCTTCCTTTGTTCCTTAAGATTTTGGAAAGAATAATTGTTTTTCTTTCTAGATGACTTGCAGTATGTCCTGTAATTAAGAATCATTACATTTAAATGAGGTAAAATAAGTGGTTTCTATCGGAAAACAGTATCTTACCTTATGAGATCTTCATTCTGGTTTTGATTTTTCTACCCCATAGGGTACAAAGCTAAAACTTGTAAAAACAAATGTGAGGTTTTCTTACTGTCCTTCTCATCTTGCCCTCATATAGCTTCTTCAGTTCTTTTAGTTTTTGAAAATTCATTACCAAAAAAATTAGCCCCCAAAATCAAGCCCAAGGAATTCCTAAATAACTGTGAAAAGAAACAAGAGAGCACAATGTGCATGTCTAAGTGTATGAATGGTTCTTACATTGCTGAAAACCCGATTAGTACTGAAAATTAGATGCATATATGTTGAAAAGTGCTTCTTCTAACACATTTTCAGGTAATTGTGGAAATGCAGCCCTGTAGTCTTCTTTCTCTTTTTGAGATTTTACATAAGTTGACAAGTTCAGGAGTATATTAGGTCTTTGTCAAATATTTTTGGAATAATAGTATTTTCAAGAGTGCTTTTGATAGTTACCAGAGAGTCATTGTTTTCTTTTTAGCTGCCTTTGAACAGTGCTTATGGGAATTATGAATTACTGGTGGAAGGCCATGCTGATGGACGCCTCATCTTCTCTAACCGTACCAGCTTGATGTACATGTCAAAGAGCATCTCTGTATTCATCCAGACTGATAAATCCATGTATAAACCAGGACAAGACGTGATGTTTCGGATTGTCACTGTCTACCCTGATCTCAAACCGTACAAAGCATCTCTGAATATATATATACGAGTAAGTATCCATAGGAATCTATTTATATGTTGGAATTTCTCCTATGTTCCAAGTTTTTGTGACAAGTAAAGATCATATGTATTGCTACCTAAACTTTGCTAGCAAGGCCACTTGCGTTTAACATGCAGCCTGATTTTTCTCCTAGGATCCTCGGAAGAAGTTGATTCAGCAGTGGTTGATGGAGGAGGGTGATTTGGGTGTAATTTCCAAAAAATTTCAGTTATCGATGAACCCTCCACTAGGAGACTGGTCCATAGAGGTGGAAGTGAATGTGAGTATTAACATTGTCCAGTCAGAGAGAGGTTTCATTTCTCTTGATAGACGTGAATAGAATTGTATTTACAATAAAAAAAGCCAGAAATAAGCATGGAAATAAGCATGGACCGTGAAAAGAGGAAATCTTTCCCTCACAGCAAACCCAAGATATTATGTAAACCTCACAAGATTTTCAGCAGCATATGGCTTTGTAAGGAAGGATTAAAAAATGCATACGTATTTTATCCTAAGGTCCATGTTTTGATTCTAAAATACAAATAGTATTTAAAAAGCAAGGGGTTTTAATATTAAAGGACCTTATAAAGTACTAGGTTTTTTTCTTCAGTGTAATCAATGTCCTTATATTTATTTTCTAAGTGAACATACAGGGGTTCATTGTGCACTGTTGCGCAGCCAATCACTGCCTTGAGGTGTGTGGAATCAAAGATTGTCATTTACAAATGTCTGCCTAATTTTAGGGATGTTTCAGCAATTCACAATGACTGAGTTACTGAGGAAAAAAATAACTATGAGAAATAGAAAGGATGACTAGTTAAGCAGGATTATTGCATAACAAAACTAGTATGATCTAGTTTGCATGTTGCTGTTGGCAATAGCTCTATCAGTCCAATCCTTTAAGCTGCACACTCCCCATACACCATGGAACATGTTGCAAAAATAGGTTTAGCTGTTCAGAACTCTGTGTGTCAGGTTTATTCAGTCTGCTTTAAATGCCTGTAATTCGGGAACTGCGTTTCCGATTTGGCTTGCCATGGCCCTTCAGAGACATTTGACAAGTACAAACAGGACTGCTTAATGTTCCCTAATAGAGGAGATGGTGGAGTAGGAGGCAGAAAGCCTCCTGTGATCTTGTATTACTTGGGAGAAATATTCACCAGTACCAGTTATATGCTTGGCAGATTTCTATAGGCTGATGTAGGTAAGGGTGGTGTTCACATTAGTGTCAGGACTAGATTTTTCTATGTTCCTGTGTGGGTGAGGAGTCATCACTACTGTCTTTAATGGGAAAAATGTTTTAAGTTGTTCCCGCCCTTGCCCCTGTGCTCGGCTGCTCCTTCCCTGTTCAGGAGCTTCTCAGGCACTCTGAGGCAGCTGTAGTAAGGCTGACATCTGAAGTGTGCTGGGAAAATAACCCAAATTGAAAAGCATGTCTAGTTTTTTTTGCCTAACCCAGACCAGCTGACTGATCTGGTTGACAACACAGCCCCACTCACAGCTGCATGGGTGCTTTTCAGGAGGTGGGGAAGTGTGGCTCAGAAATGGGAACAGAGGCTGGTGACACTGGTGGGCTCCTTCAACAGTTCTCTTGACAGGCAAAAAAAAAGTGTGTGTTACATTTTTCTTGAGCTTTCTGATGAGCACTGAGTAATTCTTTAGTCAGGAGGACACGTGAAGAACTGCAGCAGCTCTTTTCAGGATCTGAATGTGCCACTCCCTTCTGAAACAAAACCAAAAAGAAGAGGAAAAAAACCTTGTAAATTTGAAAGAAAAATACCTTAGATTAATTTGGGCTAATGGAACAGCTGCAAGAAAACTGACAAATGAAGTGTTAGTAGGCCATAAGAGATGGTATTCTGTGTTTTAGCTGTCTACTCTGTACGATGGAAAATTAATGAGCATGGAAAACATTTGACAGGGTGGGAAGGTCTCTAAAGTTATGAGTAACAGGGAGAAGACAAATAGGGAACATTTTGTTCACTGTTTCTTCCCATGCATAGCTAGAGGGCATCAGGTGAAGGTGGTAAATAGAATTCAGAACAATTAAACCAGTGTAACTGATCTGTTGAGCACAGTGGTGGTGTGTACTGTGAATACAGAAAACTCAGGTGGGATCAAAAAAACATCTGGACAAATCCACAGAACTACAGACCACTAAGAACTGTTAATTGGAAAGCCTTGAGGGTCAAGCTGGCACCGTGTCACTGCTGGCTACCCTGGTTGATGCAGTTCTCTAGGTGTTGAACCTTGGCTGCAGCCACTGGCCTTGATTTTAGATCTGCTGGGTGGGGTGCACTCTTTCTTAGGTTGTCTTTCTCATATTTTATTAAGAACATCTCATTTTTCCTACAATTGCACTTCAAATCTTAGGCGTTTAGCATTGAGTGTGATGTTGAATGCAGTGTTTGGGGTTCTTAATAGAGCTCTGAATGCTTCAGTGGCATGGAGAATGCCCAGTGGCTGGGACAATGCCCATCACATTAAGGTCTCTTTCTTTATTCACAATTGTTACAGGAGACAGTTCAAGATGGAAAGTACTGCAAAATGTGTTTGGTGCGTTTAGCAAAATGCTGTCTTGGGAAAAGGTAACTTGAACAGAACAGAAATGAGATCCTCCTTTTACATTAACTGGGGGAATGGTTAATATTTAAGGAATCGCTACATTTAGTAAGTGGATAAAAGGGGAACTAGAAGATAAATACTAGTATAAATGAAAGTCTGAAGTCTTGAATACTTGTAGGAGATCTAAAGATCGCAAGGAAAACTTGATTGTCAATAAATGTATGGAAGAGTTTTTAAAGTTTACTGGTAACAAAAGAAAATCCAGTGGTGGCAGAGTCCAGTAACATGAGAGAACAGTAATTATATGGTAGAGATGAAAGCCTTTAATAAGACTGGTGGAAGATGAGTGTCCTTAACAGAAAATGGTAAGTGAGGTAAAATGGGCAACTCTAAACCTGTCATCTGGCATGAGAAAAACAATGTCAAAGGTGATTTGGGATTCCACTGATAAAAGATTAAATTCTTCAGGGCTATTATGTATTTGATTTATAAGGTAGATTTACTGATGTAACAGTTTTTTGTAAAGGCTTTCATTGCACAAAATCCTAATGAAAACCAGCAATGTATGTAAAGTCCGTCAAAGAAGAGTGGATTGACTTTTGGACAACTGACACTCACCCAGGGAGTTTCTAATACAAATTGATGACAGAGTTTGTGGATGGAGCTGGGAAAGGAAGCTCTGTGGTGAGAGTCTGCAGAGGTCCCATCTGTTGACTGTATATCAAAGGATCTAATGAATAAATGGATTTATTGATAGCAGTCTGTGAATCCTGTTACAAGTTTTAAAAGTCTTTTTAACCTAGTGGTTAAAACTGCTAGAAATTCTCATTGGAATATGTATGTGTTTCATCAACGAAGCTCTTAAGTGTTGGAACAAAAAGAGAACAAAAAGAAAACCAAAAAATGTGAGCAAGGACTTCTCTGGTACTCAAATGATAGTCCCTTCTGTCATTAAACTCTCGGAATTGAAAATTAAAAGAAAGGAGAAAAAGAACAGTTTATTATGTTAAAAAAAAAAAAAGAGTTGTAGGCTTTGGGGTCCAGAAAACCCTGGTTATTCTCACAGTTCTCATCCTGTGGGAATAAAATAGCAGATTCAAGCCCCACTTGTAGAAGTTTATGTTGTTTACTTTCAGACTCCTTTTTCTCCATCACTCACACCTGCCCCACTGTAATGTTCAAATTCTGTGTTAAAAGAATATCATTGCAAAGTAATATGCATGATTTCTGTAGCATTTGCCCACACAGTGTCTTAACGTTGGATAAGGCTATTGTTCAGAATATATATAAGGTATTGCAGATCTTATGAGGAGCCTCTGAGGGAGCTGGGGTTGTTTAGCCTGGAGGAGAGGAGGCTGAGGGGAGACCTTATCACTGTCTACAGTTACCTGAAAGGAGGTTGTAGAGAGGTGGGTGTTGGTCTCTTCACCCAAGTGACAGGAGATAGGATAAGGGGGAATGGACTCAAGCTGCGCCAGAGCAGGTTCAGATTAGATGTTAGGGAAAAAAATTTTCAGTGAAAGAGCTGTCAGGGCCTGGAACAGGCTGCCCAGAGAGAGGGTTGAGTCACCATCCCTTGATGTGTTTAAAAGATGGATAGATGAGGTACTTAGGGATATGGTTTAGCATAGGACAGGAACGGTTGGACTTGATGATCTTAAAGGTCTTTTCCAACCTTATGATTCTGTGATTAAATCATTATTGCAGTATTCAAACTGTTACAGTAGGTCTGTTAGTGGGTTGTCTCAAGGACACTGTATGTCAGACCAGTGGGTGAATGAAGCCTGCAAGAAACTTTGCAGTATAAAGGAGAACTTTTCTGATGGGAAATATTTTGATTCACTTGGTTGCAAGTGAGCTTAAGCTTGGAAATGCAGGATCATATGGGATGGGTTGCAGTTTGAGGTTGAAGACAAGCAGTTGTCTGTATGTGTGTGATGTGGTGGAGATTTAATTGGTGTTCAGTGAAACCTAGGGAGTGACCTGGATCACTCTGAGTGGATATTCCTAGCTATTGCCTGAATATTCCTCTTTTCTACGCATATTCTTTCCAAGGGAGATACGGATTATTTTGGTTTTGGTGTCATATTTCAAGTTGTGCGAATTCCCCAGTCCCTTACTGCTAACAGAGGTCACTGAGAACTTGGATTTATTGTGAGGAATAGTTAGTTTATGTCTGGCATTTTTAATAGATATGCCTACCTATCCTTAACTATTACTACTTGCCCTGTGCCCACATGAGATCCAGTGCTGCTTATGGATCTACTTGAAGCTTTAGGAATATCTTCAGTTGGGAAACCCAGGCTGATCTCTGCATGACTTAGCTATCCTGGTGCCATGAGCTTTCTAGTTAAATAGTCATCTGTCCGGCCTTTCTGTCTCAAGGTTCTCTCTTGTCTTTAAAGCATGTTGTTAAGTCAGTAAATAACATTTCCCTTCCAGTAGTTACAGATCAGTTCCCAAGTGCACTGAGTTTGGATTCCTGGAAGTATTGCCTCTGAATCCTGTTTTAAATCAGGTTCTGGCTGCTTGCTGCTATTAAACATCCTGTAGTACTTTTTAATAAGAGTTCACGTGTTAGTACAGCTGTTCCAAGAAAACTTAAGACAGAGTAATTACAGTCTGGTTCCCAAGTCTCCACCTTGTATTTTAGTTGGATATCTTGTATTTCCTGTTGTGGAGTCTGGTGCTGAAAGGCTTTTAGTTGCTGAGTTTTAGTAGTAGGCATCTCCGAGCAGTTGTTGTTCCCAGTTTTAAGGCATTTTGTCATCTAATTTATGGAAGTTGTTATTTGGAAATTTATGATCAAATGTTGAAGAGCACTAACGTTTCAGGTGCAATGTGAGCTTTCTAAAATATTTTGGAAGAGGTTTTTTTCTTTTTTAATCTTCAGCTATAAAGCAACTTTCAAAATCAACTGCAGTTGATTGTATACTTTACACTTAGATATTTTTAACTTTTGAGATTTTTGTTTATTACAGTGTATCCACAGGGAATCCTGACATGTTTTACTCTAGATCAGTTAAAGATTTCACATTTGATCCATTGAGTTTGAAGTTATATCATTACTTACAAGAAGTGTCACCTTCCTTCAAAATCAGACTGTATATAAAACTTTTGGAATTCACTCTGTGTTCATTCGTTGGCAAGTTTTTATATATAATCAGGACCTGGTAGTGTGAATACTGGTGACATTTGTGGGACTCTGCTTAGTTTCTAGAGACCATGCTGGTGGATTTGAACATAGGTTTGAAAATCCATAGAGAATTTTATTTTGGGATTTATTTTCTGCATGTGAAAATAAAGCGTGAAAAATGATTGTAAAATGTTTCTGTCAATCCTGTCTAGATAAAAATCGATTTTATTTAGTTGCAAAGCAGAAGCCAAGGAGTGTTTCTGAGGCAGGCTGTGCGATGGTGCAGCTGTGGGAATACAGCCTGTGTCAGTACTGCACTTTTCAGGGCAAAGCCTTGAGACCACACCCAGAGCCTTTCTTGATGCTATATTTGGTGACACATGTAAGTGTCAGAAACAAGGGAGAGAACGGACCTAGACCAGATTGGTTTCAGGGACTTTGAACTGCCAAAGAAGAAGAAAAAAATTGTGTTGAACAATTTGTGTGATCTCACTTGTTGGATTAGATACAAATGACTTCAAACAGGACTGGCTCATCACAGCAGAGCAAAATCTGGATGGTAGTTGTTGGTAATTCTTAGATGTCAGGGTCCACAGCATCTAAAGCTCAACTGCAGAAAGGCTCCATCATTCTCTCAGAATACTTATATGCATCTCTTTTTGGCACTGTTTTCTTAATTGTTTAGGCTATGTGCACAGAATGTAATAGATGTTTTGCAGTTTAAAAAATGCTCATGTAGAGCAAAATTCTAATAGTCTGGAAGGCTGAGTGTGTTCAAGAAGCAGGAGAAGGCATGGAAGACAAAAACTGTATTAGATTAAAGCAGTGCTGGAAACAAGTGGGTTAGGCATGGTGCTGTTTTCCTATCTTAAAAAAAAATAATCTCTCTTGAGTTGTATATATAACTAACCACTTGTCTCAAAAGCCACCACTCCTGGAAACTGGCTTAGCAACTTCCACTCCAAAATATTTGAACAATATTTGCCAGAGAGACAGCCCTGCCCTGAGGAACTGCCCTGGATGAAGTGCTGTTACATGTTCTATTCCACATAGTTTGCCTGAAAAGTGTTAGTGATAAATACAGCTTGGTGTTCACATCTAGATGATGTAGTAAGTTCTTTCTCTGCACTGTGAAGAACGTCTTGCTTTCTGTCATAAAGGTAGTTTCAGAGAAGGTGCAGCCAGGAGCAATTGTGTCACATTAATTTGTTTTCTACTACTTAACAGTTCTATTAGCTTGCTTTTATTTATTCATCTGTCTGTCTTTTTGTCTGTCTGTCTATCTATCTATCTATCTATCTATCTATCTATCTATCTATCTATCCATTTTACTTCTAAGGTAATGTGAAACAAAATCTAATTTTCAGGGGAGATGCTTTTTCATCCTGCTAGCTGGGGTAATGTTTTGTTCATGGTTTGCTTAACAGCAGGTGTGGCATATACATGCATAACTTTGGAAATAAAAGACATGCAGAGAACCAGAGATGAGATAAATTCCCTACAAGTCATTTTCACAAGGTACCTGTTCTTAAGATTACCTGACAGTAGTCTGCTTGTGGACTGCACGTCAGAGCTGTAGCACTTAGTGTTGTTAAGGATTAAGATCTGCACAGATATTGGGAAAAGAGCAGATTGTGCATATTATCTTTCAAAGCTAGGAATATAATCAGTCACTCCGTGAAATCGATTTTTACTTTGATACAAGTCTTTTCCTAGGAAAAGTGTAAATATAAAAGTATAAGGGGCTTGGTCTGATTTGCCTAGTTTGCAAAGTGGTTGATCAGGTAAGAGAGATCAGTTGTAATTGTTTCCAGGTTGAATCCTGATCCAAGGGTTTTTCCCACCAGAATTCTCAGTCTATCTTCTCTTGCCACAGACACTCATTACCATCTGGTATATTGTGATGCTGCCTGACAATTGCTGGTCCATATTCAGTCTCCTTTACCCCACAGTTCAAAACATTTCACTGAGAGACTCCAGCACATATGATGACTAGTAATAAAGCAATCAAAGAAGTAGTCAGGCTTCTGAGCTCCACATCAACATACAATTTAGCAGCAACTGGTGATAGAATCTTTCAAAGTAGCCACCTCCTAGTGACAGACTGCTGTCTGTCTTGATCTTTCTCTTACTTACCAGAAGAGTCTTAAGTGAGCAGGAAAAATAGGTTTTCAGAAGGAGCCAGTCTCTTCCCATCCTTTGAGGAGTGGAGGCTCCTATGGTTTCTTGGCCCATTCTTCTAGCCCTGCGGAGCTCTTGGAAAACCATCGCTCCAGTGTAATCCCTGCATCAAGCAGATCAGCTGAGATTCAGAGCACCAGTTCAAGGTACTGTGTGTAGATCACTTTGTGCCATTGCCCTGCTGATGGCAGCTTTTGACATGACGCTGTAAACAGACCTTGAGTGAGGGTTATGTGTCTGCAGACAAGTTATGTACGTGCTTGCTCAGAATTACTTGCACTTTAGCAAGGAAGAACAAGCAAGTAAGCCAAACAAAACTGAAATTTATGTGGCTGAGTACCATGACTTTTTGGGTCAACTGCCATTGTACCGAAGAACAAAAATAGCTGCTGAATATTGACTGTTAAGAGAAAGAAAAAAGCCCTTCAAAATTAATTTCCCTGTGATGTGACAGATACAGCCTAATGTGCAGCATCTCACAGATATGCTAGCATATGATTTCAGGTACTGTCCTGAGGAAAATTAGGAAAGGAGTGAAAAAAAAAGAAAACAGGGAGAGAACACAAGTTACCAGTATATCGTAAACTCAGTAATTTTTTCCATTTATTTTTAACTAACAAATAAGATGGGAAGTATAAACCAAGACTCTCTCTGCTGAAGTAAGTATACACTGGAGACTGTAATAAAGATTTAGCTGCCTTTTGAGTTAATGAAGAGCCTTAAGGTTATACATGCTTTAGAAATGATCTTGTCCTCTATATAGACATTGTAGGAGCTTCCCTTTCATACTTGAGTTAATTGTAAATGAGCCAGTAAAGATATTGGTAGTTCAGTCATGGTTCATCACCATGACTGAGTACTTATGCTAAGTAGTCTGTGCTAACTAGCTTGGAATTCTGCAGATGGGAAGCTCTCTGAGCTCTTCATTATACATACTTACAGTCTGCCATGTGTGAGCTTCTGTGGTGGAAATACTTGTTGCTGATTCCTGAATGAGATCTGTAACAGGAGCAGATAACGGTTGAGCCATGACTTTAAATCACATCATTTCAGGAATTGTAATTGAACTTAGAATTAAGTTAATGTGGGTGGGATTTGGGCTTGAAGGTCTGTTAAACTTGCTTTTTGTGTATGCTCATACAAGCTTGGGTTTTTTTCAATAGGGTCAAGTTCATCATCAAAGATTTACAGTTATGGAATATGGTAAGTGTTACTTAAGGGCATTTATTAGTGACCAAAATTGGTGACTGATTCTCCATTAACTTGGAGTTTATAGAGACCAGCTTCCCTTGGCTAACACTCTCAGAAAGCCTAATTTCCAGGTCTCTTGCATCTCAGAGTCTGACTCTGTCCTGGGAAAACCAGTCTTATCAGCTGCCCTGTTTATCTTGGTAGTTTTCATGACCTACTGCAGTAGTGCCTGGATATCATGCAACCTTTAAAATACGTTCCTTAAGCCTATGAGATGCAGTTATTGTCCTTGTTTTGCTAGGATTGTGCAGGCAATGTGTTAATCACAAAAGATCTGTATAATGTCTGATCATGAATCTTGCTGATGATTCTGCGAAGGCTGAGTAAGCTGAATGTTTTATATTTCAGCTTTACAGATTTGTGTGCGGGCTGCTCTTATGATGCTTGGTGCTCTCAACAAAAAGTCTTAGTCTGAAGCATGCACAGGGATGAGTTAAAATGGCATCTTACCTTATATTCCTTAGGAAACTGTAGTAGTCTTTATCATATTGCACATTCTACCTTCATTACTTAAAAAAGAAAAATATATTATTTCTTGTGTGAATATAGTATTTTCTATAATCTTTTTCTTTTTTTTTTTAGTTTTACCAAAATTTGATGTTTTGATAACAACACCATTATACTATTCTTTGAGAGAGGAAGAAGTAACTGGTGTTGTCACTGCAAAGTAAGTAAATTGTTGATATAATTGTCACCTTCACACTAAAGAAAATTATTGTGGGCCTCCATAAGTGTTAAAACGAAAACTCACATTTAAACTGATTTAAAAAAAAGTGATTTATAATCTAAATTACCTGGGTAGCTTCCACTTCTAGTTACTGGATTTTGTTGTAACAATGTTAGCTCGATCTTCAGGCTTATAATTAGGTCTTGTAAAGGTATTTCTAGAATATAGGCAAGATATTTTTATCTGTCTTATTAATAACATTTTTGGAGTCTTTTTCTTATATTTTGAGGCTTTTTATTTGTTCTTATGGGGCTTTTATGGTGCTCTCAAACTTATCATGCCAAGATCTGTTGGTAGAGTAACTATAGTTTATTAGATCATTTGGAAAATTATGCAAGCTTCTATGCACATCCTTCTTGATCCACTTTATCCACATTAGATTTGAAGCATTGGCTTCTTCTGCCTAACAAAGTAACTATGCCAAAATAACTATAATGGGTGAAGAATTAAATACTTTTGAGAAATTCAGAAAAGCCTGTACTGCAGGCTACTGTATGTGTAATATTTTTCAGCTGGAAAAATATCTAGACAAAAATGTAATATTCATTAATCTCAAATAGAACTTAATTTTATTTTTGTAAGATGAGAGCCAGATGGAGCTACCTGATAGATCCATTCAAGAAGACCTGTAACAAAAGGTCTATCTTGTATTATTTAGTTCCATAAAACACATATTTTCTAAATGAGTACTCAATTTATAAGTAAAATGCAGAAATTAAAAGCTTCCTTTCCTTGAGGGAATGCAACTT
Organism: Laterallus jamaicensis coturniculus; assembly: GCA_022605575.1. Classification (NCBI taxonomy): domain Eukaryota; kingdom Metazoa; phylum Chordata; class Aves; order Gruiformes; family Rallidae; genus Laterallus; species Laterallus jamaicensis. Next base: position 81,010,739 of record JAKCOX010000001.1, on the reverse strand, counting down.
AATGTTACAAACCTAGTTTTCTCAGGTTTTCCTCAGTTTTTTTAACCCATTCTGTTTTGCTCTTGGAATCTCTTATATGCCAATGTGAATTGGTTTCCTAAGTTGTTTTGGTTTTCCACACACAGGGTACTTAACTCCTTCATTAAGCTCTCATAAGGTGTTTGAAAATGTACCTGCCTCTTGTAATAAATCCAGACTCGGATGCAGTACCAAAGTCACAATTATTTATAGGGTATGATTTAATTCCCGGTGACTGTTTTTATAGGCGTGATGCAAGGAGTTTATATACCATTTACACACTTGTAGATGTCATAAAACGTTTTTCCTTTCTCATCCCTGGAGTATCATTAGATTAAACACAGGGATGCTACCCAATGGCAGTATTGTTTCAAAGTTAATGGCAGCTAATTCCTGTAATTAGGCCTGCTCAGAAAGACTGAATTAAGATGCAAGACAGTGTTGTCAGAGTACTTCCTGTAACTACCGTATTTGATTATTATATCCTCTGCTTTTCAGTTTTGATATCACTTAAGTGGCTGCCAGCCAAATCCATAATGGTTTAAAGTACTTACATTTATTGCTTTTGAATATATTAATAAGGACAGACCGGAATGATTTTAGGTTTCCCCACCCCCATCTTTCTTTGTCATTCTATAAGGACCAGGCCTGATAATGTCATGGTTTCTCTTATGTATAACTTAGAAATATTTGTACAAAATTTGTAGTTTATTACTGGTTGCTAACTGCAGATTGTGAAGCAGTGAATATGTTACACTTCTCAGGTTTGCCAAAGCTGCAAATTTTGTTTGCTGTGTAATAATGCCATAATTTCTTTGTACTGTGATTAGTAAATTGTTTGAATACAAGTATCTTGAGACCTCTCATTTTGTATTTCCAGCATTTGGGAAGCATAACACCTGCACTCTCCGTGCCCCATTCTTAATCCACTGTATATTAGTTATGATGTTTAGTTGGTGTTTTGTAGAGTAACTTTCTTCCAGTTTAGCTTAGTATACTTAAATTCCCTACGATGTGTGATAATAGTAATAGGTTTGTAGGGCTAATGTGCAGGAAAGAGCAGAGCATCCCAAGATGATGAAGGGAGTGGAACACCTTCCTTATGAGGAGAGGCTGAGGGAGCTGGGTCTCTTCAGCTTGGAGAAGAGGAGACTAGGGGCTGACCTTATTAATGTTTATAAATATGTAAAGGGTGAGAGTCAGGAGGACAGAGCCAGTCTCTTCTCAGTGATGGCCAGTGATAGGACAAGGGGCAACAGTTGCAAGCTGGAGCATAGGAAGTTCCATGTGAATGTAAGGAGGAACTTTTTCACTTGTGAGGGTGATGGAGCACTGGGACAGGCTGCCCAGAGAGGTTGTGGAGTCTCTTTCTCTGGAGACATTCAAAACCCGCCTGGATGTGTTCCTGTGTGATTTAGCCTAGGTGATCCTGCTCTGGCAGGGGGGTTGGACTAGATGATCTTTTGAGGTCCCTTCCAACTCCTAATATTCTGTGATTCCCACTGCTGTATACCTTCTCCAGGTTTTAGGCTCCTGATTTTAGTGTTAATAAACTGGCCTTAGTATTGAAAACTCCATATTTCAAAGTACAAATGTAATCTAGCCATATTTGAGACCAGGGAAAATTTATTTTAGTGGAATGTCTTGCCTTCAGAGCTCTTCAGGAGCCCAAGCCCCGGAGGTAGTGCGTTGATTGACTTTGACTTATTTCAGGTACATGTATGGAAAGCCAGTGAAAGGAACTGTAACGGTCACTTGCCTTTCCGTCTCTTACTGGACAAATAAGAGAAACATAACAACAACAATGGAGGTGAGTCTTTTGTTACCAGATTATAGTGTTGTAGACCCTAAGGTTATGTCTCTTGTTGTAGGTTAAATACACCCAGGGCCATTCTCAAGTGCCAAGTTCAGCAGTCACGGTCTATGCAGTGATTTTTATGGATAGCTATAAATTATCTTTAATTTCCAGAACAAAGTCCCTACTTTCAGTCTGCTCTTTGGGAATGGCACTTGTCTGCTGTGGTCTCTTGAACTGTGCATGGAAATGATTTTGGAGAGGGCTAGTTGGCCCAGGTAGAAAAACTCACCAGGAGCCCCTGATGCAGTGTAGGTGATGGAGGGCCCTTGCCCAGGAATGCTTCCTGGCCCTGTGTGTGCCCTGCACACGCAGCCCTGCATTACAAGGCCAAAGGAGGCCACTGCAATTGTTTAGGTGGGGCTTTAGCATGGTACAGACCAAGGTGTTTTGCCTACTAATTGCCTAGTAATTACATTGGAGTAACTGTACTAGTTGTAACCTGGAGCATGAAATTTAAAAAAAGCATGTTATTTTGATCTGAAGACTCAAAAATGGTGATAGATTCATGGCATGCTTTTGCAAAATGAGGTGTTTTACCCTTGAGCTGTGGACTATGTTTAAAACAGGTGCAATTTCTGCTAAATGGTGTGCCTGTTGCTTTGTGATGGCTGACTTCTGCAGTTGGCTGACTTCAGTGCCTTCAGTGGCACTTAGCCTACAGAAACTCCGAGCCCATGGATGCTGGACAAGTGTATACCCCCCTCCTCAGGCGGGAATCTGTAGTATTTTTCTGTAAAGTGTAGCCACTACGGCTCTGACAGTGTAGAAGTGGATAATTCTAGATAATAGAAAAAAATACACCACCACCCCCCGAAATGTAACTCTCCATAAAGCATTCTTGGCTCTAAAAAGTGATGAGCTTCTACTGGATTTAATAAAAATGTTTACTGAAAGCAGAAAATAAAGGTTGGTGTTCATAATTTTGTGTTGTTGACATTCCAGAACTTGTGTGTAGGGAGAGCTATAGGACGTAACCAGAAATAGGCTGTTGCAGATCAAAATGTGTCCTTGGCTTTGCTGGTTCAGCAGTTTATTATTTCTACGGTGCAGATAAATGGATCCGTGAATGTAACCTGTAACAAGCTTATGTTGCAAAGCTTGAACGCTGATCAGTCGTGGCACCACGGTGACAGTGATTACACAGAGCCGATAGAAATGATCGCGGTGGTCACCGAGTCCCTCACAGGTACGTGGCTGGTGCTTTCTGAGAGAAATCCAAAATGTTGGCGGTACAGGAAGAGCTAACTGCTTTGTGGAAGGGCTCCAGAGTGCTAGAAAAGCAGCACGTGCTGATGGCAGCATGATACATCTGCATCCAAATGTATAATCTGAAAGAATATATTACCTGAAGTGTTGCTTGCCTAGACATTTAATAGTTCAACCAGCTGTTTACTCAGTTGAATACAGTTCTACACCAGACGACTTAAGAAACCAAAAGATTTGTTCAGATGGGGGGTTAAGTCAGTGACTGGTCTCTTTTGATAGAAAAGCAGGCATAAAGAATTGCTAGCATTAGCCTGAGCCTTACAAACTTAAGTTTAATTATAAACTTACGTTCCTTGTTTGTTTGCAAAAAACCATCATTTCTCTGGCCTCACATTGTCCATCATCTTTACCCTCTTCTGGATGAGCTGATTTGCAAACTGAGCCTTCTTCTGAGTTCATGTTTCACTGCACCTTGCATATTAGAAAAAAAATCAGAAAAAATTATGCCTGTCCCAGAAGTAGCTTTTATTGTGGAAACCCCAGCAAGGTGAAGTTGGCTGATTTGGGATTCTTAAGTTCCTTCCTTGTGCTGTTTTGACGTAGTCTGTGTGGAGTAGAGCATTACATAGTATGGCTTATTTAGTGTTGTGGAGAGCAGTAGCAGTAACGTATACCACCTCTGTACTGATCATCAGCTGAAGGGATGACGAGATATAGGAGTGGAAATGGTGAAAAGAATAATAGAATTATTTAAAAATCATGGACAGTAAATAGTGTTGCTGCTAAAGGAATATGTATGTTAAAAGTACATTGTCTAAACACATACAATTATTCCACAGGAATCTCCCAAAATTCAAGTACCATCATATTTCCAAAGCAGAGTGACTATTTTATTGAATTTATGGACTACTCTAGAGTTATAAAACCCTCTCTGAACTTCATAGCTACTGTAAGTTCTTTTGTTTCATTATAATTTGTGCATAAACTAATGTGAATTCTCCTGCACTTTTGCTTAGATGCCAAAGTTTGCCTCAGATTTTTAAGTATAATTTAGAGATTTGTTTTCAAATTACCTCCTTTTCATGAGACATCATCCGCAAATGCTAACCTTAGAGGCATTTGCTCTATAAAAGGATAAAGTGGCAGGGAATACTGTAGTGTTGGTGGGATATATTTGAGTACAGTCTGTCAGCATTTTTATGGAAGAAAAACTTTTTCAGTTTCTAGCTGATTATTTTCCATTTGGTGACAGCACTTTAAAACAATAGTTATTGTATTCCAACCCCCTTAATAATATTTGTTTGTAAAGTACATATTTGTGTGTATGTATATATATTTATACTTTCTATAATGCATATATATAAAACTAAGCAGCTGTTACAAAATTCAGTGAGACTTGTCAAACCACATTGCTCTGAAGTGAAAGTGTCTTTTCTGCCTTCTCTCTTGTTTTTCTCATACCAGCTGCTGTCCTCTCATAGAGGTATTTCATGTCCTTTGTGCTGCCTCTTGTCTGCATGTAGTATTTCTGTGTTTAGCAGAGGTTATGTATTGTTTCACTACAGTTTTCTTGGAAAAGGGAATTGACTTGTCAATTCTTGAGCCTTTGCTTTGTGGAAATCAGACCTAAATACCAATAGGCTGAATATGTACTTTCAGAGTAGGTTGTCACAAGAAATAGCTTTGTGCTACCCTGATCATTTGGGTCTTTGGGTTTTGTCCTTTTCATTTTCCTTGCCAGTTTGATTCCTGCCCTGACCTGCTTCTTCACAGAATCATAGAATACCATGATGGAAAGGACGTCAAGGATCATCTGGTCCCACCTTGCTTGGCAAAAGCATGGTCTATACAAGATAGTCCAACACTCTATCCAGACAAATCTCAAAAGTGTCCAGTGTTGAGTAATCTCTCCACAGGGGAGATTATTCCAATGGCTGATTATTTTCACTGGGAAAATTTTTCCTCTTCTTTCCAATTGGAATCTCCCCAGCAGTAACTCGCGCCCATTACCCCTTGTCTTTTCCATGTGACTTCTTGTAAAAGGGGACTCTCCACCTCCTTTGTAACCACTCTGTAAGTTCTAGAACATGGAGATGAGGCCACCCCCAAGCTTCCTTTTCTCAAGGCTCAAAACCCGCAATTCTCTCAGCCTTTCTTTATATGGTGGGCTTGCCAGTCCTTTGATCATCTTCATGGCCCTTCTCTGAACCCTCTCCAGCCTGTCCACATCCTTTTTTGTATAGTAGGGGCCAAAACTGAACACAGTATTCCAGGTGTAGCCTGACAAGCGTGAAATAGAGTGAGATAATGACTTCTTAGTCTCATGCAGCCCAGCATCCTGTTTGCTTTCTTTGCCACTGCAGCATGCTGTTCACTCATATTGAGCTTGTTACCTACCTGGACTCCCAGGTCCCTTTCCAAAGAGCTGGTCCCTAGCCGAGTAGATCCCAGCCAGTGCTGGGCTCCTGGATTATGTTTTCCCAGGTGCAAGACCTTACACTTAGAATCATAGAATATACTGAGTTGGAAGGGACTCATAAGGATCATTGAGTCCAACTCCTGTCCTTATTGAACTTTGTAACACGCTTACTCTTCCAGCCTATTCTACCTATGCCAAAGATGACCTGAGTGAGGGGTAGCTAAAGCACTTAGCAATGCCTACAGCTGTCAGAGGAAGTATCAGTTACGCTCCCAGAACAATGTGAAGGAACAGCTGCTGGTATTTGTAGTAAGTGGAGGTGTGTGTATGCTAGATAGAGAGAGGATAGTAAAGTAATGGCAGAAGAGGAGAGGTAGTGGAGTGACAAACCTCTGGATTGAAAAAGAAATGGGAAACATTAGTGCTTTTAAATGTAGAAGTTGAATTTTTGGAGCGTATAATGCGGAAGGAGAATGGTTTTCTTATGGATGAGAATAGTGCTGATTGATGGATGCTGGAATGAAGAAGTTACAGACTGTCAATTTTCAGCCTGTTTTAAGTCTTTTCTGGAGCTTGTTTTATGAATCCATAAAGACATCTGCCTTGAGACTGTCTGTTCATCTGACACATTTTTCTGCACATGATATTAGGTTGTCCTTTGTGGTACTGGTGAGATACATGTGTAAAATTAAATATTCTGGCTTCAGGTGGGATATGCTCAGTTTGCTGGAGAGTCAAGTGGTTTCAACAGGAATAGTAACTGGGAGAGCCAAAAGGTAGATCACCTTTTGGGTTCCATCTTCTTTGCTTTTGCTCTTTTTTTACACCCCAGAGTAATGAATACTTTTTTTCTTGGCTGAATTGCCTACCTGCAGGACTCACAAGGGATTAAAAATAAAGTTTCTGCTGTGTGAGAAATCTGAGGCTGCCCTTGGTTTTTTGGATACGATGCAAGTACAATTATATTGTTTCCTGTTACGTGTTGTGAATTTTAGTCTTAGACTTTGATAAGAATTTACTTTCTTTTTGCTTTCAGCTAAAGGTGACACGTTCTGATAGCAACCAGCTGACAGCCGAAGAGAGGCAGAATCTTGTCACAATCACTGCACAACAGTCAGATCTGTTTTATCATCACTCTTCACTTTTTCACCTTGAGAATGAGGCAACAGAGGAGAGGAATCTGACAGTCCATGTCCTGAATTACACTGTCCCAGAAAATGGAATAATTGATATTGAGTTTCCAATCCTGTCTGATACAAAAACTCTGAGAGTTCAGGTATTGCTTTGTAATATGTTGCTTTGGAACAGCAACACACCAAACTGAGCCGACTGATCAATAGATGCTGTTCCTGCCACCTGCAACAGCTTATACATCACCTACTGTTATTTTCCTTACTTTGTATTCATGTCAGAGCTGGAAAGAAAGTGACGGATCCTGTCTAAATGTGATCTAAATAATTGCACCAAGATGGCAAGGGAAAAAAGGAAACTGATACTCCAAGCAGGGAAGCATCCCTGTACTGCCATTTAGGCTACTATGGTCTTGTAGACAGTAACATATATGTGAGCATCACACAGAGTTTATTCTTAAGAGCTTTATTTTCCATTCTCTCACAGGCAGAGTTCCTCAGCAGTAGTACCAACATAGGTGTTTATGATGTATTCAGCTCTCCCAGCCAGACTTATCTCCAGGTTAAAACAAAGAGCCAGGATATAAAGGTACAGTCTGAGACAAAACTTGCCAAGATAAGAACAGTTCAAGTTAATCATCATGTTTCCATGCTCATCCATATTGATCATATTCTCTATCTAGGCTGGGAAGCCTTTTGAGTTGAGTATTGCAAGCAACAAGCCAGTGAGGGAGTTCCACTACCTGGTAAGTTACTGATTTTACATACAGGGACAACCCAAGATGATTTTAACCAGACCTAGAACTACACTTGTGAGTGGAATGTGATTGAACATTAGAGAGATTAAGCATTTTTTATTGTGCTTTGTGAAAGAAGTGGCACAAACACTTCCTTTCCACTAGGGTGGTCGTTTTTGAAAGAGAGCTCCATTTTGCTAGCTAGATATGGGTGGAAGCAGGGGGGTGACAGAGCCTGTATGCAAGTTCAGAACTGTCAGGTTGTGAGGAGAAGACCTACGTCCTTAGAAAACAGATGGTCCAGTAGGCAAGGTAGCATCTTTAACAAGGGAACTTCATTGGAAGCATTGTAAAGTAATGTCTTGGCTAATGGCTTGTTTAATGGCTCGACTGCTGTACTGTATCTTACAGCATCTGAGTTGAAAGGTTTATTATACATACCATCATCGGTCTCCCATCTTGTGCTTAATGTATGTCTTGTACACAGCCTATACCATAGTAATCATAACTGCAATTCTTTTCCTTCAGGAGACCTTAATAGGAAACTGGATAAGGGAAACCCTGGGGCAGTATAAAATGTGGGCATTCATGTGCATTTTCTAAAATAAAAGCACTCTCTAGCAGATTTTTTTAAAAATCAGGTCCATGCAGTGAAAGACATGGCTATGTCTTCTAATTAGTAAGTAGTGTGGCCCAACAGGAATAGATTTAGAGTGATAAAGTTGATGCTGTGGGCCTGAAATCCAGGTGTTCTGAGGTAGCTTCAGAACTAATCTGATCTAGTAAAGCGAGTACCTGTTCTTAGTGAGCCTCAATTCATACTCTCCATGATGCCAACCAAGGTGTGATAAGTAGGGGTGTTTGGGCCACTTTCTTTGAAAGTTGTATTCCTGATCCAAACTCAAATGTTGTTATAGATGACCCACATGATCCAGATGTGTTACTGTTGCATTTTTATGTTCTTGTAGCACACGTTGTACTGTGCACCCACCATTGTAGCTCTTGATTTGTCCATATTGATACAAGAATTTAATAATAAGAACAATGAATCAATTTCTAATATTTAAATATTACATTGGCCTTCTTTTCCACACAGTGTTGTAGAACTGGTCAACCACTTAGAAAATTGCAGAACTTAGAGGAATTGAAGAACTTATGACATATTGAGATACCAATAGACTGTTTCATTTTTCCCTTTCAGGTGTTATCTAAGGAGCAAATTATGGCTTTTGGCACAAAGGCTGCAAAAACATTCACTTTAACAGCGGAAAATTCATGGGCTCCTTTGGCCTGTATAGTTGTGTTCTACATCGATGAGCATGGAGTTGTTATAAATGATGCTCTCTCTGTCCCTATTCAGCCTGTTTTGGATGACAAGGTAACTATGAAGTCAACTCTGAGACCATGTTTTTGTCTGTTTGTTGCGTGTTAAACAGTGGTTTGGGTTGTAGGATTGTGAATGAAAAATCTTCCTCATTGAGGAACTAATCTGAGGTTTGTGTAAGTCCTTGGAAAGACTTTTGGTAATACTGGCACAGTTGGAGTCCAGCTGTAAATGTGGGGCTACTTTGTATCTTAAAGAAATTTGTTTGCCCTGTGTCTTTCACATAAACAGGCATGCAGCATCTTCTCATGTTTTTAATAGTTTGGTCAGTTCCTGAGCCAAAGATTGCCCTTCCAATATAGTGAAAATATACTCAAAAGCACTCTAAGTGTGAAATTGTAACTGTTTATGAAGACCTCCTTCTATCTAGTCAGTGGTCATGTCATATTCAGCGAGATCACATGGAGCCCAGCCTACAGCAGTGCTCTGAGCAGACTTTGCAGAAGGACCTTCTTTCCACAAGCTGAGAGTGCTCCTTCATTTCCTTGTCAAAATACAGAGGCAAATTTTTTGGGCTGTGTCATCAGTGAATGTGACGTGAAACCAGTGTTTCATGTGACAATGCATGCTTTAACTCAAAAAAGCTCAAAGTGTGGGGAGATAGCTATTGGCAGCAATTAATTGATTTTTCCAGCTTACTTACAAAGAAGTAATTTTGTCCTTTGTGCACATGAAAGCCCCACCCAAGGGCTTATGATGAGTACAAATTTTTCCTCCCCTATGGGAACTTTAATACTTAAATCCAGACATCAGCGGGGATGCTCTTTGTCTTGTTCCTGCGTGTGTCACTTATCCTTTTACTTCATGATTTATCTAAAGCCAGGATATGAGCGTTGTCCCAGGATAAGGAAGTGGAGAGGTGGGATGGGGAGGGAGCTGCAGGGACACGTTTGTTGATTACAATTGATATGTAATTGTGTCTGAAGATTCTAAATAAACAGAAAATGATGAAGATAGTTTAGTTAAAATTTGGAAGTTTTAGGCTAGAGTTGGGGAAATGTTTCTCACAAGGAAGATGTAACAGTGTGGTTCAGCCTTCTGGAAACAAAAAGAAAGCTTTCCACTGATTGTTCACAAATAAGGCTACAGTATGTTCTGTAGCAATGAGGTAAGGCCTCTGTCTTGAAAATAGCTGTTTAATTAAATGTAGGTTATGCTTCATGGTGAGCCAAACTGCTATCTAAGTCTCAGTTTTCGTTTTGACTCTGTGTATGATGAGAACTTAAACACCAAACCAGAATGTGGACAGCTAAAGGCAGGTAACTTAGGTGGAATTCAGCTCCACACTTTTAGATTTTATATAGTAGTGATGTTTCAATGAGGGAAAAGAGTAAAATTGCTCATTTTAAACAAAAATTCTGCATTGTCATCTGATGCTGTGGAGATAGGATGCATTAGAGACACCTTCCAGCAGATGAACCTGCCTCTCATCACCCCACAGAAGGCATACTGATGTGTATTAGCCTATTTATTTCCTTCTTTACCTACCCACAAATTACATATATCCCTTTTCGGTGTTGCTCTCACTGTGGAACACTTAGTTGTAATCTTTGAGGGCTGATTTTTTTCCCTCCAGAATAATCTTTCCCTAAATATGCTGCATTGTGCAGTGATAACAAGTGCACACGCTTCTTTAACTGCTGTCAGGATACTGATGTATCCTTGTGACTCAAGAGATTGCTGATTGTATACTGAGAGCTGGCTGAAGTGGCACTGGGACCTGATGCTGACTTTCTGCCAGTCCCAGGAACTGATCAGCCCAGAGAGCAAGAGAGCAAAATTAATGCTGCAGTATTTTCCCAAAGGTTGTAGGGAAAAGCAAATCCAGAGCCTTAATTATAACCAATTATGCTAAGAAAATGCTTTATTGGAGTTGATAGTGCCTGTAAATATCACTGTATAATTTAAACCAGTGCTGATTTTCTTGTGGTTTTTTTTTTTTTATAGATTAAAATCTCTTGGAGCAAAGATAAGGTCAAACCATCTGGGAAAGTCTCCCTTAAAATCAGTACAACAGAACCAGGATCAGTGATTGGACTTGCAGTTGTTGATAAAAGTACAAAGCTTCTAGGAGATAGTAGTGACATAACAGAAGATGCTGTAAGTAAATGGGGAAAAAGGGCTTTCATTATTGTGGGTAGGAAAGATGTATGTTTGTGGAATGTTAGTTTATATGCTGAGTGTTATTCTCTGGGCAGGGGTTTTTAGTACTTAATTATGCAAATATTTGTTACTTCTGCAAGTTGTTTATCAACATGAGCAGAAAAGACTGTTAGGCTTACAAGGTAATAAGCCCAGCATTTTTAATTCAAATGAATACTTTATTGTTCTTCCATTTGTTAAACTGTTCTGTTAACACTTGGCAGGTTTTTTTTCAGTGAAAGACAAAAATGTCAGAAAAACTCTCTAATGATTTGTGCTTTGTACTCTTTAAAATTAATAGCACAAAATAAATAATTTTATTCCTTGAAGAGCAGAATGAAGTATTAATGTTTTTGATTTCACTTTACTTGCAGAAGCTTTAGTGTGTCAAAGAGCTGACAATATACATCATTCCTAAAGTGACTGAATGACTCAGCCTAAGTGCCATAGAACACCAGTGGGCTCTAGGCTCCTACTTTAGGCTTGTATAGTCTTGGTCAATCTTCCATTTGTCATGAAACCATTGCAGCCTAATCTCCTTCATCCTGCCATGAGCTCTTTTTGACATGAGAGCTAAGCAAGTTGCTGCTTGAGGTACAGCTCTGTGAATTAGCATCTGCAACAGTGAAAGTTCTGAAAAATGTGAGTTTGCATTCACTTCTTGGATTATTTTTTTGTTTTTCTTGTCTTAGATCTTACATGACCTCAATTTATACAGCACTATGCAGTATTTTCCCCTGGTCAGAGGTTCTTTTGGTGTCTTTCAGGTACTTTTTTTGTTTTTGTTCTGTTGTTTTGGGTTGGTTTTGGTTTTTTTTATATCTTAAGCTGGGGTTTTTTTACCAGTTAGTGATTTGCACATTGCTTCCTAGAAGAGAATGCCCCTTGTAAGGTTTGGGACTGTAGACAATGTACTGTTTTCATGGCTTATGTGAGTTTTGAGTGGTGAAGTCTATCAATATGTAAATACTCCAAATGCAAAGAAATACATAGTTTCATAAATGCAGATTGCTTTATGCTCAATATTGTCTTTGCTTTGAAAAGTTTTCAGTCATTAAAGCAGTACTGAGATTCAGATGATCTCAGTTTTGTTGGTTCCTGTGTATTACTTGCTTTAGTTCTGTATTTGCTTTATGATGATGACTATATTTTCTTAGAAAGAAAGAAAATATATAAGCACTGTTGATGTCCTGAATGTTCTGTATTGAGATATACTGTATAAATTTTATCCAGAAATGCAGCCTTTGGGTATCAACTGATGCAATTCTTGAGGAGGATAAGGAACATTTTATTTGTAAGTAATAAAAATAAATGTAGCCCGATCTAATTTACTGAGTGGGGAAGGAGGTCCATGGGTTAGGGCCCCTGTTAGGTCTTCTTACTGTACTGCATACAGGCTGCATCCAGCCTTTCAAGCCATAGCTATTTCCAAGGTTCAAGACATAAAAAATGCCTATGACCCATATTTTTCTGAACTTTCTTTTTGCTGCTGCCCTGACTGACACTACCCGTTAAAGGCCTGAGGGTGAAAGGAGCTTTTATTTGCAGATCCAGTTAATGTATGTGGCAGTGGTTGTCATGTGTAGCCATGTTACACCAGTTCCATAAGCACTGCTGGGAGGCCAAGGAGAAAATTAAGTTTGTGTGAAACCGTTTTTTATTCTTAAAATACGCAATCAAGAAGAGGGAAATAGTTCCTAATGTCACGGAGCAGTGCTACCATATGTACCAAAGCTATAGATTGTACTCCAAACACTGTATTAATTTGATTTTTCTTATACATAGATACTTGTGGGTGTGACAGTATTTTTTTATTTTGTAGATGGTGGGATGATACCCATAGAGGATGGTTTTGGTGATGATATGCCAGTATCTAAAAACGGACCTCCTGATTTCGGCAACCTCTATGTGAGGACACATTTTCCAGAGACTTGGCTCTGGATCGACACTAAAACTAGGTATGGGATTAGAAACAAGTGGAGACTGATTTACACTTGTATTTTGTAGGGTTTAGTAGCGTTCTGCATCCGTGCTGAAGAACCCCGCTGAAAAATGCATTATCATTTATATTCTGCTACCACCTAGAGGCCACAAGTGGGACTGGAGACCCACCAAATGTGTACAGCTGCACAAATCGGGGCAACTCCTGTCTGAAGGCCTTGTAGTTTCAACGGAAACTAGATAAAAAATCCCGGACACAAAAGAAAAACTCCCTTCCTTTTACAGATGGGGAGGGTAAAGATAGAGGGACCAAATAATTTTCTGAACAGTACATCAGAAGATGGTGATTAGCCCAGAAAGGGAAATCTGTTCCTGTCTGCACCTAATTCAAGGAGCAGTTCAAACTGTCAGGTGATGGTGAAATCTGACCTGTGTTGTGAAGCACAACTGTTGTATTCTTTCACAGCTGAGAAATTTGGGGAGCAGCAACAGTCATCTGGGATTGTTTTAAAGGATCTGTAGAACTTGATTACATGTAATGTGATTCGATGTAATTTTCTTGAATTCGTGTAATTTAAAATGATATAAATTTGTTTTAATCACTTTGTTCCTATCAAAAGTAGGTCTAAATTATTACCAAAAAAAAAAAAAAGCTAATGAGCAGTTTTTCCTGCCAAGAGTTTGGACTTAATTTTGGATGCGTTTTAAACATTCATGTCCGCTTACTGATGTCTGTAAATGGATGCTTTTGAAACTGCTCTCCCCTTCAGATCTGACACGGACACCACAATGGAAGTCACTGTACCTGATACCATCACATCGTGGGTGGCCAGTGCTTTTGTGATGACTGAAAACGGTGGTCTTGGAGTGACAACTGCTCCAGTGGAGGTACCGCCCCAGTAGGCAGTTCTTTAAATGCTGGTAACACTGTAGATTATTAATGGAAGCTCTGCTTTAGTTATAACAGCAGCTGTCTCCTTATACTAACAAAGTGATTTAGAGGCCGTGTGTTCAAACTGTAAAGAAAAGATCATCACCAGAGACATGTGTGATACTGTGCCTGCCGCCTCCCCTTCCTGCTCATATACATATCTCACACATTACACAGGTACTTGGGAACACATTTCTGTTGGAGCAGTTGTGTTTTTAGAGCACTTTCAAGATGTGCTCACTTCAGAATCTTCATATGTAGAGAGGGGGAGCGACCGCCTGAGGACAGCGTATTTCCATGTTTTCTTGGCTCTGCCAAGGGGACTTTCTTTCCATGAGCTGATAGTGCATACAGGAAGTTTTGCACAGGCTTGCTGGGAAAGGGGTGCTTGGGACGAGAGAAGCGTGTTGTCTGCTGGAAAGATCATGCAACTGGGCTGCTTCTCTAACACAACCCCAAGAGGGAGGACAGGAGAACTGCTTAAAGGGTAAATTCTGGCCTCACTTTCATTTATCTGTCAAAACCAGTCTTGGACTAAACGTGGAATAGAGCAGTGGAATAGGCTGCCCAGGGAGGTGGTGGAGTCTCCTTCTCTGGAGATATTCAAGTCTCGTCTGGACGCCTATCTATGTAATATGAGGTAGGGAGCCTGCTCTGGCAGGGGGGTTGGACCCGATGATCTCTTGAGGTCCCTTCCAACCCCTAAGATTCTGTGATTCTGTGATTCTGTAAGTGCTACTTTTTCAGTAATTTAGCTTGAGGAGCGGAGTAGACACGGAGAGCCAGAGGTGGGATGAGGCGCTTCTTGCTGCCAAGTTCCTGTTTTGTGAGGCTTTTTTATTGTGCTTCCAAGTGTTTAAGGATTTTAGCAATTTAAGCTGAATTCAGGACTCCTTGGGTTAGATCTCTAACCTGAGATTTGCAATGTACAAGTGCTGTTGTCCTAGGCTCACTCTGTGTTCATGGAGACAGCTACTTAGAGTTATTTAGCCTATTTAAAATAGGAACTACATTTCGAAGTCTCATTTAGCTAGTGTTTGATATATGATGAATAATCCTCTGAAGGTAGTTATCTCCTTGTATTATTTATGTGAAGATCCTCGAGAAACTGTGTTCCTAACTGAGACAACTCCACTTAAGTCCCGAAGGTTAGAGAGGTTGAAACTGCAGTACTGTGTTACAGGTTTCCAGCTTGATGCCAGGAATAGAGCAAGCATACCTTGGAGACAACCATTCCCATACCCTCCAGTTCTTGGGGAGGGGCAGCTCGTGGAATCCAAGCCAAGATCTAGGTCCAGATCTCATAGTTGGCTGCTACACCAGACACAGAATATGTACTTTGAACATCCTGATCCTAACTCCATCTGAGAATTTGGAGCCTGGTCTGGATTTTGCAGCTAAGGCTCCTCTGAGACGGGAATCATGATTCTCATTTCTTTCACTTGACTTGGCAGAGATGGGACAAAAAGAGGAATAGTTTTCTGATTCAAACTGTATGAAAATATACACTTGGCCTCTCATCCTCAAATTTGAGAAGGCTGCAAGTAGAACAGATGTTGAGATTATTATTTAACTACAGTCACCCACATGCACTGTTCAGTACTTCACCCTTGTTGGGATGTTTAGAGTGTGCTTAGAGTTCCACATGGCTGAAACATGTTAATCAGTACCATACAGAGAGACAAATAAAAGATTTGCATGAAAACTCTAATGGGGAAATAAATAAGTGACATCTGCTTAATGTCATTTACTGCTTTGCATATTTTTTTAAATCTGACTTCTACTACACAGTGTTGATAATTTTACCCTATCATATTTTATTGTAATATCCTGGGATATTCCTAAGTGTAAAACTTCATTATTGCAAAAGTTTTAGAGAAGAAAGAAAAAAAAAAAGACAAAGGTACTTGGAGAAAACCTCAACTAAGAACTAACAAAAAATTCTCCCATCAGAACTTCTCTAATGTCTGATTCCTAAAGAAATTACTGTCACTCAAGCTTTAGCAAGCAACTTTTCAAAATTTTTAAAAGAAAACACTGGAATAATTACTAGCTAGAAATAAATCAGAGGGGTTTTTGGATCTGAAACTCAAAACACTTGGAAGACTTTTTTAAAATGAAAACCAAATTAAACCCACTTCTGGTTGACATTTCAATGATAGAGAATATCATGCTTCAGTCATTCTTGTTGTACAGATGTTCATAAGCAGTGAAATTTTGATCCCATTCAGCTTGATGAGAGCTTACTGCTGACATCTTAGAGACAAGAAAGACTTCATCAAAAAAAACTCTGCTCACAGACAAAAGTAACTGCTTGCTGGTACATTTCTGCAGTTTTAATTAAGAAAAGATGTATTTTTAGAAAAATAATTAAAGAATTTTTGCTAAGGTTAATCTAAAAAAATAACACAATTCTAAGGCGTTGATGAATTGCAGAATTTGGAAAAGTGGCTTTATCTTCCAACATGCCTTTCTGTATTGGCATGGAGATAGGGCAGTTGATGGATCTTCATCATCTGCTACTTGTGCAAAAGAGTTTGCAGTTGCCTTAATGGGATCTTAGGGCAGATCGCAAATTCCAAACTTGGCAAATGCTAGACTCTTAGTCCCACTCTAGGTGCCTCTGTTGGAACTTACCCTGTCAAAGCTGTCAGCAGCTCTCATCTGAACTGCATGGCTGGCTGAGTTCCTACAAAGGTGCTAGTGACCGGAAGCATCTTTGGCCTGCAGTAAGACATTCTGTTACTGTAGAGTACATGTAAACATATTTTGTCCTGTGAATTTAAAAGTGATCAGAAGACAAGTTGCGTTGTCATTTTCTTGCTGGTATCTGATTGTAGGGGTTGACTCCTGATTTTGTTTTGCAGCTAGAAGCTTTTCAACCTTTCTTCATTTTCCTGAACCTTCCATACTCTGTCATCAGAGGAGAGCAGTTCATTTTGGAAGTGAACATCTTTAATTATTTGAAAGAAGAAGCTGAGGTAAAAAACAGTCTCTTTGTACTTGATTGTTACTAGACACTGCAGGGTTTTCATTGCCGGTGGAGACTAGATCTTTCTTTTGTAAGAACTTTAACTTCTTTAGGGTGAGGACCATAAAGCTATATCTCTCTACACAAAAAAGGTGGCAGCTTATGAAAACAGTTTTTAAAAATTCACATTTTGTATTGCAAATGTTACTGTATCTACAGGTTACTGTGTTCCTGGATATGAGTGATGCTTTTGAAATTATTCTAACATCTAATGAAATAAATGCTACAGAAAATCAACAGTCTGTGTCTGTGCCCAGTGAAGATGGGAAAACCGTTCAATTCCCAATCAAGCCAAAACAGCTGGGAGAGATTCCCATCAAAGTCACAGCAATATCATCTGCTGCTTCTGATGCTATCATCCAGAAAGTTTTAGTAAAGGTAAACAGTTTCCAGCTTGGCTTCTTCCTGACAGTTGTTCCCCTAAAATAGGCAAAATAGTGCAACAGAAAGACAAACCCATTTACTTGTCTGCCTCTTTTGCTCTATAAGATTGGTTCTGGATCAGGTGACTTTAAATAGAAAACACTTCTTTTAAAATAATTTCTCCTTTAAAATTCTTTAGATCCCCTTCCAGGAATGAACACACGGATCTGTTCTACAAGAGATTGTGTTTCAAATGCTTCTGAAAGCAAGGTGAAACCTATTTGCACATTAGTGAATCCCTGAGCCTACAGCTACTTTAATAATCTGGAGAGTGAACCGAATAACTGTATTATGGATAAGTGCAATCAATTTTGCCATACACCTGGCTTTAGTTCAGAGCCTATTTTATCTGAACAGTTCTGTGTTTTGCTAGTGGTGGTAATTTAACCCCCAGACTTTCTGA
Organism: Laterallus jamaicensis coturniculus; assembly: GCA_022605575.1. Lineage (NCBI taxonomy): Eukaryota > Metazoa > Chordata > Aves > Gruiformes > Rallidae > Laterallus > Laterallus jamaicensis. The sequence continues at coordinate 80,993,116 of JAKCOX010000001.1, read as the reverse complement.
TAAACCAGAAACTGCTAAGACTTGCCTAACATTTGTCATCTAAGTCTGATTTGTGTTAGGCTCGATTTCAGTGGAAGGTGGTAGACACTTGCACATCTCATCATAAAATAAATGCTTAAGATTCTAGAATCAGGAAATGGTTGAGGCTGAGAGTAATCCAACCTTCCTGCTTAGGGCGGGATCAACTACTGCAGGATGCTCAGAGCCACGTACAGTTAGGTGTTTAATATCCCCAAGGACAGGGACTTCACAGCCCCTCTGGGCAGCTTACTCCAGGGTCTGAACACCCTCACAGTTCAAGAAGAGTGGGTTTTTTACGTTTAACGGGAAATCGCTTTATTTTAATTTGCATGTATTGTGTCTTATTCTGCTACTGGGCACAACTGGGAAGAGCCTTTGGTCCATCTTCTTTTCACCCTCTTTTCTGATATATATATATATACACATATTGATGTGATCTCTCTGAGCCTTCCCTTCTCTAGACTGAACAGTCCCAGCTCTCTCAAGCTCTCCTTAGACCACTGTCCTGCAGGGCTGTGAGCTGTCTTCAAGTGGAGCCACTTACTGCCCTTTTTATTGAAGTTCAGTTGTTGTGCAGATCAAATCTTTGCAAATTTTTGTACAGATCAAAAGTTTTGCAATCAAAGCCTGTTGGGGTGAGGTCTAGGCTGAGGGAAGAAACTCATTTCTTTTCTCTGCTTCAGGGACAATTTTTCTGAAAGGATTTTGCAATCATGAGGAAATGAAACCTTTATGTACCTAACTTCACTTTAAGACATCCTTATATGACAGGCTGTAGGATTGCAGGTGGCATGAAAGGTACCACTTCTGGCCTTGGCATTTGCTTGGCCATGGAGCTCTGTGCTTGGCATGGAGCTCACTGGGATCAGAGATGCTCTAATTGACTTTGTGGGTGTATTTTTGTAATTAGCATGTGGTCTCAAGAAGCAAATAGTGGAGGTAGCTCTCTATAAGAAAAACATTTCTGTGTCAGTTCAAATGTGCTGACGGCTCAGGTTCTTGATGTGCTACCTAACAGCACAAAATACCTGACAGTGTTTCAGACCCCTCTATCCAGTCAGCATACAACCCCAGTCCCCAAAGCAGCACACTGCTGGAAATTGCAATAATCCTGTCTTTACTTTGATAGGCTGAAGGATTGGAACACACATATTCTCAGACAGTCCTTTTGGATTTAACTAGGAGTAAACCACAAGCAGTGTCAAAAACTTTGGAGTTCACTTTTCCATCTGATGTTGTAAGTGGCAGTGAGAGAGTGCAGGTCACTGCCGTTGGTAAGGTTTATTTTATTCTGTTTCCATCTTTATTATTTGCTGGTTAGCTCTATTGTCTTTTTACATATCTACATATGTCTATACCTATATGTTTTATTTTTTAAAAATAGTTTGCCTGCTGGGCTTATGTCTAAGATATATGTGTCCACAATTCAGCTATTGGAATTTTCTGTCATGCAGACATAGGTAGTTTTTAAAGAACTCAGCAGTTGCCAGTAGTAACTAAAAGTTGCAGACTGTCAAATAGGGCAGGGAGGCTGGTGTGTAATAACCTGACCTACACTAGCAGAATTTACCAGAGTTGTTCTCGAGTTCCTTCTGAAGGACCTTTACAAGATTTTGCCCAGTATGGCTGCAGCTTTACTGGAATTTAAGGAACGGCAATATTTTTTATTTAATCACTATATTAATAGGTTGAGTAATTGATTAAAAGTAATTTATCATCTTGGAATAAGCATAGGAATACTTTATAGATGAAGTGTATTATTCCTTTCATTTATTTGCTTTGTGACGTTATAATATTTACTATCCTTTTTCAGACTTAGAGAGGGAGATGGATTTTAATAAGGAAGGTCCTGCCAAGTTTGCTAGTGTCCTGTTTTAATTCTGTATGTTTGCAGAATAAAACCCAGGACCAAACTGCTTGTTGTTCCTTGTGCTTTTTTTTAAATGACTGTTTGAAAGCACACCATAGTTTGAAGGATTTGCAGGGAGATGGGTCAGTGGACACAAAGCTCATTAGGAGATCAACAGTTGTGTGTTTGGGGCAATTTTCTGCCTAATTGATGGTGTTTAATATGAACATTTCTGGTGTATCGTATTTTCTTCCGTTTTAGAGGGTACCACCCCTTAGGTGTTAGATAAGCATTTATTTGCAATAGGCTTTCATTTATTTTTATTAAATTTTATCTTTCAGGTGATTTACTTGGGCCTTCTATCAGTGGTTTGTCATCATTGATTAAGATGCCTTATGGCTGCGGTGAACAAAATATGATCAATTTTGCTCCGAATGTGTATGTTTTGCAATACCTGACTAAAACCAGGCAGCTGAGAGAGGATATTAAATCAAAAGCTGTCTCCTTTATGAGAAAAGGTCTGTATGCTTCAAAGAAAGGCATTAATATTTTAAAGAAGATACCTGTGACTTTGCTTTTGGTTTTTGAAGTTCTGCTCTGTTGGTGTCATGAGAACTGGAAGAAAAGCCCATCTTCCTCTTTCTTTTCCTCTTTCTTCTGGGCTGACAGAATTGAAGAGCAATCAGTTTAGTTTACAAGGGCAAGTTTGCTTAGAAAAAACATGTTGTTCATCTTCAAAGAAAAACTAAGGCTTAGAAGGTAATTTATGTGGGTTTCCTTGGTTGTTATCTCTCCTTTGATAAAACTGTATGTAGAGCAAACATTTTGGACCTCTGCTTGAGGCACAGGGGTTGAAAGTCAGTCATTGGGCAGTGCGAGCCATATTCATCCTGCGTGTGTCTTCAGTGACAGCATCGCCGTCCTGCCGTGCTGCTGTAGAGCACAAGGAGTGGCATTTGCTCTGGCGGCTGGCTTTTGCCCACCCAAGTTTGAGACTTAGTCAGAAGTGAAGTCTGTGCTGGAAATCAAAAGTTGGAAAATTTTAGTTGGAAATTGCTGTCTATTTTAGTTGAGAAGTACTCCAGGGCATCACAAAATGTGGAAAGCATAGTTGTGCTATGCTTCTCTGGGCCTTTTGGATTCGAGTGTCTAACCGATGTACCACGCTCACCACATGTCAGTCTTCTTGTTAAAAGCCTGGTTCAGAGGGAGGAATGAGACCATCCTTATGTGAGCTACACCCCTACTAAGGCACTGTGATGACATTTTCAAATTTTGTTTACTCTCTGTAAGTCTTTGATTTGGGGTTTTTTTTTGGTGTTCGATACATATATTTATTTTTAAAGTTGTTGACATTACCCTTGGAAAAGACACAGCTCAAAATAAATTTTCCTTTCATCAAGATCTAAATTTTCTGTCAAAAGCAGTTAAATGTTTTTTTCATACCCTTCCTACTACATGGTCTAGTTGAAAAATAAGGCGGGGGGAGGAAGAGGGAGAGATGTGTTATGTAAACAGCAACTCTGAAGTTTGTAAGCGATCTGCTACTCTTTGAAGCCTGAATTGTGCTACCATAATTTTCTGAAGTTTTCCACTGATTGATTTATTAAAATTACTTCAAGTGAAAATCGTAGGATTAAATGTCTCTCCATACAAAGCATTGTGGGGTTTTCAATTCCTGGGGTTTTCAATTGAGGTACATGTTTTTAATAGTGTAGTAGCCAAAACACAAATGTAAAAAACTTTTTTTTTCCTTTATTTTAACAACTGATTTCAGTAGGGTTTTTTAATTCAGTTGATTTTTTAAAAATGTACTCTTAAAGTTGAAATCTAGCTTTAGTTTGAGATGTAACTTTTATAAGCTCAGGTTTTAAGGGATTGTCATGAAGTTTAATTTAAAACCAACTTTACACATCAGAAATCATTAAATATTTTAAAAAATGAATTCATAGAAGTAAATATCATTAATTTTACGGCTAAGTGCTTCTGAGAAGAAGGGATCATATAGCTATGAGGGACTGCTAAATGATCTTTCTTTTAGCAGTTTTTATTTACTTAGAACAAAAACAAAGCAGAAGTTGCCTTCTAAAAAAATTCCTTCATTTGTGGGCATGACAGATCCCATCTTGCAATCACTTCTTCAGAAATAAAAAAGAATCCTGCTTCGTCTGAAAGCTTTAGTGCTGGACCCAAAGCAAGCAACAAGTTTTGAGCAGTATTTCCAAGCTGTTTGAAATGTGAGACCTTACAGTGTTTGACATATTTCTGAAGTCCTTTCCATCCTGATGCACTCCTCTTTCAGCATTGCTCAGCGAGCCTCCCTCATCTCTTGGGTTCCAGCCAGTCCTCTGGGAATACTAGTGTACATCTTCCTAATAGGATCCTTCTTTTCCTTGCCTTTCTGCTTGTATGTGCTGACATTGGAAGTATTGTTTTTCATGTCTGATTGAGTGCCCATTGGAACAAACGTGGTGGTTCACAGCCCCCAGGTCTCCTGTTCCAGCGTTTCTGCAGGCTTCCCTGTGTTAGATATGCTCATGTTCAGAGACTTTTGCGTGACTGCAACGGCTTGGCATTGAGAAGAAAGCAGTGTAGGAAATAGCTCGGTGATCGCTCCATCCTCCTTCTGGTTCTGCTCATCTTTCTGATCCCTCCAATCTTTACAAATTCTGAGATAAATTTATCCCTGTCTAAGGGCTGCTCAGCAGTCTTTGTTGAGCGGGCTGTTTGTCTTAGTTCAGGGCTTCACCCTACCAGCGGGGTGGTGATTATAATAATGTTATATATTGCCTGTTCTGCAAAGAAGCAGAAGACTTCAATGCTCAGTCCTTGCAGTCAGATGCTTTTGAAGAGGAAGCAATCTATTTGTGTGTGTGTGTTCACATTCTTCATAGCACATTATTTTAGACTTAAACTTTGGTAGTGACTTGTGCTTTCCTTGGTGTGAGATGCCACTTATTCCTTGTTTTTAACTCCCACTCAAGAGTGTTTGACTCCTCAAGATCATTAAATGAGATGACAGATACTTCTGTGTGGGAAAGATTCATCAGTTTTAATCCTGTAATTAACCACTGTCGGGCTAAATACATTATAAATCCTCTGTATTTAAGTGGAAATTATAATTTCAAGCTCTTCTAAAGAAACTAAACCTGATGCTACTGGGATAAGAGTTTATATGGGAAGGTACACTGGTATACCATAGCAATTCAGATTCACATCTTTATGATCTCTTCTACTATAGGGAGACCCTAAGTAGGATTTCATCTTACAGTGTAACTTATCTTGAGGAACCAAGCCGTTTGTTCCTCAGTATTCAAGGCTGTAGCTCAGTCACTGCTTATCTGTCTTCAGCATAGTATGGAAGCAGGTAATTAATCCTTTATCAGTGAAAACAAGGAACATTTTGCAGGACAATGGATGTAGTTGGATGTATCTCATGGGGTGTATTTGTAAATTCATTCATTTGTCTAGGACTGAATGATGTTTGCTGATTCAGTACTGTGTCTGTATCTGTCAGATGTTGGATTAATGAATATGCTTTCTTCATTATAATAGCCAAAATAGTAAAGCCAAGGAAAAAGGCAAGGTGAGGGAAAGAAGAAAAGATGTCTTATGAAATGCTATAAATAGATATGATTATTGTTCTGGATGCACAAATGGTGAGTAAAATGTGAGGGAAGAAAGGTTTTAGATATCAGAAACTACAGTGAGTGGTGCATCATAGGAAGCTCTTGATTTCTAATATTGAGGAACATTGATTCTACATTGAAGTCAGCTACTGAGTAAGGATGCTGCTGGTAGTTGTGAGCAGCTAGAGAACCCTTGGGGGCCTTTTGTTACACATGCTCAGCAGTCAGGAGAAAGCTGCACGTGTTCTGGATGCTGGAAGATCTTCAGATAGGTTTTAAATTAATCCTCCTCAGTATTTCAGTATCTTCAGGTCTTTTGAAATTTTTCACTCATTTCAGAACAGCCTCTTCCAACACAATTTTTCTGATACCCAGTCCTTTGATTTGACAAAAGCCACTGGGACATGTCTTTGCACCATGCTGTTGTGTTTGGGTGGCATGTGAGCGGGAGCAGGAGCTTCTGGCTCTGCTTTTGTAGATGGATCCATCATGTTACTGCAGCCCACTTTCTCATCATCTTCTGTGCTGTTTTGTGTGTTCCTACATATTTTTGGGATTTTAGAAATGAAATACGAGCTTGAGTTCTGCCCTTAGAAAGCCTTAGAAAGTGCCTTGCTTTGCATCAGCAGACAGTTTGTGCTGGAACCCGCGTGAGAGACAGTGTTCGATACCTGTCTCTGCTTTTCCACTTCAGGGTACCAGAGAGAGCTGCTTTTCCAGAGGGATGACGGCTCTTTTAGTGCCTTTGGAAATGAAGATCCTTCTGGGAGCACATGGTAAGTAGTTCTGCCAGATTCACTGTGGAATCTGAGTATTTTACATATTTTCCCTGCGACTAAAAATTTTTTGTGATGCTGGTAAAAATTTCCAGCTGTATTAGCCTTCTGCCTGGTTTTCATTAGGTGTTTAGGCCAAATCTAAGGTCATTTTGCTGGATAACATGCTGTCAAAGCCATTATTAGGGCAAAGCTTTTTAATTTTGAAAAAGATTAATGATGAATTATTTTAGCTAGCAGAACATCTTGGTCTGAAAGCTTTTCTGTTGCCTTTCTCCAAAGGAATAAAGAGTAATAATTAAATAACTTTTTCTTGCAGTTGACTGAAAGCACTTAGGGCTATGCGATCATCACGGCTTCAAACAGATTTTCAGTTCTCTTTATGCTGGAGGCATAAGACTGACTCAGGCATTTCCTTAGGGGCGAACAGTTACTGATGTTAAAAAATTGTCCTACTTGCCTCTGTTACACCTCCTTTTTTGAGACTATAAATACAGTTGAAAAAGCCTTTTCAGTGCTGAATTTCTCCCCACCAAGCATAGTGAGCATAGTAGTGCAAACTAGATAGATAACAAAGATGTTCCAGTGCTTTGCTGAGCTAATCCATGTTCAGTTGGTTTAAATACACTTATGTATTTCAGCACACGCTGCTGACTTTAAATAGAACCATCCTGGTTACTATGCCACTTACTGCATAACTCCTGGAGTCTGTGAACATTTTTCATGGATATCAGCAGGATTAGCCTTAGACTCAGTATCAATGCATTGGAAAATGAAGAATGTTTATGTATAATGGCAACTCCAGTACTTAAGTAGGGCAGTGACAGGTTACATGAATATATGTTTGACTAAGAAGAGAGTCAAAGCAGGACTTGGGATTATTAATGAGTGAATCAACAAAGGTTGTTTCAATGATATAATTAAAGGGATAATCAGGATAATTAAGATCACATATAACTACATATACTGTCTTATCTCTGATTTTTGCCACTTTAACCTAGGAGCAGAAGGTAGGCAGGCAAGCTATATATTTATGTAGATAAACATGTGCTGGCAGACTTGGGGTCTATACTCTGTATTTATTTTTGAAACAACACCTGAAAAAGGGGTGATATTTAGGAACAAGGATATAGCTTCTTTTTTGGTGAATTAAGCTTAGTCTGCTTGCATGTCTGGATGAGACATGTGCTTTCCTCTATGCTTGAGAGATGTGTGTAGAACGTTATGTGTTACAGTATTCTTACATCATCTTAAACAGAAGAAGCTCCCGTATGTTGCTAATTTTGTCATATTTGATTACCCTTTTTCCCAAGGTTATCAGCTTTTGTATTAAGATGTTTCCTTCAAGCTCGTCCATTCATAGATATCGACCAAAATGTACTCATGGATACAGCTAAATGGATTGTCCGGCATCAGAAAATGAATGGAGAATTTCATGAGCCTGGGAAAGTGTTACACAGTGATCTTCAAGGAGGGGCCAATAATTCAGTCACTCTCACAGCTTACATCATGTCATCGTTCCTAGGGTTCCCAGATAAACAGGTATTGGAATTCATAAATAGAATTAATAGTTTCTGTGACTCTTCATAAATTGTCATCCTACCTGGTAAACTCTTGGTAGTTTCAGGACATAGAGGGACATGCAAATAGAAACAAATTTTAACCAAGTTTTCTTAATCTTTCCTGTACTTTGGCTTATTTACCCAAGACAATAAAAAATTGTGTGGTTATGCCTTTAAATTTTATGTGCTTTTACAAAATCTAAAGGCAAGAATATTGTTGTGGCTTTAGTCCAAGATCTTGCAAAGAAATTTATGGGGGCAATTGTACTTGGAGATGTTAAGTTGTTCCAGTAGATTTCATTGAAGTTCATAAAAGGCAGTGCCAGATCAAAAGGTTTGCCTCTGAGGTTTGTGCCTGTGGCTCTGAGAGAGATTTTGAGTGTTTCTTGGTTGTTGATTTGCGCTAGTAATGTTTCTGTACAAATTCTTCTTTATGACCTTCAATATGACCTTCATTTCCAGCACACTTATGTCATCAAGAGTGCTACAAACTTTCTAGAAGATAAATTAGAAGATGGTATTTCGGATAATTACACTTTGGCACTTGTGACATATGCATTGTCATGGGCAAAAAGTACAAAAGCAAAGGAAGCACTGAATATGCTGAACGAGAGGGCAGAACACCAAGGTATTGTACACTATCTTGCACACTTCTTTAGGTGGATTCTCTTGGGTGTCCCTCTGTGTTTATTGAGTTAGACCTTTCAGACAAGTCACTTTCAGGAAGGGAGGACTTAAGTCAATTTTTTGGAAGGCTTCATTCAAGAATGAGCAGCTATGGTGCCTTCTCTAGTCCTGATGAGGAAGGAGCACCCAACAACAAGGTCACCTTTTCACAAGGGCTTCAGGCTGACAACAAAAGGATCAATGTGATGTTCACTGAAATCAATGGAACGACTATTTGGACTCCAGCTTTTTTTGTATCTATATTCATCCATTGCTGAGGAAGTGCTTAAGTTGGTCCTTTATGGGACACATGCCTAAACATCAGCACGATTTTAAAGAACCTTGCTTGTACATAAGCATTAGTTAGGATGTTTCCCATAAACCTTTTCCAGAAGTCCAAAGACTTTGGTCTGTGGATCTGAGATTATTATTGGTTCCTTTTGCAGGAGAATTTCGTTTCTGGATAACTCCTGCTTCTGCAATTTCTGACTCCTGGCAACCACGGTCCGTCGATATTGAACTTGCGGCATATGCTGTGCTCTCACACTTTCATCAAGACAGATTAGCAGAGGGCATCCCTATTATGAAATGGTTAAGCCAGCAAAGAAATCATCTTGGGGGATTTTCATCTACTCAGGTAATATCTTGTCTGAAAGAGCTTTGTTATACTTTCTAAATGAGCATTGGGTATTAAAAAAAAAAAAAAGAAAGAAGGGGCTGATTATTTTTTACATAACAATTACTGGATTTTATTTTGCTGTAACGGCCTCGGTTATGTGCAGGCTTGCATTCTTTGCAGTATTGGCATCCAAAACCTGGAATACCAGCTATAGTATTTTCACAAGTATAATAAATAACAGAATGAGAGGATCACCTTGATTATATAAAATATTGATAACAAATAATCTTAAATTAAGAAGAAGAAATGGTGCCCGTGGAAAAATTATTAATCAGATTTTCCAAGCAAGTGTAATAAATATCTGTGCTTATTTTCTTTCCAAGGAGAGAAACCTCTTTCTATTCTTTCCATATGTGGGCCCTCCAACTCCTGAAAGGCTATTAACTAAGATAAGAAAGGCGGCAAAGTTTTAGAGAAACAGTCTAACCTAGTGCTTCTTGGCAGTTAGTCTTACCTTAATAATGTACTTTGTCCTCATTATTACGTAGATTTTTTGATGGGCCATGAAATTTGGAAGATTTACATTATCTCCAGGAGGTTTCTGTATTATTGAAACCATATCTTGTAAGCTGTGCTGGCATCCAGAAAATTTATATAGTAATTTGGATTGCATTAGTTTGAACTAGCTTTTAAATTAACTACAAATGCTGGTCACAGTAAAATGTCACATTTCATCATACTGCTTGGCACCAAGATATACAGGCTATCCTTCGTTATGTTCAAATGTTTGTTGTTATTAATCTGAGAGAAATTATTTATACTGAATAAAATGCAATTTAAGAACCAGCCTGGTTCCCCTGAGGTTCTAGTATTTTTCTAATGTGTTAATTCTTGCTTATTATTTGAAGAGGCTGATTAAAGCACTAAATGACTTGAAAAAACTTTTCTCTATTCTCCAGAAACCATTTTTACTTGGAAGTTTGCAAATCCAGCAGTGTACCATTTACCCCCAAGGGTAAAGTTAAGAAGTGAATTTCATTGTTTTGCTCTTCCATGGTCTAAACTATTTTGATTTCAAAATTACTCCAGTGTCTCTCTAGATGCCTTTTCTAATTTGTGGAAACGACCCCATATTTTTTGTTATTTTTTTTTAAGCAATCTTAGAAATTGTTTGGACTGTTTCCTTCCATTAATTTATTACATTAGAAACTTAATATGTTGTTAAACAGCAAGGAGGAAAGTAATCAGTTGCATGTGTGACCATTTGTAAGTTAGGGTATGATAACTCTGCAATTTGTGTACATGGTATAGTTTACTATGAATTTGCATTTAGTTTATTTTGTTTTATAATGCTTTTAATGCTTAAGCATAAAATTTACGTATCATGCACACAGGAGAATGATCCATACAAAAATTAGCATATATATGAATGTAGATTTAAATGGTAGGGAAGAGTAGCATGTTATTCAAAGCCTGTGTGGCTTTGAGGGGGCAAGAGGGGCCAGTGAGTCTGGGTCAAGACTGTATTCCCTAACTTTTCAGGTTGCGTATTGGGCACAGCATTGCCATGCTGAGCTGCGCACCCTGTGCTTCAGCTGTGTTTCCTGATGAAAAGCCTTGGGTATGTCTTCCACTTTAGAGCACACCAAAGGGCACATGTATCTTCTCTGTAGGTGTTTCCCTGCCCTCTCATGTTTTACCTGTTTCTAAGAGACATTGAAGAGTGGAATGAGGACGATCTCTGCAGTCACCTTCAGCAATGGCAGATAGCATTTTGAGTCATCTCGAACTCTGTCTCAATTTAGGGCAAGAAGTCTAAATGTGAGAAGTATAATTCTAAGGACTTGGAAAAAGATGCTTCAAGGTATTCTTGGTTTCCACAACTTAGGTAAGGGCAGGCATATTTTTGCTGTCAGATGTTTAAAATCAGGTTCTTCAATAAGATCTTATAGCTCCATAAGTCTGTAAGATAGGTCAGCAATACAGATGTGATAGGTTGCTGTAGTTTCGTTCACTTTAATGTAAAAGAAGTTTTTAAAGTTTGTGCTCCCAAGCTGTAGATTTTCAGCAGGAACTGACACATGAGCAGTTTGATGAGTAAGGGCAGAGTCATTCAGATGCTTGGTCACCAAATTCTGCAAAGGAGTAATCGAAGACATTCTTTCAAGGTAGATACTTGCCTCCTCCTGAAAAAGTCTGCCACTTTCTCCAGACTGTTAAGTTCATTAGCCATTTAGTTGCATCTGTTGTGTCATGCAATGTTAAACACTGGAGTTGGGATCCCAGCCGTAGTGGTGCAGTGTACCAGCAACTTAGGCACTACTGCTAATCATCTCACCTTTCTGGGTTTTAAGAAATCAGTGAAGCAGGTCACCTCAGGCAGAGAGGTGACATGGGAAGGAGAGTAGTTTCTGATTGTTAAGGAGTGGTTTCTTCTCATTTAAATAGGCAGCACATGCTGGTACCTTAAGGTGTGACATGGTCAGCACATCATAGTTAATGAGCTTTTGTTACATTAGAATTTAGATACTAGAAGTGACCCGAGAATGAATAAAACATCTTTGTGTGCTGAGCCTGCAAGGCCAATTCCTTCACTGTTGCTGGTTAAAAATAGGTGCAAAATTAATTACACAAAGAACAAAAATCCCTGAGAAACTTTAAAGTCATAGAATTGATTGCTGTATTTTTTCCCCAGAAAATAAAGCATGTTAAAATTATCATTCACCAAACTGTGCTGAAAGAAATACTCAAAAACTGCCTCTTATGATCACAACGTGGAGATCTAAGCCTGCAACTGTACATAAAGATAAACAAAGGAGAATAACAAAGGAGAATGAGAGAGATGAGAATTTGTTTATAAGCACATTCCATACTGGTAAAATGATTGCACAAAACCTTTTGATAGACTATAAAAAGTGGGCTGAATCCCCTTTAATTGTTGCTGTGCATCCAGTAAAACTAAGCCTTGTAAAAATAAATATTAATAGTTTTTCAGACCTATAGCTTTTGCTTCAGTGGTGAAGGTACCTTGAATAACTACTGTGAAGTACTGGATAGTTAATCTTTAACCACTGTATACATCTAGACACTGGAACAGGCTGCCCAGGGAGGCAGCTCATGCCATTGGAATCCCAGTGGAGATATGGAAGTGGCTGCATGAAGACCCCAACATAATCAACAAAGGGGACAATACAGGGACTGTGAGCTCCCTGAGACACGGCCTACACACAGGTATGTCATGGCATGGGGTTCCTGCTGTTTAATACAGAAAGATTTGTTTCTCTCAACAGGACACAGTTGTGGCTCTGCAAGCTTTGAGTCTGTTTGCAACTCTCACTACTACAAGCAAAACAGAAATGGATGTAACAGTGACAGCACCTTCTTTGAAAGCACCAGAAATATTTTCAATTGATACTCAAAACCGTTTTCTGCTTCAGACCAAGGAGGTACTGTAGAAAGCAAAGAATGCTTTTGTAATGTCTGCTGACTAAAAGTACATCAAAAATACTGTTTTACCCATCTGTCTGTCTTTCAGATTGTCCCTACACAACCAGTGACGGTTACAGTGGCAGCGGAGGGAACAGGATTTGCTGTCTTTCAGGTATGCAGTGCAGTTATTCTTGCTAAAGGTATGGTGTCTATAAAGACTTTATATTTTGGAAGCTTGATAAAACTTATTAATAAGAATGATCTCCTGAACTGTCTTATATCAGTACCAAAGCACTTTACTAATTGAAAAATGCCAGAAACCATATACTGTGTGAGTGGACATAGTCATGTGATTGATTGTTTACATCCAGTGGCCTGGCTTTTTAAGTACTGCTGGGTGACTGACAGTTTTGAAGCACTTCAGTGGGCCAGAGTCATATTAAAGCTGCTCTGTCCTCCTGCAGAAATGCAGTGTCTGTTAGCAAAACGAAGGACTGCAGCAGTACATTGGCAGGCACAAAGGTAGAAAATGCCGTGTGGACCAGACAGCAATGCCTCATCAGGAACCTGTGGCAAAACTGGGGTAAGGCCCAGATCAGCACAGAACAAGTTAATAGAGTTGTTTTCATTTTAATGAGGTAGAACGTAACAGTAGTGCAAAACCCAGCAATTTTTACATGGTTCTGAAGTAGTGTGAAAGATGGAATCAAAGGATCCTGCAAGCTGCCAACAATAGTAGACACTTAGCATCAGCCAAAAGTGTGGGCATAGCAAAGAGTGGAGGGAGGCATAATGATTCCCTCTCTGCCTGTCTTGTGAAAGACTGTGTTTCAGCAGCATAAATTCGAGTATCTTTACTCATAGTTAAACAAATTAGGCTGGGATCAGCACATACTGTGTTTAGAACTAGGAAGCAATAACTAGCCTTTTTATGCTTGCTCTTCCCCTGTAGCAGAGATTATGTTCTAAAGAAATTCCATCTCCAAGTTTTTCCCTAACTGTATGAGAAATATGGTAAGAGAAAAAGACAGTATTGGATCCAAGTCTCTCTTCCACACTGTCCTGTCCATGATAGTGGCCTAGAATGACACAGGGGAAAGAGAATACCTTTGAAAAGCTATGGATAATACAGGAATATTAGTCTCTGAGCATGAAATACTCATTTCATTGGAAGTACACAGATAAACTCATAATTGCAAAACCAGACAGAGTTCCTACTAGACTCCTTCCAGTCATACTTGGGAAAACTGAACGTAGGGTGCCTTTAATGGTCTCGAAATTTTATGCCAGGTCAGATTCTATCGCAGGTTCTTCCCAACCTGACCCTCACTTCAGTGTTCTTATGCATCTGGGAAACAAAAAAGCATGGTAATGGTTGGTCACAGCTGCCTATCAGGAGTGAACAGCAGTTAGAGATATGCTTCCTTTGTTCAGCACCAGTCTGCAAAACCCACAGTGCCATATCATGACATGTGTTTATTAATTCCCAGAAGAGCGAAAGAAGTTTACAGCAAAGTTCAAAAGTTTCAGCTGATAATTTAGATTATGACCTGCAGGCCAAGATAGGAATGAACATCTCAGCAGGACTATGTTCACACATTCTGTGGTTTCAGATGTGTGGAATGTAATAAAACGGGGCTCCAGAACAGTTAAGACTACTAAACCTTAATCAGTGTTGAGAAGTACTCCCTGATATTAAGTCAACTAATTTGTCAGGCGAGCTGATCAAAAACTTTTCACCAAATTGTTTCTTGCTGGAAGACGGTGATTTGTTAAAATGAATACCTTTTGTGGAAGAAGTACATTTCTTCCAATTACATTTTTGCCAGCAGAAAACTTCACATCCGAACAAGCATGTCTGGTGAAGAGTGAGCAGAAGTCATCTGCTCAGAATAGCCAGAATTGGAGGCTCCTTGGGTTCCAGAGCTCCTTGGGGATGTAGAACACCATGGTTTAAGTTCCCAGTTTGTTGTATGAACGTGCAAATATTCTCCCAAATAACTGGTGTTAGGAACCAAAACCATCTTCTTCGTTTAGGTCACTGTGCTGTTGCTTTTTTTCCTGCAACTTTGAGTCAGAAATGCCATGGATTGATCCAAAATATTGTACTTAACACACTGGAGTAGCTTCTCCAAAACATTGTTTTTTGCTGGGACCAGTCCTTTCCTTCTGCTTCCTTTGGCACGTCTGGTATTCTAAAAGAAAGAGCACTGATGCCATTTGAATAAGATTTCTCCTTTTCCCAGACACAAGCTAGATCTGGGTCACATTTAATAAATTAGATAGCATATGACATTGCTATCACATTTCTTCAGCTGGGTTTCATTGTCAGGCCCGCCAAAGTACAGTGGTAAGATTCATTGTTCTGGGATTTGACTTTCTAGCCAAATGTAGCATGTCAAAATAGTAATTCATTTAAATATCACAAAACACAAGATTTGGTCCATTAATGGAAAAGGCTGCTTTCCCAACAGAGTGAATTCTTAGGGGAAAAAAACAACTTTTTTTTTTGGTGTGTGTAGTCTTGCTGTCTGTGTGTACTAGTTGGCAGTGCATTCACTCTTGACCCTGCAGGATCTCATAAAATGTACTTATTTTGGTTATTATAATTGCAAAACCAGAAATTTACTTGTAGTTTTGTGGACCTGCTGTCAATAAAATCTCCTAGCTCATCCCTTCAATATGTGGGTACATACTACAGTTGTCCTAAGGCTTCAAGGGAAAGGAGAGGATGACTGTAGAGTTAAGGTGTATGAACCATGCTCTCTAGAGAAAGGAGATAAAGAGGTGATCATCCCTAGGTGGCCTGCTGAAAGTCTTAGAAGAAACGCCTCTGTCTGCAACCCTGTGAACTGGGCTTGGCAAATACCTCAGAAATTTGTCATGACCCTTGCCTTCTGGAACGAGGGAGGATGCCACAGAAATGCAGGACTAGCAACAAGGAGTGGGTTGTCAGGATGGGTATGGGCAAAGTGGATAGATGGGCAAGAGCCTTGATCTCCCAGTCATGTAATCAGGGAGTGAGGGAAGACCTGACAATTCCCTGTTACTCGCTACTGAAAAGTGCTGACCAGTTTTTCCACTCAGCACATTTTTACTAGACTTTAGCAAGGGACTGTGTGTTATTCAGCATGATGGTACTGAAAATGATGCATTGTGAATTGCACGCATATTTCTCTGCTACAGTTTGAATGGAGAAGGCATGGGGAAATAATGGAGACAATTTAATGGAATTCATGCCCTCAATCAAGCATGTTTGTGCTGCTAATTTGTGCAGGTTTTGACTGGGGTAAAGTTGATTTTTCTTCATAGTAGTTAGTATGGGGCTGTGATTTGGATTTATGCTGGAGATGATGTTGGTGACACAGGGTGTTTTCATTCCTGCTGAGCAGTGCTTACGGAGAGCCCAGGCGTTTTCTGCTCCTCACCTCACCCCACTAGTATGTAGGCTGAGGGTGCACAAGGAGTTGGGAGGGGACACAGCCGGGACAGCTGGCCCCATCTGATCCAGGGGATATCTCATATCGTATGACATCATGCTCAGCAATAAAACAATGGGTCAGGTTGGCTAGGGACCTGCTGCTCAGGGACTAGCTGTGCATTGGTGTGGTAGTGGTGAGCAATTGTTTTCATTTGCATTGCTTATCTTTTTTGGGTTTTAGTTCTCTCTCATTGTTTTTGTTACTATCAATTATTAAAATATTCTTATCTCAACCCACAAGTTTTCTCACTTTTACTCTTCCGGCTTTCTTCTTTCTTCCCTCCATCCTGCTGGGAGGGAAGTGTGTAAGCAGCTGTGTCATGCTCAGTTGCTTGTGGAGGTTAAACCATGACATAGTTGAAGACCTAAAAGGACAGGAAAAGAGATATTGATTAGGACATTAGAAATAATTAATGTATTTTGAAATATAACTCAGTTGATCAGGTCATCTACTGTTTCAAGCATTATTCTCATGCAGATTAGTTTTTAGTTTTCTCTTCTTGGGCCTCTTACCAGAACTAGCTGTAGTTTGACAAGACTGGACCAGTTCTGCTTTTAGCTTTGGCAGCTGCTTCTTAAAAGGATTAAGAAGAAATGCAGTTGCTTGCTTTGTTGATTTAATGCTAGTTTCTGTATAATGACCTTCTGTCCCCAAAATAACAGTGTATGAACAAGGAGGCTTTAGTTAAACTTTGTGTTGTGAAAAAAGATTTTTCCTTTGTTGTCATGAGAAATTAGGAAAGGAAAGTCAGACTGTAACAGTGATAACTTATTCCATGAAAATGCTAGCTGATTGACCTGTTCAGTATGTGGTTTCAGACATCCTGCATTGGCAGTAAATTCTCATTCATTAGCTTTTTCTGGCAGAAGTTAAAACAGCTTTGTTCCTGTGATGACAGATCGTTGAGCCACCGCCAGCTTGACTTCACCAAACTTTCTGCGTGCCTTTAACTGGCAGGGTTTTGAGATTGGCTTCATCCTGGGTACTGTCTGTGGAGCACTTGTACAGGATAAATCTTCAATGCTGCACTACGGTTGTCCTGAGCGCCTGTACAGAATTGGCTCTGTACTCATACAACATGCTAAATTCAGCAGTGCAGGGCAAGGCAATGGAAATCCTGTGTGTAGATTGAAAGAAAGATCAGAACTTTCATATCAAGAAGTGAGAGATGCAGCAGTGAAAGCAAAAATCAGAAATTAAAGACTCCTCTGTTTGCACAGACTTGGTAGCCTGTAACTGCCTTGCTAACCTATAGCTGACTTGCTAACCTGTAACTTGGACAACCCCTTGTCCTATCTTTACATTTGGACTGACAGTTTTCCATGTGCTGCCAGAAACTGTTGTAAAGGGACTACGATTTTTCCAGAAGTACTCTTCATTCCCTTTTCCTTAGCCAAGCAAAGTGCGTGTTGGGGGTCTTGCAAGGGGAGTTCATTGAGCCATTTTATTATTATTTTTTTACCAAAATCAAAGAAGATGTTAACTATTCTTTGACAGTAAATGTTTACTTAGTCTATTGCATTTGATTTTGTCATTCTAAGGTTTTGGAAGTTGAGCTTTCTCATTCATCACACTGAAGTGCTAAGTCAGAAACCCATTCCCTTGTCCTCTGTCAGAGGTGGTGTCTCATTTGTGCTCATCAGTTTGAAGCACCTTAGAATGCTTTCTCAAAGCTAAATTTAATTTTTGGTGTCTTTTAATAGGTATAACGAGTACATGATTATGTTAGAGCAGATGTGCTGGGACAATGGCAATTGTTCATTATCCTGCATGCCATAGTGGCCAGTAGAGAAATGAAAGCTAGAAAGAGCAAACATGGAGTGATACCTCACTGGTGTTCCCTCCTGCCCTTCACCAATTTACAACACAGGGTCTTCCAAATCTGCTGATCATGTCCATGTGGTCTTGCTGACTTGGTAGATATTTTCATTGTATATTTTTTCCCCCATAAATATGTAAATGTTATAATTTTTCTAAACTTTTAACAGCTGTAGGTTGTGGCAAGTGCTTCTGCAGCTAATGGTGTACTGCATGAAGCACTACCTCCTTTGCCTCCTGTATCTGCTTCCCTAGTTCTTGTATTTTGAGAGAAGGCATAAGGACTGTGTTGGGTCAGAGCAAAGCTCAATCTAGCCCAGTGTTGTTTTCCACAATAGTCAGAGGTGGATGCTGAGGAGGCAGTATAAGATAAATACTTGTAATATATTACTTGACTTTCTCCCACCTCCTACCATGTATTGTTGGAGACCTTCAGCTAGAGACACCTTCTGTGGACTTACAAAAATTCAGTCCCATTAAATTGTCTGGTTTTTGCCTTTGAACATTTGTAGAGTTTACTGCCTGCAACACCTTTAGGTAAGGTCCTTCACTGCATCCTTCTTCCAACTTTCCTGTTTATGGTTGAATTTTATTCTATTTTACCATTTCTTAAATGGTAAACAGAACTGGTAGTAATCAGTTCACACCTTGTTATTATGTACACAAAAATGCATTTCATTCTGCAACTCTTTGAAGTATTTCTAGTCTGGGCTACCTCAAATAAATTAGTGTAATCAGTAAACTATCACATCAGGAAGCACCTGTTTTCTATATCATGTGTGGCTATGGTTAATGGGGGTCACCCACCAAAGATTCCTTTTGGACTCCACTCCTTTCATGATGAACATCAATTTCCACTGTCTATTCCTGTGTTTTAACAACCTTCTATAATTCGACAGCTTCTTTTGTTCTGGTACTTTTATCTAGTAATCTTCCAAACTAGCTACATGCCAATGCAACCTACACGTAGTTTAGACTAGACAAAGAGTCCACGTTTTTCATTTGATTCAGGTAGCTGGTGGGTTTATAGCAACAGCCTATTCTCCAACATGTCATATTCACTTATTTGTTCACTAATTTGACTGATTTATTATAGTTTTGACTGTGTTTCCTGGTACAGATACTGAATTTACTTGATATCTAGTTTTCTAGCCCCCTGGTACTCTTTTAAAAATTGCTGTCACATTTGTCATCCTCCAGTCTGACACTAAGGCAGTTTTAAAGAAACACTGCAGGTAATAATTCAGGTGTTTGTTTACCTCATCAAGTTCAGTTCTGTAGGCAGTACAGCCTAGTTTTTTTGTGGCATAATTTTCTGTCATGGCTGGTAAAATCAGAATACTCATTGGTTCCTCAATTCCAGCTCCAGCATTTCTGCTTTGGCTGTTGGCATTGGTAATTTTATAGGATATTGAGATAGTCAGGCTAGCTCTTAATTTTTCAGACCTCTTTTAAGGGCTTGTGGCTATAGCACTCTTCTATCAGAGTTTTGAGCATCTTACACATATCCACACTAGAAGAATTGGAAACTCTTCAATCTGTGCATAAGAGATGAGCTATTTTATACTAATGTTACTGTCCTTCCCTGGGCAGCCTGTCGTACTTCCTTACTTGTCTTGCTTCGCAGAACTTGGCTGTTGTGGAACAGAAAGGGCGAGAGGTCTGTCCTCCAGGCAAACTGAAGGCTCTCTTTGCACAGAGGAACCAGGTGATGCCCTGGTGGCTAAGAGAGCCAATGGGATCCTGGGGTGCAACAGGAGGAGTGTGACCAGTAGGTTGAAGGAGGTGATCCTCCCCCTCTACTCTGCCCTGGTCAAGCTCTACCTGGAGTATTGTGTCCAGTTCTGGGCTCGCTGGTATAAAAAAGACAGGGACCTCCTGGAGAGAGTCCAAAGAAGGGCTATGAAGATGATTAAGGGCCTGGAGCATCTCCCCTATGAGGAAAGGTTGGTTGAGCTGGGATCGTTCAGCCTGGAGAAAAGAAGACTAAGGGGGGACCTAATTAATGTTTATAAATACCTTAAGTATGGGATGCAGGGGGAAATGGCCAGTCCCTCTTCAGTGGTCAGTGGAGACAGGACAAGGGGCAATGGCTGCAAGTTGGAGCACAGGAAGTTCCGCACCAACATGGGGAAGAACTTTTTCCCAGTGAGGGTGACAGAGCCCTGGGACAGGCTGCCCAGGGAGGTGGTGGAGTCTCCTTCCCTAGAGATATTCAAGACTCGTCTGGACGCCTATCTGTGCAGTATGAGCAAGGGAGCTGCTTTGGCAGGGGGGTTGGACCCGATGATCTCTTGAGGTCCCTTCCAACCCCTACAATTCTGTGATTCTATGATGAAACTACTTAATTGCAAGAAAACCATGTTGTTCTGAGCTTGGAGTAACATGTTATTCCTCATCTGTTTTGAGTGTGTGAATACTGTGACATGATGACTGGAGACAAGTTCTGTACATACGCTATGTATTTGCTCTTGCTGTGCTTCCCTATACAGCCTGTCTCCTTTAACCCAGTGGGTGTCGGTCTCTGAAGTTCGCTTTTATCAGGCGAATATCACACTGTCAGGAAGTAGCTGTGCACATTAGAAACCAGCAGACAGCAGCGAGGGAGAAAATTGCTGGTTGTCCTAGAGCTCCCTTGTATTTGCCTCGGTTGTGTCCTGCTAATTGCATTGGTTCTGCCACATTACAGAGCATTCAGAAAGGATATTTCTTTCAGAGAAATCCCATGAATCTTATGTGCACAACTGGCAGATACAGGCTTGTGTTAGCACCCCTCTGGCATTATTCTGTTAGTAACTTAGCGTTTTAACCACACAGATTTGTTTTACATGTGTCATCTAATGTCTCTGCTTGCAATCCACAGCTCAATGTTATTTACAATACAAAACACAGTGACCAGGGGCTCAGGTCTGTCCGAAAACAAGAAGCCTTTGACTTGAATGTTGATGTAAAGGATGAAAAAGATGATAAAAACCATTTGACTTTGAATGTGTGCACAAGGTAGGTAATTCAATTGGAGCATCTCATACACCTCTTTGTCTCTACAGCTTTTAAATTATTTAAAATTTGTTAAATTATCCATTTGTTTGTATGGATTTACTGAGGTAGGGGATATAAATGTATAATTAAAGAGAATAAAATGCTTTGTAAAAACAGCAGTAGTTAAACTAAGAAGCAATTTGTAAGTTGATAAGTAGACTGTAGATATTTGGTACAAAATAGTTGCTGTCTGGGTGATATTCTTTTCCTGGTATGAATTAAGATGATGATACACTAGATGTTAGAGGTCAGTGGAAGAGTTTGTGTGAAATACAAGAAAAAACTCAAAGGCTACTTTGGTGCAAGAGCTTCTTAGCTACATGGAGAACTGTGGACAGACTTGAAATGCCTTCCACATTCTAACTTCTAGAAGCATATTGTGACAATTGCCCATTACTCTTAACTTTCACGAACAGAATCTGTTGCTTTTGATCTAGAAGTAGGTTTTGGGTTGGTTTGGTTTTTTGAGGTTTTTTTGGTAAAGAGTGAAGTGCTAAAAACACCATGCAATAGAATTAATCATATTTTGATAATCTCTATTAATAAACTTTGCTCGGAACAATTTTGGTGGGAGGCAAAATCCATGTTTACATAATCATAAATTCAGCTGGGGTTTTGCCTTTTTGTGCAGGTATCTTTGTGGTCTTTCATTTATCAATATGTCTTATGGTTATGAACTTGGTAGTATAAACTAATGTAAGCCTCATTCTAGATTTGAAAGAGGTGATGAGTTTTCTAGCTAGTGCATTTCGGATGATGTTGCTTGTTCAGTAAACACCTGCTAAGAACTGAGCTGAGACTGGTGATGTATCATCTCAGAAACCACACAACAGCTACCTGGATAGAATTTGGATCAGATGAGAACAGGTGACATTGGGCAGTCATATTGCATATTCCTAGGTCAGCCAGTCAGTAAATCAAGTTCTTTCTTTGACTGCTTTGCTGCCTCATTTTTATTTACCATGAAAGTGTTTATACATGTATTTAAGAGAAACATTTAGAGGTTTGTTCTCTGGCAGTTTCTTAAGTATGCACTTCTTACTGTAGTTAAAGAGCACTTAATATTTCACAGAAAAACCTATAGGACACTTTATATATATTTACATTTTTTAATATTTTTTATATACAAGGATGTTGAGATGACTACATTCTTTGTATTTTAGGACTTCATTTGTTTGTGAACACTTCCTCTAGAAACTCTGTTTTCTTCTTATGGTGTTACAATGGGTTCCTTATAAATGCAAGATTTGCACAGTACCAACCAACTGGTACCATGATTACTCTTGGATTCCTTTTCTCCACATCCTCTTTTTGATACATATTTAAACTTTAAGCACCAACTGCTCTGCCCACCACAAGGGAGCTGTGACTGGAGATGGAGCCTCTAGGTGACACCATCAGACAAACAGTCAGCTATAGTGACTGTGATTTCCATACAGAGAAGATTGATTTAATTTGGGAAATAGCCAGCAGGCACGAAGCCAGAGGTTTGTTTTTATGTGTTTCTGGTAACCAATTCAGTGATACAGATGGTGGGCAGGGACACTAGAATATATGAGATACATTGAAATAGAATGGGCTTGTTCTTTTAAAGTTTTCTATGAAGTATCAACAGCTTTCTAAAGTCTAGCACAAATTCCTGACATGTAAAGAGCTTACATGATGGGTGTGGGGTAGGTCTTGGCTGAGCATTCTGATTTTCTAGCCTAAGACCTTTGGCTCAGGAATACAGACAGGAAGGGTTCCATCTCTCTGGGAGGACTCTAGGGTGATGATGTTTTAATTGCAAAGTGTTCAAAGGCTAGGGGAAAATCTAGTGGCATTAGAAAACTGCCCCAGGAGAATATTTGGAACATTAAGATCTATCAACTCCTATCTTGGAAAGTCGACTGGTATAAATTCTTGTGAGTCCGTGTTTCTCTTCTTTAGGATGAGACTTTGGTTGCTTGGCTTGATAGACTAGTGATCCTCTTCTCCTCCTTCCCCCCCCACCCCCCCATTGTATATAAATATGCATTGCCTATATTTAATTCCTAAATTACTTTAAAGTTGGTCTACTTAGAATCTTTACAACATGTTGTGGCTTTCTGTTAGAGAAATGGATGGAAGTAAGCAAACACAGTAAGACTGCTGACATCTCAACCAGCATAGCTAGCTGTGGGAATACAGAGTCAGGTAATGGAGCTTGCAGCTTTGCAATTTTTTTTCTTTCTCTAATCTGCAGAATATTCCACCTTCTTTCAACCAGCCTGATGGTGATTGCCCATGATTGTCTCAACTGGGTATCATTCATGACAAATGATGTCTCTTGGTTAGAGGGGCTATTTCACCGTCTGGGATGCAAATACCCAGGGTTGCCAGTTTCTTCTTTGGTTAGGCTTGTTGCCTGCATACCATTTCCAGGCATGGGAAACCTTGTTTATGTTTTCTGCCTAGACTAGCTTGTAGTTGTTTTCTCCTGTTTGCATAATCTATGAGAGGGTCTCACACAACTCTCATATTGCTGAGGAGCTGAAACATAAAGGTCAGCTAAAAACAGTCTCTGTTCTCTTCAGGTATAAGTTTCAAATCTTCTTCCTCTCTCTTACTGATCATTATTCTTAGATGGCGTGGGTTTTTTGTTCCCCCTGTTTTAAAACACCATGGAGTTGAAGAGATGATACCAGGACCCTCCCCCAGAGCTGTATCTCTTTTTTAAGAGAGTCATAGCCTCATAACTTCTTGGATATATCTTAAAATATATCTTATTCACTTCTTGACAATACCAAGCTGGTTTGCTTACCTGTTGGTATTTTGGTAGCAGCCCAGACTGGCTAGACAGCATGGGTATGTTCCTCCTCTCTTATTGGTAATTATGCAGAAATAATTACATCCAGTTCCAATTCAGTTATTTGGTTTCAATAGCAGCTACTTTGGCACAGCACATCATCCAACAGATGGTTTCATTTGTTTCTAATCTTACGAGCCAACTGAAGTCAGCAGTTGTGCTGTATTTCTTTCAAAGTCCTATCTGTGTTCAATCAGCCACGCTGCCAGGCTTAACAGCATTGCTTTGAAAGCAAGTCTTCCCTTTTTTTAAAAACATCCAGCTCTACAAAGAAATAGTTTTATTCAATTACTTTCAACTACTGTCAGGCCTTCAAAATGAGGATTGTAGGCACTTCTATTCTAAGTGTAACAATAATCATTTACCCTCCACCCAAGGAGGGGGGGAACTCTTCTGCCACCTGCTTTATTTGAAGCAATACAATCTTTTGTGAGTCACTGAGGTATCACTTACAGCACAGAACACCATAAATACATTTTGATAGTTTTGTTGTGCACCATAGTATGTAAGGTTTGCAATGCTTTTTAGTCCAGCGTGTAATAATAAGCAATTTTAAGGAAAAAAAGTAATTCAACTCATTAAATCTTCTTTTTCCAAAACTGGATGGCTGTGCATTTTAAAACTGGAACTTTGAGAAATAATCTCATGGAAAATTTGTTAATGGAGCCATCAATTTCTATTGGATATAAGATATAAGGATATAAGAAAAGGTTTGGGAGACTTTTTTAGTGTATATCTTTACCTCACCCTCCAAAAATGAAGAAAGCACGCTGATGCATCCGTTAGAGGAAATAGAGGAATTTCACTTCAAGAGTTCCTAAAGTGGTTTCTTAAGTACTTCTTTTGAAGAGTTTAATTGCAATATTGTGCAATTAATTGCAAAAATGTGTTTAATTGCAATATTTCCTGCATATTTGTGATGCAAACCTGCACTTTTGTGATGTAAACCCCTACTTGTAGATGACGGTAGGATGGCTTCTAGTGGTGTCAGTGTAGTCTCCTATATGATTTGTGTACTGTAGTCTTCTCAGTGCTGAATTTGCGTTTGTCTATGTGATTGAAATGATCAGGCAGAATAAAATACAGATCAATTATTGTCTCTTTACAATTAGAAATTTTCTTGTCGGTATTTTGTTCCATGAGTTTCTTACGTATTCTTATACATTATTGAATCACAGAGTTTTCAGGGTCTGGAACAGGCTGCCCAGGGAGGTGGTTGAGTCACCTTCCATGGATGTGGTTAAAAAAAAGGGTAGATCAGGTACTTAAGGATATGGTTTAGCATGAGACAGGAACAGTTGGACTTAATGATCTTAAAGGTCTTTTCCAACCTTGTGTGATTGAATCACAGAATCGTAGGGGTTGGAAGGGACCTCAAGAGATCATTGGGTCCAACCCCCCTGCCAAAGCAGGTTCCCTAGGGCATATCACACAGATAGGCGTCCAGATGGGTCTTGAATATCTCCAAAGAAGGAGACTCCACAACCCCCCTGGGCAGCCTGTCCCAGGGCTCTGTCACCTTCATTGTGAAAAAGTTCTTCCCCATATTGGTGCAGAACTTCCTATGCTCCAACTTGAGGCCATTGCCCCTTGTCCTGTCCCCACAGACAACTTAGAAGAGGTTGGCCATTTCCCTCTGTCTCCCACACTTCAGATCTGTATAAACATTAATCAGATCCTCTCTCAGTCTTCTAATTCCATGATTTAACAATCAAACCATTTTTTTTCCCGTAGTTCTACTAAAAGTTTCTTTGTCTCTGTGTTTTGAAAAGGTACTTGGGTTCTGGCACAGCTCCAAGTAGTGGTATGGTCCTCATGGAGGTTGGCTTACTCAGTGGTTTCTCTGTGTCACCGGATTTCATTCTATCAGACAACACATTTAAGAAGATGGAAAAGGACAATGGAAAAGTCAACCTATACTTAGACTCAGTAAGTTGAAAATACAAAGATATGTGCTTGTAGTGATGCTAATCTTGACCTTGCCATTGTTTGGTTTCATTTTGGAAAGACATTATTACTATATTCTGCTATTCATATTGAATTAATAGTTCCATTGCTTGTGAGACAGATCAGGTAGGTAAAACTCAGTTATACTTGTAAAGGGCTTCTAGATTAGGCCTCTTAAAAATCATATGTAAGGTGGCAGACATTTCAAGAAGTCTGTAATTTGGACAAAATGACTACAAATGAGAGAAGCATCTTTATATGCATCCTGACTCCCAGGTCTTTAGAAATGCAGTGGACTGGCACAGAGCTAGAAGTCCTTACCTCTTCCATGAAATCACCATCACCAGGGTTCTCAGGATGTTTCTTTTTTGTTTTTCTAGCTAAATCAAACCCAGGTTTGTGTGGATATTCCAGCTGTGAGAGACTTCAAAGTGGCAAATATCCAAGATGCTGCTGTGACTGTAGTGGATTACTATGAACCTAGTAAGTGTCAGTCATTCCAAATAGACCTTAGTGATTCACAAGTTTAAAAGAAAGTGTTTTTTTCATAGAAATTGGACAAATTTTAGTGAAGAGAAAGTCACATCAAACTGAAATTTACTTTTGTAATTAAACTGCAGGCTCTTTGGACACTTGCAATGCTGAATTTTATAACAAATAATAGTGTTTTCCTCTGTGTGTATATATATATATTTACTGTCCTAATGACTTGGTTCTTCAGCTGGCAGGAATTGTCATAAGTTAATTGTCAGCTGGTATAAATTGGCTTCTATCTGGCCCAATGTGTTCCCCAAACTTCCAAAATGAAGCAGGAACTTCACTGTGGTTCACTTACCAAGTGATTATCTTTCAAGTAGCTTTTCCATCTGCTTCTTGTTTAAACTAAATCCTTCACTGGAGGAAATGCCAGTGTTTTGATTTTCTATAGTTATGCAAAAAATATGTACATGGGAAAAACAGTTTCCAAGTTTTTTGATTTCGGTTGGGTTGGCGGTTGGTTTTTTTTTTGTGTAGAGTGTGTTTTAGAGAAAGGCAGCAATGTACAAAGCTCTTGGCCAAAATGAAAGGCAAAGAAAGATTGCAAGCTGCTGGAGAAGACATTAAAGAGGTCATTACACCAGCCAGCTGAAACACTATTAAGGATTTGGGTTTGGTTTGAGATAAGGCATAAAAAAGTTGTTTAGGCAATTTCCTTCATGTTGGTTTGTTTTAGCACAAGACAGAAGACAATCAGATATGCTGTGATGTGTGTTAAAAAACCACATATGAATACATATCTGTAAATATTTTTATTTGGTGTAAATACATTTAGTATCCATATAGTCTCAATAAATGAATATTAATTTTAAAATATGAATTAATATCCTTAAGGACTAAAATTTGTATGACATAATAAGTGCTGAACAGGAAACTTTGACTTTAGGAAGTTGCTTCAAATACTGTTCAATATTGACACCATTGCTGTTATTGTGGAGCATAGGCAAGCATTATTGGTCAACATATATACATACACCATGATTTTGAGTTCTCCTGAGAGAGCTCCTTCCTATGTAATACAGGAAGGTGCTTTTGTTTTAATCTATTATTTCCCACCACTGTCAGAGTTGGTGACCCAAGCTGCAGGTATATATTTTACATGATTGTGACAGTCAGATTCATGTCATATTCAGAGCTGGGATATGTCTAAGTCCTCATGCTCTGACATTTATCAAAAATGTTATGTGTCAAATGTGACAGCTGCCATAGGTATAAGAACTGGCTTGGATGCAAATCCAGCAGTGCCAGGAAGGAGATCTAGGGTCAGTATGCACAGCTACTCAGCACATCCAAATGGCTGCTTCTTCTCTTGCCTGGCTTTGTTCAGAGCTAGTTGGATGTCACTGTTAGGTAAGCATTTTAGACTGTAAAGATACATCTTTCATCTGTTTATTTAGTTATTTAGTTATTTGTTAGTATTGGGAAAAGAAGCTGAATATAATTTCAGTTAAAAAATACTACTAACAAAAAACCAATTGCAGAGTCCCTAGCTGGAATGAAAACTTTCAAACTAAAGAAACCCACCATGGGAATGAGACTGCAAAAGCTTGTTTTGTGAGTGATTCTCAAGGGTTGAGGCTTTTAAATGAATGCCATTTTCCAGGCTGCTACTCTGTTTGGGTTCCTCCCCCCTCAGGGAATGGAGGAGCAAAATACAGGAGCAGGAGCCTAGGTGGGATGGGCTGCCCCAGATTCAGGAAGCTGGAAGGTGAAGCTCCCAAACATAATATTGAGAGGGAAAGCATCAGTTATGAGAGGCTTAGCACTTAAATGTCATAGACAGCAACCTGCCAGGTAAAGCATTTGAATACTTTTGTCATGGGGGTTGCTGGGTAGGTAGGGGAAAAATTCCTTTTAAAATGTTTGGCTGAGGTTTGTGAGTAGATGGGGTCTAACGGTTCATAGTGAGTCTATGAAAGTGTGCCTTGCATTCTCCTGAAGGTGTTGAGAACATTGTGATGTTTTGGGAGAAGAACAAAGATTAATGCCTAGGCTTAAACACCCACTGTCGGAAGTATTTTGCAATGTATGGACGATGTCTGCATCAGAGTTTAGTGCATCCTTTAAAAATGCTTTTCTTGTGAAGCTGATTTGTTGGTCAGTACTCAGAGGTTCATTAACTAACGGTAATTAACCTTCCTGAACAGGGAGAAGAGCAGTGAGAAGCTACAATTCAGAAGTAATGCAAAGCATAACCCCTTGTGACTTCTGTGAAAGTGATTGCAGTCTTTGCCACCGAGATGGTTCTCCAGCTTTGCTTCAGCACTCTTCATTGGCCTCCTTGTTCTGTGTGCTGCTTGTCCTTCATGTAAACTTGCTGTGCACTTGGGTGGTGTAAAAGGAAACAGGTTATGTTTCACATTTAAGGTTTCCATAAATTATCCAAAGAGAATTTTATGTTCAGATACCAGCCCATCTTTATTGATTACAGTGACCAAACTCCTGCTGCGTTCAGGGGAATCTGGGCTGGCCCACATGGTAAATTTCTGGCTGTGCCAGAAAACTTCTTTATGTGTCTGCTGGAAAAACTTTCCAAGTGTTAGTTTCATACTGAAGTTATTTTCTGAAGAAGCACAGAGTTACTGAGAAAGCAGTCTGAGAACATACAAACCTAGCTCCACATTCCCACTCCCTTTTCACCCCAGCTTTCAGTTGTGCTTATTTTTTAGGGGTGTATGTTAGTTTACCATGCTTCTGTGAAACACTATCTGCTTCTCCGTTGGAATGTTGGTAAGCAGAAGCCTGGGAGCTTGGTATCAGAGCTTGCTTTTTTCTGTTCTGCAAACATGACACTTAACATTAATACTGAATTTTGCTGTATGCTCTCATGGGGAATAATATGAAAAATAAAAGGAGCTGGCTTTGTAGCAGATCTGAGAGCCAAAAAGTGCTGCATTCACAAACTGCTGAGTGCTCCAGAAAATTGTCAGTCTTTTTTTATCATTACAGAGAAGCTAGGTGGAATTTTTGCCAATTCATAAGCTAATCAAGTTTGGAAATAAGGCCTCAGGATGTTCTCATGCATTCTACTCCGAAAGGCTTTTACTGTAAATGTATCAAGGATGGAGTCTTATGTTTGAGACTTCATTTTTCTAGGCTTATTCAGAAATAAACCTAAATTTTCTTTCTGTGTGAGAATGCTGATGTCCACTGGCATATTTATGGCTAGCTAAAGTTTGCTTTGATCCTTCTCTGGGTTTTGGAAGTCTTCTAGAAATGTCACTTTGGGGCATCGTTTCTGTCTTGCGTTTGCAGCTTTGCCAGTGATGTGAGTGGCATAACCCTTAGCAGCTGTTTACTGCTCTCTGGCCATGTCAGTTGGTTGGCCCCGAATGCCCTCCGTGCGTGCAAGTCCTGCTGTTGGGTGGCAGGAGAGGCTTTTGGGAGGTATGGGCTGCACACACGCTCAGCCCTGCAAAACAATTGCCACACTTGCTTAACTTGAAGCACATCCTTGTATGCTGAAATGCTTTCCTGAAGCGGGATGGAGGAGAGGGAAGGGGAAGGCCAGCAGACATTTTTACACCCGAACCTGTGCTCTGCACACAGGGAGACTTACAGGTCTCTATGAATGTGGAAATGTGTGAGCTTGGAAGCTCTCCCCTCCTGAGTGAGTGGATGAATGGCTTCCCTCTCTGGCAGCCGATTCATCCCTCCTGAACACTGCCTGCGATACCTAATGCTTACTTCTTTTTGGTAAGGAAGCCAAGCTGATAACAATCCTAGCTACTAAAATGAAATTGATAGCTGTCATGCCGACTAACAGAGGTAGAAATTTTAAGGCTCTTGATTCCCTTTCATAGCTTTTTGAGACGGAGTGTGTACATGTTCACATGTAATAATGAGCCAGTCACTTTCCTTGGGCAATTTCAAATTTTTACTGACATTTTGCTACCACTTAAAATGTATATTTTTGTATTTTATGCTCATCTATACTCTTGTTTGCAAAGGAAATTAGTGGATAGTAGCATGGGAAGAGGCCTGAACTTCCTGAAGTGGGTGCCTTCTGATACCGAGGTATAGGTCTCTAACTTCAGAACCAGTTTAGGTGGGGTTATATGTTTTACTTTAGATGTATTTAGAATTTAAAATGGGGTTTTCTTTCACAAACTCTGGGTTTTGTTCTGTTGCTCTGGCAGTTCTCAGTAGTCGGTGCACATTTTTCTCTTGTCTTTGGTGCACTTTGGGCGTAGCCCCTCAAATGTTGAAGAGTGCCTTAAACACGAGTGCCTGTGGTGCCATGATCCACATGAAGTAATACCATATTTATTGAAAGCCAAAGCACTGTTTAGCCAATGGGATGCAGGATCTGTCCCTCTGTAAGCCATGTCCTTGGTTGCAGGGGTCCAAAGCTAATATAAACCAAGATATAAACCAAAACACATCTTTATGTCACAAATCCTTTACCATGTATGGGAGCATGGATTGAATTGTGCCAAATGTAAAATCTGGAAATCATTCACACTCTAAACTGGGATGTGTGTTGCTGTGGGTTTGATTTCTTGGTGACCTATGAAAGCAGGTCTTCTTTTGCCTTTGAGGACAGCAGCGTTGTTGTGTCCTTTGCTTCCATTTAATATAATTCTAAGAACCCAATGCTCACATATTTTCTGTTTTTATTATATAGAGAGCTTCTAGGAGGGACATTGATACCTGATTAATCCTAGGATAGAAAAGCTTATTTTCTAGACAAAGTGTACTGGATATAACCGACTCCTTTGAAGTAGATAGTAGGAATAAATGAGTTTTATTTTGCAGGCAGTCCTGGCTTCCTGAATATCCTCCAGAAAAATAGATTTAAACCGCTCAGTCTAATTTCAGACAGCACAGCTTTTGTTAGCATTCCCTTACATTTGTTTTTGAGACAAACAACACATGTTTTTAAATGACTCTTGGCTGCCTTGCACACCCTGCTAAGAAGCATCAGTCATAATGCACCGTGTCGTGGAAGTCGTTGGAGTCAGGGAACAAACATCCTTTTGCTTTTTTTCTATGCCTATATCATTACAGGCATCCAAATCTGCCCCAATACTAAGCGATTTTAAAGGAGCAGTGTACATTTTTATGACTTTAAACAAATGTTTTTACACCAGAGGCCTTTAAAAATTCCTCCACTGAAGCCTTCAGTCACTTTGCAGTTGTGGCTAGTGCTTTGAATGAGTTGCAGAGGTCAATTTTGTGTTGTGTGTTGGCAGTGGCTGGAACAGAGGAAAGGGAGCGTTACCTGAGAGAGTCACTTTGTTTTCCTCATCGTTATACAGGAACCTTTACACAAATGCTCAGCACACATTTTTAGATTGCTCTGTAAAGTAAGTTTTTGATGTTCGAGAGGCCATGCCAGGGAATCTTTTAGGAAAAAAACCCTTTAGGAACTCTTTAGGAACAAGGTCTTTAAGGAGTTTTAAGGAGTAGTACTAAAAGTAGTTAGAAAAAGGTATTTTTGTGATGGAGAGTTCATGCTGTATTGCCTGAACATTTCTGCGTGGCTTCTTTGAAATCTGAGTACTTTCCCTGGGCCCTTTTCAACTGTATGCCATCAACGAACACGGTCAGTGCAGGGCCATTAGTATGCTATTAAATTAGTAAGAAACAGGTTTTTGTTTAGGATTGAGTTTTAAACATAATGCATTTTAAAAATGACACCCTACCCCCACCCTCCACCCCCAATTCTACCTCTGCTGTTATCCATGATCTTAGCTGAGGTTGTCTGTCCTGATTTCTCTGTGGGTGTGACACAGGATCACAGAATCATAGAATGTTAGGAGTTGGAAAGGACCTTGAAAGATCACCTAGTCCAAGCCCCCTGCCAAAGCAGGAACACCTAGACTAAATCACACAGAAACACATCCAGGCAGGTTTGGAGTGCCTGCCAAGAAGGAGACTCCACAGCCTCTCTGGGCAGTCTGTCCCAGTGCTCTGTCACCCTCACAGTGAAAAAGTTCCTCATATTCACATTGAACTTCCTACACTCCAGCTTGCACCCACTGCCCCTTGTCCTATCGCTGGCCATCACTGAGAACAGCCTGCCTCCTCCTGACTCTCACCCTTTACATATTTATAAACATTGATGAGGTCACCCCTCAGTCTCCTCCAGTCATCTAGAAACCATCTGTATTGAAGGCTATTGTACAGAGCAGGGAATGAGTGCTGCCTAAGTGGTTTTCAGCACTTTGGACCAGGCCAGTGCCTGGTTTAGTTCCCAGTGTGGCACTGCCCACTGCCGTGCTCACGTTTACTTCAAGAGCAGGAGCCTGTGGCTTGTGCACATCAGTGGCATGTGATAAAAGGGGGAAGTGGCTGGACTGGTGCAGGAGAAACAGAAGAGCCAAGGTCCAACGTTACGTGCCTTTCTTTTGCCTTGAAAGTCAGTGTTGACAATTGAAACTAAGATTCAAAAATTGGTTTTATACAGTTTTCAAAATCCTGTTCTAGCAATACTTCTCCAGAGGTGGTGTTCACGTTGGTATGAATATTGGCAATATTTTGTTTGAGTGATTTCCTGCAGAAACCGTATGTATATACGTAGCTATCATGTAGGCTCCAGTGTACTACCATGTGTAATGTATGTGCAATTATATAGTTGTATGTACTTAATGTCTATGCAAAAATGTACAAGATCTTCACAAAGTGACCGAACCAAGAACATTGTGTGGTGTTCCGTTTTCCCAAATACTCAGTCAGGTTTTCAGGAAATAATAAATTTGGAAAGCAAATGGAACCTAATGGCATAATTTTTCTATCTATCTCAAGCACTAGAGCAAGGGTATTCGATTTTAATTCTAATGGCAAATAATATTTCTTATAGCCTCCAACCATGAATCTTTTTGCACTGTTTAGTACTCTAAATGCCTAGAAGATTTCAAAATTAGGTGTTCTTACTAGTAATTTATCCATAAAATATGACAACTGCTCTGTGATCAGGTTTTTTTGAGTTATTATTAGAGTCCCCTTTCTGCCATGTCAGAATACTTGCCTTCAGTGTTGTTTCTCATTCAGTTCATTGTATTTTTGTGTGTCTCTTGGAAATGCCATTACGCTAATGCTATTCCATGCACTAAAGTCCGACAGTGTGCTGTATTAGATCAGCCCAGTGATTATTTTTCCTAATGGATAGCTCATTATTTCCAGATGTGCATGCCCATTAATTGCTTATGTGCTGCCTTGGAGTCAACAGAACTCCGGTGTTAAGGTTTCTCTTTAAGTTTAAATCATGCAGTTTGTTTCTGTATTTCTTAGTGGTTACCCTAAAGCTTCATCAGCCTTGCTCAAATCTTGTTATATTAAGAATTAATTTTGTTGTTGTGGTGGTTTTTAGTATTAGGCTCGGTGGGATGCTCGTAGAAGGAAGAAAAAGCTAAGAGGGCTGGCTCAAGGGAAGTACCATATAAGCAGGTGTAATGTGCTACACATTAGCTGTGCTACTGCCTATTGCAACTCTTCCATATCAGGCCTTAAGCAATTTGAGCTAAAATTCCTGTCTGCCTTGGGATGTAGTCAGTTACCCACTTTGGTCTAGTTTAGGATCATCCTATGCATTTCCACTTTGGATCAACTCAGAAATGGTAGGAAAAAGCATGCTTCTGTGTGCTGTTTTGAGCAAGCAGAGGTGAACTAACATGCCAGCTATGCAAACTACTTCTGCCTTTTTGAAAAATAAAACGAATGTTAAGGAACTAGACTGTTTCACAGGATTTTGGAAAATTGTCATTGGTTTATTTTTCTTCAAATAAAGTTTGCAACAGCTATTTTGAAATTCTATTAAAGATTACTTTTAATAACATGTCTACTGTTTGCTTGTTTAACCATGCAGCTACCTGTAGTAGATCACAGTTTCTCTACTCTATCAGCATGTCTTCGAGGCTGCCTTGCCTGTATTTTAAATCTCATAATTTGTAGTGATGCAATGGTGACTCCCATGGTCATGCTGCTAACTGTGACCTTACAGGTCATAGTTTGGGACTTTCCCAACTTGAGGTCACCACGTTTTAAAAGCATTATTACTGGAAGTTTTGCCATATAATGTCAACAGAAGCTGTATACCTAAAGGTGATGTGATTAACTCAGTTAAGGCAGTGCCTTTGTGGGTGTGGAGAACCTCAGGAACTGTACTTTCTGTAAGCAAGAGCAAATCTTTCAGATGCAGAACTTGCTGTATGGGGCCTGAAGTGGCAGCAAAGCTCCAAGTAATCTTTATACTGAAGTATTTTATAAAGAGCCTAATGGAGTTGATGTACAAATTAGGGTTAGTTTTTATTTTCAGATAAACTGCTATTTTAACTCTCATTTTTAATGTTTTAGAATTTTGGCCTCTGTCACTTTATCTTTCCTCAATTCTCCTCATAGTTCTCGCTGTTTCTCCTGCCTGCCTTTGAAAGAGCTTCCTGGCCCATTTTGGCTTCAAGGTCAGGTTCCGCTCACCTCTTTGACCCTGACCTTTGAGCAAGTTTACCCAGTGTTCCCTGTGCTGACATCTCACAGATCTACCCTTTCCTTCAGAGCTTTTGTTGCCTGTCAAGGCTAAAATCCTTTTTGGAATCATGCATAAATAGCTGTCAACTCAAACTCAGGGTAGATAAAGGACACTCTGGACTTCTCAGCACAGATTTAGGAAGCTGAAATGATGTTTAACCAATCTGATAGCTTTCTACAGTGAGAGGATTGTCTGCGTGGCTGAGGAGAAACAGTGAATGTTTACATAGACTTTAGTAAAGCCTTCTCTGCTAATGTCTTCATAGAAAAGCTGATGAAGTATGGACTAAAGGGTTAGCATGGAGGTGAACTGAAAACCAGCTGATCAGCTGGACTGAAAATGTGGTGATCAGTGCAAGGCCCTGCTGGAGAGCAGTTCCTGGTGGCCTACCCCAGGGTCAGCATGTGCATGGTGCTTTGCATGCTTTTGTTATCGCTGTGTTCCGCTGGAGTGGGATGATGGGGTTACACTGGCCAGAAGCTGAACCACCAGCCTCTCACTCACTTCCTGCCACCAGAGGAAAGACAGATAGACCCCTGGGTGGCAACAAAGACAATTTAACAGAGGAAAGGGAAAATAGGGCCCGGGGCGGAGGGGTGGGGGTGTGGGGAGAAGTGATGCAAAAGCAGTCAGTGACCACATCCTACCAGCAGACCAAAGCCCAGCCAGTCACTGAGCAACAGCTACTTTGGGAAGTACCTCCAGTTTTATTGGTGAGCAGGATGTCATATGGTGTGGAATATCCCTTGGGTCAGTTGGGGGTCAGCTGTCCAGGCTGTGTCCCGCTCCCAACCTCTTGCCCACCCCCAGCCTACCTGCTAGGAGAGCAGCATGACAAATGAGGCACCCTTGATGCAGCTGAAGCAGGAGTGCTATCAACAGTGATTTGGCCACAAATCTGAAAGGAAGTTTTGTATGGACTGCTGTGAAGACAATCAACTCCACCCTTTTCATGGGAGCAATGTCTGTGTGTGAGCAATGACAGGCTCTCACAGAGCTGGGTGCTATCATAATGGCCAGCAGCTCCTCACTGTTTCTAGGGTCCTCTGCTGGTGTCTGTCTGCTGCTGTCTCTTGCAAATCTCTTGCCATCTGGGTACAGCCTGACTTCACTTGCTTTGCTACACTTTGTTGCAATAGGGTCTCTCACTGTGTGTTCCAGTAATATCCCTTTACAGGGAAATACAGTAAAGCCTGGGAGTATAAATTTGGAAATATTTTGTTTGGATGGAATTTAAAATTCTTCACTTGTATGGATCAAGAATCCATTGAAGTAAAATTACTGTATTAGTAAAGTTTGAAAGAAATCCCACTCCATCTTTTGTTTTGGTTGCCTACAGCTCTCCCCAGAATCCTCAGACCCTGTAGAAATTACACCCATTTCCAGATGGCAGCAGATGATAAAAGATACAGAATGTTTCAGGGTTTTTTTCTTGCTTTTTCCCTCCCAGATGTGTAAGTGCTTTGAGAGCTGCAGGTTTGTGGGTTTATTTTTTTTTTGCCCAGTATGAGAAGATAATAAACCAATAAAAATACTTCGCTTAATCTAATTGCCATATGTCTTAGCTGTGTGTTCTGGTCCTTAACACATAACTTATGCTGATGTTCCTTCAATAGAAAAGCTCTTCCCAAAGTGAGAGATGGTTTCATGGTTTTTCTGTTCCCTAAAAGTATTTTCCCTTATGCTCAAGGCATTTACCCGATGACTGCCGTCTGTTCTTGCTCTCTTTCTGCCTCCTCTCTCCGTGTTGTTTGTGCACTAGGGATGGGGGAGTGGTAATCTGTAATGGCAACAAGAGCTGCAGCAGGCTGTGACTGCTGAATGTGGGGAGTGTGCATTTCTAGGAATAGAAAATACTGGATGTGGTTTGCAGGCTTTGCATGCCCTGCAAATTATCCCTTCCTTCTTTCCCTTTGGTACCTTTTGAGTTTACGTCTTGTCACCAGCATGCTAGTGAAGTCCCAGTAAACACAGCATGGTCCTAAGGGGTGACAGGACCTTGACCTTAGGGAGTAACTAAGGAGCTGAATCTGCCTGTACTGTCTGAATAATTGACGCAAGGAGATGAATTTCTGAAAAGGGTAAGTTGGAGCACCTAAACTCTCTCCTGTTTGATTTATTTATTTATTGTGCTTCTCCTACAGAGGGAACCTAAGGAGACTGATACCCAAGTGAAAGTACCTTTAGAACCATCAGTCTCAATAAATTAGAGGAAGAGATTAAAAAAGCCAACAAGTAGCAATCTAACACAGCAATGACTTCCAGGGTTGATTTTACCTCTGAGCACATTGTGATTTGGTACAGCTGTACTTAACATGGGCAAATGAGAAGTTAAAACCTCATGCATCAGAGCTTAAAATACCCTTGAGAGGTTAGGAATAAATTGAGTGTAACATAGAGTATTGCGTAGCTAAATTGTCATACCTTTCTTTGGAAGCATCCTCGTCCTCACTCCTGGGCTGGATGCGCTTCTGTTGTTATCCCCTATAAAGCAAAGCCTAAGTCCTCCTGGTGAGAGGATCCCTGGATGGAACTGCCCCTTGCTTATCATCCTTTTCTGAGCTTTGCAAGTCTAAGAATTGCCAGTTGCAGCAAGGAAGGATTATGCAGTTATGGCAGATCTTTTGAAGCCCCAAAAGGGAAAATTCATTGGGTCAAGTTTCATGGGGCTGTCTTGGGGTCTTACATGGAAAGCTAGATAAGAGCCTTACTAACTGCAGGCAGCAATAGTCCGGGAGGACTTCCAGCACTGCAGAGACCAGAATTCAAGTTGTTTGACAAAATGCAGGAATGATCTAAAAGCATCAGTTCCATGTAAGCAGAGATAAGAGCAAAGTCCCGTCCTCAGGAAAATGGTGCTCAGCTGCACAGATGCAGGCCGGGGAATGACACAGTAGAAATGGTACAAGACAAGATCAGGGATGCAAATGGATCACTGACTGACTGAATGCTGGCCAAGCTATTTTGCCTGACAGCATGTGCCAAGCTATTGCGAAAGCAGCAAAGATGCCGAGTTGTGTAAACAGGAGTGTTGTCTGAAAAGCAATGCTGGCTTCCTCCAGCCAGCACCGCTGCCGGTCTCAGCCAGAGCAGCTGCTCTGATGTGGGCACAAGTGACAAGGAACTCCAAATGGAAATGGCAGCTGAAATGGCCTGGGTCCTCCCAGGTGAGGTGTGTGAGGAAAGGGTTAAAGAAAGGAGTGGTTTAATCTACAGAACAGACAGCTGAGGTTAATGTGACGATGGTTTGTCATAGAGGCTATTATGATAATAACACAAATAATCAAGAGGTTTGAATAGCAGCAAGGAGCACTTAGTGTAGATATTAATGAAGAGCCAAAGGTTCTCGAATACTAAAGTTTCTGAAAATGGCTTTTAGGTTAAAGAATATATGAAATCCAACTGTTGCAGCTGGACACCTGAAGGAGAGCAAAGAGGCTGTTAAGCAGTTAGGTACAAAGGAGCTCGGAATGTCTGGGCTGGGCTGGGAGACCAACAAAGGCCAATGTAACTGTGAGTCTTCATGAAGGAGCTGTTGCAAATCCCACCTTGGGCACAGAGTTGATTTCTCAGTGTCCCTGACTCTCTTATTTATCTGGGTCCAGAAACTTATCAGTGACTCTACTTCCAGGCCACAGCAAGAGCTTGAGTAAACACTTTCTTAGCGGAATGCTCTATTTAGATGCAAAACTTGCTTTGTGTTTATATTCCTAATGGCAATTTACATTTAGGTTTTGTCCTCTACTCATCTGTTTGTTGAACTTGGTATCCTGTTCTATTTTCTTCATTTGCATTCAATTTTAAATCTTCCATGAAATCCATACTGCTGATTCCTTCCAAGTGGACTACAAGGGTTGCTTTGTAGTTTTGCCTTATAATATGTTTTACAGAGTTCTACGCGATGTTGTCTGCCATATTCTTCCAGCTGATTTATGAATGGGTTAATAAACCTGGAAGCCCATCTTCTAGGCCAACAGTTTTATTACGGTCATTGAGAACACAATGAAACTGATTTACTGTGCAGGAATGGCTGTAAGAATAGGGGAAGCCCACTGAGTTTACTACAATGTCATTCAATATATTTTATGATTCATATGCAGTTAAAATTTCGGACAGTTTAAAACTGGTGAGGTGGTAGATAGCAGGAAGTTCATTTTGCAGTCTGATTGGAGATAGTTGGTACTGTGGTCTCCAGACTCACTTGCTTACATGGAAGTTTGAGTTACAGTTTTGTCAATAATTGTTTAATTTCAAAATATTTTTGTGTTAAATATGAACAAACCCAAGATTGTATAAATGCACCATGAAGCAGCATCTTGAATCAGCTTTTGCTGTCAATCAAAGTATTAGCTTTAAAACTTTTGTTTTCGATACTGAAAACAAAACAAAGCCAGTAAATCAAGCGGATTGGGAAGATGAGACATACAGAGTATTGGGAAGATGAGACATACAGACTACAGACCAGTTTCTAGAAAGGTTGTTTCGGTGCAGGCTAGAAGATAAAAACATAGGAACAGACAGAGGCTGAGTTTATGAGTAAATATTAGTGTAAATATACTATCTTTTCCTACCCAAGCTGACTCCTTCCTTTTTCCCTGAGCCACAGACACCTTTAAAATACCTGCTACCACTTGCAGGGGAGGCACAAGTTAGCGGTGCTCACTTTCAGACCTTGCTGCCCCGTTCCCTTTGCTGCTGTAGTACACATCTATCTGGCACTGGCAGTGCATTTGGGTCTTGAAACCAGCTGAGACCGAAGGCACAGCTACCGAGGTGAGAGAGGATTTTAATATGTCTGAGGTGAGGAATGATAAATTTTATTCCTAATAAAGAGGAATAAAACAATGTAAAAAAAAAAAAAAGCCTCTTGATCTAATTCACAACTGCCGCCTACGAGGGAGACTCTGAGGGTTTCCCTTGGGATTCTTCTGGCTCATGTTGATGGAAAGGGAGGACTGGGCTGAGGGATACTTTAGGTAAGTGGATAGACATTTCTTTATATTTTTTTTATAGATGAATGCTTATTAAAATGCTGGATCAAGAGGCAGGGATAGTAATATAAGCACATGTGGAAACAATGTACTGAGAAAGCTCTGTGGTTTCATATGGAGAAAAAAGATAGCAGCCAACTGTAGCTCAGTGGGCAACTAATTAAGCCAGAGATCTCTCTGTACATTGTATTCCAAGTTCAGTGCAAAAGTATATATCAGCAAGGTACCATACGATTTTTTCCTTCATAGCTCGCAGTCTGATCTCAGGAATCACCTATGCATCACCACCACAGTGATCATTTAAAGATGAATGGCCTGGCTGGATGTTAGGTAAGATTTATGTGTCTTGTTCTTGTACACAATCATTTTCCTTGGTCAGTTCCTTGCAGCTTAGGTATGTTTTTCTCCCTTCGTGGTTTTAATTGGATCGGAGTTAGAATAATAAAAATATTAACACGTTTAGTGTTTAACAACTTTAAGTTATAAAAACAGTTGTAAGGGCTGAGTCTGCCATCACTTCATATCTTAATTGTACCATTTAAAATGGGTTGCTGCAGTGTTTACGGTTCCTTCCCTGACCCTGTCCACTTTGATTCCAAGACACAAAGACCAGCCGTAGCCTAGACGACTTTTATTACAGGCTACAGGTGAAGCAAAGCCAAAAAAAAGAAAAAGAAAGAGGTGTGAATTCTTCAAGAGGAAGCACAGTGTGTGGTCTCAAAATGGTACCTCTCGCCAAAGGAGTTAAGTGACATTTAACAGTGCATTATTCAGAAAACAAAGCCTAGTGTGACCTAGTCAGCTTTACCTCAGCTGTTTCTCTAGTTTCATTCTTTTTCCACTTATTCATAATGACGTTATTCTTCTACATTTACAGTAAGTAGGATTGGGATAATTCTGCATGGGTCAAATACAGAATCACAAATTTCCAGAGTCATAGGGGTTCAAAGGGACCTCAAGAGATCATCAGGTCCAACCCCCCTGCCAAAGCAGGCTCCCTAGGGCAGGTCACACAGGTAGGCATCCAGACGGGTCTTGAACATCTCCAGAGAAGGAGACTCCACAACCCCTGGGCAGCCTGTCCCAGTGCTCTGTCACACTCACCATGAAAAAGTTCTTCTGCATATTGGTGTGGAACTTCTGTGTTCCAACTTGAAGCCATTGCCCCTTGTTCTGTCCCCACAGACCACTGAAAAAAGGCTGGCCATTTCCCCCTGTGTCCCACACTTAGGACATTTATAAACATTAATCTGATCCCCTCTCAGTCTTCCTTTCTCAAGGCTGAGCAGCCCCAGTTCACTCAGCCTTTCCTTGTAGGGAAGATGCTCCAGTCCTTTAATCATCTTTGTAGCCCTCTGCTGGACTCTCTCCAGGAGATGCCTGTCTTTTTTATGCCAGAGAGCTCAGAACTGGACACAATGCTCCAGGAGGGGCCTGCCCAGGGCAGAGTAGAGGGGGAGGATCACCTCCTTTGACCTGCTGGCCATACTCCTTTTGATGCACCCCAGGATCCTATTGGCCCTCTTAGCCACCAAGGCACACTGCTGGCTCGTGGCTAACTTGTTGTCCACCAGAACTCCCAGGACCTTCTCCACAGAACT
Source organism: Laterallus jamaicensis coturniculus (assembly GCA_022605575.1). Lineage (NCBI taxonomy): Eukaryota > Metazoa > Chordata > Aves > Gruiformes > Rallidae > Laterallus > Laterallus jamaicensis. Next base: position 80,951,853 of record JAKCOX010000001.1, on the reverse strand, counting down.
CCTCTCCAGCAGCTCATCCCCCAGCCTGTACTGATACAAACAGTTATTCCTTCCCAGGTGCAAGACTCTACACTTGCTTTTGTTGAACCCCATTTGGTTTCTCCCTTCCCAGCTCTCCAGCCTGTTCAGGTCTTGCTGAATGGCAGCACAGTATTCCTGCGTGTCACCCACTCCTCTCAGCTTTGTATACAGGAACGCTCTGAAACACAAACCTAAACCCCTTGAGATGCACACATTTCGCCTAGCAAGTGGTGGAGCAGAAGGCTTGTAGCCATCCCTTTTTACTGGAGGTGATTGACAGCAAACTGCATGACCTGCAAGCAAAGCTGAGAGCCAACTTGTGCTGCCCAGACCCAGGCAGCTGCAGGCATGGGGACAAGGAGAGGGTCTGTGAGCAAAGGTGGCTGCTGGAGCTTGCAAACTGCACTGTCCTGCCCCAATGCCCAGACACAAGAGTGGTCATCTACCACCTAGGGTAGCAGCTGGACTGTGCCTGCTCTCACTGGCCAAAAAATATCTCTGGCAATGGGACCTGAGTCTGAGAAAAATAAGGAAAGCTGGATATGTGGAAGAAGGAAAGCAAGAGAGGGAGAGGGAGCAAATCTTTAATCAGGCTGAGGTTGGACTGTTGCTGCCTGGTCAATGTATAGATCAGTATTTATCCTGTGCTAGTGGCACCAAAACTGACTCATCTGACTAACATCACGTGACCTGATTTACAGGTCACAAACCACATTCCTACATGCACTGAAGACTGGCCTGAGGATGAGACTCTTGCTCTGCATCACATGCAGTGTACGTGTAATGCAGATCACTCTGTGAAGGATGTCAAGGAACATGCTAGCATAAACAAGCTGAGCAAGAGTCAACAACGTCAAACGGCAGTGGAAAAGGTAAACAACAGACTTGGATGTATAAACAAAAGAACAGCTTGGGAGATGCGTGATGCCCTTCTACTTCTCAGCTACTGGCAACGCCATGGCCACGTTTTGTTGAGGTCTGTGACAGGAAACCAGCTGTCTGGCTGTGGAGTTCCCAGAGACAGACAACAAGGGCTGTCTAGAAAGAACAGCCACCATGGGAAGGTTAAATTAATTAGGGTTGCTTGAAGCCCCTGGAGGTAGGAGTGTGGGATAAGATACTTCTCTGTCAACTATGTCTAGCTATGTCAAAAAACTTGAAAAGTTGAGGAGAATAACTTCTTTACTGTGACCATGAGAAGCATGGTTAGAAGCAAGTGATTAAATTGCAGAAAGTTCCAGTTTAGACATCTGGGAGAAGCTTCCTAATAGGACAAACAATCTGCAGGGCAGGCTGGTTTTGGAGTCTGCTTCTTCAGCAAGATGCTCTTGTGGAGCAAGTTAGACAAACATCTGCTAATAACAACCTGGGTCTGTACAAGTCTGTCTTTGTGGTGGAGATGGAGTAAGTGATCTCCTGATGTCCCTTCCAGTGTTATTTTGTTGTGAGCTGATGTCTGCAAGTTCTACCACAATGACACAGCATTGAACAGCTTTTAGGAGAGACCTGCTGAGATGGGCAAGGTGTAATTTTCTGCTGATGCTAAGGTAAATGCTTAAGAACTGCTTTGAATTCATTGGAATTACACAGGGATTATGTGGTGTAAATGAAAACATAGCCCATAATTTTCTCCATAAATCAAGGCTGACTTAAAAGCACAGTGGGACCACCAAGATGTTGGACTTCTAATTTATAACCGGGTTCACAGTATTTGCAGAATGAAACAGTTGCTCCTGAAAATGCCTCATTGGAAGGTATATGATCAGGCATCCTGTAAGAAGGGGTATCAGATACAGCAGCCTGAATTTCTGAGTCTTTCCGGAGTTGGATGTGACTAATAAATGTGAGCAGGCAACCTAACTGCAGAGCTGAATTGCACAAACCTACACTAGATGCCTACGGTGAAGCCAAATCATATTGCAGGTTTTATAGGTTTCAAAGCCCAGATCCTAATTATTACAGAGAGATTTGAATGATGGCTTTGTGACTCTGCTGATTACAGCTGTGTTGTTAGACTACATTGTGCATATTGAGCTTCACTGAGTATGAGCAAGCTACCCAGAGAGCGTTTCTGTTAGTGACTATGCTTCTGTGCCAGCTTTTGTCCTCCAGATCATATTTCTGCTGAACTTTCCTACTTTTTCACCGTTTTATTCCCCAAGGATAAAATCAAAGGGCTAGAGGTTAGAAACTCAGAAAAATGATGCTGAATATACCTCAGGCACATAATAACACTCAGAAAGCAAGATTTTGATAACCGAGATAACAAGAACTATTCTGATTTTTAGTTACATTTCGCCATGAAATGAGAACTTATCTTTGCTTGTCCAAATAGATGTTGAACAAATGAAATATTTATCACTGTATTGAGTGTGTGCTGAAGGCAGGCTGATAGACAGAAGCACAGCTCTGCAGCCAGTACCTCAAAAATACATCTGTAGATGAGGCTGGCATGGTCCTAGTGCTTCCCATTATCCTATTTCTTGCTGTACTTACAGTCTTGCCACATTTAAAGTGTTGCAGCTGGTTGTGCAAGGAGTCCAGGACTCACAAGAATCAGGGCCCTTATAGGGTGTCTTAGGCATAGGAGTCCTCCATGAACCTTCTTAGCGAGGAGCCCTGCTCTCACTGTTCCCTGGCTTTGAGGTTTTGAGGGAAAAAGGCCCCTTATCTAAGAGACTAAATATCTTTCAGATGTAATACATTCACCAGTGTGCTGAAAAGTGCATTACAGTTGGTGGTTGTTTCATATTTGTCAACAAAGGGCTCTACCAGGAAAGATAGTGTTGAAGATTGAACCTTGAAGAGGTCAACTGTGCAACAGACAACTGGAGGGCATCAGTCTAGGTAGGAGATGCTGGTTGGTGGTTGTGGCTGTTGGCAATGACTGACAATGACAATGAACTGACAACCGTTGGACTGATTATTCAAAACAGAAACAACACCCGTTCCTTAGGCAGCTGACACAACTGAAAGATGGAGATTGATGACATGGATAATAACACAAACAGGGAATTTCTCCTTCCCCGGTAAGAATATTCACTGGGATTGCCATTAAGGTAACTCAGAAAGAGAATGAGCAAGGATATGGAGAAGTCCTGACACCTTTAAACTTTTAGATCTTGAAAAAGTCTTTGTCATTGCTCAAATAACCCATTTACATTTACAGAAGGAAGTCCATCATGGTTGTTCACCAGCACTGCTTGCAAGAGCTGCTGGTCACCATTTCTAGTGATTGAGAGAATGACCGAGAACGTAGCTGGCAGCACGCACGTGACCAGAAATCAACCAAACCCAACCTACAGGGTTACGTGGGCACAGAAGTAACTGTAGGGAGAGATTTTTGAACCTCTGCAAGTTATTAGTTTTGCATATCCACATGAGTGTGGCTTCAATAGCAGCACAGCAGTTTGTTATTTTCTGTTCCACATCTTGCAGCTGCATATATAAACACTTTAAATTTGAAATCCTCCCAAATCTGTGAAATCCCCAGTGATGTAGGTCTTACATCCTGGCAGGAGTTCAACACAACAGCTCCAAATGAGTGCTGATGAGGTATGCACACTCATCAGATACTTTCTGTATTTCCATTCTTGTGGGGTGCAGATGTCCATGAACGAAGGCACAATGTTGGGCCAGAGCAAACGCTGCCCTTAAACCACTGCAGCTTTACCATCTGGGAAACCACTGATCACATCCATGTTATAAATCAACTGCTGTATCATTAACTTTTCAAGAACTATTATTTCTTGGTGAGTTAGCAATCTAAACATTATCACAAATAGGTGTATGGTGTATGTCTTGCAAGCACTTAGAGCCAGATGGAGCCTGGCGTGGAATTTTCTTTGGAGGCCACCAATGAGTCTCAGCTGAGGCACCTTCTCAGGTTGTGGATGCAATGCTTAGCCACCAGCTGTGTGTATTTTGATTTTTTTTAGTCCATCTTCAAGTATTTATGTTGAATATTTCAGATTAAAAAATGGAGATGAATTTCAGTCCTTTGTTTCTGAAAATCCCACAGTCCCAGGGAGCTGTAAGTGATCCTTTGGAAATGAACTCGCTGCTCTCTGGTGACCTAGCTACGATTATAAGAGCTTACTGGTAGACTCACATTGGAAAAAAAAAATGCCAATAGTAAAAATAAAAAAACCATGCAAATGCCATAGTGTAATGTGGGTAATGCCTGGTGAGTGAGCCTGGCAGGTCTGAGAACCAGATGACAACAGGGGTTTTTTAATCATCTTTCTCATGATGCCAACAAACAGCCCAGCATAACTCTAGTTCTACTCCTCATCACAGAATCAAAGAATCATAGAATGATTTGGGTTGGAAGGGACCTTGGGGATCATCTTGTTCCGCCTTCGTGACATGGGCAAGGACACCTCTTACTAGATCATGCTGTATTGGATTTTATCTGGTTTTATTCAAGTAGTTGGTTTTTGGACAAGTCTTTCCACACATGAAGTTAAACAGAGAAAATAATGGTGAGAGAAAGCTCAAATTACTGTGCTGTTAGATATTTTTCCCCCCTTTTTATTACTTACAGCAAAGCAATCAAAGCTTACATACCATCATGTTTTAGCAAGGAGGCTGATGCTCAAGCAGAAGTTCATATATAATTTGTGATTGAAAACCCCACTTTTTTTTTTTTTTTAGCTTACTTGGGAAATGCCACTAGTGTAGAGAAAATGCACATTCAGCCGCAGTCCGCTTTCACCACATCCTATGCCCAAACCTCCTATTACAGAGTTCCAAAGCCACAGGAATTTACCAAGTTTCCTTTCAAGCTTCTGGATGATCTACAAGTATTTCAGTAAGTCTTGTATAGACTTCTCATACAAAATTAGGTCCCTTCATTAAAGAAAGAATATGCAGCTCAGTATCCAAAGATTTTTTTAAAGAAGATTTTCCTTCAAATGGAATTATAGAATTATAGAAAGGACTAGCTGTATATTTGTAGCTGGTTTTATAAAAGTGTGTTAGGTACAGTAATTCAGATACATTAAAAGATTTTGCAAAAAAAGATTTTCAAAAGCTCAAGAAGCAGTTTAGTCCCCAGATGCTATGAGCAGCAAATTCACATTTTGAAAAACTTCCTGTAAATGATTGTAAATGACAGTCTGATTTCCTAAATAGATTTTTTCAAATTCTTTTTTCTGAAACCAGATTTAACTTCAGACCAACCTTCATGACAGCCTTTCAGGTACTAAACTTATGGAATATGGTGTCCAGCCTCAGCTAAAATGTAACCTTGTCAACCAAATAATGTTCTAGTCAGCTCATTAAACAGCTGTTTCATGTAGTTCTACCTGGGGTATGTGAAACTTCAGGCACGCACATGCGATATCCAGCTAAGGAGTCCTTCTCCATGGCTATGACCCACCCATGCTCAACATTGTACAGTCATGGAGAAAAAATGCAGACCCTACTCCAGAAGAGTTCACATCAACACATGAAACAGGGAGAACACAGAGGGATGTGGACAGATGAAAGAATATGAGACAAGCAGAAAGCAGCAGTTAGATCAATTTTTATTCATAATACGTGCTCGGTAGAACACAGGTGTAAGTAACACTTGGGGTCAGATCTTCTTCTCTGCTCTCTGACTCACTAAAGCTGAAAAACATCAACACTATAAACTTACTTTAACTGTGTAAGTGGAGCTTATGCAGTTTTGCATGATTGACACTTAAAGGGCACATTAAGATCATTAAGATTGGTTTGAGTAGGACATTTAGTGGTGTCAAGATCAGTTTGAAAGGTCAGAGGAAGAATCATGATGAGATTTGAGTTCAACTATAAACTTTAGAACTGATTGCTGAATTGGGTGTGAAAGATGGCCACTTGGTTATAATGTTTTCAAAAAATTGCCTTCCTTTGTTTTTATCACTCACCCGTATAACTAACCAGTTATTCTGGAAATATCATTGAAATGGATTAAAAAGAAATGTTGCCCATAAGAGAAATTTCATCATTGCATTCAATTTTCTCCATGTAGGGTTTTAATGTAATTGCATGCCAAAGCTTTGCAGAGGCGATTGTGCTTTTTAAAATAGAAAGTTAATTAAATAGAAGAGACACTCCCCTGATGAGCTTTTCTCCCTTTTGGATGACTGCTGCTCCACCTCTGTAGGCAGACCTAGCGAGTGGAAAAATCACGCAACAAAATGAGAACTCAAAGAAATTAAAAGCACCATAGAATTGTCAGTTCTGTCTCCTCTTCAGCAAATACTGCCTTCATAAATAGAAAAGATGACCACAGTATTCTGGAACTGCCTTGCCATGAAGAAGCTGATTCAGAAACAGAGGAGGTCCAGAAGAACGAGAAGGGTGGTGAAGAGAGAGGATTCCAGATCTAATAAAATTGGAAAATTTTAATCAAACCTAAACTTTATTGAAGTTTCTGAGTTTGGAAAATTGAAATTTGGAAATATCAGTACTGTAAAATTTCTCCAGCAGTTTAATATTTTAGGTTTTTCAACCTTGGAGAGAGCTGATAAGCAGCTCAATTTAGAGTTAGCTACAGAGAGCTCCTGCATCTTAGTCACCCATGCTGCCAAATACTGAAATAGAGCCAAGAGTTTTACACCTCAAAGAGACTGACCTTGCTGCAAAGGCTTAGGAAGCAAATTATTTTTGGGACTAGGAAAATCTTTATCAGCCAACTATACTAGGAGATGTTTGGGTCTGATTGAAGAGTAACATACATTCTTGTATAGGTAGAAAAGGTATGTGCTCATCTGGCTGTAGTCAAGAATGTGGTACCTACGGCTCCATATGCAGCAAGTGATGTGTATGAACATCTGGAGGTAGCAGATAGTGTTTTTGGTAAACAGTGTTATGATAGCTTTGTACTTTTCCACAAGCCCAGAGGTCTATTAGGAGTGGTTAAAAAAATGAGTATTTTCTTTTCTGCAAGGGTTGGATCTTTAAACAACAGGAGAATAAGCAGGCAGTGAATGTGAGTCTCCAGCCATGCATATTCAGAAGGTGTGTTTTACCTGCCAGACTGAGGCATAAGTGCAAGGGCACCCTGAGGGCCCAGTTTCAAGAGTTCAAGATGACTCAGATGGTTGATGTGTCCTGAGGTTTATTAGTCCCAGTGCACTGGGATAAAAGAAGGAGTTTTGATCATGCTGATATAATTGCAGGAGGTACCCGCAGGATTTTCTCAAATTTTCCTGTGTGTCTCTTTCTTTTCTTTTCAGTTTTGATGCTGAATGTGAATTTTCAGACCAAGATATTCTTGAGATATTTCTATTTTGAGAGTGTTTCACGATGAGCACATTACATATCTATGCCATGCCATCATTCAGCACTTTATGGCAATGATTTCAGTCTGTAAAAGTTCTAGTTTACTATAAAGTTAGGGAAAAGACCATAAAACATTGCTGGAATTGTAGAAAAATTGTGGAGTCTGAATCACCTAGCAGAAGCTTGGAAATTTCAGTAAGCTGAGGCTCAGATTTGATTCAGATATTCCAGATTCAATGAGTTGTGATAGTTTTCCTTAAATGATCTTCCTGTCCTCATTTAATAAAAATGTTTTAAACTGAAGACTGATTTAGTCTTTGATATTTCAAAAACTTAGCAGTGGGTGGGAGGATATTTGCACTTCTCTGAACCCTTTTGATAATACTGAAAAAGACTCTCTCACAGTATTGTCTAGAAAGGTCAAGTTATGGTAGTTCCTATTGCTCTTGTTATGTATTACACCATGTCTGATATGATGGAGCCCTAAACACACCTGTTATGTGAAAGGCTGAGTTTTAAGACCTGAATCATATGGAACCTACATTTCCAAACAAATACCTAAATATTGTTGTTATCTTCTTACAGGCTTATTTTCTTTGGACCAGAAATTCTAATTATGGATTAAAGAAACTCTTCCCCCAAAAAGTTCTTTAAATTTCTGAGCTCTGGGTAAAAAAAAGACATTGAGCCAACAGTCATACCTTAATGGTAATATATTTTTTTCCCCTTAAAAACCTCAAAGAAATAAAGACTGTACCAAAGTCATAAGAGGACTAGAAGAAGTGCCATCCAAATTAAAACAAAGCTTTGCATTTGGATGAGAGGCAATATTGTGAATTAATAATATCTTCAGAAGAAACAGCCACTGAAAACCAAAACCCCAAGCCTGAAACCTCCCAAGGAGAAGCAGATGCGTTTGGCCCTGTATGTGTTTATCAGTTCTTTAAATTCCAGTTTTGTGGCTCTGAACTCCTAGAACAATGAAGAAAACATCTTTTATAATAGCAGATTAATGCAATGCTATCAACAGGCAGCTCAAGTCAGAGTCAGACTACTGATGAACTGAAAATTAGAAAATGGTTTCAATTCTTTTCTTGTATCAACATCACATAACCTCATGATCTGACTCTTCAAGAGCGTGAAGGAAATAGTGTTTAAGTTTCTAGTCCAAAGTTGTCCCTGAACAACAAAAAGTTTCCATTCATCCTAGGAATCATATGGATCACATTTCAGAACTGACCCTATGGATTAAGCTAAAGCGATGGAGCTCCAAACTGTATTTCCTTGCACAAATAAGATTTCCTCACCAGTTCCCACAATATGAAAATACTTAAAATGTGCTGAAAATGGGCTTGGCGCTGCACAAACTGTCTGGTAAAAAAGTCCCTCCCTGCAGCTGTCTATAGACTGAACAACAGACTGAGAGAAGGCTAATGATTGAGAAGGCAGAGAGCAAAAGAAACTTGAACACACTAGAAAAACTTAGCTGCGAGTCTTGCAATGAATGACAATTACTTTGCTTCAGGACTCTGTGTGTCTTTTGATTATGGCAATGACACATTGCTTAGAACTGATAAATGGAATTTGTAGTCTAACATTACAGGATTTCTTCCTTCCTTTCTTCCTGAACTCATATGAATTGTCATCGCTTACTTTGAAAAACAGCATCTTTACCTCACAGCATATCGAATGACTGAGCCTATTAATTTTTTCCAATTTTAAAGGATGCCCAGCAATAAAACTTGTTTAACATATCAAGTGGTCCCAGCCAGCCAAGTGTCAGCTTTTGCTGTTCAGTGAGATGAGCGCTGTGTTCTCCAGATGACAATGGATCAAATTGTCATGGTACTTTGAGATTCATCCAGAGATGCTGGGCAGCCTTAACTCCCAGCATGTCAGAGTGGCTTAGGAGCTCAGAAACTTCTAACTTTGGAGGCTTCTAGATGGGGTGCTGGTATAGTATTTGCTCAGACTGATGAGGTCTGTTCATGGGCTCATTTCCTTTCAGGAATGGATAAGCCCTGATATTTAGCTCATGAACCATACTTGCCTTTGTCTCCTGGGCCACAAGCTGCCACTTACAATTCCACAGCAATGGAACACACAGTCTTTTAGTAAATTAAAAAACAAACAAACAAACAACAAACATATAAAAATATAAATATATATAAATAAAGGTGTTTTCAACTTGCAAAGTCAGTGATGTTCTCTTCACTGAACTGGTCAGGTTCCCGTACAACTTGAGGTTGCCTGGAGAAAATTCTCGCCTAGGAGTCTGGTATGGAACCAGGGGCAGAATGACTCTTTTGTCTCCATTACAGCCTTTAGTTCATTAGGAGTTGCTAGAAATACCCTGAAAATTTTTCAAAACTGTAAATTCACAAATTCTGTATTGCAGGCTGCAGGGCAGGTGATAACAGTTTGATCTGCCTTTACCCCCTACTAAAATCTCATATAGCCCAAATGAAGCAAACCTAAACCAAACCACAGTGTGCCAACCTTCTCCTCATGCCACCGCAGAGAGTACACTCCTGCCATCTAACCTAGATGTTCACTAGGAAGCACACACCTATTTTCCATTCCCCTTCCTTGCAGATGTTTCCCGCCCAGGTCTTTGCCTATGCAACAGCTGCTGTCTGCCAGGCTTTTCCATATGTCATCCCTTCCAGTAGCAGCTCATTCTTGGGGGTTGCCCTGAGGGCTCCTGTGCAGATTTCCTCCTGCTTTTCCTCGGTTAGCTTTTGTTGACTTCATTGTTGGGGCTTCTGCTTCCCTTGAGAGAGTTTATGACCATCCAGAAATTGCCTATGCTAGGAAATTATTCTTTTCTTTAAAGGAATGTGTTCTTAAAAATAACAGTAACCTTTAAGGGTAGACTCAAGAGATGACTAATATTTTGGCGTAATCTCAGCAGTTCATATTCTCTCCTTCTCTCTTTCCCTTCAGTTCCATTGTGTGGATTTTCTAACTCTCTAACATAATTGGAAAGCATATCTTTGCTTATCTCTTTCACAGCAACTTTTTTTTTTTTCTCTCTCTCTTCTCTCTGTAACTAATTTTGCTATTCTGGAAATATGAAGGACTTTGAACAAATAACAATGGACAATCAGTGTCTTGATGACCATTGTCCTTATTTTCTCCAGAACCTTTCAGATATGGTTTTTGTCTTCCTCATTTTTTACTATCTATCTATGGTGAGGATAATGCTGGCCTTAGCATTTTTCAGTAGACACCTGTAATAATTCCCCACCTCCCATCTTTTATCTACAGCAATTGAGCTCAGTCTATCCTCTTCAGGTTTAACGGTTCTGGAAAGTACAGTTAGTATAGATCTCTGTCCCTTTTCCCTCATCCAGCTGAAATGGCGTGGGTTTTTTTTTTTCTTGGTTTTTTAAGAGCACCAGATGATTACTGTGCTGTCACCAGCATCCTTTGCTAAGCTGCCTAATCCTAGCTGAAAATCCTTCTAGATGCTTCTCTTTCTCAGCACACACTGGTCTACTGTGCACACCATTTATTCTAATACTTGTTAGTTATTCAGAGTTTTTTTTTATAAATACTAATCAGCCTGAAGACCCCAGGAGGATAAGCATTAGTCCCTTTTCAAGGACAACATAATCAGAATGATTAATTTCTGAAGGAGAAAGGAGTGAAAGCCATTGCACCTGTTGTTTTCCAGAGCAGTTTCCAGAGCAGAGAGGTGACTTCAAGACCAGGTTTTCAGGAGTGTTGGACTGCTGCAGCTCCTGCTGCCTTTGGTTGGGGTGGGAGAGAGTGATGGCCTGATCTGTGTCTACTTGGAGAGGGACATGTGGAGGCTTGTGGCAGCAGGAGGCCTCCTTGTGATCCTCCGCAGGCCAGGAAGATGCGGACACAGGCCTGGAGGAGGATCTCCAGATCACTGACCTGAGGCCAGCTGCATTAGGTAATCCCTTTTAGTAGCTGACTGGACTCCTCCAAGAACAGTCTGGAAATCCACCTCATATGTTGTTCCCTACTCCATTTAGTCCCTGTGTTGGGAATCTCATTTGCATCCTAATTTTTCTGCTTGTTAGAAACCTTCTCCTAATATCCAGCCTACATTTATCATGTATGGGCTGCAGAAGGTAGCCAGAAGTGACAACTCAAAGCGGTGATCACCAGTGCTGTGTTTTACTGGCTTTTTTATGAGTCTTGGATGCTTATTTTTTTCTAAAAAATTGAACAGTGCTGTCTATCATAATAATTTTTGTCTTTTGACTTCTAGTAAGAAATCAGTCTTCTCTTAAGAAACCTCTTTATCCCATGTCATCAGCTCAGTGCCATCATAGGATGAATGCAGGGCAGGACACATTTTGTGGGACAGCTGCCCTTGGGAACATGAAAGCATGCCTGCTACTGGAAGTGGCTGAGGGGCAGAGACATGTTTTTAACAGGTAGACTCCATCAACTGTGCTTTTGATATAACAGTAGAGTAGTAAGTGAGCTCCAGAAGAGCTCAGGTAGCTTGAAGTCATTCAGTGATTGCACCTGAAATACCATTGCCTCATTTAGCTCTAATGCTGTTGGAGATGTAAACAATGAGGGTGGGTGGGTAGGAGCCCCATGGAAATAAAAATGGAAAGGCATTTTCCATCAGGACCTTTTGACAGTGCCATTTCCCTCTGTGGTCCAAGATCAGTGAGGGCAGACCTTCCAGGCAAACCATAGTGTGTCCTGTACCTGACAGAGGGGATCAGTAATGTGCTGCCCTGTTTGATGTTCACCTGTGGTGAATGCCTTTCTGTTTGGCTCATTTTCCTTTTCCTCACTGTGATGTAATTTTTACAGATGAGACATATATGGAAAGATTCCAACAGAACTCTAGTAGCATTTTCCATTGACATAATGCTTCATGCTTTAAAAACTGTTTCAAATAAATATGATAATTAATCGAGATACTCAACAAATTAAGAACATAAGGCATTTTTGGAGGATGAGCAAAGACCACCCGGCATATCACATATTCCCCTTAGACACAAATCTTCCCAGCCCTAATCTAGCCAATTGCTACACAAACAGCCCTAATATTACTGTTCTAATGGCTTTATTGGTTATGTCTAAATTCACAACAGGCACAATTAAAAAGTCTGCTATGTGCTTGTCCAAAGAATCACACAGCATACCAGAAGCTATAGAAAACAGGGCTGCTGGGAACTTTAGCTGATCATTATTTCCATTGCTTCCATGACCATTTGTTAAGCCTGATGGATATTTGTCTGACCTGTTCTTAAAAGTTTCGTGTCAGCCGTCATGCTGCTTTGGTCTCACAGCTGAACCAACATTGCACTTCAATACCCACCCCCCTACCACTCCTGCTCTCTAACAACTTTACTCCCAGAAATTCCAATCCTGTGCCCCTAATGAGACTGGTGTGGAGACGAAGTTCAAACTGGGGATTTACTGTCTCCAGGTAAAATCCATCTCCCTGGAGTTTCATTCCATAAAGCCTGCTGGCACAAAGCAGAGCTGCAATTTCTCAACTTGGCATTAGAAGCAAGTTGTTTTTGCCCGTCGTGGTAGCAGCGAGGGTAGAAACGTATTTTTCAAAAGTCTTGAGACCAGATTCCTCCTTTCTTTTCATGTATAACTTTTAATTATATAAACACTCCTAACCCATGCTCTTGTACCTTTGGCAGACTTCAAAGTGTATTAAAGTGATCACTTTGCATTTCCTTGAGTGTAGCCCCCAAAACACTGGGGGGAATCAGAAGGAAGGAAATTAGTTCATCCCTCTGCCATCTGCAGAGTTTACATCCCTCGTTCCCCACCCACCTCCTCACCGGCGAGGAACACGATTCTCTCTCAGAGACTGATGACTGCACGTGGGTCTGGGCCGGGGGGGAGCAGGGAATAATTTCTGAGACATTGCGCCCTAATAGAAAACTTCCTGCTGTGCTCCTGCTCCTACAGCAGTGGGTCTCAGCAATAGCACATCGCTAAGGCAGCTCTGACCAGCTGCCACAGGGAAAAGAAGACATCTCTTAGGAGTGACCTGGCTTCCTAAAACGGGTTTTAAAAACTCAGTCTGGCAGACAGCCCATTGTCAGTGTAGATCTATGCAGAGCCCACATTTGGTATCTTCATGAAGGGAAATGCCTCATCAGAAGTGGGAGGATGAGCTGATTAGCTGCAACCGCCAGAGTCGAACCATTGTCCTGCACAGAGTACGGCACCATCATGTAATCTCCAGCTGAAACTGGCTCAAAAGACAGTCGCAAAGTTTGTATAAAAAAATAAAATGGGTGCGATCCTTTAGCCATCTGGTAAGTGGAAAAAAAGCAAACTTTGCTACAGTGGTTGCTAATCTTCACCTGGCAGCATAGATGCTGACCAGACACTCAACTACAAAAGCAAACAGCAGAAGACAGGCACACACCTGTCAGGAAGTGAGCAGAAAGCACGGCTCTTCCGACTGTTTGGCACAAGCAGCCAGTATCACCTACCCAGAGCCAACCCTGCAGTGTCCCAGAATGCTACGTAATGCAGCTGACAGCCCTGGATAGTGGAGACAGGGATTTTAAAGTAGACTGTTGCTGCTATATTGCCCTTGCCACATCTCATGTTTGTTCATTGATGCAATATAGAGGCCTTCAGAGTTGCAGGTGCACTGTGTTTCTGAGAATAACACCTGAAGGCAACACCTTGGTCCGTCTTTTATGAGTGTTGTATCCTCAGTGAGAGGAGGGTGGGGTGAAAAGGGAGGAAAGGGGGCAACTGGGTTTTGTTTCTGCCACCTCTGCAGAGGGGTAGGAGTGAGGAGTAGAGCAAATGACCCACTGTTCCTTTTTAAAAAAGAAATACTTAAGCTGCTCTCTACAGGGATCTATGTTATGAGTCCTGAATGAACAGGAAAAATTCCTAGAAATCAAGCAATAGGGGAAGAACAGAAGGCCCTGATCTGAAAGCACTGGTGAGATTTGTTGGTTTCCCACTCGGTGCTGGATTTTTTTGAAACTCCTGTCCTGGTGTGTCTAACTACCTCATGCGCCACGTGGTGAACTGAAGCCAGACACCTAAAACTTGTGAGGTTCAGAGCACCCTAGACTTTGGATTTGATCCTGATGCATATCCATTTCATATCTGACAAGGCGTGGATAGGCCTGCATGCCCAAGAGCCAAAGCTATTTGTTGTTTGTGATGTTGATAAAAAACCAAATGCTAGGCTGGATCCAGTCAGTGGCAACGGCAACCCAGCCCATTTCAAAGACTTCTGAGTGACAGGTATGCCTTTTGAGCAGAGGTGGTAGGTGGGAGCTCCTATCTCCTTTTGGCTTTCTTTGCAACTTGGGGTGCAACTCCAGACCACAGCAGAGCCCTGCCAAACTCCCCAAGGCTGGGTCTGGTCAGATCCTGTGGCTGTCACTGCCTTCGGAGGAGACAGGGATGGATGTGGCTGTCCAGAACTGTGCACTGAGGGTTGGTGCTGTCTTTGGCCAAGGACTCTGCCCCTGGGAGCTGCATCCTTCCCAGGGAAGAGCTGTGCAGCAGTCTCTTCTGATAAGCCTGAGTATTTAATTGGGGTATCATTTTCTGTGGAGGGCTGTGTTCACAGGCAAAGGAGATGTCATGCTGGGTTGCCAGATAGAGGTGCCCGATTTAAGCCCAGCTCATATGAGGATGTTTTTTAAAATCAGTAGTTAAATGCATTGGAGGCAAAAAAAAGGTGACATAAATTCTATTTACAGATGTTTGCTTCATCAAAGAAAAGTAAATTTGCTTTTCTTTCTTTTTGCTTCTTACGTATCTCTCTCAATGGGGATCCTACCTGTAGTATTTTAGAGTTATGGAGGATGGAGTAACAGGGCAAATATTTACATTACATTCCCTTGATTTCTCATCCTATTCCCATGATGATTTATGGAGGAACTGCACCAGACACAGTGTTTGGCAGGGCTTTGGTCTTCATATTTTTCTGACCCTAGAAGCCTCTCTGTTTGATCCTGATGAGACTGGTGTTCAGGGATTTGCCACATGTGAGAGGGCCACTGAGTGTTCAGGGCAGATGAAACTGCAAGCCTGTTACTCCTGGATGAGAAAGGGAGACGGCACAGTAGCCTTATTTAACCTGTGATCTGCCCCTCAGACAGCCTGACATCAGGCCTGCCGCGATGGCAAAACAGCGCTGCTCCGAGTCTGCAAAAATAATTAGGATATTCTGCTGCTGCAGGGACTGGAGCCAAGCAGCAAAGACAATTTGCCTTTGAATGCAATCAAACACGAGTTTCTGCTCTGAAGGCTGGAGGGGAAATGCCAGGAGGACAATTTGAGCACTAGTGGGATGTCGAGTCCCAGGGCTGGGAAGTGTGCCAGCCTGTGCAGAGCTGCTGGGTCACGGCTGCTGGCCTCCATCATGCCAGCCTGCACAGAGCCCATCGGTCCTCGCTGCCTGCCTCTGCCTGAGAAAGTGATGGAATGTTTTAAAAAGGTTTGTCAACTGAGACTTTTGATCTTCTGGTCTTCAAAAGGCACCTAAATTGTTATCATGGCTACTACTGCTAACAGTAGTAACAACAGAGAATTCTGCTGAATACAATGGTTTATCTTGAGTTATCAAGACCAATGAGAAATGGGAAAATAACAATGTTCCAGTATTACAGTGTTTATTTCTGGCTTAAAATACAATCAGGGTAGATTCCGTTTCTTTTGTGACCTGAAGAAAAGAAGGCTTACAAATACTGTGGCTGAGCACCTGTTAAACCAGTTGCCAGTCTCTATCCAAGTTTGGGTCCAACCACTTTTCACAGTAAAGGTGAAATTCCCAGCTACAGCAGTGCTGGAAATTTTCTCCTCATTCATTTTTCCTCTAGTTCCAGGAACGAAATAACACTATAAAAAAACCGCATCAAAACAAGCCTGGAAAAATATTTGCTGTAGTACAGGAAGCTGGAGACAAGAAGCCTCATGAACCACGGAAGTTTCTGTGTGTCTGTACTCAAATCAAATTTGATTAGAATGTATACATTATTTCTTCCAGACTCATTTTTCTGCATCAGTTGAACTACCATTTCTAAGACAGGTCTTGTTTGTAGTCTCCCCTAAAGCAGGGAACAGTCACTCTTATAAATGATGTGATTTATTGTCCCAGCTGCTCTTAAACAACACAGGCTTGCAAGTCAAATCAGTCTACTGAATAAAATTATTAGCTGAATAAATCTGAAGAATGAAACTCAGTGAAACTTCTCACAAATATTTCAGTTTCCTATCTGTGTAAAGATCTCTTGCTCAGACTTTGTGAATAGCTGACCACATAGAGTCTATATTTTACAACCCCAAAATGAAATATTTCTTTCAAGCAGAGAGCCCGATGAAGTAAAGGCAATTGCATATCGGATTGCTGGCATTTGCAGTGGGAAAAGATTAAAGCAGGTGGTAAGAACTGTGTGGCAATTTAATTTCTTGTGGAGCAGTGTGGCCCTCACTGCAGCTCTGCCCAGGGATCCCAGCCTGTGGCTCTGGTTCATGGTCTCTACTGTTGGAAACCAGGTTGCTAAGCCACCACCCATAGCTGGATGTCACTGCTAGTGTTGTTGCCCTGGTACGGAGAGGAACTTGCTGCCTTTTCAGTCATTCAGGGATGACCATTACGAGTCTGTTCTTCTGTCAGGCACTGAGATGTGTCAACAGCACTGCAGATCAAGCCAATAGGCAGCTGGCAGCCAGCTGTAGTCCCCCTTTTAGAGCTGAGGACAGAGCTGAGGACGGTTTTCCTGCCATCCCACACCAAATGCCCTCCTATTGCTGGTCACAGACCTCATAGCTCCTTACCTCGCAGACCTGCTGACTCCTCTCCCTTTCCCTTGCCTAGTCTCATAGTTTAACATAGCAAAATGTTTGCCAGAAAACAAAAAACCCAAACCATTTCCATTTCATTTCCATAGTGCGTGTTGGTCTCCTATTGAGTCGTAGGTGTCTGGCCTTGCCGCAGTGTGGTAGTTGGGGGGGCTCAGCCAAGCCCCCTGCCATGCTACAGGAGGAGACTTTGGGAAGGAAAACCCTTTGGTAAACAAAGAGATTAATAACACACAGGGAGGTAGCTGCTTGAAAAATTAAAATGTCATTTAAAAAAAAAAAAGAGAAGAAAAGCACAGGTTAGGTTTCAGCCAAAAATGTCAAATGCTGGGGGGAGACATGCTTCAAAATGCTTCAAAAAGGCAAATTATGAAAGAATTGTGGTTGGATATGAAGAAGCAAGAGAAAATTTTTCAGGAATGTTATTGCATTGTCAAAAATGAACTTTTCCATTAAAAATAAAAATAATTAAAATACTAGACCAGTGGATTTCCGTACAGTCGTGGCTAGGCCCAGCACTCCTGAGAGGACAGTATCCACTAGATGTCAGTCTATTGCCGTGCAACGGAAGCAAAACGGGCCAGAAATGTCATCAGGAGGTTTTTTTTAGGATGAGGATATTTCCACTGAGCTGTCTTCTGTCAAAAATGTTTCCAATAACTCCTTAATTTCTATAAAATTCCTCAGCTTTGGATTTCCAGATTTTTTCAAAGCGGTTGCAACACGTTCCATGGACGATGCCAACCCATTATTTTTCCACTACCACATCTAACCCCCGACTGACCTTCAGTTCACCAGATCTTAAAACATTTCTAAGCAATGTCTGAACAGAACATAAGATGAGTTTAATCCCACCTCTAACTCCTCCATCCGTCACGCGCTCCCCCTTCAGTTCATGGTGTTACTGATTTTCTGGAGATAGAGCACCTTATTTAACTGAGGTATGTGTACGTAGCAAAAAAATAAAATTCTGCACTCTTTTACATAGTTGAAGTAAACACCTTTCTTCCCTGAAAACAGGCCATTAAGACGAATGGGGTATATTCCACCAAACAAGGCATTAAAAAATAATTCAGAGATTGTCCTGCTCTCACCAGTCATTCTCTTTGGGCTGCAGGGTTTCAATCAAAGGCTGAAAAAGCCAGTGTAGGTCATGACTACAGAAATGGAAGTTCTCTCCAGCATGTGTGACAAACGGTGTGGTACTGTAAATTTCTCACGTTGTCTTTTCATGCCCAAATTGGCTTGTGTGGAATTTGTGGCAGTTGTATCACAATTAAATGTGGCCATCAGTTTCTAAATCTTTGTTGTCTGGGTGGCAGGCTGTTTCAGCTTATTCTGCTGCTTGTGTCTTCATCAGTATTGTTTATGCCTTCTTCAATATTGACTGTGTTCCTAGAAACATGTATATGGATTTACCTCCGGCATGGAATGCAATAGGAGAAATCATTTAGACCCCAGACCAGAAAAGTAGTTTCTTTCATAATTTTAGTGGACCTAGTTGCATGCTTCCCATGCTGAATTAGAACCTGAATTTTCAGAAGACTGAGATTCCCTTTCCTATACTCCCTTTCATACAACTATGGGCAGTTCAGATTTGTAGGAGTTAGTATACCCAATCCAGCTTTTCTGCACAGCACACTGATGCAACTGGACAATACTTTAAGTACAAAATCTGCTAGGGCACCTGGGTTTAAGCTTGTTCTTGATGACCAGTTACAATTCCTTCATGTTCAAAGGAAAGTCTGTGTCTTAAGAAAAAAAAATAATTCTGAAGATGACTGTTTTTGATACAGTTAATTTGTACCCTGTATTTATAGTTGAATTTCATGGGAATGCGTAGCTCCTACACTCTTTAATACTGTGTTATTGGGAGACAGATAATCATTTGGCAAAAGAAAAAAAAAGTGTATCTGATTTGTGTTTTCAAGATTTGAAAAACAGGAAAGAAAAAAAGAGCTCTCTCAGTCACAAAACTTCAAAGACTCACCTTCCTTATGGAGTGCATGAGTGAAAATTGAGAAAGGTGTCACCTCATATTAAATACCCTCCTCTTCTGGTAGCTGGTTAGAATCAAGCCATGCTTCATAGTACATGGCCTTGGGAGACACCAAGGGATGGTTTTGGGTGACCATCAGCGTTATGCTGGTAATGAGAAGAACACATTTGATTACAAATACCAAAGTCTCATCTTCCCCAAGAAGCTGCTGTGACTGAGCTGTACAAATTAAACTTGTCTTTTACTTCCAAGAGAAGTGGCAGGCATAGCAGAGAGGTGTAAACAGGTACTTACTAAATTGAGTCTCTTGGTGTTGATTGGTGTTTAGTGCTGAGAAAATTGTCTGTAATGAGACCTAAGAAGCCATACACGTAGAGCTCACTCAAAGGTAGCCTAAAGAAATCAGCAGCAAAATTTTGGGAAAGTGTACTAGCTAGATACATGTTCTGACTAGCAAGCACTATTTCAGCCACATTTGTATTTCATTTACAATCTTGCTTTTCACATGGGGTCTGTCTTGCAGGTGTAGTGTGTTACAGACAGCAGAGATCTAACACAATTGGATAAATCTGCCTATTGAGACTTAACACATGGCGTACGCTGGAAGATATGATACAACACCTCTTGTCCTCTGCAGTTACTCATAAGTTGGAACGTGCTCATATTTAAAGAGGTTCACTGGAAAACTGTTGTTTAATTTGCTCTAGCCTAACACTTACCTTCAAATCAGCAGTGGGATTTTCCCCGTAACTGAAAGAATTTTTATGAGCTGTGGCCTCTCAGGTGGGTCTTCTTAGTTTTTCAGCTGCTCCAGGATGATTAAGGTGTCTGCTGGTGGCAATTATTTTTCCCAGGTCTTTGGGAACACACAGTAGTCAAACAGAAGAAGAAGGGAGACACCCCAACCTTGCTCTATCCCTGTGCAGTTTCACTGTTGCACGAGCACTAGGTTAGATGGTCACCCAAAAGCTTTTAGATCCTCTCACATACTACTATAGCGGATAGGAAATAAAAGTGTTTTGGGCTTCAAAGTTTGCTCAGTGCACTACAAAGCCACATTTCCTTTCTAGCTAGCCTGCAAGGTTAGGCTTTACATGTGCAGTAATCTGGGAGTAGACTTTCTCAATATAAGTACTCTGGGCTTTTCCCTTGTCCAAAAAGGTATTGTTTCTATTAACATAATTTTCATTTAGATTTGACTCTGGGGCTAGGAAGTACAACAGTGTTTACTTTGTTCTGAAAACACCCCTTAATGACAGCAACAGAAAAAAATCCAAGGCTTTTAAAAATTTTTGACCATTCACATGGAAAAAATCTGCTAGGAAATATGTTGGTAATAATCTTTCCATGTAAGCTATCTTTAGGATTGATTCTAATATCCTTTTCCCTGAAGAGTGTCCTTGGAATAATGGGAAGGCTTATATGTTCCAACAGTCCTAAAAGCTGTGGGGTTTCCCTCATGCTCTAAGGTGACTTATAAAATTGAAAGAGTAAGGGTCAGGTGAAGATCCTTTGTTAAGGACCCAGTGGTCCTTCAAGCTACGAATAGAAATATGAAATATGAATCATCACTGTGTTCTTGTACAGAAACCCAAGAGGTGTTTCAGCTGAGGAATGTAAGCTGTCCAGGTAGCAATGTATTTAGACATGACTCTGTTGTGGAAAGATTCTCTGGGACACATACAAGGAAGCAGAGGAAAGACAGAAATCTCAGGTGAAGCAAACACTTGGAAATGATTGGAATAGGTCTCCAATGTGTTAGTACAGAGCCTGCAATGACAAAAGTGGTCTAGAACTGAAACCCAATATACAGGACTACTCTTGCACTGAGGAAAAGTGGCTGGGTGGAGGGTCATAAAAAGTGACTAATAAATAGTTGTTTCTCTTAGCCTAGGGAGGCACCCATAAAGAGGAACATTATGTCTCCTGAAAGACAGATGCCACTTCTATAATGGAAGCTGATTACCAGCTAATTGTTTCTCTCCATTCTTGAAACCACTCTTGAAAATGATAATTAGGAAATATCAATATGGATGAAAAGACTAGATCAGCAGTTAAAATTCTGATTTTCAAGGCTCCAAGAAAAGTATCTGCTTGATAAGGGAAGATGGAGAGGAACTCCACTGCCCTGATATCATAGAATCATAGAACGGTCTGGGTTGGAAGGCACCCCAAAGATCATAGAGTTCCAATTCTCTGACACAGGAAGGGCCAACAACCTCCAGGCTTGGATCTAGACAAGGTTGCCCAGAGCCCCATCCAAGCTGGCCTTGAACACCCCCAGGGACGGGGTATCCACTACCTCTCTGGGCTGCCCGTTCCAGCACCTTACCATTCTCTCTGTAAAATATGTCCCCATGTCCCCCTAATATATAATCTAAAACTTCCCTCCTTTAGCTTTAATCCATTCTACCTTGAGATGTCAAGGGGTCTCCTAAGGGAGATACTGATGGCCATCAGACCCTCTTTTTGAGGCCAGGAAAGTCTGAGTCAGAGCTGAAGAACACACAGTTGACTGGGTCACATCCTGAACCAGGATAGATAATATTAACTTTGCTGCATCATGTATTTTTTGAAAACTGTGAAATTTCTTTAGGCATGCAAGATGATCCTGCCACAGTGTCAGGCCACCACTTCACACCTGTCTGAAATGTTGTGATGGGCCATCTGGGGACAGTAAATAAAATGACCAGACCCCTAAGGACTGGATGGATGTTGTTATATTGCCACAGTAAATGTGTCCAGATGATCAGATCTAGAGTCGGAATAACCAAAGTAATACATAAGTGTGTAAGAGAGGAAAGCAGCCACAACAAGCAGCAGTTCCTCAGATCAACTCCAGAAAGAAAATCAGTAAGAAGTTTGCATAAAACAAAGGACGTAGCAAAAAGATGAGAGACTGTTGGAAACACAGGGTTGGCATTGCTGGAGAGCTGAATCAGATGCTGAGAGAGATGACAGTAAAGCACTTCATTGTCTCAAGTAGGTCCTAAGTGCTGTGCTTGCGCTGCTTGACTTGTCCATGTTAATAGAAGAAGGGTGCAGAAAGCAGAGCTGCTGGAAGGATGAATGCTACAAACTGCTGCTGCCTGAGTTTAGGGAAAATGTCATGTACCTGCAGGGCAGACACCGTGATACCACAGGCTGTGGAGACAGAAAGGAGAGACAAGGGGGTGGAGTGGAATGTTTTATGCAAAAGCTGCAAAACATTGCTTAGATATTAACTACAAATCTCCTTTGAATTAATTTACTGAGAAAAGGAGGTTGAAATATCTAGTGGGATGTTTAAGACTGAAACAAGTTTCTCTGCCAGGATACTCTGCCTTTAGATGGCTGGAAAGAGACATGAAAGGGGCTGACTAGCAGTAACTCCCTCTTGAAGTCAAGCTGAGAGGGAAAGCTTTTGTGTCTGAACATCAAAGATACCTAAGAAATGTAAGACTCTTAGCTGAGAGGTTTTGTCAAACATTGTTCTTGCCCTAAGCAATGTTTGACACACTAAATACGTGTCTTCTTCAAGGTGCGAATTTAAGTTAGCATTCTGTTAGTAGCATCTGTATTACTGGCTCTCCAGGTTAATTTATTTCATAAGAATGTATTATCATTTGATAATAACATTCTGGGGCAATAGAGTTCAAGGATGAGTTTTCTGCTGGTGGGGCATTGTTTAGCAAGGTTATCTTTTATGGAAAATACTCAACCGATTGACTCTTCCTTCTCAGACTTTTCAGAATGGGAGACTGACAAAAGGTCTAAGAAGGTCACTGAAAGAAATGAATGGGATTGGTTTGCCCATATAAAAATAGCAAGGTAATGCCAAAATTTATCATTATTGGCAGCCTCAGGGCACACACTGCAAGTCAGTGTTGCTGGGATAGTGCAGGGAGGTTTGGACAGTGTCTGCTTGCACTTTGCCGAGTTCTCATCGCTGCCTATTCAGTTCTCACTTTCCAGCATACTAACGCCAACATTTTTCATATTTGGATGGCAAAGTCCAGCTGAGTTAATGAAATCAGAAGTGAGCAGGATACCAAGTGATTTCATAGAACATGTCAGTTCAGAGGATTTTCTCAGTATGCTGTTTGGAACCTGGAAGAAAAATCAAAACTTCATTGTATTTTTCCCTCCATTTTTAGTGTGCATGTTGAGTAATGCCCTTCCGGCTGTGCCATCTTTGTCGGGAGAGGTGTGGCAGCTCCTCCCAAGCTTCTGTGCCTGACTAGATAAATCACGGAAGAGCAGCCTGAGGGTTCAGACAGGCAACCAAATTGGTGGAGCTGGACAAGTTGTTGCAAGTCACCTGAGCTGCAATAGTTCTGTGGATGTGCTTTAAGCATGTGGCAAATTAAGTTACTGTAGTGGAGCTTTAACCTCTTTTCACTGCAGACTGAGAGACCCGCAGCATCCAAACTGGGAGTTGTCTTCTGTACTTACTTTGCCTGGAGAATTACAATACGAAGACAATGGGGATTTTTGCATCGGGGCCATACATACAATCTGGCTGTGCAACAGTTCTGAAATATGCCTTCTGCTGTTCAAGGCTAAACAGTAATTCAAGCTTTGTCACCAGCATGTTTTGACCTGTGTCTGCCCGGAGAGCTATTCAGCCCAGTTTTTACCTCTCAGCAGTCCTCCAGTTCCGATGTCACTTGTGGCTGTTTTCCTCTCCCACACCTGTGTGTAACCTTGCTTAGTCACACTTCGGATTTGATCATGTGAGGACAGCAGCTGGTAAATAACCATGATAAAGATTTTTTGTAGCAAGGAGATTAGCCCTCCAGAAACTCCAGCAAAGTGATGTGTCTTGCAAAGGCTGTTAGCAGAACCATGAGTTCGCTTTGTATGGTGACAGCAGGTTTTGAGCCCCACAAGCTTAAATTTGCTCTGCGTTTGCCTGGTTTTGTTAACACCTTTTCTTGCTGGGTGCCTACACCTTCAAAGTGACATTATTTAGTGATGCTGACTCTATAAGAAATGAAAAATACTCTAGGCATTTGTTTAAGAGAGTGGGATGCACAGCTTGGCAAAACTGAATTTTGTTTTTCTTGTGGTTAGAGAAGTTATTTTATAGCTCTGTGATCTCATTAGCTTTTGCATGTAGTTATTCATCAACGAGCATATAGTACAAGCCGTTCCCATTAAGAACAGCAATGTTAACATCTGAGGCTCTCACAGCACGACTGCATGAGAATCCGATGAGGTCAAAACATAGTAAGCAGCTAACTGATTCCCTCAGGTAGCATTAACAGAGAGGAAACTCAACTGCCCACATGCATAAGACAGCTTTCCCAGATTTTCCATTAAATGTTCTGTCTATTTGTTCAAGTTTTCTTCACTTGTTGAAAGCAGTCAGACTAATGTTACAGAAAATAAGAATTAGTTAGAAGTGGGAGAATAATACTCCAGGAGTTTCCTTTCAATTTGGGAGTTTCTCCTTGATCTTTTTCCAGTTTTTCCAGCCAACTGCAAGATAAACTGGTACCTACCTCAGTGCTGAGTGCAGTGTTGTAATGTCTTGCAGTGTGAGATGAATGTTTTTTGTGACATGCTGAAAAACTCTTCTGGTGCTCTACCTTTTTGTCTGTAAGCTGTATTTTAAATATTGCTGCAGGAATGAAGTCAGTGTGGGATCATTTTAGGTAATGGTCGCTACTGGTGAGAATACCAAGCAGCAAGAAGAGAGAGGGAATGGCTGGGGTTGTCTGCATACACTCAAAGGGAAATCTTTTAATATACACTGCAGTTATGTTTAAGATACACTTTTAATCTGCAGTCACTTGGTGATGCTCTTGAGTTGTATTTCAGCTTTGGAACAGATAATTGGCAGAAGGGAATATATTACTTAATTGTTCTTCCATTTTCACCCCCTTCTCTCAGCTGATTCCTGAATTTAGGATAGGGTCTCCGTCTACGCTCCTGAGCTCTCTTCTAGGTGTCTCCTGTATGGCCTCAATGAGCAAGGCTAGACTCATTCTGAGTTCCTCTGTGCCAGAAATGATCAGCCCAGGAGTTGGGATTCATCTCACTATTTCCAGACATCTAAAAATATCCACTGAAAATTAGTTGTTCAGACTCTTTTCATTATTGCTAGAGAGACAGAGGCCCTTCCAGAGAGTGTTTCATCTCAACTCACCATAAAACAGGTAGCCAGCTCTCCTTTGACCACAGAAACAGCCTGCATGAGTATTATATACTAGATTCCCATTTTTGGGGTCCCCTTTCTTAAGTTCCTTTTCTCTTTTTTGGCACTGTGGGCCAATCCAGTCCCATGTTACATCACAGTATGGCAGAGAGCATATCATGAGGCATATGACCAAATGTTCAGTGATTTTTCCAGTATCTCAACTGTAACAGGAATCCAAGGAGCTAAACCATACCTTGAAATGGTGCTAAAAATAGTTGCATCAGCTCTGACCTGGTATCTCCAATACTTCTACTCATGCCAGGTTCCCAGGGATGCATTGGGGAGCTAAGTCTTCTGAAAGTGTAGTTGCTGAAGATCTGGGCCTGGGACTATTTTGACACATTTCTGCTACCTTAAACCCTTGAAAATGATTATTAGAGTGATAAAATAATCTAATAAATTCTGACTTGTACACAAGGCCAGAGAACCCAGTCTGGTTTTATTTTTCAGCATGTATCTCTTTCTGAGGTGCCTTTTCCCTCAGATGGGCAGGGTCTTTAATGTTTTGACTCCTTGGGTGAAAAAAAAATATTAGCATTAGTATGTGCACTTATGTTTTGTGTTCTAACTGTGTAATGAAGGAAGTTACCTCTGTGATGCCAGAAAATATGCATTAAATAGCTGCTGTTTGTAAGAAAAATAGCTGCAAGTTGCACAACTGATGATAGGAACTCAGCAGGAAGTGAGTGACTTTTAAATCAGACTCAAAAAACGGAGGGTTTCTTATCATCAATGTCCTGTCTTTGTGAAGTGTATGCTTAAAGGCTTTGAGTTAGATGATGTTTGTTTCTTTGGCCTCATGATATGACTAATCAGAGAGCTTAGAATTGAGAATGTTGAATCAGCATCAGTTTTCATTATGTTCTGGGTATCATGGTGTGTCATTTGTCTAGGCATGACTTTTCAGTGTTTGTTCTTGGTCAACAGCAGTGTGGATGCAATGTAGCACACCCTGTCTGAGCTAAATGCCGCTTTTATGTTGCCGTGAGATCTCAAGCAAATGCTATTGGAAAGTTTTATTGTCTGCTGTGAACAGTGGAAATACCAACAAGGGAGATCAATTAATATCGAACATAATTTTCACACTGACACATCCTGAGGGCTGCTTGAACCTGGCCAACTGCATGGGGGTGTAATGGAAATAGGGAACAGTAATAAAGTTGAAAAAGCTGCTGAACTGCTGAAACTCCATCACCTGTAACTGATGAATTTTGGCAAAAAGGCGATTGAAAGGAAGCTTACAAGCCAAACGCAGCCTCCTGCAGCTCAGGGCACTGATGGCTGAGCCATTCTTGACATCAAGCTGCCAGTGAAGCTGACCTGAACTCACACCTTTTTGTTTTCTTGTCTTCTTTTGTCTGCAGCACACCGATGGAGGCTACTGTCAGATTCACCACCATGGTATTTTCTGATCTCCAGTACCTGGAGACCCCTCTCTATTTGTGTAGAATGAATTGTCCTGTTGCTGCGAGGAAAGGGCCGTGGCAGTTTTATCCCTCACTCTAGAAACAAAATACAAGATGACGAATCTAACTAGAAATGTTCCTAAGCTTTTAAAACCAAAATGGATATGGGTCAGGATCTTTAGCCTGTGTGCTCCATCCATGGAAAGAAATATCTAACTGCTGAATCAGTGAATTCCTCTCCGGCAGATTTCTCGAGCACTATAAAAGTCTGATACATTGCATGAGACATCTGTGTTGAAGTCGAAGAAATGCTTATTCTTATTTTGTCTCAATCTGTTTGGGTTTTTTTTTCCCTATTTATTGATTTTTCAAGAAAAGAAAACATTCTCAGTAGTTGTCATCTTGATATCTGTAAAATAGACTGCTACTTTCTCTGAATGACCACAGGAAGAAAGCTAAGTTGTATGTTTATTGGAAATTATATAAATTATCTGAATTATTAGTAATGCAAAAATATTATTTTTATGAAACAAGAAAGAACATATGTTTCTTATTTGATATAAAATAGAGTAATCTTACAAAAAGACAGAAAACACTAAATTCCAAACAACAGAAGAAATAGTAATGTAAAATTGTTTTAAACTATATTGCCCAGCCTGTGCCAGTCACTGAAGAGGTTTCCACTCCTTCCTCCACCTGTGTGTTGGGTTGTTTTTTTGCATACAAAACCACACTAGAAGATAGATTTTATATCAGGACTTGATTGGTAACTGAATTGAAGTGTTTTTTTTTTTTAACTAACATGCTTGAATATTCAGTATTAGCCATTACTGTCAGAATGGGTGTCTTCAAAATTTAGGTGGTTGTTCTTACAATAGCTACTCATTTTATTCACAAGATTCTCCATTTTAAATATAGTTTATGCTGCAGATGACATAGTGAAACCAATTACTTCAGTAACCTCAGAATACAGTATTACTTGTAGATTGTTTTTTCTAGGGTAAATGCTAAAAACAGGCACTTTTTTACTTCATTCTAAACTATATCTAAGCAGTATGAACTAGGGAGCCTGCTTTGCTGGGGAGGTTGGACCCGATGATCTTTCGAGGTCCCTTCCAACCCCTACACTTGTGTGATTCTGTGATTCTGTGATGTCACAATGTAACTTAACTGATACGTCCAGACAGGATAGAGCTCATTGAAAGATGGTTGACTGAGACTTCCTAGATTGGACTATCTAAACTTGAGTGCTTCATAGTGAATACTGTGAAAGGTTCTGCAAATTTCCACTGCAGAAAACTTGTTTGAGTTAAGTTTGGGATGGGTACAAAGGGAATGCAATGGTAAAATATTTTTTTGCAACAACTTCTGTCTTCTCCTGAAGATTCATGCATCACCAAAAAACATTTGTTGATACTTAATAATTTGAAGAGTATATGAATGAACCTCAGTACCGTTACATCTGATTTACCAAGTTCTTTAATAATCTGGGAATTAAGCTGTGTGGATTTAATTCCTGACTTCCTTAGAGAGTCTAAGCATATTCCTCGTGTTAAAATGGAGGGACTACAGTTGAGCTAAACTGCGGAGCTCAGGGAACTTCATAGCTTCCAAAAGCAGGTAGATACCACTTGTGCTCTAATCTAATTTAGGACAAGTTATGCATGAATGATATTGGTCGTTTACCTTGAGCTTCATTGGAATTGGTGACTTGCTAGGGAGCTGCGGATGACAGGGACCAGGATTATAAGGCATTGAGGTGTGCTAAATATATTAGGACTGGAGCCCAGACAACCAGGTTCTTCACTCAAATGAATCAACAAAACTGTAGTCTTTGAGCTTTGAGCTGCTATTTAATAATTTATAATGACAGATCTGCTAAATAGCTTGGAATATACTGTGTAATCACTAAAATGTGTAATTTTGTGGCAAGCCAGGAGCTAACAGTACCTCTGCCAGCAGCTGTTGGTGTAGAAGACCAGATATGGTCTGTAGTTACCTATCCAGCTGGGTCTAGTAGAACCACAAAGCTGTTGCACACTGAGGATGACCTGGGAAAGGGGCATGAGATACTGGCTCAAAAGCACAGATGCCTAAAAGATATTAGAGGGATCAAAGAACAATGGGAGGGAAATAAATACCTTGAAAAGGTAACTGCATCAAGAACAAATGGGGCACAGGGTGTTTCTACCCAGTAGAGACACTTGTGGTTCAAGTGTCTCAGCCAACCTGGCAGTGTCACTCCATGTCTCACTGGGTCATTTTGCCCCAAGGTCCCTTGAAATGGAACAGCAGGACACAGTGGCTTGGCTGCAGGATGTGAACTCAGAGCTATTTCCATGAGACTGACTTTTACAATTACTGGTTGGAGGATGCTTAACATAAATTTGCAATAATTAGGTCTATAATCCCAGAATAAAAACCTGTGGGTTTTTCAGTTGTTATATTTGTGAGAGACATTTGAGGAAATGTGGGGAAGAGTTTTATCAGCATCTCAAAGGCTGTTTTGTTTGCCACAGTGATTCTTTTATCTTTAGCGGTCGTTACACTGTTGAACCTAGATGGGAAAGAATGGCTTACGCATGCACACATGGCAAAGCATATATATAATCACTTTATCATTTGTCAAAACCTGTGCGCAACAACTCGAGACAGTGTTATGCAGACTTTCTTTTTTGGGGAGTGATATGAGTGACTAACTTGGTAATGGAATTGGCAGAGACAATGTTGGCTAAGTGCTTGGACCAAGAGCTTTGATGTAATAAAGCTGGACTTTCAAGGCCTTTTTTTTCAGTGTTTTGGGCAGTTGAGAGATCCAGCGATTACTGTTCCATTATATCAGTCCCAGTGGGTATTGCATGCTGATCCCTACCGAATTGCTTAAGACTTATAATTTAACTAATATATTTTTTTTTTTCATTCTGGATTACATTTATTAATTAGTCTTGCGTGGATTTAGAAATTCCATTTATTCCATGTTTATTTCTGGTATGAATATGAGTGTGCTTCTGACTCTTAATGGAAGTGGAAAAGCCACTTTAATCTCTTCTATCAATTTCATTTCGATTGAAACCTTTTGTTTTCACATGGATTCTAGTTAGGAGCATTCTTAATAACTTGGTTACTGGTAGAAACATTACAGAATTTTATCTCTGTTGCAGGAACAGTCTGCCTGCTGAGACATGATGTATTCATCATCTGTTCTCATGTGTAGAACATATTTAATTATAGACTGAGATTTCCTAAGTTTTCTGACTTGATATTCTGAAATACTGTATTTTGAGTAGAATCAGAATACCATCATTAAAAATAACTCATATTTTCTAGCAAAATCCAGCAGTTCCTCTTAGACATTAAATACCTAAAATAAACTGTGATACTGGTGCTTTCACTCTACCAACAGAGTGGTTAGCAATATACTGACTACTGTTATTAAGATATAGTAAAAAAGGTAAAACTTTAATCAATGCTATATAAAAGACCAATAAATTTCTCAGGGTAGGATTCATTTAAGATTGAGATACCTGAATATACAACCATAAATATAGGTGCTTGGAAGTTCCTATTACGGAATCAGTGGTGCTTGGAGACTAGCTACTAACAACTTGATTGACTTAAGGTGTCTACCACTACTTGAGGTGCCTCAGGATGTATGAGGCATTCACAGGACAACATTTCTATGGAAGATCTTGGTCCTTCTGGAGTGAAGATTAAGGTGAAGCACAATGCCCTAGTGACATTTTTCAAAATGCAGTGAGTGTTTAATTTCAGGCAAATGAATCAAGCCCTTGACATTTATTTTGGGGCACGATGACAGCTCTACATGCTCTACTGGCTGGGTTGACCAGAACGCTGCTGTCTGTGGAAAGCTTACACAGCTGGCTCACACGTGGATGCCTACACGTAGACATCTGAATTTAGATATTTGAATCTGCAGCCAAGTTCCACTGTGGTGCAGGAATTGAGAGCTTGCAAACAACTTGGAATATTATGCATATGAAATCCTTGCAGATGGAACAAAGAGAAAAAATTCCATGTTTAGAAAAAATCATTTCTGTGAAGTTAATGAAATACTGTTAAGGAAATATTTTTAAAAAATTATTTATCTTATATCTTGTATGCCATTCTTATTTTATTAAATGACAGGAAACATACTTACCTATCAGAGTCACTTTTAAATTTTTTTAAATTCATGGCTTGTTGCATATAGCATTTGGGCTCCCACATATCAGTCAAACCTATGATTAACACGAATGGGAGAAATCAAAAAGTGCTGTCTTCAGTCACTTCATATGTACCCTTGAGAAGGACTTCATTCTCTTCTTTACATGGAAAAGCATATTCTTTAGCATTTGTATGACTAAAAGCCCTTTCAAAGGTGCCCACAAAAAGTCATTGACAATTCTATATTCTCAGCGTTCTCTGTTCATGAATGTCCAGAGAAGATCCTGACAGCTAATCACAGAATTATGAAACAACAGTATGATAGGGAAGGCTCAGAGTTTCTCAGTCCAGTTGCATAAAAGCTTTGGAAGGTGTATAAATGCTTTCAGGTGTATTGGAACACCAACCCAGATTTTTTTAAGACTAATAACTAAATTATCTGGAAGTAATGCTGTTCCTCGGCTCATCATGCAAAAGATATGAGAATGAGCCCTTGTGTAAGGGAAAGACTGTAATAATTAATTTATGCCAGTTGAATATACTTTAAAAGATTGGGGCCTAATTTTCAAATCTACCCAGGGCAATTTGTATGTGTAAGCAGCAAAAAATACCTTTTAACTGCATTAGGTTAGGAAAGGTAAAGCCTTGATAGAATTAAATCTGGTCAAGGACATAAAGGACAAGAACAGGATAAGTATGTCAGTGATTTACATGACTGGCTCAGTGGATTAGGGGATAGAAGTGGATGTTATCTACCTTGATTCCAGCAAGGTTTTTCACACCATTTCTCATACCATCCTCATAAACAAGCTCAGAAATTGTGGGTTGGATGATTGGACAGTGAGGTGGGTCGAGAACTGGCTGAATGACAGTTCTCAGAGGGTTGCGATAAGCAGCACAGAGTCTAGTTGGAGTCCTGTAGCCAGTGGTGTGCCTCAGGGGTCAGGGCTTATTCAACATATTCATCAATGACTGGATGAGGGGACAGGGTGTACCCGGGGTACCTGGGGTATCCTGAGATGCATTAAGAAGAGCGTGGCCAGCAGATTGAAGGACGTTATCCTCTCTCTCTACTCTGCTCTGGTGAGGTCTCATCTGGAATATTATGCTCAGTTCTGGGCTCCCCAGTTGAAAATAGACAAAGAACTACTGGGGAGAGTCCAGTGGAGGGCTATAAGGATGATGAGGTGACTGGAACATCTCTTATATGAGGAAAAGCTGAGAGAGCTGGGTCAGTTTAGCCTGGAAATGAGAAAACTGAGAGAGGATCTGATTGTTGTTTATAAATATCTAGAGAGTGGATAACTAGAGAAAGGGACTAGATTCCTTTCAGTGATGCCCAGCAACAGGACTAGGCTCAAGGGGCAGAAACTGGAACACAGGAAATTCTGTCTGAACATGAGAAAAATCTTTACTCTGAGGATAGTGGAATATTGGCATAGGCTTCCCAGACAGGCTGTGGAGTTTCATTCTCTGGAGATATACAAAACCCTCCTGGATGCAATCCTGTCCAATGTGCTCTAGGCGAACCTGTTTAGCAGGGCAGTTGGACTACATGATCTCCAGAGGTCCCTTCCAACCCCTATTGTTCTCTGAATCTGTGAGTCTGTAAAAGGAGTATGAGACGAAATATTAGGGAGAAATCCTTTACTATGAGAGTGCTGAGGCACTGGAACAGGTTGGCCAGAGAAACTGTATATTGTCCCTCCCTGACCAGGTGGGATGGGGCTTTGGACAACCTGGTCTAGTGGAGGTCTAGTGCCCATGGCAGGTGGTTGGAACTAGATGACATTTGATGTCACTTCCAAACCAAACCATTCTGTTATTCTGTGTTTATGGGTGACCATTTCTGCTTATGTGGGAGAACTTAGCTGCTATGAAGATGGTAGGATCACCCTCCGATCTCCATTACCAGCTCCTTGCTACTTGCAGTAATGGAAAGTAGTTGCCCTTGTTCTGGAGCGTTATCACAAGATGGTGACAGGCACTTCCCTGTTTGTTTTCTGTTTGGGAAGAACTCGTCTGGAACAAGCTAAAGACTTAAAAACCTGAAACCTGAGGCAATCCCTTTGTTAGTCTTGGGACAACACTGAATGAAGCCTCTGAAGAAAGTTCAGTGTAAGGTCTCTTCACGTTGTAATATGCATTCACAGTAGACATTTCTGTATTGTTGATTCCACATTGCTATAAATCTGTATGCTAAAATGATTACAAATCCCATCTAGTTTGGCAGGAGTTATAGACTGGTAATCCTGTTTGAGGCTTTCAGCTGATGTCATGACACATAGCTGGACCAAAGAAAGTAAAACATTTTCAGTAATGCTGGACTTGTTTTCTGACGTAGGCTTGGTTTAAACAGCTTTCAAGGTCTGTCACATTTTAGTAAAATGGAAGTTGGGATCTCTTTCAAAAAGTAGAAAGATGCCTTGTAGCATTAGCCACAACAAAACCTGGTGTTGCTAAGAGAAGAAACTGCTAACAGGCATTCTGGTCTTCCTTCTGAAGCAGATTGGATGTGTAAGTAAATGTGCACATTAAGAGAAGGTTTTGCTCTGAGGAAACATCTGCCTGACATACACTGCAGCACTGATGCTTAGTTTTAGCACCAGCTTTTACCCCTTTATCTGTGGAGAAGGAGTATTTGTTCTTTGGAACACCGAACATGTGATTAAATTGATGAGTTTGTGAGTCAGGGCTGTTTTAGTAATAAGTTGTGGTATAGCTGAAACAAAGTTCTCTGCAAGGCAAAATGGAGATTATCTTTCTAATGGTGCTGGGCACCCACAGGTGGCATTGGTGGCAGCTGCTTTGGGTTCCTCCTGGAGTGGGAAGGAGCAGCATACAGTAGGTGTCTGTCTCTAGGAATCCATGGTGTTCCCCCGTGAAGTGTAATGAATCCTTGCTACAACATTTGCCTGGAAAAGAGTGTGTTTTTACCAGCTTAATAATAAATGAAATGTCTCATCTTGTGCAAGAGCTCATCAGAGTCTGGAGAACAAACACACAATTTTCTTGACCAAACAACTCTCTGACCACATCACCAAAACCTGAAATTCTTGCCATGTTGTTTAGCACTACCTGCATTTCAGGAAAAAAGCCAATGAAGATGCATGTTTATATTATAGATAAGGAACAAAGAAAGCGTTTCAGAGTTCAATTAATTTATACTTCCCAGTTTTATAAGACAAGTTTCTTTTTCTTCTCCCTTGAGCTGTTCTCCATTTGATTTCTATATCTCTACTTGCAAACCTGCTGTGCAAGAGCTATGTTTCTTTATGTCATGGTAATCAGAGGCTTCTCCCTGCCACCTTTGTGCCCCACTCTGGATGTTACCTTGTGTTACATCCTGCTGCCACTTTCAAGCTACTGTTGGTTCCTCTGATATTCATGGTTCTCTGTGAAGAATTTACAGAATTTTGTTCAGGGTAACCTTCCTGACCCATTGTGTTGTGCCATGTCAGTGAAATTTGTCTCAACACCTTGATTTCTTCCTGATAAGATCCATATCTCTTTACTGATAAAATCCAATTGGACTGGCTTCATGCACATGATTGAGGTTTTGAAGGGAGTGTATAAACAGGAGGGGAATCAACTTTTTAAAAGGGTAGACAATGGCAGATCAAGGGAGAATGGATTAAAGCTAAAGGAGGGAAGGTTTAGATTAGATATTAGAGGGAAGTTCTTTACAGAGAGAGTGGTGAGGTGCTGGAACAGGGTGCCCCATCCCTGGAGGTATTCAAGGCCAGGTTGGATGGGGCCCCGGGCAACCTTGTCTAGATCCAGGCCTGGAGGTTGTTGGCCCTGAGTGTGGCAGGAGGGTTGGAACTCTGATCCTTGAGGTGCCTTCCAACCCAGACCATTCTATGATTCTATGATTTGGTGCCTTTATGCTACCAAGTGACTGTGAAATTAGAAATGCTGACTACTAGTGGCAGCTTGCTTAGCTGATGCTCCTAGTAAAACTGGCATCCTTGTGGTAGTCTGGCAGAACCTTAGCAAGTTATTAACATCTGAAGAGAAAACTTGATCACTGCTGGAGTTTGCATATTCAAAAAAAAGACAGCATATTCAAGAATACTCAGTGTTGAGCTGATTGCATGACTATTGAGAAGAAAGGCAGTACCACCAAGGCTTGGGGTAAGAAGCAAAATAACATATTTTGCAAAACATAAGAGAAACATAATATTTATTAGCCTTTCACTCCTTCAGTTTCTTTGATAAACTGGTGGATTTACCATCCAGATATATGTCTAGATATGAAAAAGAGTACATGCAAATTCTTTCATTATCACATACTGGAATCTAGATGGCATTTATGGGATCATCAGCAGTTAATAATTATCCAGGCAGACTGAAACTGCACATTCAGAAGGAAGCATTAGTACTGTCTCTAGTGATCATAAAATCCCAATTTTAATTTCATCTTGCGTTTCTAAAGAACTGTAAGGCACCTAGTATAAAATTATTTAAAAATCATTTTACAGAACCATTATTATTTAAGTCTTAAAATGTTGTTAAACACCTGTGTAAGTCTTAAAATGTTGTGCAATGTCCATTTGAAAAACAGAGGGATGTAAACAGTTCTCTGTGGATTTAATGGTAATTCCAGTATGACTAAAATGCACGAAGCTTCATCTTTTTAAAACTGTTTGCATAAGAGTGCTGTGTGTGTACATGTTTGAGTTCAGAGTGTGTACATGTGAGTCGGGGGACAATAAGTATGTCTGGATTAACTTGGACACTGTTTCCATTCCACAGTTATAATCAAATGAAAATATGTAGAAGTTTAATTTAAAAAGAACCATTAAATTGTAAAACATAGTAGTGTTAGGACACGAGCTGTGTAACAAACCGCATGGGAAAGTGATGATTACAATTTTTGTGGGCTCTGTTGGGTTCATATGACGTGTGCTGCCAAAGTATGTCAGTTCTTTGCTCAGCAGAACAGAAGTCTTGTAATTGTTGCTTTCCTCTGCATTAGCCATGGTAATTTATTTCCCTCTGTGGACAAACCATCAGTCCTGTCATTTAGTTCTGTTTCAGTGCAATGTTTAGGTCAATGGAGTGTCTCCATCCAGACAAGCAGGACTTTCCTCCAGCCCCTGCTGTGTAGCACGCTGGCTGGCAAAGGTGACACAGTGGATCTCAATGAGTTCATTATGTGCGATAGCTAAAAGCTCTTTCCTACATGATTTATTTATAGATGATAACTGGTAGAGACTGGACTGTGTAATGGAGTAGAATACTTGGTCTCTTGTAAACAATATCCTGTTTCTTAAGAGAAGGCATTGAGGAATTACTGGTTGTAACCCAGCAAATTGGAACCATTTCAGCAGTTTTGGTCAACTCGTAAAGTTGACAGCTTCCAGGGGCAGTGCAAGCAGCACCTTCTATTTTTTAGCATTTCCCCCCAGCCCACTACAACTATAAAGAAAAGCTATGAATGGTTTTATTATGAATCACTGACCTGACGCCAAGTAAAGATAGACCAGAGCTCTCTTCCACCAAAGATCCTAGGGGTCGCTCAGGACCCTGTAATTCTGTTCTCTCACAAACTTGGCAACTGTCAGACTGATTGGTCTCGCTAGTACAGGGTGGTAAAGTGCCGGGTCATACAAAACAAGATACTTCACCACCAAATCCGCACATTTGACAAACTGAATTGAGCTCTTTCAGAGGTTTTCTGAAGTCTTTATTAGAGAGCTTCTCAGCAGTTCTGCTGGGTGAGCTCCAGTGTGAGCAGAGGTCTAAATCCTGAGTGGCAGAGAAGGGAGCTTAAGGAGAGGGAAATCTTGCCCTTGTCAGTTAGAACTTGAGCACGAGAAACACATCTCCACATAGGCTGTGTTAAATGGGTCACTAATGGCTGCACTGGAAAGAAAAGAGGCTGCAACATGGGCAACATTAACCCAAAAGACAGGGCTCTGATGGCTTCTTAAAATGCTAGTGAGACACTTGGACACCTCCCTCAGGGGAAGGAGGGCTCCCAGTGTTTGTCTTGCTACCAAATAAGCATCCTGGCTCTTTAGAGATGCAGCCCAGCATGTCCAGTGCTCTTTCACACAAGTGTTGGAGGGGGATCACTTCAGGGTATCACTTCAGCTTCTTGAAAGCCTGGCCCATGAGTCCCTTTTTGGGGATCTTATAGAGCTGCAGTGCATCAAAAGATATTCTAATGCCAGTTTTTTCTCTGTTGGTAAAGAAATTATTACTCTTAGGAAAAAAATAGTCTGTGTAAACTGACATAAGCCCACACACTGTAATTTAGATGTCTAAACTATGTGGTGTAGCCTCTGCACTGATTACACTACAGTTATACTGTGTAGTATTACACCATGTAGTATTATTATTGTCTCTCAATAGGATGTGTTTTGTTATGGTAAAGCCTCTACAGATAAACAGAGCTGCATTTTCCAGTTTTCAGGATTACTAGTCTCTTTCATCAGGAGCCTAAAAATCATGAGTGTGTTAAACAGCAAATACATAACATATGCAACATTCCAGTAGATTATTTTAGGTTACAAACTGGCTAGAAATTAAGTTGGGCAACAGCTGTAGACTTAAAAATTTGCCTCTTTTGAAAGACTACATTTCACTCTGTCATATACATGTAAATTCAGACTAGGTCCAAATCCAAGAACTTCCATTTTCATCATGTATAAATGTAGGGACTAGACACTTTTTTTTTCTTTTTTTTTTCCTTGTGAATGGAAATATTATTGTATTAATTAAAAAAAAAAAGATCCAGCTTTCACATAGGTAAGATTTCTAATCAGGGAAACTTCTAATAAGGAAAAAAAAGCCAATTACAAGACTCACATGCTTTTTCTTTCATGGCTAGTAATAGGGAAAAAGGGAAAAACACATACCCACTTGTTCCACAGAGAAAAAGAATCTTATACAGATTTTAGAAAATCTCTAGATACACATTTCTGTGGCTATGCACATACCCATCCTGCCCCCACTAAACTGGCAGATGAAAAATGATTTTCATACCCTATCACAACAAATAAACCCAACAAAACACAGCCCTCTACTGTTTGCTTTTCTTACGCATCACAAATGCCGTAATTTAGTGAGGTACAAAATTACTGTTGAAATAAAGTTCCCAATAAGGTCGGTAAAGAGTTGTTTTACTGCATCACAAACAGGTTAAAACCCTGGAGAAATCACTATTATAACTTATTGAAAAAATGTGGTTATTTCTATAGCTGAACAACCAGGAAAATAATTCTCTAACATGTTTTGACTGTAGAAAAGTTGCATCAGCTGTGGTCTGCCTATGCCATGTTCCATAGATGTGCTCTGTGGAGAACAGGTGGCTTGAAAGAAAGGAATTCATCAACTGATACGTGGAATGATGATGGACCACAGGCAAGACCTCGGCTCAGCAGGTCTTTGAATTTTGAATGCATCAGATTATTCTGAAAGAGGCTTTGAGCCATTATTTAATCCATCTGCTTCTCTAGCTACAAGGTCATGGAGTTCACCAGCATTCTTGACTCAGGTGTTTTGCCTGCTGTTACCTCTTCAGAGGCAGAGATTTCTTGACCATGGAGATGCTCCAGCTGAGCACATTTTTACTCCTAGATTGATTTCAAGCTTTCTCCTTTTCTTCAGCTTCAAACCAATGACTTCTTGTTCTGCGTGCTGTGGAGAGCAATTTGTTTCTTTTTTGTCTACAGCTGACTAATGTATATAAAGAATGTTACAAGCCTAGTCCCATCTAGACTAAATATCTCCAAGTTCTTTAGTTTTGTTTCCTGAAAATAATCCCGGTTTCATTTTTTTTTGTAGGCTTTTGAAGATCTTCTCTGGAATCTCTCCAGCTGCTTGAATGAAATGCCCTAAATTACCCTATCATTCCTAGAACAAAATATATTTAGGTATAGCTATTTTTAACTAGCAACAAAAGTGGAAAAAAACCCACTTTTTGTGTTTTTTAGTAAGGATTTCCCTGAAATATGGTTTAAGAGAATTCTCTTTGTCATTCTGTTTCCCATTACAGTTTTCCTTCCAGAAAATAAAAATCAGTTTACATCTTGGAGACTATAGTGGAGTAATCATAAAATAAAATGTATGATGTCAAGAATAAAATAAACAAGCTGAAGGCAATCTGGCAATATGATAAAGGACTGGTTTAATTGTAAGAAATGGCCAAACAGATAAAAGGGGAAACCCAAGTAAGGGTAAACATAGATGAAAGCCCTAGTAATGGATTTATTGTTAACTTTTCAACTAGAATAATCCTTAGCTATGACATAGAATTTTTTAGTAATATTTTCCAGAAGACAGAATAGCAAAGTCTTCTTAAATCATTAGCTGATCAAATGACCACTGTAGAATTATGATTTCCCAGTTACTCCATATAAATGATAACTGAGAATCCAGGTTTAGCTGTGTAGTTAACTTTTTGTTACATATTCCTGAGGAAATCATTAAACTCCACACAGTCCAGAGAAAAAGACACAAAATAAGTTTTCTGTATTCTAATTACTCTGTAGGGGTACCTACCCATTGATATTTCTTGGGCAAATAAGCTTCTCCTTAACTTCTGTGGATAATAGAACTTTTACAGAAATTGAGGTAAATGAGGGTGCTCCATAGTCTGGAGGAACAGTCTGATACCATTCCACTCTTCCATACCTGGTATCTGTTCACTGGCTGGAGATCACCTTGATTTGATCAGAGACCCCATTTCTCACCATTGTAAACAGCTTCCATGTGTCCCTCTACCTTATTTCACATTAGGGTGGACGCTCCTCTGCCAAGGACTGACTTGCTGAATTCTAGTGGCAGATGACATTTTTACAGTCATATGGAAACATAAGAATCATTACAGGAAGGAAATTCTCCCTTCTCCTCTGAGACTGATCACCTGCTGCCGTGGGTAGCATATCATAGATGGACAGTCGTGATAAGGTTCACGGAAAATCTATTCTCCACACCACAGACCACAAGACCACTTCACAATGTCCTCCAGCACCATCAGTGTTGGATGGCCAAAGCCAAAGGTGAGACCAAGCTACACAAGACTCTCTGGACTGTTCTATCTGGGAGTGCAGGGTCTAGCTGCAGGCATATCTAAGCTCATGTAAGTTTATTCTCCCTAAATTCTCGATTTCCACAGAAAAGGAACTTGGCTGCGTGGGCAGAAACTGAGCTGTGGAAAACAGTGACCTCTTGCCCTGCCTGGAGGCTTGGAAGATCTGGAACTCAGAGCATGATCATGCTCATTAAAAATGTAGCTTGTGCTATAGGATTATACTGAATATCCTGATTAATTTTGTGAACTCTTCAGTCAATATGTTTGCTGTAGTTCTTAGAAACATCATCAGCTAGGAATCACAAGAATTACTTCATTAAGGGCTTCTGCTGAGATCAAGGATTATGATAGTAGAAGATCTGTAGCCTATTTTGATTTTGCCATTACATCAGATAATTGACTGCTATTACTGCTCTGGTGGTTGTTTACTCAGCAAGCGAAATTATTTCCAATTCACTTTATTTTACTTCATTTATTTTCTTAGTGTTGTTTTTCAGTGTGACTAAACTGACCAAGGCTTTACCATGGTTGCATTGAGAATGCTGGGAAGACAGCTAAACCAGCTGGTGTGTCGCCCCATGTATAGGGAATGTTCCACTGTGGCAAGCCACTAGCAAGTTGATACATACTTGTGCAGAGGAAAAAAGTGCTGCTCAAAAATGATGACCTTGTAAGCCCACAATTTTTAACCTACACTTTTTAGTTTCACAAAATAAACCCAGTAATCACAGCTTCCATCTGCTTTTTAGAACTTCTTGTTATTGCCAGCTGAGGTAGTGTACCCTTATGACTGAGCCTGCTCCTGAGCCCAGGGTACTCTTTCTAACACAACTCTGCACATCTCTGTCCCATTTCCTTTTTTGTCCTGGCTAAGCACAGACCTTGATCATACAAGCTTTCTGGTAAGTTGTATGCAGGAAGTGAGGCAGATTTGAATTCTTCAGGCTCTTCTCTTTTACAAGTTCATACCCACATGCAGTGACTTTTCCAGCCTGCTATGATTTGGGAGGAGTCGCTCTGTATCATTGACATTGTCTCAATAATCAGAATCATAGAATGTGTAAGGTTGGAATGGACCTTTAGAGGTCATCTAGTCCAACCCACCTGCAGTAAGCAGGGACATCTTCACTAGATGTGGTCTTTCAGAGCCGCATCAAGCCTGACCTTGAATATCTCAAGGGATGGGGGCTCCACGACCTCTCTGGGCAACCTGTTCCAGTTATCTACCACACTCATATTGAGGATTTTTTTTCCTAATAACCAACTGAAATCTACCTTTTTCTAGTTTAAACCATTACCTCTTGTCTTATTATTATATGCCATCATGAGCAGTTCTTCTTCAGCTTTCTTGTAGGCACCTTTTAGGCATTGCAAGGCTGCTATAACATCCCCCCGGAGCCTTCTCTTCTCCAAGGAGGTTTTTACTCTTAGATCCAGTTACAGCAATGAGTAGCACCAAGTTTCATTCCAGCCATCTGGAAAAGCTGCTGCCACCATGAAGTCATCATTGTGTTACAGAATAAATGCTTAGAGATGGCATTTTCAAGGTTCAAGCAGAATTTTAGACTAGTGTTAGTATAGCTGGTAGTTTGCTTAATCAGGGCCATCGATGCCTCTGTTAGGCTGGAGAATGTTTGTCAAACAATGTAGTTTGAACCTGGGAGTGTCTCTGCTCATTTGTCTTTTCATTCATCAAACTGTCATTCTGCTGTAATAATAAACACAGCAAATTGAGCTGATTAAGGAACATGACCCACCAGAGAAAAAATACAACTGGAACACTGCAAAATGTAAGAGGTGTTTTTTTAAGTGGAACTTTTTGGATGAATTTGGTGTCCATGTGGAGATCTGAGCAAGTGTTGGAGCTGGAGGACAGGGACATGTATGCCTCCAGGGTTAACCATCATCATGAATGAATTAAATCACATGAAGAATAAAAAAAGGGATGGGATGTCCATACTGTGGGGTTGCATTATTATTGTTAGTCTAGGTAACCTAGTTATTTGTGTGCTGTTCCATTGCTACCTCTGTAGGTCCTGCTGACATCGTTTTCACAAGAACCATGTTTTTAAAATTCTCTGTGCTTTACAGGTCTTTAATATTATGTTTGAATCTGGTATTACTTATTTGGGAAAAAAATTCCACTTGTCTTTCTTGTGTTTTAAAGAATGGTTGCTGTAGAAGTATATGACAGACAAACCAAACTTGTTCTTAAAATAAAACAAGCATGTTAAATCACTGTTCATTCACATAATTGGCACTATAGTTTGCATGCAAACTCAGATGGCAGAAATGACATTTTATCAAAACAGTTTTCCCTCTGCCTCATGGCGTTATTTGGAGTTGTGGTGAGTTAACATAATAGTTCTGGAAAGGGTGGTATGAGGAAGAAACGTGCTTATCTTCATGATACAAGCTATTCCCTGCGCTTATCTTATGGACAAAGTGGAACCAGGTAACACTACACAGGTCAAATGGTTACGGTAGAAGAATTGTATTCAGTGACAGAAGTGTCCCAGCAAAATCATTTTATTGATAAACCAGAGTAGACTCTAGAAGAAAATTTTTCTGCATTAGGATTGCTAGTAATTAAGGTTTTCTGGTTATTCTGCTCATTATTCTTTATGTTTCTGACATTGTTTTTAGAATTTTAATGACCTCATTTCTAACTGCACCAGGTAAGTTATGGAGTAAGATTGATACCTCTTTGTGAAGTGTCTGGAGTCTGTATATGACAGATATGAAAGGACTTTAATTTTGTGGAGGGTGTATTGAGAAGCACAAGTATGTAGGGATTTTTTTATTGTTGTCAAATCCCTTCATTTAACTTAAGAAACATGCTAATCAGTTGCTCAACAAATGGAATACACACACCAGGACCTGAGTCTCATGGGAAGAGGTTTGCTAACTTGCATCTGTTGCTGTTAGCATGTTTTTAGTTTGTCTTGTTTACAGCACAAATTTGGTCTGTAACTTATTTACCCATGTTAATGTTAATGAGCGTATGTCTATAGCTACATATTACTTGTCTGTGGCTTTTTCTGGAATAAAATATTTCCCTCCTGTGCTAAACCCACCAGAACACTGTGTGTATGGCTTCCTGAAACAGAAGACTGTCAGTGTTATATTACACTTTCCTTGCTCTTTTCACTATGGCATGATTTTATGATATTTTAAAAGTAATCCTGTATATTTTACATCATAGTTTATAAATCACCCTTGAATTATTATCCAAACATTTCCTATTAAGGATACATAATTCTTGGATTAGCATCTGTCCAGTAATGTTTTTGATTTGTATAAACAATACATAAAAGTTACAGCAGAAATTGAATTTCAGATACCTTTCCTAGCAAGAAAAGGTGACCTTTTGGAACAACCTTCTGCTAAAACCATGTATGGATTAAAACCAGCTTGATGTGCTCATTATTATGAGTCTGTTTCTTCAAGAGGTCCCTATTTTTCTGATACGTATGCTGTTTTCTGCTCAAATAACTGAACAAGATAGTGCGAGCTTGCAAGCAGAAGCATCTGCTCTCCAAGGGTGAGCAGAGACTCAGGTATTATTGATTTGTGTGGACAGTATGCACCAACCCCAAAACAAGGCAGCAATGTAATGCTTGGTGTCTCACACCTTGGTGAAGATGGAACTGGCATGATGTTGTTGGTTATGTTGTTTTTTTTGACAGCAGAGAGGCTTTCTCTGCTGATGGCAACCCAGCCCCTCTCAGGCTATTTCTGTGTGAGCTTTTACAGGCAAGTGTGCTCCAGCTCTGCCACAGTCCTAGCAAATGTGAGCTGGCTCCTGTCACTGGTTGCTTCAGAGCACAGATTGGTCCAGCCTGTGCTTGCAAAAGGTGCTGTTGATAAAACATTTGTTTCACTATTCTTAAAAAACTCATGTTA
This sequence comes from Laterallus jamaicensis coturniculus, assembly GCA_022605575.1. Taxonomy (NCBI): domain Eukaryota; kingdom Metazoa; phylum Chordata; class Aves; order Gruiformes; family Rallidae; genus Laterallus; species Laterallus jamaicensis. The sequence goes on along the minus strand of JAKCOX010000001.1, from coordinate 80,908,063 downwards.
ATGCTAAGTGGAAGGGAAGCCTTTGGGCAGAAGAAACTGGGAAATTAAAGCCAACTATTTGCACCCAGTGTGGCTTAGTTTGTGATGGAAAACTGGACTGTCAAACACTAATGCACCCTCAAGATCAGTTTTATGTACCATTCCCAGTGGAAACATTTGAACACACACTGAAACAACCTAGCTCAAACACTTGACATCTTGAGAAGGAGAATTCAGGCACAGAATCATTGAGGTTGGAAAAGACCTCCAAGACCATCTAGTCCAACCGTCCCTCTACCACCTGTATTACTTACTAAACTATGTTCCTAATTAACTCATCCAACCTTTCCTTAAACACCCTGAGGGACGATGATGGCCACCATCTCCCTGGGCAATCCGTTCCAATGCCTGAGAAGAAATCACTCCTAATTTCTAACCTGAACCTCACCTGGCACAACTTGCAGCCTTTCCATCTTGTCCTATTGCTTCATATCTGCAAGAAGAGGCTGACTCCTAGCTCACCATAAACTCCTTTCAGGTAGTTATAGAGACCAATAACGTCTCTCTTGAGCCCCCTCTTCTCCAAACTAAACAGGCCCAGTTCCCTTGGTTGCTCCTCAAAAGACTTGTTCCAGACCTTTCACCCACTTTGTTGCCCTTCTCTGGACACGCTCCAGGGCCTCGATGTCTTTCTTGTAGTGAGGGGCCCAAAACTGAACATAGCACTAGAGGTGCAGCCTCACCAGAGCTGAGTGCAGGGGGTTGATCACCTGCATGGTCCTACTGGCGATGCTATTCCTGATATAAGCCAAGATGCTGTTCAATTTCTTGGCCACCTGGGCACACTGCTGGCTCATGTTCAGGTGAGTATCAATCAACATCCCCAGATCATTTTCCTCTGTACAGCTTTCCAACCACCTTGCCCCTAGCATGTGAGTAACATATTGCCCAAGCTCTCACTCAGGCTGTTTGGGTGCACCGGCTGCAGGGCAGGATTACTACAGTCCAGTCTATCAGCAGGTGTCCTGTACATGACTCTTCCTATGCACTTTATAGATGTTTCTGATGCCAGAGCCAAGATACAGCTGAGTTTCAGACATCATGATATTTGGCAGGTATAAACCTTAGTTTCACAAGACAGACATGACCTAAGGATGCTCAAGTAACAAGGATTCTAAAAAATTCTGGGAAAAAACACACAGAAGAAATCTAAGTAAGCTGTGAGAAGATACTGTGAAGTGTAAAGCCATTTCTTTATCGTATTCTTATCAGTCTTCTACATCAGCAAATCTGTATTTTGGAGATGAAAGATGATTAGATATGTACTGAATATTTCAAAATGTGTCAGTGTCTGTGTGTACTTTGAAGCCAGAACACAAATTAATAACTATGGAAATATCTATGACAAAGTATAGATTCTATGTGGTAATAACATTCCATTTGGTCAATACCCAGCCTTTGCCGGTTGTAAAAAGAAGCTGCAGGAAAGGGAATAGGAATATCAAGGGGATAGGAATATCAAGCAGAAGGGTGACATTCCCTAGAATAATCTAGTCTCCAGAATCACAGAATCACAGAGTCACAGAATCTTAGGGGTTGGAAGGGACCTTGAGAGATCATCGGGTCCAACCCCCCTGCCAAAGCAGGCTCCCTACCTCATATTACATAGATAGGCGTCCAGACGAGACTTGAATATCTCCAGAGAAGGAGACTCCACCACCTCCCTGGGCAGCCTATTCCACTGCTCTGTCACCCTCACTGTGAAAAAGTTCTTCCGCATGTTGGTGCGGAACTTCCTGTGCTCCAGCTTACAGCCATTGCCCCTAGTCCTGTCCCCACTGACCACTGAAAGGGGGCTGGCCAATTCCCCCTGCCACCCATGTCTAAGATACTTGTAAACACTAATTAGGTCCCCCCTAAGTCTTCTTTTTTCCAGGCTGAACAGACCCAGCTCACTCAACCTTTCCTCATAGGGGAGATGTTCCAGACCCCTAATCATCTTTGTCGCCCTTCTCTGGACTCTCTCCAGAAGGTCCCTGTCTTTTCTATACCAGGGAGCCCAGAACTGGACACAGTATTCCAGGTGGGGCCTGACCAATGCAGAGTAGAGGGGGAGGATCACCTCCTTCGACCTGCTGGACACACTCTTCCTGATGCATCCCAGGATCCCATTGGCTCTCTTGGCCACCAGGGCACACTGCTGGCTCATAGCCAACCTGTCATCAACCAGGACCCCTAGGTCCTTCTCCATAGAGCTCTTCTCCAACAGGTCATCCCCCAGCCTGTACTGATACAGTCGGTTATTCCTCCCCAGGTGCAAGACTTTACACTTGCTTTTGTTGAATTTCATTAGATTTCTCCCTGCCCAGCTCTCCAGCCTGTCCAGGTCTCGCTGGATGGCAGCGCAGTGTTCCTGCGTGTCAGCCACTCCTCCCAGTTTTGTATCATCGGCATACTTGCTGAGGGTGGATGCTATTCCCTCATCAAGGTCGTCAATGAAGATATTAAACAGGACTGGACCCAACACTGAGCCCTGGGGGACACCGCTAGTCACAGGCCTCCATTCAGATTCTACTCCACTGATCACGACCCTCTGAGCCCGGTCTGACAGCCAGTTCTCAACCCACCTCACTGTCCACTCGTCTATCCCTTGTTTCCTCAGCTTCTCTATCAGGATGCTGTGGGAGACAGTATCGAAAGCCTTGCTAAAGTCGAGGTAGATGACATCCACTGCTCTCCCTCCATCCACCCAGTTGGTAATAACATCATAGAAGGCTATGAGATTGGTCGAGCACGATCTCCCCTTGGTGAATCCATGCTGACTATTCCTCATGACCTTCTTCTCTTCCAGTTGTTTGGAGATGGCATCCAAAACAAGCTGTTCTTACATGAATGTGTGTAATCATCTTTAAAGTTTTGACATCCTGTTAAAATGAATTCAAGAGGTTGAGCATATACTGTGTGAAGAATACCTCCTCCTCTTCACTCAGAACTTCTGATGTGCTCAGGTCCATCCCCTTATTGTGGAAAAGTTTAGAGAGTCCAAGTGCTGGAAAAAAAAAAGAAAGAAAGAAAGAAGAAAGTTGTAGACTGATACTTTTTTTAAAAAGCCCTTTATATGGTCTAAGTAAAAGACTCTGGCCAAATGCGAGAACATCCAGACCTGAAGGTGTTTGAATCCAGGGCCCAGCTTTTGCATTTTGTACCCATTTCTAAGGAACATATGTCCTCAAGGCACATATGTGAAATGGGGCTGAAGCCACTCTCCAGGAGGTTGCCACGAACTGCTCTGAGGAGCTTCACTGTATGGTCACCCTCACTGTGATCTCCCACCATTGTTGGAGGTGATTCAGAGGGCCGAAGGCATGCAGTGACAACCTGTGCTGAGGGTCAGAGATAGTTTCCCTCCAAGCATTCAAAATAGCAGACACAGTTGGGGATGATTTCCTTTTCCAAATGAACAGCACAACCTGATGTGGCTCTTCACACATTTTAAAATTTCATTTTCTTCAAAAATGAATCCAAAGTAATATATTAGAGAAAAAAAATCTTTAAAGCACTGTGACCAAAAGGGCTCTAGGGTAACAAGATGAAGTGATTAGACATTTTTGTGTAGTTTGATAGTTCAGCACCTCTTATTCTCATACTTTTAGTACATCTAAAACTAAAGTATCCATTAGTCTATAAAGAGATAATTTTTAGCTAGAGAAGCAGAGTGACAGATGATATATTATTTGATTGCATTGATTTAATATATATGCTCTATTCTAACTCCTGCAGGGACATCTTTATGTGCAGCTTTTGAGGGGCAGTCTAGTGGTTGCCTTGGTCTATTTATTCATCTCAAGATCCCTCAAACAAAAATTTTTATCTGCTTGAATGAGTAGTTCACAGAAGAATGTAATGCATACTGGCAGGCCAACCCTAAACCAAAATTACTTGTTTTACACTGATCCTGTTCTGAGTCTATGGAGAGACAGCAAGGATCACCTATGAAGAATGATAGCTGTAAGGTTAATAAGCCTTTGAAAGATAAGCATTGCTAAAAACTATTTGTACCCTTAACACTCCACTGCCTTTGAAAAAACTGTGAAACCAAGTCCTATTGTAGTACCCCAGAGCATGAGGCTTTCATAATTAAGCTCTCAAAGCTGTATGGTCAGTAGGTAGTCCATGCAGGTCAGACATCTATCCTTTCCTCATTCAAAGGTCATATAGATGGATATATTTACTTATGGAAGTGTGCTGCTCTCAGGATGTGCTAGGCAAACACAGAGACTGTTTATCAGTGGATTTGTACTCCAATTCAAACATTTCTGAAAACATTTCCCTTAGTTTTGTTGTGCTCTCTAAGACTGTTCACAGCTGGGAATGCCTCTGAGCTGCTTCTATTTTTGGAGTTCACCATCAAATGTTTTTGTGCTACTCAACTTTTGCAAGCCTATGGCATACCTTTTCTGCCAGCCTGTCTGCCTCGAGCTTGTCTGATTTACTGCCCTTTTAGAACATGCAGTTTCAGTCTTTGGTATCCTACAGATTATTGCTGTCTTTTTTTCTCACAACCCCCTTCAAATTTACTACATAAATTCACATTCCCTACAAGTTTATTATTTCCTGGAAAAAATAAGATTTCTATGGCTTGAAAAAAAGCAAACCTTCTGCCATGGCATTGTCCCCATGAAGAAAAGCTCTTCTGGTAAATTGCTGCTGGTAAACACTCCTTCTGCTACAAAATTTAGAAATGTGAAAAATAAAACAATGAACTTTTTAAAAAAATAGCCTTGTTCAAATATTGTCTTCTGGAAACAATGTTTGCTCAGGTACAAGCATTGCTTTGGTTTCCAATGGCGTATCTGTATGTCATCTACTCTATATTTCATACATACAATTTTAAAACAAGAACTTTTTATGAACATAAGTCCTGTGATCATGCATGTGGTTTGTGTTTGGATGTTTCAGCACCTGTTGTGGAAATGTATTTGTGACAACCAAAGGGGACATTTGACTCTGTACAGCCTGTTAAAGAGGACTTTTAAATGGGAGTGAACCTGGTTTTGCTTGGAAGAGATAGATGCTTATACAGCACATAGAGGAGATGCTGAATCTGATTGCCTGGGGGAGGTGAGACTGCGCGGCTCCATGCCCTGGGTCCAACCAGTAGCGAGGCTGAGCATGTGCTATTCCCAGTAGGCACACAGGCACATGTGGACATGTACGCAGCACATGTGTTGACTGGGCTGGCCACACAGATTGGCATGGAAAGACACACTCAGCACTTGCACTGATGTCATCATCATGTTCCTTTCTCTGGTTGATCAGGAAGAAGGTCTGTTAGTGGAAAATATGTATATAAGTATTGTATGTAGACTATGGGTACCCTCAGCAGCTGGTCTTAGCTGCTGGGCTCCATGCTCTCCTATGATGGGCCTGGGAGGCGTTGCGACTGGCTGTTGTTGCTGCGGTTCCTCTGCTGCTGTTCCTTTGTGCTTCTTTCCATGTCACTCAATAATAGAATGCTAGGAGCTGGAAGGGACCTCGAAAGATCGTCTAGTCCTACCCCCTGCCAGAGCAGGATCAAACTAGACTAAATCACAGAGGAACGCATTCCAGGTGGGTTTTAAAGGTCTCCAGAGAGGGAGACTCCACAACCTCCATGGAGATCAGCTTTTCATTGCCTAAGCTGATGTGAAGTTTAGAATTTAAAATTATCCTCTTTGAAATAATGGCTAGAAATTGAGTGAATAGGCATCTGAAGAAGTCACCAGAAATCCAGGGACAGCAGCTGTTGTAGTATAGGTAATCTGCAGCAAATGTTGAATGGTAACAGCTAGCATGCAGGCTGCAAGGGTAATGTATTCTCCCCGTGATGAAATAAAAATGCCCAGTAAGCTGTACTTGGTTTTGCTTTATTTTTCAGCAGAGAAGTGATGTGAGTTCTGAATGTCCACTTCTCATCTTGCATCACAAGTCTTCTGTTTAAAAGGAGCTGTGGGATTGAAAATACTGAGGAGAATATTCTCATAAAATGGAATGAATTGAAAGCTTTTATGCAGATTTCCAGAAAAAAAAAGGGCAAAATTTTATCTGCAAATTTGACCTTTATGTCTCTACATTTCCTTTTCTGAAGATATGATTATAAATAATAATAACAACAGTAGAAATAACATAGGGTGTGGTGTCTGATGAAATAGCCATGTACATTTAGAATGGTGGCTGCCCAAATGCTTTTCCAGCAGGGTGAATCCTTGGATAATACTTGCCAGTGCTTTTCCACCAGCTCCCCACATAAGGTTTTGTGTTTCTTATGGGGGATGAGGGACTTGGAGTTATTTGGAGACATGAAAATAACAGGAATTTCATTAGATTTCACAGGATTTTTCACTTGCTTCCAACACATGAGTGAGACGTGGAAGTTTAATGCAAGCAGCTAATGTTTGTTAAGCCTGAAAAAGATGACTTTCCAAGACCTCTATGCTTTTTGGGCTTGGGAACATGTTCATGAGCAGTGGAAGGTCACGGCTGACACTGAGCAGCTGGGCCTGTTTTGAAAGTTCGTGGTCTGGGAGTAGTAAGATAAACAGCAGCTCAGCAGAGTCCTACGAAAAAATAAATAGAGCATGTTATCCTCAACTTTTGAACAATTAGGAAAAAGTACCATCATGTTGAGCATGGCCTTTATTAGCTATAGTTTAAAAAAAAAGAAGTCCAGAAGGCCCTGATTTGTGGGAACTTGGTTTTGATCCTGAGGAGGAGAATAATATTCTTCATTGCGATTAGGTTACGTATCCCATGATCTTCATCAAAATAGCAGATTGGTTTTCACTTGCATCAGCTTTCTTTAAGTCCAGCTGATATCCAAAGTTCAATTCATGGAGCTGACTCTGTATTCCAGTTAATTGTGCTTAAAGATTCATTTTGACTAGGCTTAAAGGTTTATTCTGCATCCCTGCCCACCCCCCTCCCCAGCCCCCTTCTGTTTATAGCTTTAGACAAAAATGGCATCCACAGAGTGTTGGTCTCAGAACTGAACGTGAAACTGGTGATCCTGAACTAGATTCCTGTAATTTACCATATACTTGGCCTCTCTTCTCTTTTTTAAAAACAAATGGGGATAGCATCTATTGGTTTTCATTTTAATGCACTAGAATTAGCTGTATTACAAGTTTTTCCAAAGCACTGTATGCAGAAGCATATAAAGTTGTGCCAAAAAGTCTATGAATAATAGATTTGAAGAAAATCCTTGAATTGCATGGGTTCACTACCAGACTGCATTAGACAAAACTCATTTGGCAAATTTACTAGGTTTTAGGGAGTATTTATTTTTATTTGTCTCTGTTCCATTTATGTTCTGTGGAACCAGAATTCCACACACTATATATCAGCTGTTGGATGAAATTTGTAATTTTTTACAGAAGAAAATAAATTAAAAATACCTTAAAAAAAAAAAAAAAGGGAAAGAAAGAACTTATCAGTTATTTTGGTGAATGAGAAAGAATACCTGGAGAAAACTAGAGAGCCTTGTTAGTTTCTTCTACACACAGTCTTAAGAGTGTGTGTGTCTTCAAATCTCAGCAAATAGCTCCAAGTCCTCAAGGGAATTCAGAGCTGTGTTATTGCATTCAGGGAAGGTATTAAAACTTATTTTTTTTCTACATTTCATACCTGGAGTCATTTGGCAAAATGAGATTGAAGAGATTAAAATAATAAAAATATGAAGTGAATTCCCTGCCCCTTCCCAAACCAGATGCCTCTTTGGTTTTCAAATTTAAGGTTTGGCTTGACAATAAAGAATCACTAGCATTTGTCTAAGGGGATAAAATAATATGCATTTGCTAGACTGGGTTTAAATGAAGTACCTCTTAAAAAAATTTCTGGAAGGGGTGTTTGTGGCCATTTTTTTCTAATTTTTTTCAGCTATAAGTCAATGTGTACATTTTTACTTTAAATGTTTTAGAATGCTCCTATGTGTTTCTTTCAGTTCTTAAAACAACTCCAGCCTAGAATTATAAAAGTTCTTAAGTGGTAGTTTTTCAAATACTAAATATTTAAATAGTGATTTAAAAAACCCAACAATTTTCAAGCTGAAACTTATCTTGTAAGGAACTCCAGGGCAGAGGTTTTCAATTAGTCAACTTTTATCACGGGTTGCTTGAGGTATTTAGATGGGGTTTTTTTGTTTCTCTTAAACTTCTGTAACTTAAGCAAGCATGTGGAATGGTCATAATAATAAATGAATTACATTTTTTCTGAGGCAGAAGAGGTGTAAAGAACTAATACAGATGCAGTAGGAACAATCAAATAGACAGACTGTTCTCTGACTCATGGTGAGATGGAAGAAATGTGTTTGCAGGCAGAGAAAGTTGAAGAAAATTTGCTACAAGGTCTGACATAGTTTTAGTTCAATTAGTGGTTCATTGTGATCAGATCTGATGATTAAGATGAGATAAGTTGCTTTTTAGTGTTAATTTGTTACTCCTTAATAGCTGAAGCAGAGAGGTAGCTTTAGAGTTTGTCAGCGTCTGAAGTAGAAGACCACAGAATCCACCAATGACAAGGTGGGAAATCACCACAAGGGACTGTTTCTGCCAAGCTGCTTCCACTGGTTGGCTCCAGTATTTACCAGTGCATGGGGTTATTCCTCTCCAGGGGAGGGACTTTTCATTTCTCTTTGTGGTCATGAAGTTCCTGTCCACATATTTCTGCAGCTTGTCCAGGTCTCTCTGAATGGCAGCATGGACATCTGGTGTATCAACCATTCCTCCAGGTCTTGTACAGTTTGCAGCCTTGCTAAGGGTATACTCTGTCCCATTGCCTGGGTCATTAATGAAGATGTTAAAAGTATTGGCCCTAGTATTGACCCCTGGGATACATCGCTTATGACAGGCCTCCAGCTGGATGCTTTGCTACTCATCACAGTCTTCGAACATGTATTCCTGTATTGGTCTGTATTCCATCAGCTTGCCTTTGAGAATTTTGTGACTGACAGTTTTGAAAGCCTTATTAAAGTCAGGGCAAATTATGTACACTCCTTTCCACTTATCCACTGAACTAATAATCACAGAAAGCTATCAAGCTGGTCAAGCGTGAAGTCTCTTCAGAAATCCATGCTCACTACTCCCAATTACCTTGTTTGTCATGTGTTTGGAAATGGTTTTCCAGAACTAGTTGTCCCATCATCTTCCTAGAGATTGAGGTGCAACTGACTGGTATTTAGTTCCCTTCATCCTCCTTCTTGACCATCTTGAAGACAGGAGTGACATTTACATTTGCTTTCTTCCTATCGACATGGACAACTCCCAGTCACTATTGTCTTTCAAATACAATACAGTGTGGCTTGTAATGACACTGACTAGCTTCCTCAGCTGCACTTGTGGTTGCATCCCAACAGGCCCCCTATGTTTATGTATATCCAATTTGTTTAGATGTTCCCTAACCTGATCCTACTCCTCTGAGGATGTGTCTATTTCTCCACACTTTCCTATTGGCCTCACAGCCCTGAGATTCCTGAAGTCCAGTCTTACCAGTAAGGACTGAGGCCAGTAAAACGTTGAGTGCCCTGTGTAGTTTTCTTAGTCTTCCTTTTGCAACTGATACACTTGTAGAAACCCATCTCATTGCATTTCATGACCCTCACAAGATTCATCTCCAGATGAGCTTTGGCTTTCTGAACCCCATCCTGACACATGCAGTGTGTCTATGTTCCTTCTGGATCATGTGTCTCTGCTTCTACATCTTGTGGGATTCTATTTTAGGCTTGGCCTTAGGTAGGAGCTCCTCTTTAATTATTTTGTAAGGATGTGGTCTGCAAAACCATCTTCCCTTATCAACTCCTCAATCACCCTTGGTAGACAGCTGCCATCAACACAATCCAGAAATCACTTTGATTGCTTGTGCTCTGCTGTCTTGCTAGGGTATGTTGATTATTGACCAGTCATGCAGTCGAGCTTGATGTGCTCCAGGCTTCCTTGGCACCATTGTTGGTGCCTCTGTGGAAGAGTAGCAGGAGATAGGAGTCCTAGGGCCAGGTAAGCCTTAGCGGCCTTTCCACAGTTCCCTGATCCAAGCCCTTGGAAAGCAGCAAGATCCCCTCCCTACATGATGGATCAGGTGGGCAGATGGGAGCTTCTATCTTTGCAGCAAAGAGTCTCCCACATCTACCTTATGGTGCTGCTATGGCACTTATGCACCTCTGGCTTGGAGGCTTTATGGATACGTGTCCCACCACCTCCTCTACTACCAGGACACTGACGCCCTTCTGGAACAGCAGATATGGCTGGAGGCATCCTTCTGGTACCAGAAATCATCAGCTTCCAACTTTTGCCATCACAGTAGTCTCCATTTCCCGTTCCCACAAGCATGGACTCTGCCTACCTTTCTGTCGGCATTGCCAGAGGTTCAGGCCTGGTACCTGCAGGATTTTGGAGAAGTTCTAGACAATCTCCTGTTTACCATCCCTGATGCTGCTCAGCCTGCAGACCTCCTCCTATAGCTCTTGCAGTTGGCAGGATAGGTCACCTGGAGCAGGTGAGTAGCTCTGGCCCAACCTTGGGAAGAGGCTACAGGCAACCTTGTAGCCCCCAGTCACAGAGCTACATTTGCCCTTGGAAGCACACTCTGAGCTGAGGCCTCTGATGTGCTGGGGGTAGATGCTCCTGGGGGGCTGGAGTCTATACCCTGCCACATGTCACCACTACTGACTAGGACACAAGCACTACACCATAACAGAATTTTTGGCCCACTTCAGATCTAGGACCAGCAGTTATATGGGCACCTCCAGCACCTGCTGACAAGGTGCTTGGCCCTCAGTAATGAGGATCCATCTGGAAACAAAAAGTTTAAAGCTTCTTTTGAACTGGAATTGCTGATGGAGCTGGTGAGAAACTGCTAGAGCTTGCTAGCAGACAATGCCTCTGCAGCAACCCTTACACAGCCGCAGCAACAGTAAGACTGGCTGCACTGAAGTCCCCAGATAGCTCCCAGGAGTCTTCCAGCCATCCCAAGAGAACTTCCAGATCTTGAAGCAAAGCCTAGAAACAGCTGTGCAAACTGCTCTGCGTTGGCGGCCTCTGCTAGCTGTGTCATCCTGCTTTTACAGTACTCATGGGTTTAGACTGTGCTTTAGTGGGGACAATTGTCCATCCAGGGATTTCTTGCAAATGCAGATTCAGTATGGAAGATGAATCTTGATGCAAGTTAATGAACAGTGAAAGGGAATGGTGCTGTTTGAAGAGCATTTAGTGGAATCATTTATAATGAAAGCAACTTTACAAAAGGAACTTTAATTGCCAGTATGAACCTGATAAAAGCAGAGCACTAAAGTGTGCAAAGATTCTTTAGATTTGGGCATCCCTGAGAGTTTAGGTCCATATGGGTAGAGTTGCACCTGCCTTTAGGAATAGGAAGTGGCTGATGATTGAAAAAGAGTTTTAGAGTATTTATGTTTTGGTTTGTTAAGATGGTTAAGCAGTGAAGTTTTTGGATTTTGCTCCATGTTCCTAAGCTTTGTTCAATTAAGGTATCAATGAAGCTTAAAAGTCTTTGGAACAAACCCTGTGCATTCAAATAATTAATATTTAATACATCTGTCTTCACAATGCCTTCTTGCATGCTTGTGAATGTTATGTGAAAATATTTAAATAATCCATTGGACTTCTAAATTCCTAGAAATTCTTAAAACTAGGGAATAAACCATACTTGCTCTCATAAATGGAATTTATAGCAACATAAAATGATTTCATGCTGCTTTTTATGTATGACACAAGTTTTTTTAAATAAATTGTATATATTTTATACCTCAACATAGAAAACATTTTTCAGGTTGTCTGCTAGGTTAAGTGGCTCTCTATTACAAAAGCATTTATCTTCAGACAGGAAAGGATCCTAACCAAACCATGGCCAGTCTTGCTTTTTGCCTTACTGGGAAATACACTTTGTGGGTCTTGAATCATGTTTGTAATTCTTTCTTGAACCCTTTCCAGCTGGTCAGCGTTTTTCTCAGTTCATTGGCAATAGAGTTAATTGTGATACTGGAGTAATGGCCTACTTATAATTTCCTGCTGTCACTAAACTTCACTTTAGTTTCCTTCAGAATTGCACTTCGACTTTTTTCAGCTTGACATATTTTTAAAATCAGCTTATTGCCCTAGACATTTTAAAGGCTTTGTCCTTTAGCTGCAGCAAAGGATTTAGAAATAGGCTGCTTTTTTAAAATAGGGCTATATTATGCCAGTTTCAGTAGGATTGTGCATAATGTTAAGTTTAGAATTCTGTCTGGTTTTGTGCATTCTTCAGTAAGACTCAGATTGACTTAGTCAATCTGAACTGGGCAAAGCCATATTAAAGAAGTTATTATTTTCTATCAATGGATGCAAGTCTTATAGCGGTAAGGTGTTTTTTTCACCTAAGGCTCCTAAGTGACATACTTTCATTCACTGACATTGCATCATGGGTGAGAATAAATAGGCACTTTTAAGCAATGTGTACAACCTTCAGCACAAATCACCAATGTCTACGTTATTTGAAAGCATTTTCTTCACTCAGTTATGTTTTATCACAGCATACATTCATTAGCCATCTATAAACACTAAGACACTTTCATTGTCTGAACTTTTGATGCTTTTTGAGAATTTGTTTTTGCAATCTGCTTGAAGCAGAGGATTGAGGTATAGAAAACCCCATATATATTCTGAGCTGTTCAAGTTGCCTCTACAAAGTCATATTAATGTTTATGTTGGGCAACAGTAAATGCATGGGGAACTGAAATAAATAGCAGAGGATCTCTTGTGCTCTCTGCAGTTTCTCTATTCGTTTTGAGACTGTGGCTTAGCAATCAGTTTAAACCAGCTTCTGTTGGTTTGGCATGGCTGCCAAAAGGTGACATACAGAAATGTGTTTCTGGAGTGGGTGAAAGAGGAGGGTGAGCCTCTTCTTCCAGTGACAGCATGATTTTAGATGTTCTTAAACTAACCATGAAACCATCCTTGGAGGGTCTACAGTATGTGGGAGAGAGTTTGTATGTGCGTGTGACTTTAAAAATAACAGGGAGCCCAGCTTTTAAAATCCCATCACAGAGCTGCCTTCTGGTAATGCAGACACAACGTCATCTTCAGACCAGGAATGTTTTGTGTAAGTATTGTAATTTCAATCTCCCCTCTTGAATTTCAAAACTAGGAGAAATTATTAGATTGATTCCAGACGATCAGGAGATAGAACTGATTTACAGCTCTGTTCCACAATATCCTGAGTGGAAAAGAGTTACGTCAGGTTCAATCAAACTCACAGTCATTATTTTATCAATCTTTGTTAGTGTCCACTTGGTTTACTTTCAATATGTTGAGCAATATATTTGCTAAATATATTATGAATATGTTTTCTGATATGAAATAGCTTCTGGAAAAAGTACACTGGTTAGTTTCCATGATACATTTTGTATTGCTGTTCTCTTGAAGTAGCTCTCAGAAGGGAAACCATCACTTAAGTAATTTGTCCAATCTGGCTATAAATCAGTGGAGACTACACTGCAGAAAATATTCCTTCATTGGCAGGCACTTGGATGGGATGACCTCATCATTTTTTCCATCTCCAGTATAAAGGTGTCTAAGATTTATTACAATTTTAATATAAATTCAAGACTGTGGATATGCTTTTATGACTTATTGTCACGATAATAACAAAAAAAGGCCAACATAAGTACAAGATACCGTTATATTGTCAGGATATTAAAATATGTCAGTCCAAGTTTATGGCAAAATTTAAGTAGGAGGCACCTGAATATTGTGTATTTTCTCATCTCCATTCTTTTCTAATATATTAAACTATTTCTATTACAGAGAAACAATGTTTTTCCTATCAACTCAATCAATGACTTAAAAGTAAATTGCAGTTTCAGAATGATTTTAAAACAATATCATTGCTAATCTTCCTGGATCAGACTCTAGATAACCACAGCCCATATTGTGACAAAGAATTAGAGTAGGAGTCAGACCTAAAAAAGAATACAGGCCTGAATAAGAAGATACAGGCGGATTTATGTTACAGTGTTTAAATATGTAGACTGACTACTTCTTACTTAATAGTTCTCTCATCCTGAGGTTTTTAAATGTTGGTAAGAACTGAAAATTCACAACATTTAACCTAATGGCTAGATGCCTACCCTCCATCTCAACACCCCTAGGATCCAGTAAGGACAAATTTAATATCCTGGATGACTTTTCTGATGTTACTGGGCAAAGTAAATCCTGGAAAGACTTTCAGTAATGCTGGTGTTAGCGTAACAGGAGAGATTACCAAAAGGTTGCTAAGATACTTAGAGAAAAGCTCAGGATCAGTAGAACTAACGGTATGTGTGAAACCCCTCAGATAGGACAAGAAGGTTAGAAGGACACACTTAGGAGTGAGAAGGAAAGCTGGACAGGACCACAGAGTGAAAGGTTATACCAGACAATGGAGCAAAAAGGGAGTGTGGAAGCCATCCACACGAAATGGGATTTGCAATATCATCTATATTCTCCATATCCTGGTAAAGATGAGAAGCGGAAATTTATCATTGAGGGGAACACAGTTGCCAAGTAAAGTCCAGCTGTTGTTTTTCAATGCTAATCTGTTGAAGACACAAGCTGTGGGCACAACCAAGTGTATACTGTGTCCTCAGCTCAACTTTACTCCTACTGTATGTGCAAGTCATGCGCTGACTGTGAGTCAGGACTGATCTGGCCTTCCTGGAATCCAGATCTTTTCAGTGGGTGATACATCAGAACACTGAAACTATCCAGGCTACTGTCGATAGGAAGTTGGACCAATTCCTGAGGTCATAACTTCTTCCTTCTCTCACTTAATTACATTTTCTCTCGGTTCTGCCATGCAACAGGGAAATAGATTGAATTTAGTTTTGCCTTACCCTTTCTTAAGGGTGAGATCTTGGGCACAATCACATTTACATTGGTCAGCAGATGCCACAGTTACACAATAAATGCAATGAGCATGGTGCTTATTTGTGTTTACGTTCTGCAGCTGTGGTCTCTAGGAAGAGCTTTCTCATGTCTGGCCTCTGGATGACAGTTTGGACAGCCCTTCTGAGCATCCTTTAACCATGACCATCAGATGGCCTTTTCGTGCCTTCTTCAATGACACACGCTAGATGATGAAGACACATACAGTCTCCAGCTAAGTCACAGAAACCACCCCAGACTACTGGCATCTCTTCAGACTAGCTCTCATCAGACTATTGTGTGACTGTGTCACTTTTTCAAGCAAATTTGATGATTCATCTTTTTCCCATTTGAGTTTTCTTCTGCGATGGTGGAGCTAGTCTTTGCCATCAAGTGACATTGCAAGCGTAGCCACAGGGCCACTGTCAAGGGCTGCCTGAAGCAGCTGAGTTCAAGCACCCCAAAAACACCCTCTAAAGGCAGTGTGTGTGTGTGTGTATGGATAGCAGCAGCAGGCAGACACTTTAAAGTGGATGCCCTGTCTTTTTATTTACTTTGGTGGCACATGAGAATGATGCAGAAACAAGAAACAGAACCCCAAGTCAACATCACTGAACTTCTGAAAGGGTAACAAATCTCATCAAGCATCCCACACATATTTCTTTTTTCTTTTCCTGTGGTTGCTCTCATGATGCTCTCCATGCAAAATATAGGTAGTACACACAGGCTGGAAGGCTCAAGATGAATATGCAGTGCACAATGTAACATAGAGTCATGGTGTCTGGAGAAACTCACCAGGGAATAGCTTATTTCATCAAGTTTGGTGGTGATTCCCCAAGCACTCTCCAGAGATGGAATGTTTGAGAGCTGTGCCTTGATCAGGGGTACTTGCATCTATTGAGACCATGAGTTTTTGTCTGGTACCTGGCAGAAAACTGCGAACAATTCCAGGGAATATCAGGTCCTTGGGATGTGTTGGCACAGTTTCAATGTCAACTTGATTGGCAAAAAGGCATTTGGGACTGGTGGGAGATTGTTTGCAGGAATGTTCTGGGGAGAATGGTAGAATCAAATGGATGGAATCATTGTCCCTAAGCAAAAGGGAAACATTGTATTCTAGGAGGCTAAAGTAAGTCAGAAAGGAGAACATGAAAGGCAAAAAAAAAAATAATAGGAGAGACAAAAAGGCATCTGATTATCTGTAATAAATATAATGTGTTACTAACTTTCAGATATGGATTTTTAATTAACGTTTAATTAAATATGAAATTAATGACCCAATCTCATTGATTGCAAAACTCTAGGTTAAATAAGTCCAAAGATGCTATTAATACAATATAGAATATTGCTAAAGGGAAAAATTCTCATTTTGGCTTTATATAAAATAAGTAAATTAATGACAGGAAAAGTATGGCTCCCACCTTCACCTCTGTACTTTCCACCCCCATCCAAATGCCCACATCCCTCAAAGACTTCAGAACTGTCTGCCCACTCATGAATGCCTCATTAGCTATTTATCATAGTCATAAGTGTTGGCCAAATATTTTTCTTGGACTTGGTCTTTTTTTAGCAGTTTTTGCTTCCATTATGTTATTTCCTCGCTGCTGGCAGCTTTTCTATGATTCAAGCATTTTGCTGGTGATAATTTGTTTCAGGTCACAGTGTTCATTGGCTTAGCTTCTCTTGAAGACCAAATATTACAAAGGCAAAAAGATATGATCACTGGTATTGAAGACAGAAGAGACACTTTTGTATTTGCAAGAATGTGGTTGTAGAGGAAGAAGTCTCATACATTCATAGCATAGGAGCTCAGGAGAGACCAGTTTGTCTAGCTTGTTTCACCTGACCCAGCCTGTAGATTTTTGGAATGTCTTATAAAAAAGCATCATAACTCTGTGTTATTAATGAAAATGAAGACAGTACTTGATCTTTCATTGTTTATTTTGATAAGAAGTGTCTTGGAAACTTCTGTGTAAAGACACACCTATAATATGTTTGTGGTTCCTCAAGGCTAATGAATTTAATTAGCGGACAAATGAAAGCATGGCTGTTTAGACACAAGATTGCTCTCTGCTTATGTGAGTTCTGACAGGTTTTTGTCTTGTTTGAAAAAGAAAAAGCATTGCTTGATTTGGTTATTTTCCAAAATGACTTCCTCAGTGTTTCACGGTGAAAGGAAGAGTATTATTTCCACACACTAAAATTTCAGTCATGATTCACAGCTGATTGGTCCTATGGAAGCAAAATCAATTTTGCACATACATGTATGTGTTAGAGTTGTGGCACTTTGAAGGCAATGGTTGAAACACAAGCCTGTGGTCATACACTGAAGACTGTGTTGGTATTATCATGCCTTGCTGCTGTTGACAAGTTTCGTGTGTATAATGTCCTGCTAAGACTGAAAGAAGCTTGTGTCTGTGAAGGTATGGGAATGTGGAAGGTGGTGGGCTGCAGAACTGGAGGCATTCACTCAGAGGGACTGGCTCCACCACCCCTCTCACATCTTGTCTCTTGTCTATGGGGCTGGGGGAGACTGGTGTGCTCTGACTGATGTATTTAGCATCTCTCTGTCTGCACTTGCATAATGATAGTGATGGAGAGTCTAAGGAGTTCCTCTTGGATTTAAAGCTTTCACATCTTCCCTTTGGACCACAGATCTCCAGGCTGAAAGTGACACAGGTTATTTCATTAGAGGAAAATCTGTGTTTCCTCTCAATGCTGCTGTTGGAATATAGCTGGCAGCAGTTACAACTGCAACACTGTAATTAAATTGCTAGTGTTTTCCACTGTACTTATTATGCCTTTTGCAGGGTAGGTGTGTGTTTTTACAACTTGTTCTCAAGCAAAGACTTTTAAAGTAATGTTATTTAATGTTAATGTTATTGCTTATTTTAGGGTGGGGGTGCTTTTTTTTTAAGTAATGGAATATACTTTCTTGCTACTTCAAAACAAAATTTCTCTCCCTGCTCTGATAACATGGCTCTAAATTCCACCTTCACCATGCCCATTGGTAGGTCATTCTTTCTGGAAGATATTTTTTAAGGATGTTTAGCCTTTCGTCGTAGGCTTTCATCCAGTTTATCCTTCTATAAGTGAAATCTTCCATGAGATCTGTCAAGTATACTAAGATGACAGTTTATGAAGCGTTAACAACAACTTTCAACATTCCTGAATGACTAGTCATCCAAATGCATAGTAATGTACATTGTAAAAACCTCTGTTTATAATGTTTTGAACATGAGTGCTAAGCTACGCCATTTAAAGTGTATTCTATACTACTAGACTGTAAGAGGAGGGAGAAATTACTTTTCTGATCTGGTAATTTTGTTTAACCTCCCGAGGAAGAGAGACCTGCACAAGATAAGTAAAAGGCAATTAGCCAATAACCAATTAGGTCTTGTATTCTGATATTCTTGTATTATGTTGGACATTCTTTATGCACTCCAGCAATTTTTAACTGAGATTAGACGATACTGGTGAACTCAGAAGATGGCCTAGACTAACCTGAGGAGAAAATTTTACAAGAAATAAAGTGCACTCCATGAATTAGATTCACATCTTGTATCACAGACTGGTTAAATCATAGAATCATAGAATGGTCTGGGTTGGAAGGGACCCCAAAGATCATAGAGTTCTAATCCCCTGACACAGGCAGGGCCACCAACCACCAGACATGATCTAGACAAGGTTGCCCAGGGCCCCATCCAACCTGGTCTTGAACACCTCCAGGAATGGGGCATCCACCACCTCTCTGGGCACCCTGTTCCAGCACCTCACCACTCTCTCTGTAAAGACCTTCCCCCCAATAGCTAATCTAAGCTTTCCTTTCTTTAGCTTGTTCTGCCATTTTCTACACTTTTAAAAACTTGGCCCTCCTGTTTATAAGCTCCCTTCAGGTAATGGAAGGCTGCAATGAGATCCCTCTTGTCTTCTCTAGGCTGAACAAGCCCAGCTCCCTCAGCCTCTCTTCATAGTGCAGGTGCTCCAGCCCTCTAATCATCTTCCTGGCCCTCCTCTGAACCCTCTCCAACAGTTGCGGGCCCCAGATCTGGACACAGTACTCCAGGTGGGGCCTCATGAGGGCAGAGTAGACAATCACCTCCCTGTCCCTGCTGGCCACCCCTCTTCTGATGGAGCCCAGAATACCATTGGCCTTCTGAGCTGCAAGAGCACACTGCTGGCTCACATTAAGTTTCTCATCTACCATGACACCCAGGTCCTTCTCAGCAGGGCTACTCTCAAGGAGCTCTTCTCCCAGTCTGTATCTATTTCTGAGATTCTTCCGGCCCAAGTGCAACACCTTACACTTGGCAGTGTTGAACCTCATTAGGTTCACCTGGGCCCATCTTTCCAGCCTGTCAAGATCCCCCTGGATGGCTTCCTTTCCTTCTAGGGTGTCGACTACACTACTCAGCTTGGTGTCATCTGCAAACTTGCTGAGGGTGCACTCAGTCCCATCATCGATGTAATTGATGAAGATGTTAAAAATCACCAGTCCCAATACAGAACCCTGGGGGACACCGCTTGTTACCAGACTGATCCTGGACATAGACCCATTGACCACAACCCTTTGTCTGTGTCCTTTTCACCAGTTTCTTATCCACTGGATGGTCCGCCCATCAAATCCACATCTCTCCAATTTAGAGATAAGGATGTGGTGGGGGACTGTGTCAAAGGCCTTGCACAAGTCCAGGTAAATGACATCGGTTGCCTTCCCTTTATCTACTGATGCTGTCACTCCATCATATGAGGTCACCAGATTGGTAAGGCATGACCTTCCCTTGGTGAAAAAAAAGTCTTAAAGATTGGATCAATATAAAAAACCCAAAAGGTTTATGTATTCATGCACTACATTTATAACAAAGAATTACTGGAAGAGTTCTAAAACTGCAGTGTTCCAAGTATGGCCTGATTTTTTCACACCTCCCCAGATTCCATAGTTTCCATGTAGAAGACATGGAGCCCCTGTGACATATAAGGAATTTGAAGCCCTGCCATGGATGTGCAGCTATACACATGAATGGGTGTGCAAAATATACCTCGGTGGGGTATTCTGTGTATCCTATGGTCGCATAAGTGACATAAAGCAGAGGAAGACCTGGATCTCCTTAGGACAGCAGTTCTTGCCACCATCCTTGCTAAATGTTGTAATGAGTGCATTGAAATAAAACACTTGGAGAGTACTCTAAGGAATGGGAGTTTTAATGCTTGTAGATAAACAAAAACATTTTAGGGTTCCACTTGAGTTTTATAAGTGAGTTCTTGATGATTGCAGCCTCCACAGGCTTATTAATGCAGCTATAACTAGCACTACAGCTATACACATCTGCATTTCATCAGTCTTGACCCTGTGTATGGGAGGGCACAAAAAGACAAACAGAGTTGGTGAGAATCAGCCTTGCAAATATAAAATCTTCTAGGTCAGAAAGAGGAGGGATGGAGGAAAGGCTAAGCTGTTATCCAGGCAGGTCAGACAAGGGTCTCTGATATGGAGAAGTAGGCAGGGTTTGCTTGCTTGCTTGGTTTGTTGTTGCTGTTTTTGTTGTTGATGTTGTTATTATTGAGTGGAAAATAAAATGTATTCTAAACTATTACATCAAAGTAGCTGCTGCAGTCAGTCGTCTCAGTTGCAGGGGGTTACAAGCAGCCCCTGTGGATATCTTAGTTACATTTTCAATGCATTTCATTCAGGGGAAATTAAACATTCAGCTAAACCATTCATTTGGGCAAGTAGATAAAGGTTATGTTGGAATTCTGTAACTTATGATAGAGAAAACCAGTAAGGGCAAGTAGATAAAGGTTATGTTGGAATTCTGTAACTTATGATAGAGAAAACCAGTAAGGAGAATGTATATACACTGAGTTTTGGTTGATTACTGTACAAATGCCATTGCTTTTAGACAAATGGACAAATTTTTTTGGACAACCTTTAAAACGTCTTTAGAGTCAGCCAAAAGTTAGCCCACTAAAGTGGAGCTGCCTTAAGATAGGCAGAGGCAGGGGCCTTGACAGGAAATATGTATGTGGTGGCTTCTGGCAAGGTTTTCTGGAGGAGACTGATGAAAATCATCTCGGCTCTTTTGAGGAGGAGGACTCTGTCCTATAATGGAGTTTCCTTTCAGATTTGCACCTTTGTGAGATCTCAGCTAAATGATGAGTGAAGCTGAATTCACGTATTGATTTTATGCATATCAGGACTTTTAAATCTGCTTCCAGCAGTAAGCAATGCACGTTTAACAAAATGCTGAAGCCAAGAGCTCATCCATTTGATTTTATGCATTTCATTGTGCCTTAAAAGGTCATAAATACCATCAGTTGAAGTAAAGGAGTAATTACATAAATTACAGCAGAGGATGAGAAGAGCATTAGGTGAAGTTTGGTCTGTGGGACTTGAAAGTATCCTTGCTTTTCTTAATGTAATTTATGCACAGGTAAGTTAGACTCCTAATTTAAATTAGACCTTCCTTTATTGCCAAAAAGACAGACAGCTCCTAAAAGGTGATTTATCTGACTTTATTTCCCAAGATACCTTTTTCTTTGCAATATTGTTTGGCAGATTTCAAGACTTTTAGGAAGTCCTCTTTTTTTTTTAAAACTAAATAACTCAATTTCTTTCAAGCTCTCCTCATAGTAGAATTGTTTTAAGTCTGTCCAATTGGTCTACAGTCAGAGAAAAATATTAGCAAAATAATTATGTTGAAGACAACTTCAATTCTGTGTAGAACAGAAGGTTTACTTCACATATGTTATCACTGACTCCTGCTCAAATATCCCATAATATTGTTTGCCATTTTTGCAGCAGCATGACAGCATCATGTTATGTTTAGATTGCGCCTGTTTAGACTGCTGTTAAGTTAGTTGTTCTCCACCCAGTTGCTCATTGCTACAAAAATGCAGAAACTTGCACTTGTTTTTATTAATTTGCATGTTTTCAGGCCAGTTCTCCAATGTGTTGGGAGAATTTGAAATTCTTATCCTGTCATTTGATGCTTTCTTAGATAATGATGTGCTTATTTATACTTTTTCCCATCATTAAGATGAAGATGTTGACCAGGGGTGGAAACATAATATAATCCCACTGAAGACATGATTCCATTTTGATACTGTTTTAAATCTTCTGTCTGATTACTGTTTTCAAATAGGTTTCGCACTACCCTTCAATGGTTCCACCTAGGCTACATTCTTTATTTCATTTCCAAGACTATTCCCTATTTCACTGCAGGAAAGCAGTGTAAAAATCCTTACTAAAGGTGAGATACTGTGGCGTCCAGCAGGGAGCAACACACAATCTGATATGAATTTTAGGTGAAGCCATGAAGCCAGGAAGCCATCCATTTTATTAGGTGAAATCACACAGGTTATATACCATTCTTACTGCAAACGTGGCAAGCTAAAAAACTGCTAATTGGTTACACACACTGTTCACACCGTATTGATTGGTTAGTAATTATAACGAGTTCTGATAAACCTATCTTATAGCTAAACATCCTTAGTTTACCTTTACTACCTAAAAGCATCCGCACACCTGCTGTTTTTTACCATCTAGTTATGGTTGGTTCCTAACATGTTCTGTTACTCCCAAATACCTTCCCATAACTGCTTCTTGGTTTAGGGTGGCCTGTACACCTATCAGCAAGGCCGCTGTGTTTTGAGAATGTGATTATTAAGATCCTCTCTGCATGAGTAACTTTTCCTGTCTCATGGGAAGAGAAGAATATTGTCAGGGCCTAAATCTTGGGAGAAGAGAGCTAGGCCGCTAGCAGGCCTGCTGTCTTCCTCAACAAGATACATGTTGTATATGCATTCTTCTAGCCCCAGCATCACTTAGGTAAATGTTATTCATACCAGTAATGTATGAATATAATCCGCTAAAATGACAGTGGATAATGCTACTTAAAGTGGTCTCTGCATGCCCTTTTAAAATCATGTTAGCATAGTGGTCTGCCTCAGATTATATGTAAGTATGGCTGTGAATTTTGTCTCTGGAAAGAACTTTCATGTGACTAGTATTTTTGGCTATGCATTTTAAGAAGTTCTTTTTACTGCAGGGAAGTGGTGTCTCTGTGTCGAGTAGATCTCATGCTCGTTCCTCTCTTTCCTTATTTTGTGACACTCCCAAATTCGTCTGATTTAGGGGCCTATTTATAAAATTAATCTTGCTCTCTCTTTTCCTCCTGTCAAAAGAACAATGGAAATCACTAAAAAATTAGACCACTGGGTTAGCCCATATAGGCCCTTATTTTTCAATGACTTGTTTTTACATCATTGGAAGACAAAGATGTATTGTACTTGGCACCTGCAGAGAAAATGGAAAAAAGTTTCCTTAAGAGTATGTTTCCTGTACTTCAGTAAGCCTTCCTTTCAATTGAGCTGAAGGGAAATGCGGTAAAGATTTAGGAAAATAAAGGAATAAATGCTCCACAATAATGGTTGTCAGAATATCTTTGCAAATAAAAGAGTTCATGCAAATGAATGTGAAGAGTTGAACACCGATGTTCACAGTGTGATGTTCACACTGATGTTTCACACTCACGAATTATACAGAATGTGTCGCAAAAGCTTTGTTGCCACAGATTCTTATTTTTGTTTGCAAAGTGTTTTGAGATACCCTATATGAACATTTCTGAAGAAAAATAAGCTGCCTTGCAGTAAAATGGAATTACATAATTACTTTGAGCTCTCAAAACAGATAACGATCGGATGAATCTAGGCAATAAACCTGAAAGCACTCTGAAACCAGTTCTTGTCATATCTGCAATATCTGGTAAAAACATTATGTCATTGGGGATGCTTGTGGTATGTCTTGAAGAAGCAGCACAGAATAACCCTACATAGAGGAAAAGCACAATCTTGGACAATTTTATCACGCAAAACTTTTCTTGTTTCTTTCCTAAGAATATTGTAGTAATATGGCAAGTGGTAGCTGTGTTCTGATACTGTAGAAAAGCTGGTTTTCCCTTAGCCCTGAAGGACAGTGAAGGCATGTCACTGCACTAAGAGGAAATGGTACATATTTGCAAGTCTGCTGATAGGTATTAAATATGTTCTGACTTATAACTACACAAGGTTTCTGAAATTTAATCTGATGGAAAGAGTATCTTAAACTTAATCCCTCTGATATTAATTTTTCATAGTTTATGTATGCACATATCTATCCATATATAAGGATAAATATGAGATAAATATATATGCAAAATAATATGCTGATGTGAGACAAAGAAAGAAACACTTTATTTGCTTGTAACTTAAAGTAAGGTTGGTTGCTCATTTTCAAACCAAAGTTCTTTGTGATAATTTGTCTGTCTAAATTCCTTCTTCATCACATCATATACGGACATTTCTTTGTTAGGAAATTCTCCTGCAACATCTGATGTAGTCTATTTGTTTCCTGACAAAATGCCAGCACTTCTACAAACATGGTCTTGCTGAACAGGTTAACTATTTATGACATTCAGGAATATAGGCTAAATTTATACTAGTAAGCTAGTGCTCACCAAGGCCAGTCCAATGCCACAAGGGTATTTGGCACAGTCTGGTAATCTCCCTTCTCTTCATCTTTCTTACCCTACAAAGCAGGTGGCTGCACTCAGGTCTTTCCTGAGAAAAAGCACTGGCCCAAGCCAGACCACCATCTGTGCCCAGTACTCATCTGGGAGAGCTGTTGTCTGTCTGGCCAAGACCAGGTTGGGAACCTTATAGATGATCAAATTCTTGTGTCTGGAAATGTTCCCTGGCACTGCTGGTTTGACTTGTATAAAAGCATCCATGAAGTCCAACTAGAGCCAACTGGTAAATAGAGCCATTAGGACAGTGAAAATTATGCTTCCTAAACTAGGTTTAAAAACCCCCACAAACTTTAGATGATGTTGATTTATATACATATAAAAATTCAGATGCAGATTATTGATTTACAAAGGTAACAGGTATAGATTTTCTAACTGCTGTCTACATGCAACTACAGCAGTGCTATGTATCTGATTGGTACATGCAGGATGAAAATGTTGACAGAACAAAATGAATTGTGAGACTATGCTGCTGGCCCACGCATGCACACTTCTTTGGACCCTGAGAAGCTGATGGCTGCAGTTAGGGACAAGACACGGGGTGAATTGGCTGGTGTGGCTGTACTTTATCTTCTAATTTTCTCTTCTTTATCTTCCAAGGTCATAGCCCAGGACCCCATCCGGGTAAATCCCCATGGTCTGTCAGCTCCTGCCTCAGCAACGCTGCAGCAGGGCCACTCTCCAGTCCTGGCCTCGGTCCATCCCTCTTCACTTTTCATGAACTGTGTGCTCCAACTAGAGTCCGAAAGACATCTCTTGTCATGGGAAAGTGCCAATTCAAAGCAGTCTGAAACCTTTTCTTGGGTATTTCAGATATCACCATCTGGCATTTTGGGTAGTGCTACTCTGCCAGCATTGATACAGGAATTAGAATAAACAAGCTACTGTGATGAAAATTAACTCCATCCCAGCCAAAACACCTCTAGATACAACGTTCTGAGTACCGTTTCTTGGCTTAATGCAAAATGCTCATCTGCTATTACTTTCCAAAGGTTCCAATCTCTCATTAAAAGTACAAATTACATCTAAATATTGTTCCACTTCTGTCAAATGGCAGGACATGTGTAAGCTTCTACATTGAAGAGGAGGAATGTGAACATGGTGGAATCACATACATGTAACAAATCTGGGAGAGGAAAATTCTCAATGCTTCAATTGTCAGGAAATATGGCAATGCCAATTTTACCTGTTGCATTTAAAATCTGCATTTCTATTATCAAGCAACTAGGAAAAATCAACTGACCACAGCTGGAATTTTAAAAACAAAAAGGGTTTGAAGACTTAATACAGAATATTAATCAAAAGGAAGCATACCCTGCCCACCCAAATAATATATGGAATTGTACTTCAATTGTACTTCAAAAAGATCATGAATTAGCGTTTTATTTTAATATGGCTCAAGTACAGCCATGAAAATACAACACATGGTTATAAAATAAAGATGTTTTATGTACATTGGTAATCTCATTAATATGTTAGGTAATGCAGTAGGTTACATGTGAAAAAGCAAGTACTGCTTCTGAATTCCTAGATCATATACAATTCAAAATTGTTTAGGTTACTCAGACCAATATTAAATTACATTAATGTCCTGTGTAATGGAATTTGGTTTACTGTGCATTCTTTAATTAGTTAGCACGGGGTAAAATGCTATTCTCTACTTATTTTCAAGATTTTAACTTTACCATCAACAAACAGTAGTTATTGCAGAGAAATCCTAATATTTTTTAAAATAAAATGTTATTCCAGTTCCTGAAGGGGTCTTAATTTCATCACCTGCAAGTGCAAAATTTCATAAGGATTTCAGATATCTTTTACCAATAATTTTTTAATATATAAATTTTTCCCCATTTATACAAAAGGAATTCAAGTGCAGCAGAACTGCAGACAAAGGGAATGGATAATGTAATTCCATTCAGAAATATTTTAGGCCTGCTTGTGCTGAATGAAAAAAATAGCTTTTAGGGGTATTTTATATCTATACATTTATGTATTATATTTTTTAGTACCAGAGTTGTTCATATTTCACAAATGAATCTAATATTCATTTGACATTCATAATCTTGCCTAGATGTTAACAGCCATAGTTGGTAAATTTGAGGATGACGGAAGTATTTCAGGGAACATCAGAAGATGGTTTAGGCCAGAAGTCTGCACTAAGGGATTCTGAACAGATGTAAAGCAAATCTGTTAAAAATCTCTGAAGATTTTCTAAAGCAGTCTAGCAGCCTTTTAATTTTTTTTAAATTTTTTTTTTTGCCAACCTGCTGGCTGGAGTTTTTGCTTCATGTTCAACACTAGATCTTCCTCTTTGGAAATTTTATCAATTTATTCAGCGTAGCTGTGTAGTCTGAATGAGAACAGCTGATTTGCCATGGAAAACAGCTGGTTACTGTCCTATAGCATTTTTTTATGCACTGAAAAAAAAGTTATCCTGTTTTCTTTCTGTCTTTTTAGAGTAATCAAAGCTAATTTCTTCATCAATCATATTTCTTAAATCTCTGTTCTTGTTACTCTCATCTGGATTGTCCCAAGTTGTCCACCTTTTTCCTTGAAGGATTAACCCTGGATAAGATCCAGCAGAAGCTTTTCTGTTGTATAAACTCAAACAGTGGCCTGCTGCGTGCATCATGGGATACTTTGTTAATAAAATCTAAGATCTGCTTTCTTTTTCTCTTTTCTTTTTTTTAATTTTTAGTAGAAAAAGTTCATTGTCATTGCTGCCTTATACTTCCTGTGTGAACCACTCAGGCCTCCAGAGTTTGCTCTATCACTTTTTCCTTTTTAGAAAAGTTTAAATCCCCCCTTCTGTTATATCAGCCTTTCATTCCCATTTCTGTTGTATCAGATCAGTTCTCCATCTCAGCATTAATTTCAGTTTAATGTGCTTACAAATCTTCCCAGTCTTGTACCATCCACAAATCTTATCAGTACAATTTCTACTCCAAATTCAAGTTATTAGGCAAAATACTGACTGGATACAGACCACCTCTCTGCTATGTAAATTTTTGTTGCTTACATAGGATAGGCTGTGGCAATGTAGGTTAAAAACTCTCAAATAGGGTAAACTTGCTATGAATACCCTGCACAGTGATACCTTGCTGCACGTATTATGAACATTTTTTGATGATCTGTTCTTTCAGGCCTCCAAAGAAGTCAGTGATAAATTGAAACTGATTTAAAATAAAACCATGCAGCTGATATGTTTGTATTCACAGTCTCCAGCTTCGTGACCATTTCATACAGTCTTTGAGTCTCTGCCTGGATAGGATTATCACATTTGATTTCCTTATGCTGCTATACAGCTGATAACAAGGTGGTGGTGCAATATTTCCTCAATTTCTCTCGCTTCTTGATAGTTCAATATTTTTGAACATTTTTGCTAAAAGGAAATGTTCCTTAGGGGTTTTTTGTGGACTCCCTTCACCTGCACTCTGACGTGGTGCAGCAATCCTGACCGATGCTCCCTCTTGAATAGAAAAGGAGAAGTTCTGAAAAGGCATACAAGAAATCTAAAGCAAATCATATATGCTCCTGAGACACAGCCTGTGCTGTTTGACTTTGGCTGAGCCAAAGTCTGGCCCTGAGCCTCTGTACAACTTTAGAGTTGGATTATAATTCTATTTTAGAACCCTAGGAAATGTGTAACATTTTAAAAGTGTATCATCCATTTCAAAGCATACTACTGTCCTCAAGCTGGCAGTTTCTGTCTCATATGTGGAGACTTTTAATCTCAGAACATCAGTGAAGATGTGAGAATTATGTTCCCACTTTCCTATTGTGTACTTTAGAAGTTACCATCTGGAAGAGCAAGAAGCTGCAGTTAAGAACAAGTCCTTTACCAGACATGATGAGGGGAGGGGGTGAGAAATGTGGCTTGAAGTTAGTGTTCTGCTTCCAGAGCTGAAAGCCAAGCCTACTCCTGGCATGTTTTTGAACAGCCTGGGGGATGCACTAAATAATTCTGGCTTTATGCCTTCTAGTGACTCATGTAAGCATTCTTATCACAAAGGGACTTCAGCAGAAGCCAAGGATCAGACCTTATTTGTGTATCTGTGTGAGTGATAGCAGAAGGGAAAGAAGCAATTCTTCATCTTCATTTTCTATAGGTAAATGGCTTATCTTGTTCTTTAATGAATTGTTTTGCATGGGAAGGAACTAAGTAACAGCTATTCATTCTTAAAATATTTTTGGAGTTGTAAACAACTTAAATATGGAAGTCTGCAAATGAACCTGTGAGAATTGAGCAGCATGTCATTTTTGGAAAGAATGTGGACCTTTTCTAAATGGGAACTATTAGACTTCAAGCCATAAACCCTTAAAGTTCCTGCATTTTAGAGTGTTGGATATTGCCATCCCTAAGGAATGGAAGTCGAAAAGAATGTGCAACTCTGATCTACATATATAGTATTTTGTGTCACCATAGTGCATATGAAAGACTTCGTGCATCATTTGGAGCTGGGGAAAATTAGCAGTATTTATGGCACAGCCTACCCTGTTCTCATAACTTCCATGCACAAGCAAGATAGGATGGTTTCCTAAATCATAATTTTCAGAATTGGAAAGTAGGGTCAAAGTAATATAAGCTGTGTATAATGAATAAAATCTTGTTCTATACATGCCCATTAGAAAACATAGAGGTTTTGCTTTATAGCTCAAATGCAGGGGTTCTTTGCGATGCTACATGTGAAAGTCAAATAGATGATTCTGCTCTAGACTGTAAGAGAAATAAGGTCTTTTTTGAAGCTCAGGCCCCTAATTTAATTTGAAATTTATTTTGAAGCTTCTTTTAATAGGGATGAGCTGTGAATTCAGATTCTCCCTGTTGCAATGAAGATTTTTGTATCTGAGGGAAGTTTTCTTTCCCCATCTGTTTGAAGGAAGAGGAAATGCTAAGACCGAATATAGGTTAATGTTTCTAAATTTTAGTGGTGAATGAAAATTGAGTGGGTGCTTCCAATACAGATTTTTTCCAATCATACTTTTATATTAATTATTGGATTTTTTTTCCATTCAAAGTCTTCCATAAGTGATGCTACATACCTGAAGTTTTGTTATAGTTTTTTAAAGATGAACATAATTTTCCATTTCATATAAAAGACTATCTTTCATTGCTAACTAAAGCAAAATATTTCTTTTTATTGCTGTCCATCAATGACGTCTGACTGGGATAATCTTCATGACTCCAGGCAAGCCTTAAACCTACTTTTTCCAAGACCTTGAAGGAAGGTGTTGTGGGGCAGAATTAATACATATCTCAAGCTACAAGAACAGAGGGAAAGCAATGCCATCTCATCCTTCAAATCCGAAAGTCACATCATGGAAGCCAAAGACCTGGGGAGTGAAAACCATTCCAGTCTTTGATAAACTTCTCTGAATCTCTGGGAAACTAATGAATGTAAATTTGGGTGCCAGCAGACCATTATGCCCTGGTTCCAGGTTATAGTTCTGCCTCTATAATCTGACAGAGTGAGTGTTCGGGCTTTTTTTTTTAATCCTCAGATGTTTAGCTTTGTTAGCTTTCTCTTTTCTTGCTTGACTTTTAAATTGCTAATAAAAGAGCAGCACATGCAAAAGTTCCCATTTTTTCTGAATGTGCAAGTAAAAGCATTGCTGTGAGCATATGCCAGATTATGTCTACAGAGAGATATCCTCAGCTTTGCACAGTCCTGTATATTGTGCCATTAATAGAATACAATGTTGTGTTAATACTTAAAGGACCCACAGAGCTGAAGATAGCAAAATGTAATTTTCAATATATAATGACTTGTCAAATCTCCACTTACTAAGCAATTTGCTCAATAAAACTATGTGTTCTCTGGAGGTGAAAGATGACCACAATGCTGTATCACATAAAAGCATTTCCAATAAGAAAATTTAAAACTTGAACCTAAGGTCAAGCGTAGACATTTCATTTTAGGTTTTAACACTTGAACAGCTTCAAATGACATCTAAAAAGAATTACATAATTATTTGCTGCTAATTTGCAGAACTTCTTAGAAAGGTTTTTCTGAGTCAATGGATTATTTGAATTGATAACACTGCTCTCTCTCACTTTCCCTTCGGATGTGTTGCTAACCTCTGCCAGTATGACATACTGTGACAGATGAAACAGTAGTCTTAACTGATAACAGTTGTGACATTGTCCTGCATTTGCCTCAGCAAACATGGAAAATTAGTACAGCTACTTTGTTATTCAACTTTTTCCATGTTATTCCTTTGTTATTAGGTTGACAAAACCGAAAAACATCACCTGTCTGTGCTGGAGTACATCTCACAAGAGAGTAACCTTGTCAGTCGTTGCAACAGCCCTTGTGGTAGTAGTTACCATATTTTTATCTGTGACTAGAAAGAAAAAGAAAGAAATAAAGGAAAAGGAAAAGAAAGTTGACTGCTAAAGAATGCCTTACACAGTAATGTATAGTTATTTGGAAGCTAACTTTGTGAATTATCTGACTGTGTAAAGACCAAGGACGGAACTTTTATGACACTAATTAATAAAAAGATAGACTTGTAAAACTTTTATCTGTAATAATCCTTACTTTTTCTTTTTTTCATTATATGAAATCCAAAGTTTCTCTGCTATAAAAAGAGAAAAAAATGTTTTGACTTACAAGTCAGGAGAACATAAGTCTGCTGAAGTTAGAAGAAATTCCCTGTATACTAAAATATTAATGTGCTTCAAGTTGTTTTTTGGTAATTCAGTGGTAGCATAGCTTCCCTCATACTGTCAATAGTCATAAAAAATATAAATAGCCTCAAATGCTTGTTTCTGGTAGGTCAAAAATTTTTGTATTCAAAAACACTGTCCTTTTTGTGGTGAATGCTTAAGACTGCTGGCTGACCAGAGCAAATTGTGATTAATAATGACCTTTTGCTGTCAAAGAACCACACATACACTTAAGGGAAATAATATACAAGCTGAGAAGTGCTCTGGATGAGTAATGCATATTTGATGACTCTTGTGTAACTCACAACTCTGAAAAGACTTTAGTTGAATGCTAACAAATTACACCCTGTTGTATGAGCCCACAGGATTAAAAGAAAAATTTTTTGGGAAAGGAAACAGTCCAGCTATTGCCAGTAATTGTTGGATACAACATAAAAAGTTCTGATAGCAACTTGAAATCTGAATAGAGTAAATTTGTGATATTAATCAAAAGAATCTGCCTGAACCTTGCTTTAAAGATGTTGAATCATTTTGTTCATCTCAGTCTTTCTGCTGTGCCCAGATACACACTGACTGTTACACTGTAGGCGTGAATCTTTGAAATTGCCTACAAAAATGGCACGCTGACCACTAATCTACTAAACTGCAGATAAGGGTATCTGTTTCAGTAAGAGTTAGGTAGTGGCAAGAGCTCTAAAGAAGGATGGCATTCTCGCTGACTGCTGCAGAGTAACTCCAGCAGGCAGTAGGATGAGAAAGCCTTCTCGGATGGGCCTCCCATTGGACTGCTGCTGACATGTCCTTAACACGAAGCCTCCCAACATTTTGTATGGCTGTCTTAAAGAGCAAGTTGGCATCTTGGTAAGTGTGGAAAAGGAAAGAACGTTGACCTGTTAGGATAAAGTTACTGTGCTTTATACCAAGACTGTGCAACTTTTAATGGGGAAAGGGAGGATGTCTGCCATTTTTGTGCAACTGGGATAATACATCTGAAAACATAGCAGGACTATACTCTCAGCCAGAGAGTAACTGTTTGGTGGGGATGTCTGTGATGTGGAGAGGGAGAAGGGGATCATTGATACCTCCAGACAATGCCTTCCTCTGTTGTGGCTGTGCTGCTGCAGGGCTGGAAGCATCTCTGTGGAAGGTGGTCCTGGAAGAAAGAGATGGTCACACAGCTGGATGACCAGAAGGACTGTGGAACAGGGATGGGCTCTCTCAGGGAGAGGGCGCCAGTGGGCTATGGACCAGGGACATTGGTCCCACTCTCGCATGTTGGTGTGTGGAGCAAGAGAAGTTAAAACGCAGAGGCAGCAAAGCTTTCTCTAGGAGACTGGAAAGGTAAAGAAGTCTGGACATGACTAAGGTCAATACCTGCAGTTCTGGGGATTCTTCTTCCAGTAGTTTATGACTTCCAGACAGCTCTGTGTAGTTTTCCTGCAGCTGTTTGACATCACCATAACACTGGGCAAAATGTGTTCCTAGTATGATTCTGTACCGCACTTGCATTTGAGTAGTCCAGTGAAGACTGAGAAGTCACCCGGACAGAGAAAGAAACAGATAAGAAATTTATCTTAAAAACGGTTGTTATCATCAACATGTTATAAAAAAATATTTCCCAAATTAGAAAAAAATCAGAGGAAATAATATCTTCTGAAAATTAATTTATTATGAAAAATCACAGGGGTTTTATGAGTGGTTTTGTTGTCACAAAAGACCAACATTTTTGGAGGACTTAAAAAAAATTCTTATATGTGCTATATTAAAACACAGGTAAGGATTGTTCCAGAAGTTTCTTCATAATTTACAGGAGAAGCCACAGAAAAAGACTTTGGGAGGAAACAATGCCACCTTGCAAGATTATATACACATTTATAAACAAGTTTATATACAGTTCAGATACAGTCAAGAAGTATATTTCCATCATCTGCAGCCATTAGACTAAACATCTGATGAAGCTCAAAACAGATTTTTTACAATGTATGCTACAACTCTTGTAGAAACAAATGATAACTAATTGCTCAAAGTTTCTTTAAGTGTTACAGTTACAACTAAAGTGCTAGAGGCAAATCCTTGTTTGGAGCAACATCACCTTTTAAAATTGTGTAAGCAAGCTGTACAACAATAAATATAAGAAAACTGACAAGATCCATTATGTTAAGTTCTCTAAACTGTGACTAGAAATACAGTTGCTTACACTTGCTTGAAAAAATATACTTGTAATTCATTAATTACATTCCAGCATGTTAATAAAGTTTTATTAAAGCTATCTGTTAGTAGCAATATTGATTTTATTAAAGAATAATTAAAATATTAAAGCACATTAACAAATCTATTTTGCTTTCATTTACTTATTAGATTTGCTTTCAGAAGGTGAGTTTTCCAAAAGTATCTGTGGTTTTCGTAGTTGCTGGTATCTTGCTTCTCATTTTTAGATATGGATTATGTAAATATTCACTTTCATGTCCTTTGGAAAACAATACTAACTACCTGTAAAAACTAAAAACAGTATCTTTACAAATTTCCTATTAATCAGGCAATCAAAGCTGGAAAAATAATTATAATTCTGAGATTGTGTATTATTAAATACTGTGGCTTTTATTGGTTTTTATGTAGATGCTGTGTTTTGCTGTTCACATCACAAACATATACCTAATTTGCAGACTGTTCTTCCAAACTTTTCTAGGTACTTCGGGAACTCCAAAATTTGCAAGTGCTCTTTATCTATTACAACAGTTCCCTAGAAAAATCTGCTGGTGAACATGCTGCATAGAGCCTGTGGTAATTGCTTCAAGTGCCCATGTGCTTAATTAATGCCAAGATGATGGCCTATGGATCCAATGAGGTGTTTGTGCCTTATGTACATGGATGTGAATCTCCTAGTTGACAACTTGTAGATGCTGCCACCATTTGAAAAATAGTATGGATCCATTCTAGGTTTTAGAAAGAGAAGGTTTAGATGAGTGTGGTTATAGGTTTATTCCCTCTATGGGGCTGGTCACAAGTGGACCTCCTTGGGGAGGAGGATTGTTGTAGTTTTATGTGACAAGGTTCTGGTGGAGAAAGGGGGGCTGCAGGGGTGGCTTCTGCAAGAAGCAGACAGAAGCTCTCTGCAGACCCAACAGAGCAAACACCAGCTGGCTCAAGGCTGGAATTGCTGTTGACCAAGGATGAGCCCATCAGCAATGGCCACAGTGCCTCTGGGAATCACATTTAGGAGAAAAAACCAAAACGCAAGCAACTGCATTTTGCCACTAGAGAAGGGAGTGAGAAGATGTAAGAAACTGTGCAGGCACCAAGGCCAGGCAAGATAGGGGTGGGGGAGGTGCCCCAGGTGCTGGAGATGCCCCTGCAGCCCATGGAGAAACCCATGGTGGAGCAGGTGGAGAGATACAGAAGATACTGTGACCTGCATTGGAGCAAGCCTCTGCCAGCACTTGCAGCCTGTGGAGACAGATAGAGACACAGGGAGACAGAGAGACACCCATGCCAGAGCAGGTTTGCTGGGGCGGATGACTTGGGACTCCATGGGGGACCAGGCTGGAGCAGCCTGGGCCTGCGAGACTGAGAGACATTCTATCCTTTATGACTGCACCCCATAGAAGTGACCCACTATGGCGTAGCTGGTGAAGTGCTGAAGCCCCATGGGAAAGGACTCATGTGGGAGAAGTTCATGTAGGGCTGTCTCTCACGGGTGGGATGCCATGCTGCAGCAGGGGAAGGGTGTGAGGAATGCTCCTCCTGCCCTGGCCAAGAAGGAAAACAACTTGTGAGGAACTGACTGAAACCCCCATTCCCCAGTCCCTGCCCCCCCCTCCCCATGACACAATGTGGGGGAAGAAGGGAGTGAAATTATGATTAAAGTGAAGTCTGATTTGAAGGGAGGGGTGGGGAGAGGTGCTTTAAGATCTGGTCATACTTCTCATTGTCCGACTCTGGTGTCCCTGTGTGTGCAGTGCAGGGTAATGAATTAGAGAGTTTCTTTACTCTGTGTTGAGTCTGATTTGCCTATGACGCTGATTGCAGAATGATCTCTCCCTGGCTTTATCTCGACTCCTAAGCCTCTCAATATATATTTTCTCCCTTGTCCAGCTGAAAAAGGGAGTGATAGAACGACTTTGGTGGGTGTCTGGCCTTCATACAGGGTCAAACTGCCACAAGGATCCAAAGGTTTTTTTGAGGTTTTCAAGACCTTAAGAGGCTTACCCCTAGGTAAACTTGTCTGAATTTGGTGTTGACCCTGCTTTGAGTAGGGGTTTGAACTTGACTATCTCCCAAGACCTTCAGAATTATGCAGGAGAGGACATTCGGCTGTGGGTCCGAAGAGGTTGTGAGGCACAGGATGCAAGATACACCCCTGTTTATACAGTAATAGTGGCTAGATCAGGCCGGCACTATTTTAACAACGTGGCTTTTATAGGTCTCATTCTTGGATGCTTAAATCTTCTTTTTAACATAATGGACTAATGTTATTTATGACAAAAACCTAATTAAAACAAGCAACTTTTTTTTTTCCATTGAGTAGAAGAATGACAGAATAGAAAATATCTCTGAAACATATTTTGGGTGAATCATTCAGATGAAGTGAGCCAATATTGCCTTTTTTTATGTTCATAAAGTCTATTTAATGAGTATTTTGTCTGCCTTATTTACCTCAAGATATCTGTGTGTGGATGAACATTTATCTTCTACAATTGTCTGGATATCTCATCATCACTTTTAGATTGTATCTTGCCACCAAGAGGGATGAGAATAGGCATCATACTAAAGAGGGTGAATTGAAGAATGGGAGTAGATTACATTGCCATAATCTCATATGATGACCAAATAAGAAATGTTATCTTAATCTCTGCATATCCACACAAATAAAAGGATGAGTGAGAACCAACTCATAGTCTGTCTACCTAATATCCTGTTTCTGATGATGAGACACATCAGTTGCTTCAAAAGAAAATATGGAAAAGTGAAAATAGATTTATAGCTGTGAGAAACTATACCAGAAAGGTTTCACCCTAATATCTAGTAGTTA
This sequence comes from Laterallus jamaicensis coturniculus, assembly GCA_022605575.1. Taxonomy (NCBI): domain Eukaryota; kingdom Metazoa; phylum Chordata; class Aves; order Gruiformes; family Rallidae; genus Laterallus; species Laterallus jamaicensis. Next base: position 80,871,895 of record JAKCOX010000001.1, on the reverse strand, counting down.
CAGATTTGTTTAGCCTTCCAAAATATTGTTTAGACATTGATAACTATGGCAACTCTTAATCTGTATAAGGATCTGTTCACTCTTTCCTGTCTGAGAATAGGAATGTGAACTATTCCTGAGGGAATCCTGAAGCCAATTAGAAGACCTCGACTCCCTCAGTATTATAGAAAACAACAGTGGCATTCCTTACAATTTACAGACATTTCACAATACATAGTAATTTTAAGATGCCTTTGATACTACCCTACACAGTTTATTCACCACCTTGCCTTTTTCAGTTTACGCATTTCTTTCCCATATAAATGATGGGACTCAGGTGAGACCAGAGCACATGTAAGTACATGTATACATACACATCCACACCTTTCCCTGAAGACTAAATTTGCTGATTTCCTGTAGGAACTGAAAAACATCTGCTAAATATTTTCTGTTCAATGAGAAATTAATGGTGGGTGTTTTAACCTTTGCTTTTTCGGGCATTAAGTGAATATGCATATTGTTAGAACATGAAATCATACTCTTCTGCATGATTTTTACATTGCTTTAATATCTGATATAAGACATACTATACCAATTAGTCACTATCCTCAAATTCCTTCCTTCAATGCACTGGGTTGTTGAGTCAAAGACTGAGATAGAATAATCTAACTGCAGGGGAAAGTATTAAAAAAAAGAAATCAAAGATCTAGACTCCTGGCAAATTTGAGATACTGTTCAGACTTGAGAAATCTGTGTCAAAATTCCTTCAGTTTAATGATTTAACCATTTGCATCTCCCTTTTCTACGCAGATTGTGACATCTCTGGCTCTGGGCAACAGCTTCTGGGAAAGCTGAGACTGACACAATTACGTTTGTGATGGGTGCCTGTTAATTCCTGACCTCAAGTTACCAGCATACATCTGCATTGATAGACAGAGCCTGGCATGCATGATGCCTTATTTTGCTCCCCTAAGGGCTTACTGTTCCTCCATCGTGATGAGCAGTTCTGACAAGTGTGGACTGAGATAGCAGGTATCTCACAAGTGGCATTCAACTGGAAACTCCCTAAGATAGAAGAATCAAGGTCAGAACTAGGCATAATATGGCAGAATTTCACCTTTCCAGATTAGCAAAAAATGAAGCAGCAGCCTGCCAGGGTCAGGCACAGCCTGTGAGCCTCATGCCTCATTATCCTTTTCTTTGCTCTGGATCTCCTGAGCTGCCCTGGAGTCTGGAAGCACTGACAGTTCAGTGCATGGTTCTGACTCCTTCCTGACAACTTGCTGGTCTTTTGAACACTTCTGCTTCACTCCTGTCTTTACAATACAATGTTGCTTGTTGCCTGCCCCTTGGGGATCTCTGACTTCCTGACAAGCCTTGATCTATTTTTTTTTTTTACTCTTTGCCTGAGGCAGAAAGAAACTAAAATGTCTTGCAAAGCTCTCTGCAATGAGGGGAGGCAACTAGACCTGCCAATTTATGGCATTATATTCCACCAACTCTGTCATATTTCCATAGAAAAGACAGAACTCCATGTTAGGGGATGAGCAACATTCAGGTCAGAGATGTCTTCCAAGAAAAGGATGCAATTAGGAAGGTCTCTAATGGGCACTGGCCTTACCATGAAAGACAGGTGGTGTTTACCTTGAAATGAAAAAGGAGCCTAATAGGAAACCAAGACCAATAATCAGTCTAAGCAAAGCATCCTTCCCTGACAGAGAAGAAAGCGGGAAGGAAAGAAGTTACCAAAAGGACAGTCTCATGCTGTCTCAGGAGCAACCAGGACAGGATACATGCGGGAAAGCAATGAAATATCACAGAATCATAGAACTAAAAAGACAAAAGTGTGATTAGCATACTGCATAAAAACCTAAACTAGGAGATGTAGTGTATAAAAGGCTGCTCAGGAAGCATTCAGAAATGACAGAAGTGTTATTAAATCTTTAACAAAGGCCTGTTACCTTCCAATTGTCAAGCTTCTAACTGTTAAATACGTGTTTCAAAAAATGAACTGAAATTTGTCTTTAAGCAATTTAATTAAATTTTTGTGCTCTATTAAGTGATTCTTCCTGGATAGAGATTCTGTTTTGGCTGTCCAGCAAGTACATCTTCTCTCCCAGTTTAATGACCTGTGGTATCATATATAAATTAATTTTTAAGTGGAATATGAATCTTTCTGTCAAAGAAAGTCCAGGTATGGAGAATGTATTTTCTTAAAAAATAATTATTTGGTACATTCACTAGATGAATAGCCTAGGAAAATGGGAACTGCTGACTTAAAAAAAATCCCCAACAAACCCTCAAGGTGAAGGTGAATACAATCCTCCTTATAAAAAAGTGTCCTATTCAATTAATATTTGGGAAAATAGAAAGAAATTGAAGTCTCAGTCCTTCACTCCTGAAAGTCTGTGGGATAATTTATAACATGTGATATGGCGTTTTGCTGAACTGAGCTGCAAAGCTCAGCAGTCAGCACTTTGAAGTACTTGCCTAGAAACCCAAGCAATAACCATAATTCAAAAAGTAAATTATGTTCATTTCATTTTACCTTCTGCATCAAAGGTATATTTTTGAGGTCTGTTAATTTTTGTGTTGATACCTTCAACGTTGTTTTATCCTTCAGCTCTTTACCTACAGTCAGTTTTAAGAAGAGAAGTGGAAGGGAATATTGCTATTCTGTACAGCTTCTCTCAAAATACTGAAGTCTACAGCACAGGACAGTGGTGGCAAAACTTTACTTCAGGAACTAAGTTCATTTTTCTTGCTAACCCTAGAAGGTACATGGTCAGCAGCTCCCATCTGCATGATGCCAGCAGGGCTGTGCAGCATCCTGAGTTAGAATCATAGAATCATAAAATGTGCTAAGTTGGAAGGGATCTTTAAAGGTCATCTAGTCCAACCTTCTGCAGTAATCAGGGACATCTTTACTAGATTAGGTCCCTCAGAGCCCCATCAAGCCTGACCTTGAATATCTCTAGGGATGGGGCCTCCACTACACCTCAGGGCAACCTGTTCCAGTGATCTACCACCCTCATATTGAAGAATTTTTTTCCTAATATCCAACCTAAATCTTCCCTTTTGAGTTTAAAACCATTACCTCTTGTCCTATTGCTACAATTTCTCCTGACCCAGTGCCAGATACCTTGTACTCAGCATGCATATCCCAAAGACTCCCATCCACCTTCATTACTTCTCCAACATTCACTCAGACGATAATGTCAAACCCCACCTATCTCAAAGGTATTCATTGTTTTCAGTACACCCTTTTGAGATGTCTGGCTCAAGGTTTCTTACCAATGTTGGTAGAAGTTCATTCTGCCAAAAATGGACGTTTCGAGCACCATACTCTGTGAACCATTCATAGTGTTCAGACCTGGCAAACTGCTATTAGTGAACCTCATTTTGTGTCTGACCCCTTACGACTGCTAAAAGCTAAAAGTTTTGATGCAACTAGTCCCCACCAAAACAATGCACCCTTCCTTCCAACTTCATCTTCATGATGATTTGAGTTGCTGCCAAATAACTGAGGGATGAAAAAGATGAGGACATTTGGGGCAAGACATTGAGTTAGTGCTGACCATGGAAATCACACTTTAAATGTGAAACCCAAAAAGCATCTTGCAATCACGACCATGGTTTTCATTTTTTCTGTTTCCCCCAGTTTGCTTTCATCTTGTTATATACAAGCAAAACTGAAAAATAATTCACCAAATCTTCCATGACTCCTAATACTGATCAGGGGGAAGTCTTTCTTTTGGCCTTCATTGATTTTACATAAGGCCTTGAGCGCAAAGAAGTGGTTTGTTAACTTGAAGAATGTTCCATTTTCTAAGCAGGCTTGATTTTGGCAGGGCTCACGTAGAGTAGCCACTATAATGATTAATTCTGTCAACTGTTATGGTCCTGTGAATCAAATGTTCTGCTGGGGAACTGAAGGTTTGCTCCTTCAAAAGGTTATAATCTTTCACAGTCCACAGTTTTTTCTTTTTTCCAGGAAAGTGGCTTCACTTGTATAACTGTCAAAGGTTTAATATATGGGCTGTAAAAATGAAACTTTTTTGCATTGATTAATCTAAACTAGAAATAAAATCTTTTTGCTATTATAGCAGCTCCCTATTGTCAGCCATATTTCAACTTAACTCAAAGCCTGAGCAGTGTTCAGAGTTGAGGGGGTTTTTGGTGTTGAATAAAAAGTACAAGTGTTTTAAAGAATCATACATAAAGCACAGCATTATTTCTCTGGCTCAGTGATCCAGTGTTTACTGTTTTGTATTTAGGTGAACACTACATACACTGAAAACCCTTTTGGCAACAAAAGAGCTAATGTCTGTGGGATGCTTTAACATTTCAGTGCATATTTTCTCTTACATTACCACTATGATTTCAATTATTATTCAGAATTATTGCTGAATTTTTTAAACACAGAAATGAGCAGGGCTATTGAGACACCATTTGGCCTGTTTATTCTGATTTTAAGTGGTTCTTTTTGGAATTGTCATATATAAACACCAAAAAGGTCTCAATCAATGTAAATTCATCTTAAATGCTTTTATTTCTGAAATTAAATAATACACATAAACTAATTTTCTGTCATTTTTTTTCAATAGCTTGAGCAGGTAAGTTGCACTGGAAAGTTCTGTGTTTCTGCCTTAAAAAAAAAAAATCACATTATTAAAGAGACAAAATTTTAGTGTAGATTTTCAGAATTTTTAGAACTAAATATAAAATTCAAGTCCTTTGATTTTTATTTTTTTCTTTTCTTTCTACTGCACAGATATGTATAGTGTGAGAGCTGTTCCAAAACAGCCTTTCTGGATAAATCAATGCTACTCAGCAACAGGAGTGCTATCTGTATTGGAGACTGGGGCAAAGAGCTTAGTATTTTTTCTGTGCAATTCCACAAGTGAAAAGATAGCCCTGTTAAGCTGCAGTAGTCACATTTAGCAGCTCAGGGCATAACCACAAAGCTTCCTTACATTTTGGGATGCAGTCTTTGGCAGGTCTTGACAAATTTTTGTAGTTGTTGCTCAAAGCACTCTTGTGGTCGATTGCAAAATAATGAATGGCTGAAATACAAAGTAATTACAATGATTCAGGTTCTGGAAGACTGAGGTCACTGGACATAGAATCAGCTATTCAGCTCTTATAAATCACTGACTGCGCTAATGTCAATACTGATTTATAATCTACAAGGGCCTGATAATCTCAGTTTGTAAGAAAAGATTTCCCTAAAGATGTGGTCCAAAGACCAATGAAGTCATTGGGAGGTTTTCCATTAATTTCAGTGACTTCTAGATCAGTCTGCAAGTATTTAATGTTAATCTATTTTTAAAAATAAAATACAGGTAACCTTGGAAGCAAGTACAAACACTCATATATTTAGAAAAAGACATTTCCAAAGCATTAAACTTCAAATAAGACTTCAAACGTGAAACAGATTCAGAATCTCTAACAACTTCAGGCAATGAATTCCACAGATTATCACCACTTTACAGGCTGTGCTTTGCTCTTCCCCTATACCTTTAGTTTTAACCTCTACTATGAAGTGGATGTAAATACATGCACCAGTATAGCATAGTACAATTACAGTGCAGAGAGAAAGGTTTATAGTAAACTTGGAGTTTATCAATTAATGAGGTTAATTTTGACTGGTGTGTCCAGGTGAATCTATTGTGATCTATCTCATTTATCCCATAGATATCAGGAAGAATTTCTTTACTGAAGTCAGGCACTGGAACAGGCTACCCAGGGAGGTGGTAGAGTCACCATGTGTAGATGAAGTCCTTAAGGACATGATCTAGAGGTGGACTAGTCGGGGTTAGGCTATGGTTGGACTCAATGATCTAAAGGGTGTCTTCCAACCCAGGTGATTCTATGATTTCTTTCTTTTCTTTTTTTTTTAGTGTTTCATGGCCACTGGAGTCCCAAAGTCACACGTTTCAAAGTGGCATGGGTGTTTGTGAGCTGCTTGACTGACTACAAATATGCATTAGTGCCTACATAAGAGTAACAGGGGTGAATGGCTATTAGACAGGAAGAGATACACCATCCATTTTAGCAAAAGTGCTGTAACCTTATGCTAGAACAGACTGCTTGTGGGAGGAACTGTAGCATAAAATAAAATATAGACACTGACCTCATGAATAAAAATACAGATCGTTTGGTCTTTGAGCATGTAAGTCTGATAAACAGGAACACTTGTAGTTAGATTTCAGACATCTGTTTCTGCTGTATTGGGAACCTCTAAATTCTCCTTTTTTTTGTTCTCTGATGAGGGTTATACATATCTACATATATCTACATATCTACAACAACATATCTAAGATATCAAACCATCTCAGCTATTAGTGAAAAATAACTTCATAATAAGAATGGTCTTATGACAGTTTTGAAAATAATATTTTTATTAACATTGCAAAACATTTATACATAATGTACACATTCATTAAAACATTGACCCAGACATAGACATTTTATGGGCAGGAAAATGTGACTCCTTCTGTTTATGAAGAATAAGGGTCACGATACAGAAAAAAGTATGACTATATGCACACAGAGAATCACATATGAAGACTGAAATAGTACTGTTAGTACTCAGTTTATAAAGTCATAAAAATGATGACTTCATTATAAAAAATATTTAACTGAAAATCTTTGACAAAGTTTTCTAGTCTTTGTCCAGCATAGGAGAAAAACTACCATGTGTAAAACTATTATAATAAATTATTTAAGGGAAAAAAAATAGAGACCTGGGTTTTTAAGATTGATTCTGGTTTTGAATTATTAGAGAATCAGGGCCAGTTTCAGACATCCTGAAAGAAAATTCAACTTTTTTGAGGTTAGTGATTGGAAAGGAGGCACGAACAGTCCATCCTTACCTCACATCATTATTTCTATTATCACTAAATAATGTCTTCTGATTTAAAGAAAGAGCAACATATTGTGGGTATATTTATTTGATTAATTTATACCTTTAATTATTTCAAACTGCCATTATTTTGAAGCAAAGATCTATGGAGTTAGCATAGAAAAATGATACAAAAAATATTTGTTGTTCTGTAAAATAAATGCACAATTTCAGAAGACTTTTGCCCCCTTCCTTGAGAGTTGTACTGCTGCTGGTAGTTTTCTACATTCTCGTTTGGTGCTATTAGGCAGAGTAGTTATGCTGCTGACTCGAAAAATGATGTGGGAAGCAGATCCTGATAAGAGGCACGTGAGAAATGGTGGGAGAAGACACTGCTGATGTTGCTGTGTCAGGCCAGAGTGGTCTGTTACTTCCCTGAAGACGCTGCTATCTCTTCTCTATCCACTGTTGTCTTGAAAGTTGATCATAAGCTTTTTTCCTGCTGTTTCCCATACCTTTCCTGCCCTATATTCTTAATTGGCTTCTGTTATCGAGCTGTTTCCCTTTATTTAATACTCAGAAGCATCACAGCCAATTGCTGAAACAAAGTTAATTTTTTTTCTTCTTTACCAGCATATAAGTGGCATTGGTTTCAGTGGTTAACAACCCTTTGTATGTATTTCTTAAATCAAGGGCACTTTCATAAAAAATATGATTTATGACATGTTTAAATAGGATATTTACCAAAGGAATCATGATCAAGTGAACACATGGATTATATTATCAGGGTTAGATTATATTATTAGAGGAACATACTCTGAAATACTTGATTATTTCAACTTGAAATTATTGCACATGTTTTCAAAAGTTTCAGTCTCCTATGAAAAAAAATCTGTGTATGGAATTTTTGGTCTCAAAAGCTTTCTTCCAAAAGTTGTAAAAATGAAGCTGAATTAGAAATAAATTATTCAAACCCATTTGGGGGCCTGAATTATAGACTCTGTTTCTTGGCATGAAATATCTATTCTTGTTGGGATGTGTCATACTTTCTGTAAGAAAGTGTAAAAATCCTAACCAGATGATGTCAGCACAGACAAGGTGGCTCCTGGCAGCAGATATTAAATAATTTCTGGTCTTAAACACTGTGAAATGCATTTGGCTAGTTGGAGTCAGGCTTTACTGTGTGACCTCTCCTTCTAGGTGCTTCAGCTTCAGCCAGCAGAGCCCCTGGCACAGGGATGTGAGCACGAGCTTGGAAACATGCACTTACTGCAGGCAGAGGCAGCTCCTTGCCCACTGCTGGCTCCTCTTCACTCTCTTTGGCGGGAGACGCCTCTCTGAAGGTTGCTTCCTCAATCAGTGAATGTTTTCCTCTGGAAGGAGAAAAACATATTAAAATAAGGGTTCCTGGAGTTTTCTTTCTGGAGGGCAATGTGATAGATAGGAATACCATAATAAAAGCCAAATGCTCGCCTATATCTTAAGGCTTCTCTGTTGCCTTTCTTCCCTTCTCCAGGGCCCATGAGGCTGTTATGTAAAGCAAGATGCCTGGTCTATTGTTCGTCCAGGTGCTCTGACTATCCTGGATTATTGCCTGGTTTTAGCAATGCCCATGGAGCCCACCCTACTGAAGCTTCTTGGGGTTAATGTGAAGGCAAAAAATTAGTTGGGGCCTGGAACATGCGTAGAAGTCTCAAGGATCTATCAGGCATGTCAGTGCCAGCCTCTGATCACTAAGACTCATCCAGGTCCTATCATGAGGATTACGTCTCTCTTTTAGGAATCTCTACACTAGAGATTGCACTTGCCTTGCACCCTCAGCTGGGCTTGCCATGCTGTCACTCCCTTTTTTGTTAAAAAATTACATCTCTGTACTTAAGCAACAAAGAAAACCAAATGTTGTTAAAAAAGGAAGCAAAAACCCATCTACAAACCAACAGACATACCTAAGAGTGCTTTGCCAACTGGGCAGCTGGATCTGTCTTCAGAATGTGCTGTTTGTAAATCATAGACACACAGAATGGTTTGGGTTGGAAGAGACCCCAAAGCTCATCTAGTTCCAACTCCCCTGCCATGGGCAGGAACACCCCCCACTAGAACAGGTTGCCCAAAGCCCCATCCAACCTGGTCTTGAACACTGCCAGGGAGGGGGCAGCCACAGCTTCTCTGGGCATCTGGTTCCAGTGCCTCGGCACACTCATTGTAGGAAATATCTTCCTAATAATTAATCTAAATCTACCGTCCTTTAGCTTAAGGCCATTAACCCTTCTCCTATCACCACATGATCCTGTAAACTGTATTCCTGCTTTCTTCTAGGCCCCCTTCAGGTCCTGGAAGGCTGGTATATGGTGTCCTCAGAACTGTCTCCAGGCTGAACAAGCCCAAATGTCTCACCCTTTCTTCATAGGAGAGGTGTTCCAGCTCTCTGAGCATCTTCTTGGTCCTCCTCTGTACCTCCTTTCTGTGTGTGCTGGTGGAGGAGACTTTGGCTGTTTGGCTGTGGGTTCACAGTGGAATGTGCTTAGTACAAGCTAACTCCTTCTCATCCTCCTTGATGTTATGCAGTCTTCTCACCACCTCCTACTGCTCAGCCACCTGCTGCAAGAGGTCCTCCTCTTGGGCACACCTTTTGCAGGCAGGCCTATCTCCCATCCCATCCTTGACATGGGAGAAAGGTCTGAGCACATCCAGCAGCCTCTCCCTTCAGCAGCTCTCTGAGTGGGGTGGAGGCATCAGCCATTGCTGGGGCAGATGGTGCAGATTTGAAGCCTTTGTTCGCAGATGAGTGCCCATCATTCTATCTTGAAGGTCAGGTAAGATCTTCAGCCCTTCACCTGCCACACGATACTGCCTTGTTGCTGGGTTATCTGTACGTCAAGTGTCCCACCAGTGGAATGCTCCTTCAAAGAGGGCACCTTCAGATATGGTTTGAGCTCCTCACTCACACTTGCTGCTCCTGCAAGAACTGGCTCAACTTTCCCTGCTGCTGAGGTGGGAATGTTAGCCTTGCTTCATTCTTCTAAAGAGGAAAAGCAAATACTAATCCATGTTTCAGGTTTTTGCATTATCCTGTTTCAACTTGTGTCACCTGGAACCAGGCAGCATTGATACTTAAAGATATTTGACCTTTCTCTTTGGAATTACTGAAAACCTGTCTTTTTTATGTCTGAAAAAGAACTAGTTAAAACATTTTATTTTCCTTGTTTGGCATCACGCAGCATCCTTGTCAGCCTGCATGCAGTTCTGAGGAGCTCCTGCTGGTACTGGTGGTGTTATCTGACTACCCTGCAGCAGTTTGGCCTCCTTCAGACCAAACTGGCAGTGTTACAGAGGTGAAAGAATCCTTCTGACACAGGAAATGGTTTTCACCTTTTCCTCTTAAATTAATTTTTATTGCAGAAGGCTACAACTCAAATGAGCTCAGAAACTGCTGAGGACTTCTACTTCCTAACACTCATCCAAACATTTTGCTTTGTTCACTCACTCCAATGCCTTTTTTCTCCCCTTTCTCTGGTTAGCCATATGGGCTGTGAGACACTGTGTGTTGTGCTGCCCAGGAGGGATAAGAGGGGAGAAGAAGCAATGGGGAGTGGCTAACCAGGAGATAGATACAAGTCTTTTGGCAGGGCCAATATGTGTCAGAACTTTCTTCCAGGCCAGCCAGCAGTCAAAAGCTGTAAATAGTCTGACTGGCACCAGCTGGGAAGCGTATAGTCAAAAGATGAACACTGCCTTATCCCTGGTAGGCAGCAGAGACTGTTTTGTGGGCCAGACCTGGCCTGCAAGCTGGCTGCAGTGCAGGCCTGCCTTACAACCTAAGCTGAAGAATGCAATTTTCTTTCGAAAATAATGAAAAATTTCCATTAATTTGCTGAACTTCTTTGGAATATGAGATGCAATTGTGAAGTTAGTTAATTGGATCGGTGTTGATCCCTTATTTGAATTTACCAGAGAATGATGTGTATGCCATCAGCAAGGCATGCTTTTCTGGTCCCTACTTCTCACCTCATTCACCTCCACTGTGCCTTTAAGTCATGTATGATTTGCTGTTCCTGCTGACTGGCCGGGAATAACAGCCTCTTCCCCATGGCTTCATTCTCCACTGCAACTATGTTACTTAACGTGAGGGCTGTGTTCTAGAAAACAGTAGCATTTTCCAGTTAAAACACCTATGCTTTCTTCCTGTACAAAGACTGGTTTTATAGTTCCTCAGAAGATCTGTTCCAGATATGCCACTGCCCCACTGTCCTCCCCTCTCTTGCTTATTTTGTATTTTCAGTTATGCCATTTTCCATTAATATTCCTCAGTGACCTTGGCAGGGCACCATTTTCTACTGCTCCCCTTTACAAGAGAGGATTTTTTCCAGCTGTTCAGGTAATATAAAAATGTGTTCTTGAAAACTAACCCAAGCCTCAGGCTACAACCCTCAGTCTTAAATGACAAACAGCTACTATTTCATAGAGGATAAGCTTAAGGACAATGGTGGCTTAGAGTTTGCTGGCAGGTGGTTTGCAACCTTATTCCTGCACTGGTCTTTCCAACAGTAGTGGGCAATCCCATTTCAAATGCCCAATCCTTCTTCTTTTCAAATGAAAAATAATCCTCTGTTTTATGTACAAACAAAATCTAATTTTCTGCTCTTTATTTCCATTGGCTTGCATAGGGTAATACTTCATGTTTCTATTTCCCTTATGATCATGAGCAATGTTCTCTTTGATGCAACTTCTCCTGTGCTGATCCCACACACTTTTCTATTCTGCACACCTAGTGCAGCTTTGCTGCCTGGTCTGATCACTTAATGTTACAGGTTTGCAATTCACTACTGCATTCCTGTAACTCCATGGCTTACATTAGCAATGAGGTAGTTTTGTTCTAGGCTAGCCTGTACTGTCACGTCCCACACTCTCAGATTTTTTTTTGTAGCTGGCTGCCCGAGATGATTTTCTAAGTCTCTGCAAGCTTTTCCAACTTCTCATTTCCATACAGGTATTTTGGTACAAGAAAAAAGCACAGAGGGAAATTCTAGCTTCTATTCCTTAATTCTCCTGTCTAGTAGTAAGCACTTTATGTTCATTCTTTCTAAGGTTACTCCCTAACTTGATATTCTGAACAAGAGAAGGAAAAGAAATGCCTTCTGACAAAAGCCTCAGCCTTTTGGGATGACCTATGAAGGTAGTGCACACACAGAACCATGAAGCACAGTATTATGCTACAGGATTTAAGATGCACCAAACTCATGATTTTGGTTGAAGAGGGGAGGAAGAGTTAGAGGAACCTGCCTCTAATTTCTCCATAAGAGAGAACTCAGAGCATAAGAAGAACTTTATTAATTGCCTGGGGATTCGATAAAATAATAGTAATGGATGCATTTGGACAGCAAGACAGTTGTTAACATGCTCCTCATTTTCTGGCAACAGGAGTGCGGGGGCTGGAGTCAATGTCATTTCACTCTATCTGTGTTCAGGAAAAGAGCACAAAAGAATCCGATTTTTTATTGTCAAGCTGGCAGTACATAGACTAACAGTTTCTGAGTTCTGGAAAGACAGACATTCTTCTTAACTGAAGAATATTAACAAGACAGCATGAACTCTGCTTTAGGCCCAGGAGTGTAAATCTGGAATAAGTTCACTGGTTTTGAGGAGGATACTTTGGATTTACACCAGTGACTGAGAATAGAACTTGGCTCCATATCTTGCCCTTCTCATGGTAGTGAAAAATACAGTCCTAATACAGACGTGCAAATAAGTGATCGCAGGAGAATTGTCATACTGGTTCTACACTTAATTTTAGAGGCAGGATTTAAAGCTGTAGAACAATACGGCTTCCCAGAGAGGTTGTGGAGTCTCCACCTCTGGAGATATTCAAAACTCATCTGGATGCTGTCCTGTGCAGCCTGCTCTAGGTGATCCTACTTGTGGCAGGAGAGGTTGGACTAGATGATCTCCAGAGGTCCCTTCCAACCCCAATTATAATTGTAATATCCAGCTTACCCAAAAGCACCTTTCAGCAGCCAGGTAAAGAGGATCTATAAGAGAAGTAGCAATCTAATGCTTGCACAGCTCATACAGCTTTCCTGCACAGGCATCTCTTGTGTCTTGCGAGGTGATTCAGAAAATATTGTTGTGTTTTACTCTTTTTTTAACTGATGTTTATAACACATAAACACACGCAAATAGTTTATGCAGTAAATGTTCAGAAAAAGGCTGTGTGGAGTTGGAGGAACTGATGAAGTCCAGATAGTTCTTGTCACACCTTTACAGAAATGTAGACTAAGGAGTAGGTGATAGTAGACACTGCCATTATCAGCTTTTCAACTGCAGCATTATTCTTTCTAGGCCATACTTGCTCTATTGCAAGTAACTGGTTTGCAGATAAAAATGTTACAAATACAGTAAAGCTGCAGAAGCCTCTCATGCTGTTTTGACAAGATCATCTCTTTACTGAGAACATGCATGAAAAGACTCACAGTCATAAAGCTAGAACCAGTTTTAGCCCTCAAAGGCTTTTTGTGTGTTTGTTTTTTTTCTTTCAGTTAATATTCTATATCCTGCTATGTCTTCTCAGTTGTTTACTTGCTATAGTGCAAAAACTGAGCCACCCTTCTTGGCATGATAAATCCACAGATATTGTGCTTTGAAATGATACACAGATGGGAAAGTTTCTAACAGGCATCAAAGCCATTAGATTTGTATTGCTTTTTCTATTGTTTGGTAATCACTGAGAGGGAATAGATCCTTCTGTGACCTGGATAATTGAAATGAAAGTCACAGAGTATTAAAAACAAATGGGAAGATGGAAAAGAAACTTGCAGTAGGATTTTTCAAAGGAGATTTCAATGTCATGGACATCCGTTGTCACTTGAGTGCCCAATTGCCTCAGGTTACGTTGGAAGACCCATCAGGAGGGCTGGAAAAAACAAACCCCCAGCTAACCTACACCTCCAAACTTAGAAAAAGAAAAGAAAAAAGCTGCAGTTACAGATTAAATAGAGTGCTTCTACCACTGGTTTTAATTGGGCAAGCCTGTTCATGTGCTTTGATTTTTCACAGAGACAGAAAAGAGTCAATGGGAGTGTCATCAAACAGCATATGTAGCTCTTTAATCACTTTGATAACCCCCATCTTTAGCTGGAAACTAATGCCAGTCTACTGAAAATGCAACAACTTAATCACAAAATTCCTTAAACTCAATCAGGTGCCGTTTTTTAACCCAAACACCTATGGTGCTGCACATTCATGAAACACAATGTCTCTGGCTTTTCACCTATTTCTGAATAGTTAACAGTTGAAACCAAACAACGATCCAGCCCAGTAAAGCATGTAGTTTGCATAATAGTTCAAGGAGGTGAATGGCTTTATGAAATAAATTAAACCACTTATGAAGTTAAAGTAACTAGATAATGCTTTCTGATACATTGTATCCTGTTTTACTCCCAGCCCAAAGAATAGATATTTGCTTTGGTTGGTTTTATTTTGTTTTGTTTTGTCGTTGGATATTTCTTTCAGCCTTCATTTTCCGTCATTTCTTCATTGCATGAAAAATCGAGATAAACCAATAGACTGACATCACTAGCATGCTTTTCTTTTAAGGGAGGGAACCATGCCTTAATATTGTAAAAGAAGTGTCTAAGCATATCTCACTGGCATGATGAATGGGGCTTTTACTGATGTCATTAGAGATGATACATTTAGTGATGTCTTCTTTCTAATGAAGAGTGTTCAGTCACACAGATTGCACATCTGGTTTATATGACAGTTCTTGAGAATTATTTACAGGAAAGTCCATTACTATTCTGGATTCTGTTTATATTTGGGGGGGTTTCCCACATAAGGTTGTTGGACATGCTTAATGCCTACAGACCCACCAGCACTGCACAGTTACAGTGAAATACACACAACTTCCTGGGTAATCAAAGTGTGACATGGCTGAAACCATAAACACAAATGATCTAAGCACAACTGTCTGATTTTTTTGGGTCTTTCATTTGCTTTGTTCACAGAAATGATTCATAGAGTAGATCCAAACATTACACAGGCAGTAATATTTTATGTTCACAATGTTCTTTGGGACATCAAGTATTTTTATCAGTGGTCACTATGTTCTGCTAGTGGTATGACAGAAATATTGCTAGACTTATTTGTTAATAAGACAAAGATTTTATTAACCGTCCTTGACCCTCCTGTAATAATGACACAGGACTGAAAAGTTTTATTACTTCTGTGCTGACTGATAGCTGTATGGCTGCACAGTAAGAAATCTGAGATACTTCAATGGTAAGAGAATCTTAGGTCTACAAGGGAAAGCTCTAATTAATTTTCTCTGGAACCTTCAAAACCAAATATTCATTGTTCATTGTGCTCAGACTGTGGCTCAGGTAATTCTACTGTTTTCTTGCTTATTGGATATGCTTTTAGTCAGTGTTTTCTCTATCAGTATAGCTACTAACACTGCATGAGGTAGCAGTCAGTGGAGCAAATAGTAGCACTACTTGCAATACAAGTTGCTGTATGCCTATATTCAGTTAAAGACTAATGGAATCAGAATATAATTGCTAGGAAGCATCATCATGATTGTTAGCTGTCCATTCACCAGCTAGGTAGAGGAACACATTGTCAGAGGAAATGGGCATATATTCTATTTGCACTTAAAATGATACTTCTTATCTAATATAAAATGATGGAGAATTTATCCAAAATTCTTGTTCAGTTAACGCCTGTCAGGACTTGGATTACATAGGATATCAGCTTTTACTCCATACCCTGAAAGCACAAAATAGGATGCAGTAAGGTTAGGATAAATACCTTATTTCTTTGTCAGATATTCCACTGGTGCAAAAATACTATTGGCAAGCTGATATTAATGAGAAAAACACAAATCATATCAAACCCTTTTGTTTAGAAAATGACATCCAAGAAGGGAAAACTAAGTGTAGATATAGTGAACTTGTGTCCTTAGAAGTCTGTCTAGCCAGATACTTTTAATTTTTAAAGATTTATAACAGTCTTAGTATTAGACATTTCGGAAATTCAGTAATGAATCAACAGCACTGTTAAAAAGACTGAACAACACAAGTAATTAAGTATACTTAATTAATTTTACTGTTGATTTATCAAGGTTTTTAATGGTCTAGAGAGACAGACACAACCCCTGAATCTACAGAATAATATAAAGGGTCAGGCAATTAACAAGCTTATTGCTATAGAAAAAAGTTGTGTCACTTCTAAATTGGGAATTTATAGCATCTCAAACAATGACACATTGCTGAAAAACAGTCCCAATTTGAAAGTCCAAATTTGTTATCTTTTCATGCTGTACAGGTGACATCAGTCAGGGTGTTGAAATCTATGTTTTGACATCTGCTGCTTTGGATGTCCTGGCAGCATGGAAAAAGCTGTGTGATTGAATCTCTGTCCTCTTTCAAGTAAGTCTTTCAGGCACAGTTCTGGCATTGTATCAACAAAGCTTAGGCTGATGGTCACGACCAGGCTGGTAGGAGGCTTTTCTTCTTCCTTTTGTATCTTTCTTTACTAGTCCATGTGTAGCCCCATAGATTCATCCTTCTATTCTGACTTCCAAACAATCAAGACAAAACAAAGAAAAGAAATAAATCTTATGACACATGTAACTGAAAAAGTGGTCTGGACTTTTAACCTCATTTATTTGTATTTTAACTTCATAAATCCTTCACAGCAGGAACAGTCTCCTTCCCAAGTTTGTATAAGATGCAAAACTAGAAGGGGCTTTTGAGAATGACTGCCATCAATCCTAAAATAACAAGTGCTGAGTTTGATCCAGAATGGTGTGTTTGCAGAGAGTATGCTCAGTGTATTCTCAGTTTCCAAATTTACTGTGGTTAACAGAATGAAAGGAAAAATCTTCCACCTCTTCCTAATATGATTAAACAAACATTTCTTTACAGCTGTTATTAGAACTAGTAGGCAAATTTCACAGCTCTCAAAATATAATACAACAAAAATGAACTATGCTACAGCTTCAAATCTATCAGTTGCATTTCTGTATAGATCTGGGAAGCCATATATCTGAGATAGCTTGACAGTCTGAATTGGTTTCTGACATGTAACTTAATCTTTAAAATGTACATAGGGTGGATCAGTATGGAATTACCATAATAAATGTTGTATTTTAATTAGAATATACCACTAGATAGAAGTTGTTATATAACATGGACCAATAGCTCTTGCATAACTTATACCAATTTTCTGAATATTTTTGGCAACTTGCAATTTTTCTACTAATTTTTCCCTTCTTAAGGTTCTTAAGAGTGCCTCATCAGTTTTGCAACTATTGTACTCATTTGTGACAAGTTATGCTGCTTTCAGATGGTCGAAGCTAGTAGGCAAAGCTACCCAATGTGTCACCCGGGATTTAACACAGTAAACTTTGTGGTGGTGTGAGCTACAACCCCCTGAGTGGCCAATGCCTTTACCACAACCTGCTGACAGCAGCAGAGGGACTTTCAAGGGTAGCTACATGGAACTCAGAGGAGTGTGAGACCCACTGCTGAATGTCAAGGATGGGCCTTCATGACTCAGTTGCTGCCCACGGTCCAGCATAGGACCTTCTGGTGTCTGTGTACTCCAACTCTACTCCTGCTGTGCCTGGCTTTTCCAGCTTGGTCTCCTGCCTTTTATTGTGCTCCCAGTTTCAGCTGCTGTTCTGTTGATTTGGCTGCAGTCACCAGGGTTTATGACTGTCTTATACAAGCCCTGAGAGACAGCTCTGCTGGTGTGAATAATTCTTTCTTTAAGTCCCCTAATTACTGCTAATATTTGTTTTGTTTTCATAACAGCTCCAAGACAGATTTTCCGTGAGAAGATTAGCAATAATGCTCCCTACCCAGAAGAGTTCATGTGCATGCTCTCCTGCTGTGTCAACTTTTTGCTTGCTCTTGGTAAACAAATGTTGTCTGGGAAAAGTGTGGCCTGAAAGATGACATGTGGTGCACTGATGCTCATCTGGGTTTTAGGAAAATGCATGACCAGTTGAAGTCAGTCCTGTATCTGTCTGCCAGTGGTATCAGATTCCCCTCACATACTGTCTCCCCTGCATGAGCAGCCAAAGCCAAGCTGCTTCAAGGTACAGGCCAGATTACTGCAGTGCTGTTTAATTTCCTACCCATCATTTAGTTCTCCACATTTTCCTTGTGTATTGCTCCAAACTGCCAGTCTGACCACGTGATCCAATATTCAGCCAGCTGGCCAGAGTACAGTCAGAGCCTGGTCAATATTTGGAAAGAAGTGCACGTGCTGCCTGATTTCAACTGAAATAATGGAATATCCATAAATACAACATGATTTTTGAAGAGACTGAACAGCTAGCCATTTCCCAGATTGATTAACTATGCCTATCCATCAAACAAATTTAAATGCTGCTGCAAAAGCAAATCAGAAAGCATGGTAGTGCAAAACTGCCTCAAACACCTTGGTCCAAAATCTTGTAATTCAATTTCTCAAAAGAAGCAGCAAAAGTTGGGGAGAGAGGACAGGATTATGAAGTGATTGCAAGATAGTGTTCATGTATTTCCACAAAGATGTCAATCCAACTATTTAACAAGGCTTAGGTCCTCAATTTCCCCCTGTATTTCTGTCTGACCTTTTTGTTCCAGCGACTTGGGGTGTTTGGGGAACAGAAGCCGTATGATACAAGGAAAAACAGAAGTAGGAAAAAACCTCCAACATTACAAGGGAGGTAGGATCTCTCACTTTTGCTGCCTGATTTTCCTTCATTTATTTAAGAATTTACAGAAGTGTGCTCTAATTTCTATTCTACTTTGGAGTTTGAATTTGATTCTTTTGCTTTTGTAGGAAAGTTTTAAAAAAGCCCTTGATTTTAGCATTCATTTAGCAGAGCAGAGATTTGTGAGCATGAAGTTTTCAGTGTTTGTTTCCCATTCAGTCATAGAGGAAGTTATACAGGAAACTGCAACCGAGCCAGGTGACATTATGGAAATCTATCATAAGAGAAAGGTTTGTGTTGGATCTTTAATGATCATTTAGTACAATCCCCCTGGACATTAGGGGCATTTTTTTCTCTTCTATCTTTTTTTTTTTTTAATCTAGATTTTGTCTTGATACCACCTCATACTGTGAAATCGAGCAGAGTAAGTGGAGATGACACAAACTGTAGGGCGCAGTAAATTCGTAAGACCACCGAAACAGGTTAGACTTTACCAGAATATACGCCAGGCTAATTCCTAGCAAGACTTCACTGCCTGGACATCAAATGAACCATGAGAGCACCACATCCAGATCCAAAATCCAGAAATAAATTACAAAAAAAAATGTGGAAAATTTGCATTACTTGACTTCGCAGGGTGAACAAGAAGACATGACAAATCTTATTAGTACTAACATCCTGGGACAAAGAACATACCTAGGTTAGATTATACTAGCATTAATGCCATATACTATTTTATTTCTTATTTTTCTAGTTAGTAAAATAGGTAATATTTTTAAATTCTGGTACAATCCCAAATGCAAGCTCCCTGCAACTTTGTAATCTGGTTTACCCTTATTTTTATAGAAAGGAGATATCAGAAACATTGGAGCAGTAAAAAAAGAAACCCAAACCCCAAACTTCCAAAAAGCATTGTGGGCTGCAGGGGCTGCAGTCTTAGCTTTGGATACCTCTTGACTTGGTCTTAGGTACTAAAGGTAGCAGGAAAATCAGGTTGTAGACCTCAAGACTGAGAATGGCTGAGCAGAAGCCGTTCAGGGGAGCTACATTGCAGTTACTACTGTATTTCTTGTCATAGGTATCTTGTGCTTTCCATGCCACAGTCACTTGACTTGCCCTTTAACTAGTTTTTAAACAACCTATTTTAACAAGCCTGCTCATGGGGTAGGAAATTCATTAATGAGTTACTTTTAAATAACTGGATGAGATCCTGTCCCAACTCTCATTGACCTCAATGGAAGGATTTTACCCCCTCATGTCTTGAAAAAGACAGTGACTTTGATATCACTTGCTTCCTGAAATACAAACAGAAGATGCTATTAAATTACCTCATCACATGTGAATTAATGTGGAATTTATTTATTTATAAGGAAGAATACAAACATGAATGCTGTAACACAGCTGAGAAACATAGTGAAAAATAAAAGAGGGATGAATGTCCTTCAGTAAATACACTTACTTTAGTTCATGACTCTGGCCTAATTCTTGCCATGATTTTGTTATAATAAATTCTAAAGAAAATAAGATTACAGTGATAAAACAACATCTCTTACCAATAATTACCTAGTGCACACATGCAAAGAGTTAGGCTGTCTGCCTGCTCTGCCAGCTAAAAAACACCTCAGCTTAATGTTTCACTATTATTTACAAAACCATCTTTGAAGTTTGATCTGAAACAGCTCATCTGCTGAACAATGCCTCAGACTTCTCTGCCAAAAACAAATAATTCAGTTAGAAGAGAAACAAACAATTCCATCATTCCCATGATGAATACTCACTTTTGCCTGAAACCTACTTTCAGGAGATTTCTTCTGTCATAAATCCTCTCTTGATATGCATCTGAGTTGCTTGAAGTAAGAGATTTCTCAATTACAACAACACAGAAATATTAAAAATGAAAAGTTTTTGGTCAGGAAATATAACTTCATTGAAAGCAAGTTGTTCCTCAGGAAGGAACAGTTTATTCTTTTGATCTGGAAATAAAAATAATTCTGAAATTTTTATGATGTAAAATTTTGGCATTTTAAATTATTTTTTTAAAGTGTCTGTACAAGCATAGTAAATTAATGGTTATTTGCAAGTAAATGACATCTAATAGATATTTAACTGGATCTCAATGTTCCAGTACACCTCTAGTGATTATTGGCTGTGAAGTATCGTTATGCTCAGATAGAATAGAATATGATACAATACAATACAATACAATACAATATGATAATTTCCGTTGGAAAGGACCTACAATGATCGTATAGTCCAACTGCCTGATGATTTCAGAGCTGACCAAAAAGTTAAAGCATGTTATTAAGGGCATTGTCCAAATGCCTTTTAAACCCTGACAGGCTTGGGGCATCGACCACCTCTCTAGGAAGCCTGTTACAGTGTTTGACCACCCTCTTGGTAAAGAAATGCTTCTGAATGTCCAGTCTGAACCTTCCTTGATGCAGCTTTGAGCCATTCCCATATGTCCTATCACTGGATTCCAGGAAGAAGAGCTCAGCACCTCTCTCTGCATTTAATCTCCTCAGGAAGTTGTTGAGAGCAATGAGGTTGCCCCTCAACCTCCTTTGCAAACTTGACAAACCCACAAAAAAATAAATTTTAGGGGGAAAAAAATCAGAAAAATAAAAGGAAAGCAAAATCAAATGCTTTGCTTTGCCTTTTCCTATAGGTAGCAGATAATCATCAGATTAATCCAACAGTGAAAAAAAAGGTTAAAATATGACATGTATGTGTATGTTTATGGGTCCCCATGCATGCGTCTTGTTCCTAAATGTTTGCTGATCCTTTTCCATTCTTGTGAAATTATTTTTTTCTTCAAAGCTTTTGCCCTAATTTCAGAATTAATAAATTTCTACTTAGCAGTTTCCATTAGCACCAATAGAAAAGAAGTTGCAGTAATTTTTTTTCATCTGAAAACTAGAGATTTCACAGACACATCTTTTGTAATTTTTTATCCATCTTATTAATCTATTAGGAAATAAAACTTTAGAAGAATGGGTCCATAAAAAAGGACAGCTTTTCCAACTATTTTCTTACGAAAAATGCAGTTTAAATGTATGATTCATGTATGTCCCAGTAAACAGTGTAGTCAGGTTTTTTTACTATATCATGAAATCCCTGGATGTATAAGCTGTGGCTAAAGCTGGGTCTGTAACCAACTGCCTAAATGCCATGAGAACGAGGGTGATTTATATCTTATTAGGAAATGGACAGAAATTTGAAAACCTTAGATGTCCAAGGGGCACTTAGTAGAGTTACATGCCTATATTTCTTGATTATATATTGGGAATGGGATGTCAGCTTCCATGGTATGCTTATATAATTTAAATTTTTTTATAAATCTTTTAAAATTTACTGCTTGGATGTGGCAGTAGTAGATGCCTCATAAATACAAATGTCAGTCTATGCACAACTGATCAAATTAGAAGTATGACTTTTATGAATATTTGACAGCATTGTCTAAAAAATATAGCTTCATGAAAAGTAGGTATGCATAGATAGATATATATTCCCCAACATTTAATGACTTCTAGAGTCATAGGAAAATTTAGGTTGGAAGAGTAAAACCATTAACCTAGCACTGCCAAGTCCACCACTAAACCATACCCCATATGTTTGTCCCACAAGTGTCACGTCTTCACATCTTTTAAATACCACAAGGGATGGTGACTCAATCACTTCCTTGAGCAGCCTGTTCCAGTGCTTGATAACCCTTTCAGTGAAATTTTTTTTCCTAATACACAATCTAAACCTCCCCGGGTGCAACTTGAGGCTATTTTCTCTTGTCCTATCACTTGTTACTTGGGAAAAGAGACTGGCAACCACCTGGTTACAACCTCATTTCAGGTAGTTCTAGAGAGTGATAAGGTCTCTCTCTGTCTCCTTTTCTACAGGCTAAACTACCCCAGTTCCCTCATTTTCTCCTGTGCTCTAGACTCTTCACCAGCTTTATTTCTTTTCTTTGGACTTGCTCCAGCACCTCAGTGTTTTTCTTGTAGTGAGGGGCCCAAAACTAAACACAGTACTGGAGGTGCAGCCTCACCAGTGCCAAGTACAGAATGACAATCACTTCACTAGTCCTGCCTGGCTACACTGTTTCTGTTACAAGCCAGGATGCTGTTGGCCACCTTGGCTACCTGGGCACACTGCTGGCTCATATTCAGCTGGTTGGGGACCAACATCCCCAGGTCCTTTCCCACAGGGCAGTTTTCCAGCTACTCTTCCCCAAGCCTGTAGTGTTGCATGGGATTGTTGTGACCCAAGTGCAGGATCAAGAACTGAGCTTTGTTGAATCACATACAGTTGGCCTCTGTTTATTGATCCCGCCTGTCGAGATCCCTCTGTAGAGCCTTCTTATCCTCAAGCAGATCAACATTCCTGCTCAACTTGGTGTTCTCTGCAAACTTTCTGAGTATGTACTTGATGCCCTCATCCAGTTCATCAATAAATATATTAAAGAGAACTGGACTAAATACTGGGTCCTGGGGAACACCACTTGTGACTGGCCGCCAACTGGATTTAATGCCATTCACCACAACTCTCTGGGCCCGGCCATCCAGCCAGTTTTTTAACCAGTGAAGAGTACATCTGTCCAAGCTGTGAGCAGCCACTTTCTCCCAGAGAATGTGTTAGGAAATGGTATCAAAGGCATTACTAAAGTCTAGGTAGACAACATGCACAGCATTTCCCTCATCGAGCAAGTGGGTGAGCTGGTCACAGTGGGAGATCAGGTCAGTCAAACAGAGCCTGCCTTTCATTAACCCATGCTGACTGGGTCTGATTGCCTAGCTGTCCTGCACATGCTGTGTGATGGCACTCAGGATCATCTGCTCCAAAACTTTTCCCACTTGATGAATAGCTAGGTATGCCAGAACCCCAGCAAAACAATTGCTTTGGCCTTTAGCTTTGATTACCAATTTAGGCTTGCATGGTCATTTGTATGGGAGTATAGGTCGATCAACTACTATTCATCCATTGCAGTTAGAAATGGTAAGATGTGGATAAACTGTATGACTGACAATCTTTTTTAAAAAGTTTTAATCTTATTAACCAAATAACAATGTGTAAAAATAGCACTATTGTTTGAATAAATTAGTAAATCTAGTGTAATTTTCAGTTTCTAAAAATGCAGATGTGGGTGTATGTGTATGAAATATAAAACACATTTTGAAATCCTAGCATTCAATGTTGTTTCATTGTTCTTTTCTCTTGTGATTTATTACTCCAGTGCTGGTGTGTATCTATATAAAATTGTCAGTTAGCCATGCATTCTGATATGCTACTTCCTTAATTTCAGGAACTTGCTAAGGTTTTGATAATCTTTGTGTGTGACTTAACATTGACATCAGAGTAAATTGAGAGCATCACTGTGGCCTGACAGCATGTATTTTGGATGTGTATTGTTAAATATACTGATAGGCAAAAGCAGTTCTTCCTAGGTGAAATAAACTGCAAGAAAAGCTATGTTAAAACCCAAGATGGTGGGAAAACCAAACTAGCTAAAAAGGAGGTTTTGGATAACCAAAATCTTTCACAAAACACTGTGCTGCAAGTTTAAATAAGAGAGATGTGCAGTTCCTGCTGTGTTACAGTCCATGAATTCATGCCAGTGATTCGGAATAGCATTTCCTCACATCTGCTCCTTCTTTTTCTGTGTGCCAAAAACTTTGAAAGAACTTGTTTGAAACCACTTAAATACTTGCATTTTTTTTTTTAATAAACCTTTTTCACATTAACGGTTTATTTAAACACAACACAGTCTGTCATAACTCAAACTGCAGTCTGGTTTTCCTATGATTAGTCTTATACCACTGTGACTTTTTTTTCTTGAAAGTAAGTGATCTTCATGGATGAAGGTAATTGTTTGTCATGGTAAATAATAGGAAAACTATGGAGAAAAAACACAATAGTTGGGTTTTTGGGAAAAGGACAAAGCAACACTCCTCCAAACCTGAACAGAAAATTTTAATTAAGGTATTTGTCCCAAGGACAAGAATAGTCCAAACAAATAACCCTGATTACACAAGGAAAATATTTAGACTCATGTGATGGTAGTAAAATAATAATTTTGAATTATTTTAAGAATTTGCACGCTTTTCTGAACTACATCTGGTATCTCACTGTTCTTGTAACTCCCAGTTTACAGCTTCTTTGCTACACTTCACTGAAGTACAAAGTTGCTCTGAATTCCTATGGACCAGCTCTTTCAATGCCTTTTATATATATATATATATGTATGTATAGCTGGGTTGACTCCTGTAGTCCCTTTATTTCAGGCTACATACAACTTCATCTCCCCAAGATCCGGGACATACTTGAGAACCTTGGATTAGGGCTGTTTTCCAGAATGTGTTTGTATTGCCTTGAGATATTTGTCTATTCAGAGTATCAGAACCTGGAATTTATTTGTTATCATCCAAAATTCTCATTTAAACATCCTGATGGCAGGGTACCCTAAGTGCTCAGGTACTTTTATATATGGGCTGTTAAGGGTTTAAATTAAAATACATGTGCCTTAAATGTATTTCTGTCTGGTTTTTAAAGATTGCAAGCAACCTGTCAGTGCACGCATAGATGTTATACTTCTGTGCAGGAAACCAGGCTCTGGCTGGATCTGAGGTTTTCTGGGTATACCTTTGAACACCAGACAGAACAGCAGGGGCAAAAACTCAAACAGGATCTGATAGAAAGAATCCAAAAGAGGGGTTTTCCCACCATATGTTTACATTTTTTATAAATGCCTTAATAAAAAAGATTGGCTGGAAGTATCCACATCTAGAGAATGATATAAAGAATTCTTCATCTGGATGTTTGCAATACTAATACTGGGGTTTTTTTGTAAGGGATGTATAATTTAAAGCACGTGTAACTCAACAACCCTTTTTATAACTGTGATTTTTAATTTTTTTTTTTTTTGGGTAACAGTTGTATGTGAAGAATGTCATGTGACTACTTAGGTTTCAGGCATGTAGGAAGTGAAATCAGCCTACTAACTTCACTTGTAAAACTCCTGTGATGTTGAATTAGCTGCTGTTTTAGGTAATGTATGTTAAGAAAGTTTGCTTGCTTTTTTGGTTTTGTTAAGCAGTGTGAGTGTACCCTGTGAATGAAGATCAGAAGGAATAGATGAGAAAAGGAAAAGAAGAAGAGATGGCACTACAGGTCCTGAGAGTTCATGTTGCTATGGACTGTGTAACTATGGAAATAGCTTACCATTTCTATTGGATTTTAAAAAATTGTACCTTGCAACACTGGAGAATTTTTTCCCCCTCATTAATTTTGTTAAGTTAAATAAGTTTACGATAAGTAAAAATAAAGTAAAATGAAACTGTCATAGGAGGCAGATGCTGAAAGGAGGAGATAGTAAAGAGACAGTTAAAATAAGAGGAATTCTCAGGGCTGGACTGCTAAGTATATTTGGTACCAGGGTTAGGAATAACTTAAAGTGTTTATATAGTCAGTAAAAAAGATGCATTTCCAGTGAGTGATTCAAACCTTGAGTGAACCAGGAAAGGCTCAACTAAATTTATTCCTCAATACAATGGCTATATATACATGAAAACCCCAGCAACCTTGAAAGACAGAAAGGTTTTTTGTTTTAATTGTTTTGACTGTTTAGTTGTCTCACTATCTCTCATTGGCATGGGAACTCTAAACATCATGTAGAAAATTATTAACAACTATGCATGATAGAAGGCTGTAACGTTGACAAAGTATAGAATGATGGTCAGTGCTCACAAATGAAGGAGGAGGTTATAGCAAATAGTTTTGACTTTCAGATATTAGATGCATGGACTCCATTGCATGAAGGTTTATTTATGACTTTGGAATTGTAAGGAAAATAGACTTTTGGAGCACCTGGCTGGGACCAGGGACACTGGTGGAAACCGTAAAGCCTTGGGGTTGCCACAAGGAGGATAGAGGAGATAATTCCAACACCAACATCCATCAAAGAGACAAGAGTGGTCATTTTGTTAACAGACAACTCACCTGAACAAGATGAATCTTGAACTTTGTCTCCACAGAGCTTTCTTTCATTAAAATACTGATAATTATTCAGTGGTTCATGGATCCTTCCACCGACTCAGGGGAAGGCATGACAAAGTGAGAATTTTATGACTATTTTACTATTAACATTGCTAAATGGTAACATTCCCCAGGAAAGAAAAAGAACCCTCTTCAGGTTTCATAGGGATCATGATAAAGAATATCTCATGGTGTCCAGAAGCAGCTGAAATAGTACTGATGTGTTGGTATTCTCCTTTTGGTATGCGCCTTTTCCATCAAGTGGGGTTTTTTAGGATAGAGAGGAACAGACATTTAACAATGCAGTGCTACAGAGGTTTGTTATATTATCATTGTATATGTGAAAAAAAGAACAGCAATAGAGACTATATGATTTATCAGTATATTTCTCATCCAGGGTGATCAGATGAGATCAGGCTGTGTTGGGGATCACATAAATTTGGCACTTTCTTCTTTCTATGTTGTGAGTATATTTCTATCTGCTTATTAGCTGGTTACCTCTGTTATATATATATTGATGGTTTCAATTTAGATTTTGGTGTGCAGGTGTGTATCTGTACTTGATGCTGCTTCAATTAATTCCACTGAAGCTGAAGACTTGAGTGATTGGGTAAAATAAGAGGTGAGTATAATTGGAAGACCAGCTATCCTAAACAGACATGGTTCATCCGCAGTTCTGGTATTGTAAGTGGAAAAATGCTGCATGCACATTATTTTGGACATACTGTTCCTGAGAGGCATAAGAGCCTAACTTATTGATGCTTAACTAGGCCTACAGAAATATTAAGTTAATTTACCAGTAGCACAAATGCCAATAGAAGTCTTTCAGAATGTACAGCATGTATGTACAGGATGTAAGGCAGAGAAATAGATGCTTTTTGAGTAAAGACAAAATGGTCTTCCTTTGAAGTGTGCTGCCAGAAATATCTGTTGATGTAAAGATATCACCAGTAAGGAAGTGACCAAAGTGGTAGATTGATTGGAGTAGCAGAATAACTAATTTTCTCCTGCTCTCATAAAAACTCCAGATGGTTAATGATGAAGTGCAGGCTTTGTGTATGGAAGACTTGAGGCTAGATGTCCTTGCTTGTATGGAGAAATAACTGAGGTGGTTTTGTTTTGTTTTGTTTTTTCTATGAAGAATCAAAAATGTTTTCTAAGGTGTTTCAAAGCTTAATTCTGAATGGAATGAAGCTCTCATCCTTCATGTATTTAGTTTATTCCATCTGTGGTATTTCCTGAAGAAGGAGAGCAAGTGTTTCAGCTTCCATCTGGACACAGTTCTGAAATATGTCAAAGACAGTGACCAGACCTTGATGTGAATGAGGTTAGTGGAAAAGAAGTTTCATAATCGTACAAATATTCTCTATCACAGCAAAAGATTCACAGTCTTTTGTAAAATTTCCATCTGATTTATCAAGATTCATTGCAGACATTAAGACACCCACTAACAAATGAACAATTGATGATGTATACATTGGTGTATATACACAAATCCTCTGTATTGTAAATTTCATTAGAAGGTATTTCTAGGACTGATACTAAGGCAAGAATGAATGCCAGACTCTTCCTTCCATTACCAATGCCTGTACAGAAAAAAAAAATATGTGAAGAAAATTGAAAAGCATTTATTTTATACATCCCTAAAATAATCTTGCCATCTCTTTCTCTTTTGGAATTCCTAGTAGACTTTCCAAGATGAATTTTAAAAATAACCTCCCAAAAGACGCCCCCTTTTAGCTATTTTATTAGGGTTGGTTCCTGTGAAGGTACACTTACTGCAAAACTATAAAGAATCCTCAAACCCCCATAATCTACCTTTAGTAAATACTATATGTGACTTCACAGCATTTCTTTTGGTAATACGGTAATTTCAGTACGGGATTCTTGCTCTTCCTGTTAACCTGCACTGTATGCAAACAGACTATGTAGGAAACCTCTGTCTCCAATTGATGTACTAGAGACACTCTTAGAGAAGGCATGGTTAGAAGCAGGTACAGTAATTCTACAGTACAACAACAGAATTACTGGATTGTCTCAAATTGCTGTTAAAAATATTTTCTTAACTTGCTTTTCCAGCTGGCTTAAATTCTTGGGTTTAGTTCTATGGAAATCATATTAATCTTGACCCCGAAAGCATTGATGAGTTCCTGGTCCATTTGTTATTACAAATGGTTATTTTTTAGAGGAAAAACAGTGGCAAGGAGAAATATCACAGAAATGTTATCTTAACTGTGGTAGACCATGGGAAATCCAGGTTTGGGTGGAACTTTAGCCTTTTACTTTCACTGCAAGGTGGAAGCATTTAAATTCTAGACATCTGGTGATTTCACATTTGTTTAAAAAGGTCCTCTATTGTCTGTAATAAATTCTGTGGGTCTCCAAAAACAGCTACGTGGACTATACTTGCTGTTTTTCCTAGTACTTCATCAGGTTCATTGTTAACATTAGACATATCAAAGGAATAGCAAGAATAAAGCAAACTCTAACAGCTGTGTACAGGCAGGCTATTTTGTGAATAATACTTTTGAAATAACTTCATTAAAACTTGTCTTTTGGAAAAAAAGCCCCACATATCTATGTTTTTTCAAAGCTTTTAAGCTTTTTACTTCCTTTGCATTCCTGAAGTGATGGAAACATGATGCAAAACATGGCCAAGAGATTACATTAGAATCTTGAAGGCAGAAGAGACACGCTTAAAAGATTTAAAAAATTGAAAACTGCTGCCATAGTGGTTACCCCCAGTACAAGAGAATTACTGGAAAGCTGAAGTGAACTCTGAGGACTACCTAGATAGGTGGAGAGATTGAAAACGTGGTATGAGTAAACTACTGAGTTGTTCAGCCCATAGGAGAGAAGGTCAATGGGCCTGAAATCCTCCACTGCAAGAGGTTAAAAGGAAGGTAAGACTAGACTTTTCCCCCCAAAGTTGTGCGGTGAAAAGAGGCAGAAGTCACAAACTGCAGCAAGGGAAACTAATTTCAGGTAAAGGAGGGAAAAAAAAAAATTGTGTTCTGGAATTCATCTGATCCCACCCCTTGCTCACAATAAGGTTACCGTAAAGTTAGAGCAGGGTGCCATGTTCACTCATGTTTTGAAAATTTCCAAGTTATGATGATCGTTTGTTAAATATTTGTGTGTGCAATCTAAACAATTCTAAAGCTTTTGAATTATTTTAGAAAATATACAGCACATTGAATAAAACTGGCACAAATCAGCAATCTTTTAAAAGATAACTATTGATAAAAAAATGTATTATAGTCAAAACTCTGAATCACAAAGACATTTAAGTTTCTTTGGATTTGGTATGGTTTCTAGTTACTTATTCTTGAAGTAATAATTTTGAAAATCAGATAGGAGTATTTTCTCAAAGGCATAGCATCTTACACCTGGTTTAGACAAAGGCTGAACATGTTTTCTTATTAGTTAGTAAGGCTTAAATTCTTAGATATCGCTATGAAAATCCCAAACAAACAAACAGACAAACAAGGCAAAAGTTAGGAACTGAAGAACTTTTAAATTGTGCAAATGAGCGACGCTGCTTAAATGACTTAATAATAGACACACTAATTTTCTTTATAAATCAATGCATCAAAACTGGGATGTGAATCAAAACCACAAGCAAGTTATCTAAGTACACTTAGAAATTAACTTTTGGAAATGACTTAATATGAATTTTCATGCCAATTGGCTGTGACATTAAGTGAGTTATTTTAAACCCTTCTGTGAATGTTCCCCATACTGTTCAATGGGGCTCAGCCTCTGGATCTCAGAAGAGGAGGACAGTGAAACTCTTCCTATTAGTTAGACTGACCCAAGCTAGCTTATTTAATCAATTGCTTCCTACTCTTGGATTCTCTGCTAAGCTCTCCCATCACAGCATTTGTGAGTAATGTTTCACACCATCTCTACTTGACTCAGAGACTATGTTGCATTCTGGTGGGTGATGACCTGGCCTCAATTATTCATGCCTTCATCACCTCTTGGCTAGAGTATAGTCCTGTGATAAACTTGGACGTGATGCCTACAGCACTTAGGAAACTCCAATTAATAGAGAAGACTGGAACACATTTCTGCAGGCACACTGGCTACTATGGGTTTACCAAGTCTCCCTACAGAGGTTTCCCATAGAATTTCAGCTCAGGTTCAAATTCCTTTTCTACTTGTGAGAAAACAGATTGTGTTTATGATTAAAAAATCTGCTCTTTTGCTGTGGACATTGCACTGTAAATGTGGAAAACCTTACTTCTCAAAGCTTTCTTGTGGTTCAAACTGAGTCCTAGAGTTTATGCAGGAACAAGAGAACGTCACTAATTTCTCTTTCCCAGCTCCTATTCCACTTTGCCTTCTCTAATAGAAGCACATAATAGTTTTTGTAATCCTAAATCTTGAATTCTATTAGAACACCCTTCCTTCTGGAGTGCATGAGAACAAAGAAATTATACCAGAGATGCACAGTATCCACATTTTTGTTGCTTACTGCAAAGTAGGTCAGAAAGTAACCGAAGGCAGGAGAATCTATGTCATGGGCCAGACTGATCATGCACAGCTAATAGCAAGTTCAGCGTCAAAGTTTTGGCTTTCTTTTAAACAGAGGTTGTTAAAAGGCATAATGGCTAAATTTAGTGGTGGAAAATATTTTGTGAGTTTGCTGAAGAATTATTTTTGTTCCCTACCACTAGAAACAGTTGATAAAAATCAGAGAAATATTTTATGGCTTTAATTCATTGGAGTATTTACTCCAACATCTAAGTCTATTCCCATTTAGTGACATGTAAATATTTTAGTGTTTTATGTCTAAAACCTTTCTGCTGGTACTGGCCATGTGAGAAAGAGATCTGTATCCTCATACAAGAAGGAAGCAAGTTTTGGTATTTTCTGTTGTGGAAGCAGAACATCTGACACCTCAATGCAAATACAAAATTGGTGAAACTGAAGTAACAAACTAGCCCTGAGAGCTGAACTGAAAAAGCAATTATACATAGCTTGGACTCCTAATAAAGAAAAGGTTATGGTTCTATATATGACTGAATGGACGTTCAATTCCTAGAGCCACTTCAGGTAGAATGATTAAAAAAAGTCAGGTAGCACTTCCAAAACTCTGCTTCCTGAATATAATATCTGGAAAAACACTCTACAAATACCTTTATAAATATTTAGGTGGAACCTTTCCTCATAACTAAGTATTGCTTGTCCTAGGGAACTCCATAAATCTCAACTTCAACATTTTCCTTATTTCATTCTTCTGTACTTGATCCAGTGAAAGCAATCCCTTCTATGTACCACAGCTGACCTACTGTACCACTTCAGTTTGAGAGAAATTCAATTGAAATAGCTAAAGAATGTGCTGAGGAGAGCAGTTATTGAGGGAAGCTGTCATGAGGTTTATAGAACTTTCTATGTTTGCTGTTGCCTAAGATGAGCTGAGCTAGGAAAGCAGAGAATTGCAGCTGGGAATCAAAGCCAGTGGTTATAAAGGAATACATCTGAAGAAGAAAGCAGGATATGCCTTGACACCCCCAAAAATCTGTCCATCGTATGTTTTCCCTAGACCTAAGGATTTTGTGGTCTAATTGGGAAGGAATTTAAAGGATTACAACAGCTAAAAAGGAAGGAACATAGGTCTATATGTAGGCATATTTCAGGATCAGAACTACTCTTAAAAAATGCTATATTGAGTTCATTGTGAAAAGCCCAGGCTATCCTTATTCTTGACAATTCAAAAGAGTCTTTTAATGACTTGGTGGCTCTGCAGTTGCATACACTTCTATTGTCAACATTTGAATAAGGTCTTGCATCTCACTCAAATAATTCATATTTCTCCACCCAATTATTTTTTTTCCATATGACTTTCCAGTCAGTGTGTCAGCAGGGAGCTCCAGACTCAGATAATGAGGATGATGAACCAGTTATCTGACAAAGAAATTCTATTTTACTGTTTCACGTGTGTCAAAAGAACACAGATCAGCTCTAAATTTTACTTTCTCACATCTCAGTGTGAAAATCACATTTTCGGTGAAAGTAAGTCAGCCATGGAAGCTTTGAAGATTGTTAGCTGGCAACCTAGGCATTGGTAGAAATTAAATGCATTATGCAAACCCCATCAATTTAGGACTTAAATAGAATATAACCCATTAGGGTTGAAAAAGACCTCCAAGATCATCTAGTCCAACCATCCTCCTGCCACCTATATTACTAAATAGTTTGTGCACTGACTGGGGCCATACATATTTAAATGATACAAGTATTCAGTACAGCTAAAGAAAAGAAGGAAGAAGAATATGAAAATTAAAACAAGAATTACAAAGAGTTTTCCTAGAACTGCTAGGAACTTTACTAGTAAACTCATGGTTCATTTAAGGTATACTATTGAAACAGTTTTAGTGACACAAAGA